>JAZGTN010000050.1:2117817-3535634 GCA_037783415.1 Leptasterias polaris | reverse complement strand
AGATTATATAATTGGGTTGTTACAAGTTGACAACTACCCGGATGATCGCAAAGTACAAACACGTATTAACGCGCGACCACATACGCGTGCACTCAAAACGCAAACCTTGAAACATTAATTGATTTTCATAAATTGTGAAATGGCACTTTAAAAAAGGGGCCAATTTGCAAAATTTCTTTATATTTTCGTTGGTTTGTTTTCAAGCCAAGTTTGTGTGGGATAAGATAGCCAGCGTAATTATTGTAAACACGTGAACAATTGACATTCAACCCAGCTGCTCATGACCTTTTGTGGATTGGTCAAAGTTCACCAGATCTGCAAACTTTATCTGATCATTCGTTGCATGGGATGCATTTGTTCCGCCCCAACTTGACAATTACACCAACTATAGTTGGGACTGGTCCCAACTTGAGTGTTACAGTTGGGGCGTCCCAACTGTAGTTGGGATAGTACAGGGTACCAGCGGAGTTCTGGTTGTGTGCGTGAAGTGTGACAAGACTGAAATCAGCACTCTAATTTAGTGCTGACTTCAATTAATTAAGAAAAATCCTATGCCAGCACAATATTTGAAAAAAACAAAAATTGAGACCGTTCTTCCCATCCATACGCTGATTGCGGCAGTGGGAGCTCCCCGCCTCACTACCCCCCCCCCCCCCCCCGACCGCATGTCACAGTCCCCATACGATCGATCACTGACACTGTATCGTTTCTGCGGAGGCTATCCTGTTGAGTTCTATGGGCGATCCCAACTACAGTTGGGACGCCCCAACTGTAACACTCAAGTTGGGACCGGTCCCAACTATAGTTGGGACAATTGTCAAGTTGGGACGGAACAGATGCATACACATGAAGAGTTTTCTCTGCGACTAAATATGTTAAGGTATTATTCTGCTTTTAATGTTTTAAAACTCATTTTGATGTTAATGTTGGCAATTTCTCATGTATCAATTTCCCCCGTATATCGTAGGACGCCCTGTATTCAGGGCGTCCCTGAAATCGAGGCAAATCTTTTACCTCTCTAGTCTCTGCGCGCGATGTAAACAGTCCCTATTATAATAGATAGAGTAGATTATAGCATAGAGCAAGGATTTAATATATTTATAATTATAGATATGATTATATTAGATACAATTTTTGTGGTTTGACTTGCCAAGCAGAGTCTCCTCTCATTTGACCAAAACTTAGAAACATGTAATTTGTAAGGCTCCACTGGTTAGTTGCACTTGTAAATGCAAAAAGTTGTGGTATTTTAGGCATTTCTACAAGGTACAAAAATATGTCGTACTGTCGATGTCGGGGCCATAAAAAAAAATTTCCCCACCGAAAAAGTTTCATCAAACACTTTTTCAATTCACAATTCACGATGATCAAATCATGTGACTGAACCAGTGCTTCCACTCCCCAAAATTGAATTTCCTTAGATTGACATAATTTTTTCCTTAGATTAAAAGAAATTTCCTTAGAGTTTTGGGAGGATTTCCTTAAAATTTCCTTAGATAAAATAACTTAAACTAACCATGGTAATTGATGGTAATTGATGCAAATTGTCATAGTATACCAGTCCCAATTTTAGTCAAACAGCAATGAACAAACAACATGTACAATGTTATGTACAGTATGCAAAATCTACGACGTGCAAACCACACACACAGTCATCATGTGGTCGGTAGTAGTGTGGATGCGCGACCCCGCCGCATATCAGGCGCAGGCCAGACTAATCGAAACCAGACTAATTACTTGGGGGCGCCAGGCACAGCAGTGGAGCGATGCTTTTAGTACGCACCGCCGACCGGGTTCTAATTCTATGGTACGCACTATAACTTAGCACTATAACGCAGTGAGATCGATCACGACTGGGAACGAGGTTGGTTGCTTATAGTATAAGTATAAGCAACCAACCTCGTTCCCAGTCGTGATCGATCTCACTGCGCCATTTTTCGTTGATGTGAACCCTAAAATGGCCAGTTTTCATGTTTTATTGTATTTTTTTTGTATGATTTGCTTTTATTCTCAAATTTCTTTAAATTTTTCTTAACATTTTGAAATTTCCTTAAAATTTCCTTAGATTTTTGAAATTTCCTTAAAATTTCCTTAGATTTTTTGTTTCCTTAGAAATTTCCATAGGACGTTAACATTTCCTTAAAATAAGGAAATTTCCTTAGAAGTGGAAACGCTGGACTGAACATTCTGCTGAGCATTCTGGGGGAAAAAATACAGAGGCTTAAAGAAGCCATGTGCCTTATATAATTTTCTAATAGTCTGGAGAATTTTTTTTGTAACACTCATAGTCATATCATTATTGTTATTAATATTAAAATTTAAACATCGGCTTTGTGATTCGATTATCACTGTTTATTTATATGCTTTATTATAAATGTTAAGAAACATAAAAAGACACAAAACTAAATAAAAATAAGATTTGAAAGCCAAGAAAATTTACATTTTTTCTTTTTTTTTCTTTTTAACAAGTTTTTGCAAATTACCATGGTAATTTTTAAAATTAAATAAAAAATATGTTGAATAAAATGAAGACAACTGCTGGCTATAGAGTCATACACAAAGTCTCACAGAACACTTGTAGTCACTGCAGATGTTTCTTCCATATATGGCTTCACCCGGACACCATACTTTCTTGTTTGAAACTCAAAACAAATGGGACGCTATTGAAGTCATCGAAGATCGGTGCGTGGTGTGAAAGTTTCAATGTCCATCACGTTTTAATATATGTTTGCATACTTCTTATAAACAAAGGAAGGTAATTAGGGCATCAGTTGATTATGGAATAATTTTATTTTTTTTCAATTCAAAGAAAAAGGCATAGTACATCGAAAACCGGACAGGGGAGGATATATATTTTCATTGCCAATTGTCATTTCACTTCAGTCGAAACATGATTTATCATTTTCATCATTTCATCTTCAGACAGTCACAAGACACAAGACACAATCACAAGACACAATCACACACACACAACCTTACGGATCCAGTTTGTGGGTTCCTGTCAGTGCTATTGTTGTTCTAATTATTCCCTTTTATAAAGAATTCTCTCGTGGGGGTCCAGGTTGAAAAAAGAATTCCATTGTTGTGGGGTCCATTGATGATTGTTCCATTGCGTAAAACTTAAAAGACCCTACAATTAACAAGGGCGCTCCCATAGCTCACACACACACACAAGTGTGTAACAGCCTGCAATCGTGGACCCTCCTTTGTTCAACTCTTTGTGATAGCAAACACCCGGATCCCTTTTGTTAAAGTCCTCGGATTCAACGGGTAGACACGCTCACACACACACACAGGGCAGGTGGTTTCTGGCCCATTTTACGGACAGTTCGCATCGTTAAACAATGTAACTAAAATTTGTTAGGTTGGACTGGGCCATAGACACGATAGATGACGTAAGTATGCAAAAGATGGCCTCAGTCAGTCTATTGGCTAATGGATCTGCTTGCCCACTTGTTTGTTGTGAAGCTCTGATTGGTAGTGATGGTCTGACTCCTCAAATCCAAGACCAAGGGCAGGCGCATCCCAGTGGGTGGGTTTGCAGTTTAAACCAACCAAATGTGTTCACTTACCTCTTAGTCTTAGCTTGCCCTGAGGGTTGGACGCTTAAATAAATAACCTTTTGAAAAGGTATCTCAAGTAATATTTTTTCAATTTCCTCAAAAGTACTGCCCTCTTTGTATTCTGAGCACAGCCGCTTTGGAATGACCCCAATGATCAATTACATGTAGCCCTGGACCATTTTCATGCAAGTACTGATAATGTTGAAAAAAAGTAGTCAATTTTATAACAAAACAAAAATACATGCTTTATTAATTTGCAAGGAAGTATGATTCAATTGTACGGATTATCAACCACTGGTCAAGCAAGTAGCCATTAACAATGGCATCACAAAACTACCTTTGGGCTGTGGATAACTGCGGCCACACCCACACCCTGTCCACCAACTTCCAGCTCTGGCAACAACGAAGTCACGCCTCAGACGGCCATCTGGTTGAGTTTAAGAAGGTGACATCAAGCAAACGGTGTGCGTGGGCATTAGGATGTGACCAAGAGCTGTATGCTTATGTCTTCCCCAGTGACGTGCCTATCAGATGTCTGGAGTATACTTACGAGAATCAGGTATCCCATTTATGATAATTCAATAATTTTGTGCATTAGGGTCTCAACAAGAAAACTTCAAAATAGAGCAAGTTCGATTGTGCACCATGGATTTGACTATTTGACTATTTGAGTTTGACTATTTTGACTCGAACCCAGGCTGGTCGATCATTGGTTGACTACTGTGGTCAACCATTTGGAACCAGCCTCAGGACCATGGTATCTTCATTGGTCCCGATAGCCTCGTTCCATGCTAACATGTGTAAAGCGCAGAAGGGAACCAGTGACACTAAAGCAAACAGGCGGAAGAAGGCAATGGAAATGTTGAATACCGTGCCGATGGTTGACTAACTTCCAAATTGGTCGTTCGCGTGAGTACTTCACTGCGCATGTACGTTGCTAGTCAGTGGTCAACCACGGGTCGACTTAATGTGCGCACCCAAACTTGCTCATAGCGGTTACCTGGGGCTTTTCCCATTTATTTGCTGAAGCTATGCCTCTGGGCTTCATTTGATGCTGAAGCACTGTGCAGAAAGCACACTGCTCAAGAAATGATGACCGAGTACCAATTTCATAGAGCTGCTGAAGCAGAAAATTCTAACATAATCGAGCAGGATACAAGTCGCAAATTGTTCATGTGACATGGTAGTTTGGCTGGTAACCTTATTCTGGTAAGCATAATGGTCTTGTCCCATTGAAATAACTTTAGCTACAGCTGTGACAGTTACATGTAGCTACATTGTACTGTGGCAACCCTGAAGAATTAGCCTTAGCAGTAAATCTGGGCGGATAGTAAAATTTGGTATTCGGATATCCGCCGGCCAACTATCCGCGAATATCCGGATGTCCAGATTTATTTTCTTCATGTGATTGTGGGCTTTTATGTGGTTAAGAGTGACTGAATGTGACATGCATCCGCCCGACGATCACCTGTTCGTTTACGGTTTACGGATATTCGGATATTCGGATATTCGAAGTATACGCCCAGGCTTAACTATAGCTAAAGCAGACTACAGAGGCAATTCTCAGAAACTGAAAACCTCAGGAAATTTCAACCCCGACGCCACCCCATGGTTGTTTCACACCAGCTGCTATTTTTCTGGAAAGAAGGAAGCATTCATTTTGCTAACCCGGATGTTATCTTGGTAGACACTTCTCCCAAGTAGGGGTAGTTATTTCCCAGGGGTTTGCAGGGGTTAGCAATTCAAGTGTGAAAAGGTCAACCAAATTCTTCCAGAACTTTTCTGGCAACTTGTCTAGTGTAAAGGCTTAATAAGAGCACTAATATATTAAATAAAGTTCCTGAGGTTGTGCTTTATTGCAGAGGTGGAATCCAGTTCATGGTTTTTCAGAGAAGGGACTGTTTCCGACAGATCGCGGAGGCTGGACAGATGAGAAGGGTATTCACCCCCTGCCTAAGCCCCATGATATCAAGCTCCCCTCAAGCCATTGGGCATGGGAATCTGACTGGCATGTCGATGAGAGCATCAGGGGTAAACCAACTGGAAAAGGGGTAAGAACAATGAATGTGACTCTTCAACAAATCTGTGGCTGGTTGCCTTTTTCTTTTTTACCACCCGACCTTCCAAGTAAAAAATAAAAAAATAAAAATGCAATCCTTCCACTGTCTGACCATTCGATACCATCCATGGTTTTAAATAATTTATGCAGTGTGCCTGCAATAATAGTAACATTTTGTTAATGCATACAGTGCATGGATATCCCTATAGCTGCACAGCTGTGCCACCATACACAACCTGTGCAGTTGAAAGGTTTCAAATGGTCGGTCAACCCTTCAGAAAATGGAACTGAGATTAAATGCAGGCTCATTCTTCATGAAGGCATCAGAGGCAATTTAACTCTGGTATATGCCCCAGGTCATTGCCTTGGTGCCCCTTGAAATGTTCCAGTGCAGTACAAACTCTCTTCATAGTAGTGCCCTTTACTATGCTTTGCCCTCTTATTGTGAAGTATCAAGCCTGTAAGAGGGTTAAGTGAACAGACACTGTTCGAAATGGCTCTTTTTTTGAGCCAACACTTTCCATTTTCCAGAAATTTACACAACATGTATGCACCCATAACAAATTATACTAGCATCAGTTACTTCCTAAGTCGTCTAACAAAATTTAACGAGGTGTTTTCTGGGAATTCAATGGAGGGAAATGAGGAATGAGGATTTTTCTCAAATTTCGTCTTTCAGGGATGGCAATATGCAGTCAATTTTAACTCCAGGGAGAATTTCACTCCACAGAAGCATTGGAACTCATGTGTTCGACGGAGGAAGTGGATCCGCTATAGACGGTTTAAGGCCACTGGTGTGTGGGCTATGGTAAGTGGGGATAACTGGGTACAGAAAGGTACCATTGCTGGTATGCAACACCTGTGATGGGTGTAACTGGGTGTCATGGGATATGGACTGCACCTGTGGAAAAGATGGTACAACCAAAGATTTTAGTTGAGTGTGCTCTTTTCAGCTCTTTTCACATACAGTGGCTTGTTTCTTGGAAACGTTGTTTATATAAAGTAGCCTTCAAATTGTCTTTGCAATCGTTGCAACATATTAAGTGATAAGCAGTTTTATGACAAAATAATAATAATAATAATAATAATATGGATTTATATCGCGCTTTATCACACCCAAGGGTGTCTCAAAGCGTTTCGAACATTATTACCCCTGGTCACTAGGCCATTTATTTCATTCCTTAAACCATCTCAGCTCCCTGGGGAGTATACAGCCTGTGCTGCAATATATGCGCTACTAAGCTAAATCAATCACAAGAACCATCTCTGCCCTCACAGGTACCCATTTTACCCCTGGGTGGAGAGAAGCAATTATAGTTAAGTGTCTTGCTCAGGGACACAAGTGTCACGACCGGGACTCGAACCCACACTCTGCTGAACAGAAACACAAGAGCTTGAGTTCGGTGCTCTTAACCACTCGGCCATGACACTCCATAAATAAATGTTGAAAGAATGGATTCAATCACGTTTCCTTAAGATGACATTATTTCAGAGGGAAATATCTCCCCAGGACAATTTGTTTACATACAAACGTGTTGTGTGATGGCTGAGGGGTCAAATGCACGGAACTCAAGCTCTAGTGTTTCTAACCAGCAGAGTGTAGGTTCAAGTCCCGGTCTTGACAATTTTGTCCTAAAGCGAGATGCTTAGCCATGCTGTAAGTCTCTTGCGGAGTGTAATGCACGTAAAAGAACCCAGTTACAATTATCGCTATTAAGAGAATAGGTTTACCCTGGTGTTTCCAGCAGTGGCTGCTGAGTGCACCACAGCACCTCATAAACCCTTATAAGGTGCTACGTAAATGGTTCTCATAGTTCAAAAACCTGTCTGAAATTGTTTCACTTTGTTTGAGCCCTTTAAGTACATTATTGGTAGATACGCGATATATGACACTCCAGAAATATTATTATTGTTTTAATTTTATTAAGCGTAAACCGTGAAGATATAGATGAAAAATCATCCTTGTTATCATTTGTAAGAAAAGTTCCTACACTGTTTTATGAATATATGTAGCAAGTACTCAAGTTTTTCAAGAAAGCTGGTCTTGGTGTTGAGCAAATTTACCGGAGAAGCATTTAAACAATTGAACCTTGTTTTCACATCGATTGGATAGGTACCTAGTCTGTTCCCGGATGCATTGGAGGAACCTTTCCATGACATAGCTATAGGGGGATACGAGTTACCAGGCCAACTAGAAGGCTACCTGTCTGTCTGGACCATAACAGCTCTTGGCAAGGTACTGTAAAAGTAACAATTTTATCTGTCTTTATCAATTTGTAAGAGAAGAAATGAGTGGTGTAGAGCAATTTTCTGTGCTGATTCGTTTATTAACAGCAGTATTAGGGAGCGTTTCAAAGTGGGGCACATTCTAGGCACAAGGTTCTTGTATATGGCATATTTGCAATCCAGGGGACTCCATTATGTTCCGCTGGACCTTGACTTTTTGCCGAATTACAGGAACATTTCTACATGAAAGAACAATTACACATGAGAGATTATGTGCCTTTGCATTTTGAACTTTCCAGTGGAGTGCCCTGCTCCGGTGGTCCAACGTACTGGTCCGTGTACGCCCACTGGAATACTTAACCCATCCAATTAGAACGTTCTTACCATTCAGACGTTTCAGACGCTCCATTACATGCGGGAACTCAAAAAGCACTGCTGATTTTGTGGGAAAAATCAACACTTGCAGTAACAGAAAATTTTACACAATGATTGTAGGCTTGCCTACATGTTCATTGTACTTTTTACACCGCTAATGCAGATATTTGGCGCTAACCTTCTGTTCTCGAGCAAGTCACTTAACTGTAAATGCCTCTTATCAGCCAGAAGTAAATGGGAACCTGCAAGGTTAGAGAGTGTTGATGTGAATAAATGGGAACCTGCAAGGTTAGAGATGTTGATGTGAATAATTAGCAACCAGAGCGCCCATTTGGCTGCCAATATTCCAAAAGATATCTGGGCCCAATTTCATGGCTCTTCTTACTGTAAGCAAAGAATTGGCGCTTACGGAAGAAGGGAATTCCGCGCTTACGTCAAGCGTATTTTACAGGTTAGCAGGGAATTTTTGCTTGTGCGCTTGCATAGTCCATGTTACTAGGCATTGTACGCTTACACAGCTAGCGCAGAAATTCGGCACTTGCTCGGTAAGCGGAGAATGGTGATCGCAAAAAAGAAGTCGGCGGTAAGCAGAGCCATGGAATTGGGCCCAGATGGTTTCAAGAATGCTAAGGCGCTTTGTTACAATGTTTTAATGCATATTACTAATCTTTGAATTATGAATTTTGAATGTTGGCTGTATCTGTATTAATGTTTAGGTATATTGTCGTACTGGAGTGAATTCCAAGTGCCCAGAAGGGATAGACTGGAATGAGATGAAGACACCAGAGAATAAAGGCCTGGTGCAGATATCTGTGGGACCTACTGGAGTTGTATGGGGTGTAACATGGGATGGTCTAGGCATCGTCAGAACTGGTGTTTCAAGAGACAAGCCACTAGGTATGGTTAATGACCCCGAACAAAAATGTGACATTTCCATTCGTCTGAAATGCCCTTGTTGATTAGAAATCAATAGAAAACATTCGAATCTGAGAAACGATTATTGCATGAATCGTTTCTCAGATTCCTGAGGGTTGGTGTCTGTTTGTGAATGCTGCAGCCAGATATGTGGTTAGTACACGCTGCAGACCTGCCAACCAGTACGATTTTTCAATGAAAATACGACAGTACGATTTTTCTCTATAAAGTACGATTTTCCAAAAATCTAATTATAATAAAAATAATAATAATAATAATAAAGACGTTTGATAATTATCCAATTCTGATTAACGGTTATCGTCATTTTCTTTCCTTGTCTCTTTTTCGTGCGTGAATAATGTGCGTTACACGATCCGACAGATATATAAACGTAAACAAAAACAGAAGGCGCCGCGAAACGCTGACCGCATCACGCCACACAAAATACAACGCATGACACACAGTACTGTACACAACGCACGCACACACTACACACACAGACGTCGTTTTCAGGCCTGTCTTTGTCACTTTGCGTGCGACAAAAATGCAAGAAACATTGAGCGCTAGAGGGCGTTTCGGAACAATGCGATAGCACAAGATTAAACGCCCTCTATTGGTGAAATTACACGAACCGGTTATTCCCCAAAAATTGCACCGCTGGTGCGCGAGCTAATTTATACATTGTACAGCATTGTCGTCGCTGGTGAGTTAATCTGTAGATCAGTCCGTGTGTTTTAAAAAAAAATACAATTTTTGTCAGTAAAATACGACTTTTGGGAATAAAGAATACAGTTTTTGAACTCCAGAGATTGGCAGGTCTGACGCTGTCACGTGGATGGATACGACATTCTTGTGAAAATATTGTGACAGTTTTTGCTGTTTTAACATGTTACTGTTATTGTACTTGTATTGTTCTTGATAATTTTGCCAGTAATTCAGCATTTTGTTGACAAAATCCAATCTATGACCCTACCGTTAAGTTGTAACTCTAGAACTGCTGCATAAATGGCCTCTACTTTGGCAGACTCTTACTGGTTTACTGCATCCTTTGTACAGGTGTAGTTTTTCTTTTAGCATTTGTCAGGAATGGAGTTGGATGGGTTTTGCAAAGTTTCAGAGTTATAAGTTTCTGTTAAAAAAAAAACGTTCAGAACATCACATGATTGATTTTCAGTCAAATTAAACAAATACGTATTCCAGCTTTGCAGCAGACTTAATTTTTGTATGACATATCAACTTTTATACAAACAGGTTTGCGAATAACTCAATTACACATCATTCAGTCTTCGACAATGTTTTTCTTTATAATTGCCCGATCAGGCAAGCTTTGGTTGCAGATTGCTTGCCCAAACTTGCCCTGAAAAAGAGACACAATTGAGACATGCATTTTGAGGAATTTATGACAGAAATTTAATTGCCAAACATAAACTTATGTATTATTTTTAAATTGATAAATAGGCTTACTATCGTAGAGTAAATGTAAAACACAGAACCGGTGCGCTGATGACATGGACATCATACACTTGCACTGTGTGTACAGGGGTCGATTTCACCAAACTCTTCCTAACTTAGGACTAGTCCTAGGTAATGCTAAGAGATAGGACTAGTCCTAAGTTGGGATGAGTAACTTAAGACTAGTCCTATCTCTTAGCATTGCCTAGGACTAGTCCTAAGTTAGGAAGAGTTTGGTGAAATCGACCCCAGGTGATGCAGAGTACCCGCAATGTATTTTCACCAAGAATTCACATATACATCACTGGTGTACACTATACCAGGTAAAGACCTGGTATAGTGTACACCAGTGGTGTTTTAAATACCGGCGATGAACTAAAAATCAGTGCAAATCTGCAGCGCACTTTTACATGAAATATTTCACTAAATTTTGAAAATGGAAAGCATTTTTGGGTAATTTATTATTTTTCTATGCAATGGAACTACGTTGCTGAGTTACATACAGCACATCAAGCAATGGCAACGTTACCAGTACATTACTCGGTCCACCGCCTTACCAATGGTGGAGACGAGGGAACCATGAGTACAAGATTGTTTCTTTGGCTCCCTCGATTGTGCATACAAATGTAGGCAAGTAGTTAGGAAACCAGTGTCAGTTAAGATGGCACAACACGACATGCACGACAATAAAACACGTAAATTTGAGTGGATTTTTATATGCTTAATTTAATTTTGTTAATGCTTGGAACACTTGGATTCACCAGTGGAACAAAACGGCATTTTTGTATTAAGTAATATTTAACTCATAAGTGTTTCAAAAAGAGCACTTGCCCGATCGGGCAGACCATTCAGACGACCAGGTTGCCCGACAAAATTTCACCGTGTCCCGGGCTATCGGACAGGCGATTTGTCAAGGCCTGCATCATTTTATCATTAATTATTGAAAAGAGTAAAGAGCCTCTATCTTTATGCTGCCGCATACAAATACACGAAATTGTAAATATTTGCTTTACAACCACCATACATACATTCTTCTAGTAGTTGAATGTATTGTACGTCATTGCAGGAACTGGATGCACCAGATCATAGTTTTCTTGTACATTGTAATTTGAGTGTATTTTTCTGTGTTGTTTGAACAGGAACTGGCTGGCAGTATGTGGCACCCCCTGAGGAAACTGGACTGGGCCAGGTGTCTGTAGGCTTCAATGCAGTGTGGGCAATCAGTAGAGACAATAAGGTACTTGAAAAGTAGACTTGACATAGTCTGGCTTATAAGTTCATCTAAACAGCTTACTTTATCTGTTTTCAATAGATCTTTTCATTTACCCGAGCAGTGCAATGTATTAAATATGTGTATTTTAAGCTTTGTTGTCCCTTACCCGCCTGATTTGTTGTTTTTTTCCCCCGAGTTTTTTACCCCCATGTTTTGGGGTTTGTTCCCCTCCTGCATGCTCCACCCTCACTCGCTCAATCCATTTTGGTCTCTAGTTGTCTTTTTCATTGCTTTTGTAAAAAGGTTTGTATTATTATTTATTTTATTTATTTTTTTCCCTCGCTTTTTATTACTTATTTATCTAGGGCCTACTTATTTATTTGTTTACTTTTGTTTTTTGGTTTTCTTGTACTATTTCTTTATTCATCTTCATGTACTAGTTTATTTTTTTATTTTTGTTTGGTTTGTCTTGATAAAATAAATCATAATAATGATAACAATAACTAATGTTTTTAAATTACTAATGACATTTCTATAAATAATGATAGCAAATAAGGCATACACAAAGTCAATTAGCTGACCTGGCAAACTCGATTGAACTGTCACAAAGGGCATTGAAAGATCTGTGGTGTGTTGTAATCAATGCGTTTGCACTGTGAATTAGCACTGCCAATACACAGCCCAAAATTGTACCAATGTAATCAGCCCCGGACAACGCCACAGTTAAGCAATTGCACCTGTGAACACCTGCCCAAAAGCCATGTTAAAATCCTTTTACAAAATGTAAACAAATTGTCAGATTTCTGCATCGCGCCTTTTGTTTGAGGCATGGGGCAATGTTGAACCCTTGACCTCCCCCCAACAAAAATTAATACAAAAATGAATGGTTCAATACATCAAAAGCCCTTCAAACTATATGTGCATTTGGCCTTGCTTCCCCCCCCCCCCCCCACTATTACTTGTTGACTTGCTCTGTGTGATTATACACATTTCCTCTGCTAACCCCGTCTTCAGCAAATAGCATCAACTTCTAAGTATTATTTTCAACTTACAAACTATAAATTGTCAATTGGGCCTAACATTTGATTGTTTACAAGATGTTTTTGTTATCTTTAAAAGTCAGATAAGCCACGTCTTATATGCATAGAAATCAAATAGATATGAATGTTTTTCCATCATAAGGTTTGGTTTCGTCAGGGGTTTGAGGCCATTCGAGCACTTGTAGTCAACGAAGCATGCACAGGAACCAGTTGGGTTGAGATGGTTGGCAAGATGGCAGCAATATCAATTGGTCCCAATGACCAGGTAGGTTTCAATCCTAATACTCGGTCAATGACCAGGTAGGTTTCAATCCTAATACTCGGTCAATGACCAGGTAGGTTTCATTCCTAATACTCTCTCAGAGCTCAACATATTACCTTTGGTATTTGTTGACTGGAATATCTTTGATTGTTATGTAACGTTGAAGTGTAGGCAAACACATTGACTCAGCTGCAGCCAAAGCTGTCATTTCCGAAAAATAAAAGCAAAGTTCACATTAATCACAAGAAGTATTGTCAAGTGAATTAATTCAAGTGGATGTTGACTCTTTATAAAAACTCCACTACTCAAATCATGACTAGTTTTCAAGAAGTCTCTTGTATATCTTGTCAAGCTACAGGGAAGAAAAGCATTTGCACTGGACTTGTTTTCCATAATAAGTATGGCCTTGCTCAAGGTGGTCGCAGTTTCCATTCCGAAAAAACGCGGCATTACCCCTCATGTGTACATGATGACATGTACTATACACTGTGTAACGTGTGTATCACACTGAGCATGATACCCGCACTATTACTGTGTGTAGGTCATCCACACTTGTGTCCGCATATGAAAACCATATGCGTCTCACACCACGCATGCACTGCGTGTACATGTGTACACATACATGTGCACACAGAGACATGCACATATCTAGCTTGGGCAGATTATGCAAAGGGAGAAAAACTTAACAAGCAAATAAATAAAGGAAAACAAAACTCCAATGCCTTGGTCAAGGCTTCGTAGAGACCACAGCGGCCAGAAATAGCTTGTACCAAAGTGCCCATAGCAGCCGCAATATCTGACCTACTTTCTCTCAAACAAAAAAAGTCAAAGTAAAGGTCACTCCCTGAGTTAACATTTTCCAATATTTGCCAAATTAACACAGTATCTTTGTTTCTAAAAGAAAACTAAATTTCTGTTTAATATTATTTTTTCAGACACCTTTACAAGGAAAAAACTTTGTCAAATACTTAACAGTATTAACCATGTCTGGAAGTATGGTGATGATTATACAGATTTGAATGGTCTCTAAAGGGTTAAGTAATACTAGGACTCCATTTAGCCTCTTGTCACCGGGCAAGCTCAATAGTCTAGCGGTTAAGATGTTATCTGGAATGTGGGATGGTATCCACTTTGCCTGTTGTTAGTTTTCCACAGGACTGAGTAAGCACTGAACGTGTTTGACATCGGTTTGATTGCAAAACCTAATCATATTGTTCCATTTGGCATGTTTATATAACACTTCCGCGATGATAAGTTAGCGAGCTCAGTACTGACTGAATTCCCCATTTTATTTTATCAACACAAATTTGGCTTAAGTCTTGAAGCGAGCGTATCAATTCTTTAAACAATCCTTTTGAAATTGTTCACAAATGGTTCATGGTTATATTCTTTACCTTCTTTAGGTATGGGCTCTTGGATTTGTGGACAGACAGATTTATTACCGAGCTTCAGTCACCCATGATGAGCTTTGCGGTCGCTCGTGGAAACTGATTGATATTCATGATAGGAAACGAAGTACCACTGGAAGCAGCTATGATGAGAGCAGTCTGTATGGAAGTATGTCGTCACTCTCCATACTCAGTGAGAGCATGGGTCGAGGATATGGTCCAGAGTCTCCGCTCAAAAGTTACAGTGAGGATTTACAACGTACGGCACGCTGTGTAACCATGCCAGCCCTGGCATTGGGTGCCCGACCGCTCAGAAGGGGCAGCGAGACAGTCTCAAGGAATGAATCAGGGAGGATGGTCAGGACTTTGGCCATTCAGACTGATGCCTTGAAGGCTTCTGAGGTACCTTGTGTGGAGAAAGAACCAAAGGAAAAAGTTAATTTACATCCGATGCTTGTCCGAGCAGTGTGGTCCGCATCAAACGAAAGTAGCTTACAAGGTGACGGCATGAGGCCTGAACGAAAGTTCACCAAACCAGCATTAAGCAAAAATAATAGCAGGGGAATATTAGGCAGAGAGACTCATAAAACAGTTGATGATAGCGTGAACATCAGCGTAGACAATGAGGACAAGACTTGTGGATTGGCTCGTAACACTGCCAGTGACCCATCACTAAGCAGTTCAGCGGAGGACAGTGGCTTTGCCTCAGAGCCTTCTAAAGTTAGCTATAACGCCTCCTGTGATGGGTTGACATTAACTCAACTCCACAACGAATATGAGAAGCAAGAACGCACAAGACAAGACTCATACTCATCAGACTTCTCTGACACGGTCATTAATTTTGTTGGAAGCCTCGGTGAGAGTGGTTCAACAGAGAATCTTAACACTGCCAACAGTAAAGCCACACAGACTGACGCCATGGACACTTCAGGGCGTGCCAATGAAAATTCACATGAGTCTTTGAACTCCGCTGCCAGTTCAGAGAAGATCACTGTCTACAGGAGTCGGAGCAAAACATGCCCCATGCCAACACCGATGATTACCGTCAACGACATCCAACCCCTGACTGAGTACACCCCACATATGAGACGTATCAGCTCCGAGATAAGTGATGTCCAGAGACAAGACAGCGCAGCGTCAGATATCAGCTTAGTGGCACCCTACCAGGACAGCAGCTTGTCTGACTTGACCTCATCAGGGGAAGGTGGCTGCTTGTTGTGGGTGTCTGTCAGCGGAGCTGGGTGTGTCATTGACCCGTTGGAGCCTCCTAAATGGTTTGAACAAGGTACGTTAGATCTGTTTCAGTTTGATCAAATTTTTGCAAGCATTCTGTTGATTTTTTTCATTCAGCAGATCAGCAAGGTGGGAGTTTTGTAAGGTAGAATTTTATGGGAACTTATTAGGAAAGAGCTTAATAGTTCTAGTTTGATTATGTTAAAATAATACTGTTCTTAGGTCAACAAACCCTAATGGTTTGCCCTTAACTGTCTCAGGATCTACATGTATCCAGCCAAGACCAGGCATTTCATTAGTCTTAGCAGTTCAATGATCCATATTGTAAGGTTTCCTTTCAATAATGTTTAATTTTCTTCCTCCATTGCTATCCTTATTTGACCAATCGGTGCAGGTGTAATTGTACATCTGCACCACAATGAGAATATTTCTACTGGTCTTCAGGTTTTCTTTCAGTGACCTTTGGCTCAGCAAACCACTATAGACTGTGCAAGTCTCTCTCATATCGAAAACGAGAAAACAACTCAAATGATGAATTATTTAAAATTTTTACTTACAAATACCAAATTCTTGAAAGTAAAAATACCCATACATACATAGCTAGCAACTTGTTAGTAATACAATTTCAATTTTGATATGATACAAATAATTTGTTCAAATTAACATTTAAACAAAATTCAACTAAACTTGACATTGGATGTTAACAACCCTTTTGTGAAGTCATTACGTCCCACGCCATGTGCAATTACTGTTGTACCTAATAAGTGAATGATGTTTCTTTTCTTACAGCTGTTGTGAGTAATGCAAGTTTGAAACACAGACTGAGGGATGGATCCTGGAGGTGGCAGATATTGATGTTGCTTAAGGAGAGACATGACAGAGAGATAACTGGCTTTGCCAATACACCCTTGGCTGTGGAAAGGGTAGGTCATCAAGTTTCAAGATGTTGTTTGGGGTATTGAACATTTCTTTTATTCTTTAAGAAAAGTTAACCAGTCTGAAGAATGGGTTTGGAGTGGTTGGTGCTGGATAAATTGAGGAGGGTGGGGATAAAGGGTTTAGATATAGTGGTGGTGTATAAAGGGGCCAGTGTTGTGACTGAAGGATGGGTTGATGGATACAGTATTTTGGTATAGTGTGGATTGTTTGTTAGTTGGTTGGGCAGTGATATTGCTTTGTTGTGGAGTGGGGTGTCATTTGAGAACTTCTTGCTAGCTGATGATGCATTTGGCTGAGAGGAATGTTAGGGAGTTGTTAATTTGTGGGTGCACACTCGTTTGCCAACCATTTGTACGCTAAAACAATAGCTCTTGTCACTTAGTGCTAAATGTAAGCGTATGGGTTTTCTTTGTTTTTATGTGGAAACAACAGTACAAAAAGTACAACTTCTCATATGACCTACATGAATGTTGTTGTGCTTAGCTCCTTGTTGTGCTTAAGCAGCTCTATGACATTAGTTCCTGACATGATCTGTGTGTTTATTGTTGTCAGACATCATGGGTGAAGGTTGGCCGTATGCAGTGGTACAGTGAGGGGAAACGTAGACAGTGGACTGACTGCACCATAGAGTTACAGAGAGGAGTTGACGGCAAAGGACTGGAAGAAACCACGTTCACATGCCATTACAATCTCTCAGGGAAAGTCAAGGTACAGTCAAGGTTTAGATTTTTGTAAATAAATGTCTTGATTGATGGTAATGACAAGTCTAATTTTCTTGAATTTATGATGCAGGAATAGCAAGGAAAAAACAAAACAAAATACTTTGAACTCTTACTTTTACAAACTTTATAACAGTACCACTTGTCCTGAGAAGTATTTTTCATCTAACACTCAGTTTGCCATTTTACTTGGCCAAGTTGAAACATTATGTTGTTATTTAGAGAACATTTATACACCTGGGTTAAGAGAAGCAATTATGGTTACTCTCATTGCTCAAGAACTTAGCCAGTCAAACCCACACTCAGTTGATGCAGTCATGAGAACTTAAGTTCGATACACTAGACTGCTCGGCAACGACATGCCACGAAACACATAAGAATGAGCAGGAAACCCCTGACAAAATATAGATCATCACTAGAGTCCTTTTTTTGTTTTTTTCCAATCTCAGCAAATCCAGATTTTATTGAGTGAGATAACCTGTGTGCTTGAGGTGAATAACTTTGACCGTCCAGCCTTTGCCATTTACACCGCCAAGCGTGTGCTAGAACGCCGTCCCGTCAAACTGAGGGCGGTCAACGATAAAGAGCTCCAGGAGTGGGTGAGTTATGAAACAATCTCTCAACTTGGTCAAAATGAACACAAGTATGTAATAAACAGCTTTTCCCTGAGAACGATAGGAGCACACTGATCAAAATGTCAAGCCTTTACGTCACCGGTTCTTTTCAAAACAACCACAACTTATTGGAGAGATAGATACATGATGTTACAGCAAACCTTAGTTTCTACAATGTAGATTGTTATCACACCGTGTAAAGTCTCTAATCCTACATCTGTGTGCATGGACTTAGTGACAGTCTTTCTTAACTACTAGATGCTGTTTTATTAATAGGTGTCGGCCATCAGTCTTGCCTGTTGTGAGAGTAGAGGTATCACAGGTCCACCATCGCCAAGAGCTGCTTGGTTTATCACATGTAGAGGAGACATCTTTGTGTATGATACCTTGCCAAATATGGAGACTGCCCCATCATCTCTTATGTAAGTAGGCATTGACAGAAGGTAACCTTGAATTATGTTCTAGTTCCCCATTTTAACACTTTATCGAGTTGATACTTCCATACAGTACAGGGTTTGAAATTAGCTTTCGCCCGGTCGCCAAATGCGAGTGAAAACAGCGGCGGGCGAGTCAAACCCTTCCTTTACTAGTCCGCCGGGCGAGTCAAAAAATTGTTCCTTTTCACAATGAATGAGGGGTACGGTGGTAATATCCCAAAGAAGGTTTATTTTAAAGTTTTTAAAATAGTTTGACAAGTTTTGATATTTGCTAGATTTAATGTCGCCGCGATCGCAATCGGAATCGCGATCGTTCATTTCAGTATACAAACGTCAAAACACGATGCACATAATCACATGGGGCTGACTGCTGAGTATCCACCGCGCGTGCACCAGCCCCACAACGTTCGATCGCCCACCGGTAGTCCATGCACACACAGTACATGCTGTGTTGTGCAGTACAGCAGGGTCCAAAGTCCACGATAACCAACATTCCGCACACTGTGATTGGCCGTTGATAATTACCATATATTCATAAGAGAGCTTGGCTAGACTCCAACGCGGTACACGTTTGAGCCGAGTAAAGAATTCTGCACAGTGTGTCGCACAAATGGAGTTCTAAACGGCCGATCCCTCAAATCATGAATTCATGAAAATGGTAGTTGATTGAAAAAGTAGGGCAGAATTTGGGAGATAAAAATGCCCAAAACGCAATTTTGCAAACTTTACTTCCGTGTGTGTGTTTTTTGGTTTTGTTTATGTTTTGAAAATTGTGTGTGTTAATACATGTGGGCTAGTGAAAAAACCTGCGGGCGACCCAAATTTTGGTTGACTCGTCCCGCCGGCAAGTGAAAAAAAAATTAAGGGAAACTCCTGCAGTACTTAAGCAACTTGCAGCATCAGAGGCCAGCTTTCTGACCCAAAGACACTCAGAGCACTGATCGAAACATAAAGTTGCCAAACCATCCGTTCTTTTTCAAAACCACTACATAGTTGAGATTATTACATGGTGTTACCAAAAGACTTGACTCTCAAATTTAGTTGTTTTCCCACTTTGAAAATTTTCAAATTTTACTTTACTTACTATAGATTTAGTGATTCAAGAAGACAAGATTCTAAGTTAAGTCGTACTTTGAATTTAATAAGTGCTAGTTTTGATTATCCTTGGGAGACAACAATCTAACTGTATTGTTGCTGCACAAGGCAAACCAAGAGGTTAGAATTTTCTCTCTCAAAAAAAACCTCCCAAACCTACTTTGTCTTCTTGGGTTAATGTAGTAATGACATAGACCCCTTGCACTAACAACACACAGGGCTACTGTCTGCCCTAGGTCTGCCTTTTGTGGCAGTTGGAAGTTAAATTACATGCATAAAAGATGTGGTATGCATCTAAACTGCTAAAGTGTCGGCTAACATGCACACTGCTCAGTAAAGCACAAGGAATCCCATGCTCATAATGGCACAACCAAGATTTATTGTGCATGATGACGTCAGGTGGATTGGGTCAATATGTTGAATACTAGATATTGAATTCAGAAACAATAACTTACTCAAAAATACTTTTTCAGGTTCTGGAGACAGATCGGAGGTCACATGACCAGGATAGAGGCGTGTCCAGCGGGCGTGGTATGGGGGCTGGGCATGGACAACACCCCATGGGTCTACACGGGAGTGAATGGTGGAGGTCTATTTAAAGGTGAACATACACTGCATTGAATAGAAATGAAATGGCGCATATTTAAACGTAAAGTGCATGCACAAAAAAGGTCATCTATATTTTTCATAAAGAATTTTTCATAAAACAATTTATGTTTTCCTTCCTTCAAAACTCAAAACTCTTTTAAAACTTTGTTTTTCTATTCCCTTGCCGGATTATGATTTTGTTATGTTTCTGTTTGTCGGGACCAACTTCACTGCTTGGTGTTATTTGATATAAACCCATTTTATATGACGTCACAAGCCCAAACAGAACCCTCACTGAAGTAAAAAAGAAGACATGTCATGTGTCGCTCTTTATTTTTGCCTTTTTTCTGTCGTGACACAAAACAAAAATTGTAGGAGTCCTATATGGATAATATTAGGAGGATCTGGATGCTTCACAGTGTCATTTCCAAAGTATTTGTTCCCCTTCCGTTTGTCCAAATCAGGCAAGGTCCTGTCGCATTGGACAAGGTTGGTGTCTAGATGGGGTCATCCACCGTGGTTAGAAGGGGTTATTCAAATTTTCAGAGTGTGGGGTGGTCAAGTTTCCAGGTCTATTTTGTATATATTGTGAACAAAATTTCAAATGACATGGATCTATGTGAGTGCATTTCGTTCGTGCATTGTTGCAGAATATAATCACTGATGAAATCTGGCTTTTCCAGCTAAGATTAAAAGGAAAGATATATTTTGGGGCGAGGGAATTTTTTGTTTTCTCAAATACATAGCTCTGTACCTATAAACACAAGCACAGTATCTCATATTGATCATATTGATTGTTTGTTCTAGGTGTATGCAGTAGTGCCAATGGTATTGGAACACAGACTGATCATAAATATGTGTGTATCTATGAAAACCAACGCTGGAACCCTATACTGGGATTCACTGATAGGTGAGCTTATTGTATGGAATTATTACAGTTAGATAACAACATATAATACTACTGGCATCTCCGTCATTCCAATTTGGACAATTACATTTGCTAACATTGAGATTTTTTTTTGAATTTGTGTACTTCAAAGAATCAAGAGATACATAATGTTAGTACAGATGACAGTGGAACTGTTCTGCATTCATCATTATTGTCAGTTTATATCATCCCAGAGCTGAACACCAAGATTCAAACAAAAAGAATTCTGTATGCAAGTTCACCCAAAACAAGGCTAAAGGCCACTCTTGGTAATAGACTGTGCAAGTCTCGCGCGCATTTGAACTTCCGGGACCAAAGTGGTCCCAACCATATGGAGTTTTACATGGGCGAGATTTTGTTTCGTCAATTATTTAAGTTTAACGTAGGTTATGACCTAGAAAATTATACATGTTGTTGGGAACGTAATACTAAGTGATAACAAAATATGAAAGTAAAACCAATTCAACAATATAACGAAGAAAACCCAAGAATTAAACTTGACCTCAGCTTCCGGTTATTGCAAAAAATTAAGAATTTTGTGCTCGTCTCCGATCATAAAACTTACATAAACGCTTGTTTTGGATGCGCAATTATAATCGCCAGATGCTGTAATTGCAAAGCAAACCCTTTTCATTGCAGTATATGGTTGTTGAGGCGTCAGCATCCTCTTTAAACTGTGATACGGGTCCATTTAAGACCCGTTTGACCTTCACGAATCCGCGTAATGGGTTTCTAAAAAGTTAACATCAAATAGGCATCCTTGTCCCAGAGTTTTAATTTTTGTTTAATAATATACACACTATTGTGATTTTTTTTTCAAAAGCTAAAACTTTTCATTAAATTGTAATGATTTATTTTTGTTCAGATTTTGTCATGAGATATAATTTAAAACAAAGATTTAATTTCAGAAATAAAAATGTTCTTCGTTTGACGTGTTTTCTCGTTCGGATACGTGCGAGACTTGCACAGTCTATAAGGGGCTACAAGAAAAACTTCCTGCATTAAATATAAACAAATTAATGTCACATTCTTGTGTAGTCTTAAGGCCAAGTCACACATGGCAATTTGGAGGCAACTTGGAGGCAACCAACTGCACTACATGCAAATCAAACACTTCGGCAGCACAGGAGACATTATTTTAAATGCTAATATACTATCCCCAAGAAAATAATGAGGCAACCACAATGCAAATGAACTTCCTTCTTTGAGATTGCTTGAAACTGGTTGCCTGCAAATTGTTCTGTGAAATGGTCTTTATATTTTGACAATTCACTAATAACTATGATACTTTAAATTTCAGCATCCTTCTTTGTTATCCTTGTTTTATTTTGCCTTTACTTTTATGCTTACCAGGGCCTTTCCCATTAATGAAACAGGGTGGACTGATGAAGCGGGCAAAACGGAATGTTCCAAAGAAGCAGTCAACCCCCCTACTAGGCACTGGCAATGGGTGAGTCCTAAAACTTAGACATGAGTTTCTTTCACTAATAAATTTTAAGCTTGCTTTTGAACGAAAGGTAAATATTAGATAGCAACAACACATGTTTGTTGGGGTGTTTGTTTGTTGGTTTGTTGGTTTGTTGGTTTGTTGGTTTGTTGGTTTGATGGGTTGTTTGTTTGTTTGTTTGTTTGTTTGTGTGTTGGGTTGTATGTTTGTTTGTTTGTTTGTTTAACTTCATTGTTTGTTTTTGTTTGTGCATTACAGATAACCGAGTGGAGAATAGATTTTACCATCCCTGGGAGTACAGACAATGCAGGTTGGCAATATGCCAAAGACCATAAGAGGTAACAACTGTGCAATCACTGTTTAAGGGATTGTACTACCTGATTATTCTTGATTTGGATTAAGATATAAAGAGATTAGATACAATCCCCAAATAATGGGCAAACTTGTAAAAATGGTAAGGTGACATCAGATTTAACGTGTGCTCATGCTCGGCATTACATAATCAATGGAAATGTACCTGGAATGCCACCTATCATCTCAAGTCTTCCATTCTGTTTGTAAGTCATTGCGTCACATGCATGCGTATCTGCTGCACTCCTAAAGAAATAACTACTTCTGGCTTCAAAGCTGTGGTACATTCGTGTGTAACTTTACGAAATAAACCTCGCCCACCAAAAGTATGTCTTATGGCAGAAACTTTTAATTCTGAGAAGACCTTGAGCCTTTGAGGAAGTTGAAGCCAAGTCAATTTACTAAACTTTTCTTGCATAAATCATCAAAGAAAAACTAGCTCAATACAACTTTTCTGGTAATCATCTGGTAATCAGTGGAGCCAGTTTGTGTGAAGTGGTTGTGGGTTCTAGTATAACAACGTAAGGCTTACAAACAGGACAAATTGCATTGACGTCACACGCAGCTACTAGCTGCCCATGGTCTGCCTACATTACGTGAATCACCCATTAAAAGCAGACCCGAGTTTGCCTATGACAAACTCGGGTTCATACCAACTGGTTTGGGAATGAGCAGTTTTCAACAAGATCTTTCTTATCTGATCAAAAGTTCATGATCGTAAGCATGTGGTTTAGGGTGTCACTGCCTGTGAGTTTACAGACACGACCATCAACGAAATTTCACAGGTTCTTGTTTATAATGTGAAGTTTTGGGAAAGAGTGTTAAATGTTATCATGAAAGCAACTTTGAATCATAAAAATCGACCAAATATATCTTGAGAAATTGAATAAGAAACAATAGGACTTTCTCTCTGCTCTTCAGCATTTCGGTGATTTGACACCAGCAAGTAGGCTTGTGGGTCAGGATCATTGGCCTTGGGGAAGTGGGTTCCAGGGTGAATGTTTATATTACAATCACTTTACTGATGAAACCAGTGAGTAGAATTCAGAGATTTTGGTTAATGGGAAATTCAGGTAATGTATTTTATAAATATTTTAATGAAAGTTAATCTTGATTGTAATTTAGACTACAGGCTGCAGAAAGCAGATAAATGAAACCCAGTTACTTATAATTTAGTAATTAATCAATCTTGTTTCATTTGTAATATTTATTATTCTGTTTCAGTCGGAAGGGCTACCACAAAGACAAACGATGGAACGACTATGCTCGAAGGAGACGCTGGTTTAGGTACATTATTAAGTCAACCTTTTCAACAATCACACTATCTTATTTCCTCAGGCATTCATTAAATTTGAGATATAGTAGTTATGGTTTTTCTATAATTCATAAATCACTCACTGCCATTTTCTTTTGGGGTTATTTGTAAAATCGTTTTTTATTCTACTGCTCTATTCCTGAATTGTCCTCAGCATAGCAGCTTCTGGATTGAAAGTGATGCCAGATGCCACTATGTATACTATTTTCAAAATGTTTAAAGGCCCTGTACACGATTGGTAAGATCGAAAAACACAAATGTTCACAGATTCACACATAACTTACATGATTTAAAGTAAGTAATGGTAGAAAGGGTTCCTTAAAATATTTCTGCCTGAAATGCTATCGTTTCTGAGAAATGAGTAAAACAATAGTTGTTATCGCGCGCAATAATAAACTCCATGTTTGAAAAACAGAAAACACAAAAGGTCTTTTTTCACTATTTTCTCGTGATCTCGATGACCAATTGAGCTCAAATTTTCACAGGTTTGTTATTTCATGTATGTGGTTGATTACACAAAACATGAACACTGTCTGTGATTATTTTGTCAGCTCTGCCAATCCTGTATAATACCTTTAAGTAGATATCACCTTTCTCCTGAAAGCATACTGATCGAAACGCTGAGTTATTACACCACCAGTTCTTTTCAAAACCACCAGACCTCATGGAGAGATATTTTATAAACATGTAGACAATGTATTGTTAGATTGTATCTCCACCATACACAGTTTCAAATCCAACTAATGTAAAGCTGTGTTACTGCAAACCTTACTAGATTGTATCTCCACTATACACAGTTTCAAATCCTGCCTAAGTGAGTATTATTTCCGAAACAGATACAAATTGAAAATTTTGCATCTTTGACTCTGTTCTTTTCACATGATATAACTTTTGGATATCATTGTTTTTCCCCCCATTGTTTGATTTGTTACAGAAAGTGTCAGTTAGTAACCACAGGTCCTTGGCAAGAGCTACCCAACTTGTCCCTGATAGACGCATCCATGCAACCCGACGTAGATGAAACATGGGACCGCCCTATTGTACTTTGGGCCATCGGCTCTAATGGTGATGTAGTAACAAGACTAGGGGTCACTAGACACTGTCCGGAGGTAAGAGGTCAAAGATCATCTTTGTATCAATTTTTTGGAACCCCCTCTGTTGGCCCTGGTTTGAATCCTGCTTTGGTCAGGAGCCTTGCATGTGGATTGGGTTTCAGTCCCTACCTGATTGCGTGGGTTTTCCCGAACTGGGGTTTCCTCTCACATCTAAAACTGATGTTTCTTCATCATCTTCTTTACACTTGCATCTTAAGGCCTACGGGTCACAGTGCAAGGCACGTAGTTCTTGGTTTCATTATCAGAAAAATATACTAATAATAGTAATAATAATAACAACCACGTCTTTGATGGAAAAGATTGGGGTTTATTATATCATGAAAATGAAGACTATTGCTTTAAGGAATGTACATACTTGTCCTAAACCAGTATTTTACCATCCCTTTTAAATAATAATTATTATAAAAATTATAAATATTTATGAAAAGCTAGCCCCTAGTGGCATGTCGTGGCTCAGTGATCAATCGCACTGGACTCAAGGTCCGGTGTTTCAGATCAGCAGAGTGTGGGTTCCAGTCCTGGTATTGACTCTTGTGTCCAATACCAATACCAAGACTTTTGACAGTTACTGTTTCATCCTTTGGATGAGACGTAAAGCCATTGGTCACTCTTGTGTTGTGTAATGCACGTAAAAGAACCCAGTACACTTGTCATTAAAAGAAGGTGTCCGCTCTGGTGTTTTCTAGTATGGTTGGCGGCAGATTGCGCCACAGCACCTTGTAAACAATTACATGGTGCTATGTAGACAAATGGGTCTTCTTATATTTCAAACATAGCTCTGTATACCTTGTAGTGAACACAAATGAGCACTTTGAGATGCCCTTGGGTTTGATAATGCACTATATAAGAACTGCGTATTATTGTTGATATTATTATAGAAGCCAAGTTATCATTTCTTAGTGCTGCCTTGCCACATAATTTTCAATTACGGCACCCAGTAAAGCTCAGGTTTTTAAAAACTTGAAAGATTGGAGCAATTTATTTTTGTTCAAACAGGGTCATAGCTGGATCCATATTCCAAGTGATCAGCCATTTCAGTCTATCTCCGTTGGAGGGAACTATCGCGTCTGGGCCGTCGCTAAGGATGGCTCGGCATTCTTCCGCAATGGAATCCGTGCTCAGAATCCCACAGGTTGGTACCTTACTATTGAGTTTAGCTTTACGTGATTATCAAACAAATTAGTTGACGGTTCCATCCGGAGGTTGCATGTTCAAGTCCCACTCTAGTCAAATTTTCTTTGTTCAACCAAATACATTACCAGAAAAACATTGCGATATTCACTGATATCATCCTTGAGCACAAGCTTACATCAGGTGACAAAAAACTTGCTTGGTGAATTTATTGTTCTGGAAAGGTGCACGTGGTACTGTAACTTCGGGCATGGCCTCCCAAGCAAAGCAGCCATTGGCTCATGTGGATATCCGGAAAAAAATAAAGGATCTGGGGTTGAACAAAGAAACATTGACTTGAGTGGGATTTGAACCAACAACGTGTCGGCGCTCTACCAACTGAGCTACCTATCCCTATGTTGGCGGTCTCCCTATTTTGTCAATATCGTTCTGGGGGTGCCAGTCAGAAGACATACAACCATTAACTGCTTTGTAGCCAGGGATCACACCCAAATTTATGATACAATCTAGGAACCTTAAGGGGATGCGACGTTTTTCTTTGTTCAACCCCAAATCATTAAACAAATTCATAGTCAGTTTCCATTGTGGTTTATTATTTGATATCTGAAATAAAAGGTTGCATCCCCTTAGGATGATCACCTGGCTGCTGCTTCCTAGGTTGTATCGAAAAAGGTTAAATATTAAAAAAAAAAAATTTCAATGCTCTGAAATATGTTGACATTGGGAAATGAATGGTTATGAATCTTTTGTTTCAACATCTGCTGTTGTCCTGAGAATTTGTTTTTGTCTTGTTAATTCTCTTTTTGATTGTTGGTGCTTGTTTAGAAATCTACTAACAATTCGTTTAAAATTGTCACATACATAAAAGTACATTTGTCATGTCCAGGTCAAAGCTGATGTTTCATGTGTATACCCCTCTTTGCTCAATAAGGTTTATCGCGATTCAGAATCGCAATGGATCATGGGAGGGCAGAGGGGGCAAATGCTACAGTCGGTCGTCGTGCGCGAGTTCCCGGCTTGCCCCCTTTCACTATACTATCATGCGCGGCAAAACAGCGCCCTCTCTTGGTATTTTGCTATTCGCGATAAACCTTATAGACCCTTTTTAGATGATGTACCAATTTACAGCTTGCTATGCTGGAGTATTTACAGCATGCCATCACACACACACACATTTTGTTATTTTTGAGAGATAGCCTTACATCACAAGGTCGGATGGCCACCTCTAGGTGAGGGCTACACTTTACTGATTTGGGCTATTGACCCAAATCAACTGCCACCACGGGTACCCAGGGCTCGAATTTGGGGAGAAAATCCACGAGACTACAGGGCTTGTAGCTCAAAATCTTTACTGGACCAGACATTTTTTTACAAGACCAGATTCAAAATGTGAAAAAAAAAAAAACTTGCTGCCACAGTTTAACATGCACTTGACTGCTTTTATATGAACCAGAACTGAGACAAGTAAGAGAAGAGTATACTTGATTACTCATAGAATTGAAAGATGATTTATTAGACCCAAAGTCAACACTTGAACATAATTTGTTTCTGTTATTCAATTGAAAAACACAAGACCATCGGACTTGTTAGGTCATAAGTTTACTGGCCCGACACTAAAATTACTGGCCTCGGGCCTGTGGTCCAGTGTAAAATTCGAGCCCTGGTACCTTGCCACCTACTCCTGGGGCTGAAACAGGGTTACCCCCTTTACAGTCTGTAAGGATGTAGGCATGGGTATCATCCACTGGGAGACTGACTGGTAGAGCAGAATGCACTACCTTCCCAACTTGGAAGTAATTATGGTTAAGTGCCTTATTCATGAACGGGTATCGAAGCAACACTCTGCTGCTGACAACACCAGAGCTTGGGTCCGGCGAACTAGACCGTTCGGCCACGACACGTCACGGCACTAGAACTGGGTGTACATGTGCTACGAACCCCTGCTGGTACTATGCGTACCTATCCTACTTGTGCATAGTACTCCAACATGGTACATGTAGAACTGCATTGATGAAGAAATATGACGTCAATGAGAAGGCTCTATACTAACTAAAGAATGATCAATGTTTACAGGTGATACCTGGTTCCACATTGCGCTACCGGCAATCGCTCCTCTAATACAGATATCATGTGGAGCTACATCAGTCTGGGCTATAGATAGTCAGAGTAAGTCACTACTATCATTCCTACTATGACTGAAAATGTTACAGGTCTATTCCTTTAAAAGGGTGTGCATAGCATTGGTAAGACTGAAATTACAATTGCTCACAGACTTGCACATACCTAAAGCAGTCAGCTTTTTAGGAGTATATTTATCAAGCATCAAGTAGTACAAAGATGGTCATCTTGGGAAAACTTCCCAGAAATACTTTTGGTATAAAATGCTATAGCTTTTGAGAAATGAGTAAAACTATTAGTTTTAATCCTAGTTTTAAAAACAGTGAAAACAATTAATGGTGTTTTTCACTTTTTCCACCTGACTTGATGATCGATTGAGCTTTAACTTTCACAGGTTTGTTATTGCATGTATACATTGGGTCACATAAAGTGTGGATACTGGTTGTACTAAGGGATAGTACATCACTAGTTGTGGGAACAGTGCACTCCCAACCTCTACATGTAGTTTTTAATAAAACGAACAATGCAACCGAATTTTATTGAATTAATAGTGAAAACAATGGAAACAATTTATGGTTTTGCTAGGGGTTTCAGTCATGTTCATAATGTTCTTATTTCTATTACTACAATCGAAATGTTAAGCAATAATGATTTTTTACCTTTATGAAATGTTATTTCCTCGACTTTGACAGTATTTTGGCTATATTATTTCTATGGTGGATAGGTACCAGAGCTGTCAACACTCCCTGATTCTGCACAAAGTTCCCCCCTGAAAATCTACTTATCATTCCATGTTCTGATGAGCAACTTTGAAAGTTTCCCTGATTATGGAAACTTTGTTAAATGTAATTCTGAATATCTCCCTGATTGTTGTACAAAAACTCCCTGATTGCAAGATGCAAATGTTGGCAGCTCTGGGGTACTGGTATGAACTTTACAATCAATGGTCTATTAGATTGAAATTTAATTCTTGTTCACGATGGTTATAAATCTAGCACTTGGTCTTTAACTGCTGGAGCCAACTTACAAGTCTCCGGAGATACCTCCTTGGCGTTACCGCAAATCACGTTTCTCATGAAAATCAGTGGATTGGAAAATTGGACTTACTTTTCAACAGTGCCGTTATACCTACCCCCTTCTTTTCTAATCCATTAAGAAATACAGTCACTCATTGGATGAAATCCCTGTGGGTTTGTACTGGATTTCATTCAACCCCTGGGTAGTTAGAATCAACATAGCGGCTTACCATAGTCATATTAAATACATCATCAAGTAATCTATGGAGCTGCATGAGTCATGAGACTCGGATATGATTTGCATTGAGCGTGACTTGCTAACAAGCTGCCATGCTATTAAAGTAGTCGGCTGCATTTAGATGTACAACAAAAAATAATAAATGCTGAAAATTCAATGTTGGTTTCCACTCCTGACATGTTTACGTTGCATACTATCTCTGGATGTTCTATTATTATCGTGTTGTTAAAGAGGGGCTCTAAGGTCAAACTCAGTTTTGTGATGCACTCATTTTCCAATACATAGAGTCCTTATGAAAATGGGGAAAAAGTCTCTAATCTCATATTAAAATAGTGTAAAAATACCATTGTGTTTGTTGATACCCTGTAAGTGTAATTTGTGTCAAAATCGAAAACTTTTCGATGACGTCATATTTCAAATATATGGTCTGTATGTATATTTTTGTACAGGGAATTTTTACTTCATTCCTGAACTCTGATGACATTCAATGAAAACAGCATTAAATTTGAGCTTTTGACTGTTGCAGAAGTTCCTCTTTGGAATGTACAGACCCGTTTGCTTTTGCTGTCCCATGACGTCATTTTTCACATTTCGCTCTGGAAGAGTATCAAATAAAATAATAGTTTACACTGCAAGGTTAGAGACTTGTAACTTTTCTCCTAGTTTCCTGAGAATTCTATCTATTGGAAAATTAATGCGTCTAAAAACTTAATTTGACCTTGCAGCCCCTCTTAACACGTTGATCCAACTGTAGCCTCTAGTTCAGAAACATCCCCATATCATACTTATTTTGTGTTCTCCCCCCATTATCAGTGAATTTGTGGTATCGTGAGAACATCACACCCACCTTCCCTGAGGGAACTCGCTGGATACTGGTCAGCAACAAGGTCAGGAAAGTTTCCGTTGGACCCCAAGATCAGGTAATCATTTTGGATGCTTTGATTCATTGTTGGGAATGACTTTAGACAGATCTGAGTGACAATGCTCAGATGCTGCTATGCACTCCTATAACACTTTGTAAATTCTTTTCATTCTGGATCTTCTTACAGTTGCATATAAACAATGTGCAAGATGCCTTGGCTGCCTAATAAGCGTATGGAATGCTGCCTACTCAGTAAGGGAGTGGCTCAAAAGTCAGGTTTGTTCTTTGTGCAAAAGGACATTCCCTTCTGCACATGCCCACAATCAATTGGACCGCCAGAGCATTCCGCTGGACCGCACCGTTGTGCCGAAGTATGGGAGCAATCTTACACAAGTGAATGCACGCAGTATTTTGAATGTTCAAATGCAATGCTCCAGCGGTCCAATAGAATTGTCCATGAGCTGGGATACTTATCTGACCCAATTAGAATGTTCCAACTGTTCTGACTTTTGAGATGCTGCCTAATTGCGCCATTGATATCAGATATGTGTCAGATATCTCTAGATAGCATTGCTATCTGTTTAGATATGAAGAGTGGCATACATTTTAGTCCTCAATCTGTCAATTAATCATAATAAATATTTCTGAATACTAGAACGCTAGATAAGAATAAGTTCAATATATTCTCCCAAAAGCATCATAAAAACTAACTAGTGATAATATGGATAAATCATGTACGAGTAAAGGGCACACGTTCTGTTTAGATTTTATACGTGTTTGAACATTTATTTCCCATAATAATAATAATAACTAGCCATTAAGTGTTTGTCAACAAACACAGAGCTGTTCCGTGTTTTGCTTCGATTAAGTGCTTCAAAGCTTTAAAGTTGGTCTGATTTCAAGATAGACGACTCTTGACCTTTGACAAGCCCTTTTTTCACTTATGTGTGCCTAAAAACCTAAACCTGGTCTTCATTCTGATACTGAATCGAGGAGTTTTTAAACCAGAAATAAAGGTCAACATGGGGTCATGGTAACCCTTGTCTAACATTTAATGCTCAAAGGGTTTATAACTGAAAAGAAAATGAAAATCGGGTGTGTAGTTCTTGAGATGACTCTTTTAAATCATTGCCCACTCTTTCTATTTTTACTAGAAAACTTAAAACTCATTTTGTGAATACATGCTAATATACTGTATGTAAGTATTATATATAATAGGGTTAATAGGGTTAATAACAATGACCTTGATTACTGTCTTACACTCGTTCATGTGATGTCTTTCATGTATGTCTGTCTTTTGTCTGTCCCTCCATAGGCTGGGGTTCAAAAGCTGTCGCTTCACCCTGGACCTAGATGTTGCCTTTTGATTTTTTTGTTCACTATTATCTCAATCTGTAAAAATTGATGTTCATGTATTATCAGTTTAATTATGTAATCTTTCTTGTACTATTATTGTTATATGGTCCCACTTCCGGTTGACCCAGAAGTAAAGGTCAACATGGGGTCAAGGTTACCCAAGGCTAATCTCCAATGCCCAAGGATTATATAACTGAAAAAAGTTTTAAAATCGGTTGTGTAGTTCTTGAGATATGGTCCCACTTCCGGTTGACCCAGAAGTAAAGGTCAACATGGGGTCACGATTACCCAAGGCTAATCTCCAATGCCCAAGGAGTCTATAACTGAAAAAAGTTTGAAAATCGGTTGTGTAGTTCTTGAGATATGGTCTCACTTCCGGTTGACCCATAGGTAAAGGTCAACATGGGGTCACGGTTACCCAACGCTAAGCTCCAATGACCAAGGAGTCTATAACTGAAAAAAGTTTTAAAAGCGGCTGTGTAATTCTTGAGATATGGTCCCACTTCCGGTTGACCCATAGGTAAAGGTCAACATGGGGTCACGGTTACCCAAGGCTAATCTCAAGGAGTATATAAAACTGAAAAAAGTTTTAAAATCGGTTGTGTAGTTCTGGAGATATAGTCCCACTTCCGGTTGACCCGGAAGTAAAGGTCAACATGGGGTCACAGTTACATGTACTCAAGGCTAATCTCCAATGCCAAAGGAGGAGTCTATAACTGAAAAAAAGTTTGACGATCGGGGGTATACTTTTTGAGATATGGTGCTTATAAGGTTAGCTAATTAAATATTCACCTCGCTGTTAATTGGCTAATTAATTAAGAATTTTAACATTTTTTACATTTAGAGTTCATGTACTAAGCTTCAATTTGATATATGATATAACTCTTTCGTATTTACGCTCTAGGATATTACATGTAGGCTTAAAGAAAAAAACGTGTGCAAATGCTATGGGATTTGAGTGGAAACAAAGAATAAAAATCTCGACGAAAACAATAGCTGTTCCGACTGCTAGTCGGAACAGCTAATAACCAGTTCTTATATAGCGCATTTCACAATAACGTCTCAATGCGCTTTACATGCAATGTAATGATGTGGCAATTTCCTACCCCCACCCAACCCCCAGATGGTGCAGCAGTCCAGCGAGACTTAATTAGGTGTTTGTGCGACTGCGGGAACACCTCTTGTCATGCTTGTTATTGTTCTGTTTTTGTTAGTGTTGTTATTCAATTAAATTCAATTCAATTCAATTCAATTCAATTCAATTCAATACAAGACAATTCAATTCAAATAACACTAATTTCTTTAACGCAAAACCAACAAATACAGGTAGATGCACAGTTATTGCTCTGTAGCCAACATATAAGGGAATTGAAACATGGGTCACGTATTTGTGTATGAAATGACCCTTGGCCTTTTCAAGTAATTTTAATGACGTCATTAATACACACAGGGTCCTCTGGTGACATTATTTCAAAAGTTATCCTTTCATAAAATCAAAACTCACCAAAAATTATAGGTAAAAATTATCAAATTGATGATGTCATCATACTTAACAGGCTCACAGTGCCATATTGTGACATCTACCATCGATTGTGAGTTTCAAATTTTAAATCTTGAATCATGAGACATGAACCATGAGGTCATGCAGAATATAATTCACTTCATGGATCAGCGACACAAACACCTTGCTTTAGTGAAACTGAATTTCTATCTGAATTTCTGGTTGGGTTATTTTGATTAGCAAAGTTTCTATAGGTGCATGAAGAATATTTTGGTTACAAAATGCTTACTAAAGGCAGGAGACAGAAAGGTTCAAACAACTGCATATTCTGTGCATTCATTTATATACACCTATGTACCATTGTGTATGTTTGAGAAGTATTGAGTGATAATTGTGGCTGTGGTCTGGTGCCTGCCTCCCTCGCTATAAAGAAACCCCATTTGAAATCATGTGGAAACACCTGTTACACATGCACCATACCATGAATGATAAGCTCACATGTGTGTGTAACCATTGGGTGACTGGAACATCTTAATGCTCCTTCCTGTCAACACTACCTGCCGAGCCAGCCCATTTGGCGCCGACTACACGACTCAACATTTCCAAATTACCAGCTCATCAAACCCTCTCCCCGTACCGGGCCTGCTGTGTGTCCAACATACCCCCTCGCTCTGTTGGGACTTCCGCCAGAAATAGGAGCTGATTAGGTTAATTTCCTTGATAACACAACAATCAAATTAATACACTATTGAGATGTTCCTGTGGTTTCCCCCGTGAATTAATAGCCTTGTTTGACAAACTAGAGCGTGTGCCTTTTTCCCCCTCCTTTTGTCGGGGAGTATCTGAGGTGATTTTAGATTCCAGTTTAGCGAGTGATTGATGTTGGGGGGTAATTATAGGTTTATCGAATACAAGCGACGCAATTTGGCTCGTTCTTAATCATTCAGTGTATCATTCCATATAAGTAGTTTGGGAAGGATGTACACATTGGTCATTCACATGATTGGATTATTGATGACTCGGGAATTACAATAGTTTAGGTCATTTTCTTTCCTGATTGTGACATTGGACAATTTTTCACTGGAGTAATTTCACATACATGTGTAGCAGAGGGGGAAAAAATGCTTTAAAAAAACAGTAAAGTAATTTCAAAATGTTGGAACTACATGCACCAATTGCCATAAATTCTCAGAAACGAACTGATGGTGGGTTTTCATAAATACGCGTAAATCTCTATTAAATCAATTGATGATATTGATGTAATAATAATAATAATAACATTTAAAATTTATGTTGCGCCCCTTACATACAAAATGATCAAAAGCGCATAACACATGTTAAAATGCACAGAATTGAAGAAAAAAATAAAGAAAAATGTATTACAGGTACTCAATCCTTTCCCCTTCCATAAAAAAAAACATTCAACAAAAACCATGAAGTTTGTAAAATGTAAACATTTTCAAGGTAAAGCTTGGACAGTAGATCAAGAGTCAATAGGGCAGCATATGTGTTTCAATAGCTCCTTTTTTTCTTTTGGGAGATTACGCCATTGAACTTGGTGGTTTGTCGAAGTAGTGTGGGTTATTGTAATTTTCGGACCATAAGTTTATGAATGGATTTTTAGGCCTTCGACATGCTCTGTGGCTTATACTCGGGGTGACTTATACACTGACCACTGACCTCATCACCGTCATTGTTCGTAATGAGCAGAGTTTGTCCTGATTTTTTCTCGGGAGCTATTCCTATCTCTAATAATTAACCAATCATATTCCTGACTCGGGAGAGTAATTCACATTGAGTTAAGCAGAACATAGAACATACATGTAGGATGGCTGTATGGTAGACAGAAGAAGGTCTTTGGGTTAAAGTCATTATTGTCTATGTTGTGCTTAATGTAACGGCTAATTTACCCTGCCATACCCTGGTGAATGTGTTGTATCAGCGCTGGATTACTTGCAATATGCTAGATGTCAGTGGATTATAACGACAGTGCAGACTTGAACATGGGATGTTTCATGTTACCCAATTTGACAGGGCTATAAGAAGAGCATGTACAATGTAAAGAATGTGGATCAGACACTATGACTGTTCATTTGAAGTCACATTTTAGATGACATTGCTCTGATGACTTGATTAAGGCAAAAGAACATTTAATTAAGCACTGATTGATTACTCATGAAAACATGTGCGTCCTTTTAAATGTGTGGTTATAGTGATAGTGTCAAGCAGTCATCACATTGTGTACATACGATGCCTTCAAGTATGTTGCTGTTTGTAGTATTTACATGTATGTACAAGTTTGTAATGGTTTTATCCATGCAGTTGTTGCCTTTAAGAAAGACTCTGCTTGGGTCAAAATGTGAGGCCATGAACAATTTTTGAATTGATACCATCTGAGGTCATTTTGTTTGGAAATGGTTTACAGCTGTTGTTATTTATATGTACAGTGCATGTATATTACAGCCAGCAGTAAAAAGCCTGTGATAGACTATAAAAATACAGATAGATGAGGTAACAACAATTAAAAATCACACACAACTGACAAACAGAATACAATAGGGACTTAGTTTGTTTAAAACTCTTTCGCTTCACAATGTTTGCCAGTGAGTTAACCAACCATTTGAAACCATTCTACTACACAGGCTGTGTATGGGGTGCACAACTGTGCACAAAACTAACTATGTGTACAGGGTAGTATGAGCCTGTCTACCTGTTAAAACATAAGACTTAACAAAAGGGATTCATATGTTTTGACAAAGTGAAGATGCCCTTGCTACACTGTTGTGTACAAAACCACCGGGGACGTCACTATTTAAAAAAACTAAGCCCAAACAATGGGAGAAAAATATGTGTGCCCTTACACACGGGAACTTATAGGGTCCTTACAACAATGGACCCCACAAGGAACTTCTTTAGAAAAAGAGAACGATAGAGCAACAATCGCAGGACCCCAGAAACTTATCATGAGATTGGGTGGGTTGGTATACACATTCAAACCGGGGACCTATAACAAAAAGGAATACAGGGTCCCTGGTTGAGTGAAGGTCCCCAGTTGGAAAGTGTGTATAAAAGCAATGGGAGCTACACAAGAGGAACAGTTGGAAGTTCCCCGATTGGGTGTGTGTGTGAGTAGGTATACACATTCAAACCGGGGACCTATAACAAAAGAGGACAATAGGTCCACGGTTGGGGAAAGGTCCACAGTTGGAGATCGTGTACAAAACCAATGGAGGTTTTGCAAAAAAGTTAAAGAGTATAAACAAAAGAGGGACAATAGGAGGTCCACGATTGCAGGTGTTTACACACTTGTGTGTTCGCACGGATTGGCACTTGTGGGGTCCTGACAACAATGGAACAATGGACCCCACAAGGTCATTTCAATAGGAACAATTGGACCCCACAAGGGAATTCTTCAGAAAAGGGAATAATAGAACAACAATAGCAGTACCCCACAAACCGGATCTGTAAGGGTCGATGTGTGTGTGTGTCAGACAAAAGCACCTTCGATATCACATTGTAGGCTGGCATAGTTTAACTATCATTCAAAACCACGTGGAGGGTATTTAATGGTTGGACAGTAGGAGGGTTGACTGTGTGCTGTGTATGCATTTGCCACATGATATCAAATTGCAGGCTCTCATAGGTCATCATTTAAAACCATGTGGATGATATTGAGTGGTCGGACAGTAAGAGGGTTGACTGTGTACTTTGGAATTCACCACATGATGTCGTAATGAAGGCTGTCATAGTTCATCTATCATTCAAATCCATGTACATATAGATGAGATTGAATGGTTGGACAGTCGGAAGATTACTACATTAAGTGCATATAAGGATGAAAATAAACTCTCAAATCTCATGGAAACACAGCCATTCTTAATATTCCGTTGTGATTGTTTTAGTTCCTAATCATTTCTTTCCTCCGACAGGTTTGGATAATCGCCGATGAGTCAAACGGCTCAAGGGGTGTAATATGCCGGCGAGAGGGTATCACGCTCAAAAGACCCACAGGCACATCCTGGGACAAGGGAGCAGGGGTAAGAGCAGGATGTTAGTGTATACACCTCATTGCTGTCACTGAGATTTTTTCCATCCATACAAATCCTCGCAAAATGCGAAACTAGTCGGGCCCCATTGGGTGACACTTTACATTGACCTGACCACAGGAATCATAAATCTGTATATCTGTATTTCAGAATGACTTTGAAACACAAGGTAAACAAAAATTAAAAATTACTAGAACGAGATTTGAACCCACTGGTGCTCTACCATCTACCAACTGAGCTATCCAGCCCTATTTGTCAATGTCATTGTTAGGGGGCACCAGTCAGACACATACTGCAGTACAGCCAGGCATTATGCCCATAAAATAAAACCTGGGAAGCGCAGTGACGTGGGAAGCGGCAGTAAGGGGATCAGCATGAAGGGATGTGACTTTCTTTTAAATATCTAATAATAAACAACAAGGAAAACTGACACACAAAGAAATTTTGGGAATGTGGTCAGTGTAATGTGATTGACTGTGAAATTGCCATTTTATTCTTTGTCTTAGTCATTTTGTATGTGTGTATGCTCCCAATCTTGTTCAAGGTGGGGATCCATTTTGCCTCTGTTTTTGGCACTTGAAGGGAAAAACAGAGACCAGCAATGGAGCTTACTGTCGCGCACAGTGCATTCGAGGGCATTGGCCAACTTAGCCCAATTATCTAAAATAAACAAACCGCCAGGTTTAATCATACTTGATTCAGTGATGGATCAACCGCGATCTTGTCTCAAAGTTGTTCCTGCCCCGCGACGATTGACAGATTTAGGAAACTGATTCCACTGATGTTATCAGGAAAACAATTCACTATTTGTGAATTATTGGTATCCTTATAGTGACCAGTGACTTGATACAAATATGTGGCTAGATTTAAAGGTACCCACTGGTTTGTTTTGTCCTGTTCCTCTCAAAATATTTATTTAAAAACAATTCTGTTTTTTAACTAGTTTCATACTCTTTTGTCAGCATTGTTTCTCATCCCTGTAAGCATTAAACCTAAAGGCTGTGAGTCACGCAGGGAAATGTTTCCAGGCAACTTGGAGGCAACCAACTGCACTGGATAGACAAGGAACGCTTTGGCAGCACATTCTTCTAGCTGTAACTCACTATCCCCAGGAAAATAATGAGAAAACTGAAATGTAAATGAATGTTCTTAGTGGAGATGGCCTGGAACTGGTTGTCTTTAAATTGCCTAGTGTGACATGGTCTTTAGGTTAAATAATGCGCAAACGTATGACAGATTTGGAGCCGGATGTAGCCTGCTACCATGCGTATTGCCTGGGATAGCTCAACTTCCAATCTAACACATTTATTGGAAAGTCGTTTGTGAAATTTTTTCCCCTTGCAGATGGATATAAAGGACATTGTTGTCCGAGCCTGTTCTCAAAGGTCAACTGAGGTCATATGCAAGTAAGATTAGAGCTGCTGCACTTACTACTGCCTAACTCTGCACTGTTACATGTACTTATACTGTACAAATCATTATGTTCGTCAGCACGATAACACAAGCTGTATTAGTATTAATGTGTTTCTAGTGTTTGTTGAGAAAACAAAACAAAAAGGGAATGTGTAACTTTGGTGCTCAACATCCGTCTACATTGCTTGCTTTTGTATTCAAACCGCTTACAATGGAAAGGGATATACACTGTACACCATGAACAAATACATTATTTTTAACCAAAATATTTCACCGATATGGAATTATAAATTGTTTTTGACATTGAATCGATATTGAATTGATTTGAATTCAACATTTTTATGAGTACCCTTTGCACAAAGAGCTGTAGTTTAACAGGCCAGCAGCCGATTTCACGAAACGCTAGGATTAATCCTATCTCGAGTTAGGACCAGTAACACGTCCTAACTTAAGACTAGTCCTATCTCTTAGCATTGCCTAGGACTAGTCCTAAGTTAGGAAGAGTTTGGTGAAATCGACGGCTGGCATGGGGGCCAAGGAGGCCATGGCCTCTGTTGCCCTGGTCTTTGCCCTGGTCTTTGCCTTTCAAAAGTTTCCAATATACCTTCAGATTTCCCTATGGAAGTGCTCTTTGCAAAATGAAAATGGCCTTGCCCTCTCAAAGATGGAATTCCGGGCCTGGTTTAAATAAATACAAAAATACAATATTTTCTCCCCTCTTTATTCCAAACATTACTTACATTATTCCATATTAAATCGAAGTTCTAAATCTCTTAGTATCACATTTGGGAATCAAGTTTTCTGAATAGATTACACCTTTATTTTGCATCAAAAGCACCTTTTTCACCAGTCAACATTTGTAACCATAAATGTATGTGTGACCTAGAATTTCAACAATAAGCAGGATACCAGTGTTAGACATTCCCTGTTGGTTTGCAGTGCACTAACCTACTTACTCATCATGGTGACCAGTTTCTGAATTAAAACAAGGTTGAAGATACCAGGGTTCACCAGGCATTCTGCTCTGCACATTCGCTTTGCCATTAGGACCTTTTAAAATGAATCAAATAAAACACACTTTGCTTCACTAAAAACAATCTTTATTATCCACTCAAGTGAATCTGTTGAATGCTACTGCACTGTAAACAAGTTAGTGTGAGGTTTGGATATGGATTGCTGAGGTGACAATATCACTATTGTGCATGTATAGACCATGTATAAGCTTTGATTACAAAAAGATTGACCATGTACATTCCAGGGTATTTCCTGGCAGGCAAGATACAACACTGGTCAGATGGGAAATTTTACACTCTGTGTCATAATTTCCACATCAATTCAAGAGTTAAAAAAATAACGGCTTAACAAGTTGTGAAATGTGCCCCCTGTCATCATATAAAAAGACATTGAAAAAAATCAGACAATGCAATCTCCGTAAAATAACAGATTTAGTGTTGAGTGGTGTACAAATCATGTAAGTCCAGGCTCTGTTGCTCTTTTCTAAACATGTAATGTCACAGGTTACATGGTCTATAAGCACCCAAAGTGATTTACAACTGCTATATTAACTTAATATCCCTGGTCATTGTGCAAACTAACCCTATTACTGCCTTGAGTGATTTACTAGTGATCCTTCCTTACTCCAACAAAATATCTTAATACCCATACTGGTGGACTCTGATTAAAGTGGTTTCAGGTTCAGTTTCACATTCTTAATAATACAATATGCAGTTCTTATATGGTGCTTTATCACACCGTAGGGCGTCTCAAAGCGCTAAGTATGCAGAGCTATGTTTGAAGTACAAAATCATTTCATAACAGAGAACCATGTAATGGTTTACAGGGTGCTGTGTTGCAATCTGCAGCCAACCATGGCTGAAAACAACAGGGTGAACCCCTTCTCTTCGCGCTACGTGTACTGGGTTCTTTTACGTGCATTACACATCACACAGGACCTACTGCTTTACATCCCATCCGAAGAACGTAGCAATGGTTAAGTGCCTTGCTTAAGGACACAAATGTCAAGACCGGGACTGAAACCCTGCTGATAAAAAACACCAGAGCTTGAGTCCAGTTTGCTTGACCACCCGGCCACGACACGTTGTTCCTGATGACTCAGACTCCAGAACTTCAGACTGACGGAGTAGACCACCTGGCCAATCCATGCACTGCTGAGATTAACTAAATCATAAGCACCTAACAGATACTAATTGTAAATTGGTTTATATTTTTAGAAGCACTCCTTGTATTTTTACGAGTCAAGTTGAAAAAAAAAACGTGTTTGTGGATTTCAACAGTAAATTATTATATTTTTCTGGCTGGAACCCTGAAGAAATTAGCACATGGATGTGGTGTTTCCTTCCCCAAACATTACCCTTCAAGGATTGAGGTGTGAATGGGGCAGATAACCAGACGATTTATGATACCATGGACACAGTATAGGATACACTGTGCCATAAAAACGGTGATGAATTTGTTTTTTAAATGTCTTAGTTTTCAAGTCAATAACCTGACAAACTGCGTCTTTAAATTAATTTATTGATTGAATGAGCTGATTTATAAGATGCTGGTGAAACCCAATGTATGCATAGGTCTTTTTATATAGCTAATTTTCATAAATCTTATTAACAACAAACAGTCTTTTTAACAAATGCACTTTGCAGCTAGGCAGCTACACTAGAACAACATTTTTGTTTGTCCTTTTTGGTTGTTTCCTGCGGCTTATTTCTTTTGCAGGCTTTCTTCTACTGCAAAGCCATGTGCATAAAAATGATGTTTTCAATCAGTGTGTATTAGAATTGACTAACGTTGTGTTGTCACAGTGTAGATGTAGCTGAAGTATTTGTTTGTGGTAGAGAGATCAAATCATGTAGTGTCATAACATTCAAACACCAAATTAACCCGCATCTGTGTATGTGTTACCTTTCTTGTCAGACTCTTTGCAGGGGTAAGTATTTAAACAAAGACAGATTGCATTTTCCGGGAGGTTGACCAACTGTTTGAAAACATTCAGTTGTGTAGGGTGGCATATATGTGTGCAGAACTGTCTGTGTACTGTGTAATGCATTCAACCCATAATATCATATTGCAGGCTGGCATAGTTTATCTATCATACAAAAGTACAGGGGATGTTATGAAATGGTCTTCCAAAAGGAGAGTTTACTGTGTACTGTGTACAATAATGTAGATGCACTCCCCATGTGATATTGTATTGCAGGAGGGCATATAGTTTATCTGTCATTCAAAGTCACAGTGCATGAAAACAAAAAAGCAGGTTGCAGGCAAATTGATGCTTTTGAATGGCAATATATGAAGAGGTTTGTGGTAGCACTTTGTGAACTTGTCATTATAGAAAAAAACAGGTAGCATAACGAACTGATGTTTCGGAATGGAAATCTATAAAGAGGTTTGTGGTACATGTCATAGAAAAGAGCAGGTAGGATAAATAACCAATGTTTTGAGGGGGAAATTTAAAGAAGTTTGTGGCCACTTTATAAGAAGCCACTATTATTATTATTATTATTATTATTTATGAGTTTGTGTTCATAGGAAAGAGCAGATAGAATAACAATCTAATGTTTAGAGATCATCAACCATGTAAACAGCATCACAGTCTAGCCATCTCATGAAGATGTTTTCATCCTTTATAAGCATTGGAGTCGTTTTCTGCCACAAGATTTAGAAATGCTTCAAAGGGAGGTCAAATGATCTCCCTTTAAAATGGTACCAAGGGTCATTTCATTTGATTTTTTCCACTTTTCTTTTTTTCATCTGCAGGGAGGTATCAAACACTTGACAATAGGGGCGTGTGCAAAAGAAAGGTCACCAGAGGTCAAGATGGATGACATAGCTCAAGCCACGGTACAGGGTCAGACAGAGATTACAGATGAACTCTTCAAACCTTACACCAGCTCCAGAGACAATGTGCTTTGCTGACTGAAATAAGAAGTTATACCCTCAAGTGTTGCATGTTTACTGTATGTGCACTAGCTCCAGAGAGATACACTGAGTTGACTGAACTTACAGATAAGACCTGAAAATGTTACTGTACAAGTACACTGGTGTTGGAGATAATGCACTGTTCTGACCAAAATTTCACACAAGCTCTTTATAGGTAGAGTCATAGATTCTAAGTGCTCCGAAAATTAATGACCATAAAAACTTCCTTAGTGAGAAGCACTGCAGCTGTTGGTATATACTAGTATAAACTATTCTGAGAATGGATTTCCCTTAGAAATAATATGGTTTGAATCTGAGAAATGATTGATGCAGGTTTCTGAGGGTTGGTGTCCGTTTGGGAATGGTGCGGCCAGAGATGGGGTTGGTACCCACTGTCACCTCACTAAACGTGGATTTATTTGACGTTCGTGTGAAACTGATGTGACAGTTTTTTGCTCTTTATAATTTTGCGTTACGTTGACAAAAACCAATCTATGACCCGACCTTAGAGACTTGCTCCTAGCTCCAGAGTTCTTTAAATTGTACAAGTATGCGTACACGTGCACTAAACTTAGTGACACTGCACTGTGCTACCTCACAGATGATGTACTGAGATTTCAAATGAGTTCGTTTCAAATTATCGCTCTTCTGACACTGCTGTTTCGAAAGATCTGAATACTTTCTTTGCATCAAGCTGTGAACTTATCTCCATCACATTATAGGCCTATGCATTATAGGTTTTTGTTTTTCTACAATGCAGATGTAACAAGTCAGTTTTGGTGTATCTTTTTCACAGAGGATACTGTTCAAATTTTGATGTCTCGGAGCTTAAACTCGACTAAGTTGCATTCCTTAATCCTTATTTGTATTTAAGTGAAAATAAGAATTTTTCTCAATTTTTTAAAGAAAGTATAATTAAACTAATTAGAATGAAGTAAGTGTCACAAATTATTTGTGGTATAATTTGATATGTGCAGCCTTGCACTATAAACTGATTTAACCTTGAGTTAACCCTATACAACGCCAGAATTATCACATCTTGTTTTGATAATTTCAACCTAAAGGTAAGAGTGTGTGCTTTCCATTATTTATGAATGTTTTAGGCTCCAGTAATATTTCATGATACACTTACACTGACATTGATTTTATTATGCATTATATCAACGACAAGTAGTTTATTTAGTTGTGGAGATTTTCCACCTTAAATGTATTGTCTACTCGATAATTTCAGCCAACCCTGAGACAAATTCACAAAAAATAATGCATAGTAAATTTGCTTAGCTCACTGATAAAGAATAAATTTAAGCAGAAAGAAGTTTCAAAACGCAACGTACATGTATAGACCCCTAGCGTAACGCGCAACGTTGCTGCTATGCTGAGGTCATGTGCATGTTTTTACGCACAAAGAAAGAACATCTACCTTTTGCCTCAGTGAGGGCGATGTTACCGATTCCCTGAATTCTACGGCCATCTTCATAAAGCTGTTGTATACCAGTAAGCAGATTTATGTTTCTTACAACAGCAAGCAAATGGATGTTGTATTTCATAAATGTTCCAGAAAATTTAATGTGGCATTCATGATAGATTTGCCTTGTTGGGCCACTCATCTTCAAGTAGGGGTGTCTTGTGCTTTGCATATAAAGGGAGGATCATACTTTGGTAATGACCCTGAAAAAGAAATTGTGTAATTTTGATCCAAAAGCTTTACCCCGTTGATTAGAAATTAATAAAAGTATGTCGAAAAATTGAATCTTCAAAGATCACCTCAAGGCGACTTTTTGAAATTTCTGCGGTGTCGTTTGAATGCTGCCCTCAATATGGCCAGAGATGCAGTTGGCACCTGCTGTCACCTTGCTAAACGTGGATGGATTCAATGCAGTTGGTACCCACTGTCACCTTCCTAAACGTGGATGGATTCAATGCAGTTGGTACCCATCTGTCACCTTCCTAAACATGGATGGATTCAATGCAGTTGGTACCCACTGTCACCTTGCTAAACGTGGATGGATTCAATGCAGTTGGTACCCACTGTCACCTTGCTAAACGTGGATGGATTCAACATTATTGATGAAAATGTCTTGACAGTTTTTTGCTGAACAAAGTAGAAACTGTATTCAACTGAAACTTTGACAGGTGACTTTTACTGAAGCATTGGTGGTACAGAAAACCAAACAATGATTCTTCCTTTAATGTAAGCAGTTATTATGAAATAGAAACTGTGCTTAAAGCTGCTCTGCTGTATAAGCACAAAACATCTGCTTACCTGTTTTATGAAATTTGTACTCAATTTGTTCATTTAACCCTCTTGCTGTCTGACCATTCAATACCATTCACTGTGGTTTTGAATGATAGATAAGCTATGCCAGCCTTGCAATATGATACCATGAGGGAATGCATGTACACAGTACACAGTTAGTTCTGTGCACAGTTGTGCCACCATACACAACTTTGGCAGTTGAATGGTTTCAAATGGTTGGTCAACTCACTTGAAAATGTTGCGAACAGTAGGAGGGTTAATAAGCTGGTTGAATAGGTTTATTTTACTGCCGAGAAGTTCTATAATAGTGCACACTGGCCATACATGTAAGTGGATGAAAGCAGTATATCATTCATAAATAAAGTACCAGTATGGGAAAGGCCATGCATAACAAAGTAACATATATTTTCTTGGTTTATTACATTGTAAAGTGCTAATCTCTGATAATTTTTTTTTTTAAAAGAGATATATTTTGAAGTGCAATGTATTGTATCTTTCAGTCGCCTTCAAGTGAGGGTTGAACTTATTATGCATGTAAATATTTACAAATAAACATTATTAATATATTTTATTGATATGACATCGATTATGTAAGTGCAACACCTTGCAATACATTGTAAATTTTGATTGTAAATTGTCAACGATAACATTTTACATGTTTGTTACAACATGCACTGCTGGAACTAATTGTTTTTTTTATTGTGACATTTACCTTTCGTTTGGGTGGGAGACATTAATTTTGTACAATACGTTGTTGCAATTACGGAGTAAAACTGTACTGGATGAATAATGTTCTTTGAAATGATTCATTTTGATTTTGACTTTGTAGGGAATATGACCCACCCGAGTTAAGACTAAAAAGATTAAATTATAGATTAGCTAATTACCTAATGAAGACACTTAAGTGCCTCTCTGGTGGCATGACACTCATGCATGTGCTGTTCATATTCTCAAAATTTGATGAATGCTTCTGCACGGTGAAGATACAAACAAATGAGGTTTGCGGAGACACCATGCAATAAATTTCTCTTATGAGCTGTGGTGGTTCTGAGAAGAGCTGGTGGTTTCACAACTCGACGATAACTTTCTGCTAACCTGTGAAATACGCGTGCAAAGGATTCTTGAGCAAGCAACACTGGCAACCATCATGGCGCCCTGATTTTGAAGCAATGTGGAACCATTATAAAAACCTGGCAGTTGCATGTAAACTACAGCATGGCGTCCATGTTAACAGCTTTGATTTATTATTTAACTGTACACGGTTGGCGCTCATGTATATGGGCCATATTGGCTGCCTCCAAGCATCACTTGGCTGAGAATTTTGTATATTGAAGGGGTTACTTGAAGAACAGACTGATAAAACCTTGAAATATGATAGGCCTGAAAAGTTAAGTCAGTCTGAAATGTAGTGATTTTTATATTAAAACCTGTGTCATGCACAAAGAATCTAGTACAGATCATCAGCTGATGCAGGGTTTAAGCCAGAAATATTTGGGGAAAGTAATTGACTTCGTAAATTGAAAAATATTACAACTACCATTTACAATAACATGTAAATGACAGGGATGAGAAATTGCAGACTATTATCTGAGTTCAGACCTTTTCATGAGTCTGCGTGGTGAAAAAGTAGGTGTTTTTTCTTCAGAATGGAGAAATCATTCTCTATGATCTACTTTTCGAACACCTTTGCAGGGATACTGTTTCTAGAAGCTCCTTGGAATCTAAGCTCCAGGGGTTACCAAAAGGTGGAAGGAAATGCCATCATTTAAACATACCTTCTGAAATGTTGATCCTAGTTGAAGTGTGAAAGCACCCCCCCCCCCCACTAATATTCACAAAAAGCTGATGGTCCAAAACTTATATTTTTGTCAACTGTTTCAGCAAAACCTTATATCAAAGGCTTAAACCAATTTCACAAATTAAGATGTGATGCTATTAGCCTTATTGAGATATAGCGAACACCATGGGAGTACAGTTTGTTTGGTTTGGGTGTTTACCGACAGGTTTACCCAAACCAAAACAGTAACATTATTTGTCCACCATCATATTTCCTAAGAACTTCTTTTGTCATGTTTTATTTTGCTTTTATTTCTCTCAGGAATAAATCAACATTCTAAAACTTCCATCACTTCATTTGTTGTAGTGTTAATATTTTAGGCATTAAAATTATTATTTTTGTTAATTTATTTTCTTGTACCATGTCTTTCTTTGCTTGAAAAATTGAAATGAATGTGTTAACCAGCGATAGTATGTCACACTTAGTTTTTAGTCACCCCTGCTGTCAAGCAAAATTTACCAGTAATACTTATATTTTAAAAAGTGGGGCTCCAGGCCAAATGATTTTGGACCATTTTAAAATAGTAAGCAAAGCAACCACTAACAGTTTTAAATTTAAAATTTGGCCGGGTAACTGTTGTAGGCCTACCTTTAATAGAGAAATAAAATTTAGTAGACATGGGACCACAAGTTGTTACCCTTTCATACCACCACTCTTATATTGGATAAAAGTCATGAAAGTCATAGTTAATCTGCCTGGGGCAGTCAGCAGCCCTACTGGTTTATACATGATCCAATTTAAGTCCACTGTTTGGAAAAGGAATTACATGGAGATAACAGGTGTAAGTTGCCTGACGAAAAGGATGTTTTTTTGTAAGCCGGTTTCTTGAATGGAGCTTTCCTTTAATGTTGATGTCAGATACATCAACATATATATCTCATTCGATGGGGAAGGGTTCTAATAAGTGAAGAACAAAGCAACTTTATAGTTTTCCCTTGCTCAAGGACACAAATGCGATGACCGTGAATCAAACCCAAACTCTGATGACACCAAAATTTGAGTCCGATGCACAACTACACTGCTTGGCCATAATAATCCACATGGGCGAAAATGTCCTCCGTTCAAACATCGACATACAAACAAACACCACATTTTTTTATGTTTTTACAATAATTTATTACAATATATCAGGATACTGTTAACCTCTGAAAAATATTCTTTCTGAAGTATCTACATTAATTACATTGATACATAATTCCCTTTATAATACAACTACTGGATAAGAATGTAGTTAGTATATATGAAGCCTTAAAGAGTAAAATCACACCAGGAGAAACTGAGTTAATTCAAATGATGTTAATGTAAAAGTAATAAACTTGATAAAGAAAAGTCATTGTGGATTTATATGGTGGAAAAAGCAAGTTATTAACAGACCATGTAACCTGTGACATCCACAAGGCCTGGACTTCCTGCAGGTACAACTTGTAGCTCAATGGACAGAGATTGCACTTTACAACATGTATCAACTTTTGATATGAAAAAGGGTGCATATCTTGAAGATTGTCCAGCTGTTACCTTTTACTAGTCTTGATTTAATTTGGTTTGTAAAATTTCTCCAATGACTAAAGTAGTAACTTGCCTGCCTGGACATCCACAAAGGTCACTCTTTTTGTTAACAGGGTGACATGCCCTATTTATTGTGATCAGGAATTTTACATTTATTTTTTAATATGGAAAGATGACACAGTAATGTTGCTTTTCATATTTGAAGATTTTCGTTAATTTTCTTTCTGCTTCTAAAACTACTTTTTATTACCTCTACTTCTGGCTGCCTAAACACCAATCATCAAAGCCTTGTCAAGTGAAACTCAAAACACTTATGACAAATAATAATCCTTTGTGATATTTTTTTTATAGCTCAGGCCCTAAAATTAACCCATTAAGCTTTTACAGTAAAAATGTTTTCATTTATTTTCAATTACCACAACAACTTTCTTCAGTATGTGGAAGAAGTCGAGTATAAAAGAACAAAGTATATTAACAATCGAGTACAGAGTACAAATGAACAACCAACAAAAGTTTGTAGACAAAATAAGTGACTAGTAATATGTTAGTTAGCCAGACATCAATATTCCAGGGAAGACTAGTTTCTACACAGAAATCCTGACATAGAGCCTCATCATGGTGTTACATACACTAAAATAGATCCTGTCTAAGTTTAAAGGCACTGAACACGTTTTGTAATTGTCAAAGACCAGTATTCTCACTTGGTGTATCCCAACATATGCATAAAATAACAAGCCTGTGAAAATTTCGGCTCAATTGGTCATTGAAGTTGCAAGAAAATTATGAAAGAAAAAACACCCTTGTTGTACAAACTAGTGTGCTTTCAGATAGGAATAAAAGGCTTCTGGCCAGAAGTCTTTTATTATTTTAGTGAGAAATTACCTCTTTCTAAAAAACTACGTTACTTCAGAGGGAGTCGTTTCTCACAATGTTTTATACTATCAACAGCTCTCCGTTGCTCGTTACCAAGTAAGTTTTTATGCTAATATATATTTTGAGTAATTACCAAACGTGTACAGTGCCTTTAAATGTAGTGCATTATAATATTCAACACTGGTATTAAAACATCTTGTATAAATGCATCAAGAAAATAACGACAAAATACATACAAGCAACATTGACTTAGTACACAAAAATAGGCCTCATACGGAAAACTGTGTACAAATTTAACAAAAATCACCATATTTTCAAACAATCTTTTACATTTCCTTTAACAAACATTAAGTAATCTCTAAAGAAAGGTGCCAGTTGAAGTCACTCACAGTAAAGTCAACCCGGCGTCTTTACGGGAAATGATAACTATTTTTTGAATGCACAACGATGGAGTTTGACTAAATTCCTTGCATGATTGGTCAGTGAACCACTTGGCTGCGTAAAGACATTAGAATGCTTGGCACAACTCAAGCCAAACCCAAGCTGCTTGCAAAAATAGCGTTTAACAAGTAAGCCTAATGAACTGAAAAAACTGCATTTACCTGTAACATACAGTGTATACCAAACAATGTCATTGGAAGGCTTGAATAGCACAGTTTATTTAACAAAAATTATTTAATTTGAAATAATATGGAAAAAGACCAATCACAGATGATACGCAATTGATTCCAGTAGTGACTTTAATTCCCAAATAGATAATGATCTGTAAAATGTTTTCCTTTAAGCAAGTGTTTAGGCGCACCACAAAAAGTTACTGTTCAGGAATTTCACTGTTTCAGACTACTGAGCAAACCAATATTGAACAACCCCCATCAGACACTAAATTATCATTTATAGAATCACTATTATTTCTTCACAATTATGGTACACTAAGCCAAGATTCTAGGTTGCCAATGTTTTCATTCAGCAACCCAACATCAGCCGGTGATTCCAAAGTTGACGACGGTGTCTGTACATGTACACTACCCAAACTCTAGACCTTTATCATAATACAAACATCAATACAATTTTTATTTGGACCAAAAAGAGCCAGACTGTATCTCACTTTCAGCCTCGGTTTGGTTTACACTGATTTGCATGATAGACAAAAACAAGATGATTACACCATGAGAAAGGTAACTGTATGATCCCATTTAAGTATTTACAGGTGCCTTGGACATTGAAGGGAGCCCTCTGTAGTCCATATATAGATAACATTTTAAGGGGACATATATTACATTGGGATTGCATAGCCTGGTCACCACTCCTTTCCCTCCATAACAGCAAATCAACATGAAGACCAATGCTCTTCTTGTCATGATGAGCCGTACTGCCTGACAGGTTTCCAGGCTTACTGCCACACCTGAGGAGAAGACAAAAATAAAAGAAGAAAAGGTCATAAATGACAAAACTTCCAGAGAAAAACGATGCCACCAAATTTGTATAACAGGGTGGAATTTATTCTCGTACAAAACTGATGATATGATGATATGGCTCTTGGACATGTTGGAATGATATAAGTTTAACGAATCTGAAATATCTCACTAAATAAAATAAGAAGACCAAAGAAGCTGAAATGTAACTGAGAATGAAAATTCAAAATGCCCCATAAAACTTAGATTGATTTAAAAACAATACATGTAAGTGCCAGTCAATTGTCATCGTGCACATAGATCTTATTCTTGTTATATATCTCATGTATTTTTGTTAATCAAACCAAGGTACCCTAAAAAGCTACTAGCACTCTGACCCTTGACCCAAGGATACCTGAGGTGAGAGGTTAATTAACATAATTAAAATTTTACATGTGGGAGGCAAACCCACTTATAAAAGGCAATCAGGTAGGGACTGAACCCAATCATCATAGAAGTGCCCAGTTTCTAACCAGGGTCCATAGAGTTTAAAGGCAGAGAAAAATGCACTGGGCCAACCAGAATGCCCTTTATTAATAAAATATGAAGGTCAAAGGATCTGAGGAGACTGTTCCTAGAATAAATTTAGTAAGATGAGATGGTCTAGGAGTTATAAATAAATGACCCAAGACCACAGAACACAGTGACCTTGTCTGATGTTTTGCTCACAGCTGTGTATTGAGAGAGTTGCAACAACTTGGGATTATATTCCACTTTTCAGTCCTAAAAAATGAATATGCACGCACAGGGTGCCAGACTAGACTGCACATTGGGTTGTGTTGCATTTGGACCGAAAATGGTGTCCAACAACCACGTGACCAAAAAACCTGGTCCCTCCATCATGTCCTAACTCTCTCGATACACAGCTCTGGTTTTGCCAATTCATTGACATTATTTCAATGCACGTGTAAGTTGATGGACGGGTTTCATTAAAGGTCTTTCAAATTAATTGACGTTATGTAAAGTTTTGACAGTGGGTGTGGGAATGGAAACGGAGAAGGCCTGGTAAGGTTAAGGATTACGACAACACCATCTTGGATTCATAACTACATGAACTAAGAACTTATTGATTTTTTAAATCTGGAACAGCACATGTTAGTCCTGAATCTAGATCAACTCTCTCTGCCCCGATAAATGTCACACTTAAACCCACATGCTTCCAAGTTCCCTTCCCCGCCCACTTTAATCCACCCACATCAAATCAATGAATCACATCAACTTGGACGTCCATCCCAAGTGGATAGAGTGCAGTAATACATGTATCACGTTGGGCTCATGGTGTCACCGTGATCTTCTCCTATATAGATGATCAGTGAGTACACTGCATTCAACACATGACTCAATGCCAATGAAGTTATGGAACAGTGCGATAATTACACATGTTGTTTCTGATTCTTCTCTGGGGATGATGGGAAACGACTCCTAATCATGTGTATGCAATGATTCATCATCTAATCAAGCTCAGGATATTCAATGTTTATATACAGTCTATAACAGAGGGGATAGCGTGTTTCGTGTAATATCCATTAAGTGTATATTGACCTGAATTTAGCAAAATGAATATTTTAAAGCTGAGAGGATTTTAAATCGAGGCACCTCATATCATAATAATAATAATAATAACTAGTTCTTATATAGCGCAATAACGTCTCAATGCGCTTTACATTAGTGCCCTGGTCATTGGGCCAATAACATTCCTTTAATCTTTCTCAGCTCCCTGGGGAGTATACAGCTCGGAGCTGCCGTGGTGCTCAGAAGGCTTTTTTCAAACACAATATAAACCTCTACCCTCAAAGGTACCCATTTATACCCCTGTGTGAAGAGAAGCAATTATAGCAAAGTGTCTTGCTCAAGGACACAAGCGTCATGACCGGGACTCGAACCCACAACCCGATGACTAAACCACCAGAACTTGAATCCGATGCTGTAAACCACCCGGCCATGACACCCCTTATCATGTGCCACCTCTATTTGGATACTTGACATTATATCCACTATGTATGTTGCGCCTAGTGCTCATATTGTTCGCATCATAGGCAACATTGACTTATAACATTAAAGCCATCTACAAAGTGACAATAAATAAAACATTCACCCGATGTGTATGCAACACTGTGTCATCCAGAAATGGCTATAACAACACTGTGGCAGGATACATGCAAATTACCTAAATTGGATTGTTCAATAAAGCAACCCAACTAACAAACCTTAAATAAACTTGACGAATTGTTAACTGAACTATCAAACAGGTTTTGCAAGTGATTTATCACAAACCTTCTTAAAATATAAATCCAAGAGGCTTATTACTGCATATTTTCTACACACTTTCAGAACTTACCTTCACAGTGCTATCGACAGCGCCGGAGAACAAGCGCCCTCTGGAGACGGCTAGACATGCCACGCTACCCTGATGCCGTAAGAGAGTCTGCGTACAGATCATATTCTCCATGTTCCACACCTTGAACGAAGTGAATAATATATGGACAATGTCAATCACATTATCTGTGTGTTACTGAGTGTGCAGGAAAAGTGGGCCTGTTTTTTCTACACAGACCTATATGCATCTACCTGTGTACCTGAAACCAAGGTATGTGCGGCTAGTGAACATCTTATCATGCTTCTGGTTAATAACAATTGGGAGGAGAAACCACAGTTTTTCTGTTTCATTAGCTTTTCTGTCATTTGATATAAATTCACTCTACATATTTGACATGAACAGTTGATATGCATATCATGTACTTGTACATCATATTGTTCGTTTGCAAATATGGAAAGCGTGTAATATCATGGGGTGAATGTAGCCCTGGTTGCACATCAGTTTCTGATGCACTGCCACTGACTTCCTGGGTGTTAAGATTCTTGACAAAGTTGGTTCACATACGACCTCACAAGATCAAAAATACTGTGAATTGCTCTGAACGAGTATTTTGATTACCAAAAACAGTGAGAGTCTCTCATTGAGGTTCACACAGATTTTCAACACGCTTTCAAAAACAACCAGTATGAGTGCGCATTGTAGCTTAGCGATCTGCTCCAGGAACCATGTTTTGATATAGGGCAGACCTGATGCTTCACAGAGGCAAGAAGGCAATTGCCTCCATGACTCTAGTCAATGACTTGGTATTCCAATATACATTTCCCCCCTCATTGAGGTGCCATTTACAAAGGAAAATCTGATGCGCCCTTTCAAGCACGAAGTATCAACCCTGATTTTTTAAAAAGGGAAAATGGAGCACGAACAACTTTTTTTAAACATGCAGATGGTCATATTTTGTGGCTAGTCTAAATTACAGCCACATTTTGAGAGAGAGCAAATGGGGCTGACACATCACTTGAGGTTTGACATGACCCTAAAAAAAAATACCAAGCCACATTTGTAAAAATAACAAAAAATTGGGAAAGAAAATGTGTGTCATGAAGTACGAGGGGAAGTTCTCACAGTGAGACAGCACTACTTTGGGGGTGTACCCAAGAAAATCTGGGTCATGTCAATTTATAGAACTTCTAACATTTTGGGGTGGGGTGGGGTGGGGTGGGGCCAATGTTTTAATTGCCTAAAATAACTGATCGGTCGAGTAGAAACTAAACAGAAAAATTGTTAAATGTTTCAAAATCTCTCGGTGCATTGTTGTTTACATTCATATCAAATCAACATAAGCAGGATTTGAACCTGCAACAACCAGGTTTACAGGCCAGTGCCCTATGTTTGCTGATGCCCTATTTTGTCAATGTCTTTGTTCCGGGGGAAGGTGGGGGGGGGGGGGGGGGGGCATTCTGCAGACATACAACCCTATACTGCTATATAGCCTGGGATCACACTCAATTCTTCTTTGTTAACACAAAACATATTTTCATTGAAATTCTTTTAACTTAGAATGATGTAAAACTATCAAATTTATTTCCAAAAGTTAAGTTTTTTAAAGGTACAATAGTTCAAGAAATAATAAACGAGAAAACCATTTCAAAAAAAAACTTTTCATAAATGCTATAATTAAAAGTTAGACAAGTCTCTCCTACATTTTCTGTAAATAGTTATGAAAGAGCTGTGTTTTTTAGAGCGCTGTCATCATTTTCCTTCCCTTTCAAACCCACAACCTCTATAATAAAAGCTGTCTGTGGCCCGTGGGGACAGATCAAGTTAAAACAAAAACCAGTGGTTGGGGACCTAGGGAGTGTAAGAAGGGGTTTGCCTACCCACTCCCAATCCCAAGGTACCTACTGGCAGTGTTTTATAACCAGGACTTGTACACCCTTGCTTTTAGCCCAGTTACTAAAGGAACCTAGTTACTGCCCGTTTATGTTATACCGTACACGAGCTGCTGGGTGGCCAACCCCCTCTCTTTTTAACTGCAGGCCTTATTCTTCTCTCCTAATGTTATCACAGGCTGCATTATATTATTTATACACCTGCTTTCCTGTCGGGATGTATGCATAAACTTTCATGGCAAGATTACGAAAGAAATTTGCAAGACCTTTTTGAGCCTCCGGTATTAAAGGTACTTATGTATGATTGGTACTGATCGGAAAAACCCAAAGTTCAATTTTTAATCTGAAAAGTTTTTAAACGATTTTAATACTAGTGGCAAATGGAAAACCCATCAATTGCAAAGAATACACCGACCAATGGCAAACATTCATTCCGAAATTCTGTATATTATTCAACACTGATTGTTTTCAATAAAATGTTTTTCAGGTATTTGTTTTGATTCAGCAACATTCTCATGATACATGTAGAATGTTCATTTGTAGGTTTGACAAGTAGGGTTCGATAGGTAGTATATTCAAGCACCTCGATCCAAACAGTTGGTGGTGCTGAAACCCACAGCATCCCACATTTCAGCAGGTCTGTGCAGCGTGTCTATTTTGCTATTACCATGTAAGCACATGATTCTATGGCCAGTAAAGCACAGAATTCTATGGACGGTAAGCAAATGATTCTATGGACGGTAAGCACATGATTCTATGGCCAGTAAAGCGCAGAATTCTATGCGGGACGGTAAGCACATGATTCTATGGACGGTAAGCACATGATTCTATGGCCAGTAAAGCACATAATTCTATGGCCAGTAAAGCACATGATTCTGTGGACGGTAAGCACATGATTCTGTGGACGGTAAGCACATGATTCTATGGACGGTAAGCACATGATTCTATGGACGGTAAGCAAATGATTCTATGGCAAGTAAAGCGCAGAATTCCCCAAGAAGTAGCGCATAGATATTGAGCATTGTTCCTTTGTGCCCACAGTAAAACTAACATAATAAAAATACTGGAATATTTGTGCCAATGCAGAAAGTAAACTAGACGTACATGTAAAGTAGAGCAAGTCAATACTAATTTTTTCACAATGTGGAAAGGCGGAACGTCACAACACTTTGACAATGCAATATACTTGACATTGTCTATGTTTGAAGTGAGTTCTTCAATCAGCACCTAAGGCATGACAAGGCACTGATTGATTGTACAGACAGTGTAAATCAAGTATCACATGGCTGCAGTTAAGAGCAAGGGGGGGGGGGAGGGATTAATTTCCATTAGGGTAAGGTGTGCCAACAACGGAACCCGCTCGCACTGGACACATACTGCAGAAAAAGGCACTAACCCTGTGACCTCCTACCAAGGGAAGTACAGGCCGACAAACCAAATTATACACGGCCATCACGGTAAACTCAGACTTTCCACTGCAGGGAATTCCAAGAGAAATCAGTTCCCTTTTTTCTCTCTCTCTTTACCGTATTTTTGACAGGGTGTATAAATCACTCCAACAGCATCCCTGGTTAGACGTCAACTCAACTCAGGTGTGATAACACGGTGAAATTATCCGTGCTCAAAAAAACAAATTAAATTTGTCAACATGTCTATTGGGATTTATGCAATGTGCAGTACATTTCATGTTTCAACGGCAAGTATTAATTTCTTTTTTTATTTTTAAAAAAGATATTGAAAACATCCTGTTGGACCAAATACCTTGGGGCCAAATCTTGATGATAACCTACAATGGAAGGATGTATGTATAGGTGTAGCTTCATGTTCGTCTCCCTCCCCTGCATGTGACACATCCGAGGATCAAAATTAAGACAGGCTACTATTATGACCACCCAAAGTCATGTTTCAAAATCCCACGTTTAAACTTTTCAAAAGACACTAGCTCAGCTTGATTTTTTTTCATAGAATTCAGCGTATGATTTTAAGCTTTATCACTTCTCATTAACAAGCATGGCTCACACTAACTGCAAAAGCAAATCCAATTTCCTTACATCACAATTGGAAAATATCAAGTACTTATTGTTTGCGTCACACAAATTTGTCGCACTTCTCTTTCACTTGAAGTACGGACTTGGCTTTAAAGTCTGATTCTTTGCAAGAAAAATATGGCAGCTTCAACACACATCATTAAGATCCAATGCACGCAAAATGACTTCTGATATAAACTTGAAGCACATGAACAAGAATTGTTCAGCATTTTTTTTTAAATGTTTCTGTAAGACGAGAGTATAGCACATCCCCATCAGGCAATTAACCCGTCTAGACAAAGACATTTATTTTAGATTTAGTCCTTTATCACTTTTGAGTGGTTTATCCGCGTTTTCTTTCAGCTGAGAGAGACAATGATTCCGTTGTGTGTTTTCACAAGGCACGGAGTCAGTTTAAAAGTATGTCACTTACCCTTAATGACCTATCATAGGAGGCACTGAAGACTCTGGTTGTACCAGGGGCACTAATGACTGCCAAGGCGTAGACGGTTCCCACGTGACCTGTCAACGTCTCTACCTGTTCGTAAGACGCCTTGTCCCAGACCTGAAAACAGAGAAAGAGAGAGAGAAAAAAAAGAGGGGATGTTTGTAAGAAGTTGAACAACCAGGATGCTATGTGGCAAACTAACCGTGTGATCCCGGCAAACAGCCTTCACAGATACAGGGGGAAATGAAACACCGGTCCAACAGCGACTCCCGCGAGAGGAAACGGAAACTGAGAAAATAGAACACAGCCAGGCGGAGGTGCGGTGGTATGTTGTACGACTGGTGACGCCAGCGATGAATGTAATAAGTATAAATGAATCACACAATTGCTTCCTTTAGTTCGGGCCACGCTACAATGCTGCTGTCAATCTTGATCAAAATCTGTCTGAACGTATTAAAATAGGATACAATGGAATTGCAGAAAATGTGGTTCTGCTTAATCCTATGGAATTCTATCTCCACATTTACACCCCCCACCCCACCCCTCCATTTCTACATCTTTGCCAAACCAAACCTGAATGTAGGGGTATAAGTCTCCAAATAAACACTGGACCACTGGTCAGGGGTCAGTAACGCATCCTGCATCTACATGCAATACTTTTCTATAAACACACACTTTTGAAAGAGTATTGTTTTTTTGTACCAATACATTGAGCAATGTATACATGTACATAGTATTTCCAGAGACCTGTAAAAATTCCCACAGGCATATTACTCGGGTTGGATTTGAACCCACGTCCTTTGCTATTCTAGAGTGCTGTCTTCTACAGCAGATGTAATTTTTGTAAGACTGACTAATTATATACAAAAAGCTTTCAATTCAAAATTTCCTTAAATTTTAGTAAATATTTATTTGTTTATATATATTTGTTTATGGTCTTCCAAACAATATTTCTCATCCGGTAACAGCTCTGAGCCACAAGACCTGTGGTCGAGTGTTGATTTTCTTGAAATTCAAACCCTGATGTACAAAAATACAGAAAGGCAATTCCACAGTTCATGTTACATTAAATACAAGTTTCAGCAGTCTGGGGATTATAAATCGTTTTTGGTTTCAATTAAAATTGTGTTGAACGAAGAATATTTTTAGCGGAGTTTGAATCTTTGACCTCTTGATTACCGTGCCAAACCATGGGTCTGATCCCTAACTATAAACTGTCGCAACACGTCTTAAGGTGAAACCTATAACATTAACAAGGTTTACTAACAAATGAAGAAAAAAATCAGCAACAATCCATTGACATAGTTAATCTATACAATAATTTAACTTAGTAACTGATTCTTTATGTGTGTGTCCTCATTTTAATTTCATCTCATTCTCAAGTTAACCCCCCCCCCCAAATTTAAAATTACAAATTAATATGAAAAATAACTATAGTATTCAAACTGTAGCTTTAAAATCTTAATCATGGTCTAGCTTATGTGCACTAGACAAACCTTTGTTTTGGCCAACCCGAGGCCTTAAATTATAACTTTTAAAAAAGAGGGTAAGGTCAGGCCGACTACAGCTTACAGCGACTCTGTACAAAGGTTTGTATCCCATTGGGTAACGTTCCTTAATCCAATAACACACCCAAATGAAAGATAGATGTCGTGCCTGCGGCTAGTTTGGTTGGGTGCTTCGGTTAACTAACGGTACACTAACTTGACCTGGACATTGACATGTTAACTAGGATGGACGACCACAAACCAGGTCGGACTTACTCCGGAGCATTTCCTTATCTACAAATCCAAAATACAACGCTGTGTAAATTTTCTAGCACGGCATAAACATACTGGAGGTTGTTGACAATAAATGAGGTCACAGGGACAATGCAAAACAAATAAAGCCATTCCGAAAAATACACCTTTACCATGGTAGGGCTATCTTGTATTACTCCCATGCAACTCAACGTAATCAAATCGAGGCTGAAAGGAAAAAGAGTCTGGTCTCTTTTTGTACGATGAATATTAGCATCTGTTACTATTACCAGACACAGGGAGCATAACCAAGATGGCAGCAGCAAGATAAAGATATTTTCTAACTGTATTTTTAGGCTTGGATTAGTAGTAAAACACTTTGCTGAATTCATGGTTTGCCAAGAAATTTGGACTGACCGCCTTTTTTATCTGACCATAATTATTACTGCTGATCAGACTTAACAAATACCAAAGTTAAAGGCTATGACATGTATTTACACAAACATGTACAAAACATTGAAACAGACTGATGGGATTTCTTTCAGAGAGCACATTGGCTTATAAGAAGTGATTGACAACCTTTCTTAACTGTTTTCTTTTCATTGCTGAGTTTACCTCCTTTAATTTATGCCACAGTATCTAGTTCTAGAATGGGTTGTAGGGAAATGGCAACACTTTCCTATCAAGCAGTTACATTGCCACATCAATCTACAGATAATGATGTCCAATTATGTCCATTTACGTAAAAACATCCCATTTCTGATCTCCTTCATATTTTGTTGTTTTTTCTCCTTCAAGATTCAGAATGCTGCTCCCTTCTTCTTGTAAGGGGGTACCCATTGCCACTGGTTTGTTTGTAGCTGGGCAGCTGGAGAACACTTGACGCCCAGGTAAAAGGGACCTAGCTATCCCCCTCGCCGGAGAGGTAGACCAAAAGATCACATTGCTGCCCAGGTTGCTCCCGTTACTGGCTTCCTAATTGAGTTATTCTGACGCAGGAAACCGGAGCTCCTAGCACACCTGGTGCCAAACCCTGCTCTGGGGGTATCACTCGTATCAAACTTCCTACCTCATAACAACCACAGCCTGCATGTTAAAGGGCTTCCAAACCTAGCTAAATACTGTGTACCCGATAATGGATTGATTAGCATCTCTTCCGAAGTGTCAAACCACAGTAATCCTTAATGTACATGTATATATGCAAACAGAAGTATACACTTCTGTGTCTTTAAATACATTATTTGTCTTTCAAAAAATAAGTTAGTGGCCTGACGTTTCGACCCTAGCAGAGTCTTTCTCGAGAAAGACTCTGCTAGGGTCGAAACGTCAGGCCACTAACTTATTTTTTGCATTTATACCACAGGTCCTTTTGGTTGGTAAGCAGTTTGCAACAGCTAATTCTATTTTCTTATTTGTCTTTCAGTTAAGATACTCCTTCCCAGGCCGGAAAAATCCTCCTTTCAAATATGTGTGAACATCAAATTAAGTTTGTAGTAAAATTATATCACAATTAAGAGTTAAAGTCAAAGGTTGTTATTTAATTACGCTATCCCTTATAAACTGTCTGACCATTCAATATCATTCAATATCATAGAATGATAGATCTATGCCAGCTTCCAATGTAATATATGATGTGGTGAATCATACACAGTACACACATGACTACATTCAGTTATGTGCACAGTTGTGCCACCATATACAACCTGTGCAGTTGAATGGTTTCACATGAAATGGTTGGTCAACTCACTGGAAAATGACACCAAGGGTAGGAGGGTTAAACTCTAATATAAAGCAGATTTAGTCAAAGCACAGTATCCAAGAAGTGGTATAGCGACTACCATGACTGTGGCTGTTGGCTCCAGCTCAGTGTTGAGGAATGGACAAAGACAGCCTGCCACAAACCACAGCTAAAAAGGCACAGCTAACTACCACAGCCAAACAACAAAGACAGACAGAGCCTATGTTTCAATAGAACCCCTGCATTAGACTGCCATTGCGAGTTCAGACAATGGATACATACACATGTGCAAATGCCACACACAACTCTCAGCCAATGATATGATACACACCCCCAACTAGGTCTTCCTTTGACCTCAGTGAGGACAGAGACATACAGCCGAAACCACAGCAAAAGTCACAGCCAAAGGCAACAGCCAAACAACAAAGACAAACAGAGCCTATGTTTCAATAGAGCCCCTGCATAGGCTGAGTTCAGACAATGGATACATACACTTGGAAGCACAAGCACAACTCTCAGCCAATAATACATCTACATGTAGGTCTTCCTTTGACCTCAGTGAGGATGCTGTTTGAGCCTGCAATGTCATATGCCATGGGTCTTCGTGTATTGATTACAATCGAGTACCTCTATCTGACTTCTAAGTGTTTAATTCCTCCGAGTATTGATCCCAATATGGTCTTGTTGGTACAGCTTAATGAACTCCATGGAGTCAGAGTTAGTCTAGACTAGAATGGTGATTGTGCATGACCGTGATGGCATTGTATTGCAATGATACGCCCACACTCATGTGGTCTGCTGGTCGTATCTAACGAGCTTAAACCTGCTAAAATCATTCTCTTAACAATTCCAACTACATGTGCGTATACCCTTCATGTATGCTGGCTTAAAGTGCATTTATGATAAATCTACAGCCATTTTTAAAAACCACTACTAAGACACAGTCCACCCATTCAAAGTCATGTACTGAAAGTGTACAAGAGTTTGGTAGAAGCTACAAGGAAGAGCATTGCCATTCACATTGACTATACAGTTCCTGCTTGCTGCATGCCCAATACTTTGTTCTTGTAAAAGGCAAGTCAGGTTTTCCTTGGTGAAGGAGCCCTCTGTTAGAGAAATAACACTTTATAATGAAATATTTGGAAGGGCACCAAAGCAATGACTAGGGGCACTGAGGCAATTGCCCCCAATGAAACATCAGGCCTGTGTATTGGACAGGAAAATTCACAGAATTTGTCCTTAATGAAGGAGTCCTCTATGAGAGAAATAGCAAGTTGTAGGCCTTTTAGAACATTTGAAAGGGCACCAAGGCAATGACTGGAGGAACCGAGGCTATGACTGGAGGCACCGAGGCAATGACTGGAGGCACCGAAGCAATGACTGGAGGCACCGAGGCTATGACTGGAGGCACCGAGGCTATGACTGGAGGTACCGAGGCAATGACTGGAGGCACCGAGGCAATGACTGGAGGCACAAAGGCAATGACTGGAGGCACCGAGGCAATGACTGGAGGCACCGAGGCAATGACTTGTTGGGGCATTGAGGCAATAGACCGATCCATTAAGCCCCGCCTCCTTACGAGTTGACCAATCACAGCCGCGAAACCCGATCAACATTAGTGCAAAGATCACCAAACGGCTCAAATGGTGATCAGATTTCGCGGTTGTGATTGGTCAATGAGAAATGGGCGTGGCTTAATGGATCGGTGTATTGTCTACATCGTCTCCATGAAGCATAAGGCCTGCGATTTGGACAGGACCATACATGAAATCTCTTGTGTATGAAAACAACCCGCTGATTCACCAGCAGTCACAGTGTGTTTATTATAAGCTCCATGTAAATATGCATTCACACTGTCATAACAATACCAAGGTGTGTCAGCTCATAATTTCATTATGCTGACAGCTTTATGGCAAATCCACTTTAATTCAAGGTGACGTCAAGGGAAACAAAATGAAGAGCTCGTGTGTCGACCAGGAATATAACCATGTCACATTCAACTAAACTGAAAATCCCGTTAACGGTTCCATTCCCAGTCTGCGGTAAACCTCTGGCGCCACGTTTCCGCAGCCTGTGTTTAAATTTAGTTTGATTCTCCGGGAAGCGGTCGCAATGCGGCTCGGCGAGCACCCGTGTATTCCAAACAAATTCAGGGTTTGGTTGAATTTAGGGAAACGTGCACATTTGGTGTTGATTATTGTCTGGGTGCCTGCCAAATGTCTCGTAATGCCCTCCGAGGACTCCCAAGGAAAACAGAATATGTCTGCACTTTGGGATGACAATCATGGGCTATTATTCTATGGTAGCATTGTGTGCATTTACTGAAATAGCATCTTCCTGCCTACACTTGCATCCCAAACCAAGTTATCATGAACCAACTTCAAACAGCCCATCTGCATTAAATATTGCTTTGAGTATGAACCTTGTTACCTATATTTGCTGGTAACCTGTGAGCATAGTAAGCCTACTAGTTAGCAGATCTCAATCAGGCTCAAGCATCTCCACAGCCCAGCATTGCACTCAAACTTGGTTCTTGTTGACATGCTTGATCACAGGAGATTGTTCAATATGATAACAGTACCTAAACATTTGCTCATTCTGTCTAGCCATGCAATAGATCAGTAGTCATGCTGCCACCATCTTGGTCATGTTCCTTGTATCCAATAACAGCAATGAATAATAACATTCATTGTTCAAAAAGGAGCTAGACTATTTCCCCTTCCAGCCTCAGTTTGATCACATTGATTTGAACGGGAGAAAATCAAGATGGCCGCACCATAAGGGGAACGCAGAATAATTGAATATGGCTGACGTCAGGTGTGTACATGTACCAATGAGTTATAATAGAACTGGGCACGAACACTTAAGGGTAAATTGCATATGAATGTCTGTTACGAAAATGTTGGTTGTGTGACCTGTGTAAATATGATGGGTCATCATCAAATGCTTCATGTTGGACCGTGTCACACGTTTCATACAAATCTAGTCCTTATTCTATATATAACTCTATGGCAAGCGCATGTACATGCTAGCGGAAGTTGGCTTATACTTTGTACGTATAATAAACCCATCCCATGCATGCCAATTGCCATGAAACATGAAAAAATGCACATCGCGCATGTGCACTGACACAACTGGTGGGCAAAATGAGGGAACATAGTACCTTTTTGTACAGGGCTGATGGCGGCATGACGTATACGCATTTGTGCACCTGCTTATTGCACAAATCTATGGCGTTTGCCAACCAAAAGCATCTACATGAATGTAGTTAGCATATTTCGTGGGACTGTGAGAAGGGCTAACTTGCATACAGTTTCTTACAACTTTTCTTTGCGCTGTGTTCTGTGGAATGAAAATAGCTCTTACATGACCTGTGTCCATTCGTAATGTATGTACACATATTTTACAGAAAATGGATGTTTCTTAGTAACCGGGGCCCAATTTCATAGCTCTGCTTACCGTAAGCAAAGAATCGGCGCATACGGAAGCAGGGAATTACGTCAAGCATATTTACGGGTTATCAGGGAATTTTTGCTTGTGCGATTGAGTAGTTCTTGTTACTAGGCATTCTACGCTTACACAGCTAGAGCAGAAATTTTGCGCTTGCTCGGTAAGCAGAGAATGGTGATTGCAAGCGCAGAATTCGGCGGTAAGCAGAGCCATGAAATTGGGCACAGATGGTTTGTACTTCTTCAATCAAAAAATGTTAGAGACTCCCTTTTAAACTTTGCATGAACAAAAATCCAGATGCAAATGGTGCAAACTCTTTGCCTAGATAGCTTAGACTGTTGTGCATGCAGCCAGTGCCTTACTACAAGCTGTTCCAGATAGGCATATAGAACCTGATTGCTTACACATTTACAATATTTAGCTGCAGATACAAAGTACCAGGCCTCATATGTGTAGAGGAATGACCCATATCCGTTTGAGGGGTGCACATTTTAGAGATTGCCGCTGATCGAAAGGAGGTGCAAATGACAGCATGTCTAAAAAGTTTTTTGTTGTAAACACTTTCTTGACATTCGCACGCGATTTTCTAAACATCACTTACTGTCAAAAACTCGCTGCATGAATGTGACTGGTTAAACCTACGCGTGAAGTGTAAACAAAATGCTCACTCATCATCAAAAAAAGATTGCCAGTGAACAACTGGGTATCCCCTCCCCCCCTCCCTCCTTACTAGGATTGGAATTGTGAGACCCTCTTTCTATACCATCCTGAACCATACCATCCTGAACCTATCAGTTTCTGTAGATCTCACATAGCTAACTTCCTTTAAAGTCACTTGCATCCTTCCTTGAGGATTCAGGTAAAAATATCAAAACACCCCCTGGGATTTCAATGCCGGAAACATCAAAGAGATAATCCAATGAAAACTTGTCAATCACAAGTCAAACTTACTTTCAATAGTTTTTTTTTCTTCAAACATAAATACATGTACATTGTATATGTCTAACTTGAATGTTAGGCTATATTAGACTGCCATACTAAATGTGTGAGTGGATACCTTTGACATTATGAAAAAGAGCACTTATTAAATTTGTTTATCGGAATTGGCCATTATCATGTAAGTTCAGTTGCCTGGTTACATGTAGGTAATGGGTAAATACCAATGACCTATGAACAATTGACCTCTTGTAGGGGAAATTCATCAACCTTTACCAAGTCAAACTGTCCGTACATCTTTAATTACCAACAGTTCTCTGAAAAAAATTAATAATAATAAAATAAAGGGTTCTGCAACCTATTATACTATGCCCATAGCATCAATGTACTACACCGGTAGCAACCAATGCAACGGCAGCTTCTTGGTACCTAGACTGCTTTTACTAGTGCTATACTTAACATTACAACTCCCTCGGGATCCCCAGGGTGTTCTGAAGAGAAAGAAAAAATCCTCCAGGGATCACTTCAAGAATTTCTAATGGAATAAACAAGCAGGTGTCAGTGCTTAATTAAGCCTTTTACCCATCGTGCACAAACTCATTAAGAGAGCTGCGGACTCATCAATCTTGCTTCTAGTAACTCAGTGGGTTAGTTAAACAAATGAGTAATCTATGTGTATGAAACTAAGATATCATAGAGGAATAAATACTACAAACCCAATCCATATCAGCGTCCAATGCTTAATTTATGTCCATATTCCACAGTGCCTCCTGGTTAAACTTCCTCACAAGGTATTCAGGTATTCTCCTAAAAACTTATTACCAATTGTGATGGTGGTGGGGGTGTTGTCGTTGTTTTGTTTGTTTATGTTTTTTCATCTAGATTCTACATTTAACTAAATTTTTTTAAAACTCCTTTGTTTATTTTTACATTTTAAAATCCGACTCAAACAACTAGTTCTGGTAATGACGACAACATAAACTATAAACTTCAAGCAACCCTAGACTAGTCAACATTGATGCGGGGCAGTCAAGACGCTAACCCAGTGGACCAGTCAGGTAGAAAATACCACCTGGCCTGCATAACTGCCTTCATTTCATACTTACATGTATGCAATTCTCATAAGTTCCTGCAATAATGTGGTGACTTGTGACAGCGATGGAATACACACTACCTCCAGAGGTCTGAAGGCTGTGCACGATCTCCAATGTTCTCATGTCCCACACCTACAACCAGACAAGAAATTCAGGAGTAAAAAAAAAAAAAGACCAAAGAAAACGATTAGTATTAACTTTGAATGATCACCCAAAGCTTGGGACCATGACATGCAAATAAAGCATGGTTTCACAATTGCATTATTTGCATTGATTTCAAATGAAATTGCAATCCTTTATAAACTTTTTCTGAAAAAAGAGTAGGCTTAGATTTGGGTCTGGGTTTAGGCCTGAAATTTGAAGGTCTGCCTGGAACTAAATGACATGGTATACAATTTTTTGACAATGCATTAATGATAAATATGTGACCTGCAAATAGTTTGTTTGTTTGTTTGTTTTTTGTATTTTTTACAAACAAAAAAGTGTTTCTGAATTTTTGATGTGGATGCGATCCAATGAAACATTGTACTTAATTTAGTTTCTTAATTTAGTTTCTTCATTTGTATTTGTACTTTCGTTTCATCATCAAACCAACAACATATCAGAACCAAAAAAAAAACCAAGGAATATGCATGTATGGTAAGAGTGTAATCACTGCTTCCCTTAAAATATGCACTACACTATGTAACACAAGGGGACATTGACTCCCAAAATGCTACAACCGAGATTATTGTGTTTATGACATTAGGTGAGTTGGGTCAGTACAAATGTAATGTTTTGTATTTATTCTTGACATGTTTAGGAGTTTGAATATCAAATATTTGAAACAGCAAAAGCTAACAATATACTAACATGATTAATTAGATTTCTACTGAATGCGACAATCCTAAACAGGGTAATTAATGAGCAAGCCATGATGCAGCAAATATGACTGGTTTGTCACCATTGTCCCCAGCGTCAAACAAAGGGATATCTGAAATGGACTACAGGTGTTGTACAGGAATGTGGAGTATCCGTTGTTAGCTTATCACACACACCTTAGAGCATAGAGAGAGAGAGAGAGAGACAGAGTGTGTGTGTGCGCGAGTTCAAAACTAGCACGGAAGCCATACTGAGATTGTGAAAACAGTCAACGTGTGACTTGGGGGAATATGTTTACACTCCATGTGAAAACAATGGCTGGGAAATGATATCCTTTTGACAAGACTTCAAAGGGATCGTCTCAAAACTTGGCGACAGCGGTTTTCTTCTTTTCAAGAAAAGTGTCCATCAAAGACCTACATGTAATGCAGTACAAGTTGTAATGTGCTTCATAGCACCCAAGCTTTGAATTTTGAGGTTTTTCCTTGATCTCCACAAGGGTGTAATTTTATATAAACCTATCACTCCCCTATCAGCTGATGTTTTCTACTAACAGAGTAGACCTTAGAACAGTTTCTCTATTCCATGACCACCGCTTACCATAAGCAAAGCAACAGGCGTGCCACTTACCCTGCGGTTCTTGTATGAGTATGAGTGACAAAACACTGCAAACCCAATGTGAATGCACAGACATGCAGTCAAACTGTCTGGATCATTTATGGACTAAGTATTTTCTGCTGTTTTAAGCACACAAGTTTGTTTACCATTAAACTCAAATTTGTTTAACAGTAAACAAAAGTTTGTTTACCAATAAACAGAAGTTTGTTGACGAGTAAATATAAACTTGTATACACAAACATTACTGACTTACCTTGATTGTCTGGTAGGATCCACTGTAGAGAAAGTTGCCGTTCGCAACCAGCGCCCTCACCCAATGGTTTAATCCAGTCAGTTCACGTTTCAGCTCATGGGAATGCACATCCCAAACCTAATCAAATGGTAACAGAAAAGAAAATACATACAATGAGTATTTACCAAATACACGTTTTATAAATGATGCAATTACTGCACTGGGGATAAAGATCTATGGCTTGGCTTTTGCCCTTCACTGATATACATGCACTGATCGTTTGCTTATGTCGGATCTGCTCTTCATTATCTTCTCTACATCTTTGGAACAACAGGTTACAGTGCAAGCAGAGATCTAGGCTTGCACTGTAACCATGGTAACTTGTCGGCCTGATAGAAGAGAATACACTATGAACATCTTCTCTGTTAAAATTGCAGTTTTGTAGAGGCCAGACAATTTTGAGGTATACTTAGTTTTATTACCAGAAAAGTATGATACCAATAATTATAACTGAGTCCTGTAGAAAAAAAAATATCAACATGCGACACGTGGGTAGGAACCAACAATCTGCCGCATTCTAGAGCCATTGCTTGACCATTAGACAAACCAAGCTAGCTCAGTAGTATGCATTAATACAAAACTGCAGGGAAAAATGTAAAAGCACAAAAATATGAGCAATACAAATATTGGGCTCTTTTATAGCCCTTTATCACACCCTTCGGGGCGTATCAAAGTGCTCATTATTTGTTTTTCAACAGGATAAACAGAGCTATGTTTTGATAAATGAGACCCATTTATTTAGCACCATGGTTTACAAGGTGCTGCGGTACATTCAGCAGCCACCGCTAGAAACACGGGGGCAAATCCCTTCTCTTCGAGAAGTTTTACTGGGTTCTTTTACGTGCACAACACAACGAAAATGTGATTTTCATCAATCTTTCCTAGTTTGTCATTGCTATACAGTACTTTACCTTGATTTATAAAGAGAGCAAAGCATTTGAGCAGCAGGAAACAAACTAGGTACATTAATCTTTCATCAGTTCTTGCAAGATTTCCCCTACCCTCTCTACTGGGAATTTTGTTTCATGTAAACAAGGTCCCTGGGAAAATTGTCCTCCATCCCGTCACAAACCCTCCGTCAAATTAGTAAACTTCTCCACTGTTGTTTTCCCCCAATTCCTGCCTGTTGCCCCTCTCCAGCAGGCCAGACAACTCGTTTTGGTGTCAGGATTGTAGCTTTTTTTTTATTGTCACCTACACCCCACAGCCCCAGCCACACACACAACAAAGGCTCAGAAACTTCAACACGGCAGTCAAACTGATGTGTGACGGAAGAATTAATCACAGCTCTGATCAACAACATCCTACCAGGTACGTCAAAAGGAACATGCACAGCACATTGAGGCACATTTTATAGAAATATGTTTCAAAAATGTAAGTCATACATGTGCCTGATTAGTGTATGGTTTTAAATTTAGGATAATGGAAGACATTCGGGAGGAAGATGGTGGAAGACATACTAAGGAAATTGTTCTTGAAAATAATTTCCCATAACTTAAGTTTTCCCTGCCCATCTACATGTGAGGCGGCCCACCTTGCTAATTTGAGTGATCACATCGCTCATTTTCCCCAATGTCACAACTCGCTGTGGAGATTTGCCATAAAGGGAACAATAAAAAAGAGAGTAAATGTTTGCAATTTATGACCTCTTTTCTTGACCTCAATCAATCAATAACTTATAACTTTGGATGTTAGGATGTAAACGTCAACAATTTGAGTGAGAGCTACATTCTTGTCAGTTTGCAGACTGCAGAAATTTGGTTTATCATTCAAATAAATTTGAATTTTGGACAATCTCAATCAGTTCATTAGCCAAGGAAAACACTGTTAAGAATTACACCCCCCAAAAAAAGCAAAATTACTTTGTATATCTTCTGCTGCAAAGCACCTCAAAGTCTACAATTGAATAATTACAACCCCAAATAACATGTAAATACTCATTAACCGGAAGTTAAAGAAAAAACAATTCAGGTTAAATGGTGAAATGAGATCATCATTTAATAACATCATCAATTAATGACATCATTCACCTTTTGTTTTGTAATGTATCAATAACTGAATTTCTACTTATAGTTTTTTGAAGGCAGAATTACTAAAAAAATCAGTGGGCATAACAACTAACTTGGTAAGAAGCACTGCAGCTTTTGACATTTTGAGAAATGATTCCCTTCTAAGGAATGTGGTTTAAGAGTAAGGAATTCAAAAACATTTCACTCCCGAGTACTGTTTCTGCATGAAACGTTTCTCAGAGTGTGTGTTCCAATTACAGATTATTCTTCCTAAGTGATACTCGGATACTCAATAAAGCTACCACCTTTTGAAATGAAATTTCATGGAATAATTTTTTTTGTATGTATCAATATTGACACCGGATTAGAACAATCAAACTGTTCAAGAAACACACGTAAACTTTGCCTTTAAGCAATATTAAACCATGTATCCAAATTCTGTTAACTACTGAACTATAACCACCTCTAATTCTAAGATCAGACTTTAGAAAACCTGCTGTAATTAAAACAATCAATCCATTGTCATTTGAGTGAGTGCAAGACCAGCTGGGCCCTGATTTCATACAGCTGCTTCAGCACAAATAGTGGCTCATCACAACAAAATTACGCTTACCAGCCAAAATGCAATTTAACATGCACCATCTGTGACTGGTAACCTGCTAATTTTTGCTAGCAGAAAAGTGCTAAGCAATTATTTGCTGATTAAGCAGCTCTATTGATTTTGGTCCTGCACGGTCTATTGATTCTTGCATTGAAAAGAACAACATGGTGTGAGTGAACTCTAACGCACAAAGTCACTAACTGTCGAACCTAATTACGCATACTTTTTTTGCTATCAATAGCTCGTTAATAATGCATTCCAGATCTTTTGGGGAAAAACCCCCAGCAAATACATTAGTTTGTTTCTGCAGTCTATCATAACCCTTTCCTGACTTTGTGTTCCTGATTGAGCTTATCCTGCCAAAGAATTGACTTGGTAAATTGAGAAAAAAAAAACTTCCACGTTTCTTCACAATCCTGCTTAAATGACACAGCGCAATTCAACTGCACATTTCAAATAAGAAACAAGCATGATTGACAGAAAGGAACTGGGCCAGCTGACAGCAATCAATCAAATCTAAATCAGGTCTTAACAAACGACATCTCTTCTTTTTCTGCCAACCATTACGCCACATCCACACTCAACCTCCTAAAAGTCATGTACTCTCATCACTTGAGTTGCTTGTACACAGGGAGCCACCGCCAAAACACGAACGATTCAAGATCATATTTCCTACACTGATTTCCCAATCACTATTGAATTAAACATTAAAAGCCCATAGAGGAAGCGTCAAGCAACGGGGAGCAGGATTCTTATGAAACCCAAGTTAGATAAGATTGTAGACTTTGTGTGTGGCAGGGATCTGTGGATTCAAGTAGCTTTGATCTGACACTGTATATCCATCTCAAAGGCGTTGAGTTGGAGGGAAACTGACGGCTTGTCTTGTCCCATGTACTCATCTAATCTGTCAAAGTGTCAATCCAACTTCAAAGGTTTACCGCTAGAACTCCATTGAGCTGAAACTCTCTTCTTTGAGTTCACGGTAAGACCAGGGCCCAATTTCATGGCTCTGCTTACCGTAAGCAAAGATTTGCCACTTACGGAAGCAAGGAACTCCGCGCTAACATCAAGCGTATTTCACAGGTTAGCAGGGATGTTTTGCCTGACATGTGCCACGTTCCTGGGCATGCTTCACTTACACAGCTAGCGCAGAAATTCAGCACTTGCCCTGTATGCAAAGAATGGTGATCGCAAGCGCAGAATTCCGTGGTAAGCAAAGCCATGAAATTGGACCAAGGATGTTCAACACATCAAGTAAACCCTAGTTCTCTAAGTCTTTCTATTTCATGTAGGTTTTGTGGGTTTGCATGGTGGATAAGAATATCAGTTTATCTGTACACCATCAGGGCCCAGGTTAATGGCTGTGCTTACTGGGGAATTCTTCGCTTACTGCCCATAGATTCATGCACTTTGCAGGGTCCCATAGGCTCACAATTATGTGATGAGAAGAGCCATGAAATTGAACCCTGCTTTGAAGAGGTGGCTCTGAAAGAAATCGTTGCTTTATTTTTGTTTTGATGCTTGATTCTTTTTCTACTTCAGAATTGATAACAGAGAAAAGCAGCGTGCCAAAGAATCAACTGGCCTGGTTCCTACATATCTAATTCCAAATGGAATTTCTACAAAATAAACAACATTTGTGCATGGGAATCGGAAGGGGTTGATACAAATGGAGTAAATTTGTTCACATGTTGAAAGTGTGCCGTCAAAGTTTGCAGAACATTCCTCCCAAGTATAAAGGAGTCTTAAAGGCAAACTATACCTTTGGTTTTTGGAACTGCTCGTTTGTTTTAATCCTATATAAATGTAGACACATACAATTAAACTAAACTGTGAAAATTTCACTTCAAAAGGTGGCAGTGTTTTTGAGATATCGCCAAAAACTGGAGCGAATATGTTCATACAGGAAGAATTCCCTATAGGAATAGAAATCTGAGAAACGTTTCTGACAGAAACGTTTCTCAGATTCAAATTTGGATGCATAAAACCTGAAATCTTTTTCAATAACCATATTACTTCGATGTGAAATGATTCTCAAAATCCTTTTTACTATCGAAAGCTGCTGTACTTCTTATCAAGTAAGCTTTTATTACCATTAATTTCCAAAGTCATTACCAAACATATACAGACCCTTTAATAGGGATGCAACCATATTCTACAATATCCTTTTCCCAATCATGACACATTGTAGGTTCACACTAAACAGTGGTAACTAATCCCATGGGTACCAACCCTCACCCTCATAATGATTAATATTTAATTTCAAGTCCAATTTTGAAATCCAGTCCAGCGGGAGATGACTGATTACAACAATTTAGAAGAGAAGACCTCATTTGTGGTGTGTCGTGGCCGAACAGTTAAGAACACCGCAGTCAAGCTCTGGTGTTTCTGATCTGCAGAGTGTGGGTTTAATAAGTCCCCTTCGTGGCTCTTGTGTCCTTGAGCAAGATACTTTTGTGTCCATGTAACTAGGCACATCAAAGAACCCAGAACACTTATCATGGTAGAGTAGGGGTTAACCCTGGTGTCCCTTGTTTACAGGTTTCTTCAGACCTGTGAGCTGCAGTGATTAAGTTTGCTTATGAGGCATCCTTGGTTTCATTACCAGAAATATATAATAATAATATAAAATTAAACATTAAGATGAAAAGTACACAACAACAAGTGGGAAAAGAGGTGACTTGTACTATTCCCAACCTACACAAGAAAATGGGACCCAGTTGAAATGACATAGTGGCACAGTGTCCATTCACGGACTTAAAGGCACTGAACACATTTTGTAATTGTCAAAGACCAGTATTCTCACTTGGTGTATCCCAACATATGCATAAAATAACAAGCCTGTGAAAATTTGGGCTCAATTGGTCATTGAAGTTGCAAGAAAATAATGAAAGAAAAAACACCCTTGTTGTACAAATTAGTGTGCTTTCAGATAGGAATAAAAGACTTCATGCATGAAGTCTTTTATTATTTTAGTGAGAAATTACCTCTTTCTCAAAAACTACGTTATTTCAGAGGGACTCGTTTCCTACAATGTTTTATACTATCAACAGCTCTCCGTTGCTCGTTACCAAGGAAGTTTTTAAGCTAATATTTGTTTTGAGTAATTACCAAACGTGTACAGTGTCTTTAAACAATTAATTGCAAAGGGGTCACGAACCAAAAACAGTTTTTATGCAAGTCAAAAGCCAAGAATTTCAAATCTTAGGAAATACAACTTTTAGTGCCACAGGCGAAATGGGTTCCCCCCGGGAAAAAAAATCTGCACTAAAATGCCAACTGACAGATAGTTCCATGACCTAATGGAGCTAATTACATGACATGTACGTCGATTACGACACCTGCCCGTCTTAATTACAACAAGGTCAGCGATTAACAACAACTAATTTGTTCCACCGCGAAAGCTTTCAGTGGATTGTCAAACAAAATTCCGTCATGTCTTGCATAAATACTTGTGGCAAAAATGTGACTCATACCAAGGTGACTTGTCACATTTTCAACGGTTTACATTTTTGGGGGCTGGTTATTTTACTGAACCAATTTAACATGAACAAATGGAGAGGTCAATGATTTCTACTAAGGCATGCTTGGTCTTAACGAGGATCGGCAAAGTACACCGAGAGCATATTGACCCTTAGTGGGCCACAGAGGCCGGAAGCATCTTGAGTAAAAGTGTCCATACCACCCGCAAGAGTTGACCTACTTCCACTCAACAGACTGGCTAGATATAGCATTGCGTGTTATCGCTCGGTCCAGGAGACCCCATGCAGTTAGGATGAACTGGGGGTACAGAAGGTTAATGGGAGGAAGGAGGGTCACACACCCATTTCTGCCACCCTGACTGCAACCCAGGGGGGTACTACTCCTATGTTATCTTTACTAGCTTACCTTAATGACTTTGAGGGAGCCACTGAACAGCATGTTATTTGCAGCGACTAGCGTGCAAACAGGATTCTCATGTGCCTGTATAATCTTCTCTTGCTCCAGTGTGTCTATGTTCCAAACCTAACAAGAAATATAAAAACACAGTCGGTCTATGTACTGCGTTTCTCATGTTCTATCGTAAACTTGAGAATGATCCCTGGCCGTACGGCAGGTAAGGGTGAATGACCCCTGACTGGTAACCCCCCCCCTCCCCACAACAGCAATTTGACAAATAGGGCTAGGTAGCTCAGTTGGTATAGCACTGGCACTTTAATATGGAGGTCGCAGGTTCAAATCCTGTTCTAGTCAATTTTTCTTTGCACCCCAAACTGGAAGAAAGTGAAAGTGATAATAACGGCAAATTTTCAAAGAAAAATGCCACTCACTGCATATTTTTGGGGTAAGGAGTACAAGAAGTGATTGCTTTCAATGGTTTCTACCATTATTTTAAGACAATGAAATGTTTTTTCTCCATCTGATATTTCTCATGCCACGACACATTTGGTAGCAGTGTTTCCAACATCATCTAACTTCCATGAAGTACTTCTTAATAATTCAATTTCAAAATTGGGCAACTGGCAACTACTATTCATTTCTCCGGAGTACAAACTCTACATCCATTCATGTATTTGAACATTAGAGAAACAAAAAGGTACCCTCAAGTACACAGTGTAAAGGAAAGACAAGTATAAGTAAATGACGATTAAATAAAAACAACCATTTTCACAGGAGTCTCCCAAAATAACTTACAATAACAGTACAGTCCGCTGAGCCACTGAATAATCGGTTCCTGCAGACAAAAACAGAATCAAAATCAAATTGGATATAGTGGGTACCAGGGACTTACATCAAGCTAGGTCAAGGTGGGGATGCAGAGTTATTATTTATGGATACCAAATGCACTGTATTCTTTACACAGATTTCATGGCATAGCTAAAAAAACTTGTTGTTTGGTAGTCAAAGTTGTTTCGCAATTTGTTTAAATAAAATGATAGTGGAATATACAACAACCACATATTCTGTCAATGCTGGATTCTATCAGTCAATCAATCATTCGATCGGTTGGTTGAACGATTGATTGATCGATCAATTGATTGATTAATTGATTGAGAAAAACATGGTTTTGTTTTAGAATTATAAATTCTATGTTAACATGGGAAACACTGGAAAATGTCAATTCGGTTCGATGCCTTGTCTTTGACCCTATTGTTTGAGAGAAAGTAAGCCAAATCTTGCAGCCATTTGCAGCCGCTATGTGCATTTCTGTACAAGCCTCTTGTGGCCACTATTGTCTCTAAAGGGTTAAACTCACATTCACAAAACACAAAAACAAATATGAAAACTTATGATAAGAGGCGGAACTAGAAATGCCAACAAACTGTCTTCAGTAAATGTGTTGGAGAGACGGCTGCCTAAGCATGGTTAATGGTCTGGGATAAACTCTTCTTACCCATGTGTGCATAGTGCCAGCACAATGCCATTGTGTCCCTCTAGTGTCTTCTGACAGGTGTAGCTGGTACAGGTGTCCCATACCTTAATGGTCTTATCTGAGGAACCACTGAAGAGGTAGTCGCCGTACACACACAGGCACCACACTGGACCCTGAAAGCGACAGTTTATCCAACGTTGGTTATGACTTCATCAAACAAATTTTCTATCAATTCGAAAAAAATAAAAAAAGAACTAGCTCTTGCAAACTGCTTACCGACCAGCATGACCTGGTCCCAGTTACATAAAACTGTTTGCTGGTTCATGTAAGCAAACTGTTGTGCTTACTGTAGCAGAAAAGTGTGCAGAAGCAAAAGTGTGTTCATAAGAAGATTCTACAGCACATGCTTGCATTTACAATGGACTTGCACTGTTTCATCACTCATGCCACATGGTGCTTACAAACTCACAAGTTTGCATGCCTTTTCCAGTGGTTGTGAAATGGAGACTATGGTTAAAAGCCATCCCATGAGCAGAAAATTTCAGCTAACAGGCTTTGTTTATGTTTTTGTTCTTTCAGTTATTAAATCATGTGTTCTTGTTTGCTGTAAAGTGCTCTGTTCTTCGTAAAGCGCTATATAAATGCTCCCTGTTATTTATTTATTATTATGAAGCTGTTATAAAGCTGGCCCTTGTGCTTGAACTGTAACAGGGTCCGTCTTAAAGACCAACATGAGAAAGATTCTCAGACTCTTAACATTTGATACAGACTCTGCTATGGCCAAAACAAAAGGCCAGTATTATCATTTGTTTTTACAAACTTGGTGCCACTAACAATTGCTATTAATTAAGACTTTAACTGGTTCAATCTTGCTCTCAGTTTGTTTTGTTGTTCTGTATTAATTATTAAGTCTGTCTGTACTGTTTATAAAAATTTCCCTAAATGGGATAACAAGTTTTTATCTATCTGCATTGTATCTTTCTACAAGTATCTATTTTACCTGATGTCCAACAAAAGTTCCTTTGCACTTGAAAACTTGTTGTGGGTCATAAACTGGAGAAAGAAAAAACAAAAGATGGGACAACATTATCAACAGGTTTCCATATTAAACTTTGTATGTACATAAATAGATGAAGAAAACAAATACGTGTGTGGTGTTCATAGCTCAAAATATTCACTGGACCACTGACCCTAGTCAATAACTTTAACATTGGGCCAGTAACCTTGGCCCTCTCAACCAAACAAGAAAGACGATTATGCAGATTTTAAGAACACTTTTCCCAGATATTTTAACAAATAGCTGAAATTATGGCAGTGGTTTCCTTGACACCAGGGCTGCCTTGAAGAACTCTGTGACTAATCGCTCTTCAGTTGATGGGAGAGGCTGACATAAAAAAAATAGGGGCAACAGATGTACAACTCTTCCTTGTGGATAAATTATCTTGTTGGTGATTTACGGCAGGAATATCCGTCCAGTCACACTTGTAAAGCTGGTGTTAATTTTTTTTACCAATTGCTGTAACTTCTCCTCTGGTTTCACTTTCAGATGCTACGAACTGACCCCCCAAAAATTACACTTAAAATTTAAAAAGATATTTTAATAGATTTTAGAAAGTTATAAGCTTTCATTTAAGGTACTGCATTAACACATCTGCCAATGGTAAGTGATAGTTAGTTAAAAACTAACAATGAATTAATGTCAGGATCCTGACATTATCTCAAGTTCATTAGCCATGTACAAACAATTTTGTTCATTGTCTGCGGCATATGCAAATCTTTTCGTATGTTTTTTGTTTTAAAACGACATCACCTGTCAAAATTTGTCAAGAGAAAAATGATTTAACAAAGTTTCTTTCGGCGAAAATCGGGCAATGCAACTTTAAGACATAGTACAGGATTGGTGGATATAAAAAAGTAAGAACCGGTACAAAGCATGGCAAAGCCGTTAACCTCATAATCAAAATAAGCATGTATGCACAAACATGAAACAAAATCCCTGGCAAAACAGTTCAGCTAAAAACAGGATCATCTAATTTGAAGAAATTTCCAAACATTGGTCGGTTGGTTTATATACTGGAAACTAGGGGATGGAAATGACGTTACTATTCCAAAAACCTGCGCTATTACCTTTAAGAATTGTTTGATATTCCCAAAGGGACATGTAATCCATCTTGACCTTCCTCCATTGACATAAGTATATCCTTTAAATATTTCTACAATTTCTAAAAATACAATCAGTGTCACTAAAATTGTCAGTTTTCCTTCCCAATTTCACGATCGACCTGAGCAATAGTCATTAACCCTTCCCACTTCCCTCCTGAGCTTGCTTTGTTGCCTTCGGCAATCAGAAGAGGTCAGGGCTGATACAAAAACTAATTCTAAATTGACAGACGTAGGAATCCGATCCTTCAAAAAAAATATATATACATGGAAATAGACTGTGGCTTAACCGAAGGGTACAGGTAAAGTAAACTTCAGGGAGAGAGGGGGACTTTGACCTAAATGCATCACTCAGTGACCCCAATCTAACCCTGCCCCTTAGACCAGCCACAGGTTTGTCAGCAACCTAATTAAACCATCAAAATTAGCAAAGTTACAAACTTTCTTTTGCTGGCATGCGCTGCTCCTTGACATCCAAAATATCAAATTAACCTTGGCATCAATAAGCTTCAACAGTTTTAGTGCATCCATTGAAATTTTAGTTTCTAGAAGTAATATACATTGTACATGCTCTACATATACCTTTTAGTAAAAATATTGAGCACTTTAAAATGCCTCTGGTGTGACCAAGCACTACATAAGAACTGTTTTGTGTTTTAAAGGTAGGGTCATGTATTGGTAAGTACTCCAACATATGAATGACTTTAAAAACTTACTTGTTGAGAAGCACTGCAGCTGTTGATAGTATAAACTATTTTGAGAAAGGATTCTCTTCGATGTAATAGGAGTTGGAAAAATGTTTCGCCCCAAAACATTTGAATCTGAGAACTGATTCATGCATGAATCGTTTCTCAGATTTCTGAGGGTTGGTGTCTGTTCCCAAATGCTGTGGCCAGAGATCCGGTTGGTACCTGCTGTCACCTCGCTAAACGCGGATGGATTTGAAGTCAGGTGAAAATAACGTGAGCTTTTTGCGTTTTTCTCAGCAAGTAGACACTGTATTCAGCTGAAACTTTAGACTTTTTTGTATCTTTCTTGAGCATTTTGATTATAAATCATTTTTATTTTGACAAAAACCAATCGATGACCCTATCTTTAAGTGAATCCAACAAATATAAACATGTGTGACTCCAGGATACGTTACACCAACTACATGTATTCTAAATTATGCCTTGAAACACTTTCCCCATTTTCTTTTTTCAATTTTAATGGTGATATTTCCCGCAAGTCTTGCTTGTATTTGACTATTGGGACCCCTTATAATGTCAAGGCTAAGTTTCCCTCCCATAGTAATGCTTCTGGGACCAAACAGGCCCCAAATATGTATCAATGCAAACAACTTGTGCACTATTTGCCTTTATCTGGAATATCGAGCTAACTTATTTAAACAGTTGGGTGCACAAGTCAAAACACCCGCTTGTGATCACTGCAAGTGTTTGATGACGTCACCAGCACAAGGTCTAAAATACTCAATTCCAATCAACTGTAACCCACCCTTATCAGGTTTCCACGCCATGATGTTCATCTAAGTTTAGATACCCACATTATGGTTGATTTATTCCTTATGTCACGGCTTCCTCGCTGCATCATCTTTGCCTCTCTCTACCTTCTTCTGTCAGTCGTCTTGAGGAGCGCCAAAATAGATTGTTTCTGAGAGCGCGCGGTCACTGCGTGACGTTTGAGTGATGAGGGAAGTGCGAGGCCAAGATTGCGGAAAGATAAAGACGCTATTAAGGAACTGTAGCTTCCCCTTTTCCCCCAGTTGATGTATATCCTGATCTCAGCTTTCAGGAGAAGACTGCCTGAGAATGTTCACGCTTGAATTCTCGGACAATCTGATGATCGGGTGATCACAGTTGACAGAAGTACCTTAGTATGAAATAGTTCTGTTCAGTAGTTTGACAACAGTTGACTCAGTGACATTTGCACGAAACCTTGATTTGCTGATTTCAATGAATTTCATTGTTTGAAAGTCCCCAAAGAAAGACAAAACCATTAGAACGAGTAGTGTGGCGTGTCGTGGCTGAGAGGTCTACTAGCACTCTAGTCTCAAGCTCTGGTGTTTCTGATCAGTGGAGTGTGGGTTCCAGTCCCGGTCTTATCATTTTGTCCTTAAGCAAGACACTTAACCATTATTGCTTCGGATGGGACTTGAAGCAGGAAGTAGTGTGTTGCGTAATGCATATAAAAGAACACAGAACACCCATGAGTCGGGGCTTGCTCCAGTGGCTTGGCAGTAACATGCGCCACCCTACTCTGTATCCCTTTCAAGGTGTTGTTTAACATGTATGGTTGCTTTGCTTCGCCTCATAAAAACATTCTTAACAATGTCCACCAGATTTGATGATTCGGAGCCAAGACTATCATTTATGACAGTCATGGAGTATTATAAATGTTCACTAGTATTATTAGTGACAAGAATCATTTAAAGGAAATTTATCTCCACTATAACTGATTAAGTTCAATCAGACTAAACTTGATGAAAACATTTTTAACTAGAACTCATTTCAAACCACGCAGAAAAATAAAAAGATAAACAGCAACATAAGAAAAGGGGAAAACATTTGAACTCTTGAATTATCACTGATAAAAAGGAGGCAAAGTGCCATGCATGGAAAAGTTTGGTCAACTTTTCAAGCACTTTGAGCATAATTGTCACCACTTGTGTACAATGGTTTGAAGCATATAAGATATGCCTGGACAGGGCCATGAATTGATTTATTTTGTAAATATCAGCAGGGTCCAAATTCATTGAGCTTCCTACATCATAACATGTCTTTTGCTTAAAGCAGAGAAAGTAGCTAAGCACAACAAATTATGCTTTTTAAGAATGAGGCTACCAGCCAAAATACCATGTCACATGTAACAACTGTAACTGGTATCCTGCTTATTTATGCTGAGCAGAAATGTTTTAAGCAATATTTGCTGCTTAAGCAGCTCTATGAAATTGGGCCCTGTTATGTGCTTGAACAAAAGTCACCTTTTGAGCCAAAAAGGGGTCGTTCACTTGTGTTTCGCTGTGAGGGGGTGGTATGTCGATACACACCGCTCATGGCAACAATGCTGGTATAGATAAACACTACTCTACCGATAAAAGGTTCACCCCAAGAGCCAGTCTATAACCTAGACAGGAAATAGACAGGGGACCAGTCTAGCCTGGTCCCTCTCGGGAGGGGATGGTGGTTATATTTTAGTAGTCTGCTTGTTGCGCTCAATCTACCTGACCCCAAAGTGTGGCCAATTTTATTGTAAAAAACTAAATCAATAAAACGGCTACTTTTTCAGGCGTCAAATAAAACGTCAACAATTAGTGGTAATCAATTTTTAAAAAGACGGGAAAAATAATAGAGTATTTGTCTGGACCACGTTCACCCAACTGCAGTGCTGGCTTTATTGCTCTTTGCATTCAATAGATGCAATGCTGCAGTATGTGCCTGTGCACAGTTGTTATTTTGATACAGTCAATTGACTTCATAACCCAATCATTTAATCACCATAAGATTGGTGCGCTTAACTTCAAGAAACGGTTCAGTATGAATCAGAGAAAAACCCCAACAGAAATGGCATTTAAAATTGTATGATGCTCAGATCTGCATAACTGGTTCTATATATTTTGGAACATTCACTTTTACTTCTTTCCCATATGGGCGTGTTTCCGGATGAAATAAATGTCAAGATGATTCACGACTGAACCAAATCTACACTTCAATTATAGCAGGTTTACTTAACTTCAGATCATTTGAAAACTAGGTTTATAACACACATAAAATGATCAAATGTTATCGACTCCGAAGCAAGATGTGTCTTTCAGAAGGAATTAGTTTCAACAACAACCTGAAATGTCTGAATGAGACCCTTATCATTTGAGCACAGGCTGCTTTCAGCTACTGTGTTAGCGTAGAAGGTGTAAATCAGTTCCTATACCGTGCTGAGTCTGAGTGCACGTTCAGCCTGGCAGGAAATCACCCATTAACTTTGAAAATACAACACTTGAGAAACAGAAGCAACTTTCAGGACATTCTGCATGGAGTCAATTAAGGTGAAACTTGCATTTCTCTCTGACACGCTGTCCAAACGCTTTCATCGGATCTGTATGACCACTGGCTGGAAATGCTGAGATTAGGGCTGGGGTATTTGATGAAATATCCCATTAATGATTGGTGAGCATCACTCAGAGTTATCAGGATATTGTTCATATACACAGGCCACCACTGTGAAAATAACTCCCCAAATCCATGTTTGTAACGCGTTAACAGTTCTGCATAATAAATTAACTCATTACTTCACTTAATTGTGACGTTCCATTCCGTGTGAAGTTTGTAGTACAGGTAGCCTGGTACTGACAGCAAGGATCCCACAGCAGTCTTGAAATGAATTTCCATGATGACATTTCCATGACTTTTCAGGTCAAAATTAAGGTTTTCCATGACTAATTCTTAAGCTGTTTTTGTTTTATAAGTTATGAGTCTATTTACATGGGAGAATAAACCGTTTGTGATTAGTGCAAGGCCAAGTGTGCCAGTCCCTTTCAGTCTTTTATGTTTGACTTATGACTACCAAGCGCCATAAATGTTGTATTGAACACGCAACAAGTACATACCATAATATTTACATGCAAAAAAAATAAATGTTTGTGATCAGTGCAAGGCCGCAATGGAGGCCAAGGCTGCCATTCCCTTTTAGCCTTTCAAGTTTGACTTATGACCAGCAGGTCTTGGTCGAGGGGTTGAGAACACTGGACTCAACAAGCTCTGGTGTTTTTGATCAGTGGAGTGTGGGTTCAAGTCCAGGTCGTGGCAGCACCTTGTAAACCAATAAAAGGTGCTACATAAATGGGTCTCATAATTCAAAATAAGCTGCGCTTATTCTGTTGAAAAATAAATAATGAGCGCTTTGATACGCACCTAGGGGTGTGATAAAATACTATATCAGAGTCTAGCATTATTACTATTATTATGAAGGCCACTGATGAATGCCACAAATGTTGTATTGAACAAGCAACAAGTACAGAGCGTACACGCATCATGGGGAGTAGTAAAGTGAACTGGAATGCAAACTGGAAGACCGATGGTTTCCGATTGATGCCATCATTTCAGGCAACTTGGGTTTGGGCCTTGGGTTGTGTCAAGCATTCTAACTTTTCTATGCTGCTGAGTGGTTCACCAAACCAATCATGCAAGTAACTTGAAAAAAATCCTCCGTGCTGCACACGATATTTATGCATATCGCATACTTGTGCATTAAACAAATGATTGATTTGCACATAAAGATGACCAACTTTACACTGTGTGGCCTCAAGAGGGAACTGTCATGTGTGCAAGATTCCATGACTCTTTTTCGCAGAATTTCAATCTTCAATGACTCCTTGTTAAGTAATAACATTCCCTGACTTTTTCCATGATAGCTTTAACTTCCATGACTGTGAAAACCCTGTGAAAGGCACTTTTTGAAACTGCTGAATGCTGATTGGTATGCTCTGAAAAACATAAACTCAACTAGAATAAACCCCGCACAATATACCTTTAAGCGTAAAGCACATAATATAGTGCCCTCACTGACGTCACACATAGACCCCTCACTGACTACACACACATACTGTCTGCCCATGGTCTGCCATTTTGTATTGGGGGTCAAAGTGCTTGTACGATACGGTGCATGTCTACTGCTCTTAAAAGACTAAGGTCTTCTCAGAATTAAAAGTTTCTTTCATAAGAAATGCTTTTCAACATTGAAATGGGTGTTTTTGTAAAAACACACATAAATGCATGCCAGCTTTGTAGCCAGAAGTAGCCAAACCTTTGGTCGTACAGCAGATATGCACACGTGAGACGTACTGTAATGACTTACCAACTGGCTACCTTCCGCTACTGAAACTTCTCCTGTGACAAAACAGTTTCCCCTTGGAACAAGCCTTGGAGCAAGAGTTGTAACATCGAGTAACAACCCATCTCATACATTTTTTTTCTTTTCAAAAATGTTTTCCAAATTGCCAAAATCTTCAAATTCAAACAAGGAAGTTCAAAAAACAAAGTCAACAAACCACTTATGACACACAAAAAGAAAATTGATTTGCTGATAACCACTCTAGCCACTTGCCGAGATTAGTCATGAACTTGAGAGGGCTAATCGGGGCAGCATAATTGTCACCATTTTCTGTCTTACATTTTTAAACAGATCCAGGCAAAGCTACTTTGCTAACACCTCTCGAGGCCCCATGGCTCAAAAGCTAGCTCCTCTGCTGTGACCAAGACACACCAAGTGATAGAAGTACAGGAAATCAAATGTTTCCTCCCAACATTTTCGAGGTCAACTGGACACTAGGCAGGTCCGCTAGATTACTCTCTACTCTCTTCAGATCAATCCCTATCACCGCGTTCACACTTGATCCTGCTAGGAGGATCAAAGGAGGATCAGATCCCGAAAGCGAGATCAAGCATTTTTGTGCCGCGTTCACACTTGAGTGTGATTGCGCATTGATCTCGCATCGTTAAACGGAAGTTCAGTTCAGCTGACGGCAAAGGTTATTGTGCGAGGTCATTGATTGTGCGCGCGCATGTTGTTTTGTTCGTTGTGTCGCGCCATTTTTTTATTTGGTGTACATGTGTAACTAAACGATACGGCGACACACGTACGTTGCAGTTTCCGTTATCTATGTGAACAAGCATTATTCTCCTTCTTCTCGAGGTATTTTTTTCTTGATTTACGATGGAAGATGTCTTCAATTTCTTAGCAGTTATTCTGCCATTAGTTTTGGCCCAACTACATCGTCGACATCGCCGCAGAATGACAAATATGGAGGACATGGGGCCGGGGACCAGTTCACGATAGAGTGCACATGCACACACAATGTATATTGTACAATAAATCCCCCATGTACATGACACAGCGTTGTCCGGCCACGGACGATGACGACAGGTAGGCAAAGCGTTGTTTACAATTTCTTGTTTCGCGGGTTTTTTTTTAATGACCTGACACACCGGATGTGAGCAGCTTAAATTGCAGGATCTGATCTCGATCTGCGTTCACACTTGTTTTTTGATCGCCTTTGCGGGATCTGATCCTCCTTTGATCTCGCAATAAAGGGAGATCAAAAAGGAGGATCTGATCCTGATCCTGATCGCGTTCACACTAGCCGGTGATCTCCCTTTGATCGCCCTTTCGAGATCAGATCCTCCTTTGATCCTCCTAGCAGGATCAAGTGTGAACGCGGTGCAACTTTGCGTGACGGTCTCACGCTCTATGATTAAGAAAACAGCGCTTCCGGAAGACATCAAGCATGATAAAACTTAACTACAGCAACCTTTTTTGGGGGTGGGGGTGTTTGAGGGGGAGAGACACCTAAAGTGACATTTCACATTCAACTGTCGTGGGTAATTTACTGATCAAGAGTGCAGCATTAGTTACTGGTTACTCATAACTGTTTTGGGCCAAATTTTAATGTAAAACTTGCCGAGTGTTAAGCTGTAGATGGTATCAGTTTCCCATGGAAATGTGTTTATCTGAAATTCATTCCTTTCTCGGGAAAAGTGAATTACCTCAAACATTTGAAATTGTTTCCTCCAAATTTTTTAATTGGACAGGGCAGGGAAAAAAGTAAAATGCACAATTTTCACTAATTGTCTTAAAATAGACATAGGGTAGACTGATGCTGTCTATCTGGCAGACTCTTCAGTGTGGAGCAAGTGGTGCTGGCACGTTTTGTTTAAGTTCATGCAAACAAGGAAAGGCAGTTTCTACTGATCGAGTGATCAAGTCTATAAATATAAATGTTGTGTGCAAACACCTTTTTGATTTTCAAACATGATTAAAAAACAAACAAGTAAAAATACAAAAAACATACATGAAAAAACATGTCCGCTTTTGTCAGTTTGTAAACCATATGTACATTTAAAGTTTGTAAAGTATACCGTTCTACACCAGTCATCAATTGTGGATGTAACCTGCTTTCCTGTTACAAAAGAAGATTGCAAACTATCATTGAAAAAATTTCATAGCCATAAACTACCAAGTTCTTTGTGACTAAAGATTGAAACTTGCTAATACTAACAAGTATTAACAAGTGTGCACACAATTTGGCTAAAAGTGCTTTCAAGTTCATAATGGTATGTTCTGATATTATTATGATAAAAAAAATTAATATAAGAAAATGTAACCCCATGTGATTTCAGCTCTTCATGTGCACCACTCACAACTATACATTAATCCATGACAGCATGTACACAAAACATGCCAGAAATTTGGAAACAAATCCCTTCACTTTTACAACTTTTACAATGGGATTTTAAGTTCAAATTAAAAATTTTGATCGTACCTCCAGCAGCTCCTGAATTGAGTCGAGCGTTGATCATGGATAACTCAGAGTTGAGCATTGAGTAGTTCCTCCTATTATCCATCAGCTCATCGGACATGCCACGATTCTGCTCATCAAGCTCCACTGTAGAAACATTCAAAGAAAAAATGACAACTTTTTCATTTCATTTCACGGGCAGATAAAAAGTGCAATAATGCACATTGGTAAAAACATTAAAAGAAACAACAAGAGCAATTAAAATACAAAGGAAGGAAAGAGAACCAGCTGGAGCCCGAAGGATTGCCTAAAAGAAACACAGTTCCTGTCTAGAGGCTCTTCTCTCCTACTGGTCTTAAAAGAGAACAACAATAAATTGAATACATATATAATATGTAAAAATAACAATAACAAGATATTAGGTTTTACAACGCCCCCTTGAAACAGAATAACAAATCAAGAGTCAAAAATCACCCATGGCTGCAAGGGCAGGGAGGGGGTGCCAAGGTTACCGGCTAATCTGTTAAAAAGAGAATGCTGGTATAATCGAGAGGCGAACACACCTACTTTCAGCAAACTGTCATTTCGTTTTGTTTTTTTGACAAATTTGTAAAAAGATTTTAAAACATCCATTGAATAAAATGTTTTTTTACCTTACTAACTTCACTGTGTTTGTCAAACATGAGTTATACAACACAATTTTCACTGAATTACTAATGTGTGCTTCTCCCCCCGCCCCCCGCCCCCCCCCCCCCCCCCCCAGTGCCAGTTTGTTTCCTTCACGCGTTAAAGCAACTTACTTCAAAAAGTTCAAATACGCGCAAGACTTGCATGGCCTATTCAAACATTAGATTTAATTGCCGGCAAGACAACTCACTTATGCAATCACAAGCCAGAATGCAGGAAACCCTGACACTTAATGCTGATGATCAGTAGCAATTATGATCATTCTCAAGTTGCACAATTAGCACCTGAAGTGTTGCAAAGTTGATCAACACCCCCAATCATACATCTTCCGATCAATCGCGTGTTATTAATTACCAGTTGTCAAGAAAGTGGAAGTGGCCGGGCGCAGATGGCATGTCATTCCCCCTCGATTCCCAGGCTTGTTTTCAAACGCTAGTAAGTAGGCGTGATAGACGTTTAAAAAAACTTTACTGAACTATGCTTTGTAAGCAACGATTAAGCGGTGTGAAATATATACTGCACAGCTGTAAATTCCTGAAATTTTACCGCTGGGTTCTTTTAAATTTATACGACCATTGAGATTATTGACAGGATACCGACACTGACAGAAAATGACTTTACAATGTACGGGTTCAAATTGTACACATTAACTGTTTGTTCAATCGTATGGGATACTCTACATGTACATGTACATGTAGTTACCTACTTTACAGAGGTTCTGTATGCACAGAAATGAATTAGTAATTAGACTCTTCCAATGACATGTTAAATGCATGATGCATGTGTGCATTTATACTACTGGTGGGCAAAATGAGGGAATGTCAGGCATTTTTGATGGTGGTGTGACGCATTCGCGATTATGCATCTTCCTAGTGCACAATTCTAAGGCGCTTGCCAACCAATAGTGTCTGTACGCATGCAAGAATGTAATTAGCATATTTCATGAGAAGGGCTAATTGTTAAAATGTGCTTACAGTGCAATGCATATTCAATCTTGGAAAGCTAAATATATTTGACGGCTTTATTTATTTTCTAATTATATTTTCTTTCTCCGAAATTGAACTAGCTAATTAGACCTGTCTTATAATGCAAGGAATTGTCATTTATCATTTAAATACAACCAACTAACAACAAACAAAAGACTCCTAAATACAGGGAGAAACAAAAAATTACAAAATAAAAATAAACAAACTACACTTTTTATTGAAAGTGGACTTCCTGATGTTGGCCCCATCAGTACTCACTGTGAATTTGTCAACTCTGCCCAATCCCCAATGACCAACCCTGACGTAAATTGGCATGGAAGCCTGACCAAAGCCACGCTCTCACGCAAGCCCCAACCACCAACCCTCAGCCACTCACCCTAAATTAGCATCATCAACATCCCAGGTCAACATCCCAGGTCAACCCCCCCTAAACTGCCCCCCTTTTTACCTCCCCCCCATCTGTTCCATAGCATCACTGTGTCTCCATGCTAATGGGTTCTGATGATACTTGTCTGTTTCAGTTAGATTCTTCTACCCAAATTTCAAAAAGGGGGGGGGGGGCTTCTCTTAAGCTCCTTCAGGCCAATACACAGAACTAGTTAAGATATTCCCTGTTGTTCAATCAGATTATATCTTCAAATTGTTAAATTTTGTTCTTCCTTTATATTGTTGATTGGGGTTTTTTTAAGGAGAGGAAAAAACACAAACAAACTAGGCACTAAAAGCTTTTAATGAGACATTTCACAATGATTGTTGATGCTTAAGGTATTCAAGCAACAAGAAAACCAGCCAGATTGATTTCCCTTCCTCTCATATTTCCACATGAATAACGAAAAGTTCAAAGCTTTGTGAATATTTTGAAGAAAATAATGATTTTTACTTTACATTTTTCTTTCACCTACTTTCAGTTCAAAATAGAAAACGCTGGGGCTCAATTTGATCATAGCCGGTAAGCACAATGCTTAGCAGAAACAGGTCACCAGCCAAATTGCCACAAAGTTCACATTGTTTTACCTGGTACCCCACTAATTTTTTGATTAGCAAACAAAATCGCAAGTAGCATTTTCTGCTAAACAGCTTCATAAAATTGGGCCCAGGTGATCTCAAGTGCAATAAGAAACAAATTTTAACAAAATTCCAACAGCACGGGATACATTGACTTACAACATGTGGATCAGACCGTGTCAACAAAATTCATGTAAAAAAAACACATGTATGTATCACTCACAAAGTAGTCCTTGAAAGCCAGGTCAGTACAAGTTAAAATTGTCTTTTAAAACTGTCGATGACGACAGGACCCTGTATGCGGTTAACTCTGGTAAACAGACAAGATCTTTGACCAAAAAGTGAGACAATTGAATTGACAGATTGAGTACAAGTGCTCACCTACATGTACATGTAGTATTTTCAAGGCTTTCAAGCTAATTAAAAATAATTTTGCTGATTTTTCGGAGGGCAAAAACAAAACTGGATATCAGACTAAAGGAGGAAGAAAATCATGCCTGGGTAAACCCCCAAAATTCACATTTTAAAAATAAATATTTGAAACAAGTTTAGAAATGGTTATGGAAAAAAACAAGGGAGAGTTTATTCTTACCAAGTGACTTCTCCATTCGGCTCATGTTCTCGTCCAAGTAGTCTGTATCAGAAAATACAAAAGGAAATGACACTGAGATATGGATGACAACACAATGAACAATTACTTGGTGTTCGCTCAAAGGAAATTACGTTACGTGCAAAAGAGTCTGTTTTTTCTGAACGCCACCCGACAAAAGATACACTGCGACTTTTGTTTCACGTCAGACTGAGCTAAGGGAAGTGGCAAAAGCTTTGGCTGCGGGAACATCTGCTTGCCCCGATCAACATCCGGAAGATATTGGGTCCCATTGTGTGCGTGATGAGCAATCGTATGAGATCTTGGCAGCCATTCCTCCAACCCCATAAACCGCGATTGTGTGAAGCGTGCCCCGTCACCAGCATGGGCGGGGAGGAAGTTGGGGTTTAATCGTTTAAACAGAATCAGGTTTTCGGAGGGCTCAACGGATTTCAGACGGTGGAACGTACGGATTCAATAAAGCTCATACTGGCTCGGCGATTAGCACAGCTACCAGTCAGTGGTTGATGGAGTCATAGGGTCTGACGATGCGGCTTTGCCTGGGGCCAGGTATTGTAGGTGCTGGAGAAGGGGTTGATGATTCAATCGACTGCAGCTGGATGACATGAGTTTAGGGTGTGGGCACAGGGATGACTACAGGGACATGTATGGCAGCCAGTCATCAACAAAAAGCCCATAGATCACCTACATGCACACCATCCTACTTTAGCAGATTAAGGATGTGCATCATTAACAACTCTCATGATGATTGTTTTTGTCTTAATACATTTGAAACCTATGTGACTAAGGCAGGAAGACATTGGCAGAAAGCCATCCTTTTCTTCTTTTGTCTTTTATTAGTTAGGGTGGGGCAAGGAAAATTCAAACTTCCATAATTGCCCTCCTTTCCAATAATTTTACAAAATACCTAACAATACCAACTTACTCACTTATAAACTTAACTCATAAACTTAAAAAAATGCCTTAAGAATAAATAGCTCAAACCTGCAGCACCAAGGCCATCGAAATCAAAGAAGATAAAAAAGGATATAAAAAACCAAACATGATTTTAAGTTAACCGGTTAAATCTGGTTTTTCCCTAATTTTTACAGCATAATCGCAGTATTATTTTCAGTGATCAATTATAAAAAAAAATAAAAAAAATTGAAACAAACCATGACTAAACGAATTAAAGATAAAATCTTGGAGGTCTTCTGCACTGAAATTAACACAATCCCGCTACCTACATGTAGTATGCGTCAATAATAGACAGTTGCTAAAGTGCTCACAGCCTATTCATCAGTCATGTAAACTATAGCATTATGACATGTGTCTACACAATTGCTCAAAATACTGATTTAGAAAAATACGCACTTGGACAGTTTAAAAGTAATCCTACAGGTTGAAAGGTGGCAGTACAGTAATCATATTTATTGAGTTCATTAGAGACACAGCAGGAACCTTTAGCTCAATCCTTTATCATAAAGTCAGTAGCCTTTTTGAGATATGACAACATTACATTGACATTGTTCCCTTTAATTCATATTTTTTATCTTCATCTATTGGGGTGTTTTTGTTTGTGTGTTTATTTGTCAGTATGTACGTTTGTCTTTATGTATGTTTGTTTCAAGTTTGTTACTGTTCATTTTTAGAGACTAAATTCCCTTTTCACGCACTTTCTGCCAAGTCTTGTCACTTCTAGTATTTTATCTGTTTTTGATGTATTTTTACCTAATGTGAGGGCCACAAATGATTAGCTGTGCTGGATGGGTCACCCTTGTTAAATATGGAATTAAATAAATCAAAATAAATAATTATAAAAATTACGATGGCACTTTTACTAGGTTTGGGTAAATTTGTCTGAATACACCAAAACCATACAGTGTACTCCTAAAGTGTCCATCACATCTCAGAAAGGCTAATGACCCTGCTAGTCTTTGAAAGGTCTTGATTAAGACCTCTACTCCACTCTGACATGAAAAGCTCATTAATTCAACAGGAGCCTGAGGCTACCATGAGTAACTTCATCAGCTAAGGCTCATGTGGCTTTGGCTGTAGGAGTTGGTAATAAAACACTCATTAACAGTTCATCATTCAATAAGGGACTGAGGTTGTCATTATACAATCAGTGCACACTGTGATGGGGTCCATGGTGTTTTGTAGACACCCAACATGCCCAAGGGGGCAAATGGCAACCAAGGGGAAGTCGAGGGTGCCGTTTGCCCCTGAGGGTGTACAAAACCCATGAACCCCATCAGTGTCCAAAAATGGTTTTGTTAATACCATGGTAATAGATACATTTTCTTTGGAGGTGATCTGTTATCACCTTCCAACATTATTACGATGAACTTGAACCAGTTTATTGAAGATGAACAGTGGCAAAAAATTGTAAACAACATTGCTGGAACGGTCGTTGGAATAAAAAAAACATTCTTCACTGTTCCCTCGAACCCGGGCTATATCTAAATGTACAAAAGGCATTGGAAATTACCAACACTTGGACGATCAAGGTAATGCATCCCTTTGGATACCTCACTAATGTTACCCTCATGCGCTGTGCGTCATGTGTAGTGCGCAATCCGTAAAAATAAATTGACATGCTAAGCAATGCACATCATGGATAACTACATGTAGTTTGCAATACGCACTAAGCTTAACGCACAACCCATGACAGATATATTGGTTTTAGGCCTTAGACATGTTACATGATGCGTCTCAGTACCACAATGCGTGATTGGTTCTCGACTAATGAAATTTCTCAATCTATTACTGCGGTATAACATGAGCATCTGCTTCTGCTTAGGCTTGGGCTATGGCTTATTGCTGATACATAAGTGGTGGCCACACCCACTGCCTAGCCTCCAGGTTAATTCAGACACTGCCTAAGGCTGTAACATCATCGTTGGATGTTATATTATGTGGCTTAATCACTGCAGTAGACTTGTAAATGTTAGCCAGACACCCCTGCTGCCAAGAGAGGAATATTTTTTCTTTTACACTGCAGCGAGGGATTGACTTCTCATGTCAACCTTGTGTCAAGACTACAAATCTATTCTGTAAACACGAAAACCTTTGATTCTATGAATTATTCAGTAATGAAAAAACTTGATTCATTCACTATTTATTAAATTATAAAAACCCAAATAACAAACTATATTTTATCATTTGAAGTTGGCTTATGAACCAATAGTGGCCAGCACTTGTAGTACGGGGTACTGTACATTCACTGTAAACTAAGTCTCAACACTAAAAGCAGCAAACTACTTGTACTGCTCTCCAACATCAAATTATGACAGATATAGGCCTTTTCACTTGAGTCCATATTTACAAGAAACCTTGACTGAAATCACATCAGTGTTAAAAAATAACAAATCTGAGTCCTGTGAAAGCTGTTGTTAAATAATAACCAAGAAGAGATCCAGGCCTCCTTAAAAAAAAAGAACTGATGTTAAAACTACCACAGTATGTAGAGTGAAACAATTATAGGACACCCTAAGAATAAAATATTTCTTAACAACAAACATTACAAAGCTTAAGAACAGAGAGAGAATGGCTAAGTTATGAATGCAGAGCACCATGATAACCGACCCCAGTTGTCTACTTCATACGCACTCTTGTCAATGTCTTTGCGCGTCTTTGATAGTGCTAGGATTTCGTAGTCTCCTGTCTCAAGACCGGAATTGGCACTGTGAACAAAACCCCTAGTTGCGGTGTAGAAAAAAATACACTGCCAGGAGCAATGGCTAAAGGCAAAGTCACTCAATTTGGACATGGCATTCATCAAATGATTCTCTAAAAGTCAGGAAGAATTACATGTTGCTTCCATTTCAATTTCCGTGCCTAAATCTGAACTGGGAGTTGGAAATCATAACTGAAACAGTGCGATAAATTTCATACATAATTAACATCTACCAGGAATAAAGTTGACAAATTCTGGCCAGCCCAGTTGTCATGGTTATTGGGTCAGTATTTTATCGGATATCAGCATTAGAAGCCGGCTTGAGGAGAAATACTGAGAGACGCATTCAAATACAAACACTGCACTGGTTCACTGGGCTGGTAGCCACTCTAGTCCAAGCAACGGTAACCTGACAGGTGGTACAAATTCAAGGAGGTACAAAACCGCTACGCTGTGTGCTTTGTAAATATAAAAGACCTAATTTCTATATTAATCACGTGCCCATGTTTCACACTGGTGGAACCATGGTGTCTCAACTTTTGCCATTCTTCAAACTGGAGAAGTCAGGCTAATTTGACTGAATTCAGTTTGTTGAAGCAACTGAAGCCACAAAGCACAGTTTCACCTCTGCAACTGTTAGTCTGTGAAACTAAGTAGGTTGGTCTTAGTAGTCCAAAATGACATCCAAATTTTGCATTCAGTGAACATGCAGTTTGTAGTACTGCACACCATCACTGACTTTAACTGCCTGTTGCATTGTGTTAATGTTTCGGTAGACTTTGGTAATGCTAAGTGCAAAGGGACCTCACGATGATATGCACAAATAAATATGATTTTATTACTACTATTATTCTTTTGAATCACGATTATGCCATGACCTTAATAAGAGAGTCAGTCTTTAATCAGCTGGCAATAGAGGGATAATTAATTGAATCCTATTCTTTATGAGACATCTTCATCAGGTTCATTGTTCAGCGTCAAAAAAAGTGTCTTGCCGATCTCAATGCACAAATTAGAGTTCATGCGGAACTAAGCTTTAATAAAACAGGGACAGGCAAGGCGTCTAATTGCTCAATTTCGTTAACAATCCTAAGATACAATTGGCATTTAATTGCGTTCCACCACCTGCTTCCGATAGCGATCAAACATATTTTTGTATTCAATCAGTGAGAGTTAGTTTTGATGGTTAACCGCAATTCTATTAGTGTGTTTCCTTTGTAGCCACACTGTGGTTTGGGATTGAACCCCCAATTCACCTTCTACAAATCTTATTAATATAACGTCTGGTAGTTAAATTGAAATTGAGAGGCAAGTCAAATGGATATTAAATGGGAGGGTGTAACGTTAGTGACAACATTTCTGTCTGAAGACAAGGGCAGTAATTTATTTTCTCAGTTATCCAAAAAAAAAAAAAACTAAAAACAAAAGACAATTCTGAAGAACTTTTCTTACAATTTTCTTATCTTAATATAAGGGATACTGACAAGCTAACTTTTAAAAAGCCGATGTTTAAAAGAGACAAGAAACTAAAGGTTTTTATGATTATCGGATTACATGCCAGAAAAAGTTAAACAAATTACTAATAATAACCAGCCGAATGGTTGACATTTATGACAACATTTTTCTACAGTAGCATTATCTTATTTATGCTACCTGGCAAGACCAGAGAATAGGTATTTGACAAGTAACAAAAATGACAGCACAGTCTTTTGCAAATATAAACAGAAGGAAAACAACTTTGCTGTTAAAAAAAAAAACCTATGTAATCTAACTTTTAATGAACCTTTTATCAATTAACTGTAAAGGTTTCACAATGAAAGATGGCTTTATTTTTAGAGTCTGAACTGATTGATAAACTTATTATTTTTTCTTTTAATCTTCTATTAGTTTTACCATGTTTACAGTGTACAAGTTTCTGAATACAATGGCTTGATAGTTTTTCAATCAGAAACCACTTTGACTATACCTTTAAATATACAAGTTTTCACACAGATTGTTGAACTAAGGTCACCCGCATTTGATTGCAGGGACCTACAAGGCACTTGGTGTTAAGTGCTGGCTAAGCTGTAACAAGCTATCATTGGTTTGGATGGCATACATGTATGACTCACTTGATCTCACACTTGCAAATCTGTAACATAATAAATATATACATGTATCTCCACATGGATTAAGGGTCAGCATTAACCAGGGTGGGGGGAAGGCCATGTGACTCAACAATCAAGTTTAAGATATCGGATTATATATACCCTTCCCTCAATGCCAACAAATAAAAGCTCCCTTTTGTTTGGAGGTATTGTTGTCACGAACAATAGATTGGATTTTCCGGTCTAATCTTGGGCGGGGCCCTGGTGTATTCCAAAATGATTGTTAGGGGCTTAAGGGACAGATCATTGAAATTACTGACATTTACTTGAGGATTGGCAGCCATGACTTTTACACAGGAACTCTGTGATTGGTCAGGTTTGCTGATACTCTATACACCATGTGACTACACTTTGACCATACAAACACCAGCTTAATTAATAGTGAAGAGTCACAAGAGAAAATAACTTGTAATAAAAGTCAAAGAAACAACCAATTTGGTTGGTCAACAATTACTACAGGCAGATTGTGATTGGCTCATTGGTCCAAGGTTAGTCACTCGTAGCTCTTTAAGATGAATAAACTTGACAACCAGTCATGATGAAGCGAGCAAACGGATTGGTTTAGAAAGTTGGTATACACAGATGATTGGCTGACGAGTACCAGTGTTTGTCAGTGTTTGTCAGTTTGCATTGATGACATGCACAAAACAAACGAGCCAAATGCCAGGTTTAAGCCTATGGGACAAACAATATGATTGGTCAAGGTGATTGCCTGATTGATCACTGTTATGTTATTGCATCCATAATCCGTGGTTTACAAACATAGAGCCAGCCTAAGTCCCTGAAACAAACAAATTGATTGGCTACCAAGAAAGTTGGTGTCCAAGGACGACTGACTAATTGATAACTGGTATACGTTGTTGATCTGTAAAAGATTCATTGCTCACACACATTCACGGAGCCAGCTTCAGCCCATGAAACAAACAACGTGATTGGCTCAAGTGACTGTTTGCAGACCATCTGCTCATTTTCCCCCTGGTACTACATTATTAGTTGATACCACATGCAATGATACTCCATTAGTCACCAACTATTTGCAGACATGAGGCATCAAACACGCAGTCACCAAGACTCTCAGTTGCGCAACTGGAGAGGCTGCGCATAGACTTGTGGCACCAGACTCATCAGAAACAATTAATACGGAGACCACCTGCAACATGATTCAAACATCCGAACAGAGAATCATCACCCACCACTGTATGCACAGGGCCCAGGAGTAGAACTTCTCAGAACTCTGTGGGGAAAAACAAGCTGTATACAGCTGTGTTTAATAGTCCCTAGACAACCATCATCATTGAATCAAGAGGACATGTACGAACCAGAAATATCCTGGCTGTCTATTAGACAGAAACAAACAAATCTCGGCTGCTAAATAGCGATGGAAATGTACAAGTCACCGCACACGATTAGCACGGACAGTAAATGTTCCTTCTACTTTATGCTTATAAAGTGACCGAACCCCTATAATCTACCAGCCTGACCTTCAAAGATGTTGAATGACATAATTACAAATATTTTTTCATTCTTCTTCTTTTAAGCCTTGTATATGATACCGCTTCAATCCAAAGTTAACTAATTCAGAAATTGTAGTTTCTGTCAATATTACTTCAGTATTGGAACTTCATGTCTTCATGGCACTGTTTGCTTATGGTTTTTTCAAGATCCAACAAAATGCTGTATAACTTCTTCAGTTTAAAAATAAAAACATTGCCCAATAATAGTACAAGCTACATGCATGCTCACACTTCCCACCACAAACTCCTTTAAAACACATGTACAAATTCACTTTGACTTGTGGATTCAATCCAAGAAACTGACAAGGTTTGAATATGATAAGGAGGGTGTGTAGAGTCACGGACTTGGGTTATTAATTGGTACCGACAGTCGTCTTCAAGGAAACTCATATCTGGGGAGGGGAGGAACTGAACTTCGTCATTTGTATGCACACCCAGCCAAACATTCTGGCAGTCTTTAACATTTGTTGGATATGCGGTTCTACTCCGGAGGGATTACAGAGCTATGGAAGGGGGTACCTCTATCCAGTGGCAGAGGGGAATTCACACTCCAGGTGGTGTCAAACAGACGATTATTCATCTGGACTTTTGGGAATGTTGTACAAAGTTATAGGGAAAGCTGATCCAGGAAAAACAATTTCCTCCAATCATTTCTGTCAGTAAGCCATTTGCGAGTTAGATTTTGTATAATGTTTGGTACATTGACTCGTTTGGTCACAAGTGAACAGGCAAGTTGGATTTCCAGACTAAAGTGTTGCTACATGTACAAATAGGACACATGGTTCATTTGAGCACTGAACTGGTTGTGAGCGCTACCAACCATTAATACATCGAAAGATGAAGTGTTGAAAACGACACCACATGTTTGAACTTTGGGATAATAAAACTTCCTAGGGTTAAGTAAAATGCACAGTTTACTAGCCCGGTGTGCTACTTTAAAAAAAGCATAAGCGCAAAGTCTGATCAGTTCAATTTTGAATTGATGGCATCAGTGAACCTTCAGAAGCAATCCAACCACCAGAATGAGGTTCATAAAGACTGAAACAAAACAGTTTTGTGTTTTCTTCTCATTGTTTGCAAATTGGGTGGGGGGGGGAAGGGGGCAATTTTGTTTTACCGTGCAAGTTTGTTGAAAGGCAACTAAGCACGTCTGCACTGCCCCCATGTGATAACTAACAAATTACATTATTCATCAGTAAATCAGAATGTTCAAACATCACATTTCAGGATAATTTAAAGTGATCGTACACCATTGCTCATTCCTCACTGTCCCCTCCCTCTAAAGACACCCAAGGGAACCCTTACAAGAAACTGAGAAGAACCCAAGAGCATACTTAAACTCTGTAGTTCAAACATAACTCTTAACATCCTCAAAAGTAAGTTCGCATCATGAAAGAATAAACGCCACAAAAAGGTTAATGGAATAAATTATTGTAAATTATAACATGTTGAGTTGTAGGCAGCTCTTTAACCAGGAGTTCTTTTCAAATCTGAGGAACCTGTGCGTCATTTTCCGGAGGAAAGATCATCCCTTTTTTCCAAGTTTGCCTGTTAAGAAATTCTGTTTTAATAATTAAGTGATAAAACACAAGGAAAACAGACTGGGTAAATTTTTATTCAAATCAGGCAGTCTGAAAAAAATAAAGGCAAGTGCCAGGAACAGCAATACTTTCTATCGTGTTTTGCAGTTTCCAATGGCACAGGTGACAGACCCCAAAATTAGGAAACAAAATTAGAAATCAACCAAAAAGATCTGCATATTTGTTTTCTTTTAAAATTTTATCAGCAAATATCAAAGTGACTTTAATAGCAATCACTATCCATCTTGTTAGTTTTCGTTTTTTGTTTGTTGCAGAACAAAGAGACAAAAGCCTACTTGTACATTGAGTTTACAACAAAAAATTTATATCACAGAATGAACAGAATAAACATTTTCTTTGCCAACTAATTGTAAGACTTAATTAATTAAGGTACAACTGAAATCTGCTTTTGGTTTTTAGAAATCTATTCTTTTGAAACCATTCCGCAGAAACACTGCACGAGGGCATAGCTCACACATTCCTCCAGGTGAAACCCGAGTCCAAGAGCAAGTTCGAGTGCACACCATGGTCAACAAAAGGTCGACTATTTTGACTCGAACCCACTCTGGTTGACCATTGGTTGGTGGTCGACCATTTTGAACCAGCCTCAGGACCATGGTTTATTCCATGGTCCCAATAGCCTTGTTTCATGCTAACATGTATAAGGGAACCGGTGACTCTAACAGCGAAAAGAGGGAAGGCAATGAAAATGTTGAATACCGTACCGATGGTTGACTGGACTTCCAAACGAGTCGCTACAGTGACTACGTCACTGCGCATGTACGTTGCTAGTCAGTGGTCAATCACGGGTCGACTAAATGTACGCACTCGAACTTGCTCCAAGCAACATCGGCTACCATCATAGCCGTCGTTTTTGAAGCAATGCAATACACAACTCAAACAAACCTGTCATAGTTACATTTTAACGACAGCATGGCGTCCATCTCGGCAGTTTGATTCATTTTTTAACTCACTCATTTCCCAAGATGCATTGCGATATATTTTTAAGATAGCACTTATGCATATGGGCTATTAGTCTCGGTTCGAGACGGTCTTGGTGATTTTATTCCACGATCCACGGTCAGCATACATCGCGCAATACACTACCCACGCCTCCCACACACACACCCGTCTGCCGCGCACAGCCATGAAGCGCTAGCCACACAACGCTATCACACAACGCTATCTGCCGCGCACAGCCATGAAGCGCTAGCCACACAACGCTATCACACAACGCTATCAGCCACACAATGATATCAGCCACAAACCGCTATCAGCCACACACCGCTCTCACAAGACCGTCTCGGTACTCTACTATGAGATCACATGACAACAAGGCATTGACCTAAATATGCATATTCAACAAAGGTTACAGCAGAAATACGCAAGCGCAAAGGCACAATTATAAACCTGCATAATGAGCATATCAGACTGTGCACTGTGCATGCACTGGATGCATGCTGTTTACACGCGGACCTGTGACAACCACTGGCCATGTGTACTGTGTGTGTACATTGTACGTGTTGTCAAAATGCGTTGGACCAAACTTCTTTGGTTGTGTTGTAAAAGCACGCGCACGATAGGTGGAAAGTTTTGATGAATGGTACGCTGGCAGTGAACATCTTTCTTTTGCTAGCGAAGCTTTTGTCGACACTTGCAGCAAAAAAAAAACACTTCAAAAATATTTGTTGATGTCAGTGTTGTTGACGGACTGAAGAATGGCCGCAGCAGAGGCCGCCTCTGCGGCCGATCACACTAAGTCTAAGACAAGAAAATGTCGCTGGTGTCTTATTTGTAACCGAGAGTTAGTGACATGTAAGAGTTATTCCACATTAAGTACATTAGCAAAGAAGAACCGACTATTTTCATCCCATTTAAGTGACGTTGTTGGCGATGTTATCGTACCTTCTTGTACAACATTTATGTGTGATGGTTGTCATGCAAAGGTGGAAAGGGTAAAACAGAGCACGGAACTACGAAATGAAATACATCTAAACTATGAGAAAACAAAAGCAACTCGTCTTGGCGGCAGCCAAGCACTGGGTCCCAGTACACCGAAGGCGAGTCCACAGAGACACGGCCAGCTCGATCGCGATCGACAGAAACGAAAGGCCACCAGTTCTCCAGGAACCCCCTCAACATGTAAAGTAAGTATAAAGCGGTTTGCATTAATTGTTTTATTCCTGGTATCAGTACATTTATAATTATTTCTCATTTCTTTATTTTTTTTATTCTATTTTATTTAAGTCATCTTTATTGCGAGGAAAAACCCCACTCAGTGCACAGCAGCGCTGCTTTCCATGGGGGCCCTCAGTACATGTTTGTTGAGCTCAAAGCTTCAAGTGCAATTTAATTTTCCCTTTGCAATTCTAAGCGTTGTACTATGTAATACTACTACTAGGGTGGAAATGCATATTGTAATATTACAATACAAGAGGATCCGTGATTACACATTTGAAAACATTTTCACTAACTCAAAGTTTGGCTTGAAAATGTAACTTATCAAGAGTTTTCAAAATTAAAACATTAAAATTTGTAGAAGTACCGTTGGTTTTGCCACCTTCACTTGTTGGTGGGGCCATTTTCAATTTTCAGAAAGCACACTGCTTATCACACATCAGTGTAGGGCAAACTAAATTAATGAAATTATTTGTTTGTGTTTGTTTGTGTATAGATGGTGGTTGTTAAAGTTAATTTTTATCTTCATATTTTCAACAGGCGGTATGGTTACATCTGTACGACACCACATCAAGTGGGGACAAAGGCACATTGTACGCAGCCAGGAACTTTCTGGAAGCGCGAAAGGTAACCAGTGACCCAATTAGGAACGTCAATGGGGCTGCAGACCTTATTTCGCAGTACACTGTTGCTCTTGTTGTTGCTGCTGCTATGAAGCACTTTGGACTGGAGGCGATCTCAGATGACCCAACACACAATGATTTTGTGTATGACAAACACAAAGACAGAACGCAGTATGTTTATCAGGTATTGGAAGAGATTGTAGATAATTATGCAATCCCCACTAATGATGAATTGAGGAAAGATTCCCCAGAGTTGTCTTGTCCAAATTGTAAAAAAAAATACAAGACACAGAGAGGCCTCAAAAGCCACATGAAGGACAAGCACCCTGGAATTCAAAAGCCTATACAGCAGAAGGAAGGTCTGTCTCCAGATAAAGACGCACTATTTCATTATTCACGTGCAGCACTGAGCCTTTGTTTGTTGGCCACTGACTTTAATGAAGCACGTCAGATGGGCGATGGGGAAAGAATCATCAGGCTGTACAAGTTTCTGTTACTGCATTTCAAAGCTGCAAAGAAGCCTAAATACAGTTACCAGGTACTGCGCTTGCTGGCACAAGTTAAATGTTTCTTAACTCCCAGGTTGGCCTACGAACTGAAATGGAACAGGTTCATCAATAAAGCAGGCAAATCCCAACACAATATAGAAGTAGATCGCGAAATCGAGCATCAGAACAGAGTATTCAAAGAGAACTGTAGTGGATTGAGAGGTAAAGTAACCAGTAAGAGTATAGACCGGATTAGTCGATCTGCACAAGCCTGCGATGCTCTAATTACCAAAATAAACCAACAAGCGCACATCAAGAAGCCAAGTGGGAAGCATTCACCCAAAATCACAAAAGATCAACTAGAACTGGCTTTGGAAATGCACAGCAACAAGATTTTTGAAGTGCAACCTGGTAGAAAGCATTTCCATTTTCCCGATTTCCCCCGCTCAGTACTTTCAACGCTGAATGTTCCTGACCTTCACAAATGGATTAAGTCTTCCCTTCAGCAGATGGGAAGATCTGGCAAGAAATAGTTAAAGGAACAGTACAACAGTGTTCTCTGAAAGAACATATTTATTTCAATCATAATTCAATTTTCTTGATCTTAATAACCACCCTAATCGAAAATAAGTAATCTTGGAAAACTTATCATCAAACCAGGTTTCACTTGAATGACTGTGAAACTCTTACAAGTAATGTGTACTGTAATCCATGTTGTTAATAATGTGATCACCTCCATCAAAATGAGGCATTATTCCCAAAGAATGATTCTGTGTAATTTGGCACAGAAGATAAAACATAGATACACAAAATTTGAATGATATGTTTATGTGGTCTTACCTTTCTCACAATATTAAAAGAGTAAAATTAAGATAATTTCTGGACCAAGCTAGTCTTCCAATTGCCAAAAGTCTTAATTTTGATATGACTTTTTCTCATGAAACCTTTTACAAAAAGGATCGGAAAAATTTGTGTCATGGTCATGGTTGATTCCTCATAGTTTTTAATATGGAGGTTGCTTGATCACAGTTTATTAATCATTTTAAAATTAATGAGTTTGTTTTTAAGCCAATATCGGTGTGAATTTTTGAGTTAAAAAATGTAATCGGGAAACTTGGTACACCATACAAAAATAATCACCAAAAAATGTAATTATTTATTGGGACTCATTTGCAAAAGGAAATTAACCTAGTTACGGAAAAAATACCTCCTTAAAACAAAGGGGACAAAGAGAAAGTTTTGTGCTTCAGCAAACAAGCAAAATATATAAATTTATTTATTCATTCGCCTAAACTTAACAAAAATAGAAGCTTGAACTTTGTAAGTTTAATGTAAATCTGTGGACATTGTGTTTTGTGTCCTCCCACAAGTACCAACACCCTTTAAATGAAGTTACACAATAGCTGATGTTGCCTATACTGGGGATTAAGTCATAAACTTGCTCAAGCTATTGCAGAAGCCTATGGGACTTATTAAGTATTCAAATCCCTCTAGTCATCTTGAGAACAAAAGATGTGTTTGGCCTGTCTAATAATAAGATGACCTATGCCAAGATTTGATGCATGTTAAATTATCCTGTGTGTTCACCTTATTAAAGAATTTTAAGGGGCTGCTCGCACTTCTAAACTTTTTCATGAGCATATACACCAACGCAGGTTGGGGGGGGGGGGGAAGTCTGCTAAGGCAGATATTTTCCCAGTATTGAAAATATGGTGAATTTATTAATCTTTAATATCATGATTACATGGATTGTATTTGGTGTATCAATCATTTGAAGGAGATGTGTTTCCTTAAAATGCAGTTTTCCTAAATTGTAACAAGATTTGAACAGAAAGCACTTTCATGTTCAACCTATTTAATTTTATGAAATAAACCGCATTATGCAGTTCATACAATGTAAATGTGAAAGGTTCAAACTCAAACCATATTTACTATGAAACCAACCCTTGATTTTTAAGCATAGAGCAAGGACTAAGTTTTAATCTTTTTTTAAAACATTCCTTATAAAAATAGAATTAAATGTTAAAGATTATGTGTACTGTACATAACATTGCTAGAGGTACAACATCACATCCCAGGCTTAAAAAAAAGCATACCCTATGTTAACATCATACATAGCATCAAATCCATTTTCAATATGATATAGTACAATAACTGAATTTTATTTATACACGTAGCAAAGACAGCTTGAGCCAGAAATACATGTACATGGGATAAAAGTAAAAAAGCCAGGAAAAATATAGGATTGTAAAATTTAGGATTGTAGATGCTCTGTGGTGCGATATTTGAACCCCCCCCCCCCCCCCCCGGATCTGCCAATTGAGATGCCAACCAGTACATTTTTTGTAAATTTTGTACAAAATACGATGAAGTAAGTCTTGCTAAGTCCTTTTTAAAAATAAATTATACACATTTTTTTTCACAAAATACTATTTTTGCTTAAAAACAATTTTTTTCTTCTCTAGAGTACATGTACTTGTTTTGGGGCAAAGGTTGGCGTCCCGTAGTTGATAACACTGCTTGCTACGTTATGGGTATAAAGTACTTGTACATGTACTTCAATATGGACGTTTAAATATTGCAGTATTTAAAGAAACACATTGTCAAAATAAATGAACTGTTTTTTGCAGCAGAAATAGTTTGATTTATCTCAATTACTTTGTCTGTTTTGAAACAATTCAGAACTTGGTAGCAAGTCAAATGTTGGTGGCTGGTAGATTGAAAGAGAAGCAATATCGATTGTAAGTGCACTTCATATCATTGTAATTGACCATACCATCATGAAGTTAATAATTGTAATTATGCAACAGAAAATATACAAATGAAGCTGCTGCAAACTGCTTACCAACCACAATGTGGTATAAATACAACAAATTTCAATGCCTTGTGATGTTTTGTTAAAGATGCATTTGGGCAAACTTGACAGTCAAAAATTGATTTCAGTGTAAATTGTAATTTTTTTCCTGAGTAGGAAAAGTTATTATTTTTCATTTGATTCTCAGAGCGAAAAATCCATGAAGGAGTAATGGCAGTATAATCAAAACCTGAAATGAATGGCTGGGTGAAGGCCCACATGACCTTGAATACTGAATAATTATCAGCACATGTGTGCCTAAGTAGTGTTTAAAAAAAAAGGTTGTGTGCACAAGTCATCAAAGGATTAACGAGCAGCTTATGTTTTTATTTCATTTCATGGTTCTAACCCTTAAGCATTTAACATGTTTTTCCCGCTTACAACGGCTGATAAACATTGAAAATTTGCTCAATGTTCTTGAAATTCAATTTTTTGTCAAAAACGGCCCAAAAAGCGGACAATGTTTTGGTCCAAACTCTGTAAGTTCAATCTGATTTCACAACACTGCCATATTGCGTTATTCAGTCACTCTCACTACTATATTGTATTCCCAGTTCTGCATACTCCCCACCAAACTCATCTTCCTCATCTGATTCCGAAATACTAGAACCTGAATTAGTATCAATATCGGAGTAAGTGGCACTGTCAAGACTGTCAACATAGTTATATACACACGTTTTGACAATGTTCCATGCTGCCTGTGAAACATCCTTGCGGGAGAAAGTGTATCGGTCATCAAATTTGTCAAAGGGAAACACAATGTTACATTCTGTGATGATTGCTTTCATTGTGTCCATTGAAAAGCAACATGATATGTCTTCACCAGTGTAAAGATGACTACTGCTGTCTGTCAAGAGGCTCACCCTCAGAGTGTCAAGCTGCTCGGTAACCTCCTGGATCTTGTCATCTGGGACGGACACGACTCTCATCTCTGATGATGTAGAAACTCCATGGGTCAGGGTGTCCCTGAACTTCAGCTCGGCAAAAGGAGATGGCATTTTGCATTCTCCTTCCTGGCATGTGCATAATGGAGCACAAATGTCACAACAATTGTGGTGAACAACCCTGCCTTCCTTGTTTGCTGGGAAGCTTGCTCTGATTACCCCTCGTCTGCATATGTCCCCCTTCAAGAACGCCTTCATGTCATCACTGGTTTTTAACCCAGCGCTAGCACCAGGGAAATCTATCAAGATGGAAACACTGTGTTCCATCCCGCCCGGCTCTTCCGCTCAGTTGGATCACATCATCCAACTCGGTTGGGTGTCCCACCATAACTATTGTTTGTACATTCTTCACGTTGAGGCCCAGTCCAAAAGCAATGGTAGCAAAGAGCACACGAATTTCACCCTCTGTCTCTGCAAAGCTGTTGATAATCTTCTTCTGCACATCTGCTTCCGTGTTCGTATGATACATATCAAAGTGGCAGTGATGTTTCTCCCCTAACAGGGAAGCAAACAAAGTATACAACATACTCACGTTCCTCCGTGACTGGCAATAAATGATTGTTCTGTCAGTCGAAATGCCCTTTTCAACAATTTCGGTTGCCAGCCAGGTGAACATGTTGTCCAAGTTTTTGGTGGGTGACTTCAGGACGATGAACTTTATGTTGAGGCTTTCCGGACTTTCCTCAATGAGTCCGAAATTTCTCATTGCTAGACTGTTGATGATAGTCTGTCTGACTTTCAGGGTAGCTGTAGCCGTCAGTGCCACCATACTTGTTGACTGTTGCAGTGTTGAGCGTAACTCCCCAAGTTGACCATACACTTTGCGAAAAGCTGCACTTTCTCTCGATGAATGGCCCCTTTGGATTTTAGAAGGAAACAAATAATTATGACAACAATATGGAAAATAAACACAAAATTATTGAGTTTTTGAGATTGAGTTTTTGTTTATTTCAAATGGAGGAAAACCTGGCATTAATAAATACTTTGGACAGCTTATATATTCTGATTGGTCAAAACCTGATCACATGGGGGTGTATTAACATGTGTTTAAAAGACTGTCTTTGGAAACTAGCGAATAAATGGCACCTAAACCAACATACATTATGTGTTCACTGTTATTCAATGTTTATGCATCTTAGGCCGTGTCCGAATTGGCGGCTACAGCTACGGCTACGGCTAGATTTCCGCGTCATCGTGCATTGAAGTATAGGACGTCCTTAGCAACACCCTTAGCAACAGCCGTAGCCGTAGCTGTAGCCGCCAATTCGGATACGGCCTTAGTTTCATTGGCACTGCGCTCACATGCGCTGAAAGTGTATTAATTTTTGTGTAACAGGTGTGCACGTATAAACCCATATTTCCATATATGGTGTTTTTTACCATTCAGCAGAACTAATACTTTAACAGTTTTCATTGAAAATGTATTTAGTGAAGACCGGGTCCTTACACAGTTTATTCTCTAAGTAATTGCTATCTTTTGTGTGTCATTAAGACCTGTAGTTAATAATAACTATAATAATAATAATAATAAAAATTAGAATACTAAGTATCGTTAGTTATATACAAGATGATGCAAGTTGCACCATCTACGAACGATCATAAGTATGTGCAACTGCAATCTAAGTTCACCCCAACAAAGTCGCCCCAAACAAGCTAAACCTAAGATGTAGCGAATCTCGCAAATGTCGCCCCCCCCCCCCACCCCCTCTACAAAATTCTGCACATCCCTATCTAACAGTAACACTAACAGAAGAAGCCGCTAACACAATATGTTGTAAAGTGAGCCATTTAACATGCATCCATAAATAACAAACAACCAATAAATAAAACAAAAAATCCCCCAAAGTGATGAACAATTACTAACGTTAACTATGTATAAACAGGGTCATTCGCAGTCAGTGAGTACTGTTACCATGGTTACTATACTAGTGTTACTCACCACTTTGCCACACAGTGGCTTTCGTCAATGAAAATCCCATGGCATCTTGACCGGACTAACTTCAAGAGCTCTTTTCCCTTGGTCGTGAAAAGTGACTCTGGGCTCGCAAACAAAATTGAATAATTGTGCGACTCCTCCAAGATGCAATCAGGAATATCAGATGTGATATCGGCAGCCTTGAGACCAAGCTGACTGACACTGTTTAACTGGTCTACAGCGAGAGCTTTCAGCGGCAGAATTACAATGACCAGAGCCTTCTCTTTGCTTTCATCCACGACGTCATTTAGGAAATCTTTAACCACTGGTGCAGCTTGGAAAATGCCGCTTTTACCAAAGCCTGTTGGTAAATTAATAAATAAATCGTGTCCCTGTACAAATTGTCGCAGAGCTGAAGATTGGTGGCTTTTAAACTGCCCAAATCCTAACTTTTGGGCCGCGAATTCTAAGGCAGCATCAACACGATCCGCCATATTTGTAGTTTCCAAGCAAGCTAGCTAAGGCCGTATCCGAATTGGCGGCTACAGCTACGGCTACGGCTGTTGCTAAGGGTGTTGCTAAGGACGTCCTATACTTCAATGCACGATGACGCGGAAATCTAGCCGTAGCCGTAGCTGTAGCCGCCAATTCGGACACGGCCTAATTCTCTGTGACATATACTCTGTGATGCAAGCATTCGTTACCTGCCAAAAAGGTTACTGCGTGTTCAGTGAGACAGTCGTTCAGGTACTAGACTGATCACGTGCTCTCCGTACTAGAATATTTATTATGTAAATTGAGCTACGTCACAGGCACGCCAAAAATGCGTGGCATTTGCCTGGAATTTCACAGGCAGTTTTAGTAGAGTACCGAGACGGTCTTGTGAGAGCGGTGTGTGGCTGATAGCGGTTTGTGGCTGATATCATTGTGTGGCTGATAGCGTTGTGTGATAGCGTTGTGTGGCTAGCGCTTCATGGCTGTGCGCGGCAGATAGCGTTGTGTGATAGCGTTGTGTGGCTAGCGCTTCATGGCTGTGCGCGGCAGACGGGTGTGTGTGTGGGAGGCGTGGGTAGTGTATTGCGCGATGTATGCTGACCGTGGATCGTGGAATAAAATCACCAAGACCGTCTCGAACCGAGACTAATGGGCTATTAAAAAAACTTTCCTGGCTTGATTTTGTGTCTCTTGGGAAAGCTTTTCCTGTGAAACTTGCTGTCCCAGTGGAAAATGTTTGTACACTTAGTACAAGTCAAAGATCTGTCTTTAATTTAAGCGTAAATTTCTGCTTGATGCCTCCGACAAGTCGTCGTCACCGGCTTCAAGAGGGCACATCAGTATCCCATTAGAGAACGACATTTTGGTAAAATTGAGTGCGACAGTGAGGTGCCAAGTTGATTCAAATTACCCACCATGCAAGTGTCAAGAGGGGGCATTTGATTCACACTGTTGCCTGTCCCCATTATGCTGCCCTCCCAAAGGTAAAATGCGTAATAATAGATAATTACTGAAATTGACAGAGCCTCCATGCCGACCGAACCAGTAATTTGCCCACCCTGCTTTGTCACCAGTCACATACTGAAGACTATAACCAAATTACACTGCCTTGGGATTCAATGGCTGATACCCCCTCCCCACGGTATAAATTATGAACATAATTATGTTAAGAATCTTGGCACATGGTTTGATTCTACAATGTCTATGTCTACCCATGTTACTAAAGTTTGTTCTGCAGCTTATTATCATCTCTACAACATTAAACGTATTAGCAAGTATTTGTCATCTAGATCACTTACTATTTTAATTCATGCTTTTGTTACTAGCCGCCTGGATTATTGCAATGGGTTACTTTATGGATTGCCTAGTTGTCAGTTGTCAAAGCTACAAAGGATTCAAAATGCTGCAGCTCGGCTGGTTTCGAATTCTCACCGTTGGAGTCACATAACTCCCATTCTTACCAGCTTACACTGGCTTCCTGTTAAGTTTAGGGTTGAATTCAAGATTTTACTAATGGTTTTTAAATGTTTACATGACCTTGCTCCTCCTTTTTATTTAAATGAATTAATTACTGTCAGAAGTCAAAGGTGTCACAACCTCAGGTCAACAGGTGAAGTCTTTTTAGAATATCCAAAGGGCAAAATGCTGGCTACTTTAGGAAATCGAGCTTTTTTTTCAGCAGCACCTAATCTATGGAACAACTTGCCTTCACACATTCGTAAACTGCATTCACAAAGTCTTTTTAAATCTCAACTTAAAACTTTCTTTTTTAAGAAAGCCTTCGGTAATGTGCAGTGAGTTTTGTATCTGTCGGTTTTTATGGTTTATATTTGTTTGTAAACTTTTTAAATGCTTTCTTGTACCAAAGTTGTATTGTTTTTACAGCTTTTATTGTTTTATGGTGTTCATGCACCTTTTTTGCCTGTAAGGCTTTGTTATCTATTTTGCTTATATTTACTGGTGTACTTTTCTTAAACTGTTTACTACATGTATGTAATTTTCTTATGCCATTTTTACTGTTATGCGCCCTCGAACAGGCTGGTCCTGGAGAGAGCGCAATATAAAATCAATAAATTATTATTATTATTATTATAATGCAGGATTCGAAGTTAGCGGTCACCCGGTCGCCAAATGCGAGTGAAAACAGTGGCGGGCGAGTCAAATAAATTGTTCGGTGTACGGTGGTAAAATCCCAAAGAAAGTTTTATTTTAAAGTTTGTTAAATAGTTTGACAAGTCTGGATATTTTCTAGATTTAATGTGGCTGAATCGCGATCGCTCATTTCAGTATACAAACGTCAAAACACGATGTACATAATCACATGGTGCAGACTTCTGAGTATCCGCCGCGCGAGCACCTGCCACATAACCTTCGGTCGCCCACCGGTAGTCCATACATACAGCACATGGTGTGTTGTGCAGTACAACACATCAGGGTCCTTAGTCCACGTTGAAGACCATTGATATTCCAAATTCATAAATTTTGGTTGACTCGCCCGGCTGGCGAGTCAACAAAATTTTTAAGGGAAACCCCTGTAATAAACCTGCCATGTCATCATTAGAAACTAAACTAAGCTTTTACAACATCTGGCTTAAAAATGTCTCCCCCCCCCCACACACACACACCCTCCCCTCTCTCTACTAATGCTTCCTCTAAGGTATGGTGTGACCCTGCATGTCATCAGCAGATCTTATAAAACAAAAAGCATTTTACACAATCTGGTTTTTAATGTGATTTACTTAAGTCATTTACTTAAAGGCCCTGTACACTATTGGTAAGATCGAAAAACACAAATGTTCACACATTCACACATAACTTACATGATTTAAAGTAAGTAATGGTAGAAAGGGTTCCTTAAAATATTTCTGCCTAAAATGCTATCTTTTCTGAGAAATGAGTAAAACAATAGTTTTTATCATGCGCGATAATAAACTCGATGTTTGAAAAACAGAAAACACATAAGGTCTCTTTTCACTATTTTCTCGTGACCTCGATGACCAATTGAGCTCAAATTTTCACAGGTTTGTTATTTCATGTATGTGGTTGATTACACAAAACATGAACACTGTCTGTGATTATTTTGTCAGCTCTGCCAATCCTGTATAATACCTTTAAGTCAGTAACCAAAAAACCACAGTTATAGTTTTTAATTGCTCCAACCCTCCTCCGCCCTCCCCCATCAAGATCTTACATGTTGATAGAAGATTTCTCCATCAAATAATTGCTCCAAGGCCTGGCATTAGATTTAAAGCCTGAAACAATAAGCTATTGTTGATTCAAACTCTAGTATAGCATAAGTTTGGGTTCTAACACCCCACCCCCACCCACTCCCCCTCCCAGCCCCCTCTAAGGTTGAGCGTGACAATAGAAGATTTAATAATAATAACAAAAGCATTTGATAAAGCGCCTTTTCCAGTGGATACAAAGCGCTTACAACAAAACAAAACACATGAACAAAAAAGAAAATGACATCACACAACATAAAACAAAGTCATGGGAGAGTCATCAGTTTTGAGTTTCTGAACTAGCAGTAGTGAACAGATAAGTTTTCAAGTTCTTTCTGAAGCAAATGACAGATGAAGAGTTTCTCAAATCTCGAGGAGTAGCATTCCAGAACTTTGGCGCCACTGTGGAAAACGCCATATCGCCTGCACGTTTCTTGGTGATAGGTTGATTCAACTTGATTGCAGCAGAAGATCGAGTTATGCGAGTGGGAACAAGAATATCTAAACAGTCGGAGATATAACTTGGACTCACATCAGACAGAGACTTATAGGTTAGACAATGGCTCCAGCTGGCGAGGCTTGGAATTAGAAAACCCCTTGACAAGTCATCAACACCTGCTTCAAACAATAACCTAATTAAGCTATTGTTGTATATTCACACTTTTGAATCACACCTCCTCTGCCAACAATAGGGTCTGAAGATGCACCCAGCTGGCTCTCCTAACCCCTGACACATCCTCATCATACATCCTGTCCTTGCTCTATGATTGGAGGCAGCAACCAGAACACAACAACTTTTTGATTAAGAATGTTTTTATTTGAAGCTTATCACTCTTCCCTGTTGTTTAAACGTAGTGTGACAATAGAAGACTATCTGCTAACGGTTCCAGACATTCAACCCAGAATTCCTCACCTGCCCACACTAAAAGTTTACAACAGACAAAATAAAACATACATGCAAGTATTGGTGTGGTAAAAACTGGTCCTAATACATGTAATATTGGGTTTACTGATATCAAGCCATTCTTGATTGTTGTTTTGGCCCTAAGCTCCTTTGTATTATTTCTTTTTCCCTTTTTTTTTTTAAAGTTAACTTTATTTTTCCTTCAGCCTGCAAGTCATGTAAGTGGCCTGTAATTTGCACATATCGCCCCATAATTCACACGTATCACCTAATATGCTAGCTTTTGCAGGGGGGGGGGGGAACCTGGTTTACTATTAAATGTAATAATGTACTAAAAGTAGGTTTCAAGATTAGAAACAGCCCATTTAATTGTTTTGATCATCACCAATTATGTAACAAACTTTTAACTCTGCCCCCACCCCTTCAGTAAATGTTCGATGCAACAACAACAAAATAAATGTTTTTTGTTTTCTTTCTAGTTTATGTTTGCGCACAGTCTTCCCCCACTGACAGACTGAGATCAACATTGATGGAGGAAGCCCACGATCCATCAACAGGTTTCGACTGAAATGCACGGCCTAGAGGCAGACACAAATAATGTAATATACAAGAAAACATCCACCACTTGTAAATTACTCCTTCCTGGTTGAATTGGAAAGCGTCAAATCAACCTAAGACTAGAATTCATGCTCTCTTTAATGAAAAAAAGAAGAAGCATGGCTTACATAAAACCCTGCAACCCCATGGTGGAATGTTTCAAATCCTACATGTCCCTCACACTGAAAATGTTTTGGATGGTTACTTCCTTCCTCTACAGGTGTTTTGGACTTGGACTTGGACTTGTGGACTCAGGCTTCTGCTCTCTCAGTTATTTTGAAATTGTGTGCTTTTCTAACGGTGGAGAAGCACGAGCTTGAGCCCAATCTTGAGCCCAATCTTAAGCCCTGGTTCCAAAATGGGCCTACATGTATGTTTCACCTAAAATGAATGGTAATATTGTTTATTGGAAGATGTATTTATTTCAAACCAGCGTTTTCAAGGAAACAAACATGTCCAATGATCTTTAGTTAAGCTTTACATGCAGTGAGCATACATTTGAAGAAAATGACAGACATACTTAGAATGAATGTTTTTGAACATGTCATTCACTAATAAAATAATAAGAATTGATTTATTGAGCACCTTATGCTGATCCGAACACCAGATGCTTTACAACATTGAAACTTCTTAAAGAATATAGAGAGACTTAATTTAAAAAGAGTAGCACAGCACAGAAAACACTAAAATGTACAAGTAGGCCTATACATACTAAACCAGTATTCCAACACAACAGAGAAAAATAGCCATATATGATACATAAGTTAAAACTGCAATGAGTTTCAGAAAGTTCCTAACTACAATACACAGATACAAGAGAACAACAATCAGACTCAAACACAAACATCTCGAAGTTGACAGTCTTAAGACCTTCATGTACAGGTCTGAAACCTCACAGAGGTAATTGGCGCCATGCCTCTGGTCATTGCCCTGGTGCACCTTGCAAACCCTCCAGTAGAAAATAGCATTGCCTTCGGTTGAACAGGGGGGAATTAGAACAAATGGAAGATCTCAATAGAGTAACTATGACTTCGCTGTGACTGTCATTGGCTAACTCATTAATGTGAAAATGCTGTGTAGGTTAATAGTGGCTTCTACTATAGTGCCCAAATTCGTCACTCAGTGACTCTAGTGGCATTCCAACATCATCATCCCTAGTGGCTGTACCTTTTAATTCCCTGAGCCATCTCAGTAGCTCTCTTGGGAATATTCAGCCTATGCTGCCAAGTACCTAGAACACCAAGCTAATCAATCACAAGAACCATCTCTGCCCTCACAAGTACCCATTTACCCCTGGATGAGAAGAAGCAATTATAGTAATGTCTTGCTCAAGGACACAAGTGTCATGAATGGGAATTGAACCCACACCCTGATGACTATTACAGTTTTACAGTTGTGGCCACCAGAACTTGAGTCTGATGCACTAACTAAACCGCTTGGCCACAACAATGGAATTGCCTTTCCCTTTATAGCAATACTTTACAAGACCTTCAGAATCAAAGTTTTGCATTTTTATTTATCCCTAAAAGTGCACAACACCTTTACAAGTGTGTATAACATTTGACAGTTGTTCAATGACGTTTTGGTTGGTGAGTTATGCTGAAAGACTTCGATAGATATGTGACTAATTCTATCAACAACTTTTTTTGTGCTAAATTAAAGCGTTTCCCTTTAAAAACTTGGATAGATAATTATCCTAGCTCTTCATGAATGTAGCTCACTGGTTTGCTATCTTTATCAATTACAACATAAATGCCTCTGAGAATAAACTGATTGGTACCACGTTGCCATCACCCCAGGCGAGATCACCCAACACCATAAATAAATGAGTATCAGATAGGGCAACGTTTATCAACATCAAGGCCAATTAAAATCAATGCTTTCATCAAAATGTGGTCTTCTTAAAGCGGGGTATGACTAAAGAACCTTCTTGTAGGATCTATATCAAGGTCAAATGAACCCACCCTTTGGTACCCCCCCCCCCCCACCCTTTGGTACCCCCCCCCCACCCTTTGGTACCCCCCCTCCCACCCCCAACGTCATCCTCCCCCAGTTCAATTAAATGCCAATGACCTACAACATGACTAGAAACAAAACCCTGCGCCACATACACACTCGGTACAGGAGAGGAAACATAAAAAGGGGGAAGAAGAAGAAAGAAGGGGGATCAAAATGGCTGTATCATTCTTGGAGTGGTGAAGGGTACCTGGAGGGGGAAAACCACGAGGTAATTTCTTATATAAACGGATCCGGTTGAGCTATCCTGTCTGGAGCTATGGCAGGGTGGTCCCGTGAGGGTTCACTTCGTGTCCCGTCTCTTTAACCGTGACTCTACGCTTGATTAACCATCCACTGAGTTTCCTGATCTTCGTTTTCATGCACTGATTAATCGAAAAACCTTTATGTCTTCCTCTTGTTGAGGTTGCCATGGTAACACAGATGTACATGAAGATTACACTGGATTCTCTATGACATGTAGTTGCCTTAAGTATGTGTGTTTGCCTTTTTAAACTTAGTGGTATTTGACTGATTTCAGAAATAAGCAAGTATTTTGTTTGATTGTGAACTTCACAGTAAGCTGTGTTTACTGTTAGACTAATGATCTTCTTGAACTTGAAGGGGCGGTATGCCATGGAATTTTGGGGGGAAAAATATTTCACTTAAACGGCTTAGTTTTCAACAAATGATCATGGAAAATTATTACGATTGAACTTGGGGGGATAACAATTGAAAACTAGACTTATAGTGTTTGTGAAAACAAACACTAGGTGTTCGGGTATTGCTGGGGTCAGTGCTGTGTCAACGCGTGAGCTATTTCATTAAGTTGAAGTTTTGTGCTATTACTGTTTTGTGGTGTGCTAACTAGCTACACACTTTAGCAAAAGTCTACAAAGCACACGATCAAAAGCCTATTTGATTGTTAAAGAGGTTTGCATGGACGGCTGTTTTAGAGACTAAAAAAGCGTAATATCAAAATCAGGTTGCGCGAACCTTGAACAGAGACTAGACTACAAGCATGTTTGATGGACTTTGAACCTTGCGGTTGATTCAATGGAGCGAGCAGCAGCCGCTCACCATTTAACTGGTTTAGATCGCGTATTGTGTGTGTTTTCAGTGCAGTTATTTTCCCGCGGTTTGACAGCGGGTCAATGTATACCCGATTTCAACCATAAGTGAAGGTCAAAAAGGTAACATCTCTGTGGAAAAGTTTGAGAAGGTTTAAGAACCTACAACATGATGTAAAAATTGTGAGTATTGTGTGTGTAAAAAGTATGAGTATTTCTTCAAGTATGAATTATGAAATTTTCAACTTCCGGTTTGAACAGGAAGTCAAGGTCAAACGGTATAAGACTCTGTAGTATTTGCTACATTTTTCAGAACCTCTCCGATGATGTATAGATTGTTATAATAGCTTAATGTACTTCTTGAGTTATGAATTTTTGAATTATTAAACTTTGGTTTACTGTATTTCAACACCTGATGACGTCATCATGACGTCACAACTACTTGATTGAGGTTTTATCAAGGTCCTAATATGGTGTAAATTTGAAGAAGATCTGATATACAGAAGTTTAGATTTTTGCCGGGAAATGTTTTTTTAAAGACAATCACAAAGGCAAACTTTGACCTTTCGGTACGACAGGAAGTAAAGGTCATATGAATTTGGCGTTAACTTTTCAAATGTTGCCCGTGTCTTGATCTATCATATGCCCAAATATGAATACTATAGCTTTAATTTTCAGAGACATACAGGCATTGGCATATGGTCACTTTTTGAACTTAAATGGCTTGTAATTTGACACCTGATGACATAATCGTGACGTCACAACTTACTCAGCTTCTGCTAGTTATGTTCTAACTTCACATGAAGTTTCAAGTTGATCAACGATTTGCAACTATGCGTTTGCTTGCGGACAAAGCCTACTGAGAAGAATAAGCAAAACAAAGAAGAAAAAAAAAAACCGAACAATAACAAAGAGTTGTTCGGGCGTAAGGCCCGAACACCAAATGAACCAATTAATGAACAGCAAAAACCAGTGACTTGTTTTGGTAGGCTGTAGAATATTTGACTTTAGATTTTTTGCCTACATGTAAATCGAAACCCTGTTACACGAACTGTACTTTCCCCAACCTGCTTCTATCCAGAACAAGTTGTTCTATGCAAAAGAACCCATTTCTTATAAACTCAATAAAATTCACCACAGACAAATTTTCTGACAGTGCTACAAAATTCGGCACTAATGATCCACAGAACCATGGGCTTTATTACGTGGCTCCATAAGAGGGACAATACGGGTGATTCACAGAGCGCCATCTATGGTTTGCCCAGTGGAGGCATTTTGTTTGCAGTGGATCATAAGAAAAGGTTGGCAAGCTTTTTAGTTATCTCGCAGCTTCCGCCGCATGACCCCAATTGTTTAAGTTCAATATGGTTTGCATAGTCTGTGCTCACAGCACAAGATGGTATTTTTTTTGAGGCTGGTAAACATCATACCTCAACTCATTCATTTAATGTTAAAATGTCCCAAACTGCCAATAAGGTGTTCATGGTGTCAAGTTGAGAGAGCCAATGTTTCTATCTGACTGCTCTGGGAGGAAAATGACCTGTCCAAAGTAAACTGTAGAGGGTGCAATGTACAGTGAATTAGCTGCATTCTGCGGTAAGCAGCAAGATGAAATTCAGTCCAAACTGGAAAGGTTTTTGTTCATCTTATGAGTACTGTTGTCTTACGGTTTACCATATATTGTTTTTGGTTCTGGTCTCCCCGAAACAGATTTAGGTATAATTCATTAACCTACTTCCACGTTTCCCGGGAAACCCTTATAGGAACTGCTGGCTCCACAAGGGGAGCAACTTTGGCAGTCATGACATCCTCTCTGAACACATAACCCCTGGAAAATCAGACCATGGGTAGCCCTGAAAACACCTCAGGATTATCAGCTGAAGGAAGTACCATATTTTGAAGGGCATGGTGTAAAGTACATGCACCCCTCAAAGATTGTTTCTTCACATCTGAAAATGGTTTGCTTTTTATTAAAGGCATGTTAACTTTCGAAAATGTAAACCGTTAATAATACAATAGGGAATTCATGAAGCAATGTCACACAGGGAATGGTATAGAAGGGCTTAAAGAAATAGTGAAGATACAGACAATTTGAGAGTTGGCTCGACAGGCAAGTATGCTGCGAGTCCTTATTCCAAAGTTCAAGTGGGAATAAAAGTTGACTGAGAGACTTGGAGAGCAGTACCGATTGCCTCTAATGAGAAGTGTTTCTGTTTGAAAAGCTGTAATCGTCGTAACAATTGTGTTTGAACCAAAGCTTACATCAACTGTGACTTCTCTTGTCTTTAAAGCATGCGCTTATTACATTGGAAAGATTGATTGGTAAAATATAAACGTTCACAGATTTACAAATAACCATGTATGAAGGTAAAAAGAGTGGTCATGGTGGAAAACGTTTCTGCCTGAAGAGCTACAGTTTTTGTTTTTTCATATAGAAATGAGTAAAACAACAACATTTTATCTCGTGAGTCCCAAAGTTGATGGGTTTCCACTACTTTCTCTTGACTCTTATAACTGATTGACAATAAACTTCGACAGGTTTGTTATTTCATATGTTGAGTCACAAAAAGTGCAGATATTGTCAGATGACAGTTACATGTACATGTACCAATATTGGCCGCGTGCTTTATAGGCACAGTACACGTTTGGTAATGACTCTGAAAATTAATGGCAATAAAAACTTACGTGGTAAGATGTACAGCAGCTTTGGGTAGTATAATGCATTTTGAGAAACATTTCACTTCGAACTACTGTGGTTATGGAAAAATATATCACTTTTTATCCCCAAAAATTTGAATCTGAGAAGCGTTTCTGACAGAAACGCTTCTCAGACTGTGTATTCCTATTGGGAATATTCTTCCTGCGTGGAAATATTCGCTCCGGTTTGTCGGTGATATCTCAAAAACGCGACCACCTTTTGAAGTGAAATTTTCACAGGTTAGTTTTATTGTATGTACCTACATTTATATAGGATTAACACAATCAGTAGGCTCCAATTACCAAACGTATACAGCACCTTTAAGCATTTAGCATGGACATTATGTAACATCAGGGGGGGGGGCGGAAGGGGTAGCGCCACCTACGTTGAAAATAATCTCATTCAACCCTCGCGCCGTGGACTGGTCGAAGCTCCCAACACAAAACCATTGTATACAAATGGATGTGTGTGTATGCACAGTATACACTATTTGAATTACAATTGCTCTCCGCTGCGTGCCGTTGAGACTGCCTGGACGAGTCCATTTTATTAGAGGGTATTGTTATCTTCAAATGTTGTAAATTCACAAAATCTTTACACCAGAAAACATTTGTAATTTTTTTTTTTGCATTGCTAACTGCTTCAGTAATTTAAAAATTTAATAAACAACATATATTTAACGTAAACGACATGTATATCTGTTTAAGATGTGTATGTTGCCTCAGAATTACAATTACCTGCGACAAATGTTCCCGTCCGTCAACAGAGATCGTTTGAACGCAAACTAAGTATTAGAAGAAACCATTTATTTATTTTTTATTTTTTTTAAACCGTCAAATATCTAGAGGATGTACAGAGGGATTTTGTTTGAACTTTCAGGAATGAAAGATCTATCCTTAAATATTACGTTCAGCAAAAAAAATCAGAGGATGAACGATTTTTTTTCACACATTATGTCTATTTTTGCAGCCATTTTAGGGGAGACGTTTTGTAATGAAATTCCCACCTGGACCCATTCATACACGTTAGCCGCTGCAATAAACCAACGGAAAATTTTGGGTAATATTTTTACGCATTTTATTTAAAACTAAGAACCTCATCGATTGAAAAGGCTCTTACAATATACACCGTTATGTTTTCGGTGCTGTTAAAGAGAGAATATTAACGGCATACATGGATTTCTTTTTGTTTTTTAATGGTCATCACCTATTTTTAAAATGGAGTGTTACCAAACAGCGATTGCAAATGATTGCGCAACACCCCTTCCGCCCCCCCCCCCCCTGTGTAAAACTATTGTTTTCTACAATAATGAGAGTGAACTGATTTCACTGGGTACTATGAGACATGGGTCATCACACATGATATGGAAGATAAAATCAATGCCTTTGCAACATCATGTTACCGTATCATGTTGAACATCAGGCGAATGGACAGAATTCCAAATACAACTATCTACAACCTGACAAACACAGTACCTCTTGTGGTCCAGCTAAGGACCCGTCAGCTGAAATTCCTGGGGCATGTTCTGCGCTTGCCCGACGATGAGCCGGTGAAGGTTTATGCACTGTACACTCCACCGCATGGTAAAAGAAAGCCTGGCCGACCGCGAACATTATATTCAAGATATATCCAGAGCCTTCTTGGAGACCATGAGGGTTACCTGCAACCGGACCAAATTACATCCTTGGCCCAGGATCGCTGCAACTGGAGGAAATTTGTAGTCGCCTGCTCCGCAGCCGAATGATGATGACGACTATGCACCGGGTAAAATGTACTTCAGAACTATTTTCAGAAAGGATTCCCTTCAAGTAAAATGGTTTGGATAATTTTTCACCCAAACATTTGAATCTGTGAGACATTTCATGCATGACTCATTTCTAAGACTTCTGAGGGTTGGTGTTCGTTTGCGAAAGCTGTAGCCAGAGATTCGGCTGGTACCTGCTGTCGTCACCTCGCTTAACGAGGATGAATTTGTCATTGTGAACATATTGTGATAGTTTTTTGCTGCTTTCTCAGCAAGTAGACACTGCATTCAGCTGAAACTTTCACAAGTGACTTTTATTGTATCTTTCTTTAGTTTATGTTGCCTATAAATTAGCATTACATGTTGACAAAACCAATCTATGACCCTACCTTTAAACACTAAGCAGTTCTAAGAAATTGGGCCCAGTGTTTTACACAGAAAGATGATGCATGTTCAGATGGGTGTTATTTTTCATGTTTTTAGTGTGAAAAGTCTGCAAGTTCTTATTAGCTCTCTTCAACATAAATGAATGGGTGTCAATGTATCTATGTCAAATTTGTGCACATCAATCACTACACTTCACTATGACCTTTAACTAGTAATGAAGAGAGACATCTGATGTGGAGACCTTGAACTACTTAGGGTTAAGACTGATGTAGGTACATGTGTAGATGATCTATGGCTCCCGATAGACTAGGAGGGAGACCTCTGCTGATGTTAAAGAGGGACTCTACCATGGACAAGATGAAGAAAAGCCACACAAACAAATTGGTTTGATGAACAATGAATGTGAATACAAGTTGTTTTTTTAAATAAATTTCTTCACATCTGAAATGTGGGAGCTCTGGATACTAATATATATAGAGCATGATCTGTCACAAGAAATCTGTCTTTGTAATCATCAGTCCTTGAATAAGTAGTCCCACTGGCTTGTTCAGTGTTGACAAACAATCCCAATTTAAAATGAACTATGCAATAGTGGAAAGGCTGGGGACTAGTAAAATGACAAGCTAACTGGTCCCGCTGGCTAGTCACTGAAAAAGTACAGGGCAAATTTACAGCCCAAGTTAAGTACAACCCAAATGATGTACACCCTTCTTGAAAGTACATTCATAAATACCTGCCACAGTTTATTCATTCTGATTGGCTTAGAGGAGATCACATGGCCAAGTTTAAACGTGTGATATAAACTCGGTCAGAAAATTTAAACATAGACTGGCGACTCTTTGCCAAAAGAGGGTGCTATCTGGTAATTGCACAGAGCGTGCATAGTTTACGGCCCAATTTAAGTTGGTAGGTCACATAGTTTGTCTCCCGCAAGTTTGAAATTTGCATGCGAAAGTTTGAAACCTAAGCGTGTAAGTTTGAAACTTGCGAGGCAACAAGGTACTCATCGCTCAACACAAGCATAGAAACTCGCAGAGTTAAGGTGAACTAAGGCTAAACGGTCAGATTTGATCTCAACTTTTACAGGATTTGTGGATGTTTTTAATGGAAATATATTTATGAATGTGAATAAAAACAGAGGTGAATCGCTCTGAAACGCCTGTTTAAAATCTTGCAGGGTCATGGCCATTGGATAAAGGACCTCACCTTCGGGTCGATCCTTTATCGCACGACCATGGCATGGTTTCTTGGGTGCATTTAAGACCTCATCGACACTCTTTTATTCCCTGATTAAAATACCCCAGGAGTTCACTCATTTACTAACACTTTATTAAAAGTACATGTACAATTCATCTTTAAGTGCACACATGTGATAGCAGGGGGAAGGGGGAGGGATAAATCCAACCATCTCTGTGGAAGTGAGCAGAAGATAGCTAAAGAAGGAGAGGGGAAAAATTTTCTGACTAATGACGCTTCCTGTTTGTGATCCATCTCTGTTACCACCAAGTGATACATAGTTTGTGTGCTGATGAGTGTATAGATAAAGAGCCTGCCAGTTTACTGTGTGTATTGCACTGTGTGGCCTTAAAACAGGCTCAAACATTCTCAATGATTAAAATGATGAGTTGTCAACCACCGGTTCTTTTCAGAACCACCACAACTCATAAGAAGAAATTTAAGTACATGGTGTTTCCACAAGCCTCACTATATTGTACAATGTAATTCCCACCATGCAAAGTTTCATATCTTACATGTACTAGGGTCATACTTCGGTAATGACCCCAAAACGAAGTTGTGTAATTTGTATCCGAAAGCCAACTTGTTGTATAGATGGTAATGATAGTAAAGCATCCTGCCAAATAATTTCATTTAAAGTGCCCCTGTAACGAAGGTATGTCAAACAATTTGAATCTCCAAAGAACGCCTGCAGGCAACTTTTGAAAATTTCTGTGGTGTCTGTTTGAATGCTGCCCTCAATGCGGCAAGAAATGCAATTGAAACCCGCTGTCACCTCGTTCAACGTACATGGATTTAACATTCTTGAAAGCACAGAATGAGCTTAAATTGCTGTTTTTTATCAATAAGTACACACTGTACGCCTGGATCAAATGAAACTTTCACAGGTGGATTTACACTTTATGTGTGTGTATAACATATCTGGAGCGACATAGCAGCCAGATATAGACAGGTTGTCAGTCTATGTCACGTGTGATACCTCAGTTAGTACACCACGCATACCCTACCTGGCGATGAAAACCCCTGCACAACTCATCAGCAGGGATTACTCAGTTACCCAGCTACACTAGGCTAATCCCCATGGGCACTCATCTCTACTTACAACATCATCAATACCAGCTTAAATGCCCGCACTACGAAACAAAGTACCCCCCACTGGAGGAATCAGGTAATGAGAGGGGATTTAGGTCAGGTTTCATCACATATGAATGACGGGCGAGCATTTCAACAGATGCAGCAGAAAAGTTTTGTTGATCCTAAACATAGAACATCATTAGTCATGAGGTACACCTACATCACGTATACATGTACCAGACAGACAAAACCAGCAAGGGTGCTGTGTGATCAATCACCCACAAATCTTATCATATTGTTTTAACACGGATACCTCAAAAACGTCCACATCGTGTAACTGTAATAGTCTAATGCAGTTTGACTCAGATTAACTTCATTTGGTTGTCACCAACAAACAAAGATTCTTGACACATTTAAGGGAACAAGACAGTTTGGGGAAGAGTTTAAATTTTATTTAATATAAACGTAATACTGTTAAAGATAAGATATCTGGAATTTTATACCACCCACATAGATCCTTGTCAGTTGATTGGTGGAACATGCGTCACGTGTCATACTTTCTTTTGATTACTGCCATGACGCGTGACGGTCCAAAATTTTATATAGGAGTCCTATATTAACAAATATAGGACACTTGGGAAACTTCGCAGCGACGAAATAACCATTCCCATCTGTATGTCCCAATGAGTGCTTCATACACCGGAACTGTTTGAGTCCGAGTAAACTCTCTCTTCATTAAATGCAAAACAACACACAACTTATTTGTCATGAGACAATGAGACACTATTACATTGTACATATCACAGACTCTCTTACATGTAATAAACATGAATATTACATACATGTAGTACAAGTACATGTAAGTAGGCTCATGCATGACTAAAGGTTCATAGGGGATCCACCAGAACCTCCAACTTGCCAATCCGGATATCGGCTCAGAATCAATACCGCCACTCAGATCCCCACAAACAAGTTACAAGCAGCTGGTGGTTATGATATACGCTAATAAGAGAGGGGCTCACCTCACCACTGCGCTGTATACACGCACGGTTTGAACTCCCCTTGCCCCCTTGTGATAATCCCTAATTGTGATCAGCCATTATGTCCGCGAGATATTGCTTCTCAATGAGGAGGGGAGTCATCAAGTGCTACGCCTGACTCATTCTGGACTTCACCCCCCCCCCCCCCCCCCCATCCCCCAACTCCTCACTAATTTTTTTATTTTATGTTATCATCTAAATGGATCTGTGTCAGCAACGAAATTCAACTGTCCCTGCGAATCTCTAACGGCTCTGCCGGATTAATCCGCTTGGACTTTTAGCGGGTATCAATCCATTAGCTCGACTTCCCCTTCACAGGTTTGGCACGCAAATGTTAGTGTAGGATGCCAGGAATCTGAAGTTAAGCTCCTCCACGGCTAAGGAGGAAGGCCCCCCTTCACATTGCTCCCCGGCCGCCATTTATCTTCATTAGGGAGAAATTTCCTAAACATGCCACATTCGCGGTGACTTCTTGGTAGCGTCTTGTTAAGTAGTCATAATAACCCTCATTGATGAAACGACTGGATCAGAAATATACCATATTAAAATGTACAGCGTACATGTATACGCCATGATTTAGGACAACGAATATGCACCCCTACAAGTACAACCCTATGGAAGTGCAGCTAATTCTTCCACACAAAAATAAAAAATCTTTCACATTAATTCTCAAACATAAAGTTAAAAGTTTCATACAACAGATTAAATTCATGTTTGTTGCCATGATTCATGACTCCTATGGATATGGGTAAAGTACCATTGCAACAATCCCATTTAAAGTGTAGTTTTTCCAGAAAGATTCACACATATTTTTCTAACGTAATCTCCAAAATATCAAGCTAAAATTCAACCCAGAGACAGCAAGAAGGAGTTCAGCGTATTGTACGCAAAAACTCCTCGTTCCATCAACACAAAGCGAGAAGACCTTCAACCTATTGTACACAAAAACTTGAACTCTTTGTTCGAACATGTATTTATGACAATGAGATTAAGTTCCCTATGTAGATCTGCATCTGTTGACTACTGTACAAAATCCAATTGACTGGATATCTTGCACAGGATACAAAGAGGACAGTCTGCTCTCTCCAAACACCAAATGTTAAAAAACTTGAGAGATCATTCAGCTCGTTGATGAAGTGAAATAAAAATGTTTAAGACAGTTTCACAAACTGGGTCCAATTTCATAGTCACAGCTTATCACAAAGTTCTACGCAAACAGACACTCAAGCTCAGAATCCGTGGTGAGCAGTACTACAAAAATTTGGCCCCGGACAGCACCTCATGTAAGTCTGAATGGCTCTATCTTCTTGATGAGCACTGAAAAAAGAAGCTTTACAGTTTATCAATCTGTTCATGGCAAAAAGTTTGCATGTAAAATTAGGTTGCTAACTTCAAAACAACTCAAGCTGAGGCAAACGCCGGATACAAATTTCATATCACTGTCATGCGTAGACACATTTCTTAAACTAGAAAAAATGTATCCCAGATTGGTGTTGTTGAAAGTCAGTCAAGATGCAAATATTTGTCAACAAGGGATGGATGCCACTCCTTGAACCCGATGAAGGGACATAATCCCTAGGCTGTCGAAAGAGACGGGCCAAGTAAGAATCAACATCAGGTCATCCTCCTTGTTCCTTAAGAAAGCGAGCAATTGTTTCACCTGGTTTGATGATACATCATGACAGCACCACCATGATTGCGTTGTCATTTTTCTGTTCTCTTCCACCCCACCCACCCCACCCCATCCCTTCCTATTTCACACCCTACTCCTGTTGTCTTTGTATGATTCAACTTCTAAGAAACACTTTTGCATGGATGAGGAAAGTGCTTTGAGTGCTACAAGCATCTGTAAACACATCCTCAAAAGGAAATTGTTTCATTGTTCACGGGGAGTTGAAAGAATTACCAGGGTCAGATTCAATCAGCGTGAGCTCACAGTTGCTGTTAAAAAGCTTCAAGATAAACAACTTTGCCATTAGAATGCAAAACCGTAACATGCCCTTTTGACACTAAAGTCTATTGGGTGTGTGTCATGTGTGCTGTTTTGTGGACCCCAGTCACTTATTCACGTAAATGTGATTTTTCTCTCATGTCAGAATCCTCAATTTTGATCAAATTTTAAAAAATCAGATTTAACGATGCTTATAGACAGTGACATGAAAACTCAAACTAGTCCCTGGGTTTAATGTTTGACTTTTCCCTGTCTGTACACGACAATAAGATTCTGGTTTTACAAGAAGGCAGCCCTTCCATGGCAAAATAGCCCAACTTGAAAAAATTACATTTTGAGAAAAGCAAGTACAGAGAAAACCTGTTTTGCCATAAAAACAGAGCGAAAGTGTAAAATAAGGCCATACATAGGATGCCTTTAAAACTTTGAAATGGAAAAAGTGCCTTAAATTTTCCTAGAAATGATCTTTTGTAAAAACCCAAATTTTAGAGTTTGGCTGTTTTGCTATGGAAGGGCCATGACGCAGCGGGTCTCCAATACCACCGAAAATTAAAGCAATCCTATTGGTTAAGAGTTGCTCAAATGATCACTCATCTTCAACAGCTGCGTTTTTGTAATCCCTCGACAACAGCTCCAGATCAAGAATGACATGCAGAGTGACTGTAATTGTGTGTATGAGAACTACTCACTTAATAGTGTGTACAGGTGGAATTCAATCAGTTTGACTCTCAGCCAAGTAACTTGCAAACCTGTTCACAGTTACCACTAATAGTTTTGGGTAGTCTGTCACCTAAATTACAAAGTGTGTAGAGGGGTCAACATAAAGCACATCTACATGTTATACCTTTGATTGTCAGATATAAATACATGTAAGTGACTGTAGCTAATCATCTTTACTTGCAGCTTGCGAAGGACATGGGGCCATAATATGGTCAAGCTGCAGGCATGTAAAGGAGCCTTCGGGCAGCCAGCCAAACTGATACAAGACCATGGAGCACAGCCAGATATTGAAAGTATTTGCCCGACGGCCCCTCAGAAAGACCCCTATGGCACAGGAGAGAACCAACACACAACTTTACTCATATGGCCCTAGCTGGGAATCAAACCAGGGCCACAGTGTTGAGAGGCGAGTGCTTTACACAACAGCAAGGCTCGAACTTGGCATGCTTGGTGGACAAATCCACCAGACCGGAAGACTTGCAGCTCAAAGTTTTTACTGGACAAGATTATTTTTACAAGACCAGAATCAAAATGAGAACAAACTATGTAAAGTTTAACAATACAATAAACAGTTTCTATTTGAACAAGCACTAAGAGAAGACTTATCTAATTTGTCTTATGGCATGTATCATGTATATTTCGATACTCCTCAGAATTCAAAAGTATTTTATCAGACTCATCTTTGGGTTTTTTTCTTTCTTTTAATTGTTTTTAAAATTATAGATATTACAAAGTAAGGTATTGTTATTAAATTGAAAAACACAAGACCACCGGACTTGTTCGGTCATGAGTTTACTGGTTCGGCTCTAAAAACACTGGCCTCGGGCTTGCGGTCTAATAATAATAATAATAATATGCAGTTCTTATATAGCGCTTTATACTCCCGATGGGTGTCTCAAAGCGCTCAGTATTTTTCCTACAAGGTAAGCGGAGTTACGTGTTGAAGTATGAGAACTATTCCTTTGCATAGCACCATGTAATGGTTTACAAGGTGCTGTGGCGCAATATGCAGCCAATCAAACCAGGAACACCGGGGCGAACCCCTTCTCTTTACGATAAGTGCACTGGGTTCTTTTACGTGCATTACACAACACACGGGACCTACGGCTTAACGTCCCATCCGAAGGACGAAGCATGTGGTTAAGTGTCTTGCTTAAGGACACAAGTGTCGCGACTGGGATTCGAACCCACACTCTGCTGATCAGCAACAAGAGCTTGAGTTCGGTGCTCTTATCCGCTCGGCCACGACACACCACAGTGTAAATTTTGAGCCCTGCAATAACCACCCATGCCAACTACCTCAATAACCATCATTAATAAAAACCCTAACCACTTAAAAATTAATAAACAATAACAAAAATGAATGGAACAATCTTTGAAGAAAGATAAGTTTGAAACTTACTAATTTTCAGCTCCATGGATTTCTCCAGCCTGTCTACCCTCTCACTGAGCTTGCCGAGCATGGAGCGTAAGAACCCAATCTCTTGGTCCTTCTGTACGATGGTGGCTTGTAGCTCCCTCATCCTCTCTGATGATGTCTGCAGATAATCCTTGATACCCTCGTAGCTGCAGACGTCACGGTGGTCCGATACCTCCTCCTGAGTGCCGAAAAATGGGCAGCCGAACTTGTGGTGGTCGCACTTGCACAGGTTACAGTTCTGGAGATGTGCTTCAAGATTCTAAAACACATAAAAGAATTTCTCATGAAATTGATATTTTGTAAATTCTTTTTTTTATGTTTCTGCTGCTTTTTCTTTTAAGGGGGGTGGGGGGTTCCTCTATGTACTCTTTGTGTGAATCTTATTTTGATAAAGTAATTACAAAAGTGCGTATATATGTGTAATTGCAGCTAAATATATATAGTGTAAGTACATGAACACAATTTGTCACAGTTTTTAAAAATCTATAGGCCCTACTTCAAACGTTTTTAGATGGTTTGTATGTATTTTGAATTTCTCTCCCTTGTTTGTTCCTTCTACAGATGACAGAAATGAATCAATAACACCACACCTGTGTGGAAGAACAGTGAAGTTGGTGAATGTGCTCTGGTACTTTACAGAGTACAAGTGCATTCACACCTAAAGGCGCATAAACAGGAATTATTCATGGAGTTGAGAGGGGTGGGTTTACCCTCCCCCAAAAAAATAAAAAATAAAAATATAATAATAATTATAAAACTAATAAGGAAAAGGGGGTCGTACATGTACTACTATTATTAATCCTTCATTTTGCCTGCAGTGCTATGAACAAGACTTCTCTGTAAGAGGCTGGACCTTTACGCATACAATTATTCAATGGCAGTACATTGTGGACTGTTATTGTATTTGTGACAAGACCAAAATCAAAATGAGAAGAAAAAAACTATCCCCACAGTTTAACTATTTTTATTTGAACAAGCACTAAGAGAGGATTTAAATCTCATTTGTCTCATGGATAACTGTACTATAACACTAAACAGATTTTGAAAGATTAAAAATCACAAGAGAGCTGTACTTGTCCTTTGGCAAGTTTACTGGCCCAATATGAAATTACTGGCCTCAGGCCGGCAGTCAAGTGTAAATGTTGAGCCTTGATATCAAAGTATGAACAGAACGTCTGGGAAGTATTTTCTCTCACCTGACAGTTATTCAGAAAGAAAAATGATTCTCAGAACACATGTAATTATTACAAGTACCAAGTTCATGAAAGGTAAAGTAACTTTTGGTTTTGGGAAAACTTTGAATTATATTAATCCTATATAAATGTAGACATATGCAACGAAACTACAGTAGAGTGTGAAAACTTCATTTCAAAAGGTGGTAGCGTTTTTTTCTGATACCACCTAATATCTGGAGCTGTTTTGTCCACGCAAAAAGATTAATCTTTGGAATACACAATCTGAGAAACGTTTCTCAGATTTAAATTTTGGGGGGATAAAAAACTGATGTATATTTTCATAATCACATCACTTTAAAGTGAAATGTATATCTTACCAAGTAAGTTTTTATTGCCATTGATTTTAAGAGTAATTACCAAACGTCTACGTTCCCTTTAAGGTTCCTCGTTCAAAATTCAAATTAGCAACATATTTTTTGAAAATTGCCAATCATGTAAATAACAACTTCCTACACACAAATACAATTTCTAATAACAGAAACAGATCCTCTGAACAAAACAAAAAGGTGGCCCCAATTATTTTGGAAATTATTGAGTTACATTTAATTGTTGAAACCAACACCATTGTCTCGCTAATTTTAAGACCACACTTGTCTTCTTAATGTACCACCTTTACTCCAAAGAATGCTCTTTATTTCAGTCATTGTACCCAGGATCCCCAAAATTTAGCACAATTAGTCCAGTGGGCGTTTCCCTAATTCAATTGTATATTACATAAGCAATCAGTTAGCACACCCAGCACAGTCCGAAGGACTCACAGGTAGTGATGACTACTAAAGTTACCAAAGGGAATTCAAAGCAACATTGGGGAAATCTTTATTAATGAACGTGTATGAGTGTCTAACCACTCTTAATTTCTTCTCGTCCGACGACCTAGAACTCTTCCGAGATGTTTGATGACAACGAGGTTGTTGCTTGATTCAAACATTATAATGTTCAGATTAAGGTGAGGTGTAACATGGGTTATTACTTAATTGGTCTTTAAGCACTCAATCGTTTTCAAGCCTATTTTGTAGAGGTAAGTTGATCCAGCTACATTGTACTAATCATCCACTTGAATAAAATGAAAATGGAGCTGGTAACCTTAAGTCACGGATGAGATTCTATGAAAACAAACAAATCCTGAAAATTTGACAATAATTTACTCTTGGTGTGGAAATGAAGCTCCCTTAGTGTACATGTTTATATGAAGGTCAGGTCATAACAAGGGCCAAGTCTTTTCATCTCTCTGTGGTGGCAAGTTTTGCCTCTTCCAAGAAAATCTGAAGGTGCAGGGAGATCAGTGAAACATCCCAACAAATCACATGACTTTTTACTTAATTTGTAGAGTTACTACATGTACCTTACACTACAGCAATTCACAGTGTACTTACAGTATAACTTGACCAAAACCAATATTTCCATGGTTTTTCAAGAAACCAAATTTCAACTAAGATAATTTAAACTTTAAAAATTTTAAATATACTACTTTGAAAAAAAAATCTTAATTTTTTATCAAAAGGAGAGTATTAATTTAGTCATCAAGACAAACTACATGTAGTTTTTATAATTGAACCATTGAAAAAACAGTTTTAACATTATACTTTTTAATAATGTATTTTACCTTCCTGATATCCTATAACATTTGAATGGTTTAACGAACTTCGGTACAAAATCTACTTGCTGTTTCCCAGGTTGTATCGTAAACTTGGGTGTGATCCCTGGCTATACGGCAGTTACAGGTTGAATGGCTTCTGACTGGCACCCCAAACAACAATATTGACAAAATAGGGAGACCGCCAACATTAGGGCTAGATACATGTACATGTAGGTCAGTTGGTAGAGAGCTTGTATGTTAATCCGGAGGTCAAAGGTTCAAGTCCCCGGCTCAGTAAAATTTGCCTTTGCTGAACCCTAAATTACATTTACTTTTTGTATACAAATCTATGGTATATGGCCATTGGCTTCAGCGATAAGGATGAAGTATCACTTTTCAGCAATCCAGTCGTAGCCACTACAGAAGCCTTCAATGCAGACATGGCCTAAGATTTGCAGGAACACCGATGGTCGTGTCCGAATTGGCGGCTATGGCTATTGAAGTATAGGACGTCCTTAGCAACAGCGGAAGCTGCAGCCAGCAATTCGGATTCAGCCTATCTAATTACATGTAGTTGTGGTGGTTCTGAAAAAACTGGTTTGACAACTCTGTTCAGAACCTTATCTCATTATTTGTTTGTTTGTTTATTAATTTCCACTCAAGTAAACAATAAGTCATAAATCAACAGCTTTGAAGAAAATAATACATATTGAGCGGGGGGCCATCTAGAAACCCATAGGGCTTGTATCGATGACCCTATGTAAGTGCCAATGGGAAAGTGGGTGTATTCATGCAAACGGACTAGAAATAAGTGGAATTTTGAATTATTTATAAGTGGAGTTTTGAATTATTTATTTATTTGTTGATTACTTTTCGAAGAAAGCGAAAAGAAAAACAGTAAAAAAGATACATGGGATGAACATGAAGAACACTGGGCCGACGACCCCCACTCAACCATTGGCAAATACAGGGTAAAGTTACAAACAATTTACATTTAAGCACACAAAAGAAAACACAGGACTTAGGACAAATTCACGGAACAAAAACAATGTAACTTTGTCTGGACTGGAATCGGGAGAGAGCATACGAATTAACCTTCATTTTAATAATTGGGATCGAGGGTGTCTGGAGACATACTAAAGGCGGGTTCCATTCTTAAAGATTACTGGGATTAAACACCTGGAGACACGACAATCATTTATATTTGCCAATGAGGAATTTTTTGACAGAATGCTTAAAGATATAAAGAGAGGCAATGCGAGTGATGTTTGGAGGGAGGTTATTCCAAATTTGTGGACCCATGAACAAAACAGTACGTTGAGCAAAGGAAGTGCGGAGCCTGGGGATGTGAATCTTATTGGCTGAACGAGTATTATAGGAATGGATTTGACTACGGTATTTAAAGTTCTCCGAAATGGACGGAGGGAGGGAGTTTTTGGTATGTTTAAACATGAAAAGAGAAACGTGGTATGTATAGATGTCATTCAACTTTAGTAAAGTAAGAGAATTATAGAGATAACTACATGGTGTTACTGCAAATATTAGTTTCTAGATTGTTCTCCAACCATGCAAAGTTTCTAATCCTTATCAGTCTAAATAAAATACAACTTTCCATTCCGCTCACAAACCTTAATCACTTGTTTGCAAGCCCAAGACATCTTAAAACCCACCACACATGACTTACCATTTTCAGGATCTTGGGACAGTCAGGGTTGTTTGGGCACTGGATTGGTGCATAACTGCATTCCATCTCATGGTCCCTGTCAAGGATCAACCAAAAGCAAACAGAGAGCAGAGTCAGCATCATTTACATATTGAATATTCATCACTCACTTTCATCATTTTTTTGAAGTCAACTTGATGAACCAACTAGAAGAGCAGGAGCCTGAAACAAGAGGTTAAACTTGAAGTTTGTTGAGCGAGCATGATTTTGAAAACTGAGGTTTAGGGAACACTTTGTATCTTCCACACCCACATCATGAAAAAGAAAGAGTTACATTAATGTTCCAGCACTCAGATTTCCTCAAGGAGGATCTGCCAGTTACAGGAGACACTGACGAGTGCTCAGCCAGATAATAATAATAATAACCAGTTCTTATATAGCGCATTTCACAATAACGTCTCAATGCGCTTTACATTAACTATTACATTACATTACAGATAACTACTGGTAAAGTAAGCATCTTATGTTAAGATTTCCACGTCACTGGATTTTTTCTTCTTTCTTGTTTAACTAACAAAGAAAACACATTCTTAGCGTTTTCAAGAAAAAAAATCATAATTTCTTGCTCGGTCAGTCAGAGTTACAGAGCTTAATCAATCATCCCAGGGTCCAGCACTGTGAAAATAAACATCATAGCATATGTGTACCACAATGCCACTTGAAAATATAAAATCAGTAATCACAGAATCAGTCAGTTCATAAATTCCACTTTTTGTTTTAAAAGCAAGCGACAATGTTCACAAAGAGGAATTCATCGATTAAGTGATGATCATCACACATCCTGGATAAACTTTAATCCAGATTTTGTGTCAAATCAAAACCAGCGTCTGCAAAGCAATCCATATTACATATATATATATCGATGGAAGAAAAACAAAAGTGACCGCATCATTTGGCCGGGGATGACCGACAAGCCACGTGGACAAAGGGCACCGTGGACCTTACAGTTGCGGACAATGACAACAGAAACAAGCTCATGGAAGAAAGGGAGAGACCTACATACCCATCCTATTCAACACGTCTAGCCCTGTTTGGGAGGAGTCCGCAAATGAAAGCTTGTTATAAAATAATTGTCCTAGGGAGGGACACAAGATAAAAAGTGGACTTAACATACAACACCCCCCCCCCCATGATCCACCCGACAATGATGTTGTTTTCTTTCTATTGGGTATCAATGACTCAATACAAAAGGCCATAGTGCTTAATTGGTCTTAAGAGTTAATTAATAAACACCCCTTCAACCGGATTAGTGTGAAAATTATCGCTTTAAATCAAGCTGAAATTTGGTAGCTAAGCCATGTCCTGTTGACAAAATGGATGTGAGTCACTCTACCTAAGGTGCAGTGCTTCATCAATTAAACGTATAAAATATTACGTCTTTGATTTCCTGTTTTCTCATTTTTGGTTTTGGTTGAGTAAATTCATTTACATCTTCTGATTTTTAGTAAACACACCACACAACCAAACTGTGCAAATAACTAGCAAATTAGGTGGTCCGGTTTGAACACAAAACCACATGACCACAGTTTATGCTGTGTCATGGATTTTGTTCATACATTGCATATTCTGATTGGGGCAACTGAAATAAGCAATAATAGTAATGGTAATAATAATTTGGGAGGCTAATCATCCTTACTGGCAGCTGAGATGCTGAATTGGGAAGGACTTGGTTACAACATGTTCAAGCCGCAGGCATGCAAGGGCGCCTTAGGCAGCCAGCCACATTGGCCCACATATAACCACAGTGCACAGCTAGAGATCAAAAGTGTTTGATTTCTCTAAAGGGATGGAAACCAGAGGGCCCGGAGAAAAACCTTGTGACACAGGAGAGAATCAATGCACAACTCGCATACAGGGTCCTAGCCCATGCAGCCAGGAATCGAGCCAGGGTCGTGGTGGTGAGAGGCGAGAAATTTATGTGCAAGCCACCCTAGCCAAGATCTTCTTGACAATTGTAATTTTTGAGATCTTCCTGACTTTTGACAGTATTTTAGATGGAAATAGTTATCTGGACGATTGGTTCGGATATGATTCTTACAATCAGTGAGCTTTCAGATTGTTTCATGATTTCCACAAACTCTATGAATTCTTTTCTCAAATGCTCCTTACATCATTACCAAATCAAACAGTTACTGTTCTAACTTTTTTTATACAAACTAAATAGGAATTTTTTTATTGTTTTATCCTTTCCTTTCCAACCATTGTTATTGACACGGAATCATCGTAGGAAAACAAAGTGGTCTCAAACAAAGTCGTCTTGAAAAAAGATGGGTTTGAATATGATCTCAGATTACATTATTTAAGGAATTTAGCAAAAAGAGTTATGATTTGTCTTCCATCGATCATAGGAAATACTTAATACTAATGATTGCTTTCTACCGCCAGGGACTATACATGCAAGTCCAACTAAACAGCCAGAAGGAACTCTTTCAATTGGATGAGCAGTACATTTTGGTGAAAAGTTTCAACCCCAAAATTGCATTTGTTCACACAAGCAACAGATGGTGTTAGGCATGATTGACGTTGACCCCCTGACCCCCGAGCACCATTCACGTGCCATTACAATCACGCTCGTCAATTTTGTAAGATATTTTTGTATTCTGCAGATGTCCATCGCTTCAACTCCTGATTGCAGATTGTATCGCGTAGTAACCCGAAACCTGCGTAATTCTATTGCTTACGAATACATGACAAATGTATGACAAATGTACACAGATTACATCTGCACAAATTTGAAGGGCCAATGAAAGATAAGACCATATAGGGATCATATAATGAGCTTAATTGGACTTTAAAGTGCAGCTAAACCCTGACGTGGCTCGTGATATAATGTCCCTCTGCATTGTTCCATATTTGGTACAATAAAAATGTCCTGATCGCTCTACTCAAGGGTACAGACCTGTAGTTATTGCATGCAGATCACATAGTCAAAAAAGTGACTTGGAACCCCTACTGGTTTGAACAGGAGAGTTTAGCAAAGTTGTGGCATTCAAAGAAACACATATAGGCCTATTATATGTTTGAATGGTAGACATGCTACAGATGCATGTACTAACATTCAAGATTGGTGACTGCTCTATATTTCGACACCCCTATGTTCTGAAAAAACCCTTGTGATTTACATGCTAGGGTTAGGTTTAGTATTAGGAAAATACACTAGGGGTGTCGAAACATACACACATGGTGTCGAAACATAGGATGTTGGAACATAGGGATGTCGGAAGATATGGAAGTCAGAACATAGGGGTGTCGGAACTTAGGGCTGTCGGAATATAATGGTTGTCAGAACATAGGGGTGTGGAACATAGGGATGTCGGAATATTATGGAGGATATGTGAGGATATGAAATTGTTAATATTGCTTCCAAGTACTAAATGTTTGTCTTCAGATCTTACAAGTAAAACTTGATCATTTCCTCCAATCAGAACCCAATTTCATGGCTCTGCTTACTGCAGAATTCTTCACTTACAGCCCATAGATTTATGCACTTTTCTTGGCTCCATAAGCGCAGAATTCTATGATAAGCAGAACCATACAATTGGGCCATAACCCCATCAAACATCCCCCCAACCCTCCAAAAAAAGTACTTTATGGATTGTGTTTTAAATCATCATAATTAAGACCCCCACAATAGAGGATACCACTTATTACCTTTCCCATCTTCACCTTGACCTTCCAGTTGGTTCTGTTTGTGTAAACATTAAATCAAGTTGTACCTCACCAATTGATATCCTATTTTTTGCACAGTAATCAGATGATAGATCATCAGACGTATTCTCCCCTACGGGACCTGGTTCATCAGGTTGTCTACACTAAACCAAGGAATGAGTAGAAAAAGCAGCCCAAGATGATCTATCAAAGGCTTCTGGTGTAAATTGTTTGCAGGAAGCGTTAGTCAAAGCTAAAGTCTCCAATACCACCCCCCCCCCCCCTTCATACACCTATACATTTTTTCACCTTGTGGGGGAATTTTTTCCCCTTGCTGATAGAGGAAGGTTTGGAAAATTGACAGAAAACACAAACCTAAAAGCAAGGCTTGAAATCTACACTGGACTGCAGCCCCTAATGACAAAAAGTCTGTCGGTCCTGTGATTTTCAAAACTGTTTAGTGTCACAGTGTTTTATGAGACAAATAAGATAAATTTGGTCTTAGTACTTGTTCCCTCCCCCCCAAAAAAAATAAAAATCTATGTTAAACGGTGTTAATGTTTTTTTGTCATTTTGGTTCTGGTCCTGTGACAAATTTTCTGGTCTAGTGAAAATTGTGAACTACATGTACAAGCCCTGCACTTATGTGGGTTCACATCCTCCCCCCAACCCCCCCCCCCCCCCCCAAAATAAAATTCTAATAATTTGAGCCCCGAAGAAAAAGAATAGGGATTGATCAACCTGAACTACATTCAAGACTTGGAATGACTATGAAAAGTTCATCAGGATTTGTATTTACATTGCCTCGCGTAATCCCGATACTATCTGCTGATTCAAGAAATGACAAATTTGTCTTGTTTCATCACATACAGTCACCTGACAGCTGATCCACAGTCCGGCTGCTAGGGTGTAAATACAGCGGGGTAAGCTTTTCACCTTTGTGCTGTTAAGTAAAACCGCTGTGGGTGTGGTGCGGTATCACTCACACAAAGCCTGTGTATGATTGACACATGGTGAGTGTATGGCACAGTGCAATTAACTACTCCATCGGTTGGACCCAACTGCTAGTTCATATCATAAAAAGGATAACAAGGACTTGGATTGCAAGACAATCGAAAGTCTAGAGAGGTCTTTACGAGTAGCTCTGACCTTTCATTGGCCCAAAAGTACTTTTACAAGACATACATGTAATTAAAAAAATTGGTTCATTCTAATATAGATCACTTGTATCTAGACCGCCATGGCGGAGGTCAAAAAATAGAAGTGTTGAAACACGTACACGCCACGCACAACTCGCAACAAAATGAGAGGGAGCTGTTTTAGCTTGTGACATTATGCAAAGGTCTATTTTACTGAACTTTTCGAAGGTTAAGAATTTTGGGAAACAAGTTTTTGAGAAAATCACTAGACTGCAGGATTTGTTGGGTTGTGGGGCAGCGGAGCAGTCAGTGGTCCATATGTACCCTGCAGTCTTGTGGATTCCATACCCTTTCCCAAATTTGAGCCCTGAAAGGTTGTTGTTGTTTTGGGTTTTTTAGTGTTGAATAATAAACCCCCCAAAACAAAGTATGCAAATATGAGAATAACTCTTTCCAGCACTTAAATAAACCACCTACGCACTGGTTTGTTGTGTACAATGCTAATTTTTTCACAAAGTAACAAATTTGTTTAGGAATTAGTAACTCATCAAAAGACTAACAAGATTGAAAACATATTGACAATTCTGTATGAATGAAAAAGATAGCTTTTAATCTTGGTCCGTAAGTTTAAAAGGACAAAATAGTAAGCAGTATCCGAAACAGCAGTTTAAAAAAATGGTTCGACTTCAAACACAATTAGTTTTCCAATTAAAATATTTTGGCAATGGTGTAGATGCGTTACTTTGAGATCTACATGAACTAGGTATCAAAAGGTACATGAATGTTTTTAATGATTATAATCACGATCATTCAACGTCATCTATTGATAAATTAGTTTCCTTCTCTCCTGAATCTCGACCAGCATCCATGAGGAAACCGGTCGAGCTCCTCATGTCATAATAATCTTACATCATTTCTAAACTGTTTCCGCTGGTACCCATCAAGGTGATCCAAAGTAACAGTGACCACAAAACCATGATGGGTGTCTGTCACATTCAGTTAACTCTCAAGTCTTCCTGTTGACTAAACACAAATCGGCACAGGATCCCCGAGAAGGCATTCACATATTCCCTTTCAGATTTTACCCGGACAGACCAAACAAATTCTGGAATTTCCGCCACTACTGAAATGTCGGAAAGTCCACTGACTTAGCACGATGGATTTAATAATTGTGATTCATTTCAGGTTTTCTTGTCAATAAATCATGAAAAAGTTCCGTTTTGTCCAGCGCAAGGAAATTTGAACAAGTCAAACCAGTAATTGATATTTTCTCCGGTTAAGTAATAATATCCTCTATAAACAGGTAAAAAAATAAACCAATGCAAGGCGCCAAGTGCAGAACGAAATAAAAAAATATACATTTTGCAATGTCATTCAAAACATTTCAATATACAAAACTGTTTAACAGGAAAAGTTATTTTTTCCCCCAAAGACAAACATCCGACATGTCTGACACTAGTCTACAGATTTGAAGAATTTTTGAAAAGTCACTGATTGATAAGTAATGTTTAAACCTTTGAAAGTGATAAATTAGAAGAAAAAAAAAGGAAAAACAAATTTTCTTGTGGTTATGATTGACCTCCAATATGAAAAATTAAATATCTCCAGTAAATACACATACACGTAGCAGGTTCATCTAGAATGTGTTCCACTCATGTGATCGTTTGGACTACCATTTATAAAATGTGCCTCACACTAACAGTATGGATCAGAATGGCTGCATTCAAAAGCTGTGCACACATTCAATTCAAGCCTGTCCGACCAATCATTTTGCAGTATCCGTAATGATTATTTCATGTGTTGGGCAATGTTTCTTTGTCTGCTCTTTAAACAATTTTTAACTATTTTTATTCAAACTTATGTGGACACATTTTGTAAACAAATAAAATTTAACATAACAGATTAAAATGCTTGACTACATGTACTGCAAACAAACAGCTTTGTTTGATGTAAGGTTTAGGTCAGATTAATCTAACTTTCATGGACTAGTTATTGCTTTTTGAGCATATGCTAACACCTTCTCTACACATGTGCCAAGTTTCGCAAATGTTGCAAATGTGCCCAACACATTCCCCTATGAAAGCGTGTGCGTAACCCATCCGTTTCACCACCTTCACCTCAAACTGAAAGAAAAATCTGAAACACTTAGACCAGAGGCCTCCACAATATGTTTTGTTCACCCTTTTTGTTTTCCTTTTGTCTTTATTAATAATTTTCTTTTACCCTTAACCAATGTTTGATAAGCACTATATACTTTCCCGAGTTCTGTGACAAAAAAGTACACAGTGCTGATCACACATCAGTGTAGGTGTGAATAGAGTATATACATTTATAGTATTCTTCCTCCCCGATGCAATTATTACATCTATTTAAGTTATTTACTTCTATTTATTTATTTGTTTTTCTTGAGGAGTTATTTTTTTCAGAGTGGGGGGGGGGGGGGGATTTTACTCTAAACTATTTGAAGGTAAGCCTCTGTCAACATCATTTCAACAAACACTCCTCACAATTGACGGAGGGGAAAATTCAAATTTACTCACAGATAACGTGTGACCTCTATCCTCCCCATCATAAACACCTGTCCACTCCTGACAGGCTTCTTGCAAGACACCTTTTTAGATTTTTTTTTTATTGCGCAAGACTTGTTGGCATCTTTCCCAGACAACCAGAGAACAGCCCGGGTCTTCCATTTCATTCAGGAATCGTTTTATTTCCCCATCTGTACCCAGGTGTGGGGGTCCAATGCAGCATTCCGATTAGTGACTTCCAGAATTGCCAGTGACATTGATGGACAGAGGTCAACCCAAACTAGGCCCCACCGCTGGGCCCCCCACCCCCAATGTGTTTTGTTTGCTCTGAGAATTATACATCGGCATCCTTTATTAATTGATGCGGGTTACTTGTCTAAATATACACCGTGAGAGAAAAAACATGGTAGCCTGGGTAATTACTCTAAAGAGTGAAAACTAACATCTGCGTTGTATCTCACAGACCCAAAGTCAAGGTGTTGATTAATTTTCCAGCAGAGTAAGGTGCCTGACAGAATAACTTTCCAATTATGTCAATTTCTTCAAAGTGTAAAAGTTGTACTTTACTTCAGAATCTCTTGCAAAAACAACCCAAATAGTCTAAGTACAGTGTTGTGTTACTTCTTCTCTGAAGAAGCTGTGGCAGTTTTTCTTTTACTGAAACCAGGGGCTCCTAAATAATTGCCCGAGTACTGTAACCCACAGACCTAAAGAAACCCCGGAGGAGACGACAAAGCAATCGGTTTAAAACAAGGGAATAAAAGAGTGGTGACCAGGTTTTAAACAGCTGTTTAAAAACGACTGATTAAAACCTTGCATGACCCTGCAAGGTTTTAAACCATCATAAAATTTTACATTGAGTACCATAAGTATTGATTGCACCATCGTTATTAGCGTCCACTTAAGCTTGCACACCAACATACGTGTGTCTATGAACTAACTGGTTGGCTTTAGCCTACTGGTTTTTAACAGCTCCAGCTATGTCTCTATCAGCTGTTTACCAAGTTAACTTGGTCATGTGACCACCTTTCAACCAATAGGAATACTTTTGTCTGAGATATCTATGAATGTGGGATCAAACCTCATTATGCAAGCAACTTGTTCAAGTGAGTCAATTGCTAAACAAATAATAGTATTAAAAAAAATATATATATATATATATATATAAATGATTTTGGGTTGAACAAGGAAAAATTGACTAGAGCGGGATTTGAACCAACGACCTCCGGATTGACGTGCCGGCGCTCTACCAACTGAGCTATCTAGCCCTATGATGGCGGTCTCCCTATTTTGTCAATATCCTTGTTCGGTGGGTGCCAGTCAGAAGCCATTTAACAGTAAACTGCCGTGTAGCCAGGGATCACACCCAAGTATAAGATACAACCTGGGAAGCGGCAGCCAGGGGATCATCTTAAGGGGATGCGACTTTTTATATCAGATATCAAATAATAAACCACAAGGGAAACTGACTGGGTAAATTTTAAATGATTTTGGGTTGAACAATCACTTATGGTATATATATATATAGCGTATTATTAAAAAAGTTGCAATACACATTAAAAAACAGCTTTGATCAGGTCAAATAAAAAAATAAAATAAAACATAAAAACTAACGCTACAAGGAAAGTTGCAAGAAGGCAGTACACTTAAGACGAAAACAGACACTTTAGGTTGATGTGAAACTGGTACAGGAGTTTCAACAAATTGTTGTTTCAGTGTACTATCTCAGAAAATTTGCTTTACATGTACATCATGTACATGACACAGGTAAAAACCACACCACATCATATCTCACTTCAACTGTCCTAAATGTGTACACAAACACAATTGAGCCGAGATATAATGATTCCGCACCAAGCCCCCAATGTTCGAGACACAACATTGCAATGAATTAAGATACATGTCAATATATTAAATTGTTGAACCAACGCGATGACATAACTTCTCACTTGCAACACTCTTCCATTACATGTCTATAGGCAACACAGGCCATTTGGATTCCCATGTATTTGTCTGATTACATTTCTTAGCACATGTTCGTACCATTCTAGTAATGTGAAATGTGTGACGTGGGCGTGGAAGTACAAGGGGGAGCAATAAAAAAGTGACATAATCTGGGAAAAGTGTATGTTGAGAGGTATTGAAATAATCAAACTACACCATCAAAAACATGTTACCCACCTGCGTTCATTGACTCTGAAGGTACATGGACAGCCATCTGGATCTACCTGGTACTCATCCTGTATGCCGGTACCCGAGGGCTTACAGCCATTACGACAGTGTATGTACAGTTCCCCTATCTGTTCACTCACTGCTATGTTGTTGACCACCACGGCAAGTTTCATGTCATCCACGGGGCATTTATCTGCATAGAGGAAACATAAATCACAGCGTGTACTTAGAAGGAAATAAGTGTCCTATGAAATCAAACTGAATGGAATTTGTATCTGAAGTTATTATTGCACTACAAAACAGTGTGATATGGTGTAATGTTGCCCTACACCACTGTTTAATTAGAAAAAAGGGGAAAAAGTTATTCACTTTCTCTGAACGAATTTTGACAGATGAAGCTTGTTTTTCAAAACGAAAAAAAACCAAAAAAACACCCAAACTTTCACACGTGCCACAGCGAATGCACAAAATAAATGTAACATGCAAAATTGTTGGAACATATGGCTCTCTAATTGGCGTGAATTAATGTCAGGATTCCGACAATATTTAATTTTTTAGTTTTTGACTTACTAACATTTAATTGGTGAATTGTTCTGTAAAAGAAAGCTTGTAACTGTATCAAATCTGTAAAAAAAATAAAAAATAAAATTTCATCTGTGCGGGTCAAATCGACCAAAAGTCAGACCTATCTTTAATCATAACAAAAGAAAGTCGCTGCACTTTCTTCATTTTGGTTTAAACCAAACTCCAAGACAAAAAACTGAGGGAAGGTGCATTCTTGTGGCTCTTCTGTTTTGATGTAGAGCTTGAATCACGGTGTTATTGTCTATTTTCAGCGCCAGACAGACAGGTTTACAGGGCTTTTAGGATGTGGTCATTTTCTTTCCACTTACCAATTAGTGCACTCACTCAGTATCTCTCTATTATATATTATACAAGTATAACTTACACTTGGCCCTGGAACACTATCTCCTTTCACAATGAAAAACACTAGACATTCCAGCTATCACTTTAAAGTTCTCTGTAATCAGACCATTTCATCTTTCCAAAAGGGAAATGCATTATTTTTCAGTGACAGGTGTCCTGAAATTTATCTATGAGAGGGTAAGCAAGGTTTGCCCGTAACTTTTTTAGTGACTGGCCAGTAGGACCAGCTAGCTTGTCATTTCACTAGCCCTTCAGCTTTTTCACTGATCCATACATACACCAGGGATGTGATAGGCTGTTGAAAAAAAACCTAAACTCTGAGCACAAAGGGCGAAAGCTTGCGAGCTCGAGCACGAACTTCATTTTTTTAATGAATTTGATCTTAATTTAAAAAAATATATATATATAAATATTGGGGGGGAGGGCAAAAGAAAACTGGATTTCCGGTTAAAAACGGAGAAATCACATCCCTGATACACCCATTCCATGCTTCACATTCAATAAGGATGCTTTCCAATACTGAACTAGCCAGCTGAAGCACTTGGAGAGAACTTTGACTGGTCCACTGGTGTTTTAACTAGCATTTGGCCAGCGGACCACTGTTAAGGGAGAACTCTGGTAAAGTGATTTTCATTCTGCAAAGGGCACTTCCTATGAAAAATCTTCAAAGTCTATGGGAAAGTTTTGAAGGGGCACCAAGGCTAACACATGCATGGGGGCCATTGATTTTGTGGCCTCACTGTATTTCCAGGCAAGAGACAGTGTAAAGTTATCTCAATAAGCCATTTGCGAGTTAGATTTTAATAACGTCTGGTCCAGTGACTCGCTTAGTCACAAGTTAATGCTGGAAATTTGAATTCCTCAGACTATACCTTAGTTGCTATGTCACATCACTCGAGGCAAGCTTTTGCGTAGTTGTACGATAGACGGCAAACACCCAAACACAATTCTAAATGAATGTCTATGGCATAATGGTACCAGGATTTGCTTATCTGAAGGTTGCTACACAAAACCTTGCCTCAAACCACGAGACATAGCAACTGTCTCCATAGTCGGAGGAATTCAAATTTAAGTAACTTAAGACTAAGCAAGTCACTGTACCAGACGACACTCAAACCTAACTTGCAAATTGGGAGTTTACATTGGTAAAGAGAGATAGAGAGACTGCACAAGGACCCAACCTTCTATCTAAAAATCAAAAGCCCTAGTCATACAAATTTGGTCCTTGGAAAAAAGTAGGAACATTTTATTTAGTACAAGGGCTGGCCTACATGTACAGGCGGTATTACTTATAAACTTTTCAGGCTATGAAATCAAACTTTTTCTGATTTTTCGCAAATAAATCAGACTCAAGTAGGAAGAATATCATGCCTGCCTAGTGTTCAAGTAAATGCTTTCACTCAAACCTAAGCAACTGCCTTAAAACTAAACTTAAATATAATTAAATAACCAGGATAGTGAAGGTAATAATGAGAAGTAACCAAGAGCCACTAATCGGAAGTGTATAAGTCCCCAGTTCCCCAATCTACTGCGCGGCGAGGAGACGAGTTCTTTCAGAACTAAACCAAGATTAGTTCTTATTTGAACTAAATCTACTCAGCAACAGCAGATAACATCATGTGGTGTTTACTGCAAACCGAACAATACCAATATTCCTCCATGCAATGCCTCAAATCCTACCACAGTTAAAATACTTTCCAGTGTTTTGTAAATGCTGAATGTTTCTTGAAACTATAAATACATGTAATGTAGGTAAGGACAAAAGATCAAATTCTAGTACAATATTATTTTAGGATGACAGTACTAGTATCATGTGCCTATTTTTAAACCTAAACGACTGAAACTTATCGATATCCTTTTTCAGGTTATCACACTTTACAGTAATCAATACTGCATCCTCTGTCAAAATATGGCCAATATCTGACACAATTATGCTTATGAAGTGTTAATCTTTTCAGTCTGAATAGCAAATATTATTATTTTAATTAATATTTGACCGTCAAGCTGGTAATCTCTGTCTAATCTTTGGACTTCCCCCCTCCCACGGCCCCCTTTCCCCTCAGATAGGTCCAAGGAGTGTGGAAATCTTCAAGCAAACCTGGCACTCCTGTGAAAGACACGTCTCTCAGATAACACCATGAAGAGAAAACCACACAGGCAATGTTAATTAAGAACTTCCTGAGATTGGAATACTTAGGATGTTTGCACGCACGCACACACAAGAGGGGTCATGTGACATTTTCCCCCACCAATCCCCCCACCCCCCTGTCAGCGAGTCAGAAAAAAGCCTCCACGCTGACAATTCCTCCAACTGGGCATATAAGGGGGCAGTAGGGGTGAGAGGCCCACAGGAAATGAAGAATCACAGAGAGGGTTAATACAAGGTTACAAAATTTCAAAGCTCCTTTTAGCCTTCGACCTTTCTTTCCCCACATTCTTTCAATAGACTGGGATGTAATCAACTGTTAGGGGCAGTACTGACAGACATTTAGCAGAAAAAACTGTGAAACGAAAACAAACTGTCCCATGAGCCTAAATTGTTTTGAAGGCAATGCTCCTGATCCCCTCTTACAACATCTTATTGTCATCACAACCACAAATAAGGATCGTCTTGAAATTCTAAACCTGCAATAAATTCAATCTCTCTTGCCTATGCTATTTTAAAAATACTTTATAAAATTATCTTTTCAACATGTCTACCACGTAATGAGTTATCATTTCCGTCTGTACATGAGTTTGATTCTTAGTAAGACCCCATCATTCATGACTAATTTGTGGAGTAAAGATTGTAAACTTACCATACTGCCTGGACATTACACATGAGCGACAGTAGGTATGCTGCAACAAATCACAATGGGGGAAAAAAGAAGAAGACAAGAAAAAACAGAAGATGAGAATGGAGATAAAAATAGGATGAAAACCTTGAAGGGGATTTACGGAATGGATCTAAGCACGTAAGTCATCTAGGATGCGACAGGAAATCAAAGTATTAAAAGATTAATGATACAAGCTTTGTGTTACCTTGACGCAGTTTGTGTATTTTTAATATAAACCCTGGGCATGGTCCCTGGCATGTCTTCACAATAGCTCCCAACCAATAGACCCTTCCCACGAAATATGTAAATTGCACGTCAAGCGTACGTACTAACATTTTGGTTGGCAAAATGATGGAACATCGCGCCTGTTTGTATGGGGCTAATGATGGCGTGACGCAGACGTATTTGTGCATCTGCTTAGTGCACATCTCTATGGCGTTTGCCAACCAATAGGGAATGTACGCATGCATGAATGTAATTAGCATATTTAATGGGAAGGGTCTATTGTTACTAATTAGGAATAGCAAAAGGAAAAATCTAAGTTTTTTGTTTGTTAACGAAACGCATATCAACATTTCCTTTTTTGTATAGGCTTATCTAAATTTCTGCATCAAGTCAAAATTTGCGTAGTAGCTCTAGGCCAGCCTCAATGAGTTTTGTTGATGGCCCAATTTCATAGAGCTGCTTAAGCGGAAAAAGTAGCTAAGCACAACAAAATTATGATTACCACAACAAGGTTAGCAGCCAAAATGCTATGTCACATGTAGCATTTGTGATTGGTATCCTGCTTATATTTGGTAAGCAGATTTTTTCTAAACATGTCATGTCCAAGCCATCAAGCCCAACAAAGTCAAGCACTGGTGTTTCTGATCAGCAGAGTGTTGGTTTGAGTCCCGGTCTTGACACTTGTGTCTGCAAGATACTTAACCATTTTTTGCTTCAGCCTTCGGATAGGACGTAAAGCCGAAGGACCCATGTGTTGTGTAACCAACAGACTTGAATGTTTATCACAGTGTACCAGGCCCTTTAACTGACCACTGCTTAAGCTTGGTTAAGCCTGGTTCATACTGGTTCATACTGGATCCGTTTAGCATGTCACGCATGTGAAGCTGCCGGTTCTAACTGGATGGGCATTTGGAGTCGCTCTGACTGAAAAACTTGTTACTCATCATGCCTCCCCAAAAACCGCAGTCAACTTGCTTTTATTTTATGACCACAGATTCTGCTTTTATGGTTGTGACCTCTTTTGAAATTAAAAACCTTCCTCCCCAAGGTTTTTTGCCTTACAGTTGACCTCAATCATCCAATATCCTTCTCTCCTATGTCACTTAAAGGTTGGAACGCTGGCCTTGTGAATTATAAGCAATTGTTAATATTGGCCAACAGCCCTCAGTCCTTCTGAATCCTTCATTTCAGCAAAGACAGCACAGAAGGTTTTAAGAGGGTCAGTGTTAACATAAGAATGACACTCTAAACTGGAATAAAATAGTTGATGAACCTGGTTAGAGTACTCTTGTAATAAAAAGCATTGTGTGCCTTGACCCAGTCCACCTGATGTCATTATCACAATAATCTTTTGCACTATTTTTGAAGTCTATGTCCAACCGTGTTATACAGTGGAGTGCGCATTTTGGGCACAGCAGTGTTTACACGCTTACCACTATTTGTACGTGTAATTTGATTCCCAAAATGGCAAGAATGGCAGGAAGACAGTAGCCGCTTGTGACGTCAGCGCAAGAGATTACAAGGCTCACAAAAGTAATATATGTATAGAAACAGAAAATATCTGTCATTTTCTCTGCAATTATTAATTTTTGGGGGTATTGGTATTGGTTGACCCAAAATGCATTGTACACATGCACATTTGAAATGTTGTATCACTGACTAAAGCCACTGGGAAAGTGAATCTATCAAGGAGTTTTGTGAAAATCTGTGACACTTGACCCAAATATGCATTGTAAACCTGGGTTGAAAATGCCGTACCACTGAACAGAGTTAATGGAAAAATAACAATTTATGAAAGTGTTTTGTGGGATTTTATTTCACTTTGAAAAGCAAATGTTTTAGGATGGAATAACTTCTCAGGGAGTTTAGGCACACTTACTACAAGTACGGGGCTCGGCAGAAAAGACTGATTAGGAAATTTCATTGGTAACCAAAACATTAGTGGGCCACCTGTCGTTACAATGTATTAATTTTTGGCTGGTAACCTGTTTCTGCTAAGCAAGATTTTTCTGTGCCTAGCAAGTTTTTGTGCCGACAGGCTTTATGAAAGTGGGCCCAGGCCTTGAACTTGTGGTGTTGCTTACCACACCATTCTACACTTCACTGTACGGTACCATATGAACATAATTCTGTGGTCAGCAGCCTCATGACTTTGGACGCATGGGCCAAATTCATAGAGCTGCTTAAACAGAAAATATTGCTTAATAACTTTCTACTGGGCAAAAGTACACAGGAAACCAGTTCAAAATTTGTACTGGTATTTTGGCTGGTAATCTTATTCTGGTCAGCAAAAATGTTTTGTGCTTAGCTACTTGTTGTGCTTTAAAGCGGCTCTGAAATTCATCCTAGGTCTTGCAGGGAACCTTGTCCTAGATTGTTCGCAACTTGAGTTCTGGTTTGTGAATACAACTATATTGTAGATAAAAGCGTCTGACCACAAGAGGTGTGGGCCTCCTCGAAAATAGCTCAGTTCATTATTTCCACTTTCCTGCTTCAGTGTGTGGCCTAGTGGTTTATCTTTTCCATCAAATATTAAAATTTCCCAACTAAAATTCCCATATGACTTTGCAGATTTAATGGTACGGTCCATGTCTAAATTCTTTCTGGGGGAGTATCTCTGACATCCCACTGAAATACTGCCAAGGGCGTACCCCCCTATCGCATGTCACCATCTACAAGTTAGGAGGTTGGATATTACTCGTGGACCGCAACACGTAGTTGGCAACGACGGTTCCATCCTAAGATGGCGTTTCCTCGAACCAAGGGTGCACGCAATGTGTCCAGAGTTTTAAAATATCCTCTCCGACCCACATTTTTGGATCTAAAAAGAGCACACAGTAAGACCACAAAAGGGAATGGTGTGGCAATCAGAAGTGAAGTCTTACCCTTGAAAATGTGTCCGTTTTTTGTACCTCTATGTCCATGTTTAATCACAAAGGAGAATACAAATTTGATGGTAGACATGTACATGAATACAAACAACACCAAAACCATTACAAACATAAATTTAAAAAACCAATAACCACTTTAAAAACTACATGTAACTTCCATAAAAACAACTTTCCCACTTCCAAAGTAGAAAAACACTGAAACTGAGGCATGCCGTTTTAGAGTTCAAACTTACTCCACACTGTGTAATGACTGGATCCTTGAACACATTCTTGCACAGGATGCAGAAGAGCTTCCGATTGGGGGGCTCAGTAAACACCAACACCTCCGGCTGGAAAGAACAAGTCAAATCGTTTAGTATGGTGATATAAGTTATACTAAAGCACAGAATGTGTACCTACAGACTATAATTGCAGACAAAATGGAAACCTTTCATTGAGTTAAGGTTTTAGAGCTGGTTAAGATTGACATGACGCACTCATAAGGCCATGTCACACAGGGCAATTTTTGTCAGGCAACTTGGAGGCAACTAACTGCACTGTATGCACAAGGAACACTTGGGCAGCACAAGAGACATTCTTTGAGCTGTAACCCCGGAAAATAATGAGAAAACTGAAATGTGAATGAATTTTCTTATTGGAGATTGCCTGGAGCTGGCTGCCTGCAAATTGCCTCATGTGACATGGACCTTAAACAAAAAGCACCCCATTGATATTACTGAAAGGAGGGAAGCAGTTATGGATATCTTCCAAAGGAGTACAACACCATTACTGACATGTACATGTACCTACATGTAGATGTACATGTAAATGTGCAATGAATAATGTATCCCGCAAAATATGAGAGTTTCAGAGCAAAATAAGGTGCTTCAGCATCACATACATGTACGGTAAGAGCCCAAGCAGTAGGCGGATTTGATCAAAGCATACTGACCAAAAACAATACATGAAGTTGTTACAACATCTCTTTTCTGAACCATCTCATCTCTGAATATGTGTACATGTATATTTTTATTAACATCGTACAACTGCAAACGTGTCCCACTTGTATTCTTCTTTTAGGTGCACACATTTCATCTGGTTCAACACTTATTCATTGAAATAACTTAATCAGAACTTATTCATCGAAACTGTGATAAACTTTGGATTTGGGATGTTTTCAGTACACAGTATATCATCCCCCGATGACAACTTGTAAACCACACTTAAGCTGGGTTCATACTTGCAAATACCTGTAAATGTGAAAGCCATGCAAATTTGACGTCACAAATTCGCAACAAACAATTCGGAAGAGTAAAGCTGTGCTAAACATTTGCAGCAAAAACAGATGTGTGACATCACATACAAAAACAGATGTGTGACATCACATTCAGAATTCAGAATTCCGCAGAAATTAGCAGTGACATGAAATTGGACCCTGCTCTTTTCCGTGCCAACACATCTTACTAAGGAGATCACTACATGAAGTACAGGATGTACACGAACGAGTTATAGGAACACACAAACACTTAGTGTATGCCCAAACGTTTGTGTGCATGTACATGTAATATGGACAGCTCAATATGGCATGGATTTTGTTTTTTCGTTGAATAATGTCAGTACTGAGTCTGCGACTCAACATTGAACGGATGAGCGTTGTAATAAATTTTTCCGAATCAACTTAAGAGAAAGTACATGCAGCTTATGTTGAGAATGGCCTGATGCATAGGGTAACTGTTGCTGTCAGTATTGCTAAATGTTGTTACATTCGATCAGGTTTAATTACTGAGAAAACAGGAAACACGTGAGTCACAAACTCTGGTGTGACAAAAATAGGCCGTGTTTCTCCAGTGCCTTGTGATCTCATACATGGACTCTCTCCTCAATGGAAGAGAAAGCACAATATATACGTGAAAATTTAAAGCACACAGACAGAAATCACATCCTGGGGATACGGGCTGTCGCTCGGCGAGCTTGGGGTCTGGCAGAGGGCCCTGGGTTTGAATCCCACCAGAGCTCTTGTGGGGTTCGAACCAACGACTCTTTTTTCTGCCAAGTGTTAAGTGCTTATGTACAACAATATAAGGCAAAACACAAATAATTAGAACAAACATTAGAACTGACAAATATTCCAAGCATTGTTTAAACGATACTTTTGAAATGTGCTTTTGGAAAACTAAATGGTTTGCAAAGTTTGACAAGAGGACTCTTCAGATAAACTTTGCTTATCTGTTCCAGCTGTTGTCAAATAAATATATTTCTGGTACATGCCTACCAGAATAAGATTACCAGCCAATATACCATGTCACATGTACAATCTGTGACTGGTACCCTGCTTTGTGTTGCTAAGCAAAAAATGTTTAAGCTCAATGAAATTGGGCCTTGGTCTTTAAGCCCATGTGCTCCTTGGGCTCCTTGTAAAATTCAGGCTAAAATTTGTAGTATCTTTTCTAATAGTTATGAAAGTTTTACTCTTTTGTATTGAAAAGAACTCAGGGGTGCATTTTGGTGACTCTGACCAGAAAATAGGTTTGTAACGTAAAATTCATTGACCAAAACAATTTCCGAGAGCTACGCAAAAAAACGGTTTGGTATAAACCAGAGACATTTTGTGACATATGTACATCTCTTGAGAATTAATGTTCTCAAAATATACAGCCTTCATTTTATTCTAAAGTAATGGAACTTAGTGTTTGTAATGTTATCAACATTTTTGGATTAGTAGGCTTTCAGGTTTTTCATTTAAAAAGAATTCAGTCAACATTATTCTTTAGTTTGTGGAATCCACCATCTTGAAACTGAGCCTAACTGAGCCAACAACTCAGTTTCGGTTTGGTCGTAACAGTTGCATCACGGCAACTGAACCAAAAATGCGAAAACGCTTAACCAAAAACTGAAGCTCAAACAAGTTTCTAGTCAGGGTCCAAAATCCACCCAGAGATTTGTTTCACTTTGAATGAAGCTACTCCCTCCTTTCAATACCAACAACCTTTCTGAACCATGGAGTATATCATTTTATTTGACAAACTGCATATTCCCCCCCACCCCACCCCCCCAGTTCCAAAGTCCAGATTAACTGTTTGCAACAGACCAAATTAAAAAGATAATTCCACATGCAATATGGAGGTCATAGTTGAAGGTTAAGGCCACTATTATATATTCAACTCTCCGCACTTGTCACACTCTAACTTTTGTGTGGTTCAAATTACCGGGGGAACATTAATAGGTCGACCCAGGCTGTTTCTGCATGTTACAGTTCCTTCCTTGATTCCTGTAATTTGATTTGACATCATATTTTGCCTGGAGGCTACAAGATGCAGTGCTGTGGTCTGTCATCGGGCACTTCGCTGGGGCTGAACAGAGTTTGAGATTAAAATCACTTTGCAGTTTTTAGAAAAGAATTTATATGACTTTATTCTGAGGCCGATCAGAGTTAACTGTTTGAAATGTCAAGACTATACTAGCGGCTCTTTTCAGAGCCAACACTCTTTTACTTCAGCATTTTTGTTAATGGTTTGGAAGGGTCATCCATCCTTTCACTCTAGTTAGAAGAAAATAAGTAAAATATTATTTACTAAAACGTAGTCCAAATTTCATCACGATGAGTGCTCCATTTATATGAATTTTTCTTTTTAGAACAATATAAAAAGTTCTCATGTTTTAATACACTGCAGATTGTTATGAGTCTAACAAATCTGTTTACATGGTTTAGTTATTTAAAAAAATTAAATAAAAATAAGGCAAGTTGTAAAAAAGGAAGAGGAAAAATATGGAGGCAAGTTCTTACAGGCAGCATTTTTCATTTGGTTGATTCAGTTATGACTCATGATTATCTCAAAGAGGATGTCTGAAGCAATAATATAAATATTTGTTAAAGGTTAACTCCAAGTATTTTATGTACAAATTCCAAGTACCTTTTGACAATTTTATAGTTCTAGTATTGTCAAAGTTGCACAACTTTTCTTCACATGGAATGAAAAATCTGCATTATTGAAGATACTAATTGACATTCCTCATTCCCCCATCAACCTCATCCGCAATCCAACAGCCTCCACCACCACCCTTAACCCTCGCAACTCAAGATAATTCAACTCTTGGAATTGCTTTGACAACTGTCAACCGTAGCGGCACAAAAATTGATTGCTCATGATCAATGGCAGATTTGTATCTCTGAGGGGATGGGAATTTCATTGATTCCAGAAAGTAATGCTCACATGAAACGTTCCAGTTGTGTTTGAATAAAAGTTAGCCAGGGCTTATGTACATGTATGTATGCACTGTGTACAGTGCTGTATATTGGTACAAGTACATGTATGTACAGATGCATACATGTAGTTGCTAGCTGCTACACCGTTGCATGCATTTAAACGTGAAGACAGTGATCTTACCATGTACACTATTACACATACATGTACCACTGGCTACAGCGTTTTATGTATTACACTGTACTACATGTACCTGTTACATGTACAATGACACCTGTTACAATGTACACATGTACAATGTTTACTGTACTGCTACACGTTACATATGTTACATTGTTACATTTACACACCGTGGTGCAACGGCCATACTGCTACAGCGTTCCATTTATACAGACTGTACTGCTATAAACTGTACTGCTACTATACATAGCTATACATGGGAGTGTGGCTCTAGTGTTGGGACTTGTTTGGGGTTTGCTATCCTTATCCCCCACTGTCGGCAGCTTCGGGGAGCCGTCCCTTTTCTTGCTCTGTTAACATGGCTGGCCTGCCACTAGGGAGTTTACTTTTGTTTTTTGTTTTTGTTTTTTTATCCACCCTTTTAATAGCCTGCTTTAGCCCATTCACTTGTGCAATATTTTAAATCGTTTTTATTTAAATCGTTTTTATTTATTAACAAGTTTATTTATTTATTTATTTTTATATATACTTCTTTATTTGTTTATCTTTACTTTTACTGTTATTTTACTTATTTATTTTCGTTTTATAAATTAGTTATTTATTATTTATTATTGGTTTTGTATAATTATCTGCTTTTATTATTGCGTGTACTATATTATATGTTTAAATCTATATTTATTTCATTGTGTACCCCAGATGTGGGGCAACAGATCTACGGATCATAGTATGTATTTGCTTTTGTTGTCCCTTGCCCATCTCGGGGTATATTGTCTTGTATTTTGTTTTGTACTGTTATGGCAAATAAAATAATAATAATAATAATAATAACATGTACATGAATAGGTTGTACATGTAGTACTGCTAAGGGGTTACATGCGCATGTACAATGTACTGCTACAGCATTACATGTATACTGCTACAGCGATACTGTTCAACAGCGTTACATGTACACATACACTGTACTGTTACATGTTACACGCATCATTAACAGTGTACAGGTGTACTGCAAATAAACAAACATTATAAAATCACTACATGTAGGCCTACCATTTGGGAGAACTTTAACTTTTTCTAATGTTGGCGCTAGTAATAATGCTATTCTGCTAATTACACTAAAAACAAATCAAAAGAACACACATTTTCAATTCATTTTTTATTCAAATGAAAACTTTTTCCAATGAAACGTGGTTTGGCACAGGGAGTTTAGTAGTAACCACAACATCATTAAGTATATGGGTGAAGGGACATAACGAAGCGAATTGATTTTCCCGATTCAATCATGCCTGGGCAAACCCATTAATTGAGTGACTTCCATACAATTACTGCATAGACCTAAAAAAGTTCACTAGTTTGCTATAGATCAAACTACACTTTACTAGTTTGCTATAGACCACAGAACAGTTTACTAGTTTGCTACAGACCACAGAACAGTTTACTAGTTTGCTACAGACCACAGAACAGTTTACTAGTTTGCTACAGACCAAGGAACAGTTTACTAGTTTGCTACAGACCAAGGAACAGTTTACTAGTTTGCTACAGACCAAGGAACAGTTTACTAGTTTGCTATAGACCACAGAACAGTTTACTTGTTTGCTATAGACCAAGGAACAGTTTACTAGTTTGCTACAGACCAAGGAACAGTTTACTAGTTTGCTACAGACCACAGAACAGTTTACTAGTTTGCTACAGACCAAGGAACAGTTTACTAGTTTGCTACAGACCAAGGAACAGTTTACTAGTTTGCTATAGACCAAGGAACAGTTTACTAGTTTGCTACAGACCAAGGAACAGTTTACTAGTTTGCTATAGACCAAGGAACAGTTTACTAGTTTGCTACAGACCAAGGAACAGTTTACTAGTTTGCTATAGACCAAGGAACAGTTTACTAGTTTGCTATAGACCAAGGAACAGTTTACTAGTTTGCTATAGACCAAGGAACAGTTTACTAGTTTGCTACAGACCAAGGAACAGTTTACTAGTTTGCTATAGACTACTTTGTTACTAGTTTGCTAGTGTCCCTAAAAGTCTCTCATTGAGAACACAAGGTGGATGATTCCACAATTTTACGACAATTAAAAAAATAGCAATAGGATAAACTCAGCATACAAGTACCATACATTGGATATTTGAAACTCAACCTTTCACAACATCAGACCTTACACAGGCACACTACACATCAAGCCCACACATGTACCACCTAGGGAAAGTTTGACCCACAACAAGCTGTGTATTATATCTGAGACAGGGTTAAGAAAGTGGACTAGTTATCAAGTTGACTTAAATTAGACTTCTACAGTACCTTCAAGATCCACACTCAAGTCTGTGAAGATAAAAAATCATTATACGTGCTGCAATTTGTAACAAACAGCATCAATTTCATGGGCCAAGCCAACTTAAACTTTTTAGAGGAATTCAAATGATATCTCGACTATGTTTTGATTAACAATTTCCTATTTAATCTGAAAATTGCCGTTTTCCTTTACCGAAAGGAAAACAAACACTTTATAAATTGTCGTGCAAAAATATTTGCCAGAAGTATCATTTTATACTAATTATCTGTGTATGTAGATACTCCAAGTAAACTAATCAGGTGCCTAAATTAATTAGCGGCATTCCAGGTCATTAATTGGCTTCCGATTCTTGGCCCACTTTTTGTTTTCCGCTTTTGCAAAACCGCAACTCTGAGGGATTCTCATGAAGAATAACATAATCACCAACACCTGCTCAGGATTAATGCATCATACTTAATGCATCAAGTATGCATGAATGTCCTTCTTGGAGATTGCCTGGAACTGGTTACCTGTAAATAACTTCTTGTGATATGGATTTTAAGAGGCTTGATGAAGAGTGTAACCACTCATCATTTGCCATGATAGATTCCTGCTTGTCCATTACAGAACTCAACACAACAAAATGCATTGAACCTTGCACAACAAGGTTCCTACGCACACTTTTTAGTCTGAGAGTGAAAAAAAAATGCAAACTCATGCAACCAAGTCTGCCAAAAAACATTATTTATGTCGCACATTCTCTCTTCCGGCTTTGCTTTTCTGGTTTATAGTTTTTATAGCTTTAAGGAAAGGGAGTACATTCTCAAAGCCTTTGGGTACTCAACAATCAGGAACCTAAGCAATTTCCAATGGGACAAGTGAATTAGCTCCCGAGGGACTGCCAAGACTGTTCCCAATGGACTTCAAGCACGCTAGACATCAATAGCTGCTTGTTTACCATGGCAGGTTGGACCTTACTGTAAAGCTCACTAAACGCTCCTCCGCTGAGCCAACGAATCCTTGACTCTATTAAGAGAAGCCGTGGCTATACAGCTAGCGCAGCTACATTGTACATGTACATACACTGAAGTACATATGTAAATCTCTGTATCATGCAAACACTGTATTCCATCAAGAAGCCATGGCTAAACGTAAACAGCTGGTTCAGCTGTATGTACACTAATGTACGTACGTGCATCTCTGTGTTATGTAAATACTCTGCTCTGTCAAGAAGCCGTGGCTAAACAGAAACAGCTAGTTCAGCTACGTACAACGTACATGTACACTGATGTACGTAATGTGCATCAAACACTGTATTCCATCTAGAAGCCATGGCTAAATGTAAACAGCAAGTTCAGCTGCATACATTGATGTAAGTACATACACGTACATCTCTCTGCACATAAACACTGTACTTAATCAAGAAGCCAGGGCTAAACCAAAACAGCTAGTTCAGCTACATGTACTGATCATGTACATCTCGGTATGATGTAAATACTCTGCCCTGTCTTAGAAGCTGTGGCTAAATGCAAACAACTAGTTCAGCTACATGTACATACACTGATGTACATAATATGCATCAAACAATGTACTCTGTTCAGAAGCCATGGCTATGCATCTCCATCTCATTGCTTTAAATTGTCAACTTCCAAGAAAGAAAATGGATTGTAAGAGAAAAAATAACGGCAGGATGTTGTTTGCTTGGCTGAAAATGAGTTCCAAAAATTTGAAATGGTACTTAAAATGTTTACCTTTTTGACATAAAAGGTTTTTTAAACAAAAATTGGTAATGGTAACATATACATGTACATGTAACAAAAAATTGGTAATAACAAAAGACAAAAAAGCTTGAAAGTCACATGCCCCATGCCGATTGAGAGCACCACAAGTTAAACCCAGTTGACTGGTCAGAGTCAGATCAGATCACCCCATAGCTCCCCCCCCCAAAAAAAAGGCCATCCCTGGCACCTATCACTATGACAAAATGTTCAACCCCAACAGCATCACCTTAAAAATTACTAAGAAATATGTGGCAGCCAGTCTAATACTACATGTACATGGCATTGTGGCTGTGACAAGTTTCTGCTCAGTAAAAATCATGTATGCTGAGCAATTAGCCCTATATAGGACTCTTCCTCTGTGCTGTACACAGATACAGAGTCCTAAATATTAGGGCACGTTTCTGGGGCGGAAAAATTTCAAAGCTTCATAACTCAAATCTTACCTGCAAGAAGCCACTAATTTCACCGGATTCACATTCCATGGTGGCATACATTTTTTTGCGGTGGGTTTTGGACATCATATATTCCTCATTAATCTGTCATTTTCATGAAATAATGCAGCTCTCAACGTGAAAAAATTCTGCAAACTTTTAATAAAGAAAAACCAAGACGCGGGCGTTTGCATGGGCGCAGATTACGCATACCGCAAAATGCACCAAATTTATATATAACTTTTTGGTCACAGTATCTTGACAGCACAGCGTTAACATGCAAACGCAATGCACGATATGCGCGTCATGCACCCTGCATCTTACACGCGAATAAGCGAGGCAGACACTGTGAGGATATGTGCGTCATGCACCCTGCGTCTTACACGCGAATAAGCATGTACGTACGCACGGCAGACACTGAGGATATGTGCGTCATGCACCCTGCATCTTACACGCGATCATGCGAGAAGACGAACAAAATGGATGTTTTTTTTATAATGGATGCATTATTTCCTGAAAATGACGGATTAATGAGGAATATATGACGTCCAAAACCCACCGCAAAAAAATGTGTGCCGCCATGGAATGCGAATCTTGTGAAATTAGTAGCTTCTTGCGGGCAAGATTTGACTTATGAAGCTTTGAAATTTTTCCGCCCCAGAAATGGTAGCTGATATCCAGGACGTCACTGTAGTGTATTACGAAAGTGAAAGGCCGCCAGGGCTAGCTGAGCAATATGTAAATGTACCTGGCCAAATTTCATGAAGCTAGTAAACAGCAAATGGTGCGGCTTAGCAAACTTACCGGCTAACCAAAAATAAGAAGGGAGCCAGTCACAAACAAAACAATGGTATTTTGGCTGGTGTAACCTGTTTCTGCTAAGCAGCAAAACGTTTCTGTGCTAAGCCGTTTTGTTGTGCTTAACAGCTTCATGGACCTTGGCCCTTCTGATGAGATTAATACCAGACACAGAGCACAGTCATCCTACCTCACTACCCTCAGAGCTGTCCACACTCTTGGATCGGTTGAGATCACTGTACCGGTGGTTGGTGGTTAGTTTTGGGCGTGGCTGATGATGAGGAACGAGAGAGCGAGGGCAGCAGGTGATAAAAAGAGGATGCAAAATGAGAATGAGATGGCAAGATGATAAGAGCAAAGATGAGACAACAGTTGGCAAGAAATGTTTTAGTAAAACAACCCAAATTTCATAATTAAGCATAAAATATCAGGGAAAAAAACTTCCTGGTACTGGTCTGAAATAACAAACATTGATATTTAAGCTGGTAACCTGCCCCATTTGATAAAACTATGAAGCTTGCTAGCACTTAACAATCATGCTCAGCAAAACCAGGTTACCAGCCAAAAAATCAATGTAATGTACATTGCTTGTAACTGGCACTCCGCTTATTATGCTCAAAAGTTTGTTAAGCAAGTTTTTGTTCTGCTTTATGAACTTTGGCCCCATACCCACTGACCCAAGCAAAGTTTTCTGTTTTTTTCCTAGATTTGCATAGTGTGTAATCAGTTGTACGAGGTTGTCTACACTCCCACAATCTGAGCAAAGTGTCCATCATTATTCACCCTGCTACTGTACAGGTGTTCCATGTATTTAAACTCACTATATTTGGGAGGGGGTCATCACTCTCAATGACAAGTGATTTAATTCAGCCCACTATTTTTGGCCCACTAAATATTTAAAAGGGCAGCGCAAAGAGTAAACAAAAATTATTGTTGCCCTTTAACATGTTTAAGAATCATATAAATATTCAATTCTGATCCTTGAACTATAAACCTTCTCTTCTTGAAACCACTTTTCAAAGCACTATTTTGAGATGCCATTAAAATAAGTTGAACAGTTTTTGTAAATAATTTTGGGTTTAACCAACAAAAATTGACATGAGTGGGACTTGAACCTACAACCTTCACATTAACATGACGGTGCTCTACCAACTGAGCTATCTAGCCCTATGCTGATGGTCTACCTATTTTCTGAATATCTTTGACTGGTAAATACATGTATATTCTAGTAAGCATAATTTTGTTGTTTTCAACTACTTTTGTGCTTAAGCAACTCTATAAAATTTTGCCCCTCCTGGTCATTCTAAATGGTCAACACATACTTCAAAGCTCAACATGTACACAAGTCAATGGAGTTTAAACCTACAGCATGAAGATAGATGCAGTTTACACCCCATCATTCAAACTGCCTTCCATTAACTTCTCATCTTACTACAGAATTAGCAAATAGTGCTATTTGTACCAAACCACATTTTGAAAAGTACGCTGCAGGCAGGATGTTGTGTTTCCCATGACTCTTTACACACTCCATCTTCATATATGATAAGAGTGACTGCTTGGTGTGTTTTTTTAGTGTGTGTGTTTGTGTGTTTTTTCTGCCAAACTTCAAGTAGAGAAACTTTACTTTGTACTTGAGTTAAACATGGAAACTGAAACTGGAGGAAAGTGTCACTTTGTAGGCCCCCTATATATCGAACTGATGTAATAATCCGGTGACTGCCCTACATGTATGTTCCAACACATGTATGTTCCGACACCCGTGTTCCAACACCCCAATATTCCAACACCCATATATTCCAATAACCCTATGTTCGACACCCCTATGTTCCAACAACCCTATGTCCAAACAACCCTTTGTCCCAACAACCCTTTGTCCCAACAACCCTTTGTCCCAACAACCCTATGTCCCAACAACCCTATGTCCCAACAACCCTATGTCCCAACACCCCTATGTCCCAACAACCCTATGTCCCAACAACCCTATGTTCCAACACCCCTATGTTCCAACACCCCTATGTCCCAACAACCCTATGTTCCAACAACCCTATGTCCAAACAACCCTATGTCCCAACAACCCTATGTCCCAACAACCCTATGTCCCAACACCCCTATGTCCCAACACCCCTATGTCCCAACACCCCTATGTTCCAACAACCCTATGTTCCAACACCCCTATGTTCCAACACCCCTATGTTCCAACAACCCTATGTTCCAACACCCCTATGTTCTAAAAACCCTATGTTCCAACGCCACTATGTTCCAACAATCCTATGTTCCAACACCCCTATGTTCCAACACCCCTATGTTCCAAAAACCCTATGTTCCAACGTCACTATGTCCCAACAACCCTATGTCCCAACACCCCTATGTCCCAACACCCCTATGTCCCAACAACCCTATGTCCCAACAACCCTATGTTCCAACACCCCTATGTTCCAACACCCCTATGTTCCAACAACCCTATGTTCCAACAACCCTATGTTCCAACACCCCTATGTTCCAAAAACCCTATGTTCCAACGCCACTATGTTCCAACGCCACTATGTTCCAACAATCCTATGTTCCAACACCCCTATGTTCCAACACCCCTATGTTCCAAAAACCCTATGTTCCAACGTCACTATGTTCCAACAACCCTATGTTCCAACAACCCTATGTTCCAAAAACCCTATGTTCCAACGCCACTATGTTCCAACAACCCTATGTCCCAACAACCCTATGTTCCAACACCCCTATGTTCCAACAACCCTATGTTCCAACAACCCTATGTTCCAACAACCCAATGTTCCAACAACCCAATGTTCCAACAACCCTAAGTTCCAACACCAATATCTTCCAATAACCCTATGTTCCAACAACCCAATGTTCCAACAACCATGTTCCAACAATCATATGTTCCAACATCCCTATGTTCCGGTAACCCCCCTTGATCTACTGTTACACAGTAGGGTTGGGTTGAGGTGAGGCTTAAGGTTAGGGTTAGGGTTAAGCCTAGGGTTAGCATTAGGTTAGCATTAGGAAAATACATTAGGGGTGTCGGAACATTAGGGGTGCCGGAACATTAGGGGTGCCGGAACATAGGGGTGTAACCAATAATTGCATCGGGGATAAAGAATACTTTTATTTTACCCGTACACTGAATGTGAGATGAGCACTGTAGACTCGAGTCCTTAGAGGGAAAAAACCCATAGGCTACTCTATTTTTTAGTTTTGGTTCGCTACTGAATTTTGATGATATTCACTTAGAATGGCATTCATTTTTACAATTTGACTTCCGCACAAATTTTCCTTAAAAAGTACTTTTCAGGAAAACTTGTACACGTGTACACTGCCATCCTTTCCTGCAGAGATAAAGGCAAATGCGTTGTGTCTGTAAGACCACATACGGGTTGAAAGGAATCGTGAAACATCAAAGGAGGCAATAGTGTCATAAATACGTTTCTTTTATGGGCGGCCTCAAGTATCACAAAATGTATAACTGGGTTGGCACAAATAAGAGCACCAGACTAGAGCTCTGGTGTTTCTAAATCTAATCATGGCACTAGTGTCCTTGAGCAAGATACTTTACCATAATTGCTTTGTCCTTCAGATGGGACATTAAGCCATAGGTCACTGTACTAGAATTGGAAGTGCACATTGAACCCAGAACACTTATCATGGTAGAGTAGGGGTTAACCCTGGTGTTTCTGATTCACATAGCAAGCACCCCTTGTTTACAGGTTTCTTCAGACCTGTGAGCTACAGTGATTAAGCTCACTTATGAGGCATCCTCGATTGCAATTCCATACATGCCTGAATTATTATGATATTAAAAGTAATAATATGCCTTTTTTATAAAAAATGTGTATGCTTTTTTTTTATGAAGAGTATGTGTACTTGAAAGTTTTGCGAGGCAAAATTTGTTTATACGGTGATATAGGTGCATTGCACTTTGACAAGTTTTAAATGTACAAGATAAACTGCGAGTATGTTTTGTAGTGAAGGTTGCCCGTACTTTTGCCAGCCACAAGACTTGTGGTTGACAAAACTTGTGGCTGCGACGTTGCAAAAGGAACGTCTGTACAAAACATGCTCCATTTCGTATCCCATGATGCATTGAGGAAGGCCGCCCTCTTTTGTGCAGTGTCAATGGGTTTTTTTCTGGAAATGTTTTGATAGTACTTATCACCTAAAGATTTGGCAGGGCTTTTGGGCTGGAAATGTTAAGCCATGTTGATGACCAGTCAAGCTTTTGGGATTACAGCACTCAACGAGTAGGTTAAATATGTGTATATTTTGATTGAGCACTTTGGCACACCGTAAACATTGTACCTGGGGGCTGCTGAAAAAAAAAAACGAGTTTATAACCTTTCTTTTCTCTTTTTGTTCCAGTGTGGCAACGACTAATGACCTGGTTAAAGTGAAAACTTTTAATGGCCACTTCTCTTAAGTCTGGTAACCTATATGTAGGCATATACATGTATATTGACTATGAAACACAATGATGCACCAGAAAATTCCTGTACATGTACTTACAATTACATATGGTGCAATGATGTTCAAAACTTTCAGTATTTTTTAACAGTTGGAGACAGCTTTCCTAAGTGTTTCCAATAATGTGTCCAACAAACTTGGGAAAGGCTCACATTGCTTCTTGAATTGTACAGAACTACGTAAGAATCTTGAGACGTTTGTCTTTGACTACTTTTGCGTGTGATGCAACGGTTAAGTGTCAATAATAATTGTATAAGTGTGATTCTGTGCCGCAAAGATTTATTGGAAAAGTGGTTTATTGGGAAGCAGGAACTTCTTTAATGAAGGATCCCAGGGGTTTAGTGAAGTAACAACACATTCATGTAACTGGGAAATTGGAAACATTCACTTGTTAAATCCTAAATGAATAGTGAATGTCATCCGAAGGTCGGACATACTAGGCTACATGTAGCAAGCGGCAGTTTGGAAATTGTACGCACTGCAGATAAATGTTTGAACAGCACGTGCCACAGGTTGGGTTAATGCAATCAGGGAGAGAAAAAATTGAAGGAAACTTCAATTGTGTTAATAGTTTGCAATTTAAGTACTTGTTTTTAGTAGTTGTGAATGTCTAGTGCTTGATTAGTAATGCACAGAATGTGGATGAGTTGAAATAAAACCCCAATGATGTGAGATTTAGAGAGAGCAGAGGAGACTTACCGTCATATCAAGATCTCCATCATAGGACGGGGTCGACGAGCCCCGGTTGCTTTTGAAGGACGGGGACACGGGCGCCAGAGACGTACCCCCTGCTACTTCTGAAAATATGAAGGGGAAAAGATTGGCATTTCGCATAGTGGCCCCTGCGAGGTAGCAGCATTGGGCCGGGAGGGTGGATACTCTGTGGCGCAACAGGGACTGATAAGGCGGCGCCTTACGCCTTGATAAGGCTGGCAGCGTGAAGTACGCGGGGTTCCCCAGTCTGGGTTAAATCACACAGGACATCTGTTGCTGGTAATAGCTGCTAGGCAGGGAGCCATCAAATGGCAGTGCACTCGGATGGTTGTGAGCTTGCCAGCAGGCAGTGGAAACGAGAGAAGGTGGGGGGGGGGGGGTTGTCTGGCTGTGGTGGTGAGCGTGATCAAAAATATCGTGACGTGACTACTTCCTGGCTTCCTCCCAGTACACAGGATGCATACATTAATAGCCTGTCCATGGGACTAACTCAACTACTAAAGATGTCACTACATTTACAGTACAAACGTGTGTGTGTGTGTGTACAATGCGTAACGCATGAGGCATGCGCAGTCGCCGGATGATGCAACACAGAGTATGATTCCAAAATGATTAAACACAGGCAACTGAGATCGGCAAACATGTGTGGGCCTCACCAATCAATGCCGAATATATGATATTAAGATTAACTGCAAACTAGAAATAAAGTACAATTTAGAAGGTCATTCTGTCACAGTTATTTTACTGCTCTGGTGACTAAAGTAATAAACGTACAAGGAACAGCTGATAGTTCTTGTACTTAGGGAATCAGGGTTATACATTTGTACATGTTCAATGCTTGTTATAAATTTATTGGAGTACATGTAGGACTACCCATATCAAACCAAAGTTTGCATGATTTTGGACAGTGGACCTTTCTTGCATGTAAAAATGTAGCCATAGGATTGTGAAATATTTTGGCCTCACATGATGACCCCATCAAACGTTTTTCTAAAAATCTTTTCGCCATTGAGAAAGACTCTGCTAAGGTCAAAACTTGAGTTCATTAACAAACTATGCATTTATACCACAAGTCATTTTGGTTGGCATGGTTGGTAATGTAAGTAGTTACCTTTTTTATGATTTTCGTCTTGAATTGTGCAAACTCCCATGAAAAAAAATGCAAGTTAAATATTGTTTGTTGGGTGGGCTATTTTTAGATTCAGACTGCCGGGTGCAAAGTGTTTAATGATAATAAATAATAGCACTTTATCAATGGGCATCTCATAGTGATTATCATTGTTTATTTCCAGACAAGTTTTTGAAGTTTTTGAATTATGAGACCCATGTAGCACCTTCTAAGGGTTTACAAGGTGCTGCGCCGCATTCAGCAGCGACTGCCAGAAACACTGAAGCAAACCCCTTCTCTTAGTGTCACTTGAACCCACAGTCTGCTGATCAGAAACACCAGAACTTCAGTCCAGAGTGCTTGACCGGTCGGCCATGACGCGCCACAAGTAATGGGTGCCTGCAGAGCTTACTTCCACTTGTTTCTAATTACATAGGCCTACAACAAAAAATAATATTTAACGAGGGTCTTCAAGGTCAAAGTTCAGTTTTGTGATGCACTCATTTTCCAATAGATAGAGTCCTCGTGAAAGTGGGGGGAAAAATTACAAGTCGCTAACCTCACATTTTAAAATGGTGTAAAATGTCATTTTATTTGAAAGGCGTACTCTTTCAGAGCGAAATTTGAAATGGACATCATTGGACATCAAAAACAAATGGGTCAGTACATTTTCATGTAGACGTTTTGCGACAGTCAAGAGGTTAAATTCAATGCTGTTTTGATTTATTTGAATCTCATCAAAATTCAGGAATTAATTGAAACTTTTCTGTACAAAAATGTAAAAACCATAAATTTGAAATGTGACGCCATCAATTGTTTTTGGATTTGAAAAAAATTGCATTTGAAGGGTATCAAACATACTGGCATTTTACACCATGAAACATAAGAATAGAGGCTTGTAAAATACACTCCATCTACACAAGAATCTAATGGAAAATCACTGGATCACAAAACTGAATTTGACCTTGAAGCTCCTCTTTTTAAATCAATCTGTAAGTTCCATCAAATTGGCAGAAGCATCAGGCAGTGTCATTTGTAAGTCATGTGGACAACATTAGTCATTTTCAAGGACTCTTATCCATCCACTCTTTCAGTAACCCAACACAAACATGAAATAACAAACCTGTGAAAGTTTTTAAAACTCAATCAAGAGTAGGAGTCACAGGAAAATACTGGAAAACCCTATTATAAATTGTCCCAAAAGTTGAGAAATTAAACCTTTATCAAAAGAGGTTTACACATTGTACAGACCTTTGCAGATAATTTTACACTATTCAGTCTTTGAATATTTCAGGCTTATTTTGTTGTAAGGCTCTCAGTTCAACAGTGGATATTTCTTTAAGAACAGATTATTTTTAAGTCATGTTTGTGCAGATATTCTAAACACTGCAATGTTAGTTCATTTGTATTTCGGCATTTGTACAAATTACGGAAGAAATTTTCAGTTTGCTCTATCAGAGCTTGGTTTCATATTAAGCACAAATCACAGCTTTAATATGTCTATGTTTAGCGGTACATTTATGTGATTAATACCTCGATGAAATTGAGCCAAAGTACACCACGTAACTCTTCAGGATGTTTGGAGCCGTAACCTGTACTATCTTCTTCCAAATAATCTTTCACGTTGGCAACGTGCCAAGCTTAACTACTAATGTGCTACATCATACATGAATAATAAATCAACGGCTTGAGGTTTTTTGTCATTGACTGATTCATACATAAAGCATAAGTGTCATGGAGCGGAACCAGTAAAGCCATTAACTGTGATTTCTCACCCATTTTCTGGGTTTCTAAATTAATTCTTCATGAACCAACTGTCGTAAAGTTATACACCTTGTAAGAACATCGACTGCCTGATTGAGTAAGGTGTTCAATTGTTATCGTCGCTCAGTATTTTGAATGACAGCCTGATATCAAAGCTGCCAACATTTTTATCTTGCAATCAGGGAGATTTTGTACAAAAAAGCAGGGAGATATTTAGAATTACGTTCAACATAATTAGGACAACAAATATTCATAATCAGGGAGTTTTGTTCAAATTTGTTCATCCGAAAATGGAAAGGTTGGTTTATTTTCAAGGAACTTTCTGCAGAATCACGGAGAGTTGGCAGCTCTGTGATGTGCTTCAACCAAGATATAGCTTGGAATTTTTATGTTTTGTTTAAGAATATAAAAGGAGCAAGGACAATATTTTCTTGTTCAGAGAGGAAGACTAGGTTAGCTACAGCAGGTTGTTAAAATTCGCTGTCTAACTGTCTTGGTCCTCTTCCTTAAACTCATGGATGCTGCATTGACATCCAAGTTAAAAACATGGTCCATGCCAGAACTTTTAAAACAAGTTTGATAAAAGTTGGTTTTAGTTGGAAAGCAGTGTCCAACACTTTTCAAAACACTCCCAGACAAATAACTGTGTACTTATTCAGATTACTAAAAAGAAACCCAGAGACGGTTCTAAAAAAACCCGTTTGCATCCAATTGACTGATTTGAAGAATTGAGTTTGCGGCCTCCCAAAACAGGATTGCTGTATGTATGTATGTGTTGAAAAACAAGCAAAAAGTGGAGCCAGGTGCCTGCAGCTCGGACACCTGCAGTTACTATGTGTGCCCGTCTCAATCATAGTGTTGATTAGGTATTTAAAGCAACTTAAGACATGTCCTTGAGCAAATATAGGGCTGGGTGTTGAGAAATGACAGTCTCTCTCATTGAGTCCGGGAGGACTTCCAAGTCCATCAATTTTGCTGGCCTGACAGGAGTCATGGAAAACAATCCTGAACCATCTGGATTCAGTCCATATTTTGACAGCCTGCCGTTGGGGCCAACAACTACCCCCCCCCCCCTATCCTAACCCAACAGCTTTAGCCTATTCATCAAAATGAATTGTTGTTTGCCCCAAAATATGTGTCAACTTACCACAAACCAGATCCATCATTTTCATGGCCAAAAAGTGGATAGATTTGACTTTCTTTATGAAAATACCATGACAGATTTTTGCTGTTTCCTCAACAGGTAGATACTGTATTCACTAAAACTATCACAGGTGATTTTTATAATATCTTTCTTATTAATGTTGCCTTTAAATCAGCATACATGTACATTGACAAAAACCAAATGATGACCCCACCGTTAAGTAAGTCTATACAGAACACATTGTCATGAGAATGGCTTGCGATGTACATGTATGGTTTTTGTATGGCTTTGTGACCATGTGCCATGCGTACTTACCAGAAGTAGGAACATTTAAACCACTTAATGAGACATTAAGCGCTATGGTAGACGCTGACGACAGGGTGGTACTGTGGCCGCTTGGGGTCTGAAAATGTGGTGAAAAAGAACAATTCAGATGAAACAACATGTTTTTTCAAGAAGGAGAAACACACGTTCTGCAGCCGATTTCACGTAACTTTACGTAACTGTGTAAGTCCATTTGCGCAACATTTATTGCGTAAGTTGTGCACCACTGATACACAAAATCTTGCACATGTGGACTTACGCAGTTGCGTAAAATTTCGTGAAATCAGCTGCTGGCTTGTTTTTTGGATGCATTTTCAAAGCTATTTAAAGATTTGTTTAAAGATGTTTATGTCAACTACTTGCAGGAGAATCTCTGAGTATAGATAGTTCCTAATAGATGCCAGCTTAAATTGTTTACAGGCAGCTTGGGTTTTGGCTTTGAGCTGCATCAAGCCTTCTAATTTACTACACAGCCAAGTGGTTTGCCGAAAAAAAAAACGTACAAGCAACTTAATAAAACTCTCACTTGCCACATAAGGTATTTATGCACAATGCACGGTTGTGCGCTCAAAATTGTTGTACCAATGCCTATAAAGATGGCTGACTTTACGCTTTGTGATGTCAAGTGGGAACTATCAATTGGCCACTGTAGTCATGACGCCATCCCCTGTTCACCAAATAGCAACTATAGCAACTGGATCATGCCGTCCCATACACACAAACAGTGTCATATTGTAATCAGCATCTTATACATGTACCTTCATGAACCCAAAATAACTGCACTTATAACTTTCACCAGTATGATTATAACCTGTTGCACCATATTTTACAACTATTTTTGCCGTATTTTGATACTATCAAATGTTAAAAAGTGTAAGTTTGTGCTCTGTGTTGAGTGTTCAATCGAATGCATTGTAATATGAAAGTGGCATGAACCATTGTCAAGGAAGTGAGAGTGACTTCGGTAGAATGATGTCAGACTACGATGGCGAATACAGTGCATGTCATAAAGGTATATATAGATTATTATTTTGTAACTAAACCATAATTTTTCATTTACGATGAGATAACTGCATCAGTTAAATTATGATTATCTTTATATCAAAGAATCAAAGGAGTGTGTGTACATTTGTAAAAGTGAACAACGAAAGTTCTGCACAAATCCTCATGGCTGTAGTATAATCTTCTTGCGTGTACTAAAGTGGTAACAACTGGAAACACTGCAAACTATATGCACTGTTTCATTCAAAGTTGATTGGTCTCCCACATTTCCAATTAAATAACAGATTTAACCAGTGATTCAATCAACAATTAGTGGTAGCAAATACACAGCGCCCTCTGTTGGCAGATTCTGTGCTCTGATTTGGAGCCGGGCCATCTGGCAGGAATCGACAAATTTACTAGCAGATGAATTGATAGTCTTTCCTCATGCAGTAGGCTTCTCCTCAAGCCGCAAGATGGTTACTAGATCTTCAATCGGAAAAGGTGGATCATGAATATGCAAGAAAATTTAAATTACATTTGCCGGGATGACATTTCTAAAAAGCATGACACAAGAGTACTACAAAACATTAAGTGCAAATTTTGTCAATGGCCTCACGTTTGGACCCTAGCCATGTTAGCAGAGCCTTTCTCAAGGTCTCTACTAGGATTGAATCGTGAGGCCAATGAAAATTTGTTTTTGCATTTATACCACAGTTCATTTTGGCTGGTAAGCAGTTTGAAACGCTAATTCTGATTTCTCAAAATAATACGGAACTACAGGAATGTGATTTGAGGCAGTGCATGGTAGAATCATTCAATCCAATTAAATTATATTCATATAGCCTTATTATTCAACTCAAAAATTACATGACAGTAGTTAAAACATTAAAACTGACATGTTTTCATTTTTTTTTTTTACTGATGAAGGTATGTAAATTAAGAAGACAAAATTTCAAAGTGATAAAACCTGCAAATACTAAACAAACAAACAAAATGGTCAAAAGCAGTGACAGTAGCAAAAATTATCAATGTGTATTTTGTTTTTTTTGGGGGGGAAGTCGTTTTGTTTTGGCTTTTTCCCCTTTTTTTATGGGGGTGCGGTAAAACCATGTTATACTCTATTAATTCTTTAGAGCAGAAAGTATTTCTGAAAGAACTTTTCCTGCTGTTTATCAACTGCTGCAGGAGTGTCTAAGGAACTACATGTAGGGGACTTCTACTATTGCTTAATAGTGGATCGGGGGACTTCTTGTAATATATCCCTGAGTGAGACAAGTCTAATCTCAACGTAGAGTGTTTGAATTGCTGGTCTTTATATAGGAAGACTACAGTACTTGTGTGTAAATATTGCGTGTCATGGCCAAGCGTTCAGAACACCAAACTCAAGTTTTGGTGTTTCTGATTAGCAGAGTGTGGGTTTGAGTCCCGGTCTTGGGACTTGTGTCTTTGAGCAAGATACTTTACAATAATAGATCGATCCATTAAGCCCCGCCTCCTTACGAGTTGACCAATCACAGCCGCGAAACCCGATCACCATTAGTGTAAAGATCACCAAGCAGCTCAAATGGTGATCAGATTTCGCGGTTGTGATTGGTCAATGAGAAATGGGCGTGGCTTAATGGATCGGTGTATTGCTTTGTCCTTTGGATGGGACATTAAGCCATGGGTCCCCCAGGATTGGTAGTGCACATTGAACCCAGAACACCTATCATGGAAGAGTAGGAATTAACCGCGGTGTTTCTGGTTCACATAGCAATTACCCTTGTTTACAGGTTTCATCAGGCTTGCGAACTACAGTGATTAAGTTCACTTCTGAGTTCTGCGGCGTCATTGGTTTCACTACCAGTGATGTAATAAGATAAACTACAAAAACATGATCACGTGTTTTCAGATTATCACAGGTTGACTGAATGTTGTATTTACTGAAAACTAGAGGATTGCAACAAATTATACTCTTCCAAAATCCAATCGTTTACTCTCCCTTTAAAATTCAAAATCAACATTCTCATTTAAAAAAAATCAATTTCCAGAAACAAATCCAGCAGCAGAATATCTGGCTTCAGCTCTGACAATCCGGATCCTCCACTGATGGACAGCCAGGCTTAGGAAGTGGCGGCAGCATGCCAACCCTATCAAACAAAACCTACACGTACTTCACGTGTTCATTCCAAACGTTATCTGTGGTTTCAGCTCGTACCTTTGGTTTCACTCCGATAATATGAGAACCATTTGAAAAAGCCGACGACCCGATGACAGACAGATAAAGGTACTTTCGACATGAGTCAGTTGGTCTCACACAAGACTTCTCATTCATAAACGTACACGGTCTTGAGAACTTTAGGAGTTCAATGAAACACGTTAGGACAGTATCATTTTCAGATCTGCATTGATTGTGTCCCCACCAATTATTGAGAGCATGGCATTTTCATCTCTACCTGTGTGAATACATAGCCTCACCATAGCTGACTCAGGTGTCAAGTCAAACTTTGATGATGAATGACATCTTTGAAAAGTACAAGCAAAGTAACAAGTTTCAAGTGACTTGTAAGAGCCTTAGAACACAGGCCTGCAATTTCATCTTTGAGAGGGCAAAGGGAACTTCCATTGGAAATTTTTGAAGACTATGGGAAACTTTTGATGGAGCATCAAGGCCAAGAGGGCAACAGAGGCCATGGCCCCGTGTAACTCCTGGCATGTTAACATTGTATACATCCAGAGCTTGAATTTCAAGAAAATCTCCACAGGTCTTCCAGCTCAGAACTTGTACAGTCTGAATATATTTTCATAGAAACATCCAATTTCCTCTTCGTTTATTGCAAAAAGTAAGACATGGTAAATGTGGCAGACATTTGGGGGGGGGGGGGGGGGGGGGGGATCTACAGTTTCATCTGATGTGTCACAAATGGTCAGCCATGATCAGAATTCCACACAAGAGGGAACCAGAGAAGTTCATGTATTGTAAATAAATGTTGAACCTCACTTCAGTACGAATTTTGTGTCGTTTTTGATCAACTTCAAAGTCAAATTAAGTTTTGTAACCCACTCATTTTCCAATAGAAAATTAGTCTTATATTCAAGCCCTCTAATATGTCTTGAAACATGGGAAACAAACTCAGAATCTAAATTGAATGAATTAACCTACAGTAGTGCATAAATAAATATATGATAGGATTAAAATAATCACATCACCCTTTCTGGAACCAACACCAATGATAAAATTGCAGCTAAAAACTGTGCACTCATGAAAACAATGTTTGTCTGCATCCGTCTCATTGCATGGTGTGTTGCCATTCTTATTCTTATTCTTTATTTGGCCATTAAACAATTACAAACAGACAGTATGTAAAATGGATATATAAAAACAAAAGAAAACAAAAGTAAAAACAAAGCAAGACAAATCGTAAGGGCAAAACTAAATTACAAAACAACCGTAATGTGATGGCCAGGATCAACAAAAGTATAATAAAACACTGTAGCTCGAAAGCCTGTTAATCCAGTCACATAGGGAGGCAAAAACACTATATAAAATACTCTCTTTGGAAAAATAAAAATAATTTAGAATAAATATATATAATCTGCATAGACAAAGCACAACTTAAAATAACAAAAACAAATTTGATACAAAAAGAGGTTAACCTTTACAACAAGAGCATGGCAAAAACAAACACTAGAAATAAGACAAGCAAATAAAACAAAATAAATAAATAGTTAAATTAAAAATATAGATATAAAGTATTAATAAATAAATGCAGAAATGTGTATTATTTTTCTGCATTCCACTGGTAAAGTAACTTGCTCAAGTGCCAAGACCGGGACTCGAAACCACACTCTGCTGATCAGAAACACCAGAGCTTGAGGCTGATGCTGTTAACCGCTCAGCCACAATGCACCATTACCACAGTACAAGTACATGTACATGTACATGTGCATGTACTTGTCATTTGATTAATATGGTGCCTGAAACCAGGATAGCTAAATAAACTACCCAACTGAACCATGTACGTCTAATTTCCAAGTAGTTTCACTCCGGCTTGATGAAAGGAAGCTATTAATACATGACTACCATCAGGAGTTACAGTATTCCTTAATAATGCTTCCCCTTACCAGCCAAGATATCTTTCACTGGTACACAGCTCCATGCTCTATCTGTTGTATCCTTCCCCCAATGATGCATTCAATTTGACCTCAAACAATCTTTATGCACGTACAACATCTCAGCATAATCAAAGGGAAAGTACATCATTGGTTTTTGGAACGAGTAAATTGATTCCCACCTTTTGGTTTTTAATAAAAACACACAGCTCTGTGTTACATACCCTCTGTGGACAGTCCTTTGTTCTTCAACACTGGTGAAAACACTGTGTGGACGTGTTTAAGTCCACATAGTGTTTCAAAACTCTGCCTTGTTGTGTGGACCTCCTTTGTTTTCAGGTCCACACTTTGTATGTAATGCTTACCCACCATTACAACCAGCATGTGAAGAAGTTACCAAATTCCCATTTAAAGGCATGGTCATACATTGGTAACTACTCAAAAAATTAATGGCCATAAAAACTTACTTGGTGAGAAACACTTGCAGCTGTTGACCATTTTGAGAAAGAATTCCCTACGAAGTGATACATTGTACGGTTTGGAAAAAATTTCAACCAAAACCATTTGAATCTGAAAAACAGTTCATGCAGCAACCAAAATAGGCATCAGTGATTCAGGGTTTTTTCAAAAGCTATTTTCTAGACTGTGACAGTATTTCAGATGGAAATATGTCTCTAGAGGATTGGTATTTTTGGTATGAACTTACTAATCAGTCAGCTTTCAGATTTAAGTAATTTTTTGTATTATTGTCTAAGTTTACCAATTTCATATTTTGTATTTACAGGTGCCATCTCTTTAGTGCTTGCTCTCAGTGAATACATTCTGTGCATCTAATTTTCAACCTTTGACACATTTTGGGGTTTAAAATGTTTTAATCAGAAGCTGGCAAAAACTTTCCAAGCTATGTTACACTGGTAAACTGCTCCATGTTCTATTTGTTGTATCCTACCCATATTATATTGAGGCACTTCAGTTTCTCATTGAAGAATATGATAGATAGCTCAGTTGGTAGAGCACCGGCACGTTAATCCGGAGGTCGTTGGTTCAAATCCCGCTCTAGTCAATTTTTCTTTGTTCAATCCAAAATCATTTAAACTTTACCCAGCCAGTTTCCCTTGTGGTTTATTATTTGATATCTGTTGAAGAATATTTAATTAAAAGAAGCCATTTAATGTATTATTTTCTTTGATATCTTTTGGTGCATACACTTGTGGCTTCAAAATATTGACATCAAAGTGCAGTACATATAGACGATGTGACCTGTGACATCACATGTTTACAAAAGAGCCATAGAGCCTGGACTTCATGCAGGCACATTTGTACACAGCTCAATGGAAGAAAACAAGAAATCTTATGTTTTATGGAGATTGCACTGTCTGATTTTTCTCAACTTTTGATATGAAGAAAGGGGGGACATCACAAAAACTGTACAGCTGTTGCTTTTGTAAATTTGGAATTTATGTGAAAATTATGACACAAAATGTAAATTTTCCCATATAGCCTGTGTAGTATCTTGCCTGGCAGGAAACGCTTAAGAATGTGCAAGGTCACCACTCTGTAAACAAAGGTAACATGGTCTATATGTCCAAGGCTCTTTCCATGTCATTTGGTACACCACCTAATCTGATGCAACAGAGCACTCCAGTTATGTCAGTAGTAATTCATATGAAGGACACAAAAACAAGAGCAAGGTCAAACAAGAGCAAGGTCAGACAATTGCAAGAAACCTTATCCTAGTATTGAGGGAAATCTAACCAATGTCATTGGATCAGGTTACTAGGTGCTTTCAAAGCCAGGTTTCTCTCTCTTTCCAAATAAAATCATCTGCCACAATCGTTGAACATTCTCAACTTGACAAGGTAATGATTGCTGATGTCTTTTTAACATGCCCAAATTTCATTCTCAATTACATTAACACCCAGGCCAACACCTCTGCTGCCCATGTCTTGGCCTTAGTGCCTCTTCGAAATATTCCCAAATACTTTAAGATTGTCCAATGGAAGAGCCCTTAGCAAAATGAAAATGGCATTGCCCTCTCAAAGAAGAAAGTCCTGGACTGGATGTTTACTGAGTAACAAAGCAGGGAGGAACAGGAAAACCGTTGGGACTGTAGTGAGGTCAAATTATCTATTTTAAAAACACTTTCCATAACTGGCCTTTAGTCCATGATGTCAACCTTTGCATGGCTAGTAAACCTTTATCGGACACCAAGTACGATCAATTGCCTGAAGATCTAAGTCCAATTTTTAAGAAAAACAGCACGACGAAATGTCTCAAAACAGACGAATCTTGCTTAGCAGCATTAGGTTAGCATCAGAATTGACACAGAATCTACTTACTGCTTATGAATGATACCCTGCTAGCTGTTGCTAATAGCTTTTAAAATTAATTTGTTGTGATATCTTTTGCTTTCTTGCAAAAAGATGTTTCCTCACAATAAAACTATCAAAAAGAAAAGAACATAAATGTAAACATGGTTTGTCCATATCTCACACCAGATTCAAATTTGTTTAGCAAAGCACAAAGCAATTGTGCTTACCAGAATAAGGTTACCAACTAAAATGCCATTTCACATGAACCATTGCTTAGTTTTGCTGAGCAGAAATTTTTTAAGCAACATCAAATTATGTTCTACTAAGAATAAGCAGCATTACGAAATTGTGCCCAGCCCATTGACAGCTGGGCTTGATTGCTCAAAACACTAAGATTCATCTTAAGATGAGTTGTGAATACATGTTTCCATAGTAATTTGTATTGGAAAATCATGTGTTTGCTTAGCAATTGGGATTGATTCACTGGCTTTGGCCTTAGATGTTGCTAACGGGGTTGCTATGGACTCCTTGTGCCTCAGCGCATGTTAATGTGGCAATCAAGTCGGTAAACATTCATCTACTGTAGATCAGGCCATGTCAGAATTGGCGGATACGACTACAGCTACGGCTAAGACTGGATCCCCACATCACATGCATTGAAGTATAGGAGGTCCCTAGCAACACCCTTAGCAACAGTCTTAGCCATAGCTGTAGCCACTAAGATTCATCTAGAAAATGCTGCCTTATTTTATCCCTCTGCCACTTTTCTTTACTGTTAAATAAAAGGGGTAACAGTTTTCCACTGCAATACCTCTCACCGCTAACTTGCATACCATAATATTGTATGTAAGAAAAAGAAGATCTGTGTAGTGATAAGAGGCGGAATGACTGACTGAATGACAGCAGAGCCCCACCCCTAACCTCCTCGCACTCCACACCTGGAGAGACCACTTAGCGTACATACGGTCATGCACCTACAATGGTGATCAGGTTACAGGAAGAGTCTTCTAAATCCTTTGATTAATGAGGCCCATACTTTGTGTCTAGTACCCGCATCTGGATTCAATCTGGTTGGGAGCATCTTGTCTACAGCTCTGTCTGCTTGTGTATCTCCTTAAAGTGATTCCATCCACCAAACGACCGACCGCCAATTTCAACTCAATGTACCTATGCCAGGAGTGCTTAACATCATAACTGATAACTGTTCCAGCTTAATGGATTGTCTTTAGGACCAAAACAACTCTTGGTTATGGCTGACAAAACACACACAAGGGAATAAAAACAACCTGCTTCAGACAGATCCAGATGTTTGATTTGAAGTCAAGTACACTTGTGAATAATGGACAAACATAGTCTTTCCTACAGATTTTTTCATGGTAAATGTGCCACCGGTGTGTCCGACCTCCCTCCTATCAGGATGTTTGAGCGTGAAACCAGGCTTTCTGCTTCTTCTCAGCCATACACTCTTGCTTTGCTGAGGTAGAAAAAAGAGCCATTCTAACAGCTTTATTCCACGTACTGTTTCTGCAATCTAGACTGTATTAAGAGAATATCCTACCTTCAGCTCCCCCAAGTTATTTTCATCATAAATATTTTCTTCTTGTAGCCCCTTACCAAGAGTGACCTTCAGCCTTGTTTGGGGCGAACTTGCATACAAAGTGTTTTCCTTCTTTTTTCAAAAGAGTAAATTATAATGGGAAGTCACATTTGACCTACCCACATGCATCGATTACTAGCACAGACAACAAATATGCCCAACACACCACCAGATACAATATTGCAACTGTACAGAACCTCAGTAATCAGATTTTAAGACAAGAGATGGCACATGATAAAATTGATGCAGTTTGTAAAAAGTTATTTAACTGACATCTCACAGTAAAAAGTCAGCCATCTTTACGGGCAATGACAAATCAATTTTCTGAGCACACACATGCGCACAAGGGAGGTTCATCAAATTCCTCACATGATTGTAGGTAAACTACTTGGCTGAATAGTAACATAAGAATGCTTGACGCCGCTCAAAGCCAAAACCCAAGTTGCCCGTAAAGATGGCATTTATCGGGATCTATCTATCAGGCATTTAACTCTTCAGCCGAAAAAAAAGCGGAAAATTACTGATCAACGATGTCTTACCAAGTGGACGCCATCGTTATTTTTTGAGCAAACACACCTATCGATCGCGTGGTTCACTTGCACTCTTACAGCGTCTGGTTTCCGCCGCATCCCCTTCCACAAATAGCAATAAAAACACTACGGAGCCAGACTGTGCAAAAAATAGTGTAGAAGGTATGCTATACGAGAAGGTATGCTATACGAGGAGGTATGTCTGTGTCTGGACTGTGTAATGCTTTTGTATGTGTAAACTTCCGCGGAGCCAGACTTTAAGAATCCTCAACCTGTATTTCTTTTCAATAAGTTTCCTTCAGCAGGATTTTTATTTTTTTTCATGCAGCGTGATTTTTGTTTATGCGGATTTTGTTCGTAACGGCGGTATTCTATTTTATAAAAAGCGGCAATCCGTCGATCCGCGGAAGAGTTGCATGCCTGATCTATAAGGACAAACCTAACGTACCATGACCGATGATTCTTCCTCCAAATCGCTACTCACTTCAGTGACAGATGCCATTCCGCCAGATCTGTAATTGAAAACACGAACACAAACAATTGTCAACAAAAAGACATAGAATTGTAAATCTTGTCAACTTTAAAGGAGCTGTGTAGTCTCGATCACAGCAAGTCTGTGGCCAAACATTGAATTCCGAACTCTCATCCAGTTACGATGATGTACTTGACATTTAACAACCCCTCAGACATCCATAAAAACACACACACCCCAATCTATAAAATTAAATGGATAATTTTCTTGACCAGGGAACCTCTTCCGCCTTAAAAATCAAGGCCACATGGGAACGTCACGCCAACTATGTGATAGAACACATATATGACATAAGCCTCCATGGGAATTGGTCTCTGTATAACATCGAAAGGGTTCTGGGAGTGGCTTTAGGCGACAATACAAAATTCTTAACTATTTAAGAGCAACTATCAATAATTGGGATTGTGAGTAGAAGATGCCTCCCACTATTGTCATGGGACTTGAGTTTGGTCTCAGAGGGAGAAATTTATTCCCCCATTTCTGGCAATCCTGTGGACACCACGCCTCCGATAAAAATCCTTAAATTACAACTTGTTATATATGAGTCTATTCCACTGAAGTGACTCAAAGTGGTCGTCTCCTGAGACACGTTCAGACAATTTCATCTGAACTGATAAGTGAAGTAAATGGGGAAAAAAAATAACCATATGATCACCGGTATTAATTTGTACAATTTGCAAAGAGAATAAAAGTCCAAATTGACATCCACTCATACATGTAGCAGTGATTCAGTCTATAAATTTGCACATGTTTAAAGATGCATTACATGTTGTACAAGGAAGAGTAAACTCAATTACTATTCTCTTGTTTTCAATAAACACGCATCCAACTGAACTTGCGAGACTCTCATCAAAAAGGTCAAATCAACAAAACCAAATTGTCAGGGACTTTGTCCACATTTTAAGAGCAAGGGAAATGTCAAATTCAAGTAGTGATGTATGTATTTTCCCAAAAGATAGAGTCCTCAAATGAGTGAGGAAAATTTTGTAAGTCTCTAACCTCGTGTTAAAATGGTGTTAATTGCCATTGTATTTGATACTCTTTTGTAGTTTCGGGGAAAATTTGTCAACATCCAAAATATTTGATGAAACCATACTGAGAAAAATGGGTGTTTAGATTTTTGTACTGGGATGTTTTGGTTCAATCTTGACTTTCAATGATATTCAATCAAAACGGCCTTGAGTTTGACATTTTTACTATGTCTACTGACGAAATAAGTTGTTGAAATCCAATGACGTCATGTTTTCAAATTTCGCCCACTCACATGAAGACTATCTATTGGAAAATAAGTATATCACTAAATTGAATTTGACATTATTCCCTTTCTCTTTAATATATACATGAATTTATATTGATTACGGCAATCAAAAAAAGCAATGGTTGAAGGGGAGGGGGGGGGGTTCTTTTTTCTAAGTTGACATTACCTCTCCAAGAGAACAAACAGATTGACATGTTTTCTTATACACAAGTAATAATCCCTTCAAATGGGATATTTCCCAGGATGGGTTGTAAACAGATTAAGAAATAGAGATGTCTTCATCTTATTATAATGAAAACAAGATGAATGAATAGAAACAAAAGTTTCACATTCAGCGTAGTCACTAAACAAGCCAGTGCGCATGTTATGCATATAAGCTTCATTGTAAACTACCGGGATGAGATTTAAGACAAATTTGAAAGTTCCTGAAAAGTGGCTTAGGCCTGGGACAGATTTCACAAGGAGTTAATAGGCCTATTGATCTGAAGTGCAAATTATTTGCTAAGCAAAGTGTGATGTCACAATACAAATCACTATGGTGATACTAACAACTCATCTTAAGATGAATCTTAACACTATGTAAACGTGGCCTTCGGTTCCCCATTATTCTTTAACTGGAATCGCCCAGATGTTACAAGTCAGGAGAATTACAGACTGTGCACCGACAGAAAGATAAACCCACAGTTTTGGACATTACTCTTTCTCCCTTTCGTGAATGCTTTACTTCCTTCAAGAAAATCTAACGGCTCAAGAAGGTTTTGAGAAAATCCTGAAATCTGGGAAAAATTATGTTAAATCACAGGCCTGAAACTGGTAAAAGCACAATAGTATGAGGGGTCTTTGTTTACCTTTTTCAACTTTGCATGTTCAAATCAAACCCTCCTTCTTTCCAACTGTTAAGTATCATCCACATGTACTGTGGTTTTGAGTAGTACATTTAATATTCGCTCTACAAGAACTGCTTATTTAAACTACATGTGTATGCCAGCCTTTAATCAAGTGGTAAATGCATTGACAGTCCACAGTCAACCCTCCTACTGTCTGACCATTCAATATCATCCACTGTATTTCTGAAAGATAGATAAACCATGCCAGCCTGCAATATGGTATCTACATGTACACAACACAAACTCAACTGTACGGTCCTACTGTCTGACCATTCAATAATATCAACATGGTTCAGAAACGATACAATTTTTTATGCCAGCCTGCAATATGACATCAAGTGGTGAATGCATGTACACCTTACGCACACACCCACGTGTGTAAATACCAGCAATCGTGGACCCTCCATTGTTCAACTCTTTGTGATAGCAACCGTGGACCACAATGCTTTCCTTTGTGATAGCAACACTGGACCTATTTTCCCTTTTGTTATAGGTCCCCGGTTTGAATGTGGATACCTACAAGTACACATTCAAACCAGGGACCTATAACAAAAGAGGGACAATAGGAGGTCCACGATTGCAGGTGTTTACACACTTGGGTGTGTGTGTATACTAACTCACACACGCCCAAGTGGGTCAACGACACCTGCTATTGAGACCCTTCTGTTGTCCCTCTTTTGTTATAGGTCCCCGGTTTGAATGTGTATACCTTACTCACACACGCCCAAGTGTGTCAACAACACCTGCTATTGAGACCCTTCTGTTGTCCCTCTTTTGTTATAGGTCCCCGGTTTGAATGGGTATACGTACTCACACACGCCCAAGTGTGTCAACAACACCTGCTATTGAGACCCTTCTGTTGTCCCTCTTTTGTCTGTTATTTGTATTCTAACTTTTTGGCAACAGCTCCCATCGATTTTGTACACACTTTCCAACAGGGGACCTTCACTAACACAAGAGCAGTTAAATGGTTTCAAATGGTAGGTCAACAACTTGCTAGAAAATGGTTCCAAGCATAGGGGGTTTTAAAACATGAAAAATGTCAAGTGCAAGTTGTACATTAAGCACATGTACACGAATATACTTACACCTACACTACATGTATCTATGCACAAGTGTATGAAAGTGGGAAATGTTAATAAATGGTGTGGTAACTCCAGAATGAACACCAATGGGAGACTTTTGGTGACAATTGGTGGCAGTAGACTTACCAGGAAAATCCGCTATTCTCGGAAAAGTGCGCATGCTCAGAACTACATACACAATGGAAAATTACCTGGTATGTCTGCTGCCACCTATAGCATTCAAAATTCTCCAATTGGTCTTAGAAATGGACCATTAGAGGATGTTCCTTGTTACCAACGGCCATAACTGTGAGAACCAAAAAGCCTTGGACTCAAGTACATGAAGTAACAGAGATGAAAGCTATTAAAAATGAATGTGTGTAATGGACCCTTATTAGTGAGCCACGTTTGTTTGATACACGCCACGCATTAACAGTAATGTTCCTATCACAAGACAAGGAACCCGACTATTTTTCCTTCCAGCCTCGGTTTGGTTTACATTGATTTGAATGCCAAAGAGCTTACAATGGTACCCAGTGCCTTGTCTGCATATTAGCCACTTGGTGCTGTCTGTCAAAGTAGCCTGCCAATCGCCGTACGTGCACCCGCCCACCGCAGTATTCAAGAAGCATCTGGTACACCCAGCCGAACGTGGCATGCACGTCGAGTCCAATCCAACCCACGTCTCGGGTTCTCCCTCGTACACAACGCTGTCGCCTTGCTCCCAAGAGTTTGATTTTTAAAGACACATGTGATCCAATCCTAACAAAGGTTATATTACACTAGCAAGTGTTGTCCGACAATCAGATTTATCCACTGTACGATGATACAATCCACCTTGCTAATCCAAATTCCTGCTGAACTAGTTGCACTTTCTCACTCAGGATTAGATAAAATCCCTTCTTCAAAGAAGTTCAATACCTTCCCAGTGTCCGACGATCGGAAAACTGTACTCCCCGATTAAAGCAAGTGCAGCGTTTCACTCATTAACTGAAAACCCGCTGAACCAAGGTAGTAGGCAAGTTGATCTGCGTATGAATCATTTCCAATCCTATTGAAGCTTAACGACAACCAACCCATACCCCCCAAACAGTCCAGAGTGAATCATGGCTCTATATGCAGCCACCTGTGTGATTACAACATATCTGTCAGGCTAGGCCAATTGCTGTCCTTACGAGGTGACCATGTGCCTTGCGCAGTCCACTAGAGGAGGGAGGGGGGGCAATACAATGAACATTGCGTGAGTTGAACACTAAGGCCGTGGCAGACAGCTTCATTTCCTCTCAGGATACTGGCCTGATTTCCACTACAGAGCCGCACTCTTCCTGACCCAGGATGGGACTAATACTGCCGGCCCCTAAGGGTTTCCCCCAAGGCTCCTGCTACTCTACCCTTCCATGGGGGTGAGGGATGGGGGGGGGTTGTCTCTGTGCACACACTTCCTCCCCAGGGCTTGGCTGAACCCAGGAAAAAGCGGCCACAGAGTACAACCGGCCACCAGCGTAAAGGTCTGATGGGCGGAACTGGCAAATCAGAGCCAGCATTGTTGGCTAGTGTGACTTGTCATAAGCAGGCAGCAAAATATGTTAACAACGCTAAGCAGTGTGTTATTGTGGCAACTTGATTCTTAATAACTCGCTCCCATGAGATCTCTCCAGCAATCCCGGAGTCACAAACATTTAAGAAAATAATGAAGCTATTTATAAAAACATGTGTTTAACATTTGTATGTGTGTGTACAAAGCCGAATGTTTTCAGCCAACTCATTTTTCAGTGACAGAGTGGCCCAAATATGTTTCTTTGCAAACAGAGAAAATGTCAAGTCACGAACGACATTAAATTATTTCTGCCCCCCTTTTAAAGTGGCTTAATGGACTCTTTTTTTTTCTTTTTCTTTTTTTAAATGGCACATAAGCCCAATGTTCATTTACTTCGCAGCAAACTTGAAAAAAATCTAGGGACAAAAACAATTGGGATAGTAAAGATTTAATAGTTACAAATTTAGGATTATTAAAAACAGAAACAAAAGACCACACCAAAATGCCAGTTACACAAAATCTTGGCACTGACTGAAACACCCTAAGGGTGTTTTCCAAATCTATGCCAAGATTATACTTGAATAAGATGAATATGGTGACAAAGCCAGATCACATCAGCCTTGTTTCCATGCCGCATCCATCTCCCTCGTCACTAACCCCTGGAAGGGAGATATTGACTGATTGGCTCAGAAAAGTGACTGCTTTGTGTGCACGCATCTTAAAAACTTTCACACCAATAATGGCCAAAGACATTATAATAGGGGGATATTTAATGTATTGAACCATTATTTTGTGCATTTTAGTATCTCTATTGCAGGGCAGAGGGGGGCAAGGGTTATATGGTTATCGAGCGGGCAGCTTTTCCCTGCCTCCATGCATTACGCTTATTTTCTTCAAATAAGTTCTGTTTCTTTTTGACAGCCTCCAATTCTTGAGCACACGTGTAGGGTGGAACAACTACAGGCCTAATCAAATTGTGGCAAATCTAAATTACAGCATTCCCATAGTCGACAAAGGCATCCTTAAAAGAGTCGACAAAGGCATCCTTAAAAGAAACGGCAGAGCAAGAGCAAGATCATTTTACTGCCCAGAGGATAAGATTGAAATCATTGATTTTTCCATTAACCTTAAGTTACCATATTTCATGTACTTGGATGTTGAGTTAATTGAGTTATTCTTACACTTTTTAAATGATGGCTCTCTTCTAATTTATTTGCCCGCCTCCCCCCCCCCCCAGCGTATTAAGCTCACAATCCCTGAATCAGTTTGAAATGAGTTAAACTTATTTCTAATCTATCCCCACCATACACCAGTATCATGCTCTGACCCCTATCAATCAACCCCCTTCTCCAGTCCCCCTTTCTCTCCTGCAAAAGTACATCAACTGATGCTTGGCCAGTTGACAGGATGATTGACATACGCCTGACAAGTTGACAAGAGGTACGAGTCCACTAATCCTTACTCATTTGTCATGTCTGTCAATTCTTTATCACACATAGCAATATATAATTTACAATGACAATGACAATGGGTCTACTCAAGTGCCTACGCAATCTACCAAGTAAAATTAGGCCCTAATTATTGACAAGGCGTATAAAAAAAAACGCAACAAAACAATCATTTATAATTTTGTCAAGATTGCGTTAGGTACACCAAAGTGACTAGTAGCACCTTAAAGCCACGAATCTCCTCTTTCTAATGATATGTTATTTATTCACATGTGGTCAGGGTTGGCTGAATGATCATTGTTTTTGCACAATGGGACAAATTTGGCTTGGGACCAAGTTTTAGGCACATCAATAATCACTGGGTCAGAGGAACCTCTGTACCTAGTTATGAAATGTTTGGAATGTTCGAGCATGGGATGCAGAGACATGCTACAAAAGACAACAGTTAGTTGTGATTATTAACTTTTATCTGTTTTGTGTTAACTTACTTTCTTCCAACAGCACTACATGCACTGATTATTGTAGTGCCTAAAACTACTAATTCTAGTTCCAAATTTGGCACGTCCCAAGAGCAGACGACAATGTACAGAGAAAAGTCACGCAAGATTAGACCCTATTCATGTACAATGTCTGACTGTTATTCTGCCCCCCTTGTCCCAAAGGGGTTCAAACTATGCCTCGGGGTATACAGCCATTCTAATCGCTCAGGAATACACATTCTCTACAAAGTGGTAATTTCCCTTGCATCTTTATCAAAGGATTATGAACATCAGAATGGGCTTTGGCAGAGGGCAAACACATCATGGTTTTCGTGATGCGCCCTTTTTGAGACTTCCCAGGCTCATTTGGGTTTGTTTTCAATCTTCCGTTAAGGAGAATGGCCATCATTTATCCCCCTTCCTTAGTTATGCTTCCAATGGTGAATGACTATGACTGGTCCTGGGTGGAAGAAACGGTAAGGTGGCCCACTTTGGAAGTTCAGCAGGTTAACACTAAGGTGGAGCGTCCTATCCATCAGCAGTGGGTGTTGTTCACCTTTGTGAAACCATTTCTTACCTCAATACAAGCCCCAATTAAATAAAGCTCTTTATGTAGCCAAGAAATCTAGAAGGTGGCAAATGCAAGCATGGACTAGAGAAGTCACAAGAGAATGTTAGATCTTCTGGGGTCAATTTCATAGAGCGCTAAGATTTATCTTAACCCTTTCCTTACCGAATTGTTAGGACATAAACAACTGCTGGTGACCACATTGTTTGACCACTCAAGCGTGAAGCACACATTCTTACACAACAGAAAGCTTTCGTTCAAAGGCCATTTTTACAAACCCCATTATCTTCTTGAAGACATTGTTTTACAGCAAAATAAGTAATGAAAAAGTTCTCACTTATTGAATTTCCTTTCTTATAATCCAAAAATCATGTAGATCGGTCAATAAATGTCAAAGTTCTTTGTCTTTCTTTCCTTGGTGTGATCTGTAATCTCAAACACTTTTTTGTACACAAGTATATGGCGCTCCGTAGGTGTTTGGCATTTCGGATCTTTCAACTCCAGTTTGAAGAGATTGCAAAATAGCAACCTTATTTTATTTTACCCTCATTGGAAAGATCCGACCTTCCCCTTTCCAATGATGGTAAGCTTGGTATGGAGGGCAAACATGGACAAAACTACAGCTTTATTACAAATGGCCTTTGTGCTCAGGCTTGAGTGCGTTTTTGTGTGTAAGCTTGGTCGACTAAAGTCGCCTATGGTAAGGAAAGGGTTAAGATGAGTTGTCAGTATTACCAATTGTATCGTTACATCACCATTTGCTTAGCAATTAAGATTAATTTTCACTTAAGAACCGCTTTGTGTAATTAAGCCCTTGTACAGTATCCATGGTATCTGACTTCAAAACAAAAGTCAACGAAATCCCTACTGAAATCAAATCATCCTCAATGTAAGATCTTCTGGTGCCTTCCTTCAAAAACTCATCCAAACTGCTACTGAACTCACTTTAGCCTCAAACTGTTCATTACCTTTGGACAACCACCCTGGGGGACAGAATAGAATACGATCTCCTGCACATACACTTACACACAAGCAAGCATGCGATAATATCTCACCTAATGAAACACTTCAATTTTACTACCAGTGTCTGACAAAATAAAACAGGCGACCAGTGAGTCTGACTTGTGTTAGCCATGTGACCTGCTGTGAACTGCAAAATTTTTCACACACACACACATACAAACTGTGATAGGGACCGAATGTTTAAACAAAGTTCATGACCTGAATTCAAGAGATTGTAGGTCCCTGACGATAACACAGTTTGATTAAATGTCTCAAGTAGTCAGCACCACTGCCACTCTCCTCAGTAACTGTAAACATGTGCTTCAAATTACCTCTAAATCCAGCATGACCACTATCTCAAGCCTAAATGTACTTGAATGGACAGCTCAACATGATTGATGGCATCCAATCTATGCGTTTCCAGGGTCTCGGTGAGATTTCATGTGCAATTACCATCAAGGGCCCATTAACAAGGCATTCTGCTAACAAAGTACTTCCAAATTTTATAATGAATACTTTCTTTTTGGGGGGAGAGGGGGGGGGGGGTTTAATGGTGTGTCCCTACATTTTGCGAGCCAAGGATGGCGATTACAACTAGGTCTGTTCCACGCGGTTACTCTCCCAGTATGACTTACTCAGGTATTTTTTCGGTAACTCTGATCACAGTGGTAGTGTTTCTGATCTGTGCATAGTAGATTGAGGGCACTAAGCTTTAAAAACAAAATAAAGAATTGAAAAAATTATCACATGGGGGAATCAAATGATTACTTTTAATCTGAAAGCACACTTACAAAGACTGATACTTATGACAAGTTCATACCAGTGCCAGACCTTTAGAGAAAAGTTTGTTTGTGAAAATAGCACCTGATGATCCCCAAATCACAGTTGCTTATTTTGATTGATGCCAATGAAGTCAGTGTGAACATGAATGTGCACAAAATATCCTCTCCCGAAAAAGTACATTTCTTTTTGCAAATTTGTGATTATTTACATATTCAACCTCACCAATATTGTGCCCACCCTTTAAGCCTATATGCTGTATAACCCAAGAAAAATCACAAAGATAATCAATTGGCATGTTGAAACTCCCACGCATGGTCCCAATTAATCACAGTCAACCAAATAGACTCCACACTTAACATTTGTCATAATAAAAGGCAGCTAGACAACGATGGAGAATCCATCATGGCAGACAGCCACTTCGACAGCCTAAGGCAAGCCATGATATCAACAATGTCAAAACATTACACGCATGCATCAAGAACGTTTCCAAATCCCAGTTAAAGACTTGACAGTTTCATTAATTCTTTCCAGTTTACCCGTTTCCTTTTGTGAGAGCCAATATAGCAATGAGACAGTTATGTGTTATGGGCTACTTGTACTAATCAACCCCTTGTCCATGTACACGGCAAGGGCTTGAGTTTGGGGGTAAAATCCACAAAACCACAGGGCTTGTGGCTCAAAATGTTTACTGGACCAACATTCTTGTTACAATTGACCAGAATCAAAATAAGAAAAAAACTTTCTTACCCAGTGTAACATGCACTTAAGTTAACTGTTTTCATTTGAACGAGAAGATTGATTTCATTTGTCTTTATGGGTATCAAGTCTACTTCATTATGTCATTACTCAGTAGAATTGAAAGGTATTTTATCGGACTCAAAGCCAACCTTTGAATATATTATTTTTTGTTCAAGATCTTACACAGTGAGGTGTTATTCTCCATTAATATTCAATTAAAAAACACAAGACCTTCAGACTTGTCCAGTCAAAAGTTTACAGCCTGACACACCTGTTTATTCCTAAACTACTGGCCTCAGGACCTGTGGTCCAGTGTGAAATTCTAGCCCTAACGACTGGGGCTTTAGGCCTACGCAATGCACTCTGTGAACATTCTCACAATGCTGCAAGTCTTAGTCAATAGCACCCATACCGTTCTCCATTGCAGCCACAGAACTGAACAAATGAATAAGGTTTCAAGGGTATGCATAACATTGTTGAGATGTGCACACATTTACACATAACTTACGCAGTATAAAGATTATCGTGTCAGAAACCTTTACTTGAAACATTTTTGCCTAAAATGATGCAATATTTTTTTTTTAATGAGTAAAACAATTACTTTTGATCTTGCAAGTCCGAAATACGATGTTTGAAAAACAGTGGAAACAGTGATGGGGTTACTCACTGTTTCGTCATGACTCCGTGTATCCTACGACCGACCGATTTTCATGTATAATTTTATACAGGTTTGTTATTTCATGTATAGGATGGGTCACACAAAGTGCGGATACTGGTCTTTGAAAATTACAATTGTTGTCCCATGCTTTAGGGACATTGGAATTTAGGAATTTGGGAAAGACGGTACTCAGAAAACTATTTTTATCCAATCATTTTGCAGGAAGAGCAAAATGGCTGCATCAACAATTGCAAACTTGAAACAGCATGTGTTTGTGTGCATTATAAATATATCTGTATAGTAATATAAATATTATTTCATCTGCTGTTTAAGATGGTTGTTGTTGTTGATTGTTGATTGTTTTTTGGGGGGAGGGGGCTGTTTAAAGTATCGAACCATTCACAAGTACACTTTTGCGAAATCAATTTGGGGGCAAGAGGGGGACCAAGGGTTCTGAGCAGGGGATGGGACCCCATGTGCCCCACCCCCTTCTGATTACGATGCTGTGTCCACTGTAGGCCTCACGGACATGTACTTCACACAAACTGGACGAAAGCCCAAAGGAAATTGAAAGAGCTACTGTAGTCTTTCTTTGAGGATTTGGATTTGCCATTTACACAAGTTTGCCAAGACTCAAGGCCTTGTCAGAATAAAATTCTGTATCTATTTCTGTCATAACAATTTACCTTTGAGATATGAAAATAATAATTTATCACAAAGGTATGCGAGTGCAGCAGATGCGTGCCCGTGTGACACAATGATTTACCAAATGGGGTTGTTATACTCAAAAATTCTTGAATACAGATGGGAACAATCCTATGGAGTCAGTTTCCCATTACATTATTTGACCGATAATTTCAACACAAAACAATGAACGACGAAACCTTAGACATACAGAAATTAAGCAAGGGGGAACACGACACCATGACTAACTTGGGTTTCCCTCAACACTAGTTTCCTTCAATTGTACAAATGCACAGCTTTTGTTCATTATTATCCAGCCTGTTTCTGATGAATAGCTGCCATTATGACAAGACGACTTGTACAGCGGAATGACCAAGGTGCGTTGAGAAAGACCTTAAAGTGACTGAGTCATGACCAGGGATATTGAAAAGGTGAAAACTGATAGCGCATTTATCCCCTCCTCTCACTGATTGGCAAATAACGTCAGTGAGAGAGAGAGTTCAGCATTGGTTTTTGGAGACTGTGTGCCTACAATCCATTCATCAAAATCCTCCAGTTTTTCAGAATCATACTCAAGAAATCAGCCAGTGAAAATGGCATTCCAACACTTGGACTAAATTATAATAATTTTGGAGGCTAATCCTCATCGCAGCCGATGAGCTGAATTGTAAAGGACACGGCTACAACCTAGTCAATGTATAGTGCCTTTGGCAGCCAGCCACATTGACCCATATGACCACCGAGCACACTTAGGGAACAAAAGAGTTTGATTTTTCTCGAGGGAGGAAAACGGGAGGGCCTGGAGAAAAACCCTTGTGGCACAGGAGAGAACCAACTCCCAACTCTACTCACGTATGACCCAAGCCGGGAATCAAACTAGGGCAACATTGACAAGAGGCGAGCATTTTAGGAACCCATGCCACACCTGGTAAGCCAGGTTTCTTATGGCTGTTGCCACCTTGGTCATGGCTTTGGTGACCCTTCAAAATTGTTTACATACACGTTCTAATTACATCATAAAAGAGCCATTTTCATTGAAAGGATCTTTGCAAACAAAAACAAAATTCTAGGGACAGAGTATATAACAGTTATATGTTATATGTATACATATTTTTGTTACACTGTGCATGTGCAGTACTTGCAGTACTTGCAGTACTTGCCTTGCCAGACAAGTTTCAATTTTGCAGTTCGCGTCATCGTTCTTCTCTCAACCCATCACATTGACGTCACACGCAGCTACTGTCTGTCCAATGTCTGCCATACTGGGAGTCAAATTGCATATGAAGATATGGTGCTTGTCTAGACCACGCAGGCATCGCCTTAAATGCGAGTAACACATCGGGAATCTGACTCCCAAAATGGCGAACCAAGATTTATCCAAAACATATTACTTCGAATGGAATCCTTTCTCAAATTAGTTTATACTATCAACAGCTGCAGTGCTTCTCACCAAGTAAGTTTTTCTGGTCATTCATTTTGGAAGTATTTACCAAGCAAAGCAATAGACACACTATACTGGTCCCCTGTCTTTATCCCCAAGGACAAAGACAGGCACTGGGTTTACCATGTTTACAGGCCCAATGATTTCATTGGATACAATGATTTAATTGGATAAACGTGCAGTGTCGTAAGCTTTCCACTTCTGTGTTATGATTGGTCTGCTAAAAAGTGGCGTAGTTTGTCAGCTACACTGCAGCTGTTCAATTGTCTGCTGCATGCTGTGTATGCATAATGTTTGTTTGTGTAAACTACGAATCTCTGCCGTGTGAATGAATGCGAGGTCAAAGGTACATCCGCAAGGATCCCGCCGAGCACTCACGGCTGGTATTTGGCATTATTCAGGCTATAGACACACTAACTTGACGGCAGTTCTTGTTAGCAACGCAACAACCAAATCTATTGTAGAACAAACACTTGCGCCATTTAACCTTCCTGATTGTTTGCGAAGCACCCTTTACCCTTACGCATGTTGCTTCCTAGCTTCCTATAGTAATACGAAAAAACTGCTTACCGGTAAACAGCTCTATAAACCTATGGGTCCTGCACTCAACATGTAAAAATCAACACTCAGAAATGGGATTTGAGGACTCAAATTTTACCATGTTTTTCTTGTTTTTGTTTACCTAATAATTTATACCTTCTTATCAGTCAAGAACTGTCAGAAACAACTTGCAGCTTCTGCTGAGGCAAGCATTATTACTGAAGCCAGGTCCTGCAACAAGTAAGAGAGAGAGAGAGAGAGGGGAGAGGGGGAGAGAGAGAAAAAAATAATAATACATGATCCGTTATCGCAAGTTTGTTTAAGGAAATCTACACACCGATGCAAAGTCTATATCTAACCTGGCCACAAGCCAAGGTCCCTCAGCGGGAATATTTTGTTCTCATTCAGGAGGTACTGAAGAGTGTCTGGGGACACCGTGTGGGGGGATGCAGGAATCAAAGAAGTGGCTCAGGACACGGTGTCACTTCATGTTCAGGCAAATACTTTCAGAGTGTTGGAACACTTGGAGAAGAGGTTAACCTTAAAGAAATACAGTTGTATGCTAACGGTGATTGAGTAAAAGGAAAATGAACTGTTGGTTTTTTAAGGTCAACACATGCTGTTACTCCTACAGAGTAAGAAAACTACTACAGTGGAGATCATGTGAATGGGTTCATTTTGGGATGAACAAAACAAAATTGACGAGAGTGGGATTGTGGTTTATAACTTGATATTTGAAATAAAAATTCACATCCCCTTAACCCTTTCAGCCCCAAGGGCGACTATAGTCGACTGTGCACTATACCCTGCTTCAGCCCCAAAGGTGACTATAGTCGCCCAAGACAACACACAACAAAGCACTCAAGCCTGGGCACAAAGGCCATTTGTTAAAAAGCTGTAGTTTTGTCCATGTTCACCCTCCATACCCAAGCTTACCATCATTGGAAAGAGAAAGATCGGATCTTTCCAATGACGGTAAAATAAGATAGGGTTGTTATTTTGCAACCGCTTCAAATTAGAGTAGAAAGATCCGAAATGCCAAACACCTATGGAGCGCCATAAGGTTGTGTGCAAAAAAGTGTTTGGGTTTTCAGAACACACTGAGGAAGCAAAGACCAAGAACTTGGACATTTTGTGGCTGATTTCAATGATTTTTGAATTATATGAAAGGAAATTCAATAAGTAAGACAATTTTTATTACCCCTTATGCTCTTAAATAAAATCTTCAAGGTAATAACAGAGTTTGTAAAGTCAAACTTTGAACACCAGCTTCCTGTTGTGTCAGGAAGTGTGCTTCACGCTTGAGTGGTCAAAGAACGTGGGCTCCAGCAGTTGTTTATGTCAAAAGAACTTGGGGCTGAAAGGGTTAAGGTGATCACTCTGATGCCACTTCCCAGGTTGTATCATAAACTTTGGTGTGATCCCTGGCTAGATGGTAGTTACAGGTTAAATGGCTTCTGACTGGCATCCCCGAACAAAGATATTTACAAGTTAGGAAGATGCCAACATGAGGGTTAGATAGCCCAGTTGGTAGAGTGCTGGCACATTTCCGGAGGTCCCAGGTTCAAATCCTGCTCCAGTCAACTTTTCTTTCTTCTACCCAAAACTGTTTAAATGGGGGCCGGAGGGGGGGGGGGGGGGGGGGGGGGGGTTGTAAGACAAATGGGAGAATTTGGGGGATGCTAGGTGGCAACCCAGTATGGTAGGGTTAATCTGGAACCTTGAAATGTCTAACATAAATGATTTTGGAAAAACAAAATAAGATTTTTTGGAAGTGTTTAATCATTGTATTTTGCTTGTGGCTATTCCATGGCCCCAAAGCATGGTCACTATCAGTCCCTTTGGACAAGACCATTCAATGAGTGGTAAAAAAAGACATACACCCTGGCTTGTTTTGTATTATACCTCGTAAAAAACGAGGTCGTCTACCTGTCAGGTCTAATGTCCACAGGTTATTGGGGAAATCCCCAATGGATGCAGTACTCAATCAACTGGCCATTATGTAATCAAGTACGGTACCTCGGGAGCTGGTTCCCTGACTGGTCAGAGGTATACCCCCTTGTTTATGGCATTGGGAGTGGTTGAGGGGTGGAGGGTCAATAGCCTTAGCCTCTTCTTCAGTTATATGATCTGGGGAAGGGAGAGGCTGCCAATTGGATGGTCATGAATATTGATTATGGTCATGAATATTGATAAAGGGGGTAAGAAATTGTCGACTAAACGTACATTACAAACTATCGATTTAGATTGAGAATGTATCTTGTAAACCAATGCATCACAAAGTGCACCAAGTTTAGTTTATACTCTAATGTTAATTTGGGTTTTTTAAACTTCTCAACTAAATCAAGTTAAAACATTATAAAAAGTGAAAAAATACTTTTCAAAGTATTTCACTGTTTAACCATTTGAAGTTATACTTTGAAACCATTCATTTTGGGTACAGAACACAACCTTTAACCAGTTAACGACACGGATCTTAAATTTCATTTACTTGGAATTGCCGGAATTCTGTTAATTTGAGAGCACTGCTGGCACAAAGAAAACCATAACTTAACAAAGCCAAGAGAACAAAGATTTTGTTTGAACCAACAGGTTTTATTGTTTCTCTTTTGAGAAAATACCATATTCATGCACCGTGAATCACTAAACCTCAGCCATTAGACACGGCCGCCAATTGGGCCCATAGCCGGAACCAAGGCTGGAATCTCGGTTTGCTCGGACTTGCGTCCATTGAGCCACAATACAATGAAATACGACAGAGGAAGCCTCTCGATGCAACGTAATCCTCCTCTTACAACAAAGGACAAAGACCTGTAATACAGGCAGAATTTGAGCATTGTTTCTTACCCCACCTGTCCTCTTTGTATGGGTGAAATGAAGTATTGCACAGTGAGTATACGCTCTGTGCACACTCCGTAGTGGAAAGTACGTGCGACCTTTGTTCCAGTCATCCAATGTGAAAAAAAAAAAATCATGATTCCAGGCATGCATCCGTGGAAAAATTGGCGTGTTAACACGTCATCAGCTTTAACTGGTTACGAATGGCTAGGAATATCCCCAATACTTACATGTACATATGAACAATTTTGAGGTACACAGAAACCAGAAGTGGGATTTCTGTACAGCCAACCTGCTAATGAAGAGATTGGAGGGCTTTATGCTACTGACTGAGCGTCTAACACCTGTACAAAAATATCCATAAATAAGACATGAGGCTTGAGATATGACATTTATGGACTAAAAGTGGTAATTCTTGTGTGCAGTTAGCATTCTACATGATCTTTTTCAATCGGTCCATTGAGTGTATACATTTTTTTCTCAATTATGCAGTATGGATACATGCAAGGTTTATGTTTTCATTTTTTCAAACAATGCTAAACACTTACACAGATGAATGTTCAGCCCAAGTTGTCGTACCAGTATGTTTCAATACACAAGGTTACTAGCTGGATTAGTTACATGTATATGTCCCCATTCTGATATACATTCTGCTGATAAACCCTAACTGACCTTAATCCTCAACAATCCTATTCAGGAGGTTATCCGTCTTGCATTTGGAACTGCAGAACGAACATAGACTGGTTTTTGTCAATGTAATGCTGAATTACCATTACCGGCCAAGATTGAGAAAGATAAATCACCTGTGAAAGTTTCAGCTGAACACTTTGATGGAGGTGACAGCAGGTGCCAACCAAATCTCTAGCCGCAGTATTCACAAACCGACAGGGGAGATTTGAGTGCAATATAAGTCGCCTCAAGGCAATCTCTGGAGATTCAAGTTTGTTGACATACTTTTATTGATGTTTATTACTATCAGCTGATCACCATCTTTACAACAAATAGGCTTCCCGATGAAAATTACCCCCTCTTTTTTTCAAAGTCATTACCAAAGTATGACCCTCCCCTTAATTGGTTATCATTGGACCAGGCTCACTAATCTCATCTTAGTGCAAACATTTGGGTGTTGAGTTACACATGTACATGTCCCATCAGAGTAGACAATTTTTTGAGGAATTTGAGAAGGTCTGTACAGCCTAAGTCACCAGAGACAATTTCAGGGCTCTGCTGAAATTCATAAAAATGTATTTATGTCATAAACATTATTCATGTTCAGTTCAGATACACATTTATTTCCATACTTCTATGTAGAAAAACATTTATTTCCATACTTCTACAGTATGTAGAAAAACGATAAGTACATGTAATTATGGAGTAAAGCAAAACAAAAATAACAATAAGTACATGTAGCAATACGCAGGATAATGTAATAAATAGAGTATGGGGCTGTTTTGATAAGCTGAAGCTTGTATAAAAAACAGCCAGACACATACAAACAAACAAACAAACAAACGAAAAACAAGCAGACAGACACGAAAACAGAAGGACAGAAAAATACTGGACAAAAACAGCTATACTGACACAAGATACATAATGTGATTCAGACGGATAATGCAACGAATTCATAATTAGCAAAAGAATGGCAGAACAGTTCAAGCAGAAGCAATACAAAATAATTAGGTATTAAGAGGTAAACGTGGTCGAATTGCTTACTGTAAGCAAAGAATCATTACTTACGGAAGCAGGGAATTCCACACTTATTGACTTACATCAAGCCTATTTCACAGGTTGGCAGGGAATATTTGCTTGTGTGCGTGCGTACTTCACATTCCTAGGCATTCTTTGCTTACACAGCTAGCGCAGACAATCGGTGCTTGCCGTGCAAGCGGAGAATGCTGATTGCAAGTGCAGAATTCGCCGGTAAGCAGAGCCATGAATTTGGGCCCCTGAGGTTAGTGTTTAACAATTATTTTTTCTAATAATGTACAATGTACCCTAAGTCCAACATTTGCTTCTCTGCATGATCTTTTAATTTTCAAATTATTAAAACAATCAATGTTACTGCATACCTGTTTTCTCTATTCCATTATCCCATGTGCATTTCTCTCTTATTGCAAGTTTCAGTACTTCTGTGTCTGGAAAAAGAAAGGAAAAAGAAAGGAAACAAAAACATTGGGATGAATTTAATTGAAGTTATTTAAATCTAAATGCTTCACAATTGTGCACTCACAATGTACCATGTGTACTGTACAAAACAAAACGTACAAAACAAAATTATGCACACATATTGCAGAGTCTGAGATCAGCTAGCAAAAATAGCAATATGCTCCATGTTGCCTGGTCTCGCTTGGCCAGTTACTGGGACAGGGCCTTTTCCAGCATGAGACTTTGGAATTCAGTACTTGAAAACCTTAAACAAACTCACAACACTTATTTCCAGCAGAAACTGAAACATACATGTACATGTACACTGACCATTCAATACCATTTACTATGGTTGTGTTAGATAAACTAAACTACATTGTGTGATAGCGTGTGGTAAATGCATACAATACACTTGTATCACCCTACATAACCCATGCAGTTGAAAGGTCTCAACTAGTTGGTCAACTTCAAACGTTAGAAAGAGTATGAGGGTTCTTAGTGTTAATTTTCATGTCTTTTTAAATGCAATTTCAACACTAAAGTTCCAATAAAAATGGACTAGAGTTTCACGATTATGTGGAGATCACAAAACAAACATTTAAGTAACTAATTAGTACATGTGTAAAAGAAAGTACAATTTCTTATTAAATCATTTCAGCATACACAATTTAAAATCACTGAAAAGTATACAAGAAAAATCCATACAAAAAAACAGGTTGCGCAAAAGTCCTTCCCATAATTCTGCAGGACTAAAAAGGTAAAAAGGGACAGACACAACAGAGGACAAAACAAAAACTAAAAACTTTTTTTAAATTCATACAATTGACCAATTTATGATCATACTTCATGTACTTGGAAAACATACTTGCTCCCAAGTCCTGCAGACAAATTCACAGGCAGATCTCTTTAAAATCATTTGCAACAACCATTTCTACAATGTCATTACAGGATTCAACCTGGCCTCTGGGCACCAATCACACATAGAATCTGGGGTTTGTTGGTTCGAATCCCACTCAAATAAAGATCGGTGAATTTTATTTTCTGTAGACTCAAGAAAGCACTGAATATATACAGTGCATATCGTACATCGGTGTAGAGTAAAACAAAAACTAATTCTCTTTATTCCCAATAGATGCAAATTAATAATTATTAACTATCTATTAACTCTTTCAGTGCAGCAATTTTTTGCGTTTTGAACCTACAGCTGTAAAATGCCAAGCATTTTGAGGTTTTTTGGAATTTTATATAAAAAAAGTAGATTAGTCTTTCTCACCAAACAAAATGTACCTTGCTCATTTGTGTTGCCTTGGTATGACATCCAAAAGTCAATACTTGAGTGATAACCCCCTCTCAGGATAGCAATGTGTATTATGGGTTGTACATACGATTGATGACACTTTCTGAGTACATAAAAAAAGGTTGTACATATGTACGATAATGATGCTTTCGGAATACATAAAATAGATTGTACATGTACGACCTTGGCACTGAAAGAGTTAAATACGAACATGTACATGCTAAGGTTAAATTCACATAAAAAACAATCAAAAAGGCAGTTCTTTGAAACTGAAAGTTGTAATGAAAGGCATCCAAATTCAAACATAAAACATCAGATAAGGTTACAGACTATGTCATTTCCTTGAAGTTTGTTACAATGGGCAAATGATTCTAGACACGTGTCTTGGTCATGTTAGCAATATTACACTTTTGGGGCCTATAATTCATCAAGCTCTTTATTAATTGTGATAATGGGCACAGTGAGTGTTGCAAGATCAAGTCTAAAGATTTTACATTATTGAACAACAGAGGGCGCCATTACAAATTTATGGTTTTGACAACACAACATTGAATATCATTGAATATCATTTACTTAATTAACTGTGTAATATGTACATGTAGGCCTATAATAATACAAATTGTTTTGGTTGTTCAAATGTTGACTTTGAGTCTGATAAATATCATTCAAAACTTGAAACAGATTCATCAGGATCGACTTTGACATCTTTCAACTTTGTTGAGTATGAACAAAAATACAAGTACCTACTGTGCAGCATAATCCAAACATGCTAAATGAAATCTCTTAGGGCTTGTTCAAAAAACTGCAGATAAAGTTAATGTGTCTTTTTGATTATGATCTTGTATTGTAAAATAAATTCTGGTCCAGTAAAAAAATATGAGCTGCATACAAGCCCTGCATTCTTGTGGAATTTTATCCCTAATTCAAGCCCTGACCATGCGAATGGATGTATGGTCTCTTGACCTTTTTCCACCCTTCAGCCACATCAACAATGCATCTTCTGGGTCAAATTCCCCAAGATCACTGGCCTGTAAGACAACTCTGAGAATGTCAGTTACTGCAGTTACTGTCAGACTACTACGCCAGTCTGATTTCACTATTTTCATCTGTGAGAAACCACATTCACATAATTGAGCATGTTAGTGCCAAATCCCCCCAAGGCAAGAATGTTAGGATATTGCAGCCGACATCTTTGATTGATGCTCTCTCCCAGCCGCCAGCAGCTGGGTCCATGTTAATATTTCAGACAGTAAATTATAGTTAAGTCTTTAACGTACGTTAGGCTTTTGTCAAACATGTCATGAGTAGTAAATTTCACACAGACGAAAATATTTCACTGGGGGATGGCAATTTATTGGTACCAATATTGTAGTCCACGTCAGTCCTCTGTCTGTGTAAACCGTTTCTGAAAAGTGTTTGTCTTTTTTGGAAGCTGTACTCATGCCTTTACTGTTAGCGGCCTTCGTAAAAAAGTGTTTGTCTTTTTTGGAAGCTGTACTCATGTCTTTACTGTTAGCGGCCTTCGTAAATAAGTGTTGCCTAGTAGTAGTAGTAGTACCAAGTGGGGAAAAAGGGAAGAGTGAGACTTTAGAGACTAACTTAAACCACATTTTATAAGCTTGTGTGACATGGGGTGAGGAAAAACAACATCATCACAAAAAGACTGCTGGTAGCACAAGCAGTCAAGCATACTAAACAAAGGGTGGGGGAAGAGTCTGTGTAAACATGATGGTCCCTATTCAGCCCTCTATCAATACAGTGTCAGGATTATCTTTTGTTCTGCTGTTTACCAGTCCATCCTAGTTTTGAATTACCTTCCTCAAGCCACCAACATGGTGAGAAATAAGGGAGATTTAATATGTGTTTGAGTGTCTTTGTTCCTGGTACATATATATCCTCCAACAGATAAAGGTTAGGGCATAGTATTACATACATTGATTATAATTTATGGAAAAACGAAACATTTGTATTTGATACATCATATTACCCTATTTTATCACTTTGATTCGGTCATTCTATGTACTTGAACACCTTTTTTCTCTCGCCACTTTATTTTGTATGCTTTGTTTATTATTTATAACTTCTTAAAATTTGGGAGTAGTTTTTAAATCTTTGTATTCTAACTTTCAATTACAGGCCCAGCTCTCTGACGGACCTACCATGGTTTAAAGTAAAGATAGTTGGAGACTCCCTCACAAGATATCTACCAGAGAACATGAACAGTGACTGGTTTATTCCTATAGTGTAACAACTCTGCCGGGTGCTAGAATTTCTTATGTAAGAGACACTGTCGTACATCTACCATCCACACCACCACATGTGGTAGTTCTTCATGTTGGAACGAATGATCTGTGATCTGATTTATTTATACCAAGGCACTTTATTTATTTGTTTTATGCAGTGATCATGTATTTTTGTAAACTTAACAAAACTGATATTTATGTTTATTTTATTTATACGAAGGCACTTGCCCCATTGTTTATTTATTTGTATTTATGCAGTGATCACTCAGGTATTTTTGTTCACTGAGCAACACTTATTTTGTTTTCATTTTACTTTTAAAAATGTTTCACAGTACCAAAAGTGGCACTTGCTGCAGTGTTATTTTTATTATATTTTCATTTAAAGCAACATATCTGCCAAATGTTGTATGTAGCACACATTTTTTACTCATTTCATGTGCGCAGAAACGCAATAACGCAATAGCATTATTTTGTTATACATTTACATGGTCTTCCCTGTAAATCTGTATTTTAATAAGCGAGTTCGGCATTTCGGCGCGCGCTATGCGTTCTGGGTAAGGTCAAAGGTAATTTGGGATAAACATCGCCGCTGTCACACACGCTTATCGTTAGGAACGCACTGTTGCAGTTGCAGGCACACACTTGTGGGTTTTCTTTGATTTTTGGTCAATTATAGATATGAGTGATCAAAATTATGAGAATTTGACTTTGGATGACTTTATGCGATGGAAAGTTGATGCTTTGAAGAACTTTTTAGCAGACAGGGGACTGAAAAGAACGGGAAGAAAGGAAGAATTGGCCGCGGTTCCCTATGCTGCGGCAACACAGCTGAAGGTCCCGGTGCTGCCGTCTGCAACTGAGGAAAAGAGGCAGCATGCTCAGCAATATCGTGAACTGCTAAAGTATGGTGACATAATATGCTGCCAGCTCCTGTCCCAAGACCTCACAGGATGGATGGCTAGGGGATCGAATCAAAAGGGATTCTCCAGTGGCCACCTACCACTACCACTACCACTACAGTTATATTGAACTGGCCAAAATAGCTGTTCCAACGATTGCAAGTCATCTCACCCCCACCCCCCACCCCCGACACAGTCGCCCCCTAAGCATTTTTTGCAATGATTTTCTAAGGGGAAATTCTGTGGTTTTAACTTGATTCAAGAAAGGGAATCCTTAAAGACGTTGAGGATAAATAACTTAATAACTATAACTAATTGAAAAACAACAAATTTGGACAAAAAAATTCCCGTTTTAACTCAGTATTTAATTTTAAAAAGAAATTCAAGAAACATTAATTTAAACAAACTTTACATTAAACCACACTAAATTGATGTGTGACAAAAATTCTGCCTTTGGAATCAGTACTTAGGCTAATGTACATCAATTAAAATGTAATAAAAGCCATAACGTACAAAAGCAACAAAGCTTAACAGTTACATAAAAGATTTCTCACAAAAATATACTGTGAAGTATTTAAACAAAACTAAAGGATAAAAAATCACCGATTAATGTCCATCAATAAATAAACGTAAAGACATATATTTCAAAAATATATTTCATAATTTATTTATGTACTTTAAAAACTATGAAAAGACGAATAGAAAATTATACAGGAGACTTAATAAATAAATTAATATTGCACTGTAAATGTCAACCCAAATGATAAAACGATGAATAAAAAAAACTAAACGGGTGTAGCCCGTACCGAGATAGTGTTGTTGATATTTGGAAGATAAATCTTTTATTATTAGACAGTAAAATTGCCACTAAATTTTTTGCACTGCAGTTGCCCTTGTTTTATGAGTTAGTTAACATATTTTGCACTCTAGTCTTAAGAGGTTATATACGCGTGTCCATCCGGGGCATTGCCGAAGATGGCAGCACAGCCTCGCAACTTCTTGCCGTCGACCGAGCCAGCAACAAATGAATCCCATATAGCTTGAATAGCCTGCCCTGGTTGCTGGTGTCTCTCCTTTGCCGCTTTGTCAGCTTCTGCTCACTCACCAGACGGACCTGTAGACTCACCATTCATTCTGGCCTCATCGTGGACAACCTCCACCAGCTGATAATGTTCAGGTTGCTCCTGCCACCTGCCCTTCGATTAAGTCTATTGTGCCAACCTAAAGCAACAAAGTATAAGTGTAGGATTGTAATGATAAATAAAAAGCATAATATAGAAGGGAGTTGGAACAAAAATGAGACCGGTGTATTGAGTTGAGGCAATCTTCGAATTCGGAAACGATTAGCCCTGGAAAGGTGGTTGGGTTTTTTCAAGTCAACTTCAAAGAGTTGGCATTATAATTTCTTTCCTTTTTTAAAGTCAAAAGATCATTAAAATTTACTTCTCCGTATTTTTACTTTTAGTGGTTACGACGACAACGAACGGGGCCCAACCATGCAGCCGGGGGCCCCTGCCGGGGGTCCCCTGCCCTGCCTGACAAAGGGCGTCCCGAATACTCTCACTCAGCTACATTCGAGCAAAAATGCGTTGTTTAATGCCTCAAAAAATTCAATTTAGTTTGGAAACCAATTTAGCATGTAAAGGAATATATATATAAATAACAACTTACTTATTTTCCGAAGATTTTCCGAGAAAGCCTGCCATCTATCCAGGTACGCCATAAAAACAACGTGTGTGTACACTGAAAACAAGTACACAGTCATGTGCTATCGTTTATCCCGAATGACCTCTGACCCAGTAAATATCGGACATGCGCAGTCGGAATGCCGAACTCGCTTATTCAGCCTGCCGGCTGCGACGAGCAGATTTGAATAAACCAGTAATAATAATAATAATTTAATAATTATATGCAAAGAGTAAGTTCTAAGGGCTTTTTTTTTTTTTTTCTCTTTTTATTTTACTGCTTTTTTCGTTCTTTCTTTATTTTGCAAATAATAAGTTAGTGGCCTGACGTTTCGACCCTAGGGGTAGCAGAGTCTTTTCTCGAAGGCTTTATTTTGTCCTTTCCTTTTTCAAGACATAGAAATATTTACTGTCTGTCATTTCACTACTCTAGTACTACTACTAGTACCATGTTAGTTTTTCAAATGATACCGTTAAAATAAAGACAACTTAACTTGCCGCTTTCAGCACCCCCTGTAGTATAATGGTATCTTCTATGTACGGTCCAAAAGCAACAAGGCGGACAGTACTTGTCGTTACTAATTCGTGGTTAAAAAAAAACTTTTTTACAATTAAAAACAATTCTTTTTCAATAGATTGAAGGCGATTTGGATACATAATGGCTCTTAAACATATATTTTACGGCTTATTTTTGTTTAAACATTGTTGTAAAATGCATTCAACATGTTCAAAATTTGTTGTCGGCAGTTGTCGTCAGGCCTTGGCAGTTGTCGGCTTTTAAGTTTTAGTGCGACCCAAATATATGCCTATGCTAGTATGTGTATAGGCTATCTTTTTAAAGCTCAGAGTCAGAGACACATGTCCTAAAGATTGTACCCTCAAAAGAAACAACACTCGTCGAACCGGAATTGGAACTACCATTTTGATATTGCGTGCGTGTATTTTGTAATTTCTACTAATCCTATTATAATATCACTCATCTATGGCATTATGTGATTGGTGGTTCTCGACAATTTACTTTTGTTGACTGAGTAGTGAGTGAGAAACACAAACAGTGAAATAATATGATTTTACGAAAACGAAAACAACTCCGTCTATTGCTGCATTCACTCTCCCATTTAACACAAGCACAAGCCAAATCGTGGGAGTTTGGAACTTCACAAACTTTAACAATTTATTCTTGACATTTGACTTACCCAGTTCAGTTACCCGATCTTTTCGTACGCCTTTTAACCATGTTAACCACCCAGCAGCAGTGCATTAGTGCCATTTATTGGAATGATTAGGCTGGGTCTTTTTCGTTGCTTTGCAGACTCTTCGTTTGTTTTGAACATGTGGAAGTTTATGCAGTGCTGGGTGCAAGACTGCAGAACCTGTTTGACACCATCTGACCGTTTCCAACCGATGGTAAATATAAATATGTATAAAGTAGTTGGTGTCAAGCAAAATATAAAAGGTATAATATTGAAAAAATATAGGGGAAGGGTACGGTTTAGCAGTTTCATCATTTTTTTTTTTTTTATTTGAAAGTACGATTTTATGCGCTAAAATGCAGCAAAAGGCACAACAAATGCCATTTATTTAACTTGGCCAAGGATGTTAGCTATTTGGGGAGAAATATGAATTGTGTAAAATGACGTCTTTGCTGAAAAATCTTTGGTAATTCAAAAAAATACGATACAACAGAAGTCATGTCAAACGAAATGGCAACAGTGAGGATGCCTGAAGTAATTTCGAGCCAATGAAGCAATAAAATCGAACTTAAAAATTAGGCCAAATAATTCAAAAATCATGCAGTAAACTACCCCTATTGGCCCATCACAGCCCACAATAATTCAGCATAATTGATTCTGACCAATTTTGAAAGTTCACTTTTATCTTCTTAAATGATGCAGTAGGTACTTTTGGCTTTGGGAAAATCATTAATTTTGCTGAAAAATCCTTAGATAAAAAATGAAAGATGCAAATGTCAGTCATGAAATGGCATCAGCCTGCTTCATTTCAAAGCATAAAAGGAACTTGAATAAGGCCAAATATTGTTTTTAATCAGTAGGGGTTTTAGTGAACATCTTTATTGGCCGTCTTGAAGGTGCCATTATTGGCTCTAAAATGATGCAATAGTAAACTTGACACAGTGAAAAGCTATTGGGAAAATATTTGATATTTTGGGGAAAATATTACATTGATTTTGCTGAAAGAATCCCGCTAAAGAAAAGAACAGGAAAGATGCACTGCAATGATAGTTAAACGAAATTGCATCTGTGAAGATAGTAAATTTTATTAACATGATTTTTCAATTTCTCTTTGAATTAAACTATTATATACATATAACTCATTTAGTATATATTAAGATTTTAAAAATGACACAATTAATGGGAAAATGACAATTTCAGGCATGGGACAGCAGTTTGTTTTTTCAACTTCCAATGACACAGCAGGGAAACTACAAAATGACAAAATTAGCCAATCAGCTAAAAAGTTCATGCCTGCAATTGCCAATATTGTAAAGATTATATAAAGGCACAATAATTTTTTTTAATTAGTTGTATTAAACTCTTTAAAAATAATGTTTGTTTGTAATTAGCCAATAGTTAGCAATTCTCAATCTCTTATTACTATGATTTACCTCCCACATCTAGCCATTTCAATACTTTCTTTTTTCAATTATTAATGATAAAATGACTTATGCTTATTGATGAAAATGCGGTTGTTGCTTGCTAACATTTGCCAAACACGCCTGACCTCCTTTTGTTGGATAGGTCAGTCACACACAAATGTAGGCGAGGGCCTGAAAAAGGTAAAATCCAGGTCAAGCAATGCTGCTAGCTGTATATAATTTTTTGTTTTTTACATATTTGGTTGGTCATGTTTTTGTTTTTTTAATCTGTCGTTTTCTTCCACAGATTTGAGGCACTCTCTGAAAGGGTGTCAAAGAAATCCTAATTTCAAATTCGACTTTTCTCAATCTAAGTTTTGCTGATTGCAACGAGATGATGTTGTGATCTTGTCATAATAAACAGAGGTACTAAAACCCAGAGAGTTTAACATTAAAACTATCTATTCCAAATTGAGTAACTGTCCCATATCTTTATAAATTAGATACTATTATACAAAACTATTCATTGCTGGAACTGTTATCAATCCGATGAAAGTTCAATCTATTAATGCATGAATGATGATTATCTTAGAAAATTACAATTGGCCAGTAATTTCAGCATCATGGCCCAATTTCAAAGAACTAAGCAGAAAATAATGCTTATAAATGTTCTAGTGCTGAGCAAAAATGAGCAGGATACCAAGTAACAGACAGAACACGTGGCAAGGTATTTTGGCTGATGATTACCTTATTCAGGTAAGCATAATTTTGTTTATGCTCAGCTACTTTTTGTGCTTAAGCAGCTCTATGAAATTGGGCCCTGGGCACAACTTTGTAGAGCTGCTAAAGCAGCAAATTTCACATGAAGATTTCCTTCCAAAAGCAAGAAATCAGTCACAGAAGATTTAGTTACTTGATATTTTGCCAGGTAACCTTACTCTGGTTAGCAAAATTTGTTAAGTGCTTACTTTTTGTGTTAGCTCTATGAAATTGATTACTACTGGTCTTAATGGCAACTGAACTAAATCCTGAAATATAATGTTTTTAAGTTTATTACTTGGTTTTTCCATTGTTTCTCCAAACGCACACTTTAAGCTTTTCAATTTTAAACATTCCAAAGTTCAGCAAACATTAACAAACACAAACATTTCGGTCTTGCAAAAATGTTTCTGGTCCAGTGAAAGATCTGAGCTGTGATCTGACCCATGATCTTGAAACTTGAACACTGAACGCCGGCCGCCCTGTCTCCCCGTCGTTAGTGGAGAAAAAACCTTCTCAAGAGAAATGCAGTAACTGTGACAACTCCGACTACACTGACCACAGACCACATCCACCCGTAGCCATTTCTAGTCGCTTTACCATCCCTCTTGTCGTCAAGTTTAAGCAGGAGATCATCACCTCGGTAGAGTGGGTCAAGACGAGTCAATACCTCGTTGGCTACATGCAATCCTGACTGCACTGCTCCACTCATAAAGCCCTTGTGATGTGTGGCTGTCTCCGTACCTGCCCAGTGCACCCTAACCAAAATCACAACACAGACGATATTTATTCGGACAAGTAAAAAAACACTCTTTGCGCTAACTTATCATGTCAATCATGTTCTAAATCAGCAGGGCATTAATAATTCACTTTTCTTTATCTTATTTTAATTCATATTATAAGGTGACCTAAGGGATAGTATATACTATCTTTTATTATTTTCATGCATTTTCACATGCGATGAGTATAGTTTTGTTACAATGAACCAATCGCAGTCTGGGTTCTCCACTACAGGAGGATTATACCTCCTCTGGATGTTACCTCCATTTGTACATGTTTACCGGTACATATTCATTAACATTTTTAACTGTTGTTATAATGTGTTTTCAAGTTTGCTGTGCAGATGGAACTAACCAAACAATATGGGATTTGAGGCATTGCATGGTGAGGTATCAATATATATTTGGTTTGCGGTAACACCATGTGTATATCTACTTGCTAGGTAGATTTTGTTCTTTGAGAGCTTGTCTTGCTTTTTATTCTACTGCCGCGGAGTAGAATATTCGGAATTCGGGAGACTTCTCAGTTCTGAAAAGAATTGTCCTGCTTATTAACTACTACCTGGGCGGGAGGTAGGAAATTGGGCGGGACTACTACTTTCGCTATGTGGATCGGGGGGACTTCTCGTTAATAACTACACTGCCGCGGAGTGAGTTCTTAAAAGGTCTCAACGTTTTGACTAGCTTGCTCTAGTCATCGTCAGGAGACAAACAAACAACAAATTAAACTTTTGCAAATGTACTCTTTGAGTGTGGTGAACCCCCAACCTCGTCACTGCAGACCCAACAGTCTATTCGACCACCATGCTACCTACCACTGATAACCAAAAGGATGTCATACCTGCCAAATGGTGTCCTCAGCCCTTTATAGAAGTAGGTCATAGCTCCAGGGGTCATGATGTTAATTGGACAGCCACCATTGTAAGGTTCTAAAGCCCAGTCCTGTCATTGAAAGAAATAAAACAGAAAAATAGCTGGGCTACTTGCCAAGAAAACTGATTCAAACTTGTCATTTATATTTAGTACACAGGACCTATGGCCTAATGTCCCATCCAAAGGACAAAGCGAACTTGCTCAAGGACACAAGTGCCAAGACTGGGACTCGAACCCACACTCTGCTGATCAGAAACACCAGAGCTTGAGACCAGTGATCTTAATTTGCTTGGCTACGATACAACACAAACAATAGTTTCATCTTTGTTTTCTCTTTTTACTTTCAATTAAGGAAGGAATCCCGTGGGAAGTTATTACAATTAAAAAACATGGGCACATCCCCTATGCAAATACTCCGCTATTTCAGGCTCCAAATCATACATTTGTGTGTAAATTGCCCATAAATCAATCATTCCTCCGTTTAAAGGCATTTCTTATAAATCTGATATACAACTTAATTCTTGCAAAACATATAGACCATTTGACCTGTGACATCACATGTTTACAAAAGAGCCACAGAGCCTGGACTTCCTGCAGGCACATTTGTACACAGCCAATGGAAGAATACAATCAATCTTATGTTTTATGGAGATTGCACTGTCTGATTTTTCTCAACTTTTGATATGAAGAAGGGGGGGGGACATCTCAAAAGCTGTACAGCTGTTGCTTTTGTAAATTTTGAATTTATGTGAAAATTATGACACAAAATGTAAGTTTTCCCATATGGCCTGTGTAGTATCTTGCCTGTCAGGAAATGCATTATAATGTACAATGTCACTACTCTGTAAACAAAGGTAATATGGTCTATATATGAAAAGCAAATCAAAAAAGAATATTGTCTCATACATAAATCCTCAATGGAAAATGAGCTCAATGCATTTTCTATTAATTGGCGCTTCTGGTAATACACCGATCCATTAAGCCACGCCCATTTCTCATTGACCAATCACAACCGCGAAATCTGATCACCATTTGAGCCGTTCGGTGATCTTTGCACTAATGGTGATCGGGTTTCGCGGCTGTGATTGGTCAACTCGTAAGGAGGCGGGGCTTAATGGATCGATCTATTGTTGGAGCGAGATGAACAGGATATACTCTTTATCAACAGAACGTACCATTATTAGTGGCAATTAAAATCAAATTTTGAACTGAGAATGCTTGGAACTTTTGCATTTTGAACCTCACATTGTCTACCACAAACCTTTTGGCACATAAGGAAAAAGTCAAGCTTGTCTCAGGACAGGCAAAAATTGTATCAATATTCATCATGAACCAGCTTACTTTTTCGTAGTAGTCTAGGGGCTCCTTTGCCTTAGGCCCAAAGAACTCAGCAAGGGAGTTTAGAACAGCGTTTCGTCTGACTTCGGGCTGTATTCGGGAAAAATTGATGATTAAAAAAGTTTTGAAACTTTGAGCTTTTTATTTTTTTTAAGTTTCAAGCCGCGATGAAAATGTTTAGTTTAAAACTAACAAATACCTCGGAGAGTTGCATTCTAATTAGACATAGACTGGTCACATGGGGTGTGTAATAACATGAAACATAACCCGGTTCTGTGAACTAGTGAATAATTAAGTGGCCCCTAAACAAGCATATTGTGGTGTAAATGTTCTGATGCCCTGTGCTTGGTGTGCGAGAACTATCAAATCAACTGTTTTCTTTGTGTATATATTATGTTTTTGTGTTTTTTGGCAAGGATAGATTGTGCCACATGCACATATGCATACGCGTGAATGCTCAAACAATGCGTCAATTAAACTTAAAAGGTAGCTGGCTGCGTGTACACACGCAAAACCAACATAATGTAAAGCAAAAAGCGAAAACCAACAAAATTATTTCTATTTATGGTGCGGTAAAAATAGAAATAATTTTTGAAGCTCATGTAGTCTGGTTCTTGAAAATATGCATAAGGGTTAAATGTGTGCAAGAGATTAAGTCCCATGCAAAAAATAATCAGCCTGAAGAATGGCAACTTTGAACATGAATAGAACAATTTTAAAAATATTTGCAAAATAAATGTTGATGTTTTGAGGGGAAGTTTTGTTTTGTTTGTTAACAATATTTATTAATGGCAAGAACAGTGTGAGGATTGCTGGTCTTCACCGTTTGGCGATGACCTTGGTTGGTGGCTGGCCTTCAGCTCAGTCCATTAACAGCGGCCCGCCACCAACCCAGTCATTACCAAGCAGTAAAGCCTGGCTATCGGCCTCACACTGTTATTGCCCAAATATGTTTAATCCGACTTACTTGAATGTGACTCCATTCTCTGCTATTTGCATAGAATCCTACTATGCCAGGATTGCCATTAGATGTTGTACAGTCATATGTGAGATTCACCGGCCCACTGCTGGTCCCACTGATGGTTGCTTTGCCTCCATGACTGACTATCTCACCAGATAAACCGTCTTCCCTCCAGAAAGCCTGAAGAGAAAACACAGTTATAAATACGGTATCCGGCTCAACTCATTTGAGATCAAGTTTGTTTATTTTACTTATTAATTACATCCAACAGCTCAATAACAGGATGATTAGGAAATAAGAAGAAATATTAAGTGTTAGATGTGGGATGAAAGCCCCAAATGGGGAAAACCCAAGCAATCAGGTAGGGACTGAAAACCCAATCCGCATGCAAGGCTCTGGTCCGACGTGGGATTTGAACCCGGGTCCGCAGAGGTGAAAGGTAGGGAAAAAACCACTGAGCAAACTTGATCCCTAATGTTGGATTTGTACTATCCTGACCTGCCTTTCGAATAGGTGGGCCTGGTTTGAATCCTGCCAAGAACTTTTGGCAGCATTTCAGATGGTAATCTAAAAGTATTTGTAATGATCAGTAAACTTGTTTTCCTGATGTGACCACCACAAGCAAACCACCTTGCCAGGTAGTTGCCTGACAAAACCCTGAGCAGTAGAGGTTGGTGGATCACTAAAAGACCACAAGTCACAACTACATAACACTCCCCCTGAAAAGACGTACAATTTGTCCACACAGTTAAGCCTACTCATACTTCCTTGTGTCATAACTGGAAAACAGTGCAAACATGATTGTTTGTGTCTTATAATTCGCTTCGCATTTGCTTTCAAGTGTAGTATGAACTGGGCTTTGTTCCACCCCGAGAGCAAAGACAGGTTTGATTCACGTGTTTGATTCATCCTCTTCTTATATGCCAACCTTTTCTTTGTGTGTTTGTACTTCAAGGAAAATAAACTATTAAGAATCCATCACTGCGTCACACTGATAATTACCAATAATGAGAAATAAAAGGGTGAAAATTCTTACAGTTTTGTAGGTGACGATGAACTTAATAAGATGCCCAACTGGAGAGTGGTTGGCAAGCCCTATTCTATCCAGTGGCTTAGTGGGAGTGTAGTTGATGTCAGCTGTAAAACAAGAATATTAAATATAAGGTTTGTATTTCTTTCCCAGCACTACAAGTTCCCAGGATGGAATGTCGGGCACAAGTTACAAACAGTTACAAATTTAGTAACTGTCTTCGAACGCCCCTTGGTCAGTAAGGAATTTAAGCGCCCCATTATTGAACCTCTTGGACTTCCATTTCACGATCTTTTTTTAATCAGCCAAAAAACTTTGAAACAAATAAAGAGGTGTGATGACCACTATACAGTTATTACCATACATAAATCTCTATGGGAGGAGTGTTGGCTCTGAAAAGAGTCATGTGGTCTCGAAATTCTGAACAGTATACTCTGCTAGTCTTCAGGAGAATTTTTTTTCTTACTTCTCCTCCTGAAGAAGAGCAGAGTATACATCAATCTAATAGTGTGGTTATGGATCATATACTAAAATCAAAAACAGTACCAGAGCAGTGAATGGGAGCAGCAACCACCACATAGTGACAGGTGAACTCTCTGCCCTCAGCAGTTACCACAGTAACCTTGTCAACCTCCTCCTGCTGGATGTGAACTACTGGCTGACTTAAAAGCACCTTCTCCTTGCCTATCCTTTCCACGAGTAGTTTGGAAACTTGTTGAGCTCCTCCCTTCAAAATTAATTAAGAGACATTTTCAGATTTAAAACAAAGTACCGGGAACGATTGTAAAAAGAGCTAGGATTAAAACAACTTCTTGTCGGATGATAACTGTACACGCAAAAAGTTTTTGGACAGACGTACGGTGGATGCTTTTTAACATCAGGAACAACTTTGGATTTTCCTCTGTTTTTTGCCGACATGCGGAGTGTTGCCATTTTTATCCACATGGACTTTCCAGTGTGTAGCTTGTTGAGGCATGCACCTCTACCACGACACCCTTTGTTTCACTCGTACAAAAAGTGACTACAGGTTCTGGAAAAATTTCTGGGAGTATTTGTGTGTAGTCCCCGATTCCAGACCCTGTGACTTTTTGTTGTACAAATATGGCTTACAATAATGGAAAGGTTGTCACCATTGTATTATTGTATTCAGCTCAATAGGAGGCAAGTCCGAGCATTTCGAGATTCCAGCATATTATGGTAGATTATCGGCTGTAGCATGGCCAAGGTTTTGCGTTTACTCTCACACAACATATTTTTCTAACAACAGAACAACTCTTGGTGCTTATTATGAGAATCTTTGTTTTCTTTCTTTTGTCAAGGTTTCATTATGACAAACAATATATTTAAAAGAAAATTGTTACTCTGGAAGCTCAACAAATTTCCTAAAAATAATACCTCGCAGAGCTGGCACAGAAATTTCTTTAGAATACCGACCCAATGGAAGACTTTACTTTAAGTTCAAAATCTGACTGTGGGAAAGACAAAAGCAAACAGGTACCTTAATCTTGAAGCCGTTATTGGAGTCTCCGTCTGCCTCCACTAGGATTCTTATATTCCCTGAGCTTCGTACGTAATCCATGAAGAAAAGTGCTGACATCATACTGGGCGGGGCACCACTTATGATGTCTGAAGATACACGGATAGCATCCTTTGCCTCTAGAACCAATCAAACATGCAACAATAGACAACAATATTTTGGGTGTCAAAATCTCAATCCCTACAAAAGAGGACACTGGTAAAGAGTGTAACACGTTTAAATACAATCTAGCATTACTGGATACACGAGGGTTGGGTAGGGGTTTGGTAGGGCTGGGGAGGGAGCTTTGTAGGGCTGGATATAGAGGGCTGGGTAGGGACTTGGTATGGCTTGGTAGGGAGCTTGGTATGGCTGGGTATAGGGCTTGGCAGGTGTGGAAATAGGGGGCTTGGTAGAGAGGGGTAGAGGGCTTGGTTGGATAGGTAGTGTGCTTTGTAGGGCTGGACAGGGGGCTTGGTAGGGCTAGGTAAGGGGCTTGGTAGGGCTGGGTAGGGGCTTGGTAGGGCTGGGTAGGGGCTTGGTAGGGCTGGGTAGGGGCTTGGTATGGCTGGGTAGGGGCTTGGTATGGCTGATGGGTAAGGGCTTGGTATGGCTGTGTAGGGGCTTGGTAGGGCTATAGGTAAGGGGCTGGGTAGGGGCTGGGTAGGGGCTTGGTATGGCTGTGTAGGGCTATAGGTAAGGGGCTGGGTAATGATCTTTGTAGGGCTGGATAGAGGGCTTGGTAAGACTTGGTAAGGGGCATGGTAGGGCTGGGTAGAGGCTTTGTAGTGAGCTTTGTAGGGCTGGATATAGGGGGCATGGCAGGGCTTTGTATTGAGCTTTGTAGGGCTGGATACAGGGGGCTTGGTAGAGCTGGGTAGAGGGCTTGGTAGGCTAGGTAGTGGGCTTTGTAGGGCTGGATGGGGCTTGATATACATGTAGGGGGCTTGATAGGGCTATGTAGTGAGCTTTGAAGGGCTGGATAGAGGGCTTGGTAGGGCTTGGTAAGACTTGGTAAGGGGCATGGTAGGGCTGGGTAGAGGCTTTGTAGTGAGCTTTGTAGGGCTGGATATAGGGGGCTTGGTAGAGCTGGGTAGAGGGCTTGGTAGGCTAGGTAGTGGGCTTTGTAGGGCTGGATGGGGCTTGGTAAGGCTATGTAAGGGGCTTGGTAGGGCAGGGAAGGGGGTTTTGACGGGCTAGATGGGAGCAATTGGTAGAGCTCGGTAGGGGGCTTGGTAAGGCTAGTTAGGGGGCTTTGTAGGGCTGGATGGGGGCTTGGTAGGGCTGGGAAGGGGGCTTTGTAGAGGGCCTGGTTAGGTCATGGGTAGGGGACTTGGTAAGGTTGGGTAGGTGCTTGGTAGTGCTGGAGCTTGGTAGGGTTGGAGGGGGCTTGGTAAGGTTTTATAGGGACCTGGGTAGGGCTGGGTTGGGGCTGGGTAGGGCTGCATAGGGGTCTGGTACGGTTGGGTAGGCGACTGGGTAGGGCTGGGTAGAGGGCTTCATTAGAGGGTTGAAATATTTGGCGTTACTTGAATCAGAATTTCTTATACTATGGCATCCCACACTGAGTCCATGTGTTATGGCATACCTACCCTGAGTCCATGTGTTTTGGCGTATGAGACTTTCTAATGTTGTCCCATCCAAAGCCTCAGCATCGGTAGCCTTCATTGGATCATCCAGCGGAATGTTGGCAGAAAGCTTGTCTGTCTGTAAAAGAAGAAAACAAATGGAAGTGCCTGCTGATTTCAAGTGATGGCACATTGCAAGGAAATAGGTCGTGGCTGAGTTGGCAGCTCACAGCTACGATTACAGCTGAATCGCTGCATCATCTTTAAAGTATATCGACACTCTCTAACAGCAACAGTTGTAGCCGTAGCTGTAGCCACTAATTCATATCCATACCATACAACATCCAAGTAGATCCTTGTCATTTGATTGGAGGATGTTGTTGGTCCTGCAACACTCCTTAATCAAATCATTGTTTATGTCATACACCGTGCATTTTGGTATTATTCACCATGCAATTTCGACTCATCCTTTTTTACTATCACTAGCCCACATCATCACAGGTGTGCATGCGTTATAGAAGCACAAAACACCCTGGTAGTGGACGGCACCATCTTGTACATTTTGTTGGTACATGTAGTTATTTTTTCTCCAAATGACAAAAGAGCGCCTACTTGGATGTTATAGAAAACAAACAATGAATGATTTGCATTCATGCAATGGAGAGAACATTTTCATTCCTTGAATGGAACACTCCATGGAGAGAACATTTTCATTCCTCTTGAATGGAACACTCCATTGAGAGAACATTTTCATTCCTCTTGAATGGAACACTCCATTGAGAGAACATTTTCATTCCTCTTGAATGGAACACTCCATTGAGAGAACATTTTCATTCCTCTTGAATGGAACACTCCATGGAGAGAACATTTTCATTCCTCTTGAATGGAACACTCCATGGAGAGAACATTTTCATTCCTCTTGAATGGAACACTCCATTGAGAGAACATTTTCATTCCTCTTGAATGGAACACTCCATTGAGAGAACATTTTCATTCCTCTTGAATGGAACACTCCATTGAGAGAACATTTTCATTCCTCTTGAATGGAACACTCCATTGAGAGAACATTTTCATTCCTCTTGAATGGAACACTCCATGGAGAGAACATTTTCATTCCTCTTGAATGGAACACTCCATTGAGAGAACATTTTCATTCCTCTTGAATGGAACACTCCATTGAGAGAACATTTTCATTCCTCTTGAATGGAACACTCCATTGAGAGAACATTTTCATTCCTCTTGAATGGAACACTCCATGGAGAGAACATTTTCATTCCTCTTGAATGGAACACTCCATGGAGAGAACATTTTCATTCCTCTTGAATGGAATACTCCATCTTTCAAACTCACTAAATATTCTCACCATTGCACTCATAAAAATTCAATATTTGTACACTTTTTCCTGGACTTTGACAGTATCTCAGATGGAAATAATTTTCTGGAGGATTGGTACTGGTATGATGAACTTCATAATTTAAAAAAACTTAGCTGCTGCAAACTGCTTACCAACCAGAATCACCCAAATGTATTTATGCAAAAATTGCTAATGGCCTGTAATTTTTGACTTTTTATTATCTGAAGAAAAGACTCTGCTAGGGTCAAATCGATCATCAGGCCATTAACAATGTTTGCAACTTACTGATAATCAGTGAGCTTTCAGACTGAAACTAATTGTTTTCTCTTGCATGGTAATTACCAATTGTCTTTAAAGGCAAAGTATACCTTTGGTTTTTAAAACCGTTCGATTGTTTCAATCCTATATAAATGTATAAATACAATAAAACTAACCTGTGAAAATTTGTTTCAAAAGGTGGTAGTGTTTTTGAGATGTCGCCCAATATCTATATCTGGAGCGGTTTGTCCATGCAGGATAATCCGTAAATTGGAACATACAAACTGAGAAACACTTCATGCAGAAACGTTTCTCAGATTGAAATGTTTTTGAATCCCTCTCCCTATAAAACTACATTCCATTGAAGGGAATTGTTTCTTAAAATGTTATACTGTACAATATCAACAGCTGTTATCCATTAATTATTTGACTATAGGCCTTTTATTAATGAAAGGAAAATAAAAAAGTGTCCACCGTACTGACTAAAGTAATGAAGCGATGCATATCCAGCAGTGCCATTGGAGAGAGTGACGGGATACTAGACTTGTATGTACGGATGCCTTTGTTGTTGCCAAGCAACATTTGTTTAGATCCTGTGGTGTACTGTGGGTATGTTTTCAGGCCTAGCTCCTCCAAAAGCCACAAGAGGTGGTACTGGGTGCTTTGTAGGAAAGACGGAAAGACACAACTCTTTTATTTTGTAGAAAGTCTGATTACAACAATATTGAAAATGAGACCATGCTTATCTGAATCATCTTGCCACATACCTTGACAAGGTGCATGGCCTGGTCCAAAATGGTGGCTATAGAGCTACGACTACAGTTAGATTTCTGCATCATTATGCGTTAAAGTATAAGACTTCTTTAGAAACACCCTTAGCAACAGCAACAATCCTAGCTGTAGCCCCCAATTCAGATGCAGCAAAAGTCTTCACTCATAACCAACCATTTTCAAAGAAAAAGCTTGGAAAAAAGGACCCTCGGGAACCAATTTTTTTAATTTAATTTTAGAAATGGTAATTTTCCTTGTTAATGCATGGGAAAAATAAAAAACAGTGTTAAATAAGAAGGTGATCTATGCTATCATATTGTGACTATCCTCTGCCCGGGCAAGGAACTAGATAGGTTAGGTTTATCTTTTACTTATGCCCTTTTAGAAACCGCGGCTTCGGCTTACGTCGCTATGGCATAAGCTCCAGCCATCTGTTTTGAAGCACCGTACCAATAATGCACGATTTCAAAATAACTTGTGGATCCTAAGCCGGAGCCCAATCCAAAGCGCTGTGGTTTTTAAAAGGGTCTGAGGAACAAGATAATTGCTTGCTAACCTACCTACCAACCCACTGACCACCAAGATCCCATGTATCTGTCCCGCTAGCCCCTCTCATCTCTGTTGAGAAGGTCCGCCCTCCAACTCTGTCTGCAAAAAAATAAACAAGTCCTGATGAATATAAGATTGCAAGAATGGAAGAAAAGAGACAAAAGATTGATGCATTAATAAGGCCCCCCCCCATAATTATACACACACACACAAGTGTGTAACAGCCTGCAATCGTGGACCCTCCTTTGTTCAACTCTTTGTGATAGCAACCATGGACCACAATGCTTTTCTTTGTGATAGCAACTGTGGACCTATTGTCCTCTTTTGTTATAGGTCCCCGGTTTGAATGTGGTTACCTACTCACACACACCCACATTTGAGAATCCCCCTAATCAAGGACTTCTCTTTGTTCTCGACATCTCCATTGGTTTTGTACACAAAAATGAAGCAAGAACATCCTCGCTCTGTCAAACACCATCCCTTTTGTTAAAGTCCTCGGTTTCAATGGGTAGACACGCTCACACACACAACTCAGTGACACGACACACCTAAAAATTAGTTGCAGAAACTTGGTGTTACATTTGGTGAGGAAAAAAAGCAAAATTACAGTCAGTATTACACTAAAGAAAGGTTAGCCTCCAGGACTCAATTTTATAAATGGGTTATTACTTTAGAGCATAAAATACTGCTTGACAAATTTCTGCTTTTAAAACAAAAGTGAGCAGGATACCACAAGGCCAGTCACAAAATGGGCAAATGGTCCATGACATGGTGTTTTGGCTGATAATCTAAATCTGGCATGCATAAATGTTTTTGGCTGGGCTACTTTTTGTGATTGAGCCCTGGTATTTCAATGTTTTCCGTGGTTATCAAGGGTTCAAACTTGAGTTACCTCAAGTTACCACTTGTAAAATTCTACATTGCTCTCTAACATTTTACTGTGTCACAAATTTGAGCACATGTTTGCAGTTGTGATTCACTGATTGGTCAGTGCAATGGCCTCTGTTGCCCTGGTCGTGGACTACTTCTAGAAACTATAAATAAAGCTCACAGGGGGAGCCTGATTATAGTTTCTAGAAGGAGTTGTGGATGATGTACCTTCAAAAGTTTTACATAAACTTTAACATTTTCCAATGGGGGACTGCCCTTTAAAAATTGAAAATGGCCTTGCCCTTTCAAATATAAAAATCCAGGCCTAATGTGGTAAAAAATGAAAATGGCCTTGTTCTCCCCAAGATGAAACTCAAGACCTTGTAAGGTTATTGGTCAGTGGTATACCTTTAGCCTCAAGAACAAGAACACTACAGTTTGGCTGTTGTTGTTGTAGTCTGTAGGCAGCTGTCAGACCTGAAATCCCAGCACCGACAACAACTACATCCCAGGCGTGGCGGACAGTTGACAATTTTGCCTCAGAGTCCATAGTATTAAGTTGACAGAATGAGCTGAAACAGTGAAAGAATAAAACACAAAGGCGGCTTTTAAACTATATGACTAAATTAAATGGTAAACTCATCATTAACTTTGTGAAAATATATAACAAATTATTAAAATGAAAAAGAAGTTATGATTCCATAACTGCCGGGCACTCATTTATGCTTCCTTCTGCAAAAATTGTGTTAATTTTTTTCCAATCCTCCATGATTTTAATAGACCAACTCGTCGTAGTCGTACCGCAGAGTCAGTTAACGCCCACTTGTGAAAACAGTATTTAGGCCTATCATACTTGACGATGTTGCAGTCTTATTTGTTTGTTTGTTTATTAGACAATCTCCACAGAATTCTTTAAAATACAACAATTGGACAAAAACAGATATAAAATACAAGAAGGGAAAAGACATTTGAATCTGAGGAATTGTCGTGGATAACACAAAAAAGCTAAAGTAAGCTTATTTCCATTGTGAATCATTGTGGTCCTCGAATTATAAGTCATTATAAGTCATTATTTCGGTTGTGTTTGGGTACTACATATGTACTGTATCTTACCTTAGTGAGTGTGTTTGTAGGCTATATATATAGTTCTTGTTCTAAAGAAGTGTAACACTGGCAAAACTTACGTCTTCGTTTTGGCATTTCCCTCATGAATGAAATGACAGACGCGGGATATGGATGGCAGCAACGTCTCTCTGTCCTTTTACTCGGTCGCCGCGCCGCACTACATTAATAAACAAAAAACAGCTGGCGGGGTCGGCCGAAAGTAAGCACCTTCTGAGTTTGTTAATACCGCATACGACCGTCACTCGCTACATACAGCTGCACTCAACGGATGCTAAAATAATGGGTAGATTGACGAAGGGCTATTTATTTTATTTGGAACAAAATAAATACCCCGCCCTTGAATAGTGGCGTACTCCTCGCGTTAATAGGCTTAAAATTTAATCCTTTAAAAATCACGCTTGCTGTCATATAACACTTCCTTTCAGTCAATTTCTCAATGTAGCAGAGCAGTTCAAACACATTTCAACAGATGCACAATTCTTGGACGTGATGTCCCTTTTTTTCACAAATAGTTGAGATGAACTGATAACAAAATGTTTCTGGGGCCTTTAACAATTTGATCAAATTATCGGTAAAAGTTCATCAGAATTCGAAGCTTGTGGTTCTTATTAAGTAAATTTATTTCAAACAGTTTTTATGAACGTTGTCATCAATAAGTTTTAACAACATTTGATCTATAATCAAGTATTGTTTGAACCTCAGAGGACATCATTCCATCAAAGTAAAAAATTCTTCAACCTTTTGTTTTATGTTTATAATATCATTCTTTATTTTCAAACAATCATTTCATACAATAACACTGCGAAAAACAAAAACAGGAAGGCTAAATAATTCATACAGTGTATGATAACACAAAACACAAGAAACAAAATGTGTTATACAATAGTCCAAGATCAGCAACAATTCTTCATGATTTTGTTTCATTTTGGAAGAGGCAGTCCTGCACCTCCAAACCACCCTCTCCAGGGCTCATAGTCCTTAATTGATGTTGAGAAATAATGGGAATGACAACGGGCAGGTTTATATAGCACAGGACACCAAGGCCAAAATTCATATATAGAACTGCTTATGAAGCAGAAAATACTGCTAAGCGAATTTCTTTCTGCTAAGCAAAAAAACCGTCAGGATGCCAGTCACAGATGGTACATGCAGCTGCCATTGCCAAGCATCCAGCTGCTCTCCCCCCACAAATTTTTATTTTTTTTAAAATTAATAAAATCAAGATACATGTTATTGTAGTGCCCTCAATCATACCTCAATCAGGGCCCTTGTACAGAGTGCAATCATTATACAGTATTGCATTGTTATTACATTGCATATATTACTGCAAACAGCCCTAGTTACAACCATTGGCAATACATTGCACACATCATACCTTTTTCGTGTGACTTAATGGCACAACGTTTTGAACATTTTCAACCTGTGCATATGAAAATGTTCACTTTCATACGACTCAAGAAACTTTCTTTTTACAAATACCAGTATCCTCACTTGGTGTATGCCAACATTTGCATAAATAACAAACCTGTGAAAATTTGGGCTCAATTGGTCATGGAAGTTTCAAGAAAATAAAGACAGAAAGAATACCTTTGTTGCCTAAAACTGTGTTTTCAGATGCCTGAGAAAAGCTAGATGAAGCCTGAAGCCTTTCTCAGATTCAATTTTGGGGTGAAAATTACCTCTTTCTATAAAAGTACATTACTTTAAAGGAAGTCACTTCTGACAATGTTTTATAATATCAACAGCTCTCCAACGTTCTTTACAAAGTAAGTTTTTATTGGTATTTTTTTTGTGTAGAAATTACCAAAGGTGGCATTTCAAGCAAAACTATTTCAAGGAAGTTTTCCACCATGACCATCTTTACACCATGTAAGTTATGTGCAAATCTGTGAACATTTATATTTTCAATCTTACCAATGTTGTATATACCCTTTAAACAAAATAAATAAATAATTAACAAATTCATTTACAGGATTGTCCTTTACAAAAAAAAGTGGAAAATCCTGTAACTCCAACAATAGTCCTTATCCACAGCTAAGTACCTTGATTCAACAGGTATTTTAAGAAGCTATGTTCAGAGAAATATTTGCCAAGAGGAATATAATAACACATAGCTGATGTACCTATTCGAACTAAATAAAGTAAATATTATACTCAAGCAAAATATACAAACTTAACTACAAGTACACAAAGTCTACATGCAAGAAAAATTTACAGCAACAATAACAAAGCACACTTTGAGTATTCGTTTTCTCCATATTTCATTTTTTTCTCATTCACACTCTCATATCAATCATTAGAAACTCCCCCCAACCCGTCTCATTCTGCTTTATTTACCTTCTGTATCTTGTGTCAGCTCTCTTTGATTATCAACCAACAGCAGGCCTTGAATTAACTGAGACCATAGCTTCTGTTGCTCTGGTGCCTCTTTGTGCCTTGGTACCCCCCTTTTAAAGTTTCCCATAGCCTTTAAGATTTTGCAACTGAAGTGCCCTTTGCAAAATGAAAACACCCTAGCCCTCTTAAAGTTGAAACTCCTGACTGCTTCTGTTAAATGAGCACCAATCAAAAGTATGGGTGTTGTGTTTTCATTTTACCCTGATAGGATTTACATGATACCTTTGCTACTTGCTGAGTTGATGGCATTTCCACCTTCTGGTAAAGATTTCAAAAAGCTTATAAAAAAAATATCCTAAGGTAGATCAAAGAGTAGGATTTCTTTATGTGGGAAACAATGACTGATTTTCTTCACCAGGCTGCATTAAAAATAAAAAAATTCAGATGAAGGTCTGAAATTTGTTATCCCTGCTCTGTGTGTAAAGCAGTCATATGACAACGTACATTCGGAAACAACATGCTTGTGGTTTGTAAACAGTAAACACTCAATCTTTCTTCTTGGTCTGTTTCAGAGTGTTGACCAGTGTTAAGAGCGTTGTAGCATATGCTTGGGTAATGAGTCCTCGATGCTCCAGACCAGGGAGAAGAACTAGAAATACAGCTAGAATGTAAGAGAAAAGAAGAAAACAAGATAACAATTCAAGTATTTCAACTGCAAGCTTTATAAAAGTATACAATAATTAACTCCCATCCATTAGTTTTTGATAAACACATTACGCACACAAAAAAGCATGTGAAATTCCTGGTTCAATTTTAGTGGAAACATCCCAAAAAGTATGTTTTCTCACATCTTGCGCTTCCATTAATTACACCACAACAATAAAAAATTGTAAGAGAGATAGGCATACATAATTTGACAAGGTAGGGTTGAACAAAGAAAAACTGACTAGAGCAGTACTTGAACATGCAACCTCCAGATCAACATGCCGCGCAGGCACTCTACAAATTGAGCTATCTAGCCCTAATATTGGGGGTCTCCCTAATTTATAGGTATATCTGTTTTCAGGGGTGCCAGTCAGAAGCCATTCAACCTGTAACTGCAGTATAAGCAGGGATCACTCCCAAGTATACAATATACTGGGAAGTGGCAGCAGAGGGATCACCTTAAAGGAAGCAACGTTTTGTTTCAATGCTAAAGTAATACACCACAAGGGAAACTGATTCAACAATGATGTTTAATATATATACATGTAGTAGAAGAAGAATATTCTTACTTTTTGGAATAAAAACAAATAAATAAAATACAAAAAATAGCATCAGCAGGCATTCAATTTGAAGCGTGTCGATTAATAACAGCATTTCAGATGATTTTACCATCACCGGTAAGATATCCACTGCCTTTTGCTTTACCTCAGGTTATATATTGGTTATAACACTTACCTAGAAAGTAGGTGAGACAGAGATTGGGGATGAGGTTCCCAATGAATGCAATGACTGCCAGAATCACAACCACAAATATAAAGTACTGCAAGTAAACATCCCAACAAACAAACGAAATTACAAAATGGAATTCAGTACTGAGGATTAATCAATGGAAAAGGCAGCTGATCTTCCAGCTCTGTGGTGGTTATTATTATATTTCTGATGAGGTTTGCTTGGGTTACAGTTTGACATGTAAAACATACGAATATTTTGGATTACCTGGCGTGTGGGTTAGGACTGGGCCCTGCTCTTGATAGGTACAGGGGGAAGGGTAGCCTTTTGTCAAGGCCATCGTGGCTTGGACAGCTTTGTAAACAGTGGAGCGACATGAACGGGAGACCAACGCGCGCGAGCCGAGTGGCGAAGCCACGAGGGCCTTTTCCAACTTGTTTGCGTTTTTTTAAATGAATTATTCATGAAGTATGAAACGTGCGTTATGCACTTCTGATTGGTTTGGACTTTTGCTACCGTTTCGGGTAGCAAAAGTCGAGATTATAAAGAAACACATTAGAAACCGCAAACAAGTTGGAAAAGGCCCTCGTGGCTTCGCCACTCGCGTGCGCGGTCTCCCATTTCAGTCGCTTGGGATCGCGACTCCAAGCCACGAAGGCCTTGACAAAAGGCTAGGGGAAGGGGGCTTGGGTCAACAAATGAATAGAAGCAAGTAAATCCCCAATCCCAACTTTTACACAAAGTGTTACCCATGCCGACTAATCATTTTCAGGCTATCTTGGCTAGGCTTCAGAACTCCAATCACAAAGGTACAAGTTCAATGCTGCTGTTTTTTTGTTTTATTGTTTTTTATAAGGGGCCTGAAACATACATTGGAGAATTTTACAATAACACTAACCTGTTTAGGTTGGACTTCTTTCATATTTTTCAGCCACTGGTACCCACACACCACAGTGTCCTTTGCTCTAATCAAACTGATGCACACTTGTTGGTACTGTCGCTGGTGTTCCGCTGTCCTGCGAGAAGAACAAGTGAAAATTATGCAATAGTCAGTAGGTGGCAGCAGACAAACCGGGTAACTTTTAGTCATTTACAGAGTTACGAGCATGCAGACATTTCCCAAGAAAAGTGTGTCAGAATTAAACCTTCTTTGCATATGCGTAACCTTTGTTCTTCCAGCATTTCAAAAGGTTCAGAATCACAATTTTCTTTTGCGGAGAAATAAATTTATTTGTATTCTATTTTGCCCCTGGAAAGAAGTTGTCAGGATGAACATTTGAGCAGCGCCCATTTTTATAGAGCTGCTTATAATTTACTGCTTAACATTTTAAACCTGCTCAACGAAAATAAGAAGGATACCAGTCACAGATGGTACATATGACGTGGTATTTTGGAGGGTAACATTATTCTGGAAAGCATAATTTTGTTGTGCTTAGCTGCTTTTTATTCTTAACCAGCTCTTTGACATTTGGTCCAGTCTAAACTCTCCTGTGCCCATTTTCATAAAGCTGCTTAAGCACAAAAAGTCGCCAAGCACAAAACAATTTTGCTGTTTGAGAGTAAGGTTACCAGCCAAAATACCATTCTGCACATACCATCTGTGACTGGATTTCTGCGTAGTTTTGCATAGCAGAAAATTGTTAAGCAAAATTGTCTGCTTAAAAGCAGCTCCATGAAATTTGGCCCAGGTAGACTACTAGAGACTAGAGAGGTTATGATAAACTTGACAACCCAATTCTGCCAAAGTCCTCGCAAGTAAAGAGCACTTGAAATGTGCACATGTCAAGTGTTATCAAAGTTTCTTTTGGTTTATAACAATTTCTTGAGAGTTACTGTCTTCATTTACTGAAATATTTGGGCTGGTTAACTCAGGTCGTTCCCCCTCCAACCATTGTAGCTGTTTTGTGGTTTACCTTACCATTCATGAGTTAGGATGAGGTAGGAATGGAAGACTGTTGGTCCGAGGTAATCAGCAAGGCACACAAACATCCCAAGAAGAGAGATTGTGGTCAAAATTGTAGGCTCCGTCCACCACAACATCCTAGGCAGAAGAAAAAATATATTATATTATCAACTAATCTGCATACTCTGATGTAGCATGGATTAGAGTTAGTGTTACAGGTTGGGTTGTAAATGGAAGCACAGATAAGGCACCAACCTATAAGTACATTCCTATGATTAAGATTTGTGTTTTACAAAGTGCTTAGCTTAAACTGCAAATATGCAATACTAACATCAGGGTTTGCAGTTTAAGACCTCTAATAACTAAATACTATTTATTGTTTTAATATTTGGCTAATTGCCATAGTAATTAGACAAAGATATGTCTATTTGTGAAACCTAAAAACCCAGATAAACACCCAACTGAATAACGTATTTTTATATAGGGAAGGGTCGCGCATGTCATGTGATCACACGCACACTGAAATAAGTGGATTGTCCCAAAACCTGAAAAAACAATTTGACCTACATTTATGCTCTTCTGCTGCAATATATTACATGCTTCTTTGGGGGCTTGTGGCTCTTAGTGAAAATGTAAAATGCAATTATTGCGAAATAGGCCCCTTCCTGTATTGGGCGAAATAAATAAAAATTCATGTTGAGTGACCTCCCCCGCTTCCTTTTTAGAGGTCGCCTGCTTTCTTTTTTTTTTTACAAAAAAAAGGCTTTTTTCTCTTTTTTTTTCTGCATTTGACATCAATTTGGTCGCGCATCTTGCCAATAAGAATGTCATTTCCCGAGTCCAAGTGGCAGGCATTTCAAAAAAAAAAAGTTGCATCCATCTTGAATAATAGCCTTGCCGGTTGTCTTGAAAAATGTGTCGGACGACCATTTTTGAAGAAAAAAAGGCCCTCCTCCTTCCTTTTTTCAAAAGGCAGAACGCTAATTGTGTTTGTCTTTTGCCTTTATCAATAATTTGTCAACTTTAAGATAATGACTCTCTGTGAAAACGGTAACGAGATGTCATGGATGTCAGACAAATTGGGTCAATTGGATCCAAAATCATAGTTCTGAAGACACCAATGACATACTGAAGTACGTTGTTTTCAAGGTTCAAGTCTTAGAAAATCATGACAACCTACAGAAAAAACACTGTGACGATGGCAACCATAATGATAGGTTGGACTTGATCCTCCCATCTCAACCAGCGGTCAACATGAAGCAAGATGTACCGCCATTCATGTAAAGACTGCTCCAATGCCGCTATCTCTTCATCCTAGAAAAGGAAAACACTAAATTATAATCATTTTCTCTGCATGTAGGCCCCCTCTATGACAAGTTGCTGTCTCTAACGGTGTTTGAAACTACACATTGCTAAACTACCCTGGATTGGCACAAGAACCTAATAATGCTCAGATTCATCGTTAATGCTCTGCTGATCCTCTTCTTTTGTGCAACTGAGAGATTAATTACACATTGGCATTTCAATTCAATTTCAATTCAATTCAATTTATTATAAACGTCACGTTAAAAAACATGAAAATTGTTTTCCAGTGTGCATCTAACAATAAAAACACAAATGGAGATAATTTTCAGTCACATAAGGGGAAATATGATGAATCTGATGTAGACCTCCCTTTATTAAAACTGGAAAAATGTCCGCATCCGGCCACCATTTTTAAAGGGATTTATTTGATTTTGTAAATGGATGTTAGACTTGATTTCATTTTTGTGATATTCTTCTGAGGAAATGGTAGCTGTAACGCTAAATTTTTACCTTTAAGTTTAAAAAGGGCAATTTAAGCATACATTTCATCGCACGGATGGAACTCTCATGCCCAAGGAACTAAAATGGAGTGAGCAGCATTATCAAGACCACCAAATATAGACCCCAAAATATTGTTGTTGTTTTTTTCTATGATTTTGACACTTTGTTGTAGTTCAAATAGTTGCGATAATCGTAACCCTCCACTCCATCCTCCAGTCGGGAGGCTGGAGGATGGAGCAACTAACTATAGTTCAAAGTGCCTGTGCCTCTGTGTGTACAACTACGTCTACGTGTGTACATTTTATCAGTCAACCCTTCTGATCTGTTCTGGACAGGTAAGGATCTTGACCTTTAAAAGTTTAAAGGAGCTAAAGTTGTGACTGGATGCAGAATTTTTGCCTTACAAGTTACAACTTATTCCAGTTTTCACAAACTGACAAACAAGGTTCTGTTTTGGGTCATAAATAAGAATTGCACATTTTTCATGGAGAAGAAGGGTTGCTCAGTTTGTCGGTCTAAGTCTTGAAGTCTAAGGCCTATGATCAGATGATAAGTATTAATTCGATACTTTTGTGGGGATAGATATCTTCAACTTAAAGGCACTGTACACGTTTGGTAATCACTCAGTCAAAATATATATTAGCATAAAAACTTACTTGGTAACGAGCAACGGAGAGCTGTTGATAGTATAAAACATTGTGAGAAACGACTCCCTCTGAAGTAACGTAGTTTTTGAGAAAGAAGAGGTAATTTCTCACTATAAAATAATAAAAGACTTCTGTTTGGCCAGAAGCCCTTTTGTACAACAAGGGTGTTTTTTCTTTCATCATTTTCTTGCAACTTCAATGACCAATTGAGCCCAAATTTTCACAGGCTTGTTATGGATACACCAAGTCCAAGTGAGAATACTGGTCTTTGACAATTACAAAACGTGTTCAGTGCCTTTGCAATTCAATGGACGGACCTTTCATTGCATATCAAATCATACGGGCATTCCAATTTTAATTGCAGGAACAGTTACAAAGTCTCCTCATCTCCTGGTTTTTGTGTTCAAATCAATCAATATCAATTCTTATCTTCATTTATACTTACTTTAGTGTCTGCATTTGAGACCCCTGTCCCTTCCGTTTGCGCCATTTTTCAGTTTGCCGTTTGTTATCATTGACAATTCTCAAACGTTGAGGGCGCAACAAATATGCCGTCGATTTGGTGGTAGCCCGAACATCTGACGTCACACTTCGAGGCTCGTGTTTTACGTCACTGCATGTCTGTCCAATAGAAGCACCGGATTACTAGACCGGTGCCTGTCCTTATCCTTGCGGATAAAGGACAGCGGACCAGTCTATCGATTTGGCGGCTAAACAGCTACGGATTCAAGTGGCGGCTACAGCTACGGCTTCGGCTAGATTTTCGCGACATCGCGCGTCCTACAGCTGCCACGAATCCAATCCAATACGGCCTTAGTTGGCAAGGGGGTGGGGGTGGGAGGAATCTTATCGTATCATCCACATGCTGTATGGTAAAGAAGTGAGAAGCGGATGTCCATTACTTGAGTGGGGAGGTGAAAAGGTTCGGGCCGGGTGTACTGTTTGGGGGGTGGGGGTATAGTCTTGGTTCCAAGACGCTCCAGTTGTGTAGTCACGAACCATGTAGTCACGAAAACCTAACCGCTCTCCAAACTGCTCTCATCACCACCCCACGAACCACTCGCCACCAGAGGGCGCTCTCATTCCTGTAACCGCTATCACACCACGAACCGCTCTCATAGGATCAGGAGCGTCTTGGGAATTTTGCCTGGACTTTTCCGAGCGATTTCCCAGCTTACCTTGTTGATAGGGTAATTAGCATAATTTATGACTTCGCTTGCTTGGCAGACTTTCAGTCTGATATCTTGACGTCCTGTGATAGCGGTTCGTGGTGTGATAGCGGTTACAGGAATGATAGCGCCCTCTAGTGGCGAGTAGTTATTGGGGTGATAGCGGTTTAGATAGCGGTTAGGTTTTCGTGACCACATCACTGGAGCGTCTTGGAACCAAGACTAGGGTGGGGGATACTCATTCTCTGCCGCACTCAAATAAACCAATTGGGGGGAAAGGATCCAGTCAAAGTATATGCACACCCCAGATCTCAATGCGACACACAATACTATTGATTGAGATACTCTGAGTATATAGTTCATGAATTTATGGACTATATTGTAAAAGTCAAGAACATAGCAAAGGCCTATTTAGGCCATGGGCCTATGTGCAGAAATCATCTAAAACATTATAAGCACACACTTGAACGTGTACAAAACATAAACCATCTTTGTTGAAACTGTACTTTATTAGTGTATTATACTATTAAGTATTAATAATTAATATAACATTTTGGTAATGAAACCATGGATGCCTAGAAAAAGTGAACTTATAATTACTAAGCGTTGCTCGCAAGCCTGAGGAGACCTGTAAACAGCATGTACCAAAGGGTGCTTTTTTGCTATGTGAAGCAGCAGCAGATCAAGGCCCCATCCGAAGAGCAATTATGGTAAAGCATCTTGCTCAAGGACACTAGTGCCATGGGACGACCAGGATTCAAGCCCCGGTCTGCTGATCAAAAACTCCCGCCAGAACTTGAGTCCGGCGCTCTTCAACAGGATCGCGTTTTTAAAAAGTTGGTTGGGTGATGAGATCATTAAAAACTTACGGATGGAAAGGGGTTTCAATAAACGAAAAAAAAAAAAAAAAAAAAAAAAAACACCAATCCGATTCACCTGATATCATCACCCGACGTGAAGTTCATTTGGTCAGGCCTGGCGCCATTTTGATAACTCTTGAATTTATATGTGGTATAATTATGATGGTATACAAAATGTAAAATTTCCAATATGACAAGTATAGTATCTTGCCTGCCAGAAAGGTATACAAGGTTTTAGGTTAGGCTTAGTAAAATCGTTGGATGGTATATTATACCAACCGCTTTATAAGAGCCATCACGTGGGCCTATACCCGTAGGATTCTTAATTCTATAATGCCATTCGAATGCAAATCCCATAAATCATCAGTTTTCCTTTCTTAGCTGATGGGCCTGACTTCATAAAGCTGTTTACCGGTTAGCAAATGGTTGAGCTCTCTAGAGTGGAAAAATGCGTAAGTATATATTTTCATAGACGATAGAGAAGGTTTGACTGTGCAGATTTGACAGGAAGATTTTTTAATTTTTTATTAACAAATTTAAATGTTTTTGATTAGTGCAAACTGTCAGCAACAGCTGTACCCTGCCTGTGTAATGATGAGTGATTTGGATGTCATAACTGTATAGGCCCCTACTACATGGCCGTTTTAAGTCACTCCAAGCTGGAAATCTCCTTTAATTCAGTGCCGTGCCATGACCCACATAATATTATACATACGTGAGAAAAAAGGATCTCCAAAGGGACTATAGATTCGCGCCAAATAATTATTCACGTCGAGAGGGAGATTGGATTGTCGTCTGAGCATGTCATGGGTGTGTGTGTGTGTGTGGTGTGTTTGCTGCTCTTAGACAGACTGTAGTGCGACTCTGTTATATTATTATTGCATCGCAAGTATGACTCATAGGTGCTAAGAAGTGGGAGAGATGACGGCATTTATTAGGGACGTGCTATCTCATGAAGACAGCATTCGGGTATCCTGGTTTATTCTAGTAAGGATCTACTGCAACATTTGCGGAAGAGAGCAGCGCTCTAAATTGATACAAAAACCATGCGTGGAAACATTTTTCTCAAAGGTAAGAAGTAGATGGCTACCATAGAAACACGTTTTTCATTAGACGTGATTTACGTGGTTCTAAATTTTGAGAACAGACAGATTTGGAACCAGTCGAAACACCGGCGCGGCGGTGCTCCCTCGGTTTCAAGGAATCTCACTGGACATAACTGAAGGAGTGCAGTTTTGGTGCAATGTATATAAACTCGAAGAGGAAGCTTTCGTTAGTCTTCACGGGCATAGAGATTCTGAAATAATCTGGATTTGAACGGATTTATTAGGCTTATAGAGTGACTCCAAATCAGGAAAGTGCATTAATTCGGTCAACCTCCTCTGTGCAAAATTATCTGAATTGATGGTTACATTGGTTTTCATACGTTTGCATTATCGGTCCAGGTTTTTTTTTCCAAAAGGACAAGAATATTACCAGCCCAAGTTTCTCAATATTGCCGTGATTAATAATTTTATAGTGATTTTCCTACAACAGCTCTTGGTAAACACACTTTTCTGTATAATATGGTAACTTACAGAGTGTCACTGTAGTACGGTGTTTGCTTTTTCTGTTACAATCAGAGCAATGTTTGCTATGAAAAAAAATCCACTGCATCTGCTTCTGCAATGTAAGTTTTGCAGGCATACAAGGTGAAGTAGGATGTCACATTTGATGTCTTTTAACGTGCTTATTTGATGACAGTTAAGATCGGGATAATAACCGAGTGAGTGTTCGTCCAAAAAGGTCTTTAAAGCCATTCACACAAGAAACATTTATTTTCATGGGAAATTCAGCTGTTGCAAAGTGCTCACCAATCAAAATGAGGTAGGCCTAGGTGAATACTCTGCATAGAAATACTCTGCCAGGGTCGAAACGTCAGGCCATTAACAATTTTGTTTGCATTCATGTTTATGTAGGCCTACGCTATAAATACACTGAATAGCAGCGTTTCAAATTATTTGGAGTTGAAATAGCACCTTATTATAAACATTATATTAGCATCATCATAAACAGACCAAGTTTCATAATATTGAGCAAGTTTAGGCCTTTACCGGTATAGCAAACAAATGCGTAAGCATAAGTGTATTTTTACATGGTTGTGTCACATTCTGCTGACAAAAACTGCCTGCAGGCTATACGGTGCCCTTTGCTTTGGTAAGCAGTACAGTTATGAATTGGAAATTGTATTTGGGGTGGGCGCCCCATGATTTCGAAAACACTAATATTGTAATAGGCCTACATGTTTTATGCAATTGGATTCAGGCTGTTAATCATTAAATGTCACAGGCTTAACACATAATGATTGGTAATTATGTTGGCATTTTAAATAACCCACTGTGTATGCACTGTATTTGCGTTCTTAGATAGTCTTGTCCTTTGAAACCCTGCATGCAGTATAGATCATGTGACCCGTGACATCACTACAAAAGAGCCACAGAGCCTGGATTTCCGGCAGGTACAGTTTGTACACAGCTTAGAGGAAGAATACAATAAATCTTATGTTTTATGGAGATTGCACTGTCTGATTTTTCTCAACTTTTGATATGAAGAAAGGGGGGACATCTCAAAAGCTGTTTCTTTTGTAACTCCTGAATTTATGTGAAAATTATGACAAAAAGTTTCAATTCTCCCATATGGCCTGTGTAGTATCTTGCCCGTCGTGAAATGCATTAGAATGTACAAGGTCACCGTTTCTGTACACAAAGGTAACATGGTCTATACCCGGGCCGCTGTCAGAACATACTGGCACGTTTTAATAGTTTCATTGTTTTAGCACACATTATGGGTTTAGCCACATGGTCATACCCGGGCCGCTGTCAGAACATACTGGCACGTTTTAATAGTTTCATTGTTTTAGCACACATTATGGGTTTAGCCACATCGTATACGCGTATACGCTCTGGTCCTTGCTCTATGCTTATACACACCGGTCAGCTGATGCCACGATATCCTAAGCTGGACCTGCAGGTCGTGTCAGTCAAAACTTTACACGGGTCAGTGATTTGGTTATAGGAGGGGGCAGGACAAAACTCTGTGAGAATCATGTGTGTACAAAATTGCTATGTCAATTGTCAATGGAAAATGAAACCAAATTATAAAACTTAGCTAATTAAGCAAACGAATAAGTTTAAATTAACCCAGGCAATATCTGGACATGTAAAACTTAGAGTTTAGAAAAATCGTTGCAAAATTATGCAAAACAATTAACCATCATTAACACAGAGATTGACTTAGTGCTATAAACAGTATGGTTTTCAGTCATCGTTAATACCATCTCACAGCGAACAAGAATTTCCATGACTGTTAATTTTTCTGAGAAACGATTAAATAACTTGTTAGGGGGACTTTTTAGTCATTATGACTATGAGGCGTTTATCCGCACGGGTTCTAGTATAAGCATGGAGGAAGAAATAGTAAGTTACTATAAACAGCACGATCTCAAGACTTGTCGCCTTGCCGGAAGTTGATAACCAATTTTGCCGATGCTGTGGGCTGAGCTGAGTGTGAACTCTTAAAACGAAGTGATGAATTCACACCTTAAAGGGTGCCGTCAGTGCACTACTCTATAACAGTTAAATTTAAAGGCAGAGTATAACTTTGGTTTTAATACTATATAAATGTAGATATTATACACAATAAAACTAACCTGTAAAATTTCAATTTCAAAAGGTGGTCGCGTTTTTGAGGTATCGCCGAAAATCCGGAGCGATGTCCACGCATGAAGAAAAATCCTTTCAAAAAAAAAAAGAAACACACAATCTGAGAAACGTATCTGACAGTAACGTTTCTCAGATTCAAATTTGATTCAGATTCAATTTATACATAACCACATTACTTCGAAGTAAAATGGTTCTCAAAATGCTTTATACATGATCGAAAGCTGCTGCCGGAAGGCTACTTACCAATAAGTTTTTATTGCCATAATTTTAACAGTGATCACCAAACGTATACCTTCCGTTTAACAACATAAACAAGTTTGTCAAAGTTAAATCTAACAAAGGCCTACTTTAATGTTTTTACAAATGTTTTGATAAGATGAATTTAACTTTAGAAAGAGCAGTCACTCACTGCACCCTTTAAAATGTTATTATCGATCAAAAAATTTGACCCAACCTCAAGGTTAAAAAACAAGTAAAAACACTTCTGCCGTTGACGGCGTGCGTCAAAATGACAATACTTTGACGTCATGTGTGTGTGGTTGTTTTTATACCTCCATGATGTAACAAAGCCGCTATAGACCTTTCTTTTGCAACGTCACAGCCCGAGTTTTTGCCAACCCAGGTTGGAAAAGTATGGAAAGCCATAACTGCAAATCAAAAACAGATTGCCACAGTTTGTAGCAGTGTTACACAAAATTATTCAAAAATAGTGTTGAATTTGTTGGAACCAAATCAACCAATCATGGAAGGTATTTCCGTTCATGAATCTTTACAAAAAAAATTGAATTTGGTCAACATTTTTTAACACGATTGAATGTTTTGCTAACATTCGGCCGTCCATGCCAACCGGCGCACTTTGTTTATCAACAAAAGAAAGGTCTATACAAAACGGAGCTCCCACATATGACGTAACATGAGTAATGACGCAACAGGGCTTTTCGCGAATATATCTGAAAAGCATCGGGAAGGGTATTCAAATTAATTGTTTTTACACAATATGAGAATCTTTTTAATCTCATGGGAGCACAATTTCCTTATTGATTGAAAACATTTTAAATGAATTTCAACAAAGATCACGTGTTTTGCCGTTTTCGTTCAAGTAGGTCTTTAAAACAAACCTCACACACGAACAGGATATGGTACATGCCGGAATGACGGTATACCTTGGTAGGCTTAAATCTCCATGGAAAATATAGCCTAATAAGGATTGAAATCGGGCAAAATAACCGAAATAATTTTATTGGAAAAAAGCATCATGGTGTGTTTTAAAGGCTCCCTGATAGCTACGGCAACGGGTACCATGGGAGAATTAGCACAATGGTATACAGCAGATGCGCGCATGCAAAACAGATGCTATCAAGCGGCGGCTACGGGCAGATTTGTGTGCCCAAGATAAGCTACTCGGCACTTACTTTTGGGTAGAAACTTCCGCTAATGGTATTCACTATCTCTTTTAGATCTAAAGATCTACGCCAGAGAATGACGATTTTTGTCGACATATTATTTTTCATCATCACAATAATCTTGGTTGTGCTATTTTGGAAGTCAATGTCCTCGTGTGTTATACACAGGTCAGATGTTTGTTTTTTGTTTGTTTGTTTGTTTGGCTGTTTTCTGAAAGCACTGCTTATCAAAACAACCCAATACTCTATTATTATCCTGCGTATTGCTACTTATTTAGTTTTTTTGCTTTTTATGTTTGTTGTTGCTCTAATCCATTATTGCATAATTGTCATTATGTTTTCATAGAAGTATGGAAATAAATGTGTATCTGAATTGAATTAAAACATGTGACGTTGGTACAAGAGGTCATTCGCATATAGGCCGATTTCCAAGAAGGTTCGACAACACTAAAGTAGCTATGCTGTATAAAATCCACATTATCTCCCATTTCAAATTGGTTTCAATTTATATGTATTACGAGCTAACACCCTGCCACTGACCATCCGGCTGTGTGTGCGTATTTCTTTAATTCATAGTTCAACCGTGCGGTGATTGGGTGAACTCGGGAAAACAAAACAAAAAAACAAACAATTGTGGAAAAGAAGACGAGAACGAAGAAGAGGGAAAAGAAAATATCGATATGACTATAAGATAAAATCGGGAAAACCAGTCTTGGGGATAACATCTCACTGTGTCCAGACAGTATTTTTATCGCCATTGCAAATGAACAGAGTGTCTCCGCAAAAATGCACCGAGGATTTATATAAAAAAATATATAGGCCTATATATATATATTTATAAAATACCGGTAAATGCAAAGATAAGCACTTCACAAATATGCCTATATTCAAGAATCCTTAACCGTAAGTGCCGGAGTTAGAGGAGATTTCCTTATAGAACCCTCTTTTGAATCAATTCCTTCAGTCCATGTCCCCTTATGACACCGGAATGGGAAGGTGGTTGTGGTTGCTGCTGCTGGGTGGGTGGGGGATTCTCAGTGCGATGGTAGCCTTTTGAAAAATATCTTACTTTTTATACACTATTTAACACTATTCTCCCAATCGTATTTTTTTATTTTATTTTTTATTTTTAGTGGCAAATTGTATCGATTTTATTGATTTATTTTTACTTTTTGTTAATTCGAAATGTATTAGCCCTCGAGTTGTCTTTTATATCGAATATGACTTTCTTAAAAAATAAAATTCAAATTAAATTCAATTAAATTTCAATCAATAGCTCATATCTTGTAATCCATAATTACACCAACTATTAAACCTATCTTCCGAACTGTACACGGAGCATTTGTATGGAGCAATTGTCATAACTCTTGCCGCGCTTTTAGACATTGGCTCAACATGTACTAACTCACCTACAATTAAGGGCTGAACAAACCGGGAGTATGTAATGTTTTCAGAAAAGTGACAATTTTCAAATGCTAAATTTATTATTGGTTTTCCTTTTCCCCCAAGCAGAAGAAGTGTGAATCACTGAAGACATGAGCGTTTCCATGAACAAGACAAAGGTGAAAATGCACTGATTGACAGACCACCTACTGATTGTGTACGCCTAGAGCTACTCAGGTAATATCACTGCGAATAAACTGACTGTGTACGATTGTAAACGTGCGCATTGCGTCACTCGTTATTCCACTTGAAGTCAGTCAAAGTATAAGACTGCAAGAGCAGTGCAGTATCAAGCATGCAGCAGACGACAATTGAATTCGTGTTGAGAAAAAGGCGGGAAGCTCCAACGGTTCAAAGTGTGACACTTCTGAGTCAAGAGGACCGTGACACCGCCATTATTGCCGGTACAGTCGGCACCACTCTGGCGATCGTTTTCATCGTATTAGTTGTGATTGTGTTCTGTTCGTATCGTAACTACCCACCGTCGGCCGAGAGGAGGCGACGGAAACGTAGAGAACTCGGATACCTAACTCACATCAGTACAAGAATCGACACCAACGCAACCCGACCGTAAAAAGCACAGGGCCCTTTCGAAACCGCAGTTTTCAGCTTTCGGCCTAGACTTGTTGACAAGTCGTTAATATGATGGTCGCGGTGAGTCGAGTCGCGTGTGGTGTTGTAGCCTAATAAAGAATGCTCTCGCGAGATCACTGCTCTCGCGCGAAGTTGCTGGCTGCTGACTCTTCGTCATTAACGACTTGTGAAACCCGCCGGCGGTACATATTCATTTATTCATGTACGGACACAGTGTACATTACGGTTGCTGTAGCGACGATCATGAAGACGAGTCCATTTTATCTGAGGGTAGTACTAATTTTAGTTACTGTAAATGTACTGAATGCTTGCGCTTGAGACATCTGTGGGTGTGTTTTGTGGGTGTTAACTCCTTCATTAGTTTAGTAACTAAAGAAATAAAGTAAACTTATCTTAAACTGCATTATTATAATAATTGTTTAAGATGTGTGTTTTGCCTCATAAAAATAAATATGCCTACCGTGAATAGTTACTGATACGCTCCAATCATTTAACCCGATGTGTTCTACAGTGATTGTGTGTATTAAGTGTGTATAAACAACGGACACGGAAACCAGTCAACTCGCCCCCTAGCAAAGTTGCCAATTTAAAAAAAGAACATGTACAAAGTCACCAACTACAAATTCGCCCCTAGCAAAGTCGCCCCCTGACAACAAACTCGTCCCCTCTCATAGTCGCCCCTCACAACGGAATTTAACAAATTTGTGTGATTGGACTTCAGGGCTTCGAAAGCTATCTTAACGGAACGAAAGAGTAATTTTTGGGAACGAAAGAGTAATTTTTGGGAACGAAAGAGTAATTTTTGGGAACGAAAGAGGAATTTTGGGGAACAAAATCTCATTGCGAAGGAACGGGAGCGTATATTTCGGGAACGAAAGCATATTTCGGACGAATGAAAGTATATTTCGGGCAACTAATTCAAAGTCGTATTTTGATGAAACGAAAGCTTGTTTTTAGGGAAAGAAATCTCCTTTCGGTGGACAAAATTCATTTTTATTGAACGAAAGCATATTTTGAGCGAACAAAATTATATTTTGTGCGAACAAAATCATATTTCGAGGAAACGAATGCGTATCTTTCAGGGAACAAACGCGTATTTCTGGGTAACAAAATCGTATTTCGGGGTAACAAAATCGTATTTCGGGGGAACAAAAACGTATTTTCTAGGAAAAATCTATTTTGCTACCTAGAAAAACACAACTTTGTTTACAAATTTAAAAAAATATAATTTTATGTGACAAAATTATAATATTTTGATTGAATAATATTTTGAGGAAACGAAATGACTTTGTTGGAATTTTGTGTGTCGAGAGATGGAAAAAATTCAGAGTGAGATTTTTTTTTTCACATTTAAATTTGTAATTTATTTTTCACCTGTTCCTTCAGGGGCTCTGGTTTGTGTGTGTTTTTTGTGTGTTTTTTTGAGGGGGGGGGGTTCGTTTTTGTCTCACAAATTGTTTAACTTAATTGCACCGTCAATATAAGAGTGGTATTCCTATTTATTGACATAAATCTTATTTAATTTCCAAATCGGGGGAAGGAACGTACACCGAACATTGAAACGTAACGATTTTAAAACAGCGGATTCGATCAGCGAGGTTTACCGACTAACAAACTCGCAATGACAAGGTAGTTGGTGGTCTGGCTCCCTACCCCTCCCACATGTTCATGAGCTTCCAGGTACAGCTATCTCTTGGCATGGCTAGGGTATAGGGGGTTTCCGTCGTGCTGAGCCCCGCCGAGAGAAACTCTGCGCGTCATGGCATGCATGCAGCTACACGATTTGCCCCGTGTGTGTTACGCGTCTCCCCACACGCTGTACACTGTCAAACACGCTTCCGTTGCTCGGACTCTCTGAAATAAAATCTTACGTTCGATTTTTTGTAATTATTTACAAGTTTTAGTGAAGTTGTACCCATAATTTGAATACGTATTTTCTTGTGTCAAAATATTCATGAACACAATCACTCTCACCACTCAGTGTTTGGTTTTGATCGTGCATGATCAAGGCATCAAAGCAACATAAAACTCCATCCAGTACAGGATTTGATGTTTAATATTCATCTACAGTTTGAATATTCATAGATATAACGAAATTGACCAATCAGATGCGTCCGTACGAAATCGGCTGAAGTGGCCATAGGCCGTGCACAAACCGCCAGCGGGTTTCACAAGTCGGTAAATGTGACCAGTCTTGAGAGCAGTAATCTCGCACAGAGCAGCCCTCTCGCGGGATATTGCGAGAAAGCCGATCCGCTATCACCGCGACACAGACATTTAACGACTTGTCCACAAGTCTACTTTCGGCCTGGCCTAGGGCCCCGCCAGCGATTTTGAAATCAGGCGCTGTCGGCGGAAGGAATTGAAAACGGGGTTTCGAAAGCACCCGAGTTTCAAGGTACTACTCTCGCGGTAGTTTCAAGGTACTACTCTCGCGGTAGTTTCAAGGTACTACTCTCGCAGTAGGCTGTAAGCATGTTAAGGTTGAAGAAATGAAGAAATGGATCTCGACATCGCCTTGTCTGGATTTTAATAGACTACTTTTACCTTAGACTTGTGGACAAGTCGTTAAATGTCTGTGTCGCGGTGATAGCGGATCGGCTTTCTCGCAATATCCCGCGAGAGGGCTGCTCTGTGCGAGATTACTGCTCTCAAGACTGGTCACATTTACCGACTTGTGAAACCCGCTGGCGGTTTGTGCACGGCCTATGGCCACTTCAGCCGATTTCGTACGGACGCATCTGATTGGTCAATTTCGTTATATCTATGAATATTCAAACTGTAGATGAATATTAAACATCAAATCCTGTACTGGATGGAGTTTTATGTTGCTTTGATGCCTTGATCATGCACGATCAAAACCAAACACTGAGTGGTGAGAGTGATTGTGTTCATGAATATTTTGACACAAGAAAATACGTATTCAAATTATGGGTACAACTTCACTAAAACTTGTAAATAATTACAAAAAATCGAACGTAAGATTTTATTTCAGAGAGTCCGAGCAACGGAAGCGTGTTTGACAGTGTACAGCGTGTGGGGAGACGCGTAACACACACGGGGCAAATCGTGTAGCTGCATGCATGCCATGACGCGCAGAGTTTCTCTCGGCGGGGCTCAGCACGACGGAAACCCCCTATACCCTAGCCATGCCAAGAGATAGCTGTACCTGGAAGCTCATGAACATGTGGGAGGGGTAGGGAGCCAGACCACCAACTACCTTGTCATTGCGAGTTTGTTAGTCGGTAAACCTCGCTGATCGAATCCGCTGTTTTAAAATCGTTACGTTTCAATGTTCGGTGTACGTTCCTTCCCCCGATTTGGAAATTAAATAAGATTTATGTCAATAAATAGGAATACCACTCTTATATTGACGGTGCAATTAAGTTAAACAATTTGTGAGACAAAAACGAACCCCCCCCTCAAAAAAACACACAAAAAACACACACAAACCAGAGCCCCTGAAGGAACAGGTGAAAAATAAATTACAAATTTAAATGTGAAAAAAAAAATCTCACTCTGAATTTTTTCCATCTCTCGACACACAAAATTCCAACAAAGTCATTTCGTTTCCTCAAAATATTATTCAATCAAAATATTATAATTTTGTCACATAAAATTATATTTTTTTAAATTTGTAAACAAAGTTGTGTTTTTCTAGGTAGCAAAATAGATTTTTCCTAGAAAATACGTTTTTGTTCCCCCGAAATACGATTTTGTTACCCCGAAATACGATTTTGTTACCCAGAAATACGCGTTTGTTCCCTGAAAGATACGCATTCGTTTCCTCGAAATATGATTTTGTTCGCACAAAATATAATTTTGTTCGCTCAAAATATGCTTTCGTTCAATAAAAATGAATTTTGTCCACCGAAAGGAGATTTCTTTCCCTAAAAACAAGCTTTCGTTTCATCAAAATACGACTTTGAATTAGTTGCCCGAAATATACTTTCATTCGTCCGAAATATGCTTTCGTTCCCGAAATATACGCTCCCGTTCCTTCGCAATGAGATTTTGTTCCCCAAAATTCCTCTTTCGTTCCCAAAAATTACTCTTTCGTTCCCAAAAATTACTCTTTCGTTCCGTTAAGATAGCTTTCGAAGCCCTGAAGTCCAATCACACAAATTTGTTAAATTCCGTTGTGAGGGGCGACTATGAGAGGGGACGAGTTTGTTGTCAGGGGGCGACTTTGCTAGGGGCGAATTTGTAGTTGGTGACTTTGTACATGTTCTTTTTTTAAATTGGCGACTTTGCTAGGGGGCGAGTTGACTGGTTTCCGTGTCCGTTGTTTATACACACTTAATACACACTTAATACACACAATCACTGTAGAACACATCGGGTTAAATGATTGGAGCGTATCAGTAACTATTCACGGTAGGCATATTTATTTTTATGAGGCAAAACACACATCTTAAACAATTATTATAATAATGCAGTTTAAGATAAGTTTACTTTATTTCTTTAGTTACTAAACTAATGAAGGAGTTAACACCCACAAAACACACCCACAGATGTCTCAAGCGCAAGCATTCAGTACATTTACAGTAACTAAAATTAGTACTACCCTCAGATAAAATGGACTCGTCTTCATGATCGTCGCTACAGCAACCGTAATGTACACTGTGTCCGTACATGAATAAATGAATATGTACCGCCGGCGGGTTTCACAAGTCGTTAATGACGAAGAGTCAGCAGCCAGCAACTTCGCGCGAGAGCAGTGATCTCGCGAGAGCATTCTTTATTAGGCTACAACACCACACGCGACTCGACTCACCGCGACCATCATATTAACGACTTGTCAACAAGTCTACTTTTACCTGTGTGTGACAAGATGTGTTAACAAAAGAGCTACGGACTTCCTGCAGGCACAAGATGTACACAACTCAAAGAAAGGACATCTGGTAGGATGTCATGGATGTTCAAATTTAATTCGATCAAATCGAATTGAACGCGGTTATCACCATCACGTCTCGAAGACAAATCGAAGGACAAAATAATGGATCTCGACACAACCCTGTTCTGGATGTTTTACTACAATACAAAGGCGCAGTATCTGGAAGACTCTAGTAACTTTATACACACACGTTATATAAAATTAGTATATAGATAATTATTTAGGGGGAAATCTGTTCTTGCTATTAAACTAAGGACGGCAGAGTACAATAATTATTTCAAAGTTAGTTTTGAATACATTATTAATAGATAAATAACTTGGGCATGTTTTATTCTAGCTGGGAGCCTATAGAGCATTTTACGCGGACAACTTTCCCGTACGTACGTCTTCGCCTCTTGCCTCATCATATTTTATTTTTATGGAGGATTGTCTGGGGCAATATAAATGAAAGGAAAATACAGCGTCAATTTCACAGACCTGTTTAACATGTGTGTGATGTTTATAAAAGAGCCAGATCCCAGACTTCCTGCAGGCACACGTAATTAGTACCCAGCCCGATGGAGGAGCATCATGTTATGGCATATCAATATCTTTTCAGCTATTATTTTTATGCCGTTCTTGGTTGTATGTGGTTATTACCGAAGGAGTTGTAAAACATATCTCATCGTGACCAGTATCATTACGGGAAAGCGCCATTAAAGAAAGAGGATAAAATTAAACATCATCTCGTCTGGTAACTCACACCTGTTATCTCCATGCAATTCCTTTTCCAAACAGTGGACTTATCATGCAGAAACCATGCAGAAGGGTCGCTGACTGCCACAGGCAGATTAACATGCTCATATCATCCATTAAGTTTAATGACCCAAGTAATTCAATGTAAACACACCCATACACTCAGTGAAAAGGATGTAAACTTTCCGAGTTTTTGTGGCCAAGCTCGGAAGTTCTTTAATGGATGTTTCCCGTAATGTATAGTAACTTGCCTGCTGGGTAATACATTGGAGTGCACAGGGTCACTTGTTATTTGTAAACTTTGTGACATGAAAAGATTCCAAAATATGTAGCAACAAAAGTTGAATAATAAACAATACAATTTAATATCTCAACCACTTCCAAACATTTGTCGATGCTAATCAGACACTATTTTATTAATAACAATGAAATGACTAAATAACTAACATGTGTTATCTGTATTTAAATGATCAAATTAATGAGTGTAAATTATAAGCAATATTATGTCTTACACAAAAATGGATGGTCGGGTAGAGAAATAACAAAACTCAATAAAACAAGTTAGTATACCAAGCGTTATTCGGATAAAAAGAAGTATTTTATTGATCGTATTCGTCTTTAACATTTTGAGGCTGTATTGCACACTTAAAACCCAGGAAAATGTCAAAAATAAATAAAAAAATAAAGTGACTATTGTTATAAACAAACATTATTCGGTTATTTTGACGGATTTCATAGTTCCCCCTTTTAAATGAATAATAGTTAAATGTTAATGATGTAATAAATGCATCGAGGATCAAGATTATAGTTTTGATTTTTACTCTACACCAATGTGTGATAAGTAGTAGTACTTCGATTCTGGCTGGAACACAGCATCTAGCGTGTGTGGACATGATAAGAAGAAGTCACTACTTGGTGCTTAAAGGCATTGTACAGGATTAGTAAGGATAAAAATACATCAGTGTTTTAATTGTAGTCTGAAAGCTTACTGATTGTGAAGTTCATACTAGAACCGTCTTTATTTCCGTGAAATATTTCTGTTCAGTCATATTCGAGACAAATGTATCTGAAAACCTACAAAAATACAACAGCTGATTTCAGTTGTTGCAGCCATAATTAAGGACAATGTGTTTACATTCTGAGGTTTCTCACTATTTTCTCCTGACTCACGCAACAGATTAAGCCAAATTTTTACAGGTTTATTATTTCATGTTTATTCTTTATCACACAAAACATGAACACTGTCTGCGACTATTTTGTCAGCTCTAGCAATCCTGTATAATGCCTTTAACTACAGGATTCGAACCGGCCTCTCGTCACTGGGTACTCTTGGTAGTCTAGTGGTTAACCATCTGTTCTATCAAAGACAAGGGTAATGGGTTCAAATCCCACCCAGCTGGTCTGAGGGTATGTTTTTCCTGCATGTCTCCGCACCGAGTACACAGTGCTTAGCAAGCTTAGTAAGGACAACAATCAAAAGTATGTAACAATTAACCTTCTGTGAAAAGTACCTTATTTTAATTTCCCAGCTTTAACAAACAAAATGACCATTCAAAACTTTCAATTTCATCATTAATAAATAATGAAAAAAGTGTAAAAATTAAGTTTTTCTTTCATTCTGGAAAAAGTATGACTACTTTTTTGTTTGTTGGAAGGGAGCACATTCTATAAAAACAAAATATACCAGCTGATGTGAACAAATCTTTAAATCAAAGACTAAATTAAAACAGCTGGATAAGCTACAATCCTGGCTCAATTTGTTGGGACACTTCACAATAAACAAATCCTCCCTGCCCCCCCCCCCCCCCCCAATCAATGTTTTTAATTCAAGCTGGAGCACAGCATCACGCAATGAGAACCAACTTCGACTGGAGGCCGGGAGGGTTGGGGCACAGCAACATTTGCCAAGGATTGTAAGCCTAATTTCATGTTTAGAACATGTTTTAAAGTTCCCTTGCCTCATGAAGTCAGGCAAGAAAAAGCAAAATTGCTTTCACAAACAAATGTTTCCTTATAAATTACATTGTATTATATTAAATTATGGAAAAATGTCACTGGATGTATAGACCAATTCATTCCAGGTCAACTTCATAATGTCTTGGGCCTGATTTCAAAACAGAGCTAAGATTGTTCATAAGCTGTTTATCACTCTTTTAGGCCTTTTCCAAATTTTGACTTGGGCTTGGACTCCAGCTTGGGTCCCAGCTTGGGCTCCCGGCTTGGGTCCCGGCATGGGTCCCGGCATGGGCTCCGGCTTGGGCTCCAGCTTGGACTCCGGCTTTTGTTCCAGCTTGGACCCAGCTTGGGCTCCAGCTTGGGCTCCGGCTTGGGTTCCAGCTTGAGCTCAAGCTTGGGCCCTGGCTTGGGCTCCAGCTTGGGCTCCAGCTTGGGCTCCGGCTTTGGTTCCAGCTTGGGCCCTGGCTTGGGCTCCAGCTTGGGCTCCGGCTTGGGTTCCAGCTTGAGCTCAAGCTTGGACCCTGGCTTGGGCTCCAGCTTGGGCTCCATCACCAATTTTGGAGCAGTGTACATTGTACATGGTGTTTCCAACATCAAACGAACAGCTGGAGATGAAGCCTAAGCAAAGCCCTTAATTGATAAGCAACGTGCGCTGCCACAATACAAACCACTATGGCAATATTGACAACTCATCTTAAAATGAATCGTAGGGCTTTGTGAAATCATGCTCAGTACCAGTGTTTTTCATACCATTACTTGGATGAATTCACACTGTACAGTTGAGTCAGTTGGTACAGTTGGTCAGAGATGTCTGTGGGCCAGGCTGGGTAAATTTGCGTCCTAGTAACAGTGGTAAACACCGGTATAGGACAACCCCAAATGGATTTATCTATAGTACACATAACAACTCTACACCATGTTAACTTTCAAATAAAAAACAAAATGTTGCAATAATGACCTAATGACCTAATCAGAAAGAAAATATACTTAAAAAATCTGAAATAATTTTCACTAACATATAAATTAATCTCTCATCAACCAAACCAAGTATTTTTTCTGAGTGAGCGAGCGACCCGTCACGTTTGCGAAGCCAATATGGCCCAATGTAGTAACTCAATTATGTCCTCATCATCAGATACCTTCCTGATGATACTAGATGATATTTGCACATCACACTGTATTGTGTATGTTAATATCTTAATAAAAAAATTATACTATACATTATGTACACTATGTACAATATCAACATAGAAGAAAACCTGCATTAGATTTGTTTACTCCTACAGACCCGTCATTGAGCAAGCTTTGTTTTTGAAATCAAGAATTGGCAGCTATGGTTACAGCTACAACTGTTGCTAAGGGTAAGGCTGAGGACGTCCTGTACTTCAAAGCATGACGTGGAAATCTAGCTATAGCTGTAGCTACCATATCGGACATAGCCTAACATGCAGTGGTTGAGTTTTGTAGCTGCCATATCGGACATAGCCTAACATGCAGTGGTTGAGTTTTGTAGCTGCCATATCGGACATAGCCTAACATGCAGTGGTTGAGTTTTGTGAAGATATCTGCGCCTTAGAGCCTTTGAGTGCGCACCATGGTAAACTAAAGGTCAACTATTTTGACTCGAACCAAGGATGGTCGACCCTTGGTTGACTATCTGAAATAAAACAAAATGTTGATTTTGTCAGTTTGTATCATGCCAGTAATCAATGGCTAAACTAAGATCGTTGATTTGCACAATACCTTGTAGTGCCAGGCATCATGACAAACAGCGAGCTCCCCATTCAAGAATCTACAGCAGAAGTGGATTTCAAATGAAGGTACATGTGTACATGTATTCAACCGTTCTAGTGTGTTGGTGGTAATCAGGGGTGGATCCAGGATTTTAAGGGGGGGGGGGGGTGTGCAAACTTTGAGGGCTAATTTCTAGGTTGAAACCTTCCAGTAATCTTGCTGTTGATAAATTTTAGGGCACCAGGGAAAATGTTTAAGCATCAGAGGCTGGACATATCAGAAGCGTTTTATACAAAGTAATTGTTACTCTTTTACAAATTGTGAACTTGATTTATTCCCTGTTCAACTCATTATTTATTTGTTTTTTCAATTGGCGGCTATAAGGAAGCACTCTCGCTGCGTTCACAGCTAAATTCACCACTGGTAATAGCAAGTACCAAGTGTGTGGAGTGTAATGACAAATTGCAATCCAAATCACCTTTGTTATACAAAGGTTTATTTTAGGATGGTGTATCTGCGGTAATCATCGGGTATCTTACAGTTTAGTCAACATGTTAAATGCACATGCACACACAGGAAGCACGCTGAAATGTTAAGCTTACAAAAAAAAACACCACGGTAACAAATAAGTATAATTTACCTTAAAATTTCTCATCTTATCATTCAAAGCATTTGTTATGACCCAAGTGGACACTTATAATGAGACATTGCGTCTTCCACAATATGACTAATCAAGATTCGCCCCTTTCTCCAATGAACTACAAACACACGAGGTATGACTTTTGCATTTTCACGAAACGACGAATCTATTGACCAATTTAACTTTAGCAATTTCACAAACCGGCGAATCCGTTGATCTAATTAACTTAAGCATTTTCACGAACCGGCGAATTTGTTGACCTTTTTAACTTTAGCATTTTCATAAACCGGCAAATCTCAACATGCAGTGGTTTGTACACAGCGCTCTATGGGCACGTCTCTTTTTCAAAGTGTTTAGGAACTATTTGCATGACTGTTTGAAAACATTTTGACAGTTTCGTATGAATGATTCCGTATGACTGATGAAGCCAACTTTTTGATAGTATTTAAAAAAAACGAATTAAAATAAACTCAAACACCTTTTTCTCCAAACACAGAATTTGGCTGTGGTGCAGATTCGCCACTTTGCGAAAACGGTGACGAATTGAATGTTGTATAATCAAGACGAAAACAAAATTTACTTCCGTTAAAAACAATGACGAATTATAGCTGTTCATTAAAAAAACCAGAGGTTCCATTCAAAATCCAGATTTAGGGTATGATGAAGTGTTTTTGTTTTACCTTAGTCTAGAAAGAAGATGTTGGTGAAATGAGCAGCACATAATCTCTTCACTTCCTCTGTAAAAGAGAGGGGGGGGGGGGAAACAAACTGATTTTAAAGCTACATGCATGGATATCAGCAAAGGCAAAATTGAAACTTAAATATAGTTTAGAAGACAAAACCTTCCTTTTAACCTCTGGTGACACCCTCAGAATTCCAGCTACACGCTTACACCATCGTAATGTTTCCAATACAACGTTTTAGAAATAGCGTGTACTTTTTTGTGTGTTTGAACACAATCCCTTTCAAATAGTCTAAACCATCTGACATGAGACTTTAGTTCAATAAAACACATTCCAACTCACCAAGCCATGTGGAAGCCATGATTGAATTCAGCCAGGAGTAAGAAATTAATTTATAATTCCAGTGGGAATTCAATTAATTTTTTTTTTATTCAAAGAATCAACCCAGGGTAATTTTATATTTTAGTATGCTATGTGGCTAGGTCTCAATAGGGAATTTGGAATGTTTTTGATTTTTAGGCAGAGCACACAAAATTTGTTTACAAAAAGAATGCTCAAAACAGTACCATGGCATCATGGAGTGTTTTTAAAAAAGCAACATTTTCAAGAGTGATCGAAAGGTGGGTGTGCTGAGAGATAAGACTTGATCCTTGTCACATCATAGCAGTGAACATACATTGAAATCCATTCATAAGGTGAACACACACCAACCGGATCACCCTCACATACACATGTAATCGTATTTATATTTAGAATTTTATAGTAGATATGAAGCCATGGTTGACAATCGATAATCGTTATACCAGGTTTCCTTTGTTTTAACTACCCTCTGATTAAAGGCCCTGTACACTATTGGTAAGATCGAAAAACACAAATGTTCACAGATTCACACATAACTTACATGATTTAAAGTAAGTAATGGTAGAAAGGGTTAAAAGGGTTAATGGAAAAGAGTTAAAATATTTCTGCCTAAAATGCTATCGTTTCTGAGAAATGAGTAAAAAAATAGTTTTTATCGCGCGCGATAATAAACTCGATGTTTGAAAAACAGAAAACACATAAGGTCTCTTTTCACTATTTTCTCGTGACCTCGATGACCAATTGAGCTCAAATTTTCACAGGTTTGTTATTTCATGTATGTGGTTGATTACACAAAACATGAACACTGTCTGTGATTATTTTGTCAGCTCTGCCAATCCTGTATAATACCTTTAAATATAACAAAGCACTTAATGGTTTAATTCCAGTCACCCCTTTTGGTATCAGGACATTATAAATAAATCAGGACATGCCAAAGGTGATTTTTTCTTTTTTACTAGACATGAAATGTTGTTTTGCTTTTTTAAACTGAACTTTGCACATTGTTCATGAATTTGTAATGAACAACAGATGATTATGTAAATTATCAATGTTTGTTGTATATCAACAGTACATGAACTGTGACTTTTATGCTTTTGTACATACGTCAACAGGTAACAGGCTTGTATACCATGCTCACAAAATGTTAATCTTTCTTTTGCCGTGCGTCCGTGACCCATGCATTAAGTTCATACAGTCGGACTGAAGATTAAGTCATGGTCACACGACCTTCAATCGAACCCAAACTCTGCTGATCAGAAACACCAGAGCTTGAGTTTGGTGCTCTTTATCGCTCAGCCATGACATGCCACCAACATTCTCAAACATTCTCAGCAGTTTTCAGCTAAACTTTAGTCAGGTGCATTGATGGCTCATACATGAACGGTGAAGGGACACCGAGTGGAACTATCAGCCTGTCACTCTGCACTTGAGGTAAGAATCTTTCACAATGCTCATTTATGGATTCCTAGTTAGGCACTCCATGCATGAAGTGAGGCCATGTCCGAATTAACGGCTACAGCTACGGCTACGGCTAGATTTCCGCGTCATCATGCGTTGAAGTATAGGACGTCCTTAGCAACACCCTTAGCAACAGCCGTAGCTGTAGCTGTAGCCGCCAATTCGGATACAGCCTCAGTCACTTTCATGGTGCCCATTTATGGATCCCTAATTGGTTAAGGAAACTCCCCCTTATGATAAATTAACTTTTTTTTTAATGCTGCTGCAGACGTGGTGGTTTTAATGCAAGAAGTTCAGACATTTGTGCAAATTCTAGCCTGTATGTCTTCAATAAAATATAATTGGTTGTCCAATCATACATGTTTTATGAATGTATGGGGTCATTTTCCCAGTGGTTCTTGAAAGCAGTTGATTGACACAAAAATAACACTTGGTCTAAAGTAAGCACAAATATTTGCTAATCGGAAAACAGCTTATTTAAGTTTGGCACTGGGCCCAATTTCATAAATCCTGTAAGCACAAAAACTTGCTAAGCACAGAAACATCTTTCTTAGCAGAAACAGGTAACTGAAAATAAAAGTTGACGTTGTTGCGATTTGTGCCCCAGTCATGTTTTTGCTGAGCTAAGTAGTATTTCTGGTCTTTATACTTTATAATTACAAACTGTTTCATAAACATATATGCTGGAAAATTGTAAGACTGTAAAATTGTGAAACTATCCACGATTTATTTCTAAAACTCACCATTGATTTCTATAAGGTTTGCATTCTTTTGATTGATGACGACGTAGAATTCTCGCTGGTCAGATTTCTTCCCAACGACCCAACAGTCAGATATCGTCTTCATTAGCGTTTCCCCATCCTCTTCAAACCTGAATTTTCAAACGATTAACCACCACAATTACCGTTCAGAGATCACTATGGTGAAAAAACTCATTTAAAAGGGTGTGCACAACACTGGTAAGAATGAAAACAAAAATGTTCACAGATTTGCACATAAATTTATACACTTCCCTCCCAAACACTTCCCTCCAAACATTTTTGCCTAAACTCTTTTCTCATGACTCAGATGACTGATAGAGCTAATACTTTCACAGGAGTTTAATTTCATGTTACTTTGTATATATATGTTGGGTCACATAGAGTGCAGATACTGGTCTCTGACAATACACCGATCCATTAAGCCACGCCCATTTCTCATTGACCAATCACAACCGCAAAATCTGATCACCATTTGAGCCGTTTGGTGATCTTTGCACTAAAGGTGATCGGGTTTCGTGGCTGTGATTGGTCAACTCGTAAGGAGGCGGGGCTTAATGGATCGATCTAGTGCTGATGTTGTCCGCCTGCTTTAAGATGAATTTTCAAATCTTTGTGAAACCAAGAATTACTTGTTGACATCTAGAGCCTTCACAGATGACGTCACTATTTTATCACTTGCCATGCTGGAGTGCTTTACAAGTGCATGTCATGCACACACATTACTAGAAATGGGAACAAGTGCTACAAAACGCAACGCTGAATGGCACTATGCACATGCATCCTTCATGTGCATAAAACTCCAGCATGGCAGACTTCTAATGTTGTTATAGAAATTTGACGTCAGTGAGAAGGATCTACAGCTAGGTATGAGAGACAAGACCTTGAACTGTTTAATATTTGACAAAGTGCAAAAGAAGAGAAACATGGGCAATGGCGACTAAAGTGAAGGGATTATCTAAGGAAACTTAACTTAACAGGGCCCAATTTGTAAAGCTACTAAAGCTACAAAAAGAAGGTAGGCAAAGTATACCATGGTTAAAAGAATAAGCTTACCACCCAAAATGCCATGTCACATGTGCCATTTGTGACTGGTAACATGCTCATTTTTCTTAGAAGAAAATTAATAAGCAAAACTTTCTGCTTAAGTAGCTGTATGAAACCGAACTTCATTTATGAGTGCTACACCATTGCCCAGGGCCACTCCCACTGGAACAGCCTCATCACTAAAGGTCAAGGCAATGAGGTGGGCCCAATTGCATACAGCTGCTTAAGCAGATAATAGTGCTTAACAATTTTCTGCTAAGCGAATATGAACAGGATACCAGTCACAGATGGCACATTTGGAATGGTGTTTTGGCTGGTAACCATATTCTGGTAAACATATTTTTGTTGTGCTTAGCTACTTTTTAATGCTTAAGCAGCTCTATGAAACTGGGCCCAAACCAACGGTGACGGCAATGAGATTGTGTTCCCCTACCTTGTAAAATCAGCGTTGATGTCACTGATGAGGCGTACCATCTCTGGGCTGATGGTGGCACTGGCCGTCTTGCGATTGTGCACGGTGGTCTTCTGGGCAAGATTCATCTGATTGAAGTATACAAACTTGAAGTCTTGATTTGCATTACTGGGAAGAAACATACAACATTCTTAAGACCTCTTTGAAACCTTGGCCTCAGCTTCGGCTCAGTAAAGAGCAAAAATACAATTATAAAATCAAACAATGCAGACCATTTCTTACGAATTATTATCCAGTAAGATTAGCAGTAAGAAGGTAATCTTCATTCTGTCTTTCTGTTGAAAGACGATTGCATCCGCCCACAATCCAGTGGACTGCAGAACACTCTACTTGTTTTTAAAGGGTGATTTCGGCTTCTCTCTCTCTCTCTATTCATGTATTTCCACTTGACTGCTTCTGTTACACTTGTATACCTGTTTATGTGTGTTGTCATATTATTTAGCCTTTGAAAAAGACTCTTCTAGGGTCGAAACATCAGGCAATTCACTATTTTTTGCAAACTATAAACTAGTCACATATCCACTTTTTACAAGCCATAACAGTTCTTACCTGTTTCCCTTTCTATTTGCGTACTGCTCACCAATGTCTGACGCTAGGCTACTGAGTTGGGGACCGATGAATGAATCAATATTTTTATACCAATCTAAGGGAGGTATCGTTGACCCTAATATGGGAAACAAAAATCATAAAAATGCTTTAAAAAAAAAAGAATCCCCACAACCCCAAAACAGGAGTACTATTCCAACAAAATTTGATTCATTAGACAATTTGATACTGGAGTTTTTACCTCTGACAGGGGCCGATTTTAAGCACAAAAAAGTAGCACAGCACAATAAAAAGGTAACCAGCCAAAATACCATATCATATGTACCATCTTGGACTGGTTTCCTGCTTAGTCTTGTTAAGCAGTAAATTGCTAAGCAGTATTTTCTACTCTCTATGAAATAAGCCCTGCTATTTGGGAACATACAGAATAATCAATGTAAACAAAAAAATCAACTTTAACATAAATTTGGTTTGATCTAAAGTTTTTAAATGTTGACTTTATATACCCTGTACAATGAAGAACAAAGTAATGAAGACATTTTAGATTTGTGCACAGCCACAATCATGGGTACACTTTTTGTTACAAAGACACCAAATGAACAACATATAAATATTGAGTAACTACTTGCAGATCTTGTATTTGACAAACTCAAGCACTTTTTATTCATCATTGACACAGCGACTGCTAATTGATATATAAATAACATTGAGATAACTGCTACCAGTGGTTTTCAAACTGTTGTTCATAAAATGGACACGGACAAAATGTGTACCCATGATCGTGGCTGTGCACATTTATGATCTTCCGGCTCAGCAGTTTTTGATGGCTTTTCCTGGCTTTTCAAACATGCAACTTTGTAGTTGAAAAAGAAGAAGAAATTTTGCCATCAGGCAGGGAGGTCAGCTATCGAAACAAGGCTGACCAATAATAATGGACAGCACAAGTAACAGACGTTCTGGAAAGGCCACTGGGGTTTTTCCCACCTTTTAAAAATCGGGTTGCTTTTTATTACTTTTTTAGTAAAATGAGTTTTGATTTTCAATTATTTCTCTTGACTCATCCAAAGCCAATTTCAAATGAAGAATTTTAAACATTGATTATTCTGAATAACCCCTTAGCTTTGAATCCAAGGCCTCTCAAATTGCCAACGTACAACTTTGCAATTGTGAAAAAGTAAGAAAATGGCCCAGCACACAAAACTACGTACAACTTTGTTTCATTTATTTTATGGCACTAAAAAGATCAAACCAGCCAAAAAGTTGCACGCCAGAATTTAGGCCGTTTTGTTTGCAGTGCAGACAGCTCAAAACGTCTAAGTTATAATTAAGGAGAGTGCAACGTTTTTGTGCAAAAGATAGTTTTAAAAGGCCTGACACAAAAGACCCTAGCAGAGTCCTCCTCATGTTAGCATTTGAGAAAAACTCTGCTATGGTTGAAACATCCTTTTGGTTGGTAAGCAGTTTGCAACAGCCATTTCTCATTATTAATTTGTGATAATAACTTGAAAACACATCTCAATTTCTTTTTGAGAGGCCTTCCACAAACTAAAGACTAAGTTTTGAACGTTATGAATAGTTTCAGAATTTGAAAAAATAGTTCTTACCGTCTACCATTAAACACACAGTTGCACTCAAAGCCTGTAGGAAAAAACAAAATAAATAAATGTCACGGTGAATTCATAAAATCTGTAGAATTTTGCAGACTTTGTCAAAAGCCGAAAGACCAATCCCAATAGGGCTTGTACACTTTTGAACAAGTGTATGTTCACGATTTTATTTCAATCAATTTGCCATTTTGTATTGGTTTTATGGTATATAATATAATATTCAACCCAAAATTATTATGAATTTGGTGAAATATCTTGAGATTGCCTTGAAACAAAGATATGACATTCTTCCAGTGACAACATAAAATACATCCATTTCTACCAGCCTGTGGGGACATGCTCTAATATTACAGTGTGAAAAGGTCACACATTCAAAAGGTCACACATTCGAAACCCCACTCATGCCACCTTTGGATTTTAACTTTAAGTCTTGGACTGTTGAGGTCTAAAAGTTAACTGTCTCTGCTCAAATAGTTTAGTAACAACAAAGTCCATAGTCTTGTATAGCACACGTATCTACCAATAAGGTACTGAAGGCGCTTGAACAAACAATAACAATTTAAGACAATTATTTGTTTAAATTATTTTTATTATGAGACTGATTTATGTAGCACCTTTAAAGGGTTTACAAGGTGTTGCTGCGCATTCAATGACCACTGCCAGAAACACCAGGACAACCCTCATGAAAAATGTGAGCACATAACCCCAATATTGCGTTCTCTTCATTGGCTCCCCATACACCATCGTATACCATTTAAAGTTCTTCTTTTGTCATACAAAATTCTCCATGGTCAAGCCCCTACATATCTGTCAGATTTGATTTCCTTACGTTGTTCTAGTTCTATAAGACCTCTTCGATCATCATCAACCTTGCAGTTAACCCTTGGACCTCGTACTGTGACAAGATATGGTGACCGAGCTTTTTCTGTAATTGCCCCTATCCTTTGGAACAAATTACCAGCGCATATTCATAATGCTCAATCCCTTGATCAGTTTAAGACCTTGCTGAAAACGCACCTTTTTAATTCATGAATGTTATTCTTCACGGGCTCAGTTGTGAGTCGGTCAAAGGAGGTGCACACCATCTTATTCCTTGTTTGTTTGTTCTTATGCCTGTTTATTATTGTTATACATGTATGATTTATTGATAAATGTTCTGATTTATTTATTTTTTGTATTTACTATAAGTTTTGGTTGGTATTCATTTTGTAGACAGACCATGGTGCGCTTAGAAACATCCGTATTAAGCGCCTAATAAATGTTGTGTATTATTATTATTAACCCTCTTCTCTCCGCAAAAGTGTAACTTGGTTCTTTTATGTGCATTACACAACACACGGGACCTACGGTTTTACATTCCATCTGAAGGATGAAGCAATAATGGTCAAGTGTCTTGCTTAAGGACACAAGTGTCAATACCAGGACTGGAACCCACACTCTGCTGATCAGAAACACCGGACCTTGAGTCCAGTGCGATTGACCGCTCTGCCAGGACACGCCAACAACATCAATGAATAACTTTCTTTATAGATATACGTACCCTATATACAACAAGGTGTAATTCCTCCACATGTGATCCATTACTGACAAAGATTTTGGGCGGTCTGACCTGGCTGGAGGACTGCTGATCATTTGGATCCGTTGGCCCTGTCACAAATCTGTCATCATGGAAACGAAAATACCATAATCAGACCATCATTTATAAGGAGTGTGAGCGCAACGCCTCTCCCCTGCACTCCTTAATATTGTCTGTGAAGTACACAAAAACAGCACACCTTAAAAATTCAGTTGGATTTCAAAAAGTTGAGTGGAAAACATAATTTTTCTGGACCCGAATGGGATTTGACAGATTTGGAGCCGTCAGGGTTAATAGGGCTGTGTCCAAATTGCGACTACAGCTTTGGCTATGACTAGATTTCCATGTCACCGTGCAATGAGGTATAGGACATCCTAAGCATCAACCTTAGCAACCGTCGTAGTCGCGGCTGTAGCCGCCAATTCAGATACGGTCTAACTTACTTGCCAAAGTGAGTACTTCCTAATGTCTGGTTGGCCTTGATTGCTGATTCTTTAAGCTGCAAAATAAAAAATAAAAACATCAGTTAATCAAGTTTGCCCTCAGGCAGTGTTTATAACCCACTTGCTGTTTTCTCTTGCAATTCTAACCAACCAAATCTAGATACTGCGGTTACAGTGTGTCGTGGCTGAGTTGTCAGGTGCACTTGCACTCAAGTTATGGTGGCTGAGTCATTAGAGTGGGGGTTCGAATCCTGGTCATGACACATTGTGTCTTTGAGTACATGTCGTTGAGGAAGACACTTTACTATTATTGCTTCTCTTCACCCAGGAGTAAATGGGTACTAGAACTAGGGCACAGAGCTTGATGCGCTACATAGTTGGCAGCATAGACTGTGTTCTTTCCAGGGTGCTCAGATGGTTAAAAGAATGAAATAAGTGGCCCAATGACAAGTGTAATAATGATAACGCTCCTTTGGCATCATGTTAATAATAATAATAATATAATAACTAGTTCTTATATAGCGCATTTCACAATAACGTCTCAATGCGCTTTACATTAGTGCCCTGGTCATTGGGCCAATAACATTCCTTTAATCTTTCTCAGCTCCCTGGGGAGTATACAACCCTGGGCTGCCGTGGCGCTCCGAAGGCTTTTTCAAACACATTTTCAACCTCTACCCTTGCAGGTACCCATTTATACCCCTGGGTGAAGAGAAGCAATTATAGCAAAGTGTCTTGCTCAAGGACACAAGCGTAATGACCGGGACTCGAACCCACACCCCGATGACTAAACCACCAGAACTTGAATCCGATGCTCTTAACCACTCGGCCATGACACGGTAATGTGTTGTTCCAAGTGTATCATCTTGTATAGCGCCCTCAGTTGGCAGCTCCTCCTAGATTGCCACATTGTCTTTACATATTGTTGGGTTTTTTTACACTTGATGAGTTTATGACAACACGATTTGATGAAGCCCAGAAAATGTCTCAGACTGATTTATTTATATTTTTCTTCTTCTTTTCGTTTTACTGAAGCGTTACGGTAATATGACAGTTTCCCATTTCTTTACACAGTCCTTTGCGTTGTTATTGAGCACTGCATTTATATTATTGATAGTATTTAAATAGAGCCAAATACTATTACACATGTACTTGGAGGATAATGGCTCAATACAAATGTAAAGTTATTAATTTCATTTACTAAGAACATCAGATTCAAAAGTTGATATAATACAATTGGAAGATAGATGCCTTATTGGCAGCCTGCAATAATGATATCAAGTGGTGAATGCATCTACACAGTAAACAGTCAACCCTCCCACTGTCTGACCATTCATTACCATCCGCTCTGGTTTAGAGTGAACAATTATCTATGCCAGCCTGCAATATGATTCCATGTGATGAATGCATAGTAAACAGTACACAATCAACCCTCCTACTGTCTGACCATTTAGTATCCTCCACTGTGATTTTATTATTATTATTATTATTTTGAATGATAGATTAACTACGCCAGCCTGCAATAGACTGTGCAAGTCTCGCGCATATTCAAACATTGGGACCGGTTATAGTGCATAGGTTGTTTTCTACACGCCTTAAAGCAATGTACGCGGGACAGATGTGGTCAAAAATACGCACAAGACTTGCACGGTCTATAGACCATGTTACCTTTGTAGTGACCTTGTACATTCTAATGCAATTCCTGACTGGCAAGATACTACACAGGCCATATGGGACAATTTACATTTTGTGTCATAATTTTCACATAAATTCAAGAGTTACAAAAGCAACAGCTGTACAGCTTTTGAGATGTCCCCCCTTTCTTCATATCAAAAGTTGAGACAAATCAGACAGTGCAATCTCCATAAAACATAAGATTTATTGTATTCTTCCATTGAGCTGTGTACAAACTTGCCTGCGGGAAGTCCAGGCTCTGTGGCTCTTTTGTAAGCATGTGATGTCACAGGTCACATGGTCTATATGATATCATGTCAAGAATGCATCTACACAGTACACACATGTACACAGGTTGGGTCTGTGCAATGTCATGCCACAAAACAGAACCTATACAAGTGAGCGGTTTCAAACAGTTGGTGTGCTTGCTGGAAAGTGTTTAGCAAGAGAAAGGGGGTAGTTGGAGACTGGTGTTATTAATTCATGCTCACCTCCGTGTCTAATGATGATGGGAATAAACTAGTGGTAAGGTACTTATACAAAATCCTCATATCGTCCTGTTCAAGACCACTCCTAAAAAACAAACCACAAAAACACAAAATGAAGACCACAGCTAGAGCCACAGACAGAACGTGAATAATAATTAATAATAACAGTAATAGTACCCACTTCATAAGTAGTGCTTCATCATAGAGCAAGCTTGGGTGCTAATCTTTAGTCAATTTGCAGTTTAAACGTGCTCCTACCTGAAAGGCATCTCTAAGCACTCATTGTTTTCAAGACTGGTATGCAGAGCTATGAGCCCAATGTATATAGCATCTTGGTTTAAATAGTGCTGTGGCACAATCTGCAGCCAACCATGCCATAAACACAGGGGCAAACCCCTCCTCTTTTCGATAAGTATACTGGGTTCTTTTATATGCATTTCACATTGCACAACACACAGGACCTACAGCTTAACGTCCCAACTGAAAGATGGAGCAATTATGGTAAAGTTTCTTGATCAAGTACATAAGTGTTATGACTGGGTCCTGCACCTATACCACAACCTGAGTCCAGTGACAAAACCACTCGGCCACGACACGCCATCAACAACCTTTTCCTTAATGACATTTCTGTGTATCTATGAAAACTATTCCTTGGATGAACAAAGAGATTGATTTGGGGGAACTTGGGTTTTATTCTCACTTGACTCTAAAGTCCTTGTCAAAACAGGGCAAGTTTTACAGGTAACTTGGAAGAAACCAACTGCACTGCAAGCGTTTTTCTAATACTATCTTACTGTCCCCAAATTATGTGGAAATTAAAGACTGAATGTTTTTTCCTCTTGAAGATTGCCAGGAACTGATTGCCTGTATATTGTCTCCTATGACATGGCCCAAACTAGGAGGAAAATAAGTCATTTTGGAGGACTTTATACTTTACAATGAGAGAATATTTGCACGGAGTGCAAGACACTTACATGTAGGCCTACATAAACTGTTAAATGTATTTTTTTGTATAGTTGGTGCAGTTAACCATACATTTCTGCAGTTCCCAGACAGTCTTTGTTATTCTATCCCATTTTGGGGTGAGGGGGGCTGCCCCCAACCCCAGTTACACCACTGAGGTTTAGCACATATAACACTTAAGTAAGAAACTTACCAAACCAATTGGTCATTGTATAGGAAGGCTGTATACTTGATTTGACTGAAATCAAAAAACACAAAAAATACTTGACCATTTACAATTTTACAATTACAATTTACCTCAGGAACCAGGCAAACATTAGCGCCTATCAATCTCCACCAAGGCCCAACTTCATAGAACTGCTTTAAAGCACAAAAGGTAGCTAAGCAAAGCAAAATTATGCTTGCCAGAATAAGGTGACCAGCCAAAATGTCATGTCACATGTACCATCTGTGACTGGTATCCTGCTCATTTTTTCTAAACAGAAATTGTTAAGCAGTAACTCTATGGAGTTTGGCCCAATTAATAAATCAATGCATTGTCAAGAACATCTTCCTACAGCCCAAACTATCCACTAGTGATTCTTGTACATTGTGTCACCAGAAAATCATTGAACTTTACAATTCACTTTCACCTCCCTTGCAGGGCTTTACAGAAGTAAAGTCAAGTCTGTCCCGAGCCAATAGGGCTCATTATATCCGCTTTTATTGGCATTTTAAAAACGACTAGGAATATCTCTATTAATTTTGGACAGAATGCCAGTCCATCACAGGTTACTCCCCAGACCTCGCTGGTACCCATTTGTAATCCTAGGTGGAGAGAAGCAATTTTGATAAAGAGCCTTGGTCGAAGACACAAGTGTAGTGATTGACCAGGCCTGGATTCGAACCCACATTCTGTAAGTTACAGAACTCGAGTCCACCGCCCCACCATGACACCCCCTTGCTTGGCTTTAAGGTTGACTTAACCATATGGAAAAGAACGTTTACAAAATATATTGCTGTTTGGTTTATAGCTCTACGTTCTAAATAATTTTGACATTTTCATTAAAGACTGGATTGATGTAATGAAAAAATAAATAAATTCCCTTTCTGGGTATATGTTTTAACCACTTAATGCCGGATGACGTGTACACACACATAAATTTGAAGGACACAGGCGCGAGGGCTTGATAAAACCGCAACTAAAGTATACTCTTGTGACTTCTGCAGTTGGTGTGATAAAATGCCTAGAACATTCTGTGAGGTACGAGTGCAGTTCAGCATTTGGCGTGATAACACACCTGGAAATTTCACTGTGTAGTGTGCACCGCGCATGTACATGTACTCACAAAGTTTTGTTGAATTGGCCCAATATGGCAAGGAACAAAAGGTGCTGGAAACAATGATCAGCCAAGATCACTCCAGGGACTTTGTGTCATTCCCAATTCCAGAGCTTCGTACTTTTGTCTGACAAGGATTACGAGCAATCGATAGTCTGCCAAGATTGTTTCTCATTGATTCCAGCACGGAGGTACATGTAAGTGCATGATTCCAGCATGCTATGATCCATTATCAACCAGAGCTTAAGACCTCGGGGCTGGCCAAGTCATTGTGAACAAAGTTGGCTTTCCTTCAAATTTTTTCGAAAGAAAAAAGTAAACTGCAGTGCATTTTACAGGAATGAATGTCGTCTTTACTTTAGTCATGGTTTCATTTGAACAAAGATATTTTCAAGAAAGCTTTTGGTCTGGGCGTCCCAAAAATGAACACTACTAGTGGTACCAGAATTTTTTTTCAGGATTTCCAGTGTGAACTGGTTAAACCAAGTTTAGATGATACAATATTTGCCTTATCTACTTTTAACAGGCATTATACTTGGTCCTTGGGAAAAAGTAGAACAATTTTATAAAGTAAAAGAGCTACATGTACACAAGGTGTAGGCTTTAATGGACATTTCAGGCTATTTAATCACAATTTGTCTGACTTTTCCCAAGTGCAAAAACATCAGAATTCAGATGTAAGTAGGAAGAATGTCTTGCCAGTTTAACAGAATCTTTTGAGCAAAGAATAAGAAAAGAAGCAAATGCAGTGTACTCCAGAACAGATCTGCTTGCACCTGCAAGTGCTTTTATGGGATTATTTTTCGGCTGATACAGTAGGAAAACAAACAAAAATTCAAACAAACAAACAAACAAACTAACATAAATAAAGTTTTACCTGAAAGAGGCCTCAACCAGGTTGATAAAACACTGCATCCTCAAGTATGTGTTCTTGTCCAGTGGGAGGAATAAGATGCCATTGTGGATCTCAAGAATGTCACTGTGTCCCAGCCTCAATGTTGTCAAGTACTAAAAGACAAAACAAGGTGCACGGCACTAGAATCCTACACTTGTACAATTTTGTAAAGAAAACAATAGACCTTTGTCATGGTGCGGCCATTTTGATTTTCTTCCATTCAAACCAATACATAACAAAACCGAGGCTGGAAGGAGAAATAGTCTGGTTCCTTTGTGTACAATGAATATTATCATCCAGCACTGCATTGGATACAGGGAGTATGACCAAGATGGTGGCAGCATGATAAAGGTCTATAAATGGTTGCAGACTGCTTACCAACTGATATAAAGTGACCTTTATATAAGAAGCCACTATATAAATACTTGTAGAGAGACTTTTCAAAGAAATTCTACAAGAGTTATTTTTAAAATCTAGAAACTAACCAAACGGCTAATGAAAGAAAAAAATGCACATAGTATCAATTTCATCCAGGATTGTTCACAAAAATCAATATAAAAGTAGATTTTGGTTTACATATATCCAAGAAAGATGAAGTACTCACTCGATTTATTTCAGTTCCTATCAAGAACCTTCTTCGTTCAGTTGTGATAGTGAGGAGTCAGAATCTGGAAATCCTTGGGGTACTGAATATGTCACGCTTAGCAATCATCATCGATTAGGAAGAAGCAAAGTTACAGATCAAGAGGCAGAACAAAACCACACATTGGCTCAAAGAAGCAATTTGGATTAGAAGCAGCAGCAGGGACACCATGAACAAGGACAGAAACAATTCTGACAAGATCTTTCAAAGACAGCGACCTTCGAAAGTGGTGATGTCATCTCAGTCATCCAACAAGGATTGCCATTAGGAACTCCACACAATCACAAATGACAAAATGTGCCTCACATACCAATAAGTTAGTCTCATAAAAACAACATCATTTTTTTCATAAAACATATTTTTAAGGTATTCTAAATACTGCAACTCAAAACTAATCCATCCATACCCGACTGTAGAAGTGCTCTTGTCTGTGCTTTAATTGGTCAATGCCGTTGTTCTCCATTATAGTTGTGAAAGACCCCATAAAGAGCTGCAGACAAAAATACCAAGATTAAATAAATAAATGTTGCAAACTGCTTTTAAAACAAAGAGTGACCTGTGACATAAATGCAAAAAGTGAAAATGGCCTCACGTGTCAACACTAGCAGGGTCTTTCTCAAAGGCTAAACAACATTACAACACACACATAAGTATATTGTGTAACAGAAACAGTTCGCAGCTAGTAGGTATGTGGATAAGTTGCAATGGAATGAAAACAGTTTCAATAATTTACATTTTAAACTTTTGAAAAGTAACACAGCAAGGTTTTGAAATTGCAAAAAGGAAGACTGCATGTTATTTTCCAATCAGTATCTCCGACTTTCTCTGTACACAATACTGATATAAAATCAAAATGAAGTTTTATAATGGTGTGTTTAAGAAACAACAGTTTAACTCAAACTACATACCCCTCCCCAAAAGTATTTCTCTTTGTTTCTGCCAAGTTTGATTGGAATAGTTTTGCACACCAAACTAATAATTCATTGGGCCATGTGAATGTGAATTCTAGGGTATGTGAATGTGAAATGTCAAAAACGAAAAAACTTGAAAAACTGTCCAAAATCCACATCTTCATTTTGATCCCAAATCACTTTGGCTTACATACTTTTTGCATCTAAACCTTTGGTGTGAATGGCAACATATACGTGGCGTGTCGTGGCCGAGCGGTCTAGGTCACCGGACCTAAGCTCAGCAGCAGAGTGTGGGTTCGATACCCGGTCATGACACTTGTGCCCCTGAGCAAGGCACTTAACCATAATTGCTTCGAAAAAGTTGGGAAGGTAGTGCATTCTGCTCTACCAGACAGGCTCCTAGTGGATGATACCCATGCCTACATCCTTAAGGACTGTGAAGGGGGTAACCCTGTTTCAGCCCCAGGAGTAGGAGGCAACGTGCCCCTGGTGTCAATTGATTTGGGTTGATAGCCCAAATCAGTTATGTGTAGCCCTCACCTTGAGTGGCCGTCCGTGGCCTTGTGAGTTAGGCGATATCTCATAAAAATAAAAATAAAAAATTAATAAAATACCACAGTCATGTACATATGTAGTAAAAAGCATCCGTTAAAACAAGGCAAAACCTTGGAGTGCTGAATCTGACAGGATTTGTTGGTTAATTGTATTCAACTAAAACAATCATATGGATGTCAAGAATTAGAATAACATTCACCAGCCTTGCAAATCTTATGCCGTAAACACAGTCAGAGAAATACAACCTTATCTTATACGCAAATCTTAATTTTTTTTTAAATGAGATATCGCCTAACATCACAAGGCTGGACAGCCACCTCAAAGTTAACTGATTTGGGCTGTCAACCCAACTCAACTGTCACCAGGGGCTCGTTGCCACCTTCTGGGGCTGAAACAAGGTTACCCCCTTCACAGTTCATAAGGGTGTAGGCCTGGGTGTCTTCCACTAGGAGCCTGGTTGGTAGAGCAGAACAACTACCTTCCAAACTTTTTACGAAGCAATTATGGTTAAGTGCCTTGCTCAAGAGCACAAGTGTCACGAATGGGATTCGAACCCACAGTCTGCTGCGGACTTCACCATAGCTCGGGTCCGGTGAACTAGACCGCTCAGCAACGACACGCCACAAACACAGTCAGAGAAATACGACCTTGCTGTATTGTGACTGCATGCACACCACAAACATATGGGGGTCATGAGGCGGGCGCAGCGCAACAATCAAAATCTTGTCAACCCTTTTTTCTCCTTTTTCTCCTGTAGCGGGTGTTGCAAACCGTTTGTTTTGAGTTCTCCTACCTTGAAGAGGTTATACGCATGTTTGAGGACTGCAGAGTATACCGAGTCTTGGATGTCTTCTTCATGATACTCATGATACATCTTCCCATCTTTAGTCTTCTCACTAAAAGGGACAGTTATTGCCTACACAGACAAACAACAATAAAATTACATCAAAGTGTCGGCTCAGGACTATAAGGTCATTAGTGCAGTTTGAATGGATTCCATAAAATTGCTGTTAAATGTTTTGGAGCTCCTGGTAAATGGAATTTCTTGATCAAGAGTGCTCTCCAAAGTAATTGGCAAAAAGAAACATTTAACTTTGTGGGTTTTTATAGACGATGTGACCTCTGACGTCATTTGAAAATCATAACATGATGCGCGCGCATGTCGCCGGGCAAAACCTTTGTGTACTTGACAGCCAGCTAGAAAGTACACGCAATATTACCATGACTACGCGTCTTTTTGCCCGGCGGAACATGACTTGGACAACAGACTTGTCAACAGAGGGCGGTTTGAATGTAAACAGAGGTCACATCGTCTATACAGATAGTCATTTTCATTGTATTCATTTATTTTAATTGTAATATTGTTGTAATCCACTTTCGTGGTTGTCTAGAACAATTCTGATTAATAAACCACTTCACAATCAAATGTGGAGTTGTTAAATTACCTGTTCTGTTCAGAGCCACCACAACTCATTACAGATGAATACATGGTGTTACTGTTACTGCAAACAGTTTCTATTATTCTACACTGTCTTCCCACCATGCATTCCTCCATAGGGTTTGTCCTTAATTTGTTCAGTGAATAGCCAGCAGGACCAGTTACCTTGTCATTTCACTAGCCCGTCAGCTTTTGCACTAAACCATATTTCATATAAAATAAGGATGCTTTTTAATACTGAATCCAGGTGGACCATTTGGAGAGAATTTGACTGATCCTTGGGTGTTTTAACTGGCACTTGACCAGTGGACCGCTGTTAACGAAGAATGCTGCTGCTGCATAGTTTCCATTTTTGAACGTCTAGCAGAGCCTTTTGACAGCTTTACTTACCATAACCATTGAGAAGTCTTTCTCTGGTTGGAGAAACAGGTGTCTTGTCTTCTGTGTATGCATTGATTCACACGGCTTATTATTTGTAAAAGTCCTACAGGATTTAATGAAAAGATAATTATTATAGAATGAGCTATTTATAAATCTGGTGATGAAACAAAGGATGCCCCATAAGTGAACTTAATTATGATAACTAGCAAGCCTGAAGAAACCTGTAAACAAGGGTAATTGCTATGTGAACCAGAAACACCAGGGTTAACCCCTACTCTTCCATGATAAGTGTTCTGGGTTTTCTTACGTGCACTACTAATCCTAGCACACGGAACCTACGATTTAGTGTCCCATCTGAGGGACAAAGCTATGATGGTAAAGAACCTTGCTCAAGGACACAAGTGTCAAGAACGGGACTCGAACCCCCACTCTGCTGATCAGAAGCACCAGAGCTTGAGTCCTAAGCTCTTAACCGCTAAGCCACGACATGAGTGACCCACGACATAACATTTCAAGAAACATAATATTTCAACGACAACAAAAGAAAGAAAAAAGCCCACTGTACTGAATGTTGATGTAAATTAAGTGTTGCAAAGCATACAGTGAACGAAATCCCTTGTACAGCATAACAAATTGCTACAGAAAATGTATTGGTTGTTACTCAAAAATCTAAATTTTGTCGCGTCAGTGCAAACATTGATCTATCTTTATTTTTCAAAATCGTTGAACCTCACACGAAAATGGTCCATGCAAAAACATTTTATCTTGGCGGTACTTGTTTTGTGTGTACAATGTACATCTGGGCTATTTTAAGCAAGATACGACGTTTGGACAATTTCAAACTCACGCGTTATGAAAACTTTCGGTGCTGTTTTAGGAGATACAATGCTTTACACTGACACGGTGAACTTCGTGCCTTGTCACTCATGACAATTTTCAAAAGAAGTTTAAATATAAGTCATATTATCCCAAGAACAATGTGTGTAAACATCCCAAGCAGAATGTGGAGAACTGGTAGCTAGTAAATTTGGTTCATGTAACATGACCTTAACCATACTTACTCAGTAAATTTGGTTCATGTAACATGACCTTAACCATACTTACTCAGTAAATTTGGTTCATGTAACATGACCTTAACCATACTTACTCAGTAAATTTGATGACTGCTTCACACAAGCCTACGCTCTTGATCTGATTATCAATGGATGTATTTCTTGGGAAGTAGTACAGTATCTTCTTCTCTTCCTGTGTAAAAGAAGTGAAGTCACAAGTTCCATTTCACCGAAATAAACGTAAATACACAACTTTAGGAAAGATGCTGAAACCGAATGCATTTTTTTCTTTTCTTGTTTTCGAAGTGGGTAGGCCAAAGGGTTTCTGAATCCAAACTTCTTTCTTTGGGGTGGAGGGAGGGTGCAAATATTTAAATGGTATTTAGCGAGCAATAACTTCATTTTCCTTTGTACTACACACTTAAAACTTTCCAATACACTTTACATACATTCACAATGCTTGTGAGGCCTTTTTGTCAAGTTACTTGCAAAAACATCTTTAAAAAAAAATGAAATTTCTTACTCGATACTCACAGTTGTTTTGCTGTCAAAGCAAACTCAATGCATGACGAACCCGAATGTAGGACCAACCATTCTGTGAAAGGGATGTTACAAGGCTTCTGGCGCACACCGCGCTGTCTTTATTTGTGCGCCATGCATGAACGGCCACTGTGCGCCGCGATGAAGAGGCCAGCAAGGTATTTTGTAACACTCCTTTCACAGAATGGTTGGTCCGACATTCGGGTTTGTCATGCATTGAGTTAGCCCTGGTAAGACGTCAGTGTCTGTTGCTGCACTGACGTCCTGGGTATAAAGCTTCTCTACAATGCGAACAAAATATTGACTACAATTTTTTCATATTTTTACCTGATTTGAGAAGCTAAAATTCCGTTCATTCTTGGTGTCCTTAACTACACTTTTGATGAGTTCCCAACTAACAAATACATCCATGGGTGACATTATTTCCGAAAACAAGTCATGCCTCCTCTAAGTTAGACTGCGCCCTCTATCGTGGTTGCTATGCATCTACAAATTAAGTACGCACATGCGCGTAAGTCTTTACAAGCAAGTCAGTTCAGGATGTCACAACGGAGGCGTCAATTTCCATTTTATTTTCACAAATAATGTCATCCAAGGATAAAATTAACCCTTATACCCTGGACTCCAGCGTGTTGTATGCAACGGAGGAGTCCAACCTGGGCTAGCATTGAGTGTGCTTTGACAGCAAAACAACCGTGAGTATCGAGTAGGAAATTTCATTTTTTGAAGATGTTTTTGCAAGTAACTTGACGAAAAGGCCACACAAGCATTGTGAATCATGAAATATGTGCAGTGTGTTGGAAAAGTTTTAAGAGTGTAGTACAAAGGAAGTTATTGCTCGCTAAAGACCAGAAAATGTTGAAAATGTACCTGTAGTGTTACGGAGGCCCAAAATAAAAAATGTTTGACCCCTATAAAAAAGGCTCACAGGGAGCCTTATTTAAAGTTATTTATAGTTTCTAGAACAAGTACTCTACTCCCTCTGAAACAAGACACAGGGTGTTCACACAAGGATAAATTAAATTAATTTGACATTTTACCGAAAGTTCATTCTTACTTGATAATTTATATTTGATTGTTCAGTCAATAGCCCCATGAATAGGGCCAATCCACTCCGTATCCTTGGCCCTAGCACCATTGCAACCTATTTTTGTGCCCATTGAGATTTTTAATCTGCAAAGATCTGGATCATGAAACTTACCGATCGAATGCCAATACATGTATGTACTTCCAGATAGCCGGACTGCTGGAATTTGTTAAAAAAACATCACACGTTTTTGGTGAAAATCAAATGATTTTTGAGAGTGCACTTTAAAAATTATCTCAACGATCTTGACAACTTGCTCATTGAGAAGTCGTACACACGTTCTCATAATTACGTTCAAAAAAGTGCTTTTCAGCATTAGCCGTTACTGTAAAACAGGATCGAGCACCAATACAAACGTTTGGGTTCGAAAACTAAGTTTTGTCGGGCTCCCCCAACAACGATACAATCAATTGCTACGATTGAGTTGGTACCAGACAAAGCCTAGTTTTCGAACCCAAACATTTGTATTGCTTGGCACGGTGCTCGATGTGTACACAGAAATGCTGAAAAGCACTTTTTTGAACCTAATTATGAGAACGTGTGTACGATTTCTCAATGAGCAAGTTGTCAAGATCGTTGAGATAATTTTAAAAGTGCACTCTCGAAAATCATTTGATTTTCAGTTTTCACCAAAAATGTGTGATGTTTTTTTAAAATTTATTCCAGAGCACTCACAACAGCAGTCCAAGTACTAGCCCAGGTTGGACTCCTCCGTTGCATACAACGCGACGGAGTCCAGGGTATAAAGGTGCTCTGTCATTGCAAAAAAATTGATTATAACATTTTTTCATATTTTTACCTTTTTGAGAAAGCTGAAACTTGAACTTTACGCCTGCTCTATTCAGAATTGTAAATTTTATCCTTGGATGACATTATTGTGAAAATAAAATGGAAATTGACGCATTTGTTGCGACAGCCTAAACTGACAGCTTGTGAACCGCTTGAGAATGCTTACGCGCATGCGCGTTCTTTGTAGATGCTATGCATATCGCGCATGCGCACATGAGCCTTAACAGTCAATTGGTACACGATCGATGGTCACATCGCTAGTGCACAACTCGGACTTATTTTCGGAAATGTCATCCATGGATGTATTTGTAATAGTTGTGAATTCATAAAAAAGTGTAGTTATGGACACCAAGAATATATGAATGGAGTTTCAGCTTCTAAAATCAGGGTTGTTCTAAAACCCCCTCGACCCACGACCCCTCGACCCTCGACGTCCGCCCCGTAATCGAAACGTGTCCCAATTCCGAATTCATAAAAACATCGCTTTACGGCCGAGTAAGAATTAAGTCCCCGATTTAGAATTCACAGCGTGTGATCCAAAGAACAGGCGACGCGACTTCCTTCCGACGAACTGCTAATTTTAACATTCTGTGCCAACACCAAAATCCGAAAAGAAATGGTCTGCGTATTTTCCCCAGGACAAATGAGGCCACTTTATAGCATAAATGGGCGTATTTAATCCGCTTCCGCACGTTACGTGCACACCGATCATGATCTCGTTTCATATATGGTCGGGGGCCCGGGTGTGGGAGACTGACAACCCCAAAACACGTGTGGGCCATGGTCGGTCGGGTCTACAACCTCGAGCTCCGCATAGAGCAAGTAGTAATTGTTGACACAGGACGGGAGCGATCAGCCGGAAATGAGTCTGCCTGATCATCACGTAATGAGTTGGCCTAAATCGTACTCGGGCGGTGAACGCAGGATCCCAGTTGGGATATACTCCTATTCAGGCTCGGGTCGGCCAAGAGATACGCTTGGAAATGCCGCGATTTTTTTTCTGTACACCAAAATTGCCACAGTACCCGATCTCAGCCAATCACGCGCAGTTTGCTTCGTGCGTGATTGGCTGAGATCGTGTCATGTGGCAATTTTGGTGTACATAAAAAAAAATCGAGCATAAGTCGAGGGGTCGAGGGGGTCGTGGGGGTCGAGGGGGTTTTAGAACAACCCCTAAAATCAGGTAAAAATATGAAAAATGTGTACCTAAAAATAAAATTGTGTTCGTATTGTACAGGATCTTTATACCCACCCAGGACGTCAGTGCAGTGGCACTGACTGACTCACTACTGACTGACGTCCTACCACTCAGGGCTATCCAAGTACATAACATTCATTGCCATTCGATCGTAAGTTTCATGATCCAGATCTTTGCAGATTGAAAATCTCAATGGGCACAAAAATAGGTTTGCAATGGTGCTAGGGCCAAGGATACGGAGTTGATTGGCCCTATTCATGGGGCTGCTATTCAGTCATAAGAAGTCGAATTAACACAACTATTTTCCTGAAATAGATGCAATACATTTTTTAAGATCTCACCTCGCCTTCTCTCGGCCCAAGAGTTGAATTATAAATAAAGAAATGTTGTAGCATTACGCAACTCCTTGGAGTCGACGTCATGTTGAAACAGTTCGGCTCACCTCAATAATGACTTAAAGTTTTAAAATACCGCAATTTCCATGTGAAATGTAACAGTAGCTTCGGCAGTTTACACTTATTACACACGTCCGTAGCTAACCAGACTGAAGTGAGCACTAAATTTGGTGCCAGCACCAAATTTGTTGCTGGCGATAAATTTAGTGCCAGCACCAAATTTCAAAAAACATTGTCAACGACCGTCATGGGCCGTCGTTGACAGTGTGAACGAAATCGCGAATTCTCGAATTTTCATTTGAAAAGTTGTCATCGAAAAAACATAAAATCTTCATTTTTTTCTTCACAGTTGTCTTCCTTATATCCCAAACCATTATGCCTAGGCGCCCCCAATTAATTAACCCTCTAAATAACTCAGCCCAGCTAATTAAACAAATGCAAAATATAGCCCGTTTGCGAAAGTACTGTAACAAAGTCTATGGTTAAACATGCAACTACCTAATTTTCATTTGAAAAGTTGTCATCGAAAAATATTAAAATCTTCATTTTTTTCTTCACAGATGTCTTCCTTATATCCCAAACCATCATGCCTATGCGCCCCCAATTAATTAACCCACTAATTAGGTCAGCCCAATTAATTAAACAATTGCATAAATTAGCCCGTATATGGGATATTACTATTAAACGTTCGGAACAAACACGCAATTTTCATTTGAAAAGTTGTCATCAAAAAAACATAAAGTCTTAATTTTTTCTTTACAGTTGTCTTCCTTATATCCCAAACCATTATACCTAGGCGCCCCCAATTAATTAATCCACTAATTAGGTCAGCCCAATTAATTAAACAATTGCATAATACGTCAGCCCGTATGCGAATTTACTGTAACAAAGTCTATGTCTGTGTAATTAGTAGGTTAATTAATTGGGGGCGCCTAAGCATAATGGTTTGGGATATAAGGAAGACAACTGTGAAGAAAAAACTTAAGATTTTATTACTTTTCGATGACAACTTTTCAAATGAAATTTAAGTAGTTGCGTGTTTAACCATAGACTTTGTCACAGTAAATTCGCATACGGGCTGTATTAGGCAATTGTGTAATTAGTTGGGCTGAGTTAATTAGTGGGTTAATTAATTGGGGGCGCCCAGGTATAATGGTTTGGGATGTATGGAAGACATCTGTGAAGAAAAACCTGAAGAATTTATCATTTTTCGATGACAACTTTTCAAATGAAATTTAAGTAGTTGCGTGTTTAACCATAGACTTTGTTACAGTACTTTCGCAAACGGGCTATATTTTGCATTTGTTTAATTAGCTGGGCTGAGTTATTTAGTGGGTTAATTAATTGGGGGCGCCTAGGCATAATGGTTTGGGATATAAGGAAGACAACTGTGAAGAACAAAATGAAGATTTTAATATTTTTCGATGACAACTTTTCAAATGAAAATTCGAGAATTCGCGATTTCGTTCACACTGTCAACGACGGCCTATGACGGTCGTTGACAATGTTTTTTGAAATTTTGTGCTAAATTTCTCGCTTAGTGCTCACTTCAGTCTCACTTCACTTCAGTCTGGTTAGTCTTGTCAGTGTTCATGCAAGCAAGTGTGTGATGGCATGGATGGGGGAGATAAGTGTGATCTGATAGTGATATGTGTGGTGTTTGTGGATCCGTGTCTGTGGGTCTCAATCTCACTACGGTTTGGAAATGGGGAAAACAAAAACAGCGAGATTGTTTGATTATGTATCTCAAGGTAAAGTCATCAAAGTGAAATCGTTCTTAAAAAAGCACCGCAGGTTTGACTTGAATGTCGTAACTCAGCTGCTACAGAGAACGTTTCTCCATGTTGCCTGTGCCTCCGGTGACGATGCGGTGTTGCGCGTTCTGCTCAAGCACGGCGCCCGGGTGGATGTCCAGGACAGTAACGGTGACACTCCGTTACATCTGGCTCTACAACGAGTGTTACAACATGGACACCGACATGGTGAGCTGCTTCATTTCAGCATGATGTTATCAATCATTGTATCAGCATTTTTCATTTCATTTAATTTATTAATTTGGTTGTGAAGCCAAGGACTCTTCTTAATCTTAGAAAAGCGTACATGATGACTGGAGAGAAGACAATGAAGGAAGTTACAGTTTTAGAAGATGTGGTTGGAAAACCCCAGAGAATTATTCCAGTGAAAACCCACGCAACCAGGCAGGGACTGAAAATCCAATCCACATAGTGCCCCTGGTGGGATTCGAATCGGGGTCCCAGAGGTGGAAGGCGAGGCAAGATACCACTTCATCAGCACAGGCACTACTCATCATACGCTAGCCCACCTCAGTCCGCGCAAAGTGCAAATAATGCAACGTTGCATTATTGTGCAACCAGTTTCACAATAATGCAACTTCCGGTGTAAAAGTAGAATAATGGATATTACGTTGAAAAATAAGGTGAATTATTGTAACTGACGATTAGGTTATGGTATGAGGTTATAATAAAACATCTTTATTGTTGTTTTATGATAGTTGGGTTGATTGTGGATAGGGTGGGGTGGAGGAGGGGTGGTGTCTGAGGGCGGAGCTAATAATACACATGAGAATAGCGTCGTGTTTAAAGGTTTACTTATTTATTTTTTTAGCTACATATTTTCTTAGAACATTATATTATGTAGGCCCTATTCAGTTTGTTATTGTAATAAATTTCTTTATACAATTATTTCTGTTAACTCTTGGTTTCTCATTATTCTGGTCTTCTATGTATTATCATAAATGACGATTTATGTTTTTGTTTTTTCCCCTTATCTTACTAATGTCGGGCTCTCTCACTATTGTATATGCATGCCCATGGCACATTTGAATTTTCCATTTGTGCGATGCTCAAAAATAAAAGTCCTATTAATAATTGTTATTTTTAAGTTGTTGGTGGACGTATGGCTTGTAGTATTGCATTAATTTTTATTAAACATATAAATTGAAACAGATTGTTTAATTAAGAAAATACTTTATTTTTATTTCACAAATATTTCTTTCTTTATCATAACATCTCAACTCAGTAAACCCAATTCAGAAAAATTGCAAAAAATTTCAGATTTCAGATTTCAAAAGTGTACATTTTCTAGTTTTAACATTGAAAGAGCAATAAATATTAATTAAAAAGTAACTTGTGTTTAAAGTAAAGTTATTTTAGACAAATTTACTGACAGTGATTGAAATAATTTAAAATAATTTTTTTTAAAATTACAAACAGGTCACTTAAAAAATAACTCAAAATTGTTCTAAATTACGAAAACACTTTTTGTCAATTTGCCTTATTGATCAAATCAAGTTTCATTTATGGTAATAATTAAGTTGTATATAAATTTAAATGTATAAAAGTGAACAACATTTCCTAAACCAACATTTTATTTAACTTAAAAAATGAACACAAAACTTGACTTTCACATAGAATGGAAGGTACAGCAGTTAATATAACAATGTTACACTTTTAATTATACAATTTTGACACCATGCGTGTTTAGAATGTTGATATAAAGGACTTGTAAGTTAGTATTATATATATTCCTGTTGATTTCAGTGCTCAATAATTGCTCAATAATTAGTTTGCAGCCCTAATTAATAAAGATTGCACAATTTAAATACATTAAATTAATTATATTATATTACTGAGGTTTAATTTCTAGCGATCTTTAAGAAAGATTGCACAACTTAAAAATTACTTTAATTGGTTATTTCTAAAATAATTTACTGTGTCTTCCTTTATACTTATTAAATTTTGGTCGCAATCTACTGTTTGACATCAATTATGTCACTGCCATGGGACTGAGAGTAAGTTGGCTTAAAAGACCCTGCACATCTCCCCCTCTCACAACGTGGAACAATTTGGGTCCACCGCCACCAACTTGTCCGCCGTGCATCACCTTCCCAGTGGAAAAAACACACCACCCTGGCAATCCTGCCAGCCACTGGCAATAGCTCCAGAGAGATTACGTTTCCAATTTTCTTATGTTATTATAGGCACACGACCCATTGTCTTGCCAGCGATGTCCCTCATCTCACCGTCTGTCGTCGAGGTCGGCTTTTACAACTCCGCCCCGACTTGGGCCAGTAATTGTAGGCAGTATTATTTTGGGGGGAAACAATAAAAATACAAAGTTAACACATTTAAAGTTGGATTGGATTATAACTGATTTATAATAAAACTAAACACTTAATAATAACACTAACAGTACAGTATCCTACATGTGGAAATTTCAATAACTTACCTCAACGATAAGATTTTTGCCCCTGTTTTCTTGTGCCGACGATGTTCTGTGCCTTGCCCTTGTCAATGTATTTTTCACATTTTTTCTTGCGTTTGGCATTGGACATGCTTGGCCTAATCTTGCCAAATTTGTCATACATTTACTTAGGTTCCCTGCTTTAATATGAAATACTCTTCTATACAAAATTCAATATCCAAAATACTTAAAAGAAAGGAGCAAAGTTACTAAACTAGTTATAATTTATAGGCAATTTCAAGTTTTCCGCCATCTGTGTATGTTTGGCGAAGTTTATGAATGGAAAGGCACGTCAAAACATTAACAATTTTAACTTAAATAAAATATATATTTTATTTTATTTTTTACATTAGAAAATAATCAAATATAATAAATAATATAAGTATGATATTTTAATGACTCTAAACATTGTTAATTTTGTTATTTTAATTGTTATTAAACTTGCATAAATTAATAATACTGGGCGAGGATATAATCTGACACAGTAAAATGGCGTCGCGGTTTTTCTGACCGGTAAGTGTGGAGTGATGATTTTCAAAAGCCATTTGCGCAAAAATGCACAGATAACTTTTTGATTTGCACAGATAGAAAGTTGGGTAAGGAACTGTACGACACTATTATATGATTTTAACTATTCCAACAAAGCTTTTTTCGATTCCCTTTTTGCGTTTGAAAGCAAGAGTTGCAGTATAGTGAAACTTTAGAGTAGTGCAATTCGTCAACGTTGCGCGATTCTGATACTCAACGTTGCACAATACTGCAACGTTGCATTATTTGCACTTTGCGCGGACTGACCTTGTTAAGTTGTTGGGCTGTTAATTGTTATGGCTCTCTTTTAACTAGCCCCATTTATAGTGCCAATACTCTGGACTTCCTCCGATCGGAGGAAGTCCAGAGTATTGGCACTATAAATGGGGCTATCTTTTAACATGTTTAACATCGGTCCAATATCATCATGATCATAGTCGCCATTTATTATTACTGACTATGATTGATAGTTGATAGGATCGATGTTAAAAGAGAGCCATAACAAGGTTGGCTACCCCTACGCCAACCTGAATTGCTTAATTTTTCAGATGGTTTAATATTTCAGACGGTTATATTATGGCTGGAGAGCCCGTAGCCCAACTTGGCATGTGGCCAGGATCTGAATAGTCTGAATCCTTGTTGCTTGGCCATGCAATCTGGGGGGGGGGGGGGGGGGGGGGGCTAGCCTAAAAAAATGTGCATCTAGACCCAGTAACTGGGGCGCTATACTAAATGCTCGGGTCCTTAACTTTTTTTTTTTCAGTTTCTGTCGTTAGTAAGACTCATATGCCAGATGTCAAGTTATTTTTAAAAGGTACAAGTTCAAGGACTCCGAGTACAGCGCCCCAGTTACTTTCTGGGTCTAGCAATCTTTGCATATCGTCAGCTCAGCCTCAATGCTATAGTATAAAATAGGCCTAAGAATTGCAATTTCGTGTTCGTAGTGATCAAAAGATCATTAAATGAAAAACGTGAATAAATTGCCAGAAAAAAGAAGGCCACTTTTGGTCAATAAACTTTTGGTCAATGCACGTCACCTTCAAAGAAATATGCCCATGGTCTGATAACATTTGTCCACTCTGTAATCATGTTTAAACTTTAATGTGCCAACTGCAAAGGAGTAACATCAACTGACTTGAGTTAAAATTTGAATTTCATTTTTGTTTTTCAAATTCACCATATCTCATGTTCATATGAAGTACATTTACGACATTGGCCTGATGATGAATGTTCACTCACCATGTTCACTAATCAAATCTGACATGATGTTTTTGTTTCATTGTTGCAGCTTTCGAAGATCTGGTAATACCAATTTTGAAAAGTTGCCCGCCGAACGTCCTTGATGTTGCTAACAACCGAGGGCGCACTTCTAGACAACTCCTAAGGGATGCTGATCAATTGCAACAGGAATCTATTGAAGTAGGCTATGATTGAAAAGAAACTTGTGGGATTGTTTTGTTGGTAACTGTTTGAAGAGGTCGTTGACCTTGGTTGGGTAGGCCTGCACCTTCCTTGAAAGGGAAAAACATGCTGATTAAAATAAAAATTAAATCCAACCATTCTCACTTTTGTAAAAACAAAATATTAGTTTTGAGCGTGAGAGGTATGTGGGGGGGGGGGGGGGGGGATGGGAGCACAGGGGGTTAATTTCATAAAACCGGATCTCCATTTCTCATGGCCGTCAATATTCCCTATAGACTAAGCAAGTCTTGTGGGTATTTGAACTTCTGGGACCAAGTTGGTCCCAACCATATTGATTTTTACATGTGCGGGATTCTGTTTCTTCAAATACATACTTTAGTTTAATGCAGTTTATGGCGATAAAAATTATATCTTATTGTTGGGAAAGTAGAATTCAACAATGAGATATCGGAAAGAAAATACATTTTAAAAACAAAAATCAACAAAGAAAACCAGTGAATAAGACTTGACCTTCATTTCCGGTTAATTGTAAACAATTAGGAATTTTGCCCAACTGACGCTCATTTTATCATGTTAATAGTCATACCAATTCGGGCATGATTTGCAAATGGGGTTTCTAAAGAAATAAGCATCGTCGTCCAAAATTTTTACTTTGTTTCAATGTAAAGTTGAACAAATTATTTGTATTATATTGAAATTGAATTTAAAATTGCTATAGTTATTTGATTTTCAAGAATTTTGTATTGAATTTAAAATGAAGGTTTGATTTCATAGGAAAATACATCTAGTCTTCATTCCAGTTGTTTTCTCGTTTTTTATGCCGCAAGACTTGCACCATGGTGATGTCTTATTACTCTAAATAGCCAAAAGGAGAAAAGAAAACCTGTTTAGTGTTTAAAAAAATTATGGTATTGTTTTATTGAATTATACCACATTTCCATGTCAGGGCAAAGCTCAGAAATAGTGGGTATAGCCTGCCACTAGGTGTATTAGGCTACTTTGGTCTTATAAGAGCAAGGCAGTATTTTCCTCAAGGGTCACCTTAATGAGGGACATGTAAATTTGCACTAGGATTTCAAGGGCACGGAGGCAATGACCAGGGGCGGGAAATTTTTTCAGGCAACTTGGAGGCAACCAACTGCACTGTGTGCACAAGGAACACTTCGGCAGCACAAGAAACATTCTTCTAGCTGTAACTCACTACCCCAGGAAAATAATGAGAAAACTGAAATGTAAATTAATGTTCTTAGTGGAGATTGCCTTAGGACCTGACTGCCTGCAAGTTGCCTCATAAGACAAGGCCTTAAAGGTCATCACCAGCAAGTATCAGTCCTGAACATGTAGCTGTCACACTGCTTGTTAAACTCGGTCCAAATTTGGAAACAGAATTTAACATCTATTAAATTTTGGTTTACTCGTACTTGTAGTCAAGATTATGACTGATGTATTTCTTAACAGCATCCGACACGAGATTTTGCAGAGGCAAGTGAGGAGGAGATGAAGAAGAAAGAAGAGGCAGAGTGGCAGGCAAGAGTACAAGAAGAATGGGCTGATGAAACGGCAGGCATGTGGGGAGAAAACACCACTTGGGATGCCCAAGGTAAATCTGTGACCATTCAATTTGAATATAAGTGTCAGAGTTTTGTTTGTGTCATGTTTTTATTGACAACTAGAGGATGAGAATGACTTTTGTTCTTCCAAAATGCAAGTTGTACAATACATGTACATGTATTGTACAACTTGCATTTTGGAAGAACAATTTTGTTTATTATACATGTGTATTACTGTAAATTTATTGCGATGTATAATACAGTACATGTATGTGTATTCAGCTACAGCCAAATGGCAAGTACCACTTGAGAAAAAGAAAAAAACAAAAATATGCAGGGAAAATATTTGGAACCTTGGTTGCCTTCCACCTTGTACATAGTAACAGTAGACAAACAACAAAATTAATAGCAAAAACAGTTGGCTGTGCTGACTGACTGAACACAACTCTTGGCTCCCAATTTGTGTGCACAAAACATCCAAAACAGTCGATCGATGTCCGGTGTAAGAACATCTAAAACTGACATATTTTTTGGATGTTGTAAACTTTCTCACATTGCTTGGAATAAATTTTACAAATGACTTGGTACCGAATAACAACTAAGCCGGACATCATGGATCTAGCGATGTTGCGCATGGTGATTTTCGGGTGTTTAAAGGGTCTGTGTACGTTCGGTAATGACTTTGAAAATTAATGGCAATAAAAACTTACATGGTAAGAAGTACAGCAGCTTTCGATAGTTTAAAGCATTTTGAGAATCATTTCACTTCAAAGTAACGTGGTTATGGAAAAAGATATCAGGTTTTATGCCCCAAAATTTGAATCTAAGAAACGTTTCTGTTTTCCAATAGGGAATATTCTTCTCGTGTGGATATTCGTTCCGTTTTTTGGGCGATATCTCAAAAACGCGACCACTTTTTGAAGTGAAATTTTCACAGGTTAGTTTTATTGTATATATCTACATTTATATAGGATTAAAACAATCGAACGGTTCCAAAAACCAAAGGTATCAGGGTTCTGCCCAGGATTTGTTTAGTGCCGGAAATTCTTTTTTTCCTAGTACAGTCAAGTCAATTTCCTTTCGATCGTGCACGGAGTGGTTACACACGGACGTGCTCCCTGCAGCTGTGCCTTGAATAGGCCCTCAGTGCGCGCACGCCTTTACCGCCATGGGAAAACAATTTACAGCATCTATAGCATGGTGCTTACTCTGCAGTTCGCAACATGATGAAACTGGTATCATGTTATTCCAAGCGTAAAGCTATAATCAGCGTGACTGGAAACCATTGCAAAATCAATGCGGGTTTCGTGCGTTGGATATATTGTACATCGTACAGGCGGGAGGAATGCTCGATCATGGATCATTAAAATAGACTCAAACCAAAGAAGTAGGCTACTCGAAATTTTGGATAAAACTGTTTACTGGTAAATAATTTGTTTTACACGTTGTTCAAAATATTTGAAGGAAGTGGGCAAAAAAAAGGGAAAATGTGTGGTGGTCGGAAAAAGAAAAAATTCTGCGAGTGCCGGTCGGGTTTTCCGGCACCGACCACCGTGGGCAGAACCCTGGGTATACTTTGCCTTTAAATGAGGGTTCATCTTTCTCTTTTTAAGAAAAAGAGGACAAGGACAGTCTACCAGTCTACATATCGCTGTCTACCAGTCTCAATTTACTTGTTATGCTCCGCAGTTGGTGAAGCCACCAAAGGGGCATACTGTTTTCAACATGTCCTTGTTATGGTGTGGGTAGAGATGCACATTCAAACCGGGAACCTATAACAAAAGGGACAATAGACCATGTGACCTGTGACATCACATGTTTACAAAAGAGCCATAGAGCCTGGACTTCCTGCAGGCATGGTTTGTACGCAGCTCAATGGAAGAAAACAATAAATCTTATATTTTATGGAGATTGCACTGTCTGATTTTCCTCAACTTTTGATATGAAGAAAGGGGGGACATCTCTAAAGCAGTTGCTTTTGTAACTAATGAATTTATGTGAAAATTATGACACAAAAGGGACAATAGGTCCCCGATTGCAGGTGTTTACACATGTGTGTGAATGTGTGTGAGTGCCATGGTGCAATCATTGTCTGGGCGAAAACTCAAGAAGGACTTATCGTATCAACTCCAAAACTTGGTGTGTGGATTGGTCTTGAGATCCCTCAGAAGCCTATTGTTTTTGAATCTCTACATGTAGGTCAAATGTCAAGGTCATTATGGCTAAAACAAAAGAGTTGTTGTCCAAGCGATAACTCAAGAAGGAATCGGCATATCAAGTGGTGTGTGGATTGGTATTGGGATACCCTAGGAGCCTAGGTCATTATGTCAAGAAACGGACTGGCTTGCAGGGCATTTATGTTTACCAAACACTACTTTTTTTGTCATGAGAAGGAAAACAAGATTGCTGTGCTGTGAGCCTGTCTGTTTAATTCACGTAAAATTAAGATTCAGGGCACAGTGAACAGCATCAGACTATTTAATGGAAAAGGAGCCAGTTATCTACCATGTTCATAACTTGAAAGCTTACTTTTTTTAATTGCTAAAAAAGGCTGCTTTGTTGTATTCTTAATACATACATGTAGGTTATTCTGGTCAAAGCGAAGAATCATATAATGACTGGGCCAGCAGGATTGCTTCAGAACATCGTCAGAAACAGCAGCAGAGGTACGAACAATTCCACCCTTCAAGAACCCATGGTACCAAAAGAGACCAGGAAAGTGATCAGCGCAGAGAGGAGAAGCGGAAATTCCAAGAGAAGTTGCAGGAGGAGCATGAGCGGTATCGACAGCGACGCTCGGAACGCCTCCACAAGAAACTGTTGAGGCAGAAGGAGGAGTATCTTCAAAGATGTGCGGAAGTGTTTGGTGGACAGGATTCGGATTTGAACTCAATAAGATATGATGACCTACCCTGGCCATGCCGTCATGGTGACGTGGATAAAATGATGGAAGTTCTCATGTGCGATGTGGACAAGAATAATGAGACAGAGCTGAGGAGGTTCATGAGATCCCAGCAACTGCTCTGGCATCCAGATAAATTCATGCAGAAGTGTGGCAGTAGGTTAGTGGAGGGCGATCGGGTTACAATTTTAGAGCGGGTGACTGAGTTGTCTCAAGCCCTTAACCGACTGAGCGAGGGAGACAAAGACAGGTGATTGGTGTCATTTCTTTCCAGTGAAGTGTCTTGGTTGAGGCCAAATTGATTGCTACTGATGCACTCGGTCATGCTGACTGACCAGCACAAAAGAAAAACTATTTAAGTCTCTCTCGCATTCATGAGCTAATAATAAAAAATGTACTACAGATCATTTGGATGTCTTTCAGAATTTATTAGCATTTTGTTTAAATGATTAAATTTATGTGACGTGGGCCCAATTTCATAATGCTGCTTAACGGTAAGCAAATTTTCATGCTAACTACCATGTATAGCAGAAAATTTGCTTAAACGTGTTTCACAGGTTAGCAAGAAAATTAGGAGGCTATGGTTTAGCCATTGTTACATCATTCATTTTCATACTGTAAGCACCAGAAGGTTAGCATGCCATGAAAACTTGCACAATAAGCACAAAATTTGGCGAATACGTCGAGGTCGTGCATGCACAATTTTTTTTTGACAAATGCCAGCGTATGGCGCATATGCGGGCCAGAAGTTGTAGGTACATGATCGTTGACACACGTTACTCGTAAGTCGACATACGTTGAGATAATGTCTGCGTACCCAAAACTTATTTCTAACCTATGAGTAACGTGATTTGAACCTATGTCGACATAATTCGCACCCAACAAATATGTAAGCTTATGACCGACCATCATTACAAAGTCTAAAATAAGAACACCTATAGCTCCAGCAAGGGTCTACTGGTCCAGGGACATTACCCACAGAAGCTTTTAAAGACTCAAGAGATACCAATTTCATTCTAAAACTAGGCTTGTTTTGTTGCTGTTCAGCACCAACTCACCTAGGTGTTGAACTTGTTTTTTATTTATTAAGAATATTCTATTGGTACAATGGACACACACCAAACCCACAAACAAATTTTTGTCTACCCTACATGTATTTCAATCAGATGAAATAAATCGATACAATCCCTTTAAACCAATATAGCCGTGACGCAACAGTATTAGGGAGTTTGAGGCAATTTCAGTGGCCCTTATTTCAAAACCAAGAAAAGATACCCTTTATATAATAATTTAAAGATAATTACAGCCCAAATATCAGAATCTGCCGACATTATAGATTTTTAATTTTTTAATGTACCTACATGTAGTTCAATTAGATGAAATAAATAGATACAATCCCTTTAAACCAATCTAGACGTGACGTAACAGTATTTATAGATTTTAACACTTTAAAAAATGTACCTACAAATCTACTGACGTTGGGGACATTTTGTGTTTTTGCACCACCTTTTGCCCACATGAAATGTCAGTTTGCTTGTTAAAAGATTTATATATGGTTAGTGTCTAGATACATCCGAGTGCCCCAACCAAGGAAAGATATTTGGCATGGGTTGAAATAGGCCTATAAGCCCAGTGTTGAACTCGCTGTAAGTGATCAAACCTGTATAATAAAATGTCTGAAATTGAGGTAGAGAAGAGAGTACTCGGCATTACTGAGATTCAAATATCGTGGCAATAATGGCAGCAATCTCACTTCTGCACCCTCATCCAACAACAGTGACCCAAGGTGTTATCGCAAGGTTGACTGCAATCAATGATCTTCTTCATTACTTCTTGCCTTTCACTGGTTTCATATTGGCAGGAATACTGGGTGGTGGTATTTCCTTTTTGGGTACCAGTTTGCCTTCGGAGACTAGGCGCAAGTACACCTCACTATGGAAGAAAAAATAATAATTGTTATTTTTCCGATAATTACCAATCTTATAATTGTACTATGTCTAGAAAGTGCCCATTGCAAGCTTTAACATTTGTTTGTATAAGTTGATGATTTTATTGGAGGCACGTCCCATGCAATTGAAGGTAGGGTCATCGTTTGGTTTTTGTCAACCTACATGTAATGCTGATTAGCCAAATTGTAGAGAAAGATACAAACAAAGTCACAGTGTCTACAGTGTCTACTCTCTGAGAGCAAAAACATTTTTACGGTATTTTAACACAAATGTCGAATCCATCCACGTTTAGCAGACTCATGCATGAATCATTTCCCAGATTCAAATGTTTTTATTGATTTCAGGGACGAAATCATTTTGCAACTACCATTACCATCTTTATAACAAGTTAGCTTTCTGATAGAAATTACACAAATTTTTTCGGGTTAAAGTATGACCCCCAACTTTAAGTCAACCCTCGTTGTAAAGAGGATGTCGCGTATCTCATTTCTGTCCTATTATAACAACATTCCTGTTATAATTTGGCTAGGTCCAATTTCATAGAGCTGCTTGTACCTAGTACCTAGTACCTAGGCATCGTTCATCCACTGCAGGATGTTTTCCTTAGCTGTTCTGGTCCAGTTCTTCCCTGCGATATTCACTATGTCATTTCTCCATCTTTTCTTTGGTCTACCTCTGGATATTTTTCCTACTCTAGGTTGCCATTCTGTGGTTCTTAACTTATTGTCCATCTATTTGTCTATCATCCTTGCTACATTTCCGTTTCAATTTGTTGACATAGTTTGTGTTATCTGTCACTTCTGATTATAAATTTGTACAAAAATGTGGCATGATATTTTGGCTGGTAAACTCATTATTCTGATAAGCATAATTCTGTTGTGCTTGGCTACTTTTGGGGCCCTGGTTATAACGAGAATCGACTGTAATCTGTTCTGCTATAGTATGTACGTGTACAATCACAAGAAAATGTATCATGTTTGTGGTGGCAGTGTAGCCCGGCACTGCCCGAGGAGACTTCATTAACATCTTTACTTACGCAAGCTTCTTGGGGATGTCATCATAAGATGCTGGAACAACTGCACCAGCTTCGGCTAAAGCTTTGTTTTTGACAGATGCTGTTTCCATGGTAACATCATAACCTGCTCCAGAATGGCCAAAATAGCCCGGCTGTCAAATTTGACAAAAAGGGAAAAATGTTGAATGAAGAAGTCTTTTGTTTGAACGAATAGCATATTAACATCTTTGATTTGCAATTAAAAGATAACTTTTTCACCTAAAAGATCCCTTGCATAATTAAAACATGCTATAGAACAGTCTGGCGTAATTTTCATTTGGGGGCAAGCAGCGGTAAAGACATAAAAATTGGCTATTAAATGAAACCATTCATTTGTGCATTTGTTTTTTTATTTATCTCATTGTGGGAGGGGGGGCGTGTGGGAGAAGGGTACTGAGCATAGGAAACCCCCCCCCCCCGGAGGATTATGCGTTATTAAGCAAAAGACCTATCAAAATGGTTTTGGAATGTACAGTTCAAGCTCGTTCTTCTCCTTACAGCTGTAGTATGAAGTATTTTGCAGGCATGTAATCTTTCAGTTGCTTTTGCCCTTTTTGGTTTCTTGGCTGTGTCGGCGCTGTCCTCTTTTCTTCATTTTTTTTTTTTTTTTGTGGACAAACTGCAATCCTGGTTAGAAATGTAATCCATTTATTCTTTCAGTGACAAGGTCGTTACTGTCCGTGTCCCCTCTATTTTATGTACTCAAGTATCATCAATCATACATGTATAACCCATAATATACATGTTATCACGAAAGGGCAATATCACTCAAGACATTCAATTGACTTTGGGATGTACCAAGGCAACACAAATAAGCAAGATACATTTATTTTGGGGAGAAAGTCTTATCATTATTTTTTATTGTACAGAATTTCGAAAAACATTTAAAAAATGGGCTTTTAAGGTTCAAACGCAAAACGATATCAGTCACTGAAAGAGTTAAATAACTTGCCTCATTTTTAATCAAGTCCACACATGTGCCAATGCAGAATGCAACAATCGGTTTGGTGATCTTGCCACTGCGTATTGCCTCGCAAACCTCATATTCTTTGCAGCCTCCGAACTATTTGAAAAGAGAGGTAAAAAATTGTAAATGGAACAGTAAACCAATCTTCAAATGTGTAAATCATTCAAAGGCGGATTTAGTTTCATAAGGAATAACCACAATTTTGTTTTCAATTTTTTGTTAGGGGGGGGAGAATGCTCTAAAAAGTGTCATTTAGAACCATTTTCAGTCCAATACTTCGTTCATTGTAAGGGTAAGGCAATGTTCCTTCCAAAAAGTGCAACTCTTTCAGGGAAATGAAAGATTGTACAGGAGCATTTCAAGGGGCACCAAGGCAATGGCTATAAGGAGCAACAAAGCAATCGGCTCCATTACCTTCGTACAGTCAGGCCTGTTGTTGCCTTTTCAACCCATTACTATTGGTATACTCTCCTGCACAACTGGGCCTTGCCACAGAATCCCACTGTAGACTGTGGAGACTAATTCCATACAAGCCATGTGGGGTTTCCTGCAATCCTGATAAAACCAGCCGTAAAAAACAGAATGCACCCAATGCTAACCTGGAAGGTACTTCGTGGCAATCTGTGGTACCAGTGTCAGCTGTACAAACAGAAGACACCCAATGCTAGCCTGGAAGGTATGGTACTTTGAGGCAATCTTTGGTACCAGTGTCAGCTGTACAAACACAATGCACCCAATGATAGCCTGGAAGGCATGGTTCTTTGTGGCAGTCTGTGGTGCCACTGTCGGCTGTACCAACAGAAGACGCCCATGCACCCAATGCTAGCCTGGAAGGTACTTCGTGGCAATCTGTGGTACCAGTGTCAGCTGTACCAACAGAAGACGCCCATGCACCCAATGCTAGCCTGGAAGGTACGTCGTGTCAGCTGTACAAACAGAAGACACCCATGCACCCAATGATAGCCTGGAAGGCATGGTTCTTTGTGGCAATCTGTGGTGCCACTGTCGGCTGTACCAACAGAAGACGCCCATGCACCCAATGCTAGCCTGGAAGGTACTTCGTGGCAATCTGTGGTACCAGTGTCAGCTGTACAAACAGAAGACACCCATGCACCCAATGCTAGCCTGGAAGGCATGGTACTTTGTGGCAGTCTGTGGTGCCACTGTCAGCTGTACCAACAGAAGACACCCATGCACCCAATGCTAGCCTGGAAGGTACTTCGTGGCAATCTGTGGTACCAGTGTCAGCTGTACAAACAGAAGACACCCATGAATCCAATGCTAGCCTGGAAGGTGGGATACTTTGAGGCAATCTGTGGTACAAGATTTCTCCCTTAACACTGCTACATCTAAATCACTGATTGTTCACATTACTTCATATTACAAGTCCCATGCAGATGACAATAACGGAAGGGAAGGAAACCTGAAAATATGGACCAGTGAAAAAGCTGGTAGACCAGTTAATAAACAAGCAAACTGGACCTGCTGGCTAGTCACTGAGAAAGTCAAAGGCAAACCCTGCAGTCGTCTAAAAGTTTTAAACTTCAATCAAATCAAGAGGAACACAATATAAAAAAACATACCTCTCCAAGGACCAACAGAATCTTGACTTCAGGAGTCTTCTCCAATAACATCAGATGTTCCATGACCGTTGAGCCGGTGTACCTAAAAAATGGCAATAAAACATCAGTGAGGACGTGTTTCTAGCATAAAAACCAGTGAGGGATCTATGCGTGATTAACTGAGAACTAGAGTTGCTAGATTTCACAAAACTTGGGTTAAACAAGGTGCAATGTCAGCACATGCTAGCATATTTTAATATTTCCATTGTCTTAACTACATCATACACACTGGTCAGCTCGTATGCCATAAGATCCTAAGCTGATGCTGCACGTCCTTGAGGGAGTGTCAAACGACATGGGACAGTGGTTTGGTTAGAAAAGCAGGACAAAACTCTGCCAGCATCTTTTGTGTACAAAATTGGTCCGTCAGTTGTCTCAATTGTCAATAGTAGATGAACCAAATTATATAAAACATTTAAGTCGGCAAACAAATAAGCTGGCAATATCTGGACACATAAACAACACAATCAGATAAAGAAATCGTTGGAATAAATGCAAAGCAAACCCTTTTAACCTATGGGTCGTACATGTTTGATTGTTGTCACTTTTTAAGTACATAAAAAAGATCGTACATGTACGACCTTGGCACTGAAAGAGTTAACCAAGCAAATAAACATATCCAAAGGAAATACGGAAGGAACTCACTTGCCACCACCTAGTGAGACACACTGGTAGATGCCGTCTGTGTTCCTTGCTATGGTCATAACCAACTCATTGGTCAACCCTCCAGAGCAGGTGACCAGGCCGACACTCCCCGGTCGATACAACTTCAGGGACAGGATATCGTCTAAGCTACCGCCGACAGTGCCAAACTTATTGCAGCGGAAACTGCCCGGCTTGATGAAGTTGACTTGCAGTAGATGGGACGGCTGAGTACAGAAGTGAAGCATTGAAGTTGACAGATAAAGTAGGATTAGAAACTTTGCATGGTGGAGATACAATCAAGTATTTGCAATAACACCATGTACATGAACAAAATCTCTCCAAGAGTAAAGGTTCTAAATCTGGAAAGAACCGGTGGTGTAACAACTCAACGTTTCAATCAATATGCTCTGATCATCTTCAGTAAAAATTGACAGATATGAAATCATCCGCTACTAAATATGTTAAGATTCCGACTGGCTTCTAGCTGCCGGGCAAACTCAATGGTCTTGTAGTATGACATCTTCTGTAGAATGGCAAAGGTTGTAGGTCGAATCCCATCAAGGTTTTATGCCTGTTTTTTTTTTTTTAAGGACCCTGAGAAAGCATTGTATGATACATCGCTAAACACTTATTGGTGTAGCCTAACACAAATAACCGACTGATTTTATATCACACACAAAATACAACCTGATACTTTTAAATAATCATTTGCACTAGTCCAGTCAAAGTAGATTCAGTGGTATAACAAAATATATTTATACAGTAAAACAACATTTTAAAAAGCCATTTACAATAGGTACAGCATCCAAACATGATATTAACAGAAAGCAAGAAGCATCCAAACAGGATTTACTACCCTAAAACCACCCTAGCAGAAAGCAACAAGCATCCAAACAGGATATACTACCCTAAAACCACGCTAGCAGAAAGCAACAATCATCCAAACAGGATATATACTACCCTAACAGAAAGCAACAAGCATACAAACAGGATATACTAGCAGAAAGCAACAATCATCCAAACAGGATATATACTACGCTAACAGAAAGCAACAAGCATACAAACGGGATATACTACCCTAAAACCACGCTAGCAGAAAGCAACAATCATCCAAACAGGATATATACTACCCTAACAGAAAGCAACAAGCATACAAACAGGATATACTAGCAGAAAGCAACAATCATCCAAACAGGATACTACCCTAAAACCACCATAACAGAAAGCAACAATCATCCAAACAGGATATACTACCCTAACAGAAAGCAACAAGCATCCATACACAAACAAATCTACAAACAATTCTTCCAAGGATATTTCAAAACTATTTGGCTTTCTGGACTCAAAGTTTGGAAGTTTGGCCTAAGCCCGCTGAATTGAAACGGGGTACTCCATATGCTAGCTTGTGCATGGGGAGGACCCTGCATTGGTCTATCTACATAGGTCTACAGTTATATTTTTCAATGCATTTGTTTCATGAAGAACACCTGCTTACCGTACATGGACCAACCATCAAGACGTCATTGTCCTTTGCCATCAGAATCAGAGCTCTTGTTTGTTGGTCTGGAATGTGACCTACTATCATCAAAATGCAGCGAATCTGAAAAAGTCAATGTGTCAGGATTGTTTTTTTAAAGGAAAACTTTGGGATAAGATAAGATCTCAATTCGATTAAAAAGACAGACTTTCCTACTGTTTGGATCAATGCATAGTATTAAGACCGCTTGCATCATCGAATCACCATGCCCTAAAGTTTTAAGGAAAAATAGCCAACTAAACTGCATGCATTTCCTGCAGTGAGAGAAACCATTGCCACTACTATCAGTTCACTTGATTGATTTGATCAGCAACAAAAACTCGCTAGCAGGTCTGTGAGTAGACCATTGAAAACAAAAATTCAATAAGAGTGGAGTTTATATTATACTGTAAAATAATCATTTGTTCAGCCAGTGTACATCATGTGCATATCTTGCATTGACATAGTGATTGTTGTTTGAAAACACGGTGCGTTCAATCTTAATTTGGACCTAAGAGTACCAGGCACTACTGCAATGCCAACAAGCATACGTCGCCCTCTATCGCCAATACTCATGCATGATTCTATATGCTGTATCTGTCGTTATGTTTTACCGAATCACCAATGATTGCAAAGACCAAAATGTTCTCATGAATATTTATATAATTGTCAACAGCCAATCACTGCCCATACTCATCGCACCTGTCAAGTTCTGGCACCAACGCAGAGTCAGGGAAGCGATCGAGATCAAGTCGCACAACACGGTTCCACAAGACATCGGGTTTTTCATCAATGACATCTGGTCACCTCTACTCAAGCCAGTCCTCCCAGCAGCAGCTCACCACAACACTGACACACTCCAGCGCACACACATCCAGCCAGCAGCCAACTACCATGCATCACCGGTCAACAACAACTTGGATACTTCCCGCCCAAAAGTGCACCCCACTAGCTCTACTTAAGCTGCAACACCACCAGCAGTCCAGCATTCTCCTGAAGACGAGCAGAGTATACTGTTCGAAACGTCGAGACCAAACCGGCTCTTTTCAGAGCCAACACTCCTCCCAAAAGAGATTATACACATGGTTGTACCCGCAAGTTCACTACTATTTACATTTATAGTTATAGTTACTTCTTACTTTCAACACCATGCAAAGCTTCAAACACCACATACCATTATTAGTTTCACTTGATTTGATCACCAAACACTTGCTAGCTGCATGACAAACACACATGCAAGTCACCCTGATAACATGTTTGAATCCCATGCCCCACCAGTCTACCTAAACAACTGTAGTGTCCTACACTGCAGCCATGTGAATCCTTTAATGCTTTCCATCCAGAATAGACCGATCCATTAAGCCCCGCCTCCTTACGAGTTGACCAATCACAGCCACGAAACCCGATCACCATTAGTGCAAAGATCACCAAACGGCTCAAATGGTGATCAGATTTCGCGGTTGTGATTGGTCAATGAGAAATGGGCGTGGCTTAATGGATCGGTGTATTGTCCCTGAGAGAGGAGGGATCATTTTTCTCATTGATTGTAAATACATGAGCTGGGCAGAAAAGGTGTATGAGCCACGTGAAAGTTAACCCTTTAGAGACCATTCATTTCTGTAAAATCATCACTACATTGCTAGTATTGTTCATTTTGTTTAATAATTTTTTTTTCCCATTAAAAATGAAACAGAAAATTTGTTTTGTTTTCAGAGATTCAGATACTATATTAACATAGGAAACAACAGAAAGTTTCATTTCCGGACACAAACTTTACTTGACCTCTTTGGGTGAATGGAAGTACCGTAATTTCTTGCGTACAAGACACGTCTTATCTGACGTTTTTGACCACAAAATCATCACTGCGCCTTGTATTCCGGTGCGCCTTGTATGATGTCGCTTGAGATCAAAATGACCGCGGCCGACGTGCAAATAATCTAGGCCCTATTTAATGTAGCTGCGGTCAGGTTAATAATGCGGTCGCCAACCATCAACTCACCACGCATTGTTGACGTAGTACATTATCTGCGCTCAACTCTCCAGACAATGTCGCCAGATTTTCATTCCGACAATGACGCGATGTATTGAGCCGCCTTTGTGGCCACGTGTCCCTATACATAACGACCGTGAATTCATACCAACAATGCAGCAACGTGTTCATCACTTCTTTTGTGGCCGCGATTTCGTACCAAAAATACTGCATTCAGATTAATCAGAACGATTGCGGAAGCATTCACCCAACCTCTATTGTGTGAACGGTGATTCACGCATTCACCCAACCTGTGTGAAAGGTGCGACCATGTCCATGGTTTACTTTAATCAACTTTATAAAAATAAACTGTAATCGTTACTTTTTAATTGATTGTATTTTATAAACGAAAAAACAATTATAAATCACGGGAAGTGACCCTTTTTCGAAACTAATTCTATGGTAGACCTTCAGCTTAGTTAATTGTTTCGTTTATTTTAGCTCAAAAGTTAGACATAAAATAACTGTGGAGAAAACAAACCAGAAAAACGACGTCTTTGAATAAATGTTTGTGGTATAAAATAAAGAAAAGAACTTCTCATTAATTATAAATGTCACGTCCCCATCGATATCGGAATGGCAGGAGATTTTTCCTGTATGGTAGCGCCCTCTGTTGAACAAACAGATCTCTTCAGCCCTGCGGTAGCGCCCTCTGTTGGTCACCTGTAAACTCCCTTCAACCCCTTGTGACACACGGGAGAAGAATCTCCTGAAAAAGTCGCTGAACGGTAGGTTGTTTCAGTTTAAAATGAACTTTTCTACATGTCTCTACATGTTTCAAGCACATGTGATTTCTATTTATTCACATGTTGATTAGCGTGGTACTTTTAGGGTAACAAAATGACCCCTTTTTGGCGATGTACCGATACGGTCTGCTGTTTGCAGTCACAGTGCATGTAAGATCATGCGCCTTGTACGGCGGTGCGCCTTGTCTGTTGACGCTTGAATTTTTTTTGGTAATTTCACGGCCCTGCGCCTTGTACGCCCCGCGTCTTGTACGCAAGAAATTACGGTAGGTCGTTTGCGGCTGCTATGGGCATTTTGGTACAAGCCGCTTGTGGCTGCTATGAAGGGTTAAGCTCAAGTTTCCTCATTTTCATGTTTACAGCTACGTATCTAAAACTTTTATTTAAATCACTGTCGCTTGTTCTTATTTACACTTTTTGTTCTAACTCCCATAGCTCACTATTACACTGAAGTCAATTTGAATGATGGTAATTGTTTTAATACCTGTTTACACCTCAGAGCAACCTTTGCAAAGTAGAAAGCATCCTTGCCAGAGGCAGAGTTGACAAAAACGCTAGAGTCTGAATGGTTCTTCAATGCTGTGTCCATGTTGTTGTACACTGTTCAAAAAAATATTTAAGCATTATTTATTCGCCAAAGTTGATGGACACCAGAGCTCACAGTGCATGAACGCTATTCCTCCGATCTCTGGGCCTTTTTTTTCATTCCTTAAACCATCCCAACTCAGAATACAGCCTGTGCTGCAAAAAATTTACTGCACCAGGCTGAAACACTCACAAAAACCATATCTGCCCTCGATCACAGGTAATAATAATAATAATAATAATAGTGAAAATTTATATAGCGCCAAATCCATCGAAAACAATGCTCCATGGCGCTTACAGAGTAACATTTAAAAACAAAAACCCTATAGATAAACACAAAGCCATTAACAGAATTAACAAGAAGGTATTAAAATAAGTTTAAAATCAACAAAAATTACAAGCAAAAAATTACAAGCAATTATAGAAATCTGCAATATTTTAAAATGCAAAGGTAAGTAAATGTAAAAACAGACCAGCTGTGACCACAATAAAATTTGTAAAAAAGAGACATACACCAAAACTTAACTCCAGAAAAAAAAAATTAAAGAATGGAAAATAAGTGCAAAAAAGAGACCTTTAGGGATAATAAAAAAAAACACAAGAATAACAAAAACATGGGTCTATATAATCATAAAAATGCCTTTCGGAAGAAATAAGTTTTCAGCCCGGATTTAAAAACATCAATACTCTCTGTTTCCCTTAGGCACAAGTTCAGCTGGTTCCATAATTTAGGGGCAATGGGCAGAAAAAGCTCTATCCCCAAAAGTGCATAATCTGGTGTTACAGTGCTGTAGTCTGGTTTTATCACATGACAACCGTGTGTTTCTACGTGAACTGGAACCAGTAGTATGCAGTAATTCACTGAGATAAACAGGGGCTAGACCATTTAAACATTTATGAACTAACAGACAAATTTTATACATGATTCTATAATTCACCGGAAGCCAATGGAGCTTCATAAGTACAGGGGTTATATGCTCAAATTTTCTGGTTCCTGTGAGAATCCTGGCAGCACAATTTTGTACTCGTTGTAATGGTGCCAGTGTGGACTGGGGTAAACCTGCAAACAAGGCATTGCAATAATCAATCTTAGACATGACTAGCATTGTGATAACCTGCTCAGTGACAGAATAATTTAAGTATTTTTTGATCTTACTGATATTATGCAGATGGTAATATGCATTGCGAGATACCTCACGAATATGACTTTGCATGTTTAACTTACAATCGAAGATGACCCCAAGATTTTTCAACTGTTTAGAGGATGTAATGCAGTGACCTCCAATATCAATGTCTACAGCAGAAACTTTCTTCAGGTTCGTAGTCGTGCCAACAACAAGAACTTCAGTCTTGTCAGTGTTTAGTTTCATGAAGTTGAAGGTCATCCACAGTTTTATATCGGTACAGCACTTCTCAATGACATTGACATTGGCTGCAGTGTCATCAGATGTTGGTGATGTTGAGATGTAAAGCATGGTGTCATCCGCATAAAAGTGACAAGTCAGGCCATGCTTGTGGATCACTTGACCCATGGGCAGCATGTACATGTTGAACAACAGTGGTCCCAATACTGAACCTTGTGGGACACCGTACTTGAGCTGATAAGCTGAAGAACCTGTTTTGTTGTTTTTGCATATTCTGACAGTTTGGAATCTGTCAGAGAGGTACGATCTAAACCAGCGTAGAGTATCCTCGGACAAACCAATATGCGACTGAAGCCTCTGAAGAAGTATCTGGTGATCAATTGAATCAAAGGCTGCGCTGAGATCCAGCATGACCAGGATAGCTACTTTGCCCTGGTCAACACTTAATAAAATGTCATTCTGGATAAAGGTGAGAGCAGTCTCTGTCCCGTGGCATCTACGGTAGGCGGATTGATAGGGCTCATTCAGTTGATGATCAGACATATATTCTGTCAATTGTTGAGCCACCACTTTCTCCAAGATTTTGGAGCAAAAGGACAAGTTTGTTATTGGCCTGTAATTTATTGGGTCCTCAGCAGCGTCGTTTTTCATTTGTCGACGTTTTGGAATCGGTGTGACAGAGGCTGACTTAAGTGCTCCAGGAACTACTCCATGGACAATCGATGAGTTTATGATGGATGTAATTACTGGGGCCACAACCTGGGAACATGATTTTAGCAACTTCGTTGGGATTGGATCCAGATGACAAGATTTCGCAGGTGATGTGCGAACAATTTTCTCGACTTGAATCGATGAAACTGTTTTGAGTGAAAGTTTACTTTCCGGGCTGTGAGTAGGATTCGTATCTACGTGACCCTGCACCACTGCAGATTCACGATGCACAGCTTCCTTGCAGTTCATACGTATCTTGTGAATTTTTGATTGGAAGAACTTGCTAAAGAGATGCGCGATCTCATCTGCTGAACCACATGAAGGTAGACAAGTTTTATTTTTACGACCAAGTAGGTTGTCTAGCACTTTAAACATGCGATTTGCATCACCTCGGCAGTCACTGATGAGGTCTCTGTAGTAACTGCATTTGGCTGTTCTGAGAAGTCCGATGACCTTGTTCCGTTGATTTTTGTACAAGTCTCTGTCAATTGTAAGTTTTGTTGAGCGCCATCTGCTCTCTAGTCTCTTTCTCTTCGCCTTCTCCCTGCGCAGATCATCAGAGTACCAGGATGTATTGGGACGAAAAGTATGAATTTTTGTCACTAGTGGAGCATGTTTATCTAGAAGATTGCCCAACACTGTATTGTAAGTATCAGCAAGAACATCTGGGTCGGTGTCTGCTGCAGCTATGTCAACAAATGATGATCCGGTGACGTCCTGAGCAAACCGAGTAACATCGATGTTCTTGATCTTACGATAAGTCAAAGATGTTCGTTTGCGTGTGTGTTTGTGGACATCGAGTGTGCATGTCACCAGAAAGTGATCGGATATTGTAGGATCAAATACATCAACTGATTTGATGATGTCGAGTGATGCACGAGTGATTATCAGATCTAAAACATGTCCTCGGTTGTGTGTCTGTTTCTGCACATGCTGCTTGAGACTGCAAGATTCCAGGAAGTTAGTGAAAGCCACGGTGTCGGGATCATCAGGTCGATCACAATGTATGTTAAAATCCCCCATGATTACAAGCTCCATCGGGGAGGTGAGCATCTCCTCCAACAGATGACCAAACTCAGTGAGAAATATGTTTTTACTGGAAGCAGGCGGTCGATAGAGAACCATCAGTCGAAGCGAAGCATTTTCGCACTTAATGTCACATTCCATGTGTTCAAACGAGGTGGCGACAAACCCGTTACTTTTTTCAAGTAAGGTGAGTTCTGGCTTATACAACAGTCCAACTCCACCCCCAGATTTAACCAATCTGGGGTTATGAATAAACTTGTGGCCCAGAGAGGTAAGTTCAGCGAGGGTGACGGTATCGTTTTCCTTCAGCCATGTTTCTGTGATACACAAAACATCAACATTGTTTTCGTTGAAAATCTCCAGTACCTCTGTGGTTTTATTACATACTGAACGAGTATTTAAAGTACTCACATTGAGAGTGCGGTTGAGTTTGTGGTTCTCATTTCGGATGCAAAAAAAATTCACATTGTCCCTTCGTGAATACAACGCCGGGTTCTTTGTGTTCTTTAACAAGTCATTTAAAAATGGCCGCCGTCTTCCCGTTATAGGTACCCATTTTACTCCTTGGTGAAGAAAAGCAAGTAAAGTGTCTTGGTCAAGGACACAGGTGTCATGACCGAGAGTAGATCCCACACCCCCCATGATTTAAAACTGGAAAGAAGCCTATCCCCTAAGTCATGAAGAAACAATCTTACATCATGATGCAAAATAGGTTGTAGCCAATTCTGTAACTTTATAATAAAGCAGCCTTCTTGTTTTTTTGTGGCTGTACATGAAATGATGGGAATAGCTTCTAATCAGCCACAGCACTGACTGCAATAGCCGTGCATATAGCCTTGCTTTTGCCACAGTCTTCCATGGTGTAATACACTAGTAAAAGTTTGAAAAACAGAAATACATTTTCTTACTAATTATAATAGTAATAACAATAATAATAATACTTTTAAATACCACGCTTAGTACTACGTTTCTAAGCGCTACAAAACTTATCTTGCAAGGTACATGTATGCGGAGCTACGTTTTGAAGTATGAGACATTTTCCTTTACATAGCACCATGTAATGGTTTACAAGGTGCTGTGGCACAATATGCTGCCGATCAAACCAGGAACACCAGGGCGAACCCCTTCTCTTTACGATAAGTGCACGTTCTTTCATGTGCATTCCACAACACACGGGACCAACGGCTTTACGTCCTATCCAAAGGACAAAGCAATAATGGTTAAATGTCTTGCTTAAGGACACAAATGTCAAGCCTGGTCTTGAACACAAACTCTGCTGATCAGAATCACCAGAGCTTGAGTCCGGTATTCTTATCCACTTGGCCAATGACAGGCTTTATGCATGTATAATCCCATCCTACGAGTGTCAAAGAAACTGAAAAACATGTTTAAAGGTAGTTACCTGGAATGCTGACACGTCCTTCATCCCACAAGAATTGTTCCTCTTTGCCATCACCACTATTGTACAAAGAATTGATAAGTGAAAAGGTTTGTCAGTTGGATATAAAAGGGTCCATCCATTTGTATCATACAGGAAAGAAAACTTCCACCTATACACAGGGCCCAATTTCATAGATCTGCTTATAAGCACAAAAAGTAGCTAAGTACAAAAATGTTTTACTTACCCGAATATGGTTACCGCCAAGCTACCATGTCACGTGTACAATTTTTGACTGGTATCCTGCTCATTTATGCTCAGCAGAAAACTGTTCAGCAATATTTTCTGCTCATTAAGCAACTCTATAAAATTGGGTCCAGGTTTGCGAGTGAACATTAAAAACAAAAGTGGAGAACAATACATCTGACCTGCTAAAACTCTTGACAGATGTTCTAAAAGTTAATGGCGTTCAAGAAACAGACAGAAACATGTGCACTGAAAATTGCCTCACAAAGAAAACAAATCGAATTAAGAAAGACACAAATCTAAAGCCCCACATTAGCTTGTTCTAATGTTGTCGCCATTTAGTGCTTCTGGCCTGAATTGTAGCATGCAAAGAAGCAAACTAATGAAGACCCTACCATCAGGTTTATGCAATCGTGATAGTACTACACACAATTAAAAAAAAAAAACACACATTTTGAGATCGCCTTTTAAAAAATATATAAATCAGATTTAAAACAACCAAGTTGAACTAATGTAATTTTTGGAGAAAAAAAATTGGGGTTGAACAAAGAAAAATTGACTAGAGCGGGATTTGAACCAATGACCTCCGGATTAACGTGCCGGCACTCTACCGACTGAGCTATCTAGCCCTATGTTGGCGGTCTCCCTATTTTGTCAATATCTTTGCTCAGGGGGTGCCAGTCAGAAGCCATTCAACCGTAAACTGCCGTGTAGCCAGGGATCACACCCAAGTATATGATACAACCTGGGAAGCAGCAGCCAGCTGGGGATCACCTTAAGGGGATGCGACTTTTTATAACAGATATCAAATAACAAACCACCAGGAAAAAAAGATAAGTTTTCACCGAACCATTTGAATCTGAGAAAGGCTTCAGGCATGAAACCTTTCTCAGGCATCTGAGAGCACACAATTTGCTCTGCAACAAGGGTGTTTATTTTCTTTTACAATTTTCTTGAAACTTTGACGACCAGTTGAGTCCAACAGGTTTGTTAATTTATGCATACCCTGGGATACACCAAGTAAGGATACTGGTCTTTAACAATTACCAAAAGTATACCCTGCCTTTAATTGGGATTGGCCCCTTATTCTTACCAGCTGGAGTCAACAATAGCAGCGACTGACGGAGTCGTGCGTCCACAAACAAAGTCATAATCTAACATGGACTGTACAGCTTGAACCATCAGGCCAGTTACAATCACCTGATATGAGGTTGGTGAAAACATAAACAATATATTCCATGTTAGTGGGACATTGACAGCAAAAACAAGTTCTTCTGCTGTAGCATTGAAAAACTTAACCGAAATGAGAGTTTCCTGCCTCGCCGTTATTGAAGCCTAACAATTTTTGGCAAATTGAACCTCTCATTGGCCAGATGTTCATTGGGACCTGGGACCCAAAATTGGCGAAATGCCAGCCGGGCCCAGTGCCTGCAGGGGCAAAGGGCATCATGAAATTGGCAACAACCTCAAACAACCTCTTTGTTTACATACACTGCGCCCATGGTTACTACTAGACTTGTGGACAAGGTGTAATGTTTGTCGAGGTGATAATAGTTGAGTGGCTGTGATAGTGTAATGCACTTGGCTCTTCTGAGACTACTTCCCATTAAATGAGACCGTGGTCGCGGACAGAGTCGGAAAGCCATCATTGTGACAAACATTTAACGCCTTGTCTGTAAGTCTAGGTTACTACTAGCTGGATAGGTTTGCACACTGTAATACGTGTCTTTTGTCATATTTTAAAACAACTTATCTGCCTGAAGTTCTCATACTTTCTGCTTGAGGACTTCTGTAAATTTTTTCTTGTGGAGTTCTTTTACTTTTTACTTAAGGAAAATCTAAATTCATAGAGTCACTTATTTCAGAAAACTACGGAGCAATCCTACATATTGTTATACTACAAGGTAAGCATTGTGAAAAATGTTTAAATCAGAACATTTCTGGAAAAGATATTTATACTTCTAAATTGTATGTTTCTGCAAGACAATGAGGGCCATCTATTTATTTGTGTAGACTTATTTACACCTGGTAACCCATACAACCGAGGCTGGTTTTTCAAGGGGCTGTGTTGCATACAAACATGTAGTAAAATTTGAAAAATTAAACAAAATGAAAGTCTTTAATACTTTAAAACAGCTAAAACTTTAAAATAAAAGTTGGTGCGCAAAAAGCAAGTACAAAACTTTAAAAGTGAAATAAATTAGGAGCCAAAGGAACAAAATCAACTACAAGCACTAAAATACAGAAAACAAAATACTTAAAAAAAATGCAAAACCAAATAAAGGGTGAGTTAATTAAATTTAAATAATTACTGTCAGTTGGGTGTGAATTCAACTTTTCAAAGAACACATTCAATTAAAAGCAAAAAAAAGGTGAATTTATCATAAATTCACTAAATCTCACCCTAGTATCCGAAGTAAACAGATCCTGGTGTAATTTGTCATCCACTGACTTGTCATTTACTTCAACCATCTACAAAAGATATACACATAGAAACTTGTTACCATTAAGTGACCTCATTGCTCTGAGACCTAAGGCCCAGGACGTAGCCGGACTCGAGGTGTTACCGGCACAAAGGAAAATGTGATCTTTCTTTTGCATGCTGTGATAAAATGAAATATATTAATAACAACAACAATGAAAGGACAGCCATTCAAAAAAACAGATACCAAACTAAGTCTGGTTGGCAAAACAGCCAGGCTCCTCTTCTGTTTTACTCACATTAGACATTACACTGACACAGGGATTCAGACAAGTGAGTGGACTGACCTTAAGTGGCGGAGAGACCATCCGAGTTGAATCACCTTCTTGTGTTGGATTAGCCTTCAGTCCCAGAGCATATTGGATGATTTGAGTTGTGTTGACCTCTAGAGAGACTACTTGAATGGGTATGCCTGCGGAATGATCAAAATGGCAAATGTCAAAAACACAGCTCTGTGAACAGGAAGTCCGAGATTATAAGACCAAGACACTGATGAGATTCAAAACAACGATCAAAACAAGACAAAGTCTTTGACATCGCTGATAGATCGAGATTGACACTAAACCAAAAATCTCAAACATAAACAAAAAATACAAGCACATATTCCACTCACTGAGAAAGACAAAAAAATAAATAAAAAATAAGACATGAAACAAACAAAACAAAAACGTAAATTCGGGACATTGGAAGAAATTGTTTTTAAAATAGACAACATTTTGGGTTAGAGTGCAATTTAGAGGTAAAACGTCGATAAAATACCGATCGGTTCTGATATTTTCAGAGAGATAATTAAATCATTAGTTGTAAAAAAAAAAATAATAATCCACTGTCAGGTTTTTACCTAGATTTTCCAGCCCTGTGGGGATACCCTTGGGTGTCACTGCTACAGTGTTTCTTCGGATCACCAAAGATATCTTGTTGGCCTTGAGTTCTTCTTGGGATTCTTGCAAAGCTTTCACCAATCCCTGATGAGGGAAAAAACCAATAATCAACGAAAATTTCCAATGACTTGACTCCAACCTCCATTGATGTATCCCGCCTTTGAAACATTAGGCATTGTGGTTATTGTACACAAATGGATTGAACATGTAAATTTTTGTACAATTTCTTGTTGAAACCTTAATTTTATAAATAAATAAAAAATTGTGGTGGTAAGGTCAATTTAAATTTTGTGATGTACTTATTTTCCAATAGATTAAAAGTCTTTATGAAAGTGAAAAGAAAATTACAAGTCTCTGACCTCATGTTAAAATGGTGTAAAATGCCATTGTATTAGATGTTTTTTAAGAGCGAATTTATACGTCATTGGATGGTGAAAACAAACGGTTCTGTATATTTCAAGGAGGAATCTTTTGCCAATCAAAATGTCAAATTTAACGGCGGTTTGATTGAATATCATGGAAAGTCAGGAATGAACCAAATATTCCCCGTGCAAAAATGTACAGACCTAGATGTATTTGAAATGTGAGGTCATTAGATGTTTTGGGGTGTCACCAAATTTTGCACAGGAAGGGTATTAAATACAATGGAATTTTACACCGTTTTAACGTGAGGTTAGAGACTTGAATGTTTTTTCCCACTTTCATTAGGCCTCTATCCATTAGAAAATTAAGTGCATCACACAATTGAAATTGACCTTGGGGGCCCTCTTTAAAGACTAATTAATATTGAGAAAAAATGCTGCATGAGCTTTCGTATCAACAACTACTTCATCGTCTCTCTGAAACCTCATACAGTATTTGTTTTGTTACTGTCAGGGATGAGATTATGAACAAATTAAAAAGTCGGAAAATTGAACATCACTCGCCGACCGTAAATTTTGTTTGCACTAGCCCGCACGTACGCATGCACACAATTTTCGAAACAGAGGTTCAGTTTCTTCGCTTGCCTTTTAAGTCTGTTTAGAATTTTTCCAATGAAAAGAAGTTCGCAAACAAGTTGTAAACCTTTTCGTTGTATTTTGAAATGGTCCAAATTGAAGTTATTCCGGAAAGGATTACGTTCCACTTAGAGCCAAGAGTTCCGAGATGATGTTTTCCATAAGAACTGTGTACCCGATGGGACTGGAAATTCAAAGGTTTGCTTTACCACAACAGGTCCAATCTTGCACTTAATCATGATCAAGATGTCGACAGAGGCACTGCTGATGATCAGCGTCTTGCCATCAGGGTGTGGCACTTCCAGCATTAGATCGATCAGTGTCCTGCTGAGTTTGTATATTTGGTCAGCTGAGGGTTTCCCAGAGAACTGTGTATAGCAGGCATACTCATCCAAAACATCTAATTCTGCTGCTGTATCGCTGTAAGATTGGAAAAGATATAATTATAAGAGTTTTAAGGTATATCCCAAAACATTCCACAAAATCCCACAAAACTGAGCATACGTGGTTCTACAATACAGATCAATGTAATTCAGTTAAGATTTGCCCAACACCAATTTGTCTCACTAATCTGGCGTCATCACTAAATAAATCTTCGTTCTGCCATACTAGTTTCCCTGTGTGTACATATTTGTATTTTTGTATTTTTATGTGAAATTGCCAAATAAATAATAATAATAATAATAATAACAATAATAATAATAACACTTTGTAGTGTGCATATTAGGCAATGAGTATGATTTTACATGTGTACCATATCTTTACATGCAATGTGACTCCTATGGCAGACCATTGGCAGAGACATCAGTGCAAGGGGTCAATACCCACTGCTTATTTTAAAGAAAGAATCAAGTTGCTGGTTATCACTGGGTTTAGCTCAATTAAAAAATAAAGGGGGTGGGGGGAACACGAATGGCACAACGATTTTCCAAAGTACTAATTTAGGAAACCAAACTAACTATCTTTGTTTACAGTGACAATTTTGAGTTTAAAAAAGCACCTATTTTGGTGCCAAGTATAAAATCTGCATCCAGCTCTTTCTTCTTGATGTCAGGAATGAAAATGTCAACTGTCAGATTATTGCACTATTGCAAAAATTGTTACAATATATTGTTAAATTTTCACTGACAAATGTAGACTTGGTTCAAATCAGGTCTCGTGAGCGAAATGTAAGAAATGTGAGTTTTTTGTAACACACACACCGTTAAGTGTAAATTCTAAATGCCAAGTTGTGGACTTTTAAAAGCAAAGTTGATTGGCACATTCCAGGCGAATGAGGGCGCATAACAAAGTGGTGAAATACAGCTAGCTGCCATGTTAATGTGGAGTGCATACTGCGTGCAGTAGATTAGACAAACAACTCAACGAGAGTCCGACTTTTGTCAAGTCTCTGACAAATACAGCATGTGAACTGTGAGGGGGAGGGGGTTACTCGTTACTCATAATGGCAGCCTCACTTTAAAACCTACCATGATGAAGCAAAATACTTGACAAGCACAAATGGATCAAACATACCAAATCACCAGGGAGGTCCCACCACCAGAGATGAGACTCCATATGCGGCCAGCCTTGTTCAGGATGGTCAGATTCATGGCACAAGGTGTGCAAGCCTGGAGTTTGACGATTTCCAGTTCCTGGAATTGGAACGGAAGCCGGGGTAGAATAATTAATTAACAAGGAATACAAGCTTTACTTAGGGTGCGTTCGACTAGATGTGTAAGTAAAACTTACTTGAGAGCGTTCGATTAGCCATCATGTGATACTCGTGTCTACACCGGGTGTAAGCCACCACAACCGAGTGGGTCTGGTGGATGCCCAGGTGTAATGACAGATCATACCAAGATGGCGGGGACAAGTTGAATTTGACGTGAGTACGAAAGTACAAATTAATACACAGATTTATTGTCATGAAACAATTGTGGCAAATGGAAAGGAAACTTATTTCCAGAAAAACAAACGGAGGTGAGCGTGTGCAAATTATGACTGTTATATTTTACAATTAAATTGAGTCATCACGGACATCAACATTTTCAAACTTTGAGCAGACCACGGTGCTGTCTGTTTACACTTGTTAAAGTCCCACCGCTACGCAAAAACCTTTGACCTTAATTTTCCCAGAGTGCCCAGCGAATACACCACAGCGTTCGATTAGCCTCGTTGCGTGGCTAACACGAGTGTAAATCCCCGGTACACACGGGGAAGCTAATCGAACGCACCCTCTATATATAATCCTCAAAGACTGTCAGAATATTAAACAGAAGACTGTTACACGCTTGGGAAATGGGATGAACAAAAAAAATGATTAGATTGTTTTTTTCTTACATGTTTTAAAACCAAAATGAGTTACTCACAAGTTTGTGTATCTGTTCTTTTTCTCTTTTGTAAAATTTAAAATTACCTGGGGAAGAAGTTCACGAGACAGTACTGGAGCAAATTGAGGATGTCCCCACTCTTTCTTGCACAGAGGGGCTGCCTTGGCATCCAGCTTGGCTGCCACATCTAGTACATGAATCGCAGAGTCTGTGACCACTGCATTCATTAACAAAGAATACAAGCAAGGTAAACAAATTAATGGAAGACTAAAAGCATAGACTTGTTTTTTGATAACGAGGCATCTTCTAACCCTATGAATCGTAAACTGTGGGTCGTGACACAAAGAGGGTTGCAACAAAATGCAGTTTGTTTGCCAAACTTTGTCCGATCTTTCCGTCAGCAACAAAAATTGCCTTACAATCAATCGAGGTTAGCCAGAGGACATTACCTTTGAAGCAGGGAGTTCAATCGGCCAGCGATCAGTTGGTTGGTCGCAGTCGAGTGCCTGAAAGTTTCATTTTTGGTTGCTGGCCTAAAAGTTTGCGCACCTTTCTTCTAACCTAGCACATCAAGATTACCGATTGAAAATGCTCATTTTGGTCAAAAGGTAAGATAAGTTAATGAGGCATTTGCTTTAAAACTTAGTTTCAGGGATTTGTTTTACACCCAAGTTTACTTTGGTGCATGCACAATTGCCATTATTAGACATTCTCCTCATTCAAACTCAGAGGGTAAGTGGGTGGGATTTGCTTGCGATCTGTTTTCAATGCTAGGGATTTCTTAAGTCTGTACATTTTGAAAATAAACTGTGACTGGCTATGACAAAACCCATCAATATGGTAAATGCCATGAGGTTTCAGTCTTGCCAGAGTAGGGCTGAATTTTCATGGCTCTGCTTACCATAAGATTCTGTGCTTACGCCACCATGTAAAGTGTATGACTCTATGAACCGTTAGTGAAGAAGTGCGCGATAAGCAGAGCCATGAAATAAGGCCAGGTCTAAAATGACATGCTATAAAGGGTCAAAATGGGCAGTATACTTGTGAGAGAGGCAATTTTATTGCTTTTGACTTGCTCCTTGGACAAAATGTTGTATTTTGTCTGGCAATAAAACATTGTAGAGCTTACGTCCTTATTCCTGGCACCTGACATCTTGTAATGGGATTTTAATGTCTCGGACTTTAGACAAAATGTGGTTGTGATTGGTTTAATGTGTTAATGGGGTGGTGCTAAATGGATTAGTCTATTGTTTTATTTGGGAAGTCTGAAAGCTTTTCAGCTCAGCTTTCCTAAAAAAACAAAATACGTTACCTAATGGGTTGATCTCCAAATAAGTGAAGTGAAGATCTCGGAAAAATTCAACTAGAGATTGAATGAAACTGCTCAACATTCTGAGATAAAAAGAAATTTGGAAATATTTAAGACAAAAAAGATTAGGGTTATATATAATTAATATTGAAGAATTACATGATTCTGATAATGAACCAGCTTCACAAAGCCACTCAAAGGTGAACAATGAAAACGAACAATTAACTAAGCAATGCCCCTGTACTGCACACACTCGGATGTCACCATGATCACCATGATCAAATTTCATTCATAATTGTACTTAACTACCAGCACTACCAATCATCAGTTAACTTTAAAGTCTTACATCTGTAATATATCAACTTACTGTTTCTTTGTGTCGTCAACATTCTTCAGTAGTATGTCTCTGATACTCTGGTCTGTTGCCTTGGCTTTCAGCTCCAGTTGTAGAGAAAAAGCCTAGAAATCAGAAATCAAATTCAAATTTCATAACCGGCTTTATTTGATCTTGATCTCCCACCAAACCCTCTGCGAATCTTTCCCACAACAGCTGTGGCGTGTAGTGGCAGAGCGGTCTAGCTCACTAGACCCAAGCTCTGGTGTTGTCAGCAGCAGAGTGTGGGTTCGAATCCCGGTCATGACACTTTGTGCCCTTGAGCAAGGCACTTAACCATAATTGCTTTGTAAGAAACTTTGCTCCACCAGCCAGGCTCCTAGTGGATGATACCTACGCCTACATCCTTATACGGACTGTAAAGAGGGTAACCCTGTTTCAGCCCCAGGAGTAGGTGGCAATGTGCCCCTGGTGACAGTTGATTTAGGTTGACAGCCCAAATCAGTTAAGTGTAGACCTCACCTTGAAGTGGCCTTCCAGCCTTGTGAGGTTAGGCATTTTCTCATTAAATAAATAAAAAAAAAACAATTCACAAACAAAAACTCATATACTAGAGTAAATCCCTCTTCACAGCACGGTTATTTGACACAATGGCCAATCACAGACACTTGTTATGATGTAGTGACATTTTGGCTACAGTTTGCGTTGCAAAGGTCATTTTGAGTGTATTTTGTTTTGACTCGAAAATAGTTGGCATCATGAGATTTGACAACTTTCATGTAAAACTGTGAAAAGCACTTCAGTGTTTTTCTACATAAACCATTTGTGAACTTTCCAAAACAGATTTTAGACATTGTAGGTCCTACTTTTCTGCTCCGCCATCTTTGGTATGCGTTTGAAAGTAATAATAATAACGGCCATTTGTACACGCCATATCTGTCAACTTGACACTCCTGGCGCAGGTTATGAGAAAATGATGTTGTAACTACAGTACAGTCTTGGCATAAATAAAAAAAGATGCAAATTAGAGTTATCCAAACAGAGTTAAGCGTTGACCAAAAGACAATTTTTTAGTTTTGATTTGAAGTTGGTGAGGGGGCTTTCCTGCCTGGCTGCTGAGTTTTGAGGAGACACCATATATCTTTAATCAATCTTAATCCCCAAACTTCCATCAAACCCTTTGAAATTCACTCCCGATTTGTTCTTTCCTGCTGACTTGACTAATCACAGGAATTAAATATATCAAAATACTTCAAAGTTTATTAGTGGTGTAGCCTAGGTGGGACACATGATGCCCCACCCCCCCCCCCCCCCAAAAATTTAATACAAAATAATAATAATAATATTCTGAAAAATTATGAAGGAACGTATAGGATTAGTTAATAACTCTTTGTTTTTGTAACACAAACCTTCTCATCCACGTTCCCAACATCAACCCCTCCTTCATGATGGAACAGGATGACATCCTCGGAAACTGTGTTTGAGTAGATGCACAAGTAGAACTCTTCATTTTGTTGATGGGGGAGAAAGGGCTCAATCAAAAATTGCTTCAAGATACCTTCAACACCATCTACCTGTTAATATGTAAATGCAAAGGATACGATGTTAGCTTAAAAGCTGTCAAACCATTCATAGCGCTTTACACACCATGAAAGTAACATTTTATTGTATACCCCGAAAAAGGGCATAAGGCTATGCCCTTCTTCCAGGCAAACAATGTATTTTTACTGTTGTAAAAACAGTAGGTCATAAGCAATAAAATGGCACAGGGGACTTAAGGCTTAATGTTACATCCAAAGGACGAAGCAATTTATGGTAAAATATTTTGCTTAAGGGGAAGGACACAACTGCCATGTTCGGGACTTGAACCCACACTCTGCTGATCAGAAACACCAGACCAGAGCTTGAGTTCAGTGCTTTTCTTAACCGCTCGGCCACGGCATAATGTGCTAGAAGCTGCAGGACTGTACCTCTATCTTAGAGCCCAATCTGTCTTGAATCCACTTTTTTGCTGTCTGGTAATCTACGTTGAGTTTGATTATCCCAAGTCGCTTTCTACGTTTGATGGATTGGTCTGCTTTCACCACTAAGCCTGCCTGCAAGATAACAATAAAAACAAAATGGTTGGTCACTATGTATGTGATACTGAAAATTGTGTATGGTTTTTCACTATTTTCTCCTGACCCACACAGCGGATTGTGCCTAATTTACAGGTTTGATATTATGATCAGGTGATGATTGATCACACAAAACACGAACACTGTCTTTGACTATTTTGTAAGCTCTACCAATCCTGTAAACATTTTATAAAGATGAATCTTAGTGCTTTGTGAAGTCAATTGCCCTGAAATGGCATTAAATCATGTGATACACATGTATGTAGTACAGCCAATCACTTCACTTTTGCATTGATTGATTGTATCTATCTAGTAGTAGTAAATATATCTACCATTCCTTCCTCCAGAGTCCATGATCTGTATAACTAAAGAACCAATAATACTAGTGTCTTTTAAATTTATATGCCAACATTCAATGTCATTTCTTCTTTTTTGCAATTAATAAAGTTTTTATGTCATTCTGTTGGTGTTAGAAAGAAAGACATTCCTTAGTAAACTTTATTAATCCTCCAAAAACAGAAAAGTAAAAAATGTGGCTCACTCATGTCATTCAATGACTCATTGTCAGGAATAGGATAGAGGGAACCCGACAAAGTGTCCTTGTCGAACCCACATTTTTGTGACTGCACCTGCTCGATCCCGCAATATAACAACGTGGAACAGTACAATCTGGACCCAAGGTCAGGTGTGAGAACCTTTTGTAAACAAAATAATTTAAAAAATAGTCAGTCAATGAGATTGAGAGCAAGATGTCAACAATTACGTTTGGTTCACCATGGACTGGAGGAATGGGTTCACACACCATTTCTTAAAGATTCAATAACGTTATCACAAGGTAGCGAGCTCTTCAGTTCAAGCAAACTCTAACCGGTGGGATAAAATGGTGTCTCGATAGCGTGCGGACGTGTTTTGATTGAGCTCCGCCGTCACATTATTCGTTCAACCCTCCCATTCAAAAACCGGATCAAGTCGGCAACCTGCAGCAAATCCTTAAACCTTGAGGAAGTCTGTATGCTACGTGGGGTGAGCTTTCAATAAAATAACTTCATTAACTGTAGTTTTGAGCCATCTTTGTTGGTGCTTTAGTTGCAAAATAATAAAGCCAACCGGACTGCACCATGCCTCCAAAGAAGCAACCCGTCCAAGAACCCCTGACAATAGACCCTGCAGTGTTATCGGCAGCCTTGGTCGAGGCATTCAAGTCAAAATCCCTCATCGATGCCCTTGTTCCTGCATTAGCCGAGGCTATAACAGACTCCGTCAGCAAAAATATATATGAAGCTGTCGAACTGGAATTCACAAAACGGGATAAAAAAATCAACCTACTTGAGTCAAAGATCCGCCATCTTGAGTCCAACCTGAGCGAACTTGAACAATACTCCAGACGAAACACCCTTATTGTTTATGGCATTCCAGAGGACAATCAAGAGAACACTGACAATAAGATTATTGAAATCGCCAAACACCATCTCAATGTAGACATTCCAATCTCTACAATTGACCGCACCCATCGCCTCGGTAGCAAGACAGGACGAAATGGAGAGCCTCGGAGACGCCCGATTATCATCAAGTTTAACACTTACAACACTAGGGCAATATTCTACCGTGCCAGAGCAGCCTTCAAGGGGAAAGACATTTTTGTACATGAAAGCTTGACTCCAACGAGACAACGATGGTTGAAGCAGGCAAGGAACCACACCTCTACACTGAAAGCTTGGACCCAAGACGGTAAACTTGAAGTCCGGCTACAAAATAACACCAGGCTCACCATCAACTCGGAAGACGACCTCAGAAAACTGAACTAAAGCAAAGACGTCGGTACTACCCTCCTTCAAATGAATTGAAGTACAGTCCCACACCCCAAGTTTCATTAGCAAAACTTTGTTCTTGATCACTTTTAAGAACTGATATTATTATCCTGCCGTACCTCACATTTCTTTGCTATAATAGAAATACCTTTGAAATTACTTTTTCAACTAAACGACTGTTTTACCATATAAAAGTTTGCTTATATTAAGAACAAAAATGATAATATCAGAAAAATGATTTCTTTTATCCATACTCTTGATTTAAATCCACTTTGCGGATGTTCTTCATCACTCGTTACCTTTATATTTACTAATTATCAATCAACTGTCCACTGTTTTGTGTGTTTTGTACCAAGTTTTTGTTGATTTCCTTTTTTTGAAATTATCTGTATTGTTTCATTTGTTTGTTCTAGATCCTCGTAGCCAAATTCATTTACTGTATAGCAAATGCCTGACTACTATTCATGAGGAGTTATACTCCAAACCCAACTTCAAACACCAGCAGAAACCCATCCCCTGGACTATGGTAAGAGGAAACCTGGAGACATTTACACTGGTTTTTCTTTCGATGGTGACTCTAACGAAATTAACTTGAGTTTGGACCTCCCTTTTAATCATTTAGAGAGCGACAATGATTTTGCAATAGCTCTTTCAGAGCTCAGTTCAAATACCACTATTGATCTCCATTACTCAAATTCTCTGCCCTTAAACCCTCTTTTTTATGCCAATTTTGATCAAAATGATACTGTTACCGAGGATTCCATAGACACCCCCACTGCAAATTACCTATTAGAAGATGACTTCAACAACAAATTTTTCAAATGTTCTGACAAATTATCAATTTTTCATCATAATGCCCGTAGCATTATCAAAAACATTGACAGCATCAATAATTATTTAAATCAACTTCGTCATAAATTTTCTATTCTTTGCTTTACTGAAACATGGCTTACAGACCACACAATCCCTCCAACGATTGATGGCTACTCATTTCTGGGTGAAAATAGAGTAAATGGCAAAGGTGGAGGGGTTTGTCTATATGTTAGAAACTCCTTTTCCTTTAAAATTCGTTCTGACATTCCTGGCAAAACTGATACGTCAGAATCTCTTTTTATTGAAATTGAAAATGCTTCTTCAAAAAATGTCATTGTTGGTGTTCTTTATAGACCCCCGAACACAGATATCAACGATTTTAACAATCACCTCGATGGCATTTGTACTCGCTTCACCAGAGAACAAAAACTGTGTTATCTCACCGGAGATTTTAACATAAACCTTTTATGCAACAATAAAAACTCCCATACCAACTTCATCAATACTCTCCTAAGTCATTCCCTAGTTCCAGTTATTGATAAACCAACCAGAATCACTCAAAATTCTGCTTCGCTCATTGATAATATCTTCACTAATACAATTACACAGAACACTATGTCAGGTATTCTTGTCACAGACTTGAGTGACCATCTTCCAATTTTCCATATCACAGGTTGTAAAGCAAATAACAAGGTCAATGTCAGTTCCAGTCGAGTATTTAATAATAAAAATATCCTTAATTTTAATTCTCAGCTTGCTCATTTAAACTGGCATCCAGTGCTTAATTCAAATTGTCCTAATGAATCATATACATTCTTCTTAAATACATACTCTCGTCTTTATAACGACAATTTTCCTGTAAAACATACCCGTACTTATGTTTCATCATCGAAACCTTGGTTAACCTCTGCTCTCAAAACATCTATCAAAAAGAAAAATAAATTATATAAAACTTCTATCAAACATCCTTCCATTCAATCTAAGAATCTTTATACCAATTATAGAAACAAACTTACACATCTCATTAGAATTTCAAAAAAAACATACATCTCGAAAAAGCTGGATAAGGTCAAAGGTAACATCAAACAGACTTGGAAGGTCTTGAATGGCATCATGGGAAGAGGAAAAAATCAAGCTTCACCACCTTTGAAATTTTATGACGGTGACAACTCATACGTAAACCCTACCTCCATTGTTAATACGGTGACAACTCATACGTAAACCCTATCTCCATTGTTAATAAATTCAATGATTATTTTATCAATGTTGGCCCCAACCTTGCCAAAAAAATTCCAACTTCTCATTCTAGTCCTATTAATTTTCTTGGTAGCCAAACTACTAATTCACTTTTTTTTACCCCTACAAACCACGACGAGATCTTGAGTTTTAAGTATATTCTTAAGGATAACAAGAGTCCGGGACACGACGACATTAATCCTTCAATTGTCAAAAAATCGCTCCATAATATCACTCGTCCATTGTCCCACATTTTCAACCTCTCCTTAAGTACTGGGGTAGTTCCATCCAGTTTGAAAGTGGCCAAAGTCACCCCTATTTTAAAATCCGGTGACCCTTCTAGTTTCTATAATTATCGACCTATTTCCGTTTTGCCCGCTTTTTCTAAGTTACTCGAAAAATTAGTTCATATCCGTTTAAATAATTTCATAAATGCTCATAACATTCTTACTGACAGACAATTCGGTTTTCGTCCTAAACATTCTACTGATTTAGCATTGATCGATCTCCATAACAAGATTGCTGATTCTATTGATAGGAAAAAGCATACCATTGGTTTTTTTTTGGACCTCTCCAAGGCTTTTGATACTCTTGATCATGATATTTTACTTTCCAAACTTTGTCATTACGGTGTCAGAGGAATAGCCTTGGACTGGTTCAATTCTTATCTTAGAAATCGTAAACAATGTGTTATTTTTTCTCGGGTAACATCTAATATTTCCAACATTACTTGTGGCGTTCCTCAAGGAACAATTCTCGGTCCCCTGTTATTTATTATTTATATCAATGACATCATAAATTCATCTCAAAAAGTTTCCTTCCTTTTATTCGCAGATGACACAAACATTTTTTATAGTCATGAAAACTTCCAGGAACTTTGTAAAACTCTAAACACTGAGCTGAGCCAGTTGGCTGGATGGTTTCAATGTAATAAACTCTCTCTCAATCTTAAGAAAACTAATTATATTATTTTTGGTTCTAAATCTTTCAATATTAACAGCCATATTTATATTAATGACATACAAATAGAACAGGTTAATTCTACTAAATTCCTGGGAGTAATGATAGACAAAAATCTCACATGGACTAACCACATAAATTATATTTCTTTAAAAATATCTCGCTTAACAGGCGTTCTTAACAAAATTAAACATGACGTTTCCCACCTTGCACTCAAAACACTTTATTCAACCTTAATTCTGCCTTACTTTACATATTGTAATATAGTTTGGGCGTCTACCCACTCGTCCAAACTCACTCCTTTAATTTGTCTCCAAAAACGTCTTCTTAGAATTCTCACAAATTCGCATTACAGAGAACATACTGACCCATTGTTTAATTCTCTTGCTTTACTTAAGTTACAAGATATTTATATATACCAAGTTTCTCTGCTTATGTTTAAATACACCAAAAATTGCCTGCCCATGTCTATTTCTAAAAACTTTAACTACCGTTGTCAAGTTCATTCTTACAACACTCGCTCTGCTAAAAAAATTCACATTCCCCAACTCCGTACATCCTTTGCCCAGCGTACCGTCTTGTTCTCTGGCCCCAAAACCTGGAACAACCTTCCTCCCAACATTACTTCCATTTCCTCATTGCTCACCTTTAAGCGTTCTTTGAAGAAATTTCTTCTTGACCAATATTCAAAATGATAGTCGTTTTTCTGAGTGATTCCTTCCCTTTTATTATTATATAATTTCTCTGAAAAGAGTCCTCACCCAATTTTGTCTCCAGGGGCCCTCGACCCATTTCTCCAGATTTGTTAAAATATTTTTAGTAAGTTCTAGCTAAGCATACCTCTTAGCCTCTACGAGTTGTTTTTCTGTCCTGTGTTTTTGTCCTTGTTTAAAGTCCTTCTGTGTTTCTATGTGTTTCAATTTCTTCAAATAACTTTTGTACTTATTTGCCAATGGTAGGGTTGGAACTGCTTATTATGTTCTCCACTATCCAAATTGTTCTCTTTGTTTGGTTTTCTTCCCTAAGGATTATATTTTCTTTAAATCGAAACAAAAATTTTCCTACCCTACCATTGGCACATACATGGGGACATCAATACTATGAGGCGCCAAGTGTAAACTTATTATTTAACGCAATTATTTACAAATAATTCATTATATAATATATAATTCATTATTTAACCATTATTTAATCTTTATTTACAAATAATCAGTTTTGCACCACACAATTGTTTATATATAATCGTATGAAAGCTTTCATTATATATATATAATCTTAAACACAATTTCATTATTTACAAATAATGTCGACGGATAGATTTTTATATATAAATAATTAACTTTGCACATGCAATTATATGTATATAATTTCTGGACAACTTTCATTATATATATATAATTTAACGGATCATTACACTTATATATAAATAATGGCGACTGACAAAATTTATATGTAAATAATTTATTTTACACATGCAATTATATAATAAATAATTGTTAGGCAGCTTTCATTATATACATATAATTTTGCGGATCATTATACTTATATATAAATAATATCGGCTGCCAAAATTTATTTGTAAATAAAGAATTTTGAACCACACATTTATATATAAATAAGGAAAACTATTACTTTACAACTACGCGGACGAGGCTATGATATAATAAATAATGACTGTGCGCTGCTTTCATTATATATAAATAATGGTGTTATATGTAAATTGAGTGTATAGCCACGCCCCAATACTCTAAATATTCATGTTATAACATCCGGCACAGTCTACACGCTCACCGGGCTCACAGTCTACTTTCTGCGAGCTGCACATGTACATGTACATGTACATATACATGAACATGTATGCATACGATGTACATACATGTACATGTATGTAAAAACGTGTGCAACAGCCAAGCAAATGCAGGTGGTGAAAGTATAGACCGCGGTCCCTTTTTGCAGTGTTTTTCAAGTTGTGAATTGAGTGTCCTACGATCCTCTGCTTGGCTACTCTTATGGTTTTAATCTTGAGCAATGAGTGTATTGTTAATGTCCAGGTCCAACAGCAGCATCCAACATTATATTATAATCCGGTTAGCTGAACATAGAGGAAAGGGTGAAATCTTACGTAGCCGTGTGGAAGAAAGTCATGGATGAGATTAAAACCATTGTGTGCCCGAGAAAAACGATTTGATTTTGTTTGATAAATGCATCGAAGAGGGGTATTTTTTAAGGACATGCAAAAAATTAAAGAAAATAGGACCCGCGGAACGCACTAAATATGTGACTGAAAAGCTAAAAGGTTTGTCAGTTAATACAAGGTTCTCCCTGTGCGTATCATCTTCAAGCTGATGCTCATTGTCCACAAAGCACTTAACGGCAAGGCTCCCCACTATATCTCAGAACTACTTCAAGTTTACACTCCGTCAAGGGATCTTCGATCCAGTACCATGCTTCTCCTCAAGGAACCCAAGTCTCAACACTCCTGGGGTGACAGGTCTTTTTCTGCAGCTGCGCCCCACGCATCTGGAACTCTCTACCACATAATCTTTGATGTTGTCTTTGTACCACAAAATTTAAATCACTTCTCAAACCTTATCTTATGTCACAGGTTTTCAAGGAATAATTTAGTTGTATCCGTTTCTTTTGTTTGTTTTTGATTTACTGCGCCTTGAACACCCAGCAGGGTGGATATGTGCGCATAACAAGTCTTTATTATTATTATGCGAGAATCAAGTATTGAAGACGAGCTAAATAAAAATGTCTGGGGCGTCACGTATACTTTTTAAATGAAAAACAAATCCAGTGGATTTTTTTCATAGAACTCGGTGAAGTATGGAGTGCTTAATGCACATCGGTGTAAGGGTAAACAATATTATTTACTGTTTTTGTCAAGAAAACCGATCAGTTCATGAAACATAAAACTTTTTATTCAAATAAAAGTACAAACAACATAAATAACCTTAGAAACTAAAAATTATACCTTGCACTGGAACCTTCAAGAATACACAACTTTAAAAAATCAACAAACCTTGAGGCAGTCCTCAAAGACATTTGTAAAGATTAGTTCTGCTTTCTGAACTCTGGAGTAGGATGACTGTCTTTTAGAATGAAACTAACATACTTTGACAATAGAGTAAAAGATGCAATAAAAGTAATACTGTGGCACAATGAATCTATCACAAATTGAATCACTTAAAAATGGAATAACAATTAGCTAAAAGTATACAACCTTGATTTGCAAAACAATACAAAGACAGTGCTTATAAATATATTTGTTTTCCTCAAAATTGAAAAAGTTAACGATGAACTCATCTCATAAAATTGGAGGAAAGCGTTAATGTAAAAATTAAAAACGTTGACTCACTCAATAATGATACACCATTATATCTGTCTACATTTAGGCTAATGGTGAGTTTTCTAACTTTTTCTAATGTTTTTCAGCTGTTGTTTAGTGGCAAACAAAATAAGGACACCAGTTTGCTAGCTGTTACTTTGACAGTTCAGTGAACGATTTCCCTTGTATAGCAAACGGAATACACTGATCCATTAAGCCACGCCCATTTCTCATTGACCAATCACAACCGCAAAATCTTATCACCATTTGAGCCGTTTGGTGATCTTTGCACTAACGGTGATCGGGTTTCGCGGCTGTGATTGGTCAACTCGTAAGGAGGCGGGGCTTAATGGATCGGTCTATTGCTACACAAAATGCATCAGTTGCTACTCAAAAATCAGGAGTTGCTACTCAATATTAGCATTCAGTGTGCACAAAACAAGTTCAGTCTAAATATTTTGCTATGCAAAATTGCTGGATGAAATCGTTCCCTGCAGTTAGAGTTGGTTTATACCAACATAATCACAGGTGATATTTATTCTGCTGAATCACAGGTGGTATATCCTCTACTGACGAGTTCTTGTATCCTTTTTTAAAAGAGCCGACGACAGGTTTTGCTTTGAAGAAACTGGTTATCACACCAAAGATTTTCTCACAATGTGATTGCCTCTGCAGATTCGTGTATGCCTTGTAACTGAAATGAGAAATTGTTTAATGTTGTGAGTATTGATATCAGCATAATCAAATAGTCAATGAAACTCTCCATAGTTAAGCACCATATGGATGATCATTGTATTTCAAACAAACAAAAGTTTTACTTTTTACGGGATTGGATGGTTTTATGATATTTTTTCCAACTACCTTTGAAGATTTTTCTTCCTCTTCCTCCTTGAAAATAATAACAAATGTCAACATGGGATTGTCTTTGGCCTCCCCAGGCTCCAGTTCACCACTTATTAGTGTTGGATGTCTTGTAAATTGTGGAAAGTAATGTTATTAAAAAGTACCCAGTTCTAGACTATGGGTAGTCAGTCTAAACGTTTTGATAAATGAACAGTTTTATTGTAATTCATAGGGACCTACCTTATATATTTATGCAGTTTTCAAGTACCCTTTTGTCTCGTTGGAGACCAACTCAGCCTTGTGTCGAGGTGGTTCTAAAACAAAAGTCTCCCCTCCAACTGTGCATATGCATCCTTAAAAAAAAGATAAAATAAAACAATGAATGTTTAACAAAGTTGATGAATACTACTGTACTAGTCCAATCCTCAAGCAAAGCCCTCGACATGGTGGTACTGGTACCCCACTGACGTTTTGTTGATGCAACAATGAGTACACATGTAATACACATCACCACTAGTTTGTCACTCACTACTGCCCCCTGTTTTAATTTATGTAATTTCATTGCATTTAATGTAAAAAGTCAGAATCACATAATGTATTTTCCTTCAGAAAAATATTAGGCCTACTACTTTATTCATATTTATAATTTAGTTGTTAAAATTAATAACAAATCTAAATAGTAAAAACATTACTTGAAAAGAAAATACACCAACAAATTATTCAAAAGAACAGTGTATTACAAAAATACAGTGCATCAGCATAATCAGCATATTCAGCAAATGGAACTTTAAATTTAATCTGTTAATTAATACTACAGACATAGAGTGTTGTGTTACTGTCAGTGTCACTGTTAACTAATAAAACACAATATTGGGTAGGATTATTTTAAAAAACAGTGCACAACTTTGGTGACTGCCAATTAACAACAAAATTCAACAAAACAGGTCCTACTCGACAAACATTATCCGATCAGTTAATGCCATGAAGTGTAATTGTAGCAAATCTTCATCAGTTATTGGGGAAAAAACAACAACATTGTTTTCACGAATTAGATGCAGCACTAAGTTTATCGGTCACTTATCCGTCATTTGAAATGAAGTAAACTACGTAGCTACCATCAAGAATAACATTTTATAACGTAACTTACCAAAATGTCATTGAACTAAATTGGTCTCCTTCTCGGGTGGTGATGTATGTGGGCACTGTTGATAGAGGAATGTTCTCTAAAGAGCTAAATTTGTCAAGTTTTGTAACTGTAACCGAGGATTTTAAATGGCTGCTGCACGAAACCCATCATGAAACGACAGTTGACTGTACACACACACATACAGTGTACATTACTGTACAAAATGTACTCACTGTGTACGCATGACTGTAAGTCATGAAGTCTGAGCGTGTAGTACTAGTATAGACTAGACTGTGTTTTGATGTGAATATTTAGAGTATTGGGGCGGGGCTAACCAAACTTAATTTACATATAACACCATTATTTATATATAATGAAAGCAGCGCACAGTCATTATTTAGTATATCATAGCCTCGTCCGCGTAGTTGTAAAGTAATAGTTTTCCTTATTTATATATAAATGTGTGGTTCAAAATTCTTTATTTACAAATAAATTTTGGCAGCCGATATTATTTATATAATAAGTATAATGATCCGCAAAATTATATGTATATAATGAAAGCTGCCTAACAATTATTTATTATATAATTGCATGTGTAAAATAAATTATTTACATATAAATTTTGTCAGTCGCCATTATTTATATATAAGTGTAATGATCCGTTAAATTATATATATATAATGAAAGTTGTCCAGAAATTATATACATATAATTGCATGTGCAAAGTTAATTATTTATATATAAAAATCTATCCGTCGACATTATTTGTAAATAATGAAATTGTGTTTAAGATTATATATATATAATGAAAGCTTTCATACGATTATATATAAACAATTGTGTGGTGCAAAACTGATTATTTGTAAATAAAGATTAAATAATGGTTAAATAATGAATTATATATTATATAATGAATTATTTGTAAATAATTGCGTTAAATAATAAGTTTACACTTGGCGCCTCATACAATACAAGCCCTACGGGTTTCTAGATGGTCCCCTCCGCTCAGCTTTTCATTCATCAATAAGGTTTATCGCGATTCCAGAACCGCAATGCATCATGGGAGGGCATAGGGGGCAAATGCATACCGCAGTACACGATGTTCGCAGGCATGGCCTAGGCCCTGTGTAAACTAAAAAAGTGAACAAGCTTATGATTTGAACGTCGCAACAATTTTATAAACAACACAGTCGGTCGTCGTGCGCCCAGGCTACCGATTTCCCGGGTTGCCCCCTTTTACTACACCCGACATGCTTGGCAAAACAGCGCCCTCTCTTGGTATTTTGCTAATCGCGATAAACCTTATTACGCTGTTTCTAATTATATGTTTTTACTTGAGTGGAAATTAAATAAACCATACCATACCATACCATACCATACATCTACAGTGTACATGTTTATAACTCCATCGGCGAAGCGAGGAAGGCCGGGTATTATCCGCCGGATAGTTTCACTGTCTGACTTTACTAAGTCTAAGACTTAAGAGTACGTACGTCCAACTTTGTACTTTACTCACGATCCTACGATGTTATGAATATTGAATGATCCCATGATTTTGTATTTAATTATTTTTTATATATATTCCCAATTAGACCCAGTAACTGGGGCGCTGTACTCCTTTTTTTAAATTTTGACATCATCGGTCGTATTAGCGCCCCAGGGCAGGAAGGTGTTGCACATATCAACGGGAATCCCTGAGTGATATCGCATCATTTTGAATACGGAAGCCACACAAAATGCCTCAGAACGACAAAAATCCCCAACAAAATAGCTTTAAAAACGCCTACTGGTTTCTTGATATGTCTAAGATGCAACAACAGGTATTTAAATGTACTCACGATTTTGTTTTGTGCTGAAATTTTACGTTTTTTGTCCAGTCGATCGGAGAAAATGGCAATCCTGCTATTAGCAGGATCGGGTCAACTATGATCTGCGACTTTTTCATCGTCGCGATGCATTCTGGGTAGTAGATTTAATCAACGACTGTTTACAGTCGCACTTTGCAGAAAAAGAAATGTGCAGAAACCGTAAACAGAAGCTCTATGAAAATGGACCCAGGCCTAACTAGTAAGCCCCCCCCCCCCCACAAAAAAAAAAAATAATAATAACAATTAATTAATAATATTCATAATAATAATAAACAAACAAATAAATAAATAAATAACATCAAAAACCAATAATAATAACAGGCTAGACGGTAGCGAGACTCGAGGAGTAATTACCAGCACTATAAAAAGGCGATCTTGTTGTTGTAAGCTGTGATAATATATAATAGGCGTATTAGTAATAAATAAATAAGTTACTAAAGATAAATAAAATAATAAATTAATTAAAATTGTACAACAAAATTGGGCTGCCTACACACAAATTGGTCTCACACAAAAAGTATGAGTTTTATCTTTTATAATAAAATAAATGCAAAGGAAAACAGCTTATAGTCCGAGTCACCGAAATTGTGCCTCGAGACGGACACGAGTTGGACTGGAGTCATACAACACTGGCGAAACCTCGGGCTGTGACGTTGCAATATCGCCCCGTCGACGAATACATTGCCCATGCACACTGTGTGCACTCACTGTAAACAGTCGTTGATTAAATCTACTACCCAGAATGCATCGCGACGATGAAAAAGTCGCAGATCATAGTTGACCCGATCCTGCTAATAGCAGGATTGCCATTTTCTCCGATCGACTGGACAAAAAACGTAAAATTTCAGCACAAAACAAAATCGTGAGTACATTTAAATACCTGTTGTTGCATCTTAGACATATCAAGAAACCAGTAGGCGTTTTTAAAGCTATTTTGTTGGGGATTTTTGTCGTTCTGAGGCATTTTGTGTGGCTTCCGTATTTAGAGCGAACAAAATTATATTTTGTGCGAACAAAATCATATTTCGAGGAAACGAATGCGTATCTTTCAGGGAACAAACGCGTATTTCTGGGTAACAAAATCGTATTTCGGGTGGAGAAGGCGTGTTCGAGGGAACCAAAACGTATTTTCTAGGAAAAATCTATTTTGCTACCTAGAAAAACACAACTTTGTTTACAAATTTAAAAAAATATAATTTTATGTGACAAAATTATATTTTGATTGAATTATATAATATTTTGAGGAAACGAAATGACTTTGTTGGAATTTTGTGTGTCGAGAGTGGAAAAAGAAATTCAGAGTGAGAATGTTTTTTTCACATTTTAATTTGTAATTTATTTTTCACCTGTTCCTTCAGGGGCTCTGGTTTTGTGTGTTGTTTTTTTTTTGGGGGGGGGGCTCGTTTTTGTCTCACAAATTGTTTAACTTAATTGCACCGTCAATATAAGAGTGGTTTTCCTATTTATTGACATAAATCTTATATAATTTCCAAATCGGGGGAAAGGAACGTACACCGAACATTGAAACGTAACGATTTTAAAACAGCGGATTCGATCAGCGAGGTTTACCGACTAACAAACCCGCAATGACAAGGTAGTTGGTGGTCTGGCTCCCTAACCCCTCCCACATGTTCATGAGCTTCCAGGTACAGCTATCTCTTGGCATGCTAGGGTAGGGGTTTCCGTCATGCTGAGCCCCACCGAGAGAAACTCTGCGCGCCATGGCATGCAGCTACACGATTTGCCCGTGTGTTTTACGTCATGTCCCCACACGCTGTGCACTGTCAAACACTGAAATAAAATCTTACGTTCGATTTTTTGTAATTATTTACAAGTTGTACCCATAATTTGAATACGTATTTTCTTGTGTCAAAATATTCATGAACACAATCACTCTCACCACTCAGTGTTTGGTTTTGATCGTGCATGATCAAAGCAACATAAAACTCCATCCAGTACAGGATTTGATGTTTAATATTCATCTACAGTTTGAATATTCATAGATATAACGAAATTGACCAATCAGATGCGTCCGTACGAATTCGGCTGAAGTGGCCATAGGCCGTGCACAAACCGCCAGCGGGTTTCACAAGTCGGTAAATGCGACCAGTCGTGAGAGCAATAATCTCGCACAGAGCAGCCCTCTCGCGGGATATTGCGAGAAAGCCGTTCCGCTATCACCGCGACAGACATTTAACGACTTGTCCACAAGTCTAGGTGAGCCCCTAACCATGAGCTAATCGAACGCCAACTTCCCCCAGCATTCACACCGATGCATCTTGGGACAGCCGACCGGAACTACTTCCATTTTGTGCCGTATGTCCGATACTTTTTGTGGATTCACGAAAACATCGTAAAATAATTATTCTCAAGGTAAAACTGCAACGTTAAACAATTTGTACAACCCCACAGTGATACAATTAAAGGTACCCGGCTTCGAATAAAAAATACTTATTGCTCACAAAAATGCTGTTATAATGGCGAAAATGTGTGTCAAACTTCCTAAAATGTCCCGCTGAATTACAAACAAAATGGTGGCCATAGACTGTGCAAGTCTCGCGCGTAAGCGAACTTCCGGGACCATTGTGGTCCCAACCATATGGAGTTTTACGTTGGCAATATTTTGTTTCGTCTATTATTTTAGTTTAACGTACTTTATGACCATGAAAATTAAATATGTTGTTGGGAATGTATTACTAAGTGATCAAAAATATGAAAGTTAAATCAATTCAACAAAACAACGAAGAAAACCCAAGAATTAAACTTGACCTCTGCTTCCGGTTACTTGCAAAAAATTAAGAATTTGTGCCCACCTCCGATCACCAAATTTGTTTTGGTCGCGCGATGATAATCACCAGACGCTGTAATTGTCAGACGCTAAGCCTCTTTATTGCAGTCTACGGTTGTCGAGGCGTCAGCGTCCTCTTTAAACCGCGTCGTGCGTTAATTCTACGCCCGTGCGATCATCGCGCGTCTGCTTTTAAACCTGCTTTTAGTGGTTGCACGTACTCAGGCGTGGATTTACAAAAGGGTTTCTTAAAAAGTTAAGATCAAATAAGCATCCTTGTCCCAGAGTTTTTAGTTTGTTTCAACAAAAACTAACAAATGATTTGTGTATTTATTATGAAAGCTAAAACTCATATTATGCAAATTGTAAAGATTATTTTTGTTGGTCAGATTTTTTCATAGATCTAATTTATAAACAATGATTTGATTTCAGAAAAAAATATGTTCTTCACTTGACGTGTTTTCTCGCTCCGATACGCGCGAGACTTGCACAGTCTATTGAGAAAGTTTTTCGCCGTGACGTCATGAACCAAGGGCAGCCCCCAAGTGACCCGCTCCACAAGCAGGGCACTTGGTAGACTTGATTTCAAGTCTGAGATCGCGGTTATTTCTCTGCATCAGCCACACAAAATTTCCCCCGCAGAATGGCTATCACGCGGTCTCAGCTCGCAATCTCAGACTTGACCCCTTGTGTATACGGGAATTCATTTATTCACAACTGACATTTACATAACAACACTATGCCAGAGAGATGGCCAATCAGGAGGCCACAAAACTCCTGTTGGTTGCGTCTATTCCCAATAGGTTATAATCACTTCAGCATTTTCTGTAAAATCGATTGAGTCATTGTTTTTTATTTTTATAGTGCTTTGTACGTATGCTATTTCTAATTTATACATAAAATAATACTAGATGTATTCTTAAAATATTGAAAAATAAACGTAAAAAATAACCTGATCCCTACTAGACGAAAAACTGTGTTCCCTTTATTTGAATGGAATCGTCTAATGATTTTCCCAACGTTTTTATTTATTTTGAATTTAAAAACTAGAATCACTTTGGGTTTTTTGTTTCCAAACTGTAAGTTGAATCACTGAGCAGAGGCAGATTAGTTACATGTGATTCAATGTTGTATTTCTGTACTATATCCCGTGGTATAAACGGTCAAGTTTGAATGTGCATTTTATTGACGGCTTCTGAGATTCTGACCAATCAGAGTGTTCCGTCCACTTTTGGACTAATTCGCCATAGGGTGTCGAAAAACAATGTTCCCAAGTCTGTGATCGTAGGTTAAAGACGGAGGTTAATCCACAAGAGGGCGCTATTTCAGGCAATTATGTATTGGCTATCAGGTAGACTAAAAACCACGAGCACAGACTTGGAACCAAGTCTAGGCACTTGGGGCTGTGAGCCCCGCGAATGACGTCAAAGCTATTTGAACGCACCGGGGACCGGGGAAGACCTGGGTCGACCCGGGGAAGCTAATCGAACGCACCCAATAATTACGGATCGGGTTTGGTGGGTCCTGCATTGTTGTTCTATTATTCCCTTTTCTAAATATTTCCTCTGTAAGGTATATTGTTAAGCCGTGGAGGTACCTCCATGGTTAAACAAAGACAAACTTTTTGTGGGGCTTATTTTTCCACTGTGTATATAATTAGTAGTATTAGTATTAAATAGGCCGTAGGCCTAGTTTTTCCTTTCCACGGTTTAAAAATGAATTTTAATAGTGCGTTTTGTGAAAATATAGGTCTACCCCCCCCCCCCCCCTCCCCAGTCAGTCGCAGACTAGAGGGTTCCGACGAACATAATATAAACTTTTTGGTAATTTTGTTTCTTTCATCACAATGTATGAACAATGTTGGGGGAAAAAGGCAACACCAGATTTGTTAACCATGGTTTGAAATTCTTAGATCTGGACATAAAAAGAATAGTCTTTACAAAGAGCTACCATTAGCGGAGCTAGAAATAAGTGATTTAGACCATTGTCATTGATTCGGTACACTAGAGTGCTGGCAACCATTATTATGTGCACGCAACATGGAGAACTTAAATGTTTACTTACAAAAATAAACTGAACACATAAATAATATGCTAAATATTGCAATGCTAGACATCACTCAGTCAGGCTTACCTCGGTATTTAGCCACGGGTTCTGTTCCTCGAGATCAGCCCAGTTCGTCCTGGCGTTAACGACTACACATTTTGCCAGGCCGTCGTCGTGTCCCAGTACCAGACGACGTAAAAGTTCTTTGCCGTAAACCTCGCTGATAACTTTTTCGCTCCCAAACGCGGACTGCGCCCGATTCTGCATTATCTTTAGCCGTATGTTCAGAGTCTCAGTAGAGTGTTATTTCTTCAGTTATTCACCAACGGCATAAGATACTTTTAGAGTTTTTTTCCCCCGAAGCAGCTCTGAAGAGTGAACAGAATTTGTCAGAGTGTGAATGTCACCTCCCTTAACTTGAAGACAAAAATGCCGCAAAATATTTCCAGTTGTTTCAAACTGGTAGTCAATAACTGAGTGAGCTCATACAGAGCACTTTGCATGGGTGTAGATTCAATCGATCACAGGAACTACTCATCTCGTCAAGTATCCGGATCCAAGTATCCGGGTTAGGGAAAACATAACAATGGCGCCTTAGCGGCTGTATACACGCGTCTTCAGCATGGGTCAAATTTCATGGCTCTGCCCACGCTCTGCCTTAGCGCAGAATTCTGCACTTACGCACATGGGTGTGTGTGCTTTAAGGGTGCTGTAGCACATAATTCTGTGGTAAGCAGAGCCATGAAATTGGGCCCTGGTTAGGAGCGTTGTTTATATAGTTGGCACAATCTTTTCGCCTTATCATATTATATAATTGGATTGTCCTAACTTATACCAACGTTTTCCCCCATTTCTAAAGGGTGTGTACACCGAGCGGTTAAGAAAAGCAGTGAACTCAAGCTCTGGTCTGGTCTGATCAGCAGAGTGTGGGTTCAAGTCCCGAACATGGCATGCAGTTGCAATGTGTCCTTCCCCTTAAAGAATGTGTACATTATTGGTATTCTCCAAAGACCTGTATCCGCACTTGATGTGACCCAACATATACATGAAATAACAAACCTGTGAAAATTTAAGCTAAATCGGTCTTCGGAGTCATGTGAAAACAGTGGGGGAAAAACTTATATGTTTAAACTTTTTTTTGAAACATCGAATTTTAATATCCTGCAGGATAAAGACTATTGTTTTAGTCATTTCTTAAAAACTATAGCATTTCAAGCAAAAATATTTCAAGGGAAGTTTTCCACATGACCATCTTTATACCATGTAAGTTATGTTTTTCCAATCTGTGGACATTTATATTTTCAATCTTACCAATGTTGTACACACCCTTTAACGTAGATTTATGTATGTGAAATGTTTGTGAAGCATTCCATATCACGTGTGTCACAGCTAACCCCCCTAGGCAGCCACGACCGAAAGATTTTACGGCAAACTCAAATAAATGCACAAAAGTGACACCAGTAATACATATCTACAAAAATAAATACAAATTTAATATATACATTTCTCTCCAGCATCCACTAGTTTTTGGTCTATTTTACAAGTCAATAATAAATGAATGAAATATCTAATAATTTTATCACGATCTGTTTCGAAAGGCCTTTAACAAAATGAATGTGTGTCAAATTTCTGCCGACACAAAACTCTATCAATAAAAGGAAATTATTTAATCGGGTAACGTATCCAGTTCAAAGCTCACTGGCAGAAACCATAACGTTTAAAGTTAACTTGATTGGCAATATACCTTATATAATATTATATAGTATACACACAAAATAATGCCTCAATTAATGCAATGTAGCTATAGAGTATTCACTGGAGGAAGGAAGTACTTCCGGAAAGTAAAGGGAAACTAAGGGGTGTTGTAGGCAATGTTTCAAAACACTAGCGTAAAAGTTTGGTCGGTTTTCTGTCATTCATTTTTATAGGAAGGTTCAATTCTGCCTGGGAATGGGAAAATTCTAGCAACACAAATGTAACAGTTGGGCCTATAATGCTTTACTTTTATCAACAGCAATTTGATTGCTTACAGCCTCTTGTTGCAGAAAAATCAGTTGCCTTTTGCTTAATTGTTTCTATCTAAGAGTGTGAAATCGTGAATCAGTATTTGAAAAGGCATATCAATGAGATGGATATCTTCTAGACCTTATACTATATTCATCTGTACTAATCCGCCTTACGGTACTTAGATCCACCTGACTACGGTGAAATTTATATATATTTTGATCTTGGTTGAGCAAGAAGTATTCCGCACAGCAAAAGCAAACATCTACTCTTACAAATCGTTTCCTTTAAAAGGGCCAGCAAGATCACTCCAGAAAAGCAGAAACCAAACTTTAAATTTTGGAATTTGCTTTGTCCTCTTTTGTAAATAAAATTGTTCTGATTTGAAGATGTATAATATCGTAATATTATGATAGATATTGATCATAATAATAAATAAACATTGAGGTATTGTATGGTATAGAAACACCAATACTCTAAAATATTTTTGCTCGATTTGTGACCTGCATGGTCTGAAATAGTCTGTCAAAGTTTATGAAAATCACATTTGAAAATACCTTGCGTTTATTGCTTCGACTGATGGGGACTAAACACGTACGGGCTGATCGATCGGGAAACGTGACATGTGCTTGACTATTTTATATAGACCTCATTTCAGAAAGCAACTGCTTTGGTGCAGAACCCCCCCCCCCCCCCCCCCCCCCTCTCTGCTGTACAATACGAAGGTGAAAATTACATAATTGCTATCAATAACAAATCATCTGCTTGCTGAAATGGCGCCCACGTCAACGAACGTTCCAACAGAGAGCACAATTTCTCAGTTGTATGCCTTTTGCGCCTCTGCCTTATCTTTGACCAAAACGGGTTTAAACAGTATTAATATTGTACATACACTGGACTAATTTTGCGACTTTCGATGCGTTCTTGTTCTTGTCTTGATCAGATAAACTCTTGAAATCAACGTTGATTTTGATGGAAACATTATCGATTCATTATTTAAGTGCTCGCTTTGCTGACCCCTAGAGGTTTAAATTTATTCAGGATTGTTAAGGTGAGGTTTAAATGTATTATTGTTAGGGCCTACTTTTAAAAGAAACGATTGCCATTGGAACCGGAACTTTCCAGAGTGTTGCAAGACCTCATTGATGATTAATAAACAAGTTTTTGTCCGTTTTCCAACAATCCCGGACTACACAAACAAACGGGTTTTGTGTAGACCTATTGTGTAAATAAAGCCCTTTTTTATAGATGAAAACAAACTTTAGGGGAACGTGAAACCCCGTTGTGTGTGCAGGCCTCTGGGTTGATGTCATGCTGTGGCGTTCCAATGGCTGAATAGATCGATCCATTAAGCCCCGCCTCCTTACGAGTTGACCAATCACAGCCGCGAAACCCGATCGCCATTAGTGCAAAGATCACCAAACGGCTCAAATGGTGATCAGATTTCGCGGTTGTGATTGGTCAATGAGAAATGGGCGTGGCTTAATGGATCGGTGTATTCTTTGGGCATTGTTATGACCATTAAAACACACATAACTTTACCTATCTATCAAAATAATCGGAAAGATTACCATTGCTCCAAGATCGAGGTCGATAATCATAAGTTTTTATCCGGTTTGCGGATTAACCTCGTTCTAGTATTAACAAAATGACCTTTGGAGAACGAAATAAAAGGCGCATCGTCATTGATAGTTCTTTAGTCTTTTTGTGTCAGGAATGAATCCAAAGACGGACTGTGTAGATTTATTGTCTTCTTCATTGATGCGTGCATAGAGCTAGGCCGTCGTCGTGTCCCAGTACCAGACGACGTAAAAGTTCTTTGCCGTAAACCTCGCTGTTTGCTCCCAAACGCGGACTGCGCCCGATTCTGCATTATCTTTAGCCGTATGTTCAAAGTCTTCACCAGCGGCACAAGATACTTCTAGACGTTTTTCTCTCCCGACGAAGCAGCTCTGAAGAGTGAAAAGAATTTGTCAGCGTGTGTGAATGCCCCCTTGAAGACAAAAATGCTGCAAAATGTTTCCAGTTGTTTCAAACTAGTAGTCACAAAAATGCTGCAAAATATTTCCAGTTGTTTCAAACTACTGTAGCCAATCACTGGGTGAGCTCATACAGCTGCACTTTGCAGGGTGTGGTTTCAATCGATCACTTTTATAGGATGTTAATTAAAAGTTTGTATATTATTTCACATGGAGATGCTTCACAACATCTTGTAATACATAATAAGTAAGGGGGTTGTGTTTATAAATCATGTACGTACACATACATGATAACTATTATGTACGCATGTACATAGTATGTATGTGATAATTATCATGTACAAACATAATTGTACATGATAAGTCTGTAGTTATTTTGTACGTTGATGAGTAATTGAGTACTATACTGATATAATGTATGTTTATTGACGTACATGATAGTTATTGTGTAAGACACGTAAGAGCGGTATTTTTTTCTTCATGTGGCGGTGTGGACGGAGATTCTGTCCCCCCGAAGATTCTGTCCCCCCATATGGAGAACTGTGTACAAACTGCTTTTGATAGCGCCCTCTTTTGAATCATCCCTCTCCTCTCTGTTAATTTCCCATATGGGGGACAGAATCTCCGGGGGACAGATTTCCCTATGACACCGGCACTACACTTTGGAAGTGTACAAACTATGCCTGCAGGAAGTCCAGGCTCTATCAGCTCTTTTGTAAACAAGTGATTTCACTAATACTGCATGCACAACAATATAACTTTAAATTAGTCATAGGCCCTATATTCATACAAAATTTACATGAAGGAGTATAGAGATTCCATTTTTTTAATTTCTCACACAAGTAGACTGGATACAAAGTATAATTGGGGAAAATTGGGAAATCTGTCAGTAATGTTCCGACGTTGTCAAATAACCACTTGAAAAAGGCGTTACAGCCGGACATTCAGACCCCTGTCAAATACCAATCAAAGGTGTGATTGGTCTATCCTTATATCAGGTCACACATATACACCTAGTTTATAACCAAATGTAATACAAAAGCAATCGGACATTTCACTTATAGGCACTGGGTCTCAAAAATGACGAAAAATCATTCCGCGGTCTAAAATGTCAGTTTTTAAAGACCTATGCCTTGATATAAAAATGTCCTATGCTACTTTTGAAAGTAGATTCTAGTTGATGGGGTACCAGGTACCCTGTACTATTAATTTGCAGTTACATATCTTATCTCAATTTGTAGATATAGGCCTCTAAAAATGCCCAAAACACAAAAAGTTAATTTGAAGGGGCGGGGCTTAAATTTTTAGGGGGTCATATCTCAGAAATGGGTTTCTAAAATTTGGTGTGTGTTCATGGCACCCATAGGGGAATGTTTGGAGAAAAATTAGCAAAATCTGAGACGGAGCCTGCCGAGGAATCGAAAGCTTTTTTTTAGGGAACGAAATCTTCTTTCGAGGGAAAGAAAGCGTTCTTTAGGGAAGGAAAGCATATTTCGAGCGAACGAAAGTATATTTCTTGCGAACAAAATCATATTTCAAGGAAACGAATGCGTATCTTCAGGGAACGAAAGCGTATTTCTGGGGAACTTAATTGTAGTTCGGGGGGGGGAAAAACGTGTTCAAGGGAACGAGAACCTATTTTCTAGAAATAATCTATTTCGTTACCTAGAAAAACACACTGCGTTCACAAAATGAAAAATTATATTTTGTGAGACAAAATTATATTTTCATCAAATTAAATAATATTTTGAGGAAACAAAATGATTTTGTTGGAATTTTGTGTGTCGAGGGATGCAATAGAAATTTCGAGTGAGTTTTTTTGTTTCCACCTTTTAATTGTTATCTTCTTTTTCACTTGTCCCTTCAGGGGCTCCGTTTTGGTTTTTTTTTTTGAGGGGCTCGTTTTGGGGGAATTGTTTGTCACAAATTTTGTTTAAACTAATTGTACCGTCAATATAAAAGTGGTATTCCTATGTATTTACATAAATCTTATTTAATTAACAAGAAACTCGGTACAAATCGGGTCAAGGAACGTACACAGAGCATTGAAAAGTTGCGATTTTGAAACAACGGATTCGATCAGCGAGGTGTACCGACTAGCAAACCCGCAATAACAACAACGTAGTTGGTGGTCTGGCTCCCTACCCCTCCCACATGTTCATGAGCTTCCGTCGAGGTAGCACTGCCGAGATACTCTGCTCGCAAGCGACACGACTGCCCCTGTGTTACGTGTATCGGTCCCCAGGTAGTCTTGGTGTGTCCAACAGCTATTAATGCATTATTCATATCTTTTTTTCATGACGAAATCCCGCAAACAGCGCCCCTTGTTGATTCTGCCGCAACTGAGCTGGGGAAAAAATATCGCAGTCTACTTGTCATGCGCTTTTCGATCGTGGAACTGTCCCCCCCCCCCCCCCCCCCCGGGTGTTGTACGCATGCGCGAACATCTCAGAAACTGATTCTGGGGGAAATTTATTTCACAGTCGTCATTTCCCCTTGCATGTTCCTAATAGTGTACCGGTACGGTATGTGTCACTTCTGCGTACTCTCTCAAAAGAATGACAATATGAGACGTGGAGATGCCATCCCTTGGTTGATTTTTAATATAACTCAATTCATTGAAATGGAATAGGTGAAACTGAAATAAATAAAGATACATTAGATTAAATTAGAGATAAGAAAATAATTAATTACAAGGCACATTACATTTTAACACCAAAGGGAATATATTAACAATTAATGCATAAGTCCACCAAATCTACATGAATTCACAATTAATCCAATTGTACAGGATATGCTTTATCATGAGCCTCAAATACACAGCATAATTCATTAAAGCAAATACCCAATAACCGTCATAAATAAACATTAACAAATAACATACACTTACAAATCATGTGCGGGAATGGCGTCCCTTAAATACACATAGTGGTGTTCCTGGTGTGGTGTGTGGTTTCTGGAGTATACAGGGGGGTACAGCGGTATACGGGTGAGTCTCCAAAGGCGTCGGAGGTGTGATGAAGACTGACCTCAAAAGGCGACGCCCTAACTTAAATACGAAACCAAAGATTACACAGAAAACGCATGCCTAGATTTGATTGGCTGAACGCAAGACTTACGACCCAAACACAATAAACTAATGAATAATAATACCAAGAGGGATAAAAGAACCACGCTCCGTGGCATGATATGCAAATTAAGCTATGCAAATAAGATTATGCTAATACGGGATATTTGAAATAACATACGTGACGGAATACAATAAAACTTATCGGCGGAGATAACAGTATGTACGAGGTAGTACTAAAACAAACATAACATGGTTTATTTAGCTCCCCGAGGTGTTGGGGAGCTAATATCTACTGTTCACCCTCAAACCATGTTATATTTGTATACTATCACACTCCTTGTTGCTATGGATCGACCAATCGGAATCGAATATTCAAGCCTGCTTGAAGATAAATAATGATGTCACACATAATTCAGAACAAAGCCCGGCCTTCCTACAGGCACAGTTTGTACACAACTCAACTAAAGAAAAAACTATATTAAACCTTTTATACCTGTTTGTAGACTGCATTGGTTATTACATTATTATATATATATATTTTTGAGAATACGGGGCGGAAGAGGGGGAATTTCATAACTCGTTCAGCTGTTGTTACTATTATTATTATTTGTTTTATAATAAGGATGTTATGTAACGTGGTAATATTACGAGGAAAATGTGAACTTTCCCATCGAGTATCAATCTGAAAGCTCACTATTTATAAAAATTTCAAAAATTCCAACCTTCCGGAGAAATCTTTCCATATAAAATGCTCAGCTGTCAGTATCGAGGAGATAGCATTTTGAAAAGCACACAATTCACGGTTGCTTATTACTAATGGTGCAATCGAAATAAGTCCGAGATTATCGTACAAACAAAATAATCCCTGTAAGTTTACACAAAACCGGTTCCCTGTTTGTTTCCACAGTTGTTAGACTCGTTAGAAATACATGTACTTGCAATTGTTGAACATCCCTTTTTCCTTGCTCGGTGACAACTTGCCCACACCGACCCGGTTAAAAATGATTTATTCATGCCAAGTGATATCTTAAGAAAGCTGCCTTATTATTATTTCCCCAACAACAAGCACGATAGCAGCATTTCGAAGAAATCAGAACATTAATTTATTTTGCTGCAATCGCAAAAAGCGCGAAGTTAGCTTGACAAAAATCCTTACAACACTAGAACCGCTCTTGTTGTCTCAAAAAACAGAATAAACAAAAATCAACAAATTTGATTGAAATACATTAAACAACAAACGTGTTCAGATGTTGTGAATTCATAGGTTCTTTCCATGATCTTCCACAAAACAAACGGGAATTTCACTTTTTAGTGCAAGGACCATAACGTCTCCAATAATGAAGCAAGACCGATTCTATAAAAACACAATTTTCGTGTCGTGATTGTGATGATCTCTGGCGTGTATGGTCCCCACTTAAAAGGTATTTCTTTGTGTTGTATTGAATTTTGTATCCGGGTTGGGTGAATTGAATTGTTAAGAGGGGCCACCCCAATTTTCCAGTAAACTATATTAAACCTTTTATACCTGTTTGTAGACTGCATTGGTTATTACATTATTATATATATATATTTTTGAGAATACGGGGCGGAAGAGGGGGAATTTCATAACTCGTTCAGCTGTTGTTACTATTATTATTATTTGTTTTATAATAAGGATGTTATGTAACGTGGTAATATTACGAGGAAAATGTGAACTTTCCCATCGAGTATCAATCTGAAAGCTCACTATTTATAAAAATTTCAAAAATTCCAACCTTCCGGAGAAATCTTTCCATATAAAATGCTCAGCTGTCAGTATCGAGGAGATAGCATTTTGAAAAGCACACAATTCACGGTTGCTTATTACTAATGGTGCAATCGAAATAAGTCCGAGATTATCGTACAAACAAAATAATCCCTGTAAGTTTACACAAAACCGGTTCCCTGTTTGTTTCCACAGTTGTTAGACTCGTTAGAAATACATGTACTTGCAATTGTTGAACATCCCTTTTTCCTTGCTCGGTGACAACTTGCCCACACCGACCCGGTTAAAAATGATTTATTCATGCCAAGTGATATCTTAAGAAAGCTGCCTTATTATTATTTCCCCAACAACAAGCACGATAGCAGCATTTCGAAGAAATCAGAACATTAATTTATTTTGCTGCAATCGCAAAAAGCGCGAAGTTAGCTTGACAAAAATCCTTACAACACTAGAACCGCTCTTGTTGTCTCAAAAAACAGAATAAACAAAAATCAACAAATTTGATTGAAATACATTAAACAACAAACGTGTTCAGATGTTGTGAATTCATAGGTTCTTTCCATGATCTTCCACAAAACAAACGGGAATTTCACTTTTTAGTGCAAGGACCATAACGTCTCCAATAATGAAGCAAGACCGATTCTATAAAAACACAATTTTCGTGTCGTGATTGTGATGACCTCTGGCGTGTATGGTCCCCACTTAAAAGGTATTTCTTTGTGTTGTATTGAATTTTGTATCCGGGTTGGGTGAATTGAATTGTTAAGAGGGGCCACCCCAATTTTCCAGTAAACTATATTAAACCTTTTATACCTGTTTGTAGACTGCATTGGTTATTACATTATTATATATATATATTTTTGAGAATACGGGGCGGAAGAGGGGGAATTTCATAACTCGTTCAGCTGTTGTTACTATTATTATTATTTGTTTTATAATAAGGATGTTATGTAACGTGGTAATATTACGAGGAAAATGTGAACTTTCCCATCGAGTATCAATCTGAAAGCTCACTATTTATAAAAATTTCAAAAATTCCAACCTTCCGGAGAAATCTTTCCATATAAAATGCTCAGCTGTCAGTATCGAGGAGATAGCATTTTGAAAAGCACACAATTCACGGTTGCTTATTACTAATGGTGCAATCGAAATAAGTCCGAGATTATCGTACAAACAAAATAATCCCTGTAAGTTTACACAAAACCGGTTCCCTGTTTGTTTCCACAGTTGTTAGACTCGTTAGAAATACATGTACTTGCAATTGTTGAACATCCCTTTTTCCTTGCTCGGTGACAACTTGCCCACACCGACCCGGTTAAAAATGATTTATTCATGCCAAGTGATATCTTAAGAAAGCTGCCTTATTATTATTTCCCCAACAACAAGCACGATAGCAGCATTTCGAAGAAATCAGAACATTAATTTATTTTGCTGCAATCGCAAAAAGCGCGAAGTTAGCTTGACAAAAATCCTTACAACACTAGAACCGCTCTTGTTGTCTCAAAAAACAGAATAAACAAAAATCAACAAATTTGATTGAAATACATTAAACAACAAACGTGTTCAGATGTTGTGAATTCATAGGTTCTTTCCATGATCTTCCACAAAACAAACGGGAATTTCACTTTTTAGTGCAAGGACCATAACGTCTCCAATAATGAAGCAAGACCGATTCTATAAAAACACAATTTTCGTGTCGTGATTGTGATGATCTCTGGCGTGTATGGTCCCCACTTAAAAGGTATTTCTTTGTGTTGTATTGAATTTTGTATCCGGGTTGGGTGAATTGAATTGTTAAGAGGGGCCACCCCAATTTTCCAGTAAACTATATTAAACCTTTTATACCTGTTTGTAGACTGCATTGGTTATTACATTATTATATATATATATTTTTGAGAATACGGGGCGGAAGAGGGGGAATTTCATAACTCGTTCAGCTGTTGTTACTATTATTATTATTTGTTTTATAATAAGGATGTTATGTAACGTGGTAATATTACGAGGAAAATGTGAACTTTCCCATCGAGTATCAATCTGAAAGCTCACTATTTATAAAAATTTCAAAAATTCCAACCTTCCGGAGAAATCTTTCCATATAAAATGCTCAGCTGTCAGTATCGAGGAGATAGCATTTTGAAAAGCACACAATTCACGGTTGCTTATTACTAATGGTGCAATCGAAATAAGTCCGAGATTATCGTACAAACAAAATAATCCCTGTAAGTTTACACAAAACCGGTTCCCTGTTTGTTTCCACAGTTGTTAGACTCGTTAGAAATACATGTACTTGCAATTGTTGAACATCCCTTTTTCCTTGCTCGGTGACAACTTGCCCACACCGACCCGGTTAAAAATGATTTATTCATGCCAAGTGATATCTTAAGAAAGCTGCCTTATTATTATTTCCCCAACAACAAGCACGATAGCAGCATTTCGAAGAAATCAGAACATTAATTTATTTTGCTGCAATCGCAAAAAGCGCGAAGTTAGCTTGACAAAAATCCTTACAACACTAGAACCGCTCTTGTTGTCTCAAAAAACAGAATAAACAAAAATCAACAAATTTGATTGAAATACATTAAACAACAAACGTGTTCAGATGTTGTGAATTCATAGGTTCTTTCCATGATCTTCCACAAAACAAACGGGAATTTCACTTTTTAGTGCAAGGACCATAACGTCTCCAATAATGAAGCAAGACCGATTCTATAAAAACACAATTTTCGTGTCGTGATTGTGATGACCTCTGGCGTGTATGGTCCCCACTTAAAAGGTATTTCTTTGTGTTGTATTGAATTTTGTATCCGGGTTGGGTGAATTGAATTGTTAAGAGGGGCCACCCCAATTTTCCAGTAAACTATATTAAACCTTTTATACCTGTTTGTAGACTGCATTGGTTATTACATTATTATATATATATATTTTTGAGAATACGGGGCGGAAGAGGGGGAATTTCATAACTCGTTCAGCTGTTGTTACTATTATTATTATTTGTTTTATAATAAGGATGTTATGTAACGTGGTAATATTACGAGGAAAATGTGAACTTTCCCATCGAGTATCAATCTGAAAGCTCACTATTTATAAAAATTTCAAAAATTCCAACCTTCCGGAGAAATCTTTCCATATAAAATGCTCAGCTGTCAGTATCGAGGAGATAGCATTTTGAAAAGCACACAATTCACGGTTGCTTATTACTAATGGTGCAATCGAAATAAGTCCGAGATTATCGTACAAACAAAATAATCCCTGTAAGTTTACACAAAACCGGTTCCCTGTTTGTTTCCACAGTTGTTAGACTCGTTAGAAATACATGTACTTGCAATTGTTGAACATCCCTTTTTCCTTGCTCGGTGACAACTTGCCCACACCGACCCGGTTAAAAATGATTTATTCATGCCAAGTGATATCTTAAGAAAGCTGCCTTATTATTATTTCCCCAACAACAAGCACGATAGCAGCATTTCGAAGAAATCAGAACATTAATTTATTTTGCTGCAATCGCAAAAAGCGCGAAGTTAGCTTGACAAAAATCCTTACAACACTAGAACCGCTCTTGTTGTCTCAATAAACAGAATAAACAAAAATCAACAAATTTGATTGAAATACATTAAACAACAAACGTGTTCAGATGTTGTGAATTCATAGGTTCTTTCCATGATCTTCCACAAAACAAACGGGAATTTCACTTTTTAGTGCAAGGACCATAACGTCTCCAATAATGAAGCAAGACCGATTCTATAAAAACACAATTTTCGTGTCGTGATTGTGATGATCTCTGGCGTGTATGGTCCCCACTTAAAAGGTATTTCTTTGTGTTGTATTGAATTTTGTATCCGGGTTGGGTGAATTGAATTGTTAAGAGGGGCCACCCCAATTTTCCAGTAAACTTTATTGTTTAAAAGTGACCTTTGTGTGTGTAGTGTTGGCCGCAAACCCGTTCTTTGTGTTGCCACAGGTTTTGTATGGACTCGGACTCTGTGTAGGCCTCCCTACGCAGGATTTGGGGTGGCGGTCTATTTTACACATGTATTAAGTTGCGTAAATTTTTTGCCATTCACCTGGCCCAAAAATTAAGCACAAATATTTTTTTAGCACAGAAAATTATCGACTTGTTTAGCAGACACACTTTATCTCTATTCGTGTATTTCCACTTGACTACTCTTGCAACTCTTGTCTGCTTGTATGTGTGTTGTGTTGTCATTTAGCCTTCGAGAAAGACTCTGCTAGGGTCGAAACGTCAGGCCACTAACTTATTTTTTGTGTTTTATTTTAATAGTACAATGTTATAACTCCTCGACAAGTTCCTCCCCTAATTAGATGCCTACCCGGATCTAGATGCCTACCCGGATCTTGACGGCAAAAGCTCATCATTTGGAAAAACTTGTGCATCTTGTTTTCATTACTAACGCTTTTGCTGTGGGAGCAGGACGTGTATAACCTTTGCGTCTAGACGAGGACTTTAAAGAGTTCACCGAGTGACTTCTCTTCATAAAGGAACTTGTCGAGGAGTTATAACATTGTACTATTAAAATAAAACACAAAAAATAAGTTAGTGGCCTGACGTTTCGACCCTAGCAGAGTCTTTCTCGAAGGCTAAATGACAACACAACACACATACAAGCAGACAAGAGTTGCAAGAGTAGTCAAGTGGAAATACATGAATAGAGAGAGTGGAGGGAGAAAAGCAGAAAGCATTCAGAGAAGGCAGGGGGTAAGCATGGATTATGAAGACAAAGGTGGGGGGTTATGAAGGGAAAGGGAAGGGGATAGCTTGACCACAAGAAGTTGGGAACACATTAACATTTTTATGAGCTTTGGCCCATCACGTTTTGGAGGACGATGTAAGTGAGTAGTCATTCCGCATTCCAGAACATCCCCCCTAATTAGATGCCTACCCGGATCTTGACGGCAAAGCTCATCATTTGGAAAAACTTGTGCAACTTGTTTTCATTACTGACGCTTTTGCTGTGGGAGCATGACGTGTATAACCTTTGCGTCTAGACAAGGACTTTTCTCACCCTTTATGATGTAAGTTTTCAAAACTTTTTTCCTTGAAACTGCTGCAGCTGCAGGCAAACTTATTTTCTTGGATTTTTTGTTAACAGACTATAAACTAGTGACAGCAAATATATATTAGTTTCCTGATAGTTTTTAAATTTATTTTACTGGTTGTTTTCACTTTGTCATATTCTTTTTCAGAGCAGTCGAGTGTAACTTTTTCATACACTGGTGACCATCCCCATGTTGTATGTGCTTGCATTAAACGAGAGAAGTTCATGTTTCCCAATTCTGACCACAGATACTATCCCGATCGGCCTACAGACACAGAGGAGGTAGTTAAACAGCATTCTTGGCAAGAAAGGGGGTTCTCGGTTTGAAGATTTCACCATGCCGAAAGTTAGACGAGTTGCTGTGATCGGAGCTGGGGTAAGCGGACTCCTCTCGCTAAAGTCCTGCCTCGAGTGCGGTCTGGAACCGGTCTGCTTCGAACGGGGTGACAAAGCAGGTAAGTTGGTGAAACATATTGCCTTGGGTCTGACAGTTTCATCGTTCTGCCCCGCCTCATCTTAATCTAATTTGTTACCCCTCCCTGACTGCCCGTAAAGGACCGTCTCTATCCAAAGAAGTTATCATTGATTTTCCCCTGCATTATACGTCTGAAAACCCTGAGGTCGATTCTCGGCCCAAAACATTTGGTTAATAATTTGTATATGTCAATAGCTCGTTCAACTGTATTAGTTACAGGGGCGGATACAGGGGGGCGTGGGGGGCGCACGCCCCCCCTTTTTGCTTGAAAAAAAAAAAAAAAAAAAAAAGAGACACCATCAAGGAGAAAAGTGAGGGAGAGACAACATTAACGACATAGGCCCTACCTAGTATTTTCTTTTTCAAAAAAACTACTAATAATCCGTACCTCGTACACTTTGTTTCATTTGTGAATCACTATCACTGACAGACATTGTCTCACGTGAATCTGTGTGTACTGTGTGGACAGCGTGTTTTTTTCACACACTGAACATGCCTGACGCGGGGATCCGGGGGCGTGAAGATCATTCACCCGCTGGGTGAGTCGACCGTGTGTGTACATTGTGCAAAGAAGTTTCTGGCTGGAAAGTCAGCACTCGCGCGCACTAAATACAATGTGACTTTTACAACACGAACTTCGGAAACTAGTGAAGACATAGCCCCATGAATAGGGCCAATCCACTTCGTATCCTTGGCTCTAGCACCATTGGATCCTAATTTTGGGCCCGATTTATTTTTTAATCCGGGTTATGAAACTTTACCGATCGAATGCTGCTGTACTTGTTTTTAAAAAACATCACAGATCTTTTTGGAAAAATTGTTTGCTTTTTGAGTCGCGAGTGTGATTTTTTTTCCACATATTATTAACTTGCGCGAAAACCATTGTCAGGTTCCCTCAACAATCCACAACAGTTAGACGATCAATTGCTGATTGGGGGACCAGTCTGAATTACTCAGCGCGGCGAGCGCAATCAATGTTTTGCGAAATACGTGTAATGCGGTGCGCATCTCACGCCCGTCTGCGCGTTATGTGAATCAGTCTGGTCCCCATTAGATAGTTTAAATGTTGTAATATTGTTCAGGGAATCCAACTAGTATGGTTCTCGCGCAAGTTGTTAATACAGTGATCAAAAAATTCACTCTCGCGACTCGAACGGCAATCAATTTTCCCCCCAAATCCGTGATGTTTAAACAAAAAAAAAATTAGCATTAGGGCTTTCTGCAAGTAGGCCTACAGTAGCATTCGATCGGTAAGTTTCATAACCCGGATTAAAAATTACATCGGGCACAAAAAATAGGATTGCAATGGTGCTAGGCCCAATTGGCAAGGATACGAACGAAGTGGATTGGCCCTACAGTGGGGCTAGTGAAGAGCATCGCTTAATCATGGTGTCTCACTCTGTTTAGAAAATCACATATTTTTTTCGTATTCAAGAAAGAGGGTAAATATCCGTTGTGTTTCTTTCAAACTAGTAATTATCAATAATTGTGCAGATAGTACAACGATGCAAGACTGGGGGAGGGGGCTAGGCCTCTAGTAGTAGGCCTACCCTCACCTTGACGTACATTAATGTTACTGTTGCTCGATTGCGCTGTCACTGAAGACAAACACAATTTGTTCTAATCAGTAGTAACATATTTTGTGTCACATTCTAATCCTCAAGTATGTGAAAACTAAATGACAAAGAGACCCTATTTGGTTATTTATTTTAAAAATTGCACTATCGTTTGTCTCGCCCAACAGTTTTTTCCCCCTGAATAAGTATTATTTTGTAGCCTGCATTTTGATTTTATAACTCAGGATGGCTGATTCAAATCAATGACTCCCAACTCGAAAATAATGCTTTAATAATGATCTTGCTAAAACAAAATTGGTTAAAGTGGTCAGATATTGCATGAGATCGCACCACAGAGCATCTAGAATCTAACTGTTTCGGAGCATTTAAGCGGGCCCCGGAAGCGGCCCATGCCGTTAGGGCTTCGCGTTATGCGCTCGTAGGCGCCACAAATTGCATTCACCATTTGCTGCTTGGTAAATTTTCACGCCCCCCCCCGTTTGGAAAGTCATGGATCCGCCCCTGGTATATGACTACACCCCCTTGGAAACCCCCCCCCCCCCCCCCCCCCCGCAATCGAGGCTTGATGTCCGGCGGCACCCCACCCACATCCCCATTTCAAACCTGGAATTTCAGCTTACGAGGATTTTGTAAAGATTTTATAAGTCTAATTGCAATAGTTTTAAAACTGTTTGTTTTTTAACTCCATGTAAGATTATCTTATCGAAAATAGTAAATGACATAACAAGAGCACCAAAAGGGGTTTGTTTAAGAAAAATACAAACGGAAACTTCAGTTTTAGTTGACCAGAATAGCCCCCTCAAATATGGTGCATCCACCCACCTGTGCCCCTTAAAATGTGATCATTGTTTCGTCGCTGCATTCCCCACAATGATCCACAACCGTAAACACATTATACCGTCCAATTTAATTCAATCTTTTGTTGGTTAAGATCATATTTCGAAACAACTCACTGAAATAATATCCTTCTGAACAGGAGGCGTGTGGCAGACTCCAGAAATGGACAATCTTGAAGATAACAACTCAGGTTCAATCTACAAATGCCTCATGACAAACTCCAGCAAAGAAATGATGGCTATTAGCGATTTCCCCTTCCCCAAGGAGTATCCTCCGTACCTCACACAGAAACATCTCATCAGCTACTACCGGGAGTTCATCAAACACCACGGCTTGGGAAAGCACATCCGACTCGCTACGGAGGTGGTTGAAGTGACTCCGAGCGAAGACCATGAGGCCACGGGACGATGGGTGGTCACCTCACGGCCGAGGGATCAAGACGAGGGGGTCAGTGACACCGTGGAGATTTTCGATGCCGTGATCGTCTGCACCGGGCTCTACCATGATGCTTTTATCCCTCAGTATCCAGGAATGGATGAGTTCCAAGGGAAGATTGTGCATAGTTGTAAATTCAAGAGTGGTGAACAGTTTGCTGACAAAACAGTCATGGTTGTAGGTAAGTCAATAGTTTACTCTGGAAGAAGGCAATGACAAATGACATAACCCGGGGGCAGGAGGGGGGGGGGGGGGGGGGGGGGCTCAGAACCCTATCCCCCCCTGTTGCCCCTCCCCCACCCCACCCCACCCCCCCAAAAACACACAAATAAATGTTTCAGTATATTATGAAATAGACCCGCCTACAAAAAGGTGTTTGCCCCTCCCCTTTCCACCACCATGAAAATGTTGGATACGCCGCTTTATACGACGACGACCTTCATTGGTCTATTTGCTCAGTCTTGATCAATATAAATAAAGAGCTGTTTCACAACCCCTCTCTGTATTTGTTATCATAATTGGGGGTTTTCCTCTCAAATCTGAGATTTGCCCTGATACAAACATAGTTTGGCAACCCAAAATGACCAGAACACGGCTAAGGTTTGTGGTGTATGATTCTTCTGCTGTGTTCATTCCACACCCGACTAAACCTATGATCGTCAAAGTTTAAATGTTTTGTAAACACGTCTTGTGTGAATTAAGAAAGCTTTATGATTAGGCTATTGTTCGCTGTCTCGCAAAATAATATACACCCACCGGTTTTCTCGCTACTTTTTCAGGGTCCTCGCATTCTGCAGGAGATGTGGCTGTAGACACGAGCCGCCATGCTAGTCAGGTAAAGTCAAAATAGCATCCTTAACATCTTGACTAACTTTCACCTGTATTGATGAACGTAGGCATACTTACATTGTGCAACCATCTTACTCTTTCACCAATAATTGTTACCCTAGCGATGATGCAAAGGAAGCAGTCTGTCCCTTTCCATAACAAAAAATCATGTTCCTGATATTTTAATGTTGTCGTGAAAATTACAAAGAGGGCGGTAGCTTGATAAATGCTATAATCAATGGGCCGCTTCAGTGTGTGGTCAAAAGGGGATGGTGGAGACTTGGGGTTCAAACACATTAGTGTACAATATGCAATTCCAGTGTTATGATGTCTGACCGTCTTTGCGTTTGTCCGCGAAAGCAGTGCTCAACTTATTGTGCTTCGTGTCATTGTTGCAGGTATATCTGAGCATGCGAGACGGCTCCTGGGTCGTCGGGAGGTTCGGCCCAAAAGGTGTCCCAACTGACTCATTCGCCAACCGCCGCTGGCGTGGCATGGTCCCCGAGGCAGTAACTCGCAAGATTGCTAAGTCGATCGTCGAGGACCGCTTCGACATCGACAACCTCGGCATGAGGTGCAGGAGAGAACTGTTCGACAGTTTTCTGATGGTGAATGACGAGATACACTGCCGCATCGTGTGCGGCTCGATCAAATGCAAGCCAGGGATTGAGCGGTTCACGTCTGGGGGCGTTGTGTTCCAGGACGGCACGAGAGTCGAGGGGTTGGACGTCGTGGTCTTCGCAACCGGGTACAATTTCAAGTTTCCGTTCTTCAAGGAAAAGATCATTGCTGGTGAGTGATGAATTTTTAACTTTTGATGCTTAATTTTAGTTGGACGGTCTGCTGACCACAGTTGGTCTTCCACCGACACACATTCTATCTTCATTATCGAGCGGATATAATTCGTCCGATAGTGAAATTAGCATCATCTGAAAATGTATAATTGTTGTGCCAACAGACCAATTTATTATTATTTGTATTCACCAAAGTGTTAGAAAGAATGAATCCTCCCTCATATTCATTTTAGCTTTTAGAATAATATAACAATTGGAGTATAGCAGTTCCTCAAGATTGATATCGGGTTTAAACTGATCGTATTTTTTACCACATGGGGGCTCGTTCATCGGCATATTTCCTTGCACCACAATTACAGTTTAGCTTCTTTTGACTGCTTGTATGCTGTTTCTTATGCCAAATAGATAAAAATAATCAACAACAAAGATTGAAACGAACGTTTTATTCGTGTTGCATCACGTAAATTTGGTTCACACACGCCCTCAGAATGTCAAAAGTACTGCAAATTCAACCCACGGTCACGATAAGTATTATTTGGCTTCAGATTGTCACAAAATGGCAGCAGTCTGCATACTTTTGTAATAGTTGGAAACAAAACTTGTTTAATTACAGAGAGCTACGAGGATTTGGAGTTGTATATGCACGTTTGGCCGGCCCGTCGTACTCAACCAACGCTTGCAGCCGTTGGCTATGTGGCAACCTCCGGAGCCCAGAGCCCGGTATTTGAGCTACAGTCCCGTTGGGTTGCCCAGGTCTTCCTCGGTAACGTCCAGTTGCCAGATGTGGAGGAAAGGCTCACTGATGTCAAGAAGAGGAAAGATATGTTTTTTGAGAAATTTGGAAGGCATCGCATATTTGTAAGTATATTTTATCATCGTTCTATTAAGTGTACAAAGCATTATGGCGACACATTCAAGCTGTAAAAACCTCGCACCAAGTCAACAATACCAACTAAGGTGTTCCGTCCCTCGTTTTCTATATTCTTATAAAATAAATTATGCAGAAGGCATAGACATTCTGTTTTGAGAAGGCAAGGCCATTTTCATTTTGTAAATGGCACCTCTATCCGAAAATCTTAAAGTATATTCAATTCAAATCAAATCAACATTTATTTCCACATTGGTAAACGAACAAAGAAAAGAGAATACTGAACAAATTTAGAGCAATTTTTTAAATCAAAGACATTCAAGAACTGATTAGGACATTAATAATTAATGAAAACAAAAAATAAGTAGAGAAATCAAAATAATATAATAAAACTGATACGTAGCAAACCAATGTGGGGGCATTTTCAGAAGCCAAAAGAGGCTTGTAGTGGAATGCCTACTGACAAATACAAAACAAATTAAGTAAATAAAAAAAAAAATTGCAATTACACTCATAAAGGAACACGTTGAACGAGAGCAATAATAAGAGTGATAATAAAACTAAAAAGAAGGTAGTAATAACAACAATGACATAGGAGGAGTTTTGAAGAGGGATGACATGAGTATTATATTATAACGCCACAGTTGGGTAACAAGGCTGGAATGCATACAAGAAAGGAAGCTAAGCTGAGTACTCTAAAACCAGCAGTGATTTGAATGTGGCCTTGAAACTTTATGGGAAACTTTTGAAGGGAACCAAGACATGGGGCAACAAAGGCCATGGCCTCCTTGGCTTCTGTTTATACATTCCTCTTCTTCCTATAATGTTGTTTATTAATTTCTCAATTTTTTTATAATTTCTTTTCTTGTAGTATACCCCTGTCCCATACTCGGACGAAATCGCAGAGAGGATCGGAGCCAAGCCAAACTTCACCAAACTCCTCCTTACAGATCCCAGACTGGCACTCCGCTGCTTCTTCGGGCCTGCCTATCCACCCAACTTCCGACTGAATGGACCCTATCCCTGGAAAGGGGCTAGAGAGGCCATCATGAACGGCTGGGAGAACACCGTGTACCCGACTAAAACCAGGGTAGTGGCAAAGCCCTCGAAGAGCAGCGCCGTGACCCTGTTCGGTGGTGCTGGCCGCTTGATGGGGGTTATGTTCGCAATTGTGTTGCTGAGCCTTCTCTTAGTTCTTGTTTAATATTAAAAGTCATTTATAGAGCACTATAATTATGATACTGAAGTACCCGAAGTGCCGCACAATAAAAGCTACAAAACCTAGTCATTAATGGAATGTAAAACCCTGCAGTGAGGACCGCTATAAGCACATGCTGACTTTTAAATACTTCCTTTGCCTTAACTACATGGTACGTTCTGGTTAGCTCATTATGCCACGATAAGCTGGACCATGCCACACGTCCTAGAAGGGGTGTTAATCAACTGGTATGTCAATTACCAATGGTATACAGATGAAACAAGTAACTAATAAGCTTAAATTTAACCCACACTCAAAAAAATGTTGATTTCCATTCCTTATATTTCATTCAATTTTAAGTTGCTATTGAAGGACAAAAAGGCTCAAACCGTACTTACCAATGTCTTACATTTTGCTTTAAAAAGTAATTTTTAATTTCACCGGTTAGTGTGAAACAAACTTACTAAGTGGATGGTTCTTTGCATTCCATTTGGCGTTACAAACGAAACTAGACTCTGATGGTTTCAATATAGGTTAGTCCATAGAATTCTTGGCGTCAATTTATTCTTAGTTGAAAACTGTAAAAGGGATAATAATCTTTGTACATTCTGTCAATTAGGGACTCGTGAGACTCTTGTTCATTTATTTGGTAGAATTATGTAAGTTTTCAATTTATGTTTTGGGCTGAATACTCTTAATCTAGACAATACGTTTAGACAACGAGGCTGTCCTTTTCGATATATAACTAACAAATATTGGAGTGCTCTCAATCTGATCCACCTAAAATCTACTTCGTTTGGCAATTAATTGTTCATAACGTGGTTTAGGAAAGAAATATATAATACATCTATTTAAACCTGAAACTAACAACTGTAATTTACTGACACATTATAAAAAATTATAATTGAAATTAGTATTTTTTCTCATTCCAATTAACGCATTGAGATAATAAAAGCTGGGGAAAAAATATCGCAGTCTACTTGTCATGCGCTTTTCGATCGTGGAACTGTCCCCACCCCCCCCCCCCCGGGTGTTGTACGCATGCGCGAACATCTCAGAAACTTATTCTGGGGGCAATTTATTTCACAGTCGTCATTTCCCCTTGCATGCTCCTAATATTGTACCGGTAGTATGACTATGAGGTAGTACTAAAACAAACATAACATGGTTTGTTTCGGGTGAACAGTCGATATTAGCTCACCGAGGTGTTGGGGGAGCTAATATCGACTGTTCACCCTCAAACCATGTTATATTTTGTTTACTATCACACTCCTTGTTGCTATGGATCGACCAATCGGAATCGAATATTCAAGCCTGCTTGAAGATAAATAATGATGTCACACATAATTCAGAACAAAGCCCGGCCTTCCTACAGGCACAGTTTGTACACAACTTAACTAAAGCAAAAACTATATTAAACCTTTTATACCCGTTTGTAGACTGCATTGGTTATTACATTATTATATATATTTTTTGAGAATACGGGGCGGAAGAGGGGGAATTTCATAAATCGTTCAGCTGTTGTTACTATTATTATTATTTGTTTTATAATAAGGATGTTAATAACGTGGTAATATTACGAGGAAAATGTGAACTTTCCCATCGAGTATCAATCTGAAAGCTCACTATTTATAAAAATTTGAAAAAAGATAAACACACGGTTTTCAAAAATTCCAACCTTCCGGAGAAATCTTTCCATATAAAAATGCTCAGCTGTCAGTATCGAGGAGATAGCATTTTGAAAAACACACAATTCACGGTTGCTTATTACTAATGGTGCAATCGAAATAAGTCCGAGATTATCGTACAAACAAAATAATCCCTGTAAGTTTACACAAAACCGGTTCCCTGTTTGTTTCCACAGTTGTTAGACTCGTTAGAAATACATGTACTTGCAATTGTTGAACATCCCTTTTTCCTTGCTCGGTGACAACTTGCCCACACCGACCCGGTTAAAAATGATTTATTCATGCCAAGTGATATCTTAAGAAAGCTGCCTTATTATTATTTCCCCAACAACAAGCACGATAGCAGCATTTCGAAGAAATCAGAACATTAATTTATTTTGCGGCCAATCGCAAAAAGCGCGAAGTTAGCTTGACAAAAATCCTTGCAACACTAGAACCGCTCTAATTGTTGTCTCAATAAACAGAATAAACAAAAATCAACAAATTTGATTGAAATACATTAAACAACAAACGTGTTCAGATGTTGTGAATTCATAGGTTCTTTCCATGATCTTCCACAAAACAAACGGGAATTTCACTTTTAGTGCAAGGACCATAACGTCTCCAATAGGCTGTGCAAGTCTCGCGCGCATTCGAACTTCCGGGACCATAGTGGTCCCAACCATATGGAGTTTTACGTGGGCGAGATTTTGTTTCGTCAACTATTTTAGTTTAACGTAGGTTATGACCTAGAAAAGTATACATGTTGTTGGGAATGTAATACTAAGTGATAACAAAATATGAAAGTAAAACCAATTCAACAATATAACGAAGAAAACCCAAGAATTAAACTTGACCTCAGCTTCCGGTTATTGCAAAAAATTAAGAATTTTGTGCTCGCCTCCGATCATAAAACTTACGTAAACGCTTGTTTTGGATACGCAATTATAATCGCCAGATGCTGTAATTGCAAAGCAAACCCTTTTCATTGCAGTCTATGGTTGTTGAGGCGTCAGCATCCTCTTTAAACTGTGATACGGGTCCATTTAAGACCCGTTTGACCTTCACGAATCCGCGTAAGGGGTTTCTAAAAAGTTAACATCAAATAGGCATCCTTGTCCCAGAGTTTTAATTTGTTTTCAATAATAATATACACACTATTGTGATTTTTTTTTCAAAAGCTAAACCTTTTCATAAAATTGTAATGATTAATTTTTGTTCAGATTTTGTCATGAGATATAATTTAAAACAAAGATTTAATTTCAGAAATAAAAATGTTCTTCGTGTGACGTGTTTTCTCGTTCGGATACGCGCGAGACTTGCGAGACTATAATGAAGCAAGACCGATTCTATAAAAACACAATTTTCGTGTCGTGATCATATGAACTCTCGCGTGTATTCTGGTCCCCACTTAAAAGGTATTTCTTTGTCAAGAGTATATCACAAGGCATTCAATTCTTTTGTGTTGTAGTGAATTTTGTATCCGGGTTGGGTGAATTGAATTGTTAAGAGGGGCCACCCCACTTTTCCAGTAAACTTTATTGTTTAAAAGTGACCTTTGTATTGTGTGTGTAGTGTTGGCCGCAAACCCGTTCTTTGTGTTGCCACAGGTTTTGTATGGACTCGGATGGATTCTGTGTAGGCCTCCCTACGCAGGATTTGGGGTGGCGGTCTATTTTACACATGTATTAAGTTGCGTAAATTTTTTGTCATTCACCTGGTCCAAAAATTAAGCACAAATATTTTCTTAGCGCAGAAAATTATCGACTTGTTTAGCAGACACACTTTATCTCTATTCGTGTATTTCCACTTGACTACTCTTGCAACTCTTGTCTGCTTGTATGTGTGTTGTGTTGTCATTTAGCCTTCGAGAAAGACTCTGCTAGGGTCGAAACGTCAGGCCACTAACTTATTTTTTGTGTTTTATTTTAATAGTACAATGTTATAACTCCTCGACAAGTTCCTCCCCTAATTAGATGCCTACCCGGATCTAGATGCCTACCCTGATCTTGACGGCAAAAGGTCATCATTTGGAAAAACTTGTGCAACTTGTTTTCATTACTGACGCTTTTGCTGTGGGAGCAGGACGTGTATAACCTTTGCGTCTAGACAAGGACTTTAAAGAGTTCACCGAGTGACTTCTCTTCATTATTATTATTATTATTTATTCGGCCAGAAACACACAGCAATTGTATACAGTAAACAAGTTAAAGACAATAATGGCTAAAAACAGCAAAATTACAGTTCACAGAGTAGGATACTAAAACTTAAACATAAACAAGTAAACTAAAATACAAGAACAACCCTAATTGTGATGGCCAGGATCAACACAAGTATAATCAAACACTGTAGCTCGAAAGCCTGTTGATCCACTCACAACAAGAGACAAAAAAATATAAATATAAAATATAACATTAATAAACGAAACAAAGAATAAATACAAATATATGCAATCTTTGAAACAGAATTCAGAATATATAAATATGAGAATTAACCAAGGACAGTGTATTAACTAGAGGCACTAGAAACGACATGAACAAGGAGACAAGGGAAAATCAATCATCAAAGTTAAAGTGTAACCTTGATGACTGCCCCACCCCCGTCTCCCTGATCAAGCCATTTTAACTTACCAAGAACTGGCTTCATTTTAAATAAATAATAAATAAAACAAAAACAATAATTTGGCATTAAGAGGCAAAAATAATCATGAACTCAAAGTAAATAAACACTCTGCTGAAGTAAACAAGAGACATGAACAGAAATTAATTTGAAAAAAAAAAAAAATATATATAAAATATCGAAGGAACTGCTAGAGATGACCATGGCAAATTTAGGTAGCTAATAATCAGAATCCTTGTTATAATAGTAAGACGATAGATTATCACAAAAAACTTTAAAGTTATCCAAAATAAGAGAATCATTAATGTGTGATGGCAAGTCGCTCCACAACCGGGGAAATGTATTAATAGGGGTGTATTTTAGAGCTTGGGTTCTGGCATAGTGATGATGGAATGTGACAAAGTCTGGATGGCGGGTATTGATTTGGGCGTTATATTTAATGGATTGACAGTCAATGAGTCCAAACAATGACTTGATGGTGAACATAATAGTATTATGTTGTCTTCTATGGTCCAGACTGAGCCAATTAAGGGATTTCAGGCGCTCCTCGTAAGGCATGGCTTGTCGCTTTTGTTTCAAGCACATTCTGCTTGCTCGGCGTTGAACCCTTTCGAGCTTTGCAGATAATGTGGCAGTGAATGGGTACCAGGCGGGTAAACCATACTCTAACACCGGCAACACTAGAGACATGTACAGTGACCTGAGGGCTTGAGATGATGCTCCGCCAGCAACTTGCCAAATGAATCCTAAAGTTCTGTTTGCTTTGGACACGATAGAGTTCACATGGTCATTCCAGTTAAGATTGCTATTAACAGTTATACCAAGGTACTTATAAGTGGAAACAATACCAAGGGGTAAACCTTGAAGTGAGTAGTGGGGAAGATGATCGAGTGATTTGCAGCGTGTCATGTGCATTACTTTGGATTTGTTCGTGTTGATCTTCATGCCATTTGCCACGCTCCATTGACCAAGTGCCTTGAGGTCGGACTGCAATATTTGTTCATCCGCGGGAGATTTGATTGGACGGTAGATAAGGGTGTCATCAGCGAAGAGTAGGGATGTTGAAGTAAGGTTCCTCGAAATGTCACTAATGAAAAGGTTGAAGAGAAGGGGACCAAGAACACTCCCCTGCGGAACTCCAGACGTTACGGGTTCCCATGTAGAAACACTTCCACGGTACATAACCCGCTGTTGCCGATTAGTGAGGAATGTTTTCAGCCAGATCCAAGTAGGGCCCCGAATGTTGAAGTTACGAGCCAATTTGTCAAGAAGGATGTGGTGAGGCATGAGGTCAAAAGCTTTGCTAACGTCCAGAAAGATGATGTCAAGGCGAGGTGGGCGTGGCTTGTCGAGAATGGTTGCCCAATCATGAATTGCGTTGGTGAGCTGGGTAACACATGATTTACGAGCTGTAAAACCATGTTGTTTCTCATTACCAAGGCATAGTGAATTCACATGGATATTAATGTTATCTGCAATGGCTCTTTCAAGGACCTTACAAACCACAGATGTTAGAGCAACTGGCCGATAATTCGAGATGCTGTTGCGGCTGCCAGCTTTGAAGACAGGAGTGATTTGAGAGAGTTTCCAATCCATTGGAATAGAGCCTTTAGCAAGAGATGAATTCATTAGCCGTAATAATGGTGGAGCAAGTGACGATTTTGCAGCTCGAAGAATTGTTGGTGATATGGAGTCTGGACCAGGCGCCTTATGCACTGACAGAGAGGACAAGGTTTTTGTCAACCATCCTAGGCTGACTGTAATTTGAGGAAGTTCAGGTATTGGAAGAGAACATGGTGGTGGTGACTCCGAGCAGGTTGAAGCTGGAGAATTGACAGACGTAAAGAAATCATTGAAGGCCTGAGCGATTTCCCGTGGCTTATGGATGAGGGTACCTGCAGATTGCAAAGCAGATGGGCATTTGGACTTTCTTTGATCTCGAACAAAGCACCAAAAACTTCGTTTATTATCATCTGCAGAAAATAAATGGTTAACATAGTTCCAGTATGAAGCTTTTGTCATGTTTTTCACTTGATTTCGTACCTTCTTGTAGTTCAGCCAGGCAGATCTTGAATTCACACATTTAGCTTTGGTAAACAAAGTGTGTTTTAACAAGATCAGCTTTTTGAGTTCCACAGTGATCCAAGGTGATGATTTGTGACAACGTTTCTTCCGTGGAATGCTGTCTCGAATGGCTGCATCAAGGATGTCATTGAATCCTTCCCAAGAAGCATTTGGATCATCATCATTCATGAATGCAGACCAAGGAGCTAGATGTAATAAGTTCTGAAGGTGGCCAAAGTCAGCTTTTCTATACTGAAGAAAAGAGCGGATGACATTTGGTTGTGGGGAAGCTCTGGCGGCACTAAACGTAAAGCAAACGGCATGATGGTCACTACTGACTGGGTTAGCAAAGGACCCTACATCAGTGAATTTTTCTGGTCGATTGGTGAAAATAAGGTCAATTGCAGTCCCAGTCAGAGGTGAATTGGTTGAAGGGCGGGTGACATCATCGACCAACTGTTCAAGACCCATGGAGTCGGATATCTCTTGAAGGTTTGCCAATGAAGTGGATTCAGTTTGCCAGTTTATATTAAAGTCGCCAAGTAGAATGAAACCTTCATAGCTGTGAAGTTCAGGCTGGATAGCGTCACATGCATCTTGTAATTTGTTGAAGAAAGTTATGTCTGCATTTGGCGGCCTGTAGATGAGTCCAACTAGCCATTTGGAGGTTTTGATGGTTATCGATAGCCAGGTCAATTCAATGTCAACAGGATCAAACTGGTTGAGATGAATTGGAAGCAGCATATCATTGACAATAGCCATGACGCCACCACCATGACTATCTCGATCCCGCCGAAAAGAAGAATATCCAGGCAGACGTGGAGAGATTGTGTCATTGTCACAATCCGACATCCATGTCTCCGTGACGCAAACAATGTCTGATGGATGTAGTTGAAGAAATGCCAGTAAATCATTTTGTTTGTTGCGGATGCTTCTGGCATTTAAGAGTAACCCAGATACTGAATTCTTTGAAGGTTTCCTTGAGAGTAAATCTGGAGATTGTGTTGTGGCAGATGGAGTAGAGGGATCTGATGATTCAGCAAACACTTCATGAAATGAAGTGTCAGTACATGATGAGAATGGTAGAGATGTGTAGGATGAACTACAGCCAGGGCAAAACCAGTCAATGGTGCTTGATATGAGCAATGAGTACTGAGCAATAGTCATTTCTGGGATGCATTTTTGATGCCAGTACAGGTTACAGTCCTCACAGAGCAATGATCGTTGGTTGCTTTTCACAGGCCGGTTGCATTTGCCACATGGTTCCTTTATGGGGCCTGGATTCAGTTCGATATCACCAGAGACAGCCAGAGAGATATTGAAAGTTGCTGTAGAGTTTGGGTAATAAGTAACAGGTGTTTTACCAAACTTACTGTGCTTTAGACCTCTTGGTTTGAGATTAATGTTTGTGGTCAGCCATGTTGGATGCAGTGAAGACAGCCTATTGTTGTACAATGATGCTTGTTCACAACAAAGGCTTGCAATGTACTGACAATGGAGTTGATCAGGCGTGCTCTGGGTGGTGCAGCTGGCTTGCAGGTTAGGTTGAGGCTGAAGACAGTTTTCAGAATGAAAAACACTCCAAATGGTGAAATCCTCAGCTACAAATCCATGATTAATGTGACCAGGTTGATCAGCAAACAATACTCTATCATGTGATATAACATTTAGACAACTTAGGGGGCTGTAAACAGGAACATTTACAATCAAGATCAGAGCCCAACAAAAAGCTTGTAGACTGACCGCCATCTCTAGTTTACAGGAACTTGTCGAGGAGTTATAACATTGTACTATTAAAATAAAACACAAAAAATAAGTTAGTGGCCTGACGTTTCGACCCTAGCAGAGTCTTTCTCGAAGGCTAAATGACAACACAACACACATACAAGCAGACAAGAGTTGCAAGAGTAGTCAAGTGGAAATACATGAATAGAGAGAGTGGAGGGAGAAAAGCAGAAAGCATTCAGAGAAGGCAGGGGGGGTGAGCATGGATTATGAAGACAAAGGTGGGGGGGGGGGGGGGGGTTATGAAGGGAAAGGGAAGGGGATAGCTTGACCACAAGAAGTTGGGAACACATTAACATTTTTATGAGCTTTGGCCCATCACGTTTTGGAGGACGATGTAAGTGAGTAGTCATTCCGCATTCCCGAACACCCCCCTAATTAGATGCCTACCCGGATCTTGACGGCAAAAGCTCATCATTTGGAAAAACTTGTGCAACTTGTTTTCATTACTGACGCTTTTGCTGTGGGAGCAGGACGTGTATAACCTTTGCGTCTAGACAAGGACTTTCTCACCCTTTATGATGTAAGTTTTCAAAACTTTTTTCCTTGAAACTGCTGCAGCTGCAGGCAAACTTATTTTCTTGGATTTTTTGTTAACAGACTATAAACTAGTGACAGCAAATATATATTAGTTTCCTGATAGTTTTTTAATTTATTTTACTGGTTGTTTTCACTTTTTCATATTCTTTTTCAGAGCAGTCGAGTGTAACTTTTTCATACACTGGTGACCATCCCCATGTTGTATGTGCTTGCATTAAACGAGAGAAGTTCATGTTTCCCAATTCTGACCACAGATACTATCCCGATCGGCCTACAGACACAGAGGAGGTAGTTAAACAGCATTCTTGGCAAGAAAGGGGGTTCTCGGTTTGAAGATTTCACCATGCCGAAAGTTAGACGAGTTGCTGTGATCGGAGCTGGGGTAAGCGGACTCCTCTCGCTAAAGTCCTGCCTCGAGTGCGGTCTGGAACCGGTCTGCTTCGAACGGGGTGACAAAGCAGGTAAGTTGGTGAAACATATTGCCTAGGGTCTGACAGTTTCATCGTTCTGCCCCGCCTCATCTTAATCTAATTTGTTACCCCTCCCTGACTGCCCGTAAAGGACCGTCTCTATCCAAAGAAGTTATCATTGATTTTCCCCTGCATTATACGTCTGAAAACCCTGAGGTCGATTCTCGGCCCAAAACATTTGGTTAATAATTTGTATATGTCAATAGCTCGTTCAACTGTATTACAGGGGCGGATACAGGGGGGGCGTGGGGGGCGCACGCCCCCCCTTTTTGCTTGAGAAAAAAAAAAAAAAAAAAAAAAAAGAGACACCATCAAGGAGAAAAGTGAGGGAGAGACAACATTAACGACATAGGCCCTACCTAGTATTTTCTTTTTCAAAAAAACTACTAATAATCCGTACCTCGTACACTTTGTTTCATTTGTGAACCACTATTAATTCACTGACAGACATTGTCTCACGTGAATCTGTGTGTACTGTGTGGACAGCGTGTTTTTTTCACACACTGAACATGCCTGGCGCGGGGATCCGGGGGCGTCAAGATCATTCACCCGCAGCGTGAGTCGACCGTGTGTGTACATTGTGCAAAGAAGTTTCTGGCTGGAAAGTCAGCACTCGCGCGCGCTAAATACAATGTGACTTTTACAACACGAACTTCGGAAACTAGTGAAGACATAGCCCCATGAATAGGGCCAATCCACTTCGTATCCTTGGCTCTAGCACCATTGGATCCTAATTTTGTGCCCGATTTATTTTTTAATCCGGGTTATGAAACTTTACCGATCGAATGCTGCTGTACTTGTTTTTAAAAAACATCACAGATCTTTTTGGAAAAATTGTTTGCTTTTTGAGTGTGACTTTTTTTTCACATATTATTAACTTGCGCGAAAACCATTGTCAGGTTCCCTCAACAATCCACAACAGTTAGACGATCAATTGCTGATTGGGGACCAGTCTGAATTACTCAGCGCGGCGAGCGCAATCAATGTTTTGCGAAATACGTGTAATGCGGTGCGCATCTCACGCCCGTCTGCGCAAATGCTCAGCGCGTTATGTGAATCAGTCTGGTCCCCATTAGATAGTTTAAATGTTGTAATATTGTTCAGGGAATCCAACTAGTATGGTTCTCGCGCAAGTTGTTAATACAGTGATCAAAAAATTCACTTTCGCGACTCGAACGGCAATCAATTTCCCCCCAAATCCGTGATGTTTAAAAAAAAAAGGTTTAGCATTAGGGCTTTCTGCAAGTAGGCCTACAGTAGCATTCGATCGGTAAGTTTCATAACCCGGATTAAAAATTACATCGGGCACAAAAAATAGGATTTCAATGGTGCTAGGCCCAATTGGCAAGGATACGAACGAAGTGGATTGGCCCTACAGTGGGGCTAGAAGAGCATCGCTTAATCATGGTGTCTCACTCTGTTTAGAAAATCACATATATTTTTTTCGTATTCAAGAAAGAGGGTAAATATCTGTTGTGTTTCTTTCAAACTAGTAATTATCAATAATTGTGCAGATAGTACAACGATGCAAGACTGGGGGAGGGGGCTAGGCCTCTAGTAGTATAGGCCTACCCTCACCTTGACGTACATTAATGTTACTGTTGCTCGATCGCGCTGTCACTGAAGACAAACACAATTTGTTCTAATCAGTAGTAACATATTTGGTGTCACATTCTAATCCTCAAGTATGTGAAAACTAAATGACAAAGAGACCCTATTTGGTTATTTATTTTAAAAATTGCGCTATCGTTTGTCTCGCCCAACAGTTTTTCCCCCCTGAATAAGTATTATTTTGTAGCCTGCATTTTGATTTTATAACTCAGGATGGCTGATTCAAATCAATGACTCCCAACTCGAAAATAATGTTTTAATAATGATCTTGCTAAAACAAAATTGGTTAAAGTGGTCAGATATTGCATGAGATCGCACCACAGAGCATCTAGAATCTAACTGTTTCGGAGCATTTAAGCGGGCACCGGAAGCGGCCCATGCCGTTAGGGCTTCGCGTTATGCGCTCGTAGGCGCCACAAATTGCATTCACCATTTGCTGCTTGGTAAATTTTCACGCCCCCCCGTTTGGAAAATCCTGGATCCGCCCCTGGTATATGACTACACCCCCTTGGACTCCCCCCCCCCCCCCCCCCCCCCCGCAATCGAGGCTTGATGTCCGGCGGCACCCCACCCACATCCCCATTTCAAACCTGGAATTTCAGCTTACGAGGATTTTGTAAAGATTTTATAAGTCTAATTGCAATAGTTTTAAAACTGTTTGTTTTTTAACTCCATGTAAGATTATCTTATCGAAAATAGTAAATGACATAACAAGAGCACCAAAAGGGGTTTGTTTAAGAAAAATACAAACGGAAACTTCAGTTTTAGTTGACCAGAATAGCCCCCTCAAATATGGTGCATCCACCCACCTGTGCCCCTTAAAATGTGACCATTGTTTCGTCGCTGCATTCCCCACAATGATCCACAACCGTAAACACATTATACCGTCCAATTTAATTCAATCTTTTGTTGGTTAAGATCATATTTCGAAACAACTCACTGAAATAATATCCTTCTGAACAGGAGGCGTGTGGCAGACTCCAGAAATGGACAATCTTGAAGATAACAACTCAGGTTCAATCTACAAATGCCTCATGACAAACTCCAGCAAAGAAATGATGGCTATTAGCGATTTCCCCTTCCCCAAGGAGTATCCTCCGTACCTCACACAGAAACATCTCATCAGCTACTACCGGGAGTTCATCAAACACCACGGCTTGGGAAAGCACATCCGACTCGCTACGGAGGTGGTTGAAGTGACTCCGAGCGAAGACCATGAGGCCACGGGACGATGGGTGGTCACCTCACGGCCGAGGGATCAAGACGAGGGGGTCAGTGACACCGTGGAGATTTTCGATGCCGTGATCGTCTGCACCGGGCTCTACCATGATGCTTTCATCCCTCAGTATCCAGGAATGGATGAGTTCCAAGGGAAGATTGTGCATAGTTGTAAATTCAAGAGTGGTGAACAGTTTGCTGACAAAACAGTCATGGTTGTAGGTAAGTCAATAGTTTACTCTGGAAGAAGGCAATGACAAATGACATAACCCGGGGGCAGGAGGGGGGGGGGGGGGGGCTCAGAACCCTATCCCCCCTGTTGCCCCTCCCCCACCCCACCCCCCAAAAAAAACACACAAATAAATGTTTCAGTATATTATGAAATAGACCCGCCTACAAAAAGGTGTTTGCCCCTCCCCTTTCCACCACCATGAAAATGTTGGATACGCCGCTTTATACGACGACGACCTTCATTGGTCTATTTGCTCAGTCTTGATCAATATAAATAAAGAGCTGTTTCACAACCCCTCTCTGTATTTGTTATCATAATTGGGGGTTTTCCTCTCAAGTCTGAGATTTGCCCTGATACAAACATAGTTTGGTAACCCTAAAATGACCAGAACACGGCTAAGGTTTGTGGTGTCTGATTCTTCTGCTGTGTTCATTCCACACCCGACTAAACCTATGATCGTCAAAGTTTAAATGTTTTGTAAACACGTCTTGTTGTGTGAATTAAGAAAGCTTTATGATTAGGCTATTGTTCGCTGTCTCGCAAAATAATATACACCCACCGGTTTTCTAGCTACTTTTTCAGGGTCCTAGCATTCTGCAGGAGATGTGGCTGTAGACACGAGCCGCCATGCTAGTCAGGTAAAGTCAAAATAGCATCCTTAACATCTTGACTAACTTTCACCTGTATTGATGAACGTAGGCATACTTACATTGTGCAACCATCTTACTCTTTCACCAATAATTGTTACCCTAGCGATGATGCAAAGGAAGCAGTCTGTCCCTTTCCATAACAAAAAATCATGTTCCTGATATTTTGATGTTGTCGTGAAAATTACAAAGAGGGCGGTAGCTTGATAAATGCTATAATCAATGGGCCGCTTCAGTGTGTGGTCAAAAGGGGATGGTGGAGACTTGGGGTTCAAACACATTCATTAGTGTACAATATGCAATTCCAGTGTTATGATGTCTGACCGTCTTTGCGTTTGTCCGCGAAAGCAGCGCTCAACTTATTGTGCTTCGTATCATTGTTGCAGGTATATCTGAGCATGCGAGACGGCTCCTGGGTCGTCGGGAGGTTCGGCCCAAAAGGTGTCCCAACTGACTCATTCGTCAACCGCCGCTGGCGTGGCATGGTCCCCGAGGCAGTAACTCGCAAGATTGCCAAGTCGATCGTCGAGGACCGCTTCGACATCGACAACCTCGGCATGAGGTGCAGGAGAGAACTGTTCGACAGTTTTCTGATGGTGAATGACGAGATACACTGCCGCATCGTGTGCGGTTCGATCAAATGCAAGCCAGGGATTGAGCGGTTCACGTCTGGGGGCGTTGTGTTCCAGGACGGCACGAGAGTCGAGGGGTTGGACGTCGTGGTCTTCGCAACCGGGTACAATTTCAAGTTTCCGTTCTTCAAGGAAAAGATCATTGCTGGTGAGTGATGAATGTTTAACTTTTGATGCTTAATTTTAGTTGGACGGTCTGCTGACCACAGTTGGTCTTCCACCGACACACATTCTGTCTTCATTATCGAGCGGATATAATCTGCTGACCACAGTTGGTCTTCCACCGACACACATTCTGTCTTCATTATCGAGCGGATATAATTCGTCCGATAGTGAAATTAGCATCATCTGAAAATGTATAATTGTTGTGCCAACAGACCAATTTATTATTATTTGTATTCACCAAAGTGTTAGAAAGAATGAATCCTCCCTCATATTCATTTTAGCTTTTAGAATAATATAACAATATTGGAGTATAGCAGTTCCTCAAGATTGATATCGGGTTTAAACTGATCGTATTTTTTACCACATGGGGGCTCGTTCATCGGCAAATTTCCTTGCACCACAATTACAGTTTAGCTTCTTTTGACTGCTTGTATGCTGTTTCTTATGCCAAATAGATAAAAATAATCAACAACAAAGATTGAAACGAACGTTTTATTCGTGTTGCATCACGTAAATTTGGTTCACACACGCCCTCAGAATGTCAAAAGTACTGCAAATTCAACCCACGGTCACGATAAGTATTATTTGGCTTCAGATTGTCACAAAATGGCAGCAGTCTGCATGCTTTTGTAATAGTTGGAAACAAAACTTGTTTAATTACAGAGAGCTACGAGGATTTGGAGTTGTATATGCACGTTTGGCCGGCCCGTCGTACTCAACCAACGCTTGCAGCCGTTGGCTATGTGGCAACCTCCGGAGCCCAGAGCCCGGTATTTGAGCTACAGTCCCGTTGGGTTGCCCAGGTCTTCCTCGGTAACGTCCAGTTGCCAGACGTGGAGAAAAGACTCACTGATGTCAAGAAGAGGAAAGATATGTTTTTTGAGAAATTTGGAAGGCATCGCATATTTGTAAGTATATTTTATCATCGTTCTATTAAGTGTACAAAGCATTATGGCGACACATTCAAGCTGTAAAAACCTCGCACCAAGTCAACAATACCAACTAAGGTGTTCCGTCCCTCGTTTTCTATATTCTTATAAAATAAATTATGCAGAAGGCATAGACATTCTGTTTTGAGAAGGCAAGGCCATTTTCATTTTGTAAATGGCACCTCTATCCGAAAATCTTAAAGTATATGGGAAACTTTTGAAGGGAACCAAGACATGGGGCAACAAAGGCCATGGCCTCCTTGGCTTCTGTTTATACATTCCTCTTCTTCCTATAATGTTGTTTATTAATTTCTCTATTTCTTTTCTTGTAGTATACCCCTGTCCCATACTCGGACGAAATCGCAGAGAGGATCGGAGCCAAGCCAAACTTCACCAAACTCCTCCTTACAGATCCCAGACTGGCACTCCGCTGCTTCTTCGGGCCTGCCTATCCACCCAACTTCCGACTGAATGGACCCTATCCCTGGAAAGGGGCTAGAGAGGCCATCATGAACGGCTGGGAGAACACCGTGTACCCGACTAAAACCAGGGTAGTGGCAAAGCCCTCGAAGAGCAGCGCCGTGACCCTGTTCGGTGGTGCTGGCCGCTTGATGGGGGTTATGTTCGCAATTGTGTTGCTGAGCCTTCTCTTAGTTCTTGTTTAATATTAAAAGTCATTTATAGAGCACTATAATTATGATACTGAAGTACCCGAAGTGCCGCACAATAAAAGCTACAAAACCTAGGCATTAATGAAATGTAAAACCCTGCAGTGAGGACCGCTATAAGCACATGCTGACTTTTAAATACTTCCTTTGCCTTAACTACATGGTACGTTCTGGTTAACTCATTATGCCACGATAAGCTGGACCATGCCACACGTCCTAGAAGGGGTGTTAATCAACTGGTATGTCAATTACCAATGGTATACAGATGAAACAAGTAACTAATAAGCTTAAATTTAACCCACACTCAAAAAAATGTTGATTTCCATTCCTTATATTTCATTCAATTTTAAGTTGCTATTGAAGGACAAAAAGGCTCAAACCGTACTTACCAATGTCTTACATTTTGCTTTAAAAAGTAATTTTTAATTTCACCGGTTAGTGTGAAACAAACTTACTAAGTGGATGGTTCTTTGCATTCCATTTGGCGTTACAAACGAAACTAGACTCTGATGGTTTCAATATAGGTTAGTCCATAGAATTCTTGGCGTCAATTTATTCTTAGTTGAAAACTGTAAAAGGGATAATAATCTTTGTACATTCTGTCAATTAGGGAGTGAGACTCTTGTTCATTTATTTGGTAGAATTATGTAAGTTTTCATTTTATGTTTTGGGCTGAATACTCTTAATCTAGACAATACGTTTAGACAACGAGGCTGTCCTTTTCGATATAACTAAAAAATATTGGAGTGCTCTCAATCTGATCCACCTAAAATCTACTTCGTTTGGCAATTAATTGTTCATAACGTGGTTTAGGAAAGAAATATATAATACATCTATTTAAACCAGAAACTAACAACTGTAATTTACTGACACATTATAAAAAATTATAATTGAAATTAGTATTTTTTCTCATTCCAATTAACGCATTGAGATAATAATAACAACCTCAAACATGATCTTGTACTCACGTGTTCATTTCTATTTTCCCACTTCAGTGAATTCAATACAAACAGTAAATGAAGGGGGGGGGGGGGGGGGGGGGGGCAGGTGTTTACAATAACCGACAAGTGGGCAATACGTGTTTATAATTGGCTATGCCCTGAAGCGTCACAATATTATCTGCCCGCACGGATTGCTACCAATTTGGGCCTTAAAATTTCCATGTTTGTTTCACCCACATGAGTTTGTCCAAAGCAAATTACAGAACCCATGGGACGGATCGTAAGCCCATGGGCCTGCTAAACTAAACCGTTCATATCAAAAACTTTGGCCCCGATTTGAGCAGAAAAGAACACAGCCCTGTGTGCCACGGCTTCGTGTGTGTGGCACTGACCCCCGAACACTGCATAGCTTATCTCCCATTAAATTTTACCAAACAGGTCAATGGACTAGACCATTTTATATAAGGGGGGAGGTATACACAGCCCACACTGTATCCTGTATGTATGTTTATCTATTCAGCAAGGACCAGGGTATATCAAACCATAATAGGATTTGGACTTACAAGTGACATGCTCAATTTCAGACTTTTTAAAATATTTTATTTTAGGAAATGTCATTCCTATATCAGGATTCATGTAGAAATCACCCCTATTGAAAGTATGTTGTGATCCGATCACCGAACAGCCTCCAACTTTGACAGAACTTTAGCCAATTTCTTCTCAAATGAGAAGTTTTAAGCCAAAGTAATTGTATCAGAAAGAAATATATATATTCTACTCAAAAAACTGTATTTAGATAATGAACAAGTCGGCGTATAAATCGGTGAAAAAACGAAGAAACGATCCAGGATCCAAGCTCGCGTCTTAAGACTCTGACAGGAAACAACGTGGTAGATCTGGTTCCTGCTTCAATAAGCCTATTCATAAGCGTACCGCGCGAGAACTGCAGAACCAGACTTTAGTGGACTTTGCACACATTACCGGGGTCACCAAACAAAGAAGAAAAACTCTTTGTAATTGGACCAAAAAAAGCCACCCTTTCCTCTAGGCCAATCAAAAATTGTTTTATATAGATTGAGGGAGAATTTCCCATAGTTTATTCTGCCGTGCGATATGGGTCTGTACCGTGTCGGCAACTATTTTGCCGTTCAGTTTACTGAGTGAACCCACTGAAAATGTGGTCAAATTCATGTTGACCCATAGGAAATGCTCGTTTTAGCATTTTTCTCTCGGTTTTAAATTAAAAAAGGCCCTATGTTCCCGACCGTGTTATATTAAGTTTTACACACCATTCTCGAGGCGAGCTTTCAAATGCCGGGCGATCATGGTAAAATACACTGCTGACACTTTTTATTTATGAATGAAAGTTTGCCGATTTTGCTTCAGACGGCCTTCTGTTTTCACGTGCTGAGGGCTACGTTGCGGTCGTCATTGAGCAAATGCACGCAAGTTTTTCATATGAAAATATTTAAACCATTGGCTGAGGCCTATAGCTTTTCCATTTGGGCAATGGGTCTTTGCATACTGCCCACACGGGCTTGCCCAGGCCTTTCCCACACGACAACCATAAGAGCCTTGAATATCCTGCCCATGGGATTGCCCACATTTCCCCTATATGATATGATACCCATGTGCATATGGGTCACTTTATATTCTGCCCATATGGGATTGCCCACATTTTCCCCTTATAATGATACCCATGGGTCACTTTATATTTTGCTCATCATGGGATTGCCACATTTCCCCCATTTATTATGATACCCATATGGGCCACTGTATATTTTACCCATAAGGGATTGCCCGTGTTTTCCCCATAATTTATGATACCCATAGGCTATGGGTCACTTTATATTATGCTTGGGATTGCCCATATTTCCCCCATATATATTGATACCCTTATGGGCCACTGCATATTCTACCCATCATGGGCCGGATTGCCCATGGTTTCCCCATGATGGCCACTGCATATTTTGCCCATGGGCTAGCCCGTGTTTTTCCTGTATGGGACCCGTAGAGTTTTTAATAATGATTCATAATAGACCAACCAGAGTGTTGTAGGTCTCCCCACCGGTCTCCCCCTCGGACCTCCAGGTCTCGGTCTCGGACTCCCAGGTCTCGACTACAACACTGAGACCAACCTTGCAAAACAACTCTCTGCTGTTTTATTGATAACAAATAAGCAGGATACCAGTCACAGATAGTGCATTGACATTGATTTTTTTGTAAGCATCCTTTTTGTGCTGAGCCGTTTTTGTTCTAAAATTCGGCTTAGTTTACAGGTAAAGTCCCTACTCTGCCCCCGACAGGTCCGTTTTAAATAGAAATCCTCATGAAAAGAAACCTATAGTCTCTGTACGGGACGATTATTGTGATTAACTATAGTGATGCGCAAAATCATAGTGCGCAGGCTTCCCATATCCGCAGAAAAGTTTTCCTTGAATTTTGTGTAGGCCTAATAAGACATTTCTACGGTATAAGCATGGAGGTAGGAATTCCTACCTCCATGGTATAAGGGTTCGAGGCCGATACTAACAATCGAACACAATAGTCATTATTGACCTCATTATTTCTTTACAAAATATTCACGACTTGGGGCACTTTCTGTGTCAAGAAATACTTTGACGTATCAACTATCATGTGTTCGTAATTCGACGTCAATTTCGTATGCCCTCTTAGAGGGCCACCTACGACTTTAGATTGTTATTTTTAGGCCTATTTGTTGATTTCGGGGACGTTTGAGAAGATCCAAGTTCGATTTCATTCCCAGCTGGTCACGGTAACATGCTCCAGTGTAGGGAAAGCTGTCCCCCGGAGATTCTGTCACCTCACGAGGGAAGTTAACGTAACCATGGGCTGCACTGAAGGAGGTTTGTTCAAAGAGGGCGCTGTCAGAAGTAATTTCTGGACGCACACAGCTCGGCCGTATTTCGGGGGGACAGCCTCTCTGGGGAAACAGCCTCTCTCTGGGGAAACGTTGGGTCTTTGATTTACTAAAGAAGCAAATCAAAAGGAAAGGGGGAGAGAAATTACTTCAAAGTATAGTATTTATATAATTAGTGTCTGATCATTTTTTTAAAGAGAGGAATTTCTAAATTCTCCGGGGAAAGAAAATTCTGTCGGATGTTTCCGGTTAAAATGTACGAAATAAAAACGAAATCTGAAAACAGAGGGCGCTATTGTAGATCAAACGAGGAGTGGTTGTGTTTACACATTTTCATTGACGGAAAAAATGTGCACACTACTACACACCGACAGATGCACGAGTCACAAGAATGCCGAGACCCAGTCATTGAGAACACCAAGAGAACATCAAGTAAAGTTCACATGTTTTGTGAGATTCTCTGTTCTCTATTAACGAGAAGTAGGAACTGGGGGTGTGGTAAGATGCATTTTTAAGTTCAAGTTGTACTTGTACTTCTTTCTCGATCACTTGAACTCAGCTACCTGTCGCCTTGTTCAAAATCAAGGTTGTTGATTGATTATCTGTCAATAAGACATATAACCCGAAGACAAGTAACCCGAACCGTTTTGTTACACACAAAAAGTTCTCGCCTATGGATGGTCGGAACACGGGCCGTGCTCAATTTTGATGGTGGGCGGAGCTGTAGAGTCCCTCTACTGTCAATGTCTTTGTCTGTAGCAATAGTATAGTAATACTTTAAGTATAGTATTAGTAGCAGTATACTGTTGTTTTATTGGTTTCTTTTCTTTCCTCCATGGTTTCATGCACGAGGGTTGAATGTAACAAACACTCAGACATCAGTCACTTCAGATCAATTCATTGGCTGGTTGGTATATAATGGAGTCTAGATAGAACTGTTGTAAAACGATAGAACTAGAACTGTAGTTCTTCTTCTAGGGAGTACCTAACCCCATTTATAGTGCCAATACTCTGGACTTCCAAAACGAGGTTGCACAATGGCGTTTTAATGTGCTTTTCACAAATCGGATACAATGAGTGACGACTGGGGAAAAAATCTCGGCATAAAAATGTGAGTTTATATTCGAAAAATTATCCCACCTTCTGGAGGTACATGGGCGTAGGGCCAAGGATTGGAGGAAGTCCAGAGTATTGGCACTATAAATGGGGCTAGGGAGTACCTGACTATAGTATATGGAATCCAGCCTATTGGCACTATTTTAGGGCTAGTTGTAGTTTTTATAACTATAGAGGCCTTACACAAGAATAAATGCCTTGATGCACTTTCCCATTCACAAATGAAACTGAAAATAAAAAGACTGGTGCCATTTTGGTGTATTGGAAAATAATGTAGTGTTACTTCTGTACATGACGGGGAACACGACAAAGATGGTGGAAGCCTGATGAAGTTCCGTTGCTGCATTCTGGTTAAGATGGCTGGTACCATACCACAAAATGAATATGAGCTTCTATTGTTATGATTTTTTTTCTCTTTCTTGTATGCTACTTCAGGCCTTCTTCTTGTGGATTGTCAGTAAACGTCTGATGTACCCAACTTTATTCATCCGACCAAGAAACTGCAGACGGATGCCACCCCATGCTCACCATCATCACCAGCATGCAGCCCATCATCAACATGGTGGTGCGCCACGTGTTGGGATCCAGCAGAGATCTCTCCCCACTGCAGGGGGGCAATTCATGGGTTTGGCGATGTGCTTGGGGATGTTCGGCTTCTTCTTTCTAATAAGCGGGGGAATCATAATGGTCTTTAGCAATATTTTAGTAGTTCCAGGTATCGTCATGTTCAGTGTTGGATTTGTCTTCGCCATTTTCTGTGTTGTAGTTTGCATACGAGGTCGAAAACACCGGCAGAACATGGACATTGTGACCCAACGATACTCTGGGGTCACAACTCGAGGATATAGCGAGTCAGGGACACAGTCGACTATCGTCCATCCGCCAACTGCGGGGGCAACTATCGCTTATGGCCCTGGGGCGGAAGGTTACCAAGGGCCACCTGGTCCTCAAGGGCAGCCTCAAGCTTGCCAACTCCAATCTCAACAGTATCCGCAAGGTCCTCCTGTACAGTATGAACAAGCTGGAGCCGATCCCTACCCACCTCAGTAAGGTTTATTTTCAATCTATATTGGCTTAGATTTTATGGAAGAAGGCATTATCTTGAACCATGCACAGATGCTGTTTAATTTAACAAGATTTTATATTGAGTTATTATGAAGGGAAAAAGGGTGAACACTCGACCAACTCAAATTCCTTTGTAAAAAATTATTTCTAAATTGTCACTAGTATGACATTATCTGCATTCTCAAAGGTTTTTTCTGTGTAGAATCTTCTATAATCTTGCCAAAAGAACAATTAAAACTATTGATGGATAACTACCAAAATTTGATACACTTCCAAAATCTTTTTATTCATTTATGTTTTATTTTTTAGAATGATAATTAATGCGCTAACTGTTAACAAGAGTTTTTCTATCCAAGACTCTAAAATTGTGGATTTAGGCTTTAAATGACCACGATAATGTCTACCCAAAGGATTTTACTTTTAATATTGATGACTATTTGTGGATGCGATATGCAGTGCCCAATTTCATAGAGCTTCTTTTAAAGCACAAAAAGTAGCTAAGCACAACAAAATTGTGCTTACTAGACTAAGGTCACCAGCCTTAAAATAATGTCTCATGTACTATTCGTGACTGGTGTCCTGCTCATTTTTGCTTAGCAGCAAATTGTTAAGTAATAGTAGTTGCTTTAAATTGGGCCCAGGTCTTATAAGTTATTTAGCCTATAGCGCTATATCACATCCAAAGGGCATCCCATAGGGCTCATTATCTTTCTCCATACAAGTAGAACTATGTTTGGAATTATAAGACCCATTAATATGAGCACAAAGGTTTACAAAGTGCTTTGGTGCAATTCTTGATGCAGCCAACCATGCCAGAAACACTGGGGCAACCCCCTTCTTTTAAGGATAAGTGTACTGAGTTGTTTTACAGGCATTACACAACTCATGGGCCCTATGGCTGTCTGTCCCATCGGGAGGACAGAGCAATGTGGTAAAGTGTCTTGCTGAAGTGTCGAGACCGGGACTCCAACCCACAATCTGCTTGGTCAGAAACACCATACCTTAGGTCCGATGCGTTTGTCAGCTTGGCCACGTCACACCGCATTCTTAGAACTCAAACTGGCCAAGAGCTATGTATTATTACCTTATTACAGTTTTCATATAAATGGACTGTTTGAAATTGTGTTTATAGTTGCTTAAATTGCTGTATTTCATTCACTTTGTCACATTCCTCGCTCAATGGCTTTCTGTGTTATTTCCACAGAGCACCATATCCTCCAGAACCTGAGAGTGAGGTAATTGAACCATCGGTCCCACCCCCAGCCTATGAGGACGCTCTCAAGCAACAGGTAATAATCTAACAACGAGGACACCTGTATTGTTTTATTTATTGACCATTTGATTCATGATATCAACAGGTCTATTTCATGGGGGGGATGTTGTTTTGAAGCAGTGTAGGGCGGTGGTTCTCTAATGCGGTGGTTCTCTAATGCGGTAGTTCTCTAATGTACAGAATGTGGGTTCGAATCCTGCCCTGGCATGCCTGCTCAGTCCCAACAATCTTGTCCTTGAACATAATTACTTCACTCCAAGCAGGAGTACAAAATTTATAACCTGGTGTCTGTGATAAAGCCTAGACACACCCACTCCCTGTTTTGGGTGGCTTTCTCTATGCTCTGTCACTCCATTAAAAACAAGGCATATCAAGTAATAAACACTGCTGAAAACTAAATGTAGCCGTGTGCACAGGAGTCTTGTTCCAAGGCATTGCAGCTGTGTTCGAGTTAGTGGCTTTGGCTTGATCGTCATGGGAACATGAGATGAAGCATAACAAGCCAATAGCCGCAGCTGCAGCTGCAGCAATACCAATTCAGACATGGCCTATCTTATCATGATGGCCTTTGAGGAGTTTAATACAAACTCTATGGTTTAGATGTCATACACAGCGCCCTCTTCAGGTAAAAGATAAAGAAGCTTGCAAATCAATGCGAGGGGTTTTGAAGCATAGACTCCATGCATCACAGTACTGTAGCCAGCTTTGGAGTACTATTAGTGCTAGAGCAACATAACACCTAGTACATGCACTCACAGGGTCTTATTAAACTGTGAATGAGGTTGACCTACATACACGGTTTCATGGTAGAAATAACCACTTGACCACTGGCCACAGTCCAGTAATTTTAACATTGGACCAGTAAATCCCAAAGAAACAATCCTGCAGTCAAAAGGCTATCTAGACTCTTAATTTTAAAGGTAGGGTTATACTTTGAAAATAACCATGACAACATTTTTGAATTTGTTATCAGAAAGTCTACTTGTTATAAAGATTGTAACAAGCATCCTGTGAAATTAGAAACACAGAAAAATTAACACATGTTTCTGGTCTAGGACATACTGTAGTGATAGCCAGAGGGGTGTCTGGGTGTCTTTTGGACACCCTTTTTAATATTTGGACACCCTGTGTCTGTTTTATCTGTGATTTACTTGTAAATGTACTGTAAATTAACAATTTTGACACCCAGTTTTTAAACTTCCAGCAAATTTGGACACCCTTTTACTAGGCTAAAACGTTGGTCTAAGATACTAGACCTGTGGTCTAGAGAATATTTTCTCAACAGTTTTCTGTAATAATAGTAGTACTCAATAGTAGTAGTCATATTTAACAAAACTTATCATGTGCACCAGTCCATCATAAGAGTGCCAAAGCGCCCACACAGGAAACAAACCAAAACAATATTACACAAAAGTAATAAATTGAAAACGTTTGTTGATGCTTTTGATATACATTTTAACTCTTTCTCTGAAATATGGCATCAATTTTGTTTGATTTTTTTGTTTTTAAGGGAGTTAGTTATGCTTTTTGGTCGTTTAAAAAAAACCGCAATGTTTTTCTGCATGAAGTGAGTACTCCTGACACCGACTTGTAGCAGTCAAACAGCTAAATCCCTTGTCTTCGAGGAAATAGCGAAAATGTATTCATAGTATTTTGTACTCTGTGTAAAAACGTTAACAGTAATCAGAAATAAATTGTTTAACAAAAATCCCTGGTCCAATTAAATATAATATTGAATCGTTGGGTGACTGCTCTATATTCCAACACCCCTATGTTCCGACAACCTTATGTTCCGACAATCCTATGTTCCGACAACCCTATGTTCAGAAAATAAACTCCTGATTTGCTCGCTAAGGTTATGGTCAGGGTTTAAAGGATTAAGAAAATAATTATAGGTTTGTTGGAACATAGGGCTGTCGGAACGTAGGTGTATAAACCAATAGCTGTGTTACCCACTGCTAAGATATCTCCATGCTCTAACAAACTCTGTATGGTAAGACGTCTGCTCTAGAATGGCAAAGGTCATGGGTTAAAATCCCATTCATGTAATTGGCACTATGCCTGTGGATTTTTTTTCACAAGACTCAGGAAAGTACTGAATATGCAGTGTTTAACACACATCGGTGTACATTCTTTATCCCCGATGCAAATTTCACATGTATTGGATTTGCAATATTATAAGTTATCACACAAGCGCGAGTGGAATACGGAAAAATATAGCGCTTCTGCGTCCCATATCCAACGAGGCCGATCACACTCCGGTTCGAGCATCTGATTGGAGGATTAGCGCGTACTGGAAGATAAAAACTTTTAAGGTATGAACCAAGAATCCCGGGGAGGGGAGGGGTGGGGCCTCCCTCCTTCCTCCCACCCCCCCCCCCCCCCCCCCCCCCGGTCTGCATACCTGATGCTATTCTAGTTGTATGTAAATATTTAACTATGCAACGCATTGTGATCAAATTCGTGTTTCGTTGGAAATGTTTGAGGACAATTTTATGGCATTCTGTCTGCCCCATACTGAGAGTTCTTGGACTTATTCTGTGCAGTGATGAATCAATCACAATCAATGGGAAAGTGGGGCTGGATTGTGAAGAGTTCCGGGAGAATTTAAGGACAAAATTTTCTTCCAAATCCTTCATTATCCATTACCAAAGGGAAGGATTTCGAAGGACTTTGGTCATTGGGCCCAAACAACAATTGCTAATATCACAGGGTCAGGCATTCCAATCTTTTCTAAATCCAAACATTTTGGTGTGGAGTTACATAGAGGAGAAGAGGAGATAAGAGGGATTGATTCTCACTCTAGCCAATCTGCCCAGTCTAAGGGTTTTAATATGATGTATCATGTAGCATTTTTGTCAAATGTGAAAACAGTGATTGCTAACACTTTTTTGCTGGTCTTCAGTGGGGTAAGAGTTCAAAACAAAAAAAGATACAAAAAAAATTTTGGGGAGAGAAAGTGGTAAAATGTGCAAAGTCTGACAAACCACATGTAGGCGAAACATTTTCAACAAACCTTTTATAGTAAAAATGTTTTAGTCATTTTTGAGACGATGGTATTTTGAGACTGTGAATGAAAGTACTAACTTAAGACTTTTTAGATTAATATATATATTGAACACTAGGCTAGTGTATAAATTGTATTTGATAAATGTGCTATAAGAATTGAATTTGCATCGTTCGTGAACCAGAATTGTCAATCGAGGGCTCGATTTCACAAAGAGTTTAGATTGATCATTGTTAATTGCTAAGCAAAGTGTGATGTCACAATACAAATCAATATGGCAATACTGACAACTCATCTTAACATGAATCTTAGTGCTTTGTGAAATAGACCAATCCATTAAGCCCTGCCTCCTTACGAGTTGACCAATCACAGCCACGAAACCTGATCACCGTTAGAGCAAAGATCACCAAACGGCTCAAATGGTGATCAGATTACGCGGCTGTGATTGGTCAATGAGAAATGGGCGGGGCTTAATGGATCGGTGTATTGAGCCCAAGACTGAGGTGGAAGATTTATACAGGGGCATATTCCTTTTAAATTTGGCGCTTTGGGGCTATAAAAAGCGTTTGTTTTGAAATTACAGTTGAACATATATATTTTAAAAGTATAATATAATGATTTACATTTAAGTATCCCTTGAAATTGTGTGGTTTTTGTTTAATTTCATGACAGAACACGGTCCGCCATTTTGTGACACCAAATTTTTGACTTCTACAAAATGGCTGACCGTATGTCAGAGAGATTTGAAGGCAATGTGCAATTTTAAACTTGATCCTACGTATACTATCATACAACAATTTTCTGATGTAAAGACCCCATGCATATGACGTCACAGACCCACACAGCGCCCTCACTGAGAACAATAAAGACCTATACATCATTGGCCGAAGGTAGTGCGTGGCGCGTGCACGTTTCAATAGACACAATCGGCGACTGCAGCACGTGACTCATAGTGGGTCTACAAAGTAAACAAACCAAGCAAGTTATGCATAGTAGCGCTCGGAAGCAGCCATGCGTTTCCATTCACACTGTGCGTTGCTTGCTTGGTTTGTTTACATTGGTCACTTGCTGCAGTCGCCGATTGTGTCTATTGTTTGACCCCAGGGATGGAGGCCAATGCAAGGATCCACTGGGTAATGATTATCGATGCTGTTGTTCACATGGACCTCCAAGGGAAATATTTATTTGGCATTTAATAGCAGAACCGATCATGCGATTTGTTATTTTATTTCTTCACATCTGCGCCAAAAAAAAAAAAAAAAAATCGAGAAACGTTTGTATTGCATTATCTTGCCATAATTTATCGTTTGTACCTCATATTCCAACAGTCTAAAAGCACCCCAAAAATGCTGTTAGAATGCACAACCTCTGGAGTCTAATAACATTCCTCCATGGACTAGCGCTTAAATTCATAAAACTGCTCAAAAGTTGGGTGGTGCTTAAGTAATGACCCCGAAAAAAATATTGCGTAATTTATATCCCAAACCGTCCTTGTTGTAATGGGTACAGGTACGTGGTACGGCCCTGTCACCTAGGAATATGCTGTGAATGATTACAAAATTAATTCAACCATAATGTACATACTTATAATTTATTTTGATTATTTTTTATTGTTAATATTCATTGACTTGTCATAAGATGACATCAATCTTTTGAGCATTGTGTTTCTTTGTGGATGAAATAATGGTAACAGACTGAAGAAAAAAAACTGAATGTAAAGTTAACTATTTTTTCTTTGCTCATGAGAATCGCTGAAATATATGTATAGCTGAAATATATGTATAGCTGTTGTAGTTTGGGTCCGTTATTTATATAAATTAAATTATATTATAATATAAGCCCTTTTCACATGACAAAAAAATGACCATGGTCCCTTGCTACCAATTTTACGAGCGCTGATTGTTTATTTGTTGTCATCGTGCGTGACTGATTTAGCAAGCTTTCACACAGATAAAGTACAAAACTAACAACCATTGTGCGCTATGAAAGTGCACACACCACTGGTAACCAGCAACTACTGGTAAATCTGTGAAATAGATAATACTACCAGTAGTATTAAGTCGTTGCAAGTTTTCTGGGGGCAAAACCAGGCTCCGAAAAGCCAGAAAGGGTTTAAGATTTTTTGCCAGGAAAGGTTTTTGGTATTTTAGAAGCGTCACTTACCGATTGCAGTGTTGATAAAACAGCGTGCAAGCTAAATTCCTACATGTACATGTAGCTCAAAACGAATGTTCCTATTGGCTGAATTGCTACATTATGTAGGAACTCAGCCAATAGGAAAATGTTATGCAGTACACACAGCAGGTAACACATTTTATTTAACAGAGTTAAAGGATTGCTGCAAAAAAGATGCACTAGCGTGATTGGGTACAGCCCCTTGACACGCAATGCAAAAGTTCACACACAAAAGTTGTCACGCATGGGCAGTGTGGGAGACATTCTCACAGGACGTCGTTCAATAAACAAAGGTTCCCTTCACACGATGATTTAGCGTACGTCCTTGGTCAAAACTTCCGCTATTTTGTCGTAGGTCAGGACCTCCGACAAAATGTAGCAATGTTGGACAATATTTTACAAGGGACCATGGTCAGTGTAAAAATGTTTGTCCTTTCACACGAGGTACATTTTGTAAAATTTTACAACCATGCTACAATTCAGCAAGGGACCCTTGCTAAATTGCTCTCGTGTGAAAGGGGCTTAATATATATACACCCAAGAAACTCTCGGGTCAGAATTGGGCCGGATTCCGGGTCCCAAGTGACCTGCTCCATATCCGGGGCAGACTGGCCTGGAAATGGTTTTATTAAAATGGTGTTTTTAACTCGGATTCCGTGTCAGTTTGACCCATTTCTGGGTCGTTTTGACACAGATTGCGGGTCATACTGAGCCTGGATCTGGGGCAATTCTGACCAGGAAGCTTTTAGAGTGTGCACGTTTGTGTCAGGGAGTCTAACAACTTACTAAACGAGAATTTAATCAATGTTACTGACAAACTAAGTGTTTGAATTTAGCAAAATTTTCAAGATTTTAAACAATCATGTTACATTTATATAGTACATTTTTACATCATTGTAAGCCTGCTTATTCCGTATAAGTCGACTTGACTAATTAAACTGGAAAAGTAGTATGGCACTCGATCATGGAGTTCCGTGCAAAATGTTGTACATAATAATTAATATCGTGATAAAAACGTATAGACCCATTGCACAACGTGCAGCGTACTTTTATTTATTTATATTTTTTATGAGATATCGCCCAACTCACAAGGCCATGGACGGCCACTCAAGGTGAGGGCTACACATAACTGATTTGGGCTATCGACCCAAATCAATTGACACCAGGGGCACGTTGCCTCCTACTCCTGGGGCTGAAATAGGGTTACCCCTTCACAGTCCTTAAGGATGTAGGCATAGGTATCATCCACTAGGAGCCTGTCTGGTAGAGCAGAATGCACTACCTTCCCAACTTACACGCGCGTCTCTTGTCCGCTATTTTGAGTGTCAAAATGTGCACAAAAGGAATTGACTCAAAAAAAAGGTGGAAATGGTACACGTGCATACGCACCTCCGAACGTCTACTATTTCCGCCTTTTTAGTTGTCAATTCCTTTTGTGCACATTGACTCCCAAAATGGCGGACAGGAGCGCATGTAAGTGCACTGCGCGTTGTGCGATGGGTCTATAGACCTTTCTATTGCAATGTCACAGCCCGAGTTGGAAAGCCTTAAATGCAAAACAAAAACGGATGGCCACAGTTTATAACAATGTTACACAAATATTCAAAAATAGTATTGAATTCGTTGGAAACAAAGCAATCAATCATGGGAGGTATTTTATTTAATTGAAAGTTTGCACAAAGTGTTGCAATTGATTTAAACATCTGTTAACAATAACATGATTGAATGAATTTACTAACATTCGGCCGTCAAGCGTTTTGTTTATCAACAATGGAAATGTCTATAGGCCGTGTTACGAAAAGACACCTTGCGTAATATGACGTCACAAGCCCAAATATTTCCCTCACTGGGGTCACTGGAGAGCTATCATTGGCTGAGAGTTGTGCGCAGTGTGTACACTAAGGCACGTTTCCATTGCTTGACGTCCAATGCAAGGGGTCTATTGTAGTAACAACCGTAGCCGTAGCAACAACCGTAGCCGTAGCCTCACATTCTGATACGGCCTTACGGATTGGGCGCTTTGGGCGCAATAAAGCAATTGTTATGAAATGAAAGGTTGATAAGATGTTTTAAAAGTGGAATATAATGATGCACACAAATATACATCGAAACCATGTGGTTTTCATTTTACGTTGTGAACTAACACGGTCCGCCATTTTGTAGAACCAAAGTTTTGACTCCTCAAAATGGCGGACCGCGTTGTTCACGAATTTAAAGGAAAACCACACAATTTCGAGGGATGTTTGTGTGACTCATTATATTCTACTTTTAAAACATCTTTCTAACCATGTTCATTTCATAACAAAAACGCCTTTCTAGCCTAAAGTACCCAATCCGAAGGCAACGTGTCCCTTTTAAAGTTTGCAATAAAATAAACAAACGATCACAGTTTAGTCTTATGCAATTTTTGTTCCAATATTCTTTGTCTGGTGGAGGGGAGTGGCTACATCATGACAACGATCAACAACGGTACTCAACAATGCAATCAGAGAAAATCTGACATCTTCATTAAAAGATTAATTTCACTGAAAATTGAATCATGACAAAAATTAATCTGCGCATGTTTTCTTGTTCTATCAAAGCATTTATACATACTATTATCTAATATCTAAAGAGTTTAACATGTAACCAGTTTTGAGAAATCTATGATAAAAGACTCGCATTTAAAAGTTCCACATTTAAATTATTTTGGATGCTTACAATTTGATTACTTTCACCTTAATTGGAATTATTTGTATTATCTATACACCATAATCTATTTTCTTGTAAAACGTGGTGTCTCTGAATACAACAAGTTGATTCTTCTTCAAGGAAGATTATTTTGCACTAAAATAACACCATCATTTTCATAAATGCAAACATAAATCCTAACATTAACACACACAAAATCAGCCACCAAATACAAATCAACATCATTAAATACAAATACCAATCAAAAGAAAGAATCTGAAGGTAGTTTAAATAATTTAAGCATAAACAAATAGTTGTGTTAACCACCTCACTGATTAAGCAAATTGTTGCACGACGGCCAGAGGAGGTACCAAGTGACTTTCGAGGTATACACCCTATACCCCCGGGTAAGAATACACCGATCCATTAAGCCACGCCCATTTCTCTTTGACCAATCACAACCGCGAAATCTGATCACCATTTGAGCCGTTTGGTGATCTTTGCACTAATGGTGATCGGGTTTCGCGGCTGTGATTGGTCAACTGGTAAGGAGGTGGGGCTTAATGGATCTGTCTATTGAACCAGAGTTTGGGTCTCATGTGGCCTGACCCATTAATGGGTCATTTTGACACAGACTCCGGGTCATATTAACTCAAAAATGGGTAAGGCCCCATGGTAGCCGGATCTGTGTCAAATCTGACTGGGGAGTTTTTAGAGTGACCATTCACGCAGCAGTCGGACAGCTTAATGCAAAACATTTCGGTTATAAAAGGCACCTGGCAGTGGTATTTTTTCAAAATAAAGCTTTTGTCATTAATATATACATTATTTTTTATGAGTGGAATGTGAATAAACAATTTGCTAAGGTTAAAAAATTGTATTTTTCTTTTAATTACAAATTAAAAAATAGGCCCCCCTTTACATGGCGCTGTTCGTGACGTCAATCGAGGCAGGAGAAAATGTGTAGTCTGGCCCCGTACATTACGTCTGGGTACCTGATCAGTATGATGCGTTTTCGTATTCGGACGTCACCACCCAATGCAATCCTAGGACAGTGTACAGTCGACTAATATACGAGACGCCAGTTTATACGAGGTTTTTCACCGGTCCCGAACTGTCCCATGCGCGTTTCTATGTCTTAAAAACGGAAGATACGAGCATGGTCATAACGAGAACACGGATAATACGAGGTATTGTTTTTCCACCAGAAACATTTCGCTGGTAACCTAAGCTTCACTGCAACTTCCCTTGCACACTACTACCAACGAAAAAATCCAAGCGTTCGCTGCATAGCTCTGAAAACGACGTCGGACCGGACCACTTTGCCCTCGTTAGCCTAACTTTCGATGCCCGTAACTGCCTATATTTGGGATCTGCAGGAAAACAATGCTGGCTGACCCCATCTTTAGTCGTTTTGCTGCATCCAGCAGCAATTTTCGCTGGAAAAATGCAAGAAAAAACCCCCTTTTGGATAACCAAACGAAACGTACAATCTCACTACCTGCACGTGTATATACAACGTAAATGCAGGCAGTTCGAGTGGGGTCGATGTTCAATCGAGGCGAAGTCTTCCTCGATTGACGTCACAAAAAGGGATGGGCGGAGTCGCCCCCAAACAACTTTATCTATTTTTTTAACATATAAATACTGACAAACAATTACTCAAAAAATTGTTTTATTGTTAATATACATATACTCTTATATGAAAAAAAATATATAATTCTATTTCCAGGTGACTTTAAACAATGTTGTTATATAAGATTTTAAAAAGAATAATAAAGGGGGGGGGGGGGTGGAGGAAAAAGCGGAGTAAGACTCATGTGTGACGATGATGGAACTTGGTTTGTACTCGTATGGACGCGTGCTGAAGCTACCAAGATTTAGAATAACATTATCCCTGTCGGCCTTTCACTTTCGTATTATACAGTGGAAGAGTCCTTCAGGGCTAAACACATGTGTCTTAACGAGACTTTAGTAAATAGAGTATGCCTACAGCAAACAACTTAGCCCATACTGTAATAGCATCAATCTATCAATAATGTAGTGTATAGCAAATAATTCAATCGATTAAATTAAATCAGTCAGTTGTTCATTTTAAGCTATTTGGTGAAATCTTGCTTTTCTGCATGTGATGTCGAGACAACTGCCATTTTTCTTGATGTGAAAGGCAAAGTGCGGTATCGGTAAACTATATCGGGGTGGGGAATGATTCGTGTTAATCTGAGCTCAGTGAGTCCAATTTTCATGCCAGTTACAAACCTATTGGCGTCTTAGGTATGTTTATATTTATTTCAGTTAGATTCCCCTTAACAAAATCATGAATAAATTGGATATTGAATGACAGTTGAGACAGTCGAGGTGTGTTACCAGGTGTTTTCAACAGACGGAAATCCATAAACTAGTTCCTTTTGAATACTACTAACTTTTCCAAATCAACAACAAACACCGACTCTCTTTTATGTCGAATATTTTCTCTAAAGCGACTTTACTTCCAAGGGTGTCGTTTATAAAAATGTATTTTATTATCAACCGCTCTCTTGTGCTCTTTACTAAGTAATTTGTATATCCATTTTTGGAGTAATTACCAAAATGATGCACTCCCTTTAAAGAATACTTGGTTACTTAATAAATAGTTTGGCAAACGTGTTGATGAATAAAATAATCATTTGTTTACTTTATTTATTTATTTATTTATTTATTTCCAGGCATCACACAAACATAACATACAGAGAAATAACACTATAAATAGGACTACAGAAAACAAGCCTGCGGATAACCAAAAAGCGAAAATAATCACTATCTAAAGGTGATCCAGACAAAAACAACCTACAAAGGAACGTAAAAGTACAAGAGAAAATACGTCATAAAAGGTTTAAAATTACATAGAAAATATATGTACTACGCCAGTAGTACACCATAACATTCAACCAACTATTGGTGCAGAAAATACCTGCAACTTTTTTTGTTCATAAAGTATAGACAATAAAATTACGCGAGAGGCACTCGATATTAACCCAATGAAGATTGTGATGGTATTGATACAATACCCTTTCAGTGCAAAATTTGTTCAACACCCAAAACATGTGATGACATCATTTTGAGAAAAATGGACCTCAACATTTTTGTACGGGGATGTTTTGGTTCAGTCCTGACTTTCAATAGAATTTAATCAAAACAGCCTTGAATGTGACATTTTGACTGTCAAAAAATGTCTCCTTGGAATGTAAAGATCCGTTAGTTATTGAATTACAATGACGTCATGTTTCAAATTTCGCTCAGAAAAAGTCAGTTATGAACCAAAACATCCCTGTACAAAAATGTGTGACAAATTTTTCTCAGAATGCTGTCATCAGATATTTTGGATGTTGACATTTTTTCTCACTGGAAGGGTATTGAATAAAATGACAATTTACACCATTTTAATGTGAGGTTAGAAACTTGCAAAGTTTTCCCCACTCACATGATGAGGACTATATCTATTGGAAAATTAAGCGAATGGTAAAAACGTTGTGCTTACTCCATCACATGATAATACTCATATTGAACGCATATGAATACAATATCCCTTTCAGTACCAACACATATTGGCTACTTATGCCATGGTGACCAGAGACATTTCCTTGACATGGCTACCTGGTGACCAACACTATTTTAGGAAAATTTCAGGTTACAGCGCCCTCACAAGGCAGATTGGGGTTAGCCTAGGTCCTAGTCACATAATGCAAGTTGAGCAAGCAATTAAATTACTGTTTCCTTTGGCATATTGCCTTGGACTAAATCATTGCCTTAAACATATATTTGAGGTATGGTATTATGACCACTAAATACACAATTGAGTAGTTTAAATGTTTAAGCTAAACATTTGTCAAGTAGCTGTTCATACCAATCTGCATGAGACATATTTTTGAAACGTTAAATAAACATAAGGTTTTAAGATATTACTTTTCAAACAGCATCCTCCCCCCCCCCCAAACCCGCCCAAAAATAAAAAAATATTGGTTGAGCCTCACCGATCTGGGAGTTGGTGACTATACCCATGTTGATCAATAGGTTAAGGCTGCCATTTAGATTGTTGGCAAATTATGAATCCTCCAAAAAACAAAAGGTTTTAAGAATTTGTTTAGGAAGCAACCCCCCCCCCCCAAAAAAAAACCCGCTCCTAGGAAAAGACATTAAATATAAACAAGAGAGTTTGGATTACGCACAATATGACTTAGAAATAAATGACTGGTAAAACCAAAAGTTAAATTTTTGTATACATTTAATGACAAAGAAGGAACTGACATAAAAGAACATTAAATATTGCCCATTTATAAATGTCCGCCAATAAATTAGGTTTTGGTCCGTATCTCCGTCTATGAGCCTCACATACACAAATTATAATTGCCATGGTGGTTCAGTCACTTTTAAAAGGCGGCCATTTTGATTATTATAACATTAAAAATAAACAAGAGAAGTTTGATTAAGCACAATATGAACGTTACTCGAACAAAATAACTCATAAAATATATGTTTTACCTATCATTCACCAATATGTAAAGAAGAAACAAACATTAAATATTTCAAAAGTGCTATACTTGTATTTTCTAAGTACCATCCTCCCCCCCCCCCCCCCCCCGCCTCAATGTTGGAAACTTGAATGTATTAAGGATCCAGGAACCCAACAAGACACACAATTAAATAATTGCATCAGTCGGTTAAGGCGGCCATTTTTATAATAAAAATGGCCGCCAAACAATTTTGTTTTGGCCCGTAACATAAAATATTGCCAGGTTTTCAGGATGCTGGAACCCAATGAGACCAAATACAAACAATGTGGTAGAGTTGCTTAAGTCGGCCATTTTGAGTATTTTAAAATTAGTTTCTGAAACCTGAAATAAACATGTTTTAATAAATTCCTTTTGAAGCACCCCCCAAACCCGCTCATAGGATTGCACATTCAATAAACAGAAGAGAGGAACTGGACAAAAATTACTCCTCAAATCAAATTTACACCTATCATGAACCAATATGTAAAGAAGGAACTAACATTACATTTTGCCAAAGTGCTATACTTGTTTTTTCTAAGTACCATCTCCCCCCCCATGCTATACTTGTTTTTTCTAAGTACCATCTCCCCCCCCCACCCCCATGCTATACTTGTTTTTTCTAAGTACCATCTCCCCCCCCCCCCCGCCTCAATGTTGATTGTTGGCAGGCATGCGATTGTGGGATTCAACATTGTAGCGGGGGGGGGGGGGGGGGGGGAGTATTCAGAAAGTTTATAAAATTATTCGTTTGGTGTGGAAATTCTCCAATAATGGTATAACCGCTTTACAAATTTTTTACATAATTAACTTAATAGTTGAATTGTTGACCTAATTTATCGCTTGGTGTGGAATTTCTCAAAGCATGGTATAACACACATTGGCTTGATACACTGCTTACAAATCGTGCGAGTTTGTTTCCGATTAGAGGTGGAACTGCATACAACACAGTCACGTTTCTTCCCGTCAACATTCGGACCTGGAAAGTGCTGAGTTGAAAGGGCGTTTGAAGCACTTGACACTTTACGGGCATGGTGAACTGGGTTGTTCTCGAAGCTTGAAATAAGTGCCTCTATCACCTTGACCCGAAAATCCAAAGTAGACAAGCTCTTGTTTGTATGGATGCTGTTGTATACGACATTAGCATTGAGCAAACATATGTCTAGGATTGTAATAAATACACGTTTCCACCATTTGAATGTTTTGTGGGTATGAGTATAGTACGTGCATAATTGTCCTGCCAGATCCGTGCCCCCCATGTATTTATTGTAATCCTCGACTATGCACGGTTTTTTGATATGACGAAATCCTGTTGAAGTTTTCCGGCTCCGAATCTTTTTACTAGTGACACTGCAATCGCCATAGTTTGAGAGGAGAGTGACACGTTTTGTGTCCTGCCACATAACGCATAGTTGGCCTGCTTTCTGAAAAAATTTGGGATCTGCACCGCTTTTCATAGGAAATTTCTTGGAGTTTGCTACGTCGGGTATCCCTAGGGTGGTATAGCGCACAGTTCCACAAGCTCCGAATCCTAGCTCAGACAACTTGGAGAACAGAGCCGGGCTAGTAAACCAATTGTCCATGTAGATGCAATGTCCTTTATTTTCGAGTCCCTGCAAAAGGTTCAATACTATGTTGCCTGGTGCCCCTATTTCGGATGGATGGTTTGTCTCAGGATCACTTACAGAGGACTGTCCTTGTGGGCACCTGGGCTGCGATCCTGTGAACAACTCCCAGGCACATGTGTACCCTGTGTCGGATTCGTTCAATGAGAAAGATTTCAATCCCCATTTTGCGGCTTTTCTTGGCATGTACTGCTTGAAGCTCACCCGTCCTTTGAATTTGACCATCGTCTCGTCCGGTGAAAGGCTTCGTCCCGGCTGGTACACCCGGAGGAATGATGGTAGTACAATGTTTAACAGTGGCCGTAATTTAGCAAGTTTGTCACGGGGAGAGTCGCCCTCGACATCTCTGTTATTGGCGAGGTGAAAAAATCTTAGGATTGCAGTAAATCGGTTACGAGCCATGGTTGCTGAGTACAGGGGACTTCGTAGAATTTCAGACCTGGACCAATGCATGGAGTAACGAGGCCTTTTGTTGATTCCCATGCAAAGAAGTAGGGCCACGAATGCCATCATTTCAGGTACATCAGTTGGTCTCCATGCACACTTATTTTCTGCCCCCGCTCCCAATATTTGTTCAGCATAACGATTAGTCTCTAGTACCATCATCTGCCACACTGCTTCACAAAAGTACAGTTTGAAGATTTGTATGGGGGAGAACGAACTGAAGTCTTCTGTAGCCCCGGTGTTTGCTGTAAATTTAACAGGCGGTCGCCGTGTGTAACAGTTGGCTTCACGCCATCCACACCTGAAATTCGGCTTTTTTTTGGTCTTCTTACCCTTCTTAGAATAGGTTAATGTTGCTGTTGATGTCGAGGCCCTCGGCTCTGTATCCTCACTGTCTTCTGACGTCTCCGAGTCCTCAAGTGGCGATTCCTCGTCAGATGACATTTCTGAACCACTGTCTGCGAAAATTTCTTCCAAAATTTTATCATTTTCTTCAGCCATGTTGTCAGAATGATCTCTTACTCAAGAATGCGTGGGGGACGCTTTACGATCCCGCTTAAATTTTAAAACTTGCGACGCTTCAGGGCACACGCGGCCAGCTTGTTGCCAAGGGGATGGACGCAGGCGATTGAGGGGGCTATTAACATTTTGATAACTTACTTTTTTTCGATGTGCCACAGAGGCTCATTGGTCACCAAGAGTGCTAATAATTACGTGCCATACGGGCTCATTGGTCACCAAGTGGGATGTTGTTTTGAGCCGCTATGGCACGGCGGTACTGAAAGGGTTATAGCAGAATAAACTCGAGGTGAAATCTGGACTGTTCTATTTCTTGAGGCGAAGCCGATTGAAATGGAACAGTCTATATTTCAAGAGTGAATATTCTGCGATATTGTATGAACAAAATGCATCCTGTCTAAGTTAGATATACCTCACACATAAATTCTTGTCGTTTGATATTTTAAATATAATTCATGTTATTTCAACAGTAAGTAGTACAAAGTGTTGAACAGTTTATAATTTATTTCAACACTACGTCACAAATCTCACACACGCTTTCAAACTGCCATTAGAAAAGTACACCAGGTTGATGTTTATCATAGGCCTAATTAAAATATGACAGATTTGAAAAGTATTTATTTTATTTTTTTATTTTATATAAAAACTATTAGAGGGCTTATACAATACACATGATAAGGGGGCACGCGGAAGATCGCGCGCCAGCTTTTTGTAACAGTTACACGGGACTCAAATACGCACTGGTGGTCGAAGTGAACACCAAGGTCAGTCTAATAATAAATGGAAAGCTCGTTACCAGTCGTGCACGATCTCGCCGCGCCATTTCTTTCTTCTTCCGATAATTCCTTGCTCGATTAAATCCCCTGGAAGTGTAACTTTGAAATATTGAAATATATTGGATATGTTTATTAAGTCTTGCGGTTGACCATTCAGGAGTAATAATAATAATAATAATATTTAAAATTTATATTGCGCCCCTTACATACAAAATGATCAAAGGCGCAGAACACATGCTAAAAAGCACAGAATGGAAGAAAAAGACAAAGAAAAAAGACTGGTCACCAGGCCAGTGCCCAAACAAAAGTATGGGGATACGTCTGTCCTGCCAACAGTGAACTAATAGTTACTTATTACATAGGCCTATCCCTGCTGGCATCGGTAATGTTTTGACCTTTTCAGGAGACAGACGCCTCTAACCCTATCCATGCTAAAAATCTGACTAACTGGCAAGGTGACCATAGAAGAAAGACACACTAAAAAGCGGCGTTAAAAAGGTGGGTTTTTATATTACATTTAAAAGAGGTAAGTTTCTGTTCGCTACGTATATGAAACGGTAGCGCATTCCAAAGCTTAGGGGCTGCCACAGAAAAAGCCCTATCACCAAATTAATGTAGTCAACATTTTACCAGAAGGATAATCCAAGAAAATACCATTATTCCCTGACCTAAGTTGATATGAAGATACTTTCCGGATGGAAACAAGATCCTGTAAGTACTTTGGAGAAAGACCATGAAGAGCTTTGAAGGTCAACAAAAGGATTTTAAAATTAATCCTGTACGAAACAGGCAGCCAATGTAATTGACGAATATTATAGGTGTAATGTGTTCAAACCGGTGTGTGTTAGTAACAATTCTGGCAGCAGCGTTTTGAACCCTTTGTAGTTTAGCTATCTGTGACTTTGGCAGACCATACAAAAGGCTATTACAATAATCAAGACGACTGGTCACAAATGCATGAATTAGTTTTAAAAGAGAGTCTTGTGTTAGGAATTGACTAATGCGTTTGATGTTGTGAAGATGAAAAAAGGCTGCAGAGCAAGCTTTATTGATGTGGGTGTTCATTGTAAGTTCAGAATCAAACCATGACCCCAAATTACGAACACATGTTGTAGGAAAAACTTTAGCATCACCTATGTGACCAGCCAGACTTGTTTCTCTTTGCTGCCAGGCCCTTGTAAATACTCATAGAGATTGTCTAATTCTCCTTGTAAATAGCACGCGATGCACTTGCGATCGCGGCGCACCAGGCGATGTGTTTATATTTTACGGCGCCGCCAGCGTCTAACATTGTACACTCTAGCGCCCTCTTTAGTTTGTTTACGCTTGTAGTTAATTTGCGTAATTTATTCAAGCCTCTTTAGTTTGCTTTGCGCCTGTAATTAATTTGCCTAATTTATTCAACTTTTGTATTCATGGGATGATGCATTCCTAGAATACCCAAAATTGTACCTGGGAATAAGCAAGTGGAGGTAGCTGCAGCGACACTCACATATTTGGCACGATCGAGGCCACACCTTTCCTGAGAAGTGGAAGGAATAATTTGTCGCCGGGCTGCGAAATCCTAATTTATTGAGCCCTTGGTACAACCCCGACTTTGAGGCAAGGAGTGAGGTGGAGCAAGATCCCCGTAAGTACTTTAACTTAAAATTTATTATTGTCATATACTAGGTTTTACTTGCACAACCCTTACACTTTTAAGACCGAAAATGCATTTTGTATACCTCACCGGGGTCGGCAAGATTTAACATGGATTTAGTGCCGAACATCGATTTGATTCAAGATTTGTTCAGTTATTGCAGATTTAGCTAAGACTTGAGAAGTTTTGAGGTAATAATTATCGACTAATATACCTCCAAGTGTTGCGAAAATAGTCTGAAATACTCACAACCGCAGAACTCAAATATTATTATTTTCTCTCAGATAAACTTTATTGTAATTTTCACTCATTTTGTGCTATTTTCAGCCCCACTTTGCAGAACTTATGGCCTAGTCAGCTAGTTGGATTGAGAGTAGTTCATGCTTGCAAACATCGATTACTCCATTATAGGATATGTCTTTTATGTACTAAGCGTACAAAAGTGTTTTGAATAGATTTATATTTATTCATATCAGAAAAGATGTTGCATTTTAAGGCAACTTAAACTTAACTAACTCCTGTCTTTTCAAATTGAGACGGAGATTTATTATATTGATTTTTGGAGATTTTACTTGTGTAATTTCAATGTACTTAAGTTTGGTTCTTTCTTTTAAATTTCAGAGAACCATGGCTGTCGTTTTATTTTCCGTATAACATATACTCACAAGCCTGTAAATACCCAGAATAAACTAACTTTATAAATCAAAAACTATCTCGTTGTCACTCCCTGTGTAACTTCCACCAACTCGGTGTGTGTTAGTAACAATTCTGGCTGCAGCGTGTTGAACCCTTTGTAGTTTAGCTATCTGTGACTTTGGCAGACCATACAAAAGGCTATTAGAATAATCAAGACGACTGGTCACAAATGCATGAATTAGTTTTAAAAGAGAGTATTGTGTTAGGAATTGACTAATGCGTTTGGTGTTGTGAAGATGAAAACAGGCTGCAGAGCAAGCTTTATTGATGTGGGTGTTCATTGTAAGTTCAGAATCAAACCATGACCCCAAATTACGAACACATGTTGTAGGAAAAACTTTAGCATCACCTATCATGATATTGGAAATATTAATTTTCTTCAACTGCTGCTTTGATCCGATGATCAAAAATTCACTCTTAGCATCATTAATTAGAAGCCGGTCATGCAACATCCATTGCCTGATGTCCCTAATGCAATCTTCCATTATAGTTACAGCAGCTTGACAAGATTTATCGTCAGGTCTAAAAGATAGATACAGCTGAGTGTCATCGGCATAACAATGAACATCAGGCAGATGATGCTCAACGATGTCAAACAATTCAGAGGCATAGACAATGAATAAAAATGGTCCTAAGCAGGATCCCTGAGGAACACCACAGTTGATATTAAACTTTTCTGATAAGGTACCTTGAATAGATACGCGTTGACTTCTATCTGACAAATAAGACGAAAACCAATCGAGGGCCTTGCCAGTGACTCCAAATTTAGACTGCAGACGTTTCAATAAAATGACGTGACCAACAGTATCGAACGCTGCACTCAGGTCTAGGATAAGCAGAATAACATGTTGGGAATTCATCCTCATCAGTAAATCATTGTTAACCTTTATAAGAGCCGTCTCTGTACTGTGATGCTTCCGGTAAGATGATTGAAAAACCGGAAACATGGAATGTTTTGACATGTGACAATAAAGTTGGTCACAAACGGCCCTCTCAGTTAATTTAGAAATAAATTGTAAGTTACTGATTGGTCGGTAGTTTTCTAATTTCAAATCGAGATTGGTTTTTTTTTAATAAAGGGCGTATTAAAGCTTCTTTCCAGTCAGTAGGAAATGTACCAGATACTAATGATGAGTTTATAATGTTGGTAAGTACTGGAAGCAAAACATCAAGGCACTCACCCACAAGGTTAGTAGGCATGGGATCCAGAGCGCATGATCCCTTAGAAGAATTGACAACAAGCTGTTTTACCTGTGACTCGGTTAATGGTATGGAACTATCAAACAGGATATTACTGGACATTGTTTCAGATGTAAAAGATAACGTTCTGTCAACAGAGGTTGAAACTTCAAAGTCATCAAGTTTAGCATGAATATTAGATATTTTCTTTACAAAAAAGCTACCCATATCATTAGCAAGAGTCATTTTATCTTTAAAAGGTGGAAAGAGGACGTCATCACTATGCCCAAGCAGCTTTTTAGATGCTCTAAATAATTTCCTCTGGTCGGAACTAGTACTTTCGATAAAGTCTTTGTAGAAATTGCAGCGAGCTTTATTAAGAAGAAAGGTTACCTTATTTCTTAATAGCTTATATTTTGAAAGATCAGAGGCCATGTTTGTTCGTCGCCACTTCTTTTCTGCACGTCTCCTCATCCTCAAGGCAGAGTTGATTTCTTGATTAAACCAAGGTAGACGGGGCCTATATAGCGGTGACCATCTTGGACTTTAATGGGGCATGTGTGTTGAAGATACCAGCTAGTGTAGTATTATAACATTTCGTAAGCTCCTCAAGACCTTGAGGAGTGTCCCTGCACAGCCTAGAAGAGACTAAGTCACTTTTCAAGCAATTAATGTCAATGGATTTAATATCCCTATAAACAATCTGTTTAGCAGGAAAAGAAGACTTGTTTTGTCTTGTTTTGTTGCAAATTGCAAATAACAGAAAAATTATCAGAAAAAAGGTGGTGAGGTGTCGGGGGGCTGTTAAGAACCATGTCCGATTTCCGGGTAATAACAAAATCTAGTGTGTGACCCATCTCATGTGTAGGTTTGTTAACATGTTGCTGGAGACCCATGGATTCAAGAAGTGTTAAAAAACGTATAGTGTTTGGATCGTCAGAAATGTCAACATGGATGTTAAAATCTCCAGTTATTAAAACTGGTTCAGAAGATAAAATAATGGATTCTAAATAATCAGCAAAATCAGTGATAAACCGATTAACTGTACAAGGGTGGCTAACTGAGTAAGGTGGCCTGTAAATGATTACAAGTCGTAATTTAAACGAATTAATCCCTACAGACCATTCTGACAACTCAAATGAATCTAATTCATCTCCAGCAATTTTCTTGACATTCAAATGATCACGAAACAACAAAGCAGTGCCTTCCCCACACGGTTTTTCTGTGGATGATCCAGCAATCTAAAACCAGGTGGAGTTGCTTCAACCTTGTGGGCAACATCCATATCTGTAAACCAAGTCTCTGTAAGGGCAAACAAATCAGCCTTACTATTAATAGCATAAGAAACAAAATCATCTGTTTTATTTTTAAGAGATCTTCCCTTAAGCAACAAAGTTTAAATAGATCATCAGATGAGTCGGCAGGATTTACAACAATGTGTTTAAGGACAGGAGTACGGTTTTCCAAAGCTAACCTATTATGAACATAATCAAGCCGGTGACCAATGTGACCAGGAATTTTACACTTATAGTTACAATGACCCGCTCTATTACCCCTGAACCGAAAAATTCCATTCGCTTTCAGAAGCGAAAACAATCCAGGCTGAATGGAGTGATAAAAAGTCTTACGGATGTTAAAAAGCTGACTACGGGAATACATTATTTGTATTACTAGACATGTTAGAATGCGAATTTTCTGTATGCATAAAATGCAACTAGTCATTGCTAGTGCATCCAATACGAGGGCCTGGGTTAACAGAAATATCCATAAATATTGTTATATCCTTTGGAGGGTCATGACCAGGAATAACTAGAGTAGTTTGGCCATGTTTGGACCATTTGACTAATGGAACTTTTGAGAAATTGAATCAGTACGGCACAGCTGTAATGTTACCCCATGACAGGGTGTGATTGGCACAACAAAATTAGTCAGACACATGTACTGATCTGAAGACACAAAATACTCATTTCTGACAGTCTCAGCATCAGCAAAGATTTGAACCAGTTGTGACTTAGGGCCTATGTATGATAAAAAGCAGATGTAAAAACACCAACAGACGAGCACGGGCACTAATGGCAACAGCCATGGTGAATACACGTTACAAAATAGTGAACTCGACCGGAGATAAAAACACATCAAAAACATCAAAATAACAAGCAATACGTATCGGATAAAGCACCAAAATATATCACAAATAAGCACAGAAAGCTTACCAAACACGTCAACAATAAATATAAAGACGATGCCAAAAACTCAGCAAAGATTAAACGGATAAAAATAAGCAAGCACTGGCAGAGAAAAATAGACAGTGGCAGCTACAGAACAGCGCCCTCATAGAAGTAATAGAGTGTGTTTCGTGTGTTTTGGCGACCCCAACCAAAAACATGTTTGAGCTTTTGTCATTGGTTGAGCATTTTCGCATGTTAGTTTGAACCATTGATCTCTATTTTATTTACTGGATAGGACACGTCGAGCGTGTTGTGCACATTCGATGAACAAGAGTGCGGCACCCAGAGTACTCGCTCTAGAGAGAGCGAGTTGGGCCCATCCATATTAAATTGTCCAATCCAGTCAATCAGTGTTGTAGTCGAGACCTGGAAGTCCGAGGGGGAGGGGAGACCCGAGACACTAAAAAAAGGTCTCGAGACGGGGTGGGGAGACCGAGACCGAGACCAGGAGACCGAGACCAGGTCTCGAGACCTAAAACAGTCAATATTATTATAGACCTTATGCATTGACGTCACCAAGCCGCCATCTTAGAGGTAAACTGATGATGAAACAATGGAAACGAGCTGATTTGTACGCGCGGCGCACAAGACTGGCCAATGAGCATCTTCCTTTTGACCTCTAGGTGAGGGCGCCCTACTCAAATGACGTCATATGCATAAGGTCTATTAGAGATCCATTGTTGAACCGCTGTGACGCGGCTGTTCCCTTCCGAACCCAACCTTGTTCCCAATGTTGATCGATCTCCCACCAAACCGTAACCGACTTTGTTTGCTCAGTTAATCCCGAATTTTGACGTCACAGATTCGCAATGAATAATTCTGAAGAGTTGCACGGTGGGCAATTCCTGCGAAACACGAAACCAGCCCTGTGACGTCAAAATTCGCTTCGCATTCGCATTCGCAGGAAGTATGAACCGGGCTTTAGGCTTCGTTTTGATGGCGGACTCTAAAAACTATCGGGAAATATCAATCGAATCCTTTTTTTAAATGAAATACTTTAAAGCATAACAATTAAACAATCTAATTTTGTTTTTACCCTACACGATGTGTGTTCAGAAATTAACATTTAATTAAAATTAAAAAATCTTGATAAAATTACAATTATAGTTCCATCGCTTCAAAATAAAATGAAGGTATAGTACCCTTTAAGAACAGGAATTTTCAAGAGATGTACCTACGTCATGAACTGTTTCTGGTTACCCAACCGTTTTTGCGTAGCCCTTGAAACTATCAGAAACTTGTTTCCGGTTATGGTCGTCCAAACAAGCCCCTGTGTTGGAGACTCATCAAGACATTGAAAACACATCAAAAACGCATCAAGTCATAGAAACAATGAGGAGAAATTAGTAAATGTTCTTGCAAATAATTTTGTTTCAGAACGAAACTTCATTTTATTGCGTTGCGTACAGTATGGTGTGACGACCCGCGTTTCAATTTTTAAACCGTCTTGAAAATACGCCCGCATTGACGTATGGTGGCGCAACGTTTTATCAAACAAAAAGAGCGGCAATATTGTCAAAAGAACAATTTGAAATAATTGTGTATTTCTTTAAAAAGTTACCATTACAAATTGAAATGTTTCCCGTTGTGAACTGCTCTTCGTTGGTATCGCAAACGGTGAGCAGCTCCCATGCCAGCACAAAACCGTCATTAATGATTTACTCACGGGATAATGGAGCCTGTGTTGTGTTGTATATTTTTTCAAAACATACAATTATATTTGATACAAATTTAAAAAAATCTGACGCAAAAAGATGAGGCTATGAAACTAAAAAGGTATATGTTTCTGTTGTATTATTAAATTATAGCAATATCCCATTGGGTGCTATATAAAGCCATAAGTTTATGAATGAACATATTCTGTTGAAAATGATTGGGAAATTAATACAGTAGGGCCTAACACGTGTCTGTTAAAAAAAAAAAAATTTACAAGAAATTTGGTAAATACATAGTTTTAACTCAAAGGATGTAAAATCACTGGTACATCGTTAAATTTGATAGTCATTACCTGCTTTGCAATCTAAAAACAAAGTTTCAACAAAATTGTATATTTTCTTTGCTCCGGATAAACAAATTTAATTTCAAATTACACTAAACACACAACATCCACAGAAGTCATTAAAATTATTGATTCCGGTCGCCAGCATTATCCCGAAAATAGAACAGCTTTGTAATAACAATATTATTCACAATAATTACCAAATTTATAACTGGTTAAACATTGCAACTTGCTTCCTCTTGCCCCGCGCAATAAACTACATCAGTGTCATCAGTTTCTATGAAGTATAGACCGGTTGGGCAGGGCTTGTGATATGCTACACCATTGGCGCATTGGTAGAACATCGTACAGTCGTTGGGGTCGGCATAGTGATTATTGTCACGTCCTTTCGTCGGGCAGTTGAAGCTGGTTACCGATTTGTCGCTGGTTACCGGTGCCTTGCCGGTTGCGTAAGTAGTAATGGTTGCCGATTGAGAAGCTGGTACACTTCCCATCACCTCACCATTTACGACTGCAGAAGCTGCAAATATAAGAACACATTTTGTGTTGACACAATAGCAATGCTTGTGGAGACAGTCTTACATTTACCCCAAAAAGTGAAAATTTAATGTTGTTAATCTCTGGACAATAGTATTGAACAAGGGTGTCTCTTCCGTTTGATGATAAACCCAAACTACTTAATTAATTCGTCAATGTAAATACAAGTACATGTTGTAAAAATTTATTTTCCCAGAATGAATTGTTGCTAAGCGCATTAAATTTATGCCTACCAGAATAGGGTTACCAGCCAAAATATCATTTCACGTGTATCATCTGTGACTGGTATCCTGCTCAATTTGGCTTAAGCATTATTTTTGCATCCACGCTCATATTTGAATATACCAGTGCTTACATCCTTATGGACCGTGAAGGGGGTAAGCCTGTTTCAGCACGTGCAGCAGGTGGCAACGTGCCCCTAGTGACAGTTGATTTTGGTCAATAGCCCAAATTAGTTAATTTTAGGCGATCTCTCATAATTTTTTTTAAAAATTGATTTGTCAAAATAAAGTATAACCTAAACACTTTCGAACTGTGTTGCTATAATTATACAGGAATCTGTACCCGCTCTTTATATACTTTTCGCCAAATCAAAACAACACCAGAGTATTCATGTTTTGTTTATCTTATAAATACAGTCATGCCTTTATCATCGAAAACTTATTGCTATATTGCTCTTTTCATTACTAAAACTTTTATTTCTATGTCTTCAGGCGAAAGAACCCATGGCCTGATTGAAAGACGAAATTTCTTATTAGTCTTTACATATAGACCGATAAGAACTCACTTCATTGCTTTATTTATTCCGAGTGCAAAATATTTTCTCACCAGAGCAATTGAGCCATTTGTGTATCTCCTTTTGAGATTTGCTGATCAGAGTGGTATCAAAGTAGATGACTTTGAAGTGGCGGCCGGGTGTACGGTTGTTTATACCACCTGGTCGAATCTCGGTGCATTTGCAGGGATCCTCCACCGGGATGACCCATCGGTATCTATGGGCGGCGTTCGAATCTGGTTCCTGTCCCATCCAACACAACATCGCTGCATGTTAACAAAATCGCAATTGATTTAACTATCCACTTTGGTCTATAAATAGGGAAAACAGCAGTCCGCGTGTTTGTCCTTCTCAAGCGATAGCTGTTTGCGTTCAATAGTTTCATGCTAAATGTTCCGTACAGTATTAAGTACGCTGCAAATAATCATATTCGATTTTGGGTTGAACAAAGAAGAATTGACTAGAGCGGGATTTGAACCAAGTCAGCCGACTGGCACCCCCGAACAAAGATATTGACAAAATAGGGAAACCGCCAACATAGGGCTAGATAGCTCAGTTGGTAGAGCGCCGGCACGTTAATCCGGAGGTCGTTGGTTCAAATCCCGCTCTAGTCAATTTTTCTTTGTTCAGCCCAAAATCATTAAAAAATTTCCCAGTCAGTTTCTTTTGTGGTTTATTATTTGATAATAATTATATTCGGTAATAAATTTCATTTTAATTAGGTTTTTTCTTTCGATCTCATCTTGCCCTGTAATATTGTTTAAATTTTAATAGGCCTATAGACATTCTGAAGCTTCAGTGTCAGATTTGACCCGGATCCAGTTCCCGTGGGTTTTGGCCCATTTCTGGGTCAGTATGACCCTAATTCTGTGTCAAAATCACACAGAAATGGTTCACAAATTACCCAGAAATGGTTCACAAACTACTCAGAAATGGTTCCTAAACTACCCTGAAATGGTTCACAAACTACCCTGAAATGGTTCAAAACTACGCAGAATCCCGAGTCAAAATCCACTTTTTAAACCACTTTCCTGTTCTTGAAGCTATTCTTCAGTATGAGATAAACACTAATTGCAACTGCCGTGTTTATCCATGTTGCACGTGAGCTAATTTGTCGGTATGGAAAAAATACCAATGCTCGTTTGTTAATGCGGGAACCGCATGGCTGGATTCGGGCCTATTGTTGGCCTATTCTATGGGGCGCCGTTTGTCAATTAATTGTTTAGCGTATTTTTGTACCTGTTTTTAGCATGGTTTGTAACAATCGGATGTAAACCAAAGAAAGGGTTGTCAAAATTATTTGTGTGGTTTACATACCAGGAAAGTAATGTTTTGTGCTTTTTATATTGTTTGTAAACCATGAATATATAATTTACGTTTATAAACCATGGTTTATAAACCATGACAACTGATGCATCATAAAACATGGTTTATAAACCATGAAAATGTAAGCAACTTCAAATCATGGTTTATAGACCATGATAATTCTAGCATCCTGGTTTAGAAATCATGTTTTATAACCAATGAAAACTGAAGCATCATAAAACATGGTATAAACCATGAAAATTATAGCACAATAAAACGTGGTTTATAAATCAGTATTGTTTAGAAAAAGATGAAATTATGAACTCAAATATCTACAGATAAAATTTGACCATAATACAACCCCAAATCTGCAAACAAGTCTACAAATTGTCAAAAATAGCGATTCGCCACTAAGAGAAAAAAAATGCGACGAATTATTCAGGTAAACAAAGTTTTCCCCGGTTCTCTTTTCTAAAAGATGATACACTAATTAGCCAGAAAATGAAGTTTACACTAGCAACGATTGCTAATTTACAATTTGTTTTTAATGTAGTGAGCCGGAAGAAACAAATAGTCAGAAGATTTGTCTATTGTCGAGGACACAAATTAATGGTTTTATATTTTTGTTTTTAATATCTGGAGTTATACAATTAAAACAGCTTAGTTATAACAGCTTCGTTTCAATTTGAGGGCTATCTTAATGTCATTCTTATTATAGCTCTGGTAAATTTTCTTAAAGCATCGTCAATATTAGATGTGTCTTGTTACAGTGAAAATCACAAGAGGAGTATAATTTAACCACCAGACCTTGGCCCCTGTAAATGAAATATTCATACTTACCCTCAGAAAGGGATGAAATCACAGCAATGAAACTCAAAACACAAACGCCTTGCAGAAACACAGCCATTTTTCTTCGAGCAAAAATGTTGTCTGGTGACTTTCATGCTCGAGTATTCAATTAGCTTGCTGACGTATGACAATCTACCTGATGTTCTTTATTGGGCAACTTATAGCAATTAACATAAGAACTAGGACGAATAGCAGAAAAGTATAGGCCTAATGAAATCTGGCCACACCTTCAAAATATGTTGTTCTCGGTAAATGATACCAAATTTTATGTAAAAGATAAAGATTATATTTGTATTAATGAAAACAGAAATGGATAAGAGAGACGTTTTCCAACAATTTATTATTTGTCACCTTTACGAACTTACGAGATAAATAGACAACACCTTAAAATTTGTGATTTTTAAAATGCATGTTTGCCTAAATAGATAGAAATATACAAGGAACCATTCATAGATATATATTTTTTTTTTGCAAATATTTTGTGTGTGACTTTCCAGTGTTCAATGATAGCTTGCTGACGTATGCCGAACATTAACATAAGAATGGGAACAACAGGCAGATTAATCAAAGTCTGTCCACACCATGACAGCGCCGTAACTATAGGTTTACATTTTAGGGGGGGGGGGCATAAGGTGCACCGGTTTTTTCTATGGGGGGAATTCTGACCATGATTCCATTATTGCCCTTTTCTTAAACAAACCTCTCTTCAGCGCCTTTTTATGCAATCTGTTTTTTGTAAGATAATCTGGCTTGAGTGTAAAAACAAATACATTGTCGGCGTGTGGACAAATAGTTTTTAAAACATCGAATTTATCACATTGAAGCGTATAAAGTGTAAAAAATTTCTCTGAAAATTTCCAAGCCCGACCACATTCCTGCACCAGAAACCACGGCGAGAGGAGGAATTTTCGGTCGTTCTTTTCCCTGTTATTACTATTTGGTTCATTTTTACCATAGTATTGTACCATTGTACCTCATTCTGAAAGAATCAGATTCAACCACTATTTATGACCAACCATCTCAGTATTGATCCTTTGGAAGATTGGTTTTTTTTGAAAGATTTCTCAGGAAATTAACTTATTGCTTTAAGCGTTCACCACGAATATTTCACTACCCTCACAGTTAGTAAGTATCATTTTAGCAGACAATACCTTGGATTGTACTTATACATTGTGAAATGTGTTTATTGTAGTGTTGGAGGCCAACCGCTACAGCCCCTACCCTTGTCTAAGAATACCATTTTGGATGCGGCAGCCGGCCTAAAACACGTGGGTATCAGTGAGAGGCCTCTGAGTTTCTATTAGTGTTCCACAAGTAGCGTTTCCTCCTTCATTTAACTTGAACATTCTTCATTGTTTTTTCTTTACATTTGTCTTGAGACCTTCGGTTTCCGGGATCCTTTGAAACATAGACTACCAGAAAAAGAGGATAGAATATTATTAATCAAGATAATCGAAAAATGTTATTTATTTGTTGATAACCAAGACAGATTAACCGCCAATAACAGATATCATCAAATACGAAATAAGAAAGCATAACAAATTCAAAAATACTGAACAATGCTAGAAAATATGTATTAGGATTATTCATTAGGTTTATATTATGAGAAATAAATGACATGAAGTTTAATTGAGCACTAAAACTACTTCAACAGTTATAACAATTTACGAACAGCCATTACGTTAATGTAGACCACTGCAAGGTATGTCTAAACAATTTCTTTATTATAAATCTCAGATCGTCTCAGTTTGATTGTTTTAATCCAGACCTGTAAAAATATGGATGTATACAATAAAACTAATCTGTGAAAATGCATTTCAAAACGTGGTAGCGTTTTTGAGATATCACCGAAATCCGGAGCGAATAATGTCCACACAGAAAAAATAATCCCTATGGGAATACATAATCTGAGAAACGTTTCTGACAGAAACGCTTCTCATTTTAGGTCATAAAAAACCTTAAATATTTTTTCATAACCACATTACTTCGAAGTGAAATTTTCTGAAAAATGCTTTTTATTATCGAAAGCTGCTGTGGGCTTCTAACAAATAAGTTGTTATTGTCATTAATTTTAAGAGTGATTTACCAAACGTATACAATCCCTTTTATAGGGCCTAAACACAATGTTTTAGTGATGTCGGAGATACTTTGTTGGTTGGCCTTGATTTCTCTTTACATGCAACGCCTCCGAGTCTTTTCATTATAGATCAATACTGGAATTGCCGCGTGGACATAAAGCCAGATACCAGCGTAGAGCGCCTGGCAGGATCCCGCCGGATGTACCTTTGACCTAGCATTCATTTCACACGGAGATTCATAATTCAAGCGTACATGTACATGTGTAAATCCAACAACACAGCATGATACTCCATGACAGCATCCAAACAAAAATCACACGGTACACCAACAGGCACTTTTTAAGTAACAGTTTGGTATTTGCGTGTAATACATTTTTTGGAATATAATACACAATCACTAACCCTAACCCTAACCATTAGATATAGACCCTTGTGACTAAGTAAAATAAATTATGCCAAATATACTTTGAAATTAGCCCATATTTGTCTCTATTTATAGTTTAAACAAAATGGTTCATTTCATAATAGTAATGGTAATTAGGTTCAAGGCTAAGTAATTGCTGTACAATTCTTAGGGGAAAGCCGGGAGAGCTGGTCCTTTGTGGATTTTTGTGTGTGAAGAACAACCCCGATAGTGGGGGAAATTGAATTTTTTATATAAAACAAAAAATGGCGGAGTACTAATTTTTTAATTAAAAACTGTTACTCAATAAGCCATAGCATCATGCAGGGGTAATGTACACTGCATGCAGACGACCTATCACTTCGGACCAATCAACACAGATATGGAAAGCTTACGTCACAGCACATTTATCCAATGAAATCATTGCATCCGATGAAATCATTGGGCTTGCAAAACCAGTGCCTGTCTTTGTCCTTGTATAAAGACAAGACAGAGGACCAGTCTAGCATTTAAATATCGACTTGTTGAAATTCTACCTCTCCCACACCGACGCGTGGTGGCGCCCTGTATGTAGACTCCTTCGAATTTAACGGTGAATGTTTATAGGAATCTACTGTGCTTACTCCATGACATAGTGTACACACATTGGATACATTATGAGTACAATAGCAGGATAAAACACGAGGTGAAATCTAGACTGTTCCATTTCCCGCATTGACGTATGGTGGCGCAACGTTTTGTCAATCATAAACAGCGGCAATATTGTCAAGTTGGTAGATTTTTAGAGAAATACAAAACTATTACAAATTTGAAGTTTTTCCGTTTTACGAATCACGTTGTGAACTGCTCTTCGTTGGTATCGCAAACCATGAGCTGTTCCCATGCCAGGACAAAACCGTCATTATGGTTTCTGCACCGGATAATAGAGGATGTGTTGTGTTGGTTGTGTATTTTTATAAAAACATATCATTATATTTGATAATTATATTTGATAAAAATAACAATTTTTAATGCAAAAAGATGATTAGGCCATTAAGCAAAAAAAAATGTATATGTTTCTGTTGTATTATTAATTACATTATAGAAAAGGACCATTGGGTGCTATATAAAGCCATACGTTTATGAATGGAAAATATTCTGTTGAAAATGATTGGGGAATTAATACAGTAAAACGTGTCTGTTAAAAATTAAAAAAAATTAACAAGAAATTTGGTAAATACATAGTTTTAACTCAAAGGATGTAAAATCACAGGTACATCGTTAAATTTGAAAGTCATTACCTGCTTTGCAACTAAATATTTTCTTTGCTCCGGATAAACAAAATTCATTTCAAATTACACTAAACACACAACATCCACAGAAGTCATTAAAAATATTGATTGCAGTCGCCAGCAATATCCCGAAAATAGAACAGCTTTGTAATAACAATATTATTCACAATAATTACCAAATTTATAACTGGTTAAACATTGCAACTTGCTTCCTCTTGCCCCGCGCAATAAACTACATCAGTGTCATCAGTTTCTATGAAGTATAGACCGGTTGGGCAGGGCTTGTGATATGCTACACCATTGGCGCATTGGTAGAACATCGTACAGTCGTTGGGGTCGGCATAGTGTCTATTGTCAGGTTCTTTCGTCGGGCAATTGAAGCTGGTTACCGATTTGTCGCTGGTTACCGGTGCCTTGCCGGTTGCATAAGTAGTAATGGTTGCCGATTGAGAAGCTGGTACACTGCCCATCACCTCACCATTTACGACTGCAGAAGCTGCAAATATAAGAACACATTTTGTGTTGACACAATAGCAATGCTTGTGGAGACAGTCTTACATTTACCCCAAAAAGTGAAAATTTAATCAATGTTGTTAATCTTTGGACATTAGTATTGAACAAGGGTGTCTCTTTCGTTTGATGATAAACCCAAACTACTAAATTCGTCAATGTAAATAAAAGTACATGTTGTAAAAATTTATTTTCCCAGAATGGAATGTAGCTAAGCGCAATAAAGTTATGCTTACCAGAATAGGGTTACCAGCCAACATATCATTTCACGTGTATCATCTGTGACTGGTATCCTGCTCAATTTTGCTTAAGCATTATTTTTGCATCCACGCTCATATTTGAATATACCAGTGCTTACATCCTTACGGACCGTGAAGGGGGTAAGCCTGTTTCAGCATGTGCAGCAGGTGGCAACGTGCCCCTAGTGACAGTTGATTTTGGTCAATAGCCCAAATTAGTTAATTTTAGGCGATCTCTCATATTTTTTGTTTTGTTTAAATTGATTTGTCAAAATAAAGTAACCTAAACACTTTCGAACTGTGTTGCTATAATTATATAGGAATCTGTACCCGCTCTTTATATACTTTTCGCCAAATCAAAACAACACCAGGGTATTCATGTTTTGTTTATCTTATGAATACCAGTCATGCCTTTATCATCGAAAACTTATTGCTATAAATGTACTGCTCTTTTCATTACTAAAACTTTTATTTCTATGTCTTCAGTCGAAAGAACCCATGGCCTGATTGAAAGACGAAATTTCTTATTATTATTTACATAATGGACCGATAAGAACTCACTTCATTCTGAGTGCAAAAAACATTCTCACCAGAGCAATTGAGCCATTTGCGGATCTCCCTTGGAGAGTTGCTGATCAGAAAGGTATCAAAGTAGATGACTTTGAAGTGGCGGCCGGGTGCACGGTTGTTTATACCACCTCGTCGAATCTCGGTGCACTTGCAGGGATCCTCCACCGGGATGACCCATCGGTATCTATGGGCGGCGTTCGAATCCGGTTCCTGTCCCATCGAACAAACTGTCGCTGCATGGAAACAAAATGGGATTTAATTTAACTCGCGAAAAGGCCGCCTTCGGCGGCCTTTCGCGAGGCTGTTAGTTCCCTGTTTCAGTAAGTTTTCGTGTTTTGAATGCAGGGGAAAAAATAGAGAGAAGTTTATGGGAAAATGAATATATCCTGGATTTTCCGATACCCCAGGGAGGTAATATGGACTGTCCAACCCCAAACCATGTTACATCTGGTTTTTGGAAATTGTAAGTTTGTGACTCTTTAGTCTGTCAAACACGTTGGATGGATGAAAGTGCAGCCCAGATTTTGACCGAAAATTACTGCTTTGCTCAAAATAGTAACAAACACAATCAAACCTTTTTATGAACCGTGCGCATCCCTGGTGTATTTAAGGCGAGTTTGAAGTATTTTGCACAGGTATTTGATAGTTTTTACCAGTCAATGCCCCAGGTAAGAAAGTGCTTCCTTTCATTTGCTGCGATGACCGTCATGGTTGTGCATAAACAATGAGCTCGGAGGATACGTTTTGAAAAATTCATTTTGGGAAAAATAACAATTTTATCAAAACAAAAACATCACATAACGAAGCAATAATGCTTCGTTTTACCTTCAAAAATTATGACGTAATTTTCTGTGTTCAAAATAAAGAAATATGAGGCAAAAACATAAGCATCCGTGTGCTTCATAAGGGTCTCCAGAAAAGTAATTTGCCTAATAGTTAACGGAATTGGGCAGAAGAATTTTACTATTAATGGGATGTTAGCTACACTATTGAACTAGTCTTTCGCTGTATTCTTTATTTCCTAAGGATTCTCGAAACAGTCAAGAACACTTAAAGAATCCGTCTTCGTCAGCGTTACCTTTCAGAATCGAAATGTCCGCCATATCTCGTTTGTAAAATGAGGGCCCTAACTTGATTGGTCAAACCGTGAACTGATTGTATCTGGCCTATGTAACCAATCAACTGCTGCGTAAGGAAACGCTATAGGCAAAATGGTCATGTATGGCTCCTGACTTACTACACAAAACTGAATGCGGTGTTGGGTAAACATTGAGGTGCCTATAACTATCTCGTGAGAACACTATGTACACGAGTTATTGCTAGTAAATTATTTCATCGTTATTTAAAAGGTTTTGTTTGTTTTGTTTGAAAACGGTCATCTAATTACTGAGAGGGAAAAACCAACATTGGTACATTTTTTTGGTCTTACAAACTTTTCACTTTGGCAAGCAGTCCTAGCGCCAATTATAACAAAAAATTAATAATAAACAAATATTGTTAAAGCATTATTCCATTCCTCCGAAGGTATAAGCATTCTACCTCCATAAGTAGATCACTGTATTTTACACTTCTAGTGAGGGAACCTATGGTCAGATAATTAATTTTAATAACTGTTTACCACCAAAATTACAACTCTTTCATAATGATTTGATTTTCTTGTTTTACGGAAACATTTATTTAAATCTAAGTTTCTTCTTTCAGCTGCGTGAATTTCTTGCACACATTTTTCTTTATATTAAATCCACAATGAACATTGTGGATTTCTTTCAATATCTTAACAGCGTTTTCTTTCAATATCTTAAAGTTATTATACAGAACTGAAAACTTTATGAAGTTCACTCTTGAACCTTTTTTCTGTGAAATATAAATTCATAATCAAGAAAACTGTATCTTAAAACCTTAAAACAAACGTACTTTAATCAGCTGATTTCGGTTGTTAGAACCCAAAATAATGACAATGTATTGACGTGTTGAAATCTGGGCCAGATTTGTCACTATTTTTCTCCTGACTCACACAAGGGGTTGAGCAAAAAATGTCACAGATTTGTTATTTCAAGTCAGTTGATCACACAAAACATCAATCATGTCTACGACTATTTTTGTCGGCTGTACCAATCCTCCATAACACCAACTAACATTCACAACTAACAGTACTTTGTTACAACATTAGTAATAAATTACCTAAAAGGTAGGGTCATAGATTGATTTTTGTCTATGTAAGGCTTATTAGGCAAAATTATATGGAAAGATACAATGAAGTCACAAGTGAAAGTTCAAGCTGAATACAGTGTCTATATGCTGAGAAAACAGCAAAAACAAAACTGTCACAGTATTTTCACAAGAACGTTGAATCCATCCACGTTTAGCGAAGTGACAGATAGATCGCATCTCTGGCTGCAGCATTCTTACGGGACACCATTACACAACCCACAGAAATCTGGCCGGGTTACAACATCAGGAAGATACCGCAAGATACCAGTCACTGTATCTCCTGATGTAATTGGAATCCTCCAAAACTTTTACTTGAAACAACGGTAGGTCACAGAGAGTGCTCGGCCTGAAATTTGAGGTAAAAAAAAGAACCAAAACGTCATATTTTAATAATGCCAAATTACTTTTTCTTGTTCAACCAGATCCAATCAGTTACTAGAAGGGGACTCAAAATATAAGTTTATTGAAATAACCAGGCTTACTGTCAACAGAAATGTCTGGACCTGAACGTAAACGGTCAAGCTATTTAAATACTAAAATTTTGCATCTGTGCATATATCAACATAAAAAAATAAAAACAAAACGGAGTATAGCGACCCAGTTGGGACAACTCAGTCAATGCAATAAAACAAAGTGCAAGTTGGAATAAAAAGATTTGTATGACACATAATACCCTAAAATAAAAAGAAAAAAGATGGCTAAATCACTTTGGGTATGATCATCATACATCATGTACATAAAGAAAGAACAAATGATTTGTGAACTTCATTGGTGCACAAAGTGCTTCATGCATTTTTGATGAAGGAAATGTTTTACTAACTCTTGACTAACAAATACTAAGTTTTGTCCTTTGCAAGAGACTTGGTGTTGTAATGCAAAAATTCAGCATGAACATACCACCAAGACATAACGAATAAAAAGCAGCCACATTATTGTATTCACAAGGAATGTTTTGGCCCTTATATTACTAAAGTATTGTTACGACATTACGCAATAATGAGTGCCACGCAGCGGCGACATTTCAGATTTTTTCCTGAATTTCCCAGGGCGAAAAAAACGACAACGGTTTTAATAATGGGCAGAAGTGAATGTGGCATCGATCATCCTTCGTCTAACGAACGTAACGTATAATCGACCTCAAATGTTTCCTTCCTGCTCGAATCAGTCAGGTTCACCAAACGTATGAATTTGTTCATCGAAAATTGTCAAAACCTAAGTACACTTCAGGTGAAAATTTAAATGTCTTTGAGTGGTTAAATTGAGGTGGAAATGGGTTTTTATACTACGTTAATTGTCAAGAAATCTACTTACCACTCGAAAGCGGCCGGGTTCGCGGGTGGCCAGGTTTTGGTGCCGCACGTGATTCGTGCCGCACGTGAACGTTGTTTTTGTTGCGCATGTTTTCGTATTTCATCAGCCGCGCTTTCGTACCTTGCGTTCGTTCATCCTCTTTCGATAAAATTATGTGAAATAAATCAATTTTTGAAATACGAAGGAAATAAAAAAATCGTACCCCCTTAGTATGATCACCGGACCGAAAAGGGGCCTTCTGAAAATTTGCAGCCCGATCCATATAGGCACCTGGGAGTTTTTCTTACACAAACAGACACCTTACTCGCGTTAGTATCCTAGTATAGTATAGTATAGTATAGTATACTAGTATACTAGTATACTAGTATTACTAGTATAGGTATATAGATAGATAGATAGATTAGTATATAGATTATCCACTTTGGTCTATAACCCTTTCAATACCAACAGATACTTGCAACTAATGCAATGGTGACCAGAGAAATTTCATCGACATGACTACTTGGTTACCAACAATATTCTGTAAAGTTATAGGTTACAGCGCCCTCACAAGGCAGATTGGGGTTAGCCTAGGTCCTAGTCACAGAATGCAACTTGTACAAGCAACCAAGATGTTGACAATGAAATGACTGTTTCCTTTGGCATATTGCCTTTGACTAATTCATTGCCTTAAACATATATTTGAGGTTTGGTATTATGACCAAGAAATACCGCCTCAATGTTGGAAACTTGGGTTGGCGCTCATAGGATTCAACGGTATTCAACATTCAATATTGCCTAAAATAAACAAGAGAAGTTTGATTACGCACAATATGAACTGGAACCAAATTACTGCTAAAATCAAAACTAGTATTCGTCAACACCCTTAATGTCGGAGGAAATGAACTGAAAAGTGAAATTGTTTTTCTTTCGAAGCACCATCCTCCCACCCCCCCCCCCCACCCGCGGCTCAATGTTGGAAACTTGGGTTGGCGCTCATAGGATTCAACATTCAATATTGCCTAAAATAAACAAGAGAAGTTTGATTAAGCACAATATGAACTGGAACCAAATTACTGCTTAAATCAAATTGACACCTATCATGAACCAATATGTAAATAAGGAATTCCCAAAGTGCTATACTTGTAAAAGTGCTATACTTGTACTTTCGAAGTACCATCCCTCCCCCCCCCCCCCGCCTCAATGTTGTTTGTTGACTGGCATGCGCTTGTGGGATTCAACATTGTAGGGTGGGGGGGGGGGGGTGTTCCGAAAGTATTGAAAATTAATCGCTTTGTGTAGAAATTCTAATCACATTTTTTACATATTAATTGGCTTTATTGTTTAATTGTTTACCTAATTTATCGCTTGGTGTGGAAATTCTCAAAGCATGGTATAACACACATTGGCTTGACACATTGTTTACATCATATCATGCGAGTTTGTTTCCTATTAGAGGTCGAACTGCATACAACACAGTCACGCCAACATTCGGACCAGGAAAGTCCTGAGTTGAAAGGGCGTTTGAAGCACTTGACAGTTGACTGGCATGCTGAACTGGGTTGTACTCCAAGCTTGAAATAAGTGCCTCTATCACCTTGACCCGGAAATCCAAAGTAGACAAGCTCTTGTTTGTATGGATGCTGTTGTATATACGACATTATCATTAAAGGTATTATACAGGATCGGTAGAGCTGACAAAATAGTCGCACACAGTGTTCATGTTTTGTGTAATCAACCACATACATGAAATAACAAACCTGTGAAAGTTTGAGCACAATTGGTCATCGAGGTCACGAGAAATTAGTGAAAAGAGACTTATGTGTTTTCTGTTTTTCAAACATCGAGTTTATTATCACGCGCGATAAAAACTATTGTTTTACTCATTTCTCAGAAACGATAGCATTTTAGGCAGAAATATTTTAAGGAACCCTTTCTACCATTACTTACTTTAAATCATGTAAGTTATGTGTGAATCTGTGAACATTTGTGTTTTTCGATCTTACCAATAGTGCCTTTAAGCAAACAGATTACTAGGATTGTGATAAATACACGTTTCCACCATTTTAGTGTTCTGTGGCTGTGAGTATAGTAAGTGCACAATTGTCCTGCCAGATCCGTGCCTCCCATGTATTTATTGTAATCGTCGACTATGCACGGTTTTTGGATATCACGATATATGTCCTGTTGAAGTTTTCTGGCTGCGAATCTGTTTACAGTGACACTGCAATCGCCATAGAGTTTGACAGGAGAGTGACACGTTTTGTGTCCTGCCACATAAACGCATAGTTGGCCCGCTTTCTGATAAAATTGGGGATCTGCTCCGCTTTTCATGGGGAACTTTTTGGGGTTTGCAACATCGGGTATCCCTAGGGTGGTAGCGCACAGTTCCACAAGCTCCGAATCATAGCTCAGACAACTTGGAGAACAGAGCCGGGCTACTAAACCAATTGTCCATGTAGATGCAATGTCCTTTATTTTCGAGTCCCTGCAAAAGGTTCAAGACTACCCCAAGATCGGATGAATGGTGTGTCTCAGGATAACTTACAGAGGACTGTCCTTGTGGGGACCTGGGCTGCGATCCTGTGAACAACTCCCAGGCACATGTGTACCCTGTGTCTGATTCGTTCAAAGAAAAACATTTCAATCCCCATTTGGCGGCTTTTCGTGGCATGTACTGTTTGAACCTGAGTCGTCCTTTGAACTTGACCATGGTCTCGTCCGGTGAAAGGCTTCGTCCCGGCTGGTACACCCGGAGGAATGATGGTAGTACAATGTTTAACAGTGGGCGTAATTTTGCAAGTTTGTCACGGGGAGAGTCGTCCTCCACATCTGTTATTGGCAAGGTGAAAAAACGAAGGATTGCAGTAAATCGGTTACGAGCCATGGTTGCTGAGTACAGGGGACTTCGTAGAATTTCAGACCTGGACCAATGCATGGAGTAACGAGGCCTTTTGTTGATTCCCATGCAAAGAAGTAGGGCCACGAATGCCATCATTTCAGGTACAATTAGTTGGTCTCCAAGCACGCTGATTTTCTGCACCCGCACCCAAAGTTTGATCAGCATAACGATTGGTCTCATCTACCATCATCTGCCACACTGCTTCACAAAAGTACAGTTTGAAGATTTGTATGGGGGAGAACGAACTGAAGTCTTCTGTAGCCCCGGTGTTTGCTGTAAATTGCACAGGCGGTCGCCGGGTGTAAGACTTGGGTTCACGCCATCCACACCGGAAATTCGGCTTCTTGGTCTTGGTCTTCGATGAACAGGATGCTGTTGAGGTCGAGGCGATGGGCTCATCATCACTGTCTTCTTCCGACACATCAAGTGGTGAATCATCGTCAGAGGACATGTCGGAACCGCTATCGGCAAAGATTTCGTCCAAAATTTTAGCATTTTCATCGGCCATGTTCAGGACTGAAGAATGGGTGGGGACGCTTGCTGCAATAGACCCTTCCCATGAAATATGCTAATTACATTCACGCATGCGTACAGACCCTGCTGGTTGGCAAACGCCATAGAGTTGTGCACCAAGTAGACGCACAAGCGCGTCTGCGTCACGCCACCATCAGCCCCACACAAAAAGGGGGCAATGTTCCATCATTTTGCCAACCAGCAGTGTAAGTGCGCACGCGTGATGTGCAATTTCAATATTTCATGGGAAGGGTCTATAGACTGTGCAAGTCTCGCGCGCATTCGAACTTCCGGGACCATAGTGGTCCCAACCATATGGAGTTTTACGTGGGCGAGATCTTGTTTCGTCAACTATTTTAGTTTAACGTAGGTTATGACCTAGAAAAGTATACATGTTGTTGGGAATGTAATACTAAGTGATAACAAAATATGAAAGTAAAACCAATTCAACAATATAACGAAGAAACCCCAAGAATTAAACTTGACCTCAGCTTCCGGTTATTGCAAAAAATTAAGAATTTTGTGCTCGCCTCCGATCATAAAACTTACGTAAACGCTTGTTTTGGATACGCAATTATAATCGCCAGATGCTGTAATTGCAAAGCAAACCCTTTTCATTGCAGTCTATGGTGGTTGTTGAGGCGTCAGCATCCTCTTTAAACTGCGATACGGGTCCATTTAAGACCCGTTTGACCTTCACGAATCCGCGTAAGGGGTTTCTAAAAAGTTAACATCAAATAGGCATCCTTGTCCCAGAGTTTTAATTTTTTTTTCAATAATAATATACACACTATTGTATTTTTTTTTTCAAAAGCTAAAACTTTTCATAAAATTGTAATGATTTATTTTTGTTGTTCAGATTTTGTCATGAGATATAATTTAAAACAAAGATTTAATTTCAGAAATAAAAATGTTCTTCGTTTGACGTGTTTTCTCGTTCGGATACGCGCGAGACTTGCACAGTCTATTGCCAAGGAGGGGACGCGGGCAGGTGTTGCCGGGGTGATGCACGCACGCGGGGCCTGCATGGGATTGAGGGCGCTATTTACATTTTGAGAAATTACTGTTGGGCGCACCACACCAAATAAGCCAGAATTAATGCGCCAAGCTACTTATCATAATTTGTAAACCCACAACTTATTTTTAATTACAACGTTTTGGGGGTCATGCAATTAATAGATTGTGTAAATATAATAATCTATCACAACCTGGGGGTTCTGTGCTTCAACCTTTGAGGAGACTTGATAAATTTAGGCGTTAAAGTTGGCCCTATTTGAACGGGAAAGTGGAGAAGTGCTTCACGAAAACTGGCAGCAAGTCGGTTTTGGAAAAAAACAAATTTTCGCGTTTTTTTCTTCTGGGGTAGTTAGCAAAAATTCCAAACGGCTGACCTGGCAAAAATTGAAAAGAATTCTAAAGTTCAGTCGTCCGAAAATATGTTTGATTGGTTTTCAAGAGGCTGAGAGACTTACACGATTTGTTGAGTATTTTTGAATATTTATCATTTAGCATTGGTTCCTATGGGAGTTTATTTAGTGTGGTGCGCCCTATATATACAACATGGCGGCGCCCGTGCAGCCATGTTTGTGTTCTGTTTACAGATGTAGGCTTGAAACAACGACAGTAATGAGTTGTGTGGGGGCATTGTGTGTCACTTTGTTGCTGTTTTTACATTGGAAACATCATTTCTTTGACTGTAAACTGTTAGTATAGCAATAATGTTTCTATTTCCTCAAATTACAATACATTTATTAACCGAGAATACTTCAACGTTTCAAACTCAAAGAGGGGTTTGCTTTCTAAACCTTCATGGTTAAACTATGACAAGTAATAAGTATGAGACTGACGGTTTTAGTCACATTCAAAGAATCATGAGCCAACGTGGCTGGTTGAATATGAAAAAAGGAGAGAAAAACCACCAATAGACTATTTGAAGAGGAGTAGGGGGTGGTGGATATGGCATCATGCCATATGTCAAGTTTCCGGAAGGTGAATGCACTCTGATGCGTGTGAAACCCTAGGCCTAGCCCCCAACCAGCGGCCTAAACCCTACACTATACTGCAAAAACCGTAGCCGTCAGCCCAAACCCCAGCCCCCAGCCCAAACCCTACACCCATCAAGCCGAATCATAGCCCCCAGCCCTAACCCTAGCCCCTAGCCGAAATCATAGCCCCAGCCCAAACCCTAACCCCAGCCCAAACCCTAACCCCCAGCCGAGCCTACCCCCAAAGCCCAAAACCCTAGCCGTCAGCCCGGACCCTAGCCCCCAGCCCAAACACCTTATTAGCTTACAGTCTTAACTCTTAACTATAGTCCAATTGTTCCCGTTCACCCACAATTTATTAACCGTAAAGTGTCTGGAAGGGCATTTTGCAACAAGCCCCGCCCACGCCCCGCCCACCCATTCACCCCCTTATCCCTTAAAGCTAGGTAAAATGAAACTTGGAATGACAATTAAACGTGGTAAAATGACCTATGTATATTCTTTTTTGTTATAAAGTTCACCATTTTAAACTCAATATGATTACATGGTTAAAAATGTTGGCGGGTAAGCAAAATCTACCCCCCCCCCTTCTCAGGCCCTCCCTCTTCAATCCCCTTTCCCTTTTACAGCTTCCACATTAGTTAACCCCCTCTTGTCAATTATTAAAAATAATTGTAAGGCGTTTAGAATCGTATAACTAAAAAAAGAGAGATAAGTTTATAACTTGTTGAGTGACTAGGATTTGGATATAACAACTGACTTGTCATTAGAGTGTACACAGCGTGTAATGCATGTTTTTCTTATCGCATTGCTTAGAGTACATGTAAATGCTCCAACATGTTTGACCTTGTTGTAGACGAACGCAATAACATTTCCAATTAATTTTTTCAGATATCAAGTCAGTGACTTATTTTCAACAATTTAAGCATAATTTTTTAACCATAAAGAATAATTAAGTGCCCTTATATATACAACATGGCGGCGCCCGTGCAGCCATGTTTGTGTTCTGTTTACAGATGTAGGCTTGAAACAACGACAGTAATGAGTTGTGTGGGGGCATTGTGTGTCACTTTGTTGCTGTTTTTACATTGGAAACATCATTTCTTTGACTGTAAACTGTTAGTATAGCAATAATGTTTCTATTTCCTCAAATTACAATACATTTATTAACCGAGAATACTTCAACGTTTCAAACTCAAAGAGGGGTTTGCTTTCTAAACCTTCATGGTTAAACTATGACAAGTAATAAGTATAAGACTGACGGTTTTAGTCACATTCAAAGAATCATGAGCCAACGTGGCTGGTTGAATATGAAAAAAGGAGAGAAAAACCACCAATAGACTATTTGAAGAGGAGTAGGGGGTGGTGGATATGGCATCATGCCATATGTCAAGTTTCCGGAAGGTGAATGCACTCTGATGCGTGTGAAACCCTAGGCCTAGCCCCCAACCAGCGGCCTAAACCCTACACTATACTGCAAAAACCGTAGCCGTCAGCCCAAACCCCAGCCCCCAGCCCAAACCCTACACCCATCAAGCCGAATCATAGCCCCCAGCCCTAACCCTAGCCCCTAGCCGAAATCATAGCCCCAGCCCAAACCCTAACCCCAGCCCAAACCCTAACCCCCAGCCGAGCCTACCCCCAAAGCCCAAAACCCTAGCCGTCAGCCCGGACCCTAGCCCCCAGCCCAAACACCTTATTAGCTTACAGTCTTAACTCTTAACTATAGTCCAATTGTTCCCGTTCACCCACAATTTATTAACCGTAAAGTGTCTGGAAGGGCATTTTGCAACAAGCCCCGCCCACGCCCCGCCCACCCATTCACCCCCTTATCCCTTAAAGCTAGGTAAAATGAAACTTGGAATGACAATTAAACGTGGTAAAATGACCTATGTATATTCTTTTTTGTTATAAAGTTCACCATTTTAAACTCAATATGATTACATGGTTAAAAATGTTGGCGGGTAAGCAAAATCTACCCCCCCCCCCTTCTCAGGCCCTCCCTCTTCAATCCCCTTTCCCTTTTACAGCTTCCACATTAGTTAACCCCCTCTTGTCAATTATTAAAAATAATTGTAAGGCGTTTAGAATCGTATAACTAAAAAAAGAGAGATAAGTTTATAACTTGTTGAGTGACTAGGATTTGGATATAACAACTGACTTGTCATTAGAGTGTACACAGCGTGTAATGCATGTTTTTCTTATCGCATTGCTTAGAGTACATGTAAATGCTCCAACATGTTTGACCTTGTTGTAGACGAACGCAATAACATTTCCAATTAATTTTTTCAGATATCAAGTCAGTGACTTATTTTCAACAATTTAAGCATAATTTTTTAACCATAAAGAATAATTAAGTGCCCTTATATATACAACATGGCGGCGCCCGTGCAGCCATGTTTGTGTTCTGTTTACAGATGTAGGCTTGAAACAACGACAGTAATGAGTTGTGTGGGGGCATTGTGTGTCACTTTGTTGCTGTTTTTACATTGGAAACATCATTTCTTTGACTGTAAACTGTTAGTATAGCAATAATGTTTCTATTTCCTCAAATTACAATACATTTATTAACCGAGAATACTTCAACGTTTCAAACTCAAAGAGGGGTTTGCTTTCTAAACCTTCATGGTTAAACTATGACAAGTAATAAGTATGAGACTGACGGTTTTAGTCACATTCAAAGAATCATGAGCCAACGTGGCTGGTTGAATATGAAAAAAGGAGAGAAAAACCACCAATAGACTATTTGAAGAGGAGTAGGGGGTGGTGGATATGGCATCATGCCATATGTCAAGTTTCCGGAAGGTGAATGCACTCTGATGCGTGTGAAACCCTAGGCCTAGCCCCCAACCAGCGGCCTAAACCCTACACTATACTGCAAAAACCGTAGCCGTCAGCCCAAACCCCAGCCCCCAGCCCAAACCCTACACCCATCAAGCCGAATCATAGCCCCCAGCCCTAACCCTAGCCCCTAGCCGAAATCATAGCCCCAGCCCAAACCCTAACCCCAGCCCAAACCCTAACCCCCAGCCGAGCCTACCCCCAAAGCCCAAAACCCTAGCCGTCAGCCCGGACCCTAGCCCCCAGCCCAAACACCTTATTAGCTTACAGTCTTAACTCTTAACTATAGTCCAATTGTTCCCGTTCACCCACAATTTATTAACCGTAAAGTGTCTGGAAGGGCATTTTGCAACAAGCCCCGCCCACGCCCCGCCCACCCATTCACCCCCTTATCCCTTAAAGCTAGGTAAAATGAAACTTGGAATGACAATTAAACGTGGTAAAATGACCTATGTATATTCTTTTTTGTTATAAAGTTCACCATTTTAAACTCAATATGATTACATGGTTAAAAATGTTGGCGGGTAAGCAAAATCTACCCCCCCCCCCTTCTCAGGCCCTCCCTCTTCAATCCCCTTTCCCTTTTACAGCTTCCACATTAGTTAACCCCCTCTTGTCAATTATTAAAAATAATTGTAAGGCGTTTAGAATCGTATAACTAAAAAAAGAGAGATAAGTTTATAACTTGTTGAGTGACTAGGATTTGGATATAACAACTGACTTGTCATTAGAGTGTACACAGCGTGTAATGCATGTTTTTCTTATCGCATTGCTTAGAGTACATGTAAATGCTCCAACATGTTTGACCTTGTTGTAGACGAACGCAATAACATTTCCAATTAATTTTTTCAGATATCAAGTCAGTGACTTATTTTCAACAATTTAAGCATAATTTTTTAACCATAAAGAATAATTAAGTGCCCTTATATATACAACATGGCGGCGCCCGTGCAGCCATGTTTGTGTTCTGTTTACAGATGTAGGCTTGAAACAACGACAGTAATGAGTTGTGTGGGGGCATTGTGTGTCACTTTGTTGCTGTTTTTACATTGGAAACATCATTTCTTTGACTGTAAACTGTTAGTATAGCAATAATGTTTCTATTTCCTCAAATTACAATACATTTATTAACCGAGAATACTTCAACGTTTCAAACTCAAAGAGGGGTTTGCTTTCTAAACCTTCATGGTTAAACTATGACAAGTAATAAGTATGAGACTGACGGTTTTAGTCACATTCAAAGAATCATGAGCCAACGTGGCTGGTTGAATATGAAAAAAGGAGAGAAAAACCACCAATAGACTATTTGAAGAGGAGTAGGGGGTGGTGGATATGGCATCATGCCATATGTCAAGTTTCCGGAAGGTGAATGCACTCTGATGCGTGTGAAACCCTAGGCCTAGCCCCCAACCAGCGGCCTAAACCCTACACTATACTGCAAAAACCGTAGCCGTCAGCCCAAACCCCAGCCCCCAGCCCAAACCCTACACCCATCAAGCCGAATCATAGCCCCCAGCCCTAACCCTAGCCCCTAGCCGAAATCATAGCCCCAGCCCAAACCCTAACCCCAGCCCAAACCCTAACCCCCAGCCGAGCCTACCCCCAAAGCCCAAAACCCTAGCCGTCAGCCCGGACCCTAGCCCCCAGCCCAAACACCTTATTAGCTTACAGTCTTAACTCTTAACTATAGTCCAATTGTTCCCGTTCACCCACAATTTATTAACCGTAAAGTGTCTGGAAGGGCATTTTGCAACAAGCCCCGCCCACGCCCCGCCCACCCATTCACCCCCTTATCCCTTAAAGCTAGGTAAAATGAAACTTGGAATGACAATTAAACGTGGTAAAATGACCTATGTATATTCTTTTTTGTTATAAAGTTCACCATTTTAAACTCAATATGATTACATGGTTAAAAATGTTGGCGGGTAAGCAAAATCTACCCCCCCCCCCTTCTCAGGCCCTCCCTCTTCAATCCCCTTTCCCTTTTACAGCTTCCACATTAGTTAACCCCCTCTTGTCAATTATTAAAAATAATTGTAAGGCGTTTAGAATCGTATAACTAAAAAAAGAGAGATAAGTTTATAACTTGTTGAGTGACTAGGATTTGGATATAACAACTGACTTGTCATTAGAGTGTACACAGCGTGTAATGCATGTTTTTCTTATCGCATTGCTTAGAGTACATGTAAATGCTCCAACATGTTTGACCTTGTTGTAGACGAACGCAATAACATTTCCAATTAATTTTTTCAGATATCAAGTCAGTGACTTATTTTCAACAATTTAAGCATAATTTTTTAACCATAAAGAATAATTAAGTGCCCTTATATATACAACATGGCGGCGCCCGTGCAGCCATGTTTGTGTTCTGTTTACAGATGTAGGCTTGAAACAACGACAGTAATGAGTTGTGTGGGGGCATTGTGTGTCACTTTGTTGCTGTTTTTACATTGGAAACATCATTTCTTTGACTGTAAACTGTTAGTATAGCAATAATGTTTCTATTTCCTCAAATTACAATACATTTATTAACCGAGAATACTTCAACGTTTCAAACTCAAAGAGGGGTTTGCTTTCTAAACCTTCATGGTTAAACTATGACAAGTAATAAGTATGAGACTGACGGTTTTAGTCACATTCAAAGAATCATGAGCCAACGTGGCTGGTTGAATATGAAAAAAGGAGAGAAAAACCACCAATAGACTATTTGAAGAGGAGTAGGGGGTGGTGGATATGGCATCATGCCATATGTCAAGTTTCCGGAAGGTGAATGCACTCTGATGCGTGTGAAACCCTAGGCCTAGCCCCCAACCAGCGGCCTAAACCCTACACTATACTGCAAAAACCGTAGCCGTCAGCCCAAACCCCAGCCCCCAGCCCAAACCCTACACCCATCAAGCCGAATCATAGCCCCCAGCCCTAACCCTAGCCCCTAGCCGAAATCATAGCCCCAGCCCAAACCCTAACCCCAGCCCAAACCCTAACCCCCAGCCGAGCCTACCCCCAAAGCCCAAAACCCTAGCCGTCAGCCCGGACCCTAGCCCCCAGCCCAAACACCTTATTAGCTTACAGTCTTAACTCTTAACTATAGTCCAATTGTTCCCGTTCACCCACAATTTATTAACCGTAAAGTGTCTGGAAGGGCATTTTGCAACAAGCCCCGCCCACGCCCCGCCCACCCATTCACCCCCTTATCCCTTAAAGCTACACTGTAAAAACGGCGTTTAGAATCTAAACACATTTCTAAACGCCTCGCTTGTACCCACTTTTTTCACACGTTTAGCCCTCAACATGTTTAGATTTTGCGTTTCTGTGACATGTTTACCCCGAGACACATTTAGCCTGTGATACGTTTAGATTGAATGTGTTTAGGGTTCATAGTGAGTGCTAAACATGTTTAGAATCCAACACGTTTCAGAGAATAAGCTTAATTTTTAAACACCTGAAGAAAAGAAAAGAGAAATGTTGCAACATTCGCCTGCCTGCTTACTGAAACATAACGCCCAAGCTACGCTCGGCATGAGAATCGATAAATCATCATCATCTCAACGGTCATCGAGATGATTTTCATCGAGATGATTTTCATCGAGATGATTTTCATCGAGATGATTTGAGGAGCAATGATGCCATAATTTCAGTCATACTGAAAACGGTCATTTTGAAGTCTCAGAATCCGTTCCAATTATATACATTTTGGGCTTTACTTTCTACCCATGGTGTGAATCTTTGAAGTGCTGGCCAATATGATACAACAAAAATTTGCTTCAATTGAATTACACACATTAAAGTGTAAACTACTGCGCAGGAAAGGCTGTTATACCTACAATGGTTTTGAATAAACACCAAGGTCTATATTTGTGCATATTTAATGAAACCCCGCCCATTTCATTCTAAACAAACTGATGAATTTAAACACATACAAAACATGTTTACAAGCAAACATGTTTAGAAATATGTTTGTAAGCTAAATTGGTATCCCTTTAACATGTCAAAAAGCTAAACGTGTTGCGATCAATGCAGGTTTGAACTGGTTTGAACATTCAAATACACCAGAATGTGTGTTCATCATTTTAGTACGTTTGCTACCTGAGCAATTTTACTTGCCATGAGGGGCTAAACGTGTGGAGCATTTTTGATACCTTTGTAAAGTTACGTATTACCAAAATGCGAATTATTTTAAACCCTTTTAATTATGTGTTTGAAGGCCTATATGCCTACGTGGAAGCCTATCATGACTAGCTGCTTAGCTTTTTCATACCAATAGCAAACGTATTCAATGATGTAAACACATTCTGGTGTATTCAAATGTTCAAACCAGTTCAAAACACGTTTAGCTTTTGACATGTTAAAGAGATAGCATTTAGCTTCAAACATATTTCTGAACGTGTTTGCGTGTAAACATGTTTTGTATGTGTTTAAATTCAAAACTGCATTTCAAACAAGCACAACAAATCTCAACCCGTTTAGCTTTTTGACATGTTAAAGAGGTAGCCATTTAGCTTCAAACATATTTCTAAACATGTTTGCGTGTAAACATGTTTTGATTGTGTTTAAATTCAAAACTTCACTTAAAACAAGCACAACAAATCTCAACACGTTTAGCTTTTTGACATGTTAAGGAGATACCCATTTAGCTTACAAACATATTTCTAAACATGTTTGCGTGTAAACATGTTTTGTATGTGTTTAAAATCAAAACTTCACTTAAAACAAGCATAACAAATCTCAACACGTTTAGCTTTTTGACATGTTAAGGAGATACCCATTTAGCTTTCAAGCATATTTCTAAACATGTTTGCGTGTAAACATGTTGTGTGTGTGTTTAAACGCTAAGCGCCGTTTTTACAGTGTAGGTAAAATGAAACTTGGAATGACAATTAAACGTGGTAAAATGACCTATGTATATTCTTTTTTGTTATAAAGTTCACCATTTTAAACTCAATATGATTACATGGTTAAAAATGTTGGCGGGTAAGCAAAATCTACCCCCCCCCCCTTCTCAGGCCCTCCCTCTTCAATCCCCTTTCCCTTTTACAGCTTCCACATTAGTTAACCCCCTCTTGTCAATTATTAAAAATAATTGTAAGGCGTTTAGAATCGTATAACTAAAAAAAGAGAGATAAGTTTATAACTTGTTGAGTGACTAGGATTTGGATATAACAACTGACTTGTCATTAGAGTGTACACAGCGTGTAATGCATGTTTTTCTTATCGCATTGCTTAGAGTACATGTAAATGCTCCAACATGTTTGACCTTGTTGTAGACGAACGCAATAACATTTCCAATTAATTTTTTCAGATATCAAGTCAGTGACTTATTTTCAACAATTTAAGCATAATTTTTTAACCATAAAGAATAATTAAGTGCCCTTATATATACAACATGGCGGCGCCCGTGCAGCCATGTTTGTGTTCTGTTTACAGATGTAGGCTTGAAACAACGACAGTAATGAGTTGTGTGGGGGCATTGTGTGTCACTTTGTTGCTGTTTTTACATTGGAAACATCATTTCTTTGACTGTAAACTGTTAGTATAGCAATAATGTTTCTATTTCCTCAAATTACAATACATTTATTAACCGAGAATACTTCAACGTTTCAAACTCAAAGAGGGGTTTGCTTTCTAAACCTTCATGGTTAAACTATGACAAGTAATAAGTATGAGACTGACGGTTTTAGTCACATTCAAAGAATCATGAGCCAACGTGGCTGGTTGAATATGAAAAAAGGAGAGAAAAACCACCAATAGACTATTTGAAGAGGAGTAGGGGGTGGTGGATATGGCATCATGCCATATGTCAAGTTTCCGGAAGGTGAATGCACTCTGATGCGTGTGAAACCCTAGGCCTAGCCCCCAACCAGCGGCCTAAACCCTACACTATACTGCAAAAACCGTAGCCGTCAGCCCAAACCCCAGCCCCCAGCCCAAACCCTACACCCATCAAGCCGAATCATAGCCCCCAGCCCTAACCCTAGCCCCTAGCCGAAATCATAGCCCCAGCCCAAACCCTAACCCCAGCCCAAACCCTAACCCCCAGCCGAGCCTACCCCCAAAGCCCAAAACCCTAGCCGTCAGCCCGGACCCTAGCCCCCAGCCCAAACACCTTATTAGCTTACAGTCTTAACTCTTAACTATAGTCCAATTGTTCCCGTTCACCCACAATTTATTAACCGTAAAGTGTCTGGAAGGGCATTTTGCAACAAGCCCCGCCCACGCCCCGCCCACCCATTCACCCCCTTATCCCTTAAAGCTAGGTAAAATGAAACTTGGAATGACAATTAAACGTGGTAAAATGACCTATGTATATTCTTTTTTGTTATAAAGTTCACCATTTTAAACTCAATATGATTACATGGTTAAAAATGTTGGCGGGTAAGCAAAATCTACCCCCCCCCCTTCTCAGGCCCTCCCTCTTCAATCCCCTTTCCCTTTTACAGCTTCCACATTAGTTAACCCCCTCTTGTCAATTATTAAAAATAATTGTAAGGCGTTTAGAATCGTATAACTAAAAAAAGAGAGATAAGTTTATAACTTGTTGAGTGACTAGGATTTGGATATAACAACTGACTTGTCATTAGAGTGTACACAGCGTGTAATGCATGTTTTTCTTATCGCATTGCTTAGAGTACATGTAAATGCTCCAACATGTTTGACCTTGTTGTAGACGAACGCAATAACATTTCCAATTAATTTTTTCAGATATCAAGTCAGTGACTTATTTTCAACAATTTAAGCATAATTTTTTAACCATAAAGAATAATTAAGTGCCCTTATATATACAACATGGCGGCGCCCGTGCAGCCATGTTTGTGTTCTGTTTACAGATGTAGGCTTGAAACAACGACAGTAATGAGTTGTGTGGGGGCATTGTGTGTCACTTTGTTGCTGTTTTTACATTGGAAACATCATTTCTTTGACTGTAAACTGTTAGTATAGCAATAATGTTTCTATTTCCTCAAATTACAATACATTTATTAACCGAGAATACTTCAACGTTTCAAACTCAAAGAGGGGTTTGCTTTCTAAACCTTCATGGTTAAACTATGACAAGTAATAAGTATGAGACTGACGGTTTTAGTCACATTCAAAGAATCATGAGCCAACGTGGCTGGTTGAATATGAAAAAAGGAGAGAAAAACCACCAATAGACTATTTGAAGAGGAGTAGGGGGTGGTGGATATGGCATCATGCCATATGTCAAGTTTCCGGAAGGTGAATGCACTCTGATGCGTGTGAAACCCTAGGCCTAGCCCCCAACCAGCGGCCTAAACCCTACACTATACTGCAAAAACCGTAGCCGTCAGCCCAAACCCCAGCCCCCAGCCCAAACCCTACACCCATCAAGCCGAATCATAGCCCCCAGCCCTAACCCTAGCCCCTAGCCGAAATCATAGCCCCAGCCCAAACCCTAACCCCAGCCCAAACCCTAACCCCCAGCCGAGCCTACCCCCAAAGCCCAAAACCCTAGCCGTCAGCCCGGACCCTAGCCCCCAGCCCAAACACCTTATTAGCTTACAGTCTTAACTCTTAACTATAGTCCAATTGTTCCCGTTCACCCACAATTTATTAACCGTAAAGTGTCTGGAAGGGCATTTTGCAACAAGCCCCGCCCACGCCCCGCCCACCCATTCACCCCCTTATCCCTTAAAGCTAGGTAAAATGAAACTTGGAATGACAATTAAACGTGGTAAAATGACCTATGTATATTCTTTTTTGTTATAAAGTTCACCATTTTAAACTCAATATGATTACATGGTTAAAAATGTTGGCGGGTAAGCAAAATCTACCCCCCCCCCCCTTCTCAGGCCCTCCCTCTTCAATCCCCTTTCCCTTTTACAGCTTCCACATTAGTTAACCCCCTCTTGTCAATTATTAAAAATAATTGTAAGGCGTTTAGAATCGTATAACTAAAAAAAGAGAGATAAGTTTATAACTTGTTGAGTGACTAGGATTTGGATATAACAACTGACTTGTCATTAGAGTGTACACAGCGTGTAATGCATGTTTTTCTTATCGCATTGCTTAGAGTACATGTAAATGCTCCAACATGTTTGACCTTGTTGTAGACGAACGCAATAACATTTCCAATTAATTTTTTCAGATATCAAGTCAGTGACTTATTTTCAACAATTTAAGCATAATTTTTTAACCATAAAGAATAATTAAGTGCCCTTATATATACAACATGGCGGCGCCCGTGCAGCCATGTTTGTGTTCTGTTTACAGATGTAGGCTTGAAACAACGACAGTAATGAGTTGTGTGGGGGCATTGTGTGTCACTTTGTTGCTGTTTTTACATTGGAAACATCATTTCTTTGACTGTAAACTGTTAGTATAGCAATAATGTTTCTATTTCCTCAAATTACAATACATTTATTAACCGAGAATACTTCAACGTTTCAAACTCAAAGAGGGGTTTGCTTTCTAAACCTTCATGGTTAAACTATGACAAGTAATAAGTATGAGACTGACGGTTTTAGTCACATTCAAAGAATCATGAGCCAACGTGGCTGGTTGAATATGAAAAAAGGAGAGAAAAACCACCAATAGACTATTTGAAGAGGAGTAGGGGGTGGTGGATATGGCATCATGCCATATGTCAAGTTTCCGGAAGGTGAATGCACTCTGATGCGTGTGAAACCCTAGGCCTAGCCCCCAACCAGCGGCCTAAACCCTACACTATACTGCAAAAACCGTAGCCGTCAGCCCAAACCCCAGCCCCCAGCCCAAACCCTACACCCATCAAGCCGAATCATAGCCCCCAGCCCTAACCCTAGCCCCTAGCCGAAATCATAGCCCCAGCCCAAACCCTAACCCCAGCCCAAACCCTAACCCCCAGCCGAGCCTACCCCCAAAGCCCAAAACCCTAGCCGTCAGCCCGGACCCTAGCCCCCAGCCCAAACACCTTATTAGCTTACAGTCTTAACTCTTAACTATAGTCCAATTGTTCCCGTTCACCCACAATTTATTAACCGTAAAGTGTCTGGAAGGGCATTTTGCAACAAGCCCCGCCCACGCCCCGCCCACCCATTCACCCCCTTATCCCTTAAAGCTAGGTAAAATGAAACTTGGAATGACAATTAAACGTGGTAAAATGACCTATGTATATTCTTTTTTGTTATAAAGTTCACCATTTTAAACTCAATATGATTACATGGTTAAAAATGTTGGCGGGTAAGCAAAATCTACCCCCCCCCCTTCTCAGGCCCTCCCTCTTCAATCCCCTTTCCCTTTTACAGCTTCCACATTAGTTAACCCCCTCTTGTCAATTATTAAAAATAATTGTAAGGCGTTTAGAATCGTATAACTAAAAAAAGAGAGATAAGTTTATAACTTGTTGAGTGACTAGGATTTGGATATAACAACTGACTTGTCATTAGAGTGTACACAGCGTGTAATGCATGTTTTTCTTATCGCATTGCTTAGAGTACATGTAAATGCTCCAACATGTTTGACCTTGTTGTAGACGAACGCAATAACATTTCCAATTAATTTTTTCAGATATCAAGTCAGTGACTTATTTTCAACAATTTAAGCATAATTTTTTAACCATAAAGAATAATTAAGTGCCCTTATATATACAACATGGCGGCGCCCGTGCAGCCATGTTTGTGTTCTGTTTACAGATGTAGGCTTGAAACAACGACAGTAATGAGTTGTGTGGGGGCATTGTGTGTCACTTTGTTGCTGTTTTTACATTGGAAACATCATTTCTTTGACTGTAAACTGTTAGTATAGCAATAATGTTTCTATTTCCTCAAATTACAATACATTTATTAACCGAGAATACTTCAACGTTTCAAACTCAAAGAGGGGTTTGCTTTCTAAACCTTCATGGTTAAACTATGACAAGTAATAAGTATGAGACTGACGGTTTTAGTCACATTCAAAGAATCATGAGCCAACGTGGCTGGTTGAATATGAAAAAAGGAGAGAAAAACCACCAATAGACTATTTGAAGAGGAGTAGGGGGTGGTGGATATGGCATCATGCCATATGTCAAGTTTCCGGAAGGTGAATGCACTCTGATGCGTGTGAAACCCTAGGCCTAGCCCCCAACCAGCGGCCTAAACCCTACACTATACTGCAAAAACCGTAGCCGTCAGCCCAAACCCCAGCCCCCAGCCCAAACCCTACACCCATCAAGCCGAATCATAGCCCCCAGCCCTAACCCTAGCCCCTAGCCGAAATCATAGCCCCAGCCCAAACCCTAACCCCAGCCCAAACCCTAACCCCCAGCCGAGCCTACCCCCAAAGCCCAAAACCCTAGCCGTCAGCCCGGACCCTAGCCCCCAGCCCAAACACCTTATTAGCTTACAGTCTTAACTCTTAACTATAGTCCAATTGTTCCCGTTCACCCACAATTTATTAACCGTAAAGTGTCTGGAAGGGCATTTTGCAACAAGCCCCGCCCACGCCCCGCCCACCCATTCACCCCCTTATCCCTTAAAGCTAGGTAAAATGAAACTTGGAATGACAATTAAACGTGGTAAAATGACCTATGTATATTCTTTTTTGTTATAAAGTTCACCATTTTAAACTCAATATGATTACATGGTTAAAAATGTTGGCGGGTAAGCAAAATCTACCCCCCCCCCCTTCTCAGGCCCTCCCTCTTCAATCCCCTTTCCCTTTTACAGCTTCCACATTAGTTAACCCCCTCTTGTCAATTATTAAAAATAATTGTAAGGCGTTTAGAATCGTATAACTAAAAAAAGAGAGATAAGTTTATAACTTGTTGAGTGACTAGGATTTGGATATAACAACTGACTTGTCATTAGAGTGTACACAGCGTGTAATGCATGTTTTTCTTATCGCATTGCTTAGAGTACATGTAAATGCTCCAACATGTTTGACCTTGTTGTAGACGAACGCAATAACATTTCCAATTAATTTTTTCAGATATCAAGTCAGTGACTTATTTTCAACAATTTAAGCATAATTTTTTAACCATAAAGAATAATTAAGTGCCCTTATATATACAACATGGCGGCGCCCGTGCAGCCATGTTTGTGTTCTGTTTACAGATGTAGGCTTGAAACAACGACAGTAATGAGTTGTGTGGGGGCATTGTGTGTCACTTTGTTGCTGTTTTTACATTGGAAACATCATTTCTTTGACTGTAAACTGTTAGTATAGCAATAATGTTTCTATTTCCTCAAATTACAATACATTTATTAACCGAGAATACTTCAACGTTTCAAACTCAAAGAGGGGTTTGCTTTCTAAACCTTCATGGTTAAACTATGACAAGTAATAAGTATGAGACTGACGGTTTTAGTCACATTCAAAGAATCATGAGCCAACGTGGCTGGTTGAATATGAAAAAAGGAGAGAAAAACCACCAATAGACTATTTGAAGAGGAGTAGGGGGTGGTGGATATGGCATCATGCCATATGTCAAGTTTCCGGAAGGTGAATGCACTCTGATGCGTGTGAAACCCTAGGCCTAGCCCCCAACCAGCGGCCTAAACCCTACACTATACTGCAAAAACCGTAGCCGTCAGCCCAAACCCCAGCCCCCAGCCCAAACCCTACACCCATCAAGCCGAATCATAGCCCCCAGCCCTAACCCTAGCCCCTAGCCGAAATCATAGCCCCAGCCCAAACCCTAACCCCAGCCCAAACCCTAACCCCCAGCCGAGCCTACCCCCAAAGCCCAAAACCCTAGCCGTCAGCCCGGACCCTAGCCCCCAGCCCAAACACCTTATTAGCTTACAGTCTTAACTCTTAACTATAGTCCAATTGTTCCCGTTCACCCACAATTTATTAACCGTAAAGTGTCTGGAAGGGCATTTTGCAACAAGCCCCGCCCACGCCCCGCCCACCCATTCACCCCCTTATCCCTTAAAGCTAGGTAAAATGAAACTTGGAATGACAATTAAACGTGGTAAAATGACCTATGTATATTCTTTTTTGTTATAAAGTTCACCATTTTAAACTCAATATGATTACATGGTTAAAAATGTTGGCGGGTAAGCAAAATCTACCCCCCCCCCCTTCTCAGGCCCTCCCTCTTCAATCCCCTTTCCCTTTTACAGCTTCCACATTAGTTAACCCCCTCTTGTCAATTATTAAAAATAATTGTAAGGCGTTTAGAATCGTATAACTAAAAAAAGAGAGATAAGTTTATAACTTGTTGAGTGACTAGGATTTGGATATAACAACTGACTTGTCATTAGAGTGTACACAGCGTGTAATGCATGTTTTTCTTATCGCATTGCTTAGAGTACATGTAAATGCTCCAACATGTTTGACCTTGTTGTAGACGAACGCAATAACATTTCCAATTAATTTTTTCAGATATCAAGTCAGTGACTTATTTTCAACAATTTAAGCATAATTTTTTAACCATAAAGAATAATTAAGTGCCCTTATATATACAACATGGCGGCGCCCGTGCAGCCATGTTTGTGTTCTGTTTACAGATGTAGGCTTGAAACAACGACAGTAATGAGTTGTGTGGGGGCATTGTGTGTCACTTTGTTGCTGTTTTTACATTGGAAACATCATTTCTTTGACTGTAAACTGTTAGTATAGCAATAATGTTTCTATTTCCTCAAATTACAATACATTTATTAACCGAGAATACTTCAACGTTTCAAACTCAAAGAGGGGTTTGCTTTCTAAACCTTCATGGTTAAACTATGACAAGTAATAAGTATGAGACTGACGGTTTTAGTCACATTCAAAGAATCATGAGCCAACGTGGCTGGTTGAATATGAAAAAAGGAGAGAAAAACCACCAATAGACTATTTGAAGAGGAGTAGGGGGTGGTGGATATGGCATCATGCCATATGTCAAGTTTCCGGAAGGTGAATGCACTCTGATGCGTGTGAAACCCTAGGCCTAGCCCCCAACCAGCGGCCTAAACCCTACACTATACTGCAAAAACCGTAGCCGTCAGCCCAAACCCCAGCCCCCAGCCCAAACCCTACACCCATCAAGCCGAATCATAGCCCCCAGCCCTAACCCTAGCCCCTAGCCGAAATCATAGCCCCAGCCCAAACCCTAACCCCAGCCCAAACCCTAACCCCCAGCCGAGCCTACCCCCAAAGCCCAAAACCCTAGCCGTCAGCCCGGACCCTAGCCCCCAGCCCAAACACCTTATTAGCTTACAGTCTTAACTCTTAACTATAGTCCAATTGTTCCCGTTCACCCACAATTTATTAACCGTAAAGTGTCTGGAAGGGCATTTTGCAACAAGCCCCGCCCACGCCCCGCCCACCCATTCACCCCCTTATCCCTTAAAGCTAGGTAAAATGAAACTTGGAATGACAATTAAACGTGGTAAAATGACCTATGTATATTCTTTTTTGTTATAAAGTTCACCATTTTAAACTCAATATGATTACATGGTTAAAAATGTTGGCGGGTAAGCAAAATCTACCCCCCCCCCTTCTCAGGCCCTCCCTCTTCAATCCCCTTTCCCTTTTACAGCTTCCACATTAGTTAACCCCCTCTTGTCAATTATTAAAAATAATTGTAAGGCGTTTAGAATCGTATAACTAAAAAAAGAGAGATAAGTTTATAACTTGTTGAGTGACTAGGATTTGGATATAACAACTGACTTGTCATTAGAGTGTACACAGCGTGTAATGCATGTTTTTCTTATCGCATTGCTTAGAGTACATGTAAATGCTCCAACATGTTTGACCTTGTTGTAGACGAACGCAATAACATTTCCAATTAATTTTTTCAGATATCAAGTCAGTGACTTATTTTCAACAATTTAAGCATAATTTTTTAACCATAAAGAATAATTAAGTGCCCTTATATATACAACATGGCGGCGCCCGTGCAGCCATGTTTGTGTTCTGTTTACAGATGTAGGCTTGAAACAACGACAGTAATGAGTTGTGTGGGGGCATTGTGTGTCACTTTGTTGCTGTTTTTACATTGGAAACATCATTTCTTTGACTGTAAACTGTTAGTATAGCAATAATGTTTCTATTTCCTCAAATTACAATACATTTATTAACCGAGAATACTTCAACGTTTCAAACTCAAAGAGGGGTTTGCTTTCTAAACCTTCATGGTTAAACTATGACAAGTAATAAGTATGAGACTGACGGTTTTAGTCACATTCAAAGAATCATGAGCCAACGTGGCTGGTTGAATATGAAAAAAGGAGAGAAAAACCACCAATAGACTATTTGAAGAGGAGTAGGGGGTGGTGGATATGGCATCATGCCATATGTCAAGTTTCCGGAAGGTGAATGCACTCTGATGCGTGTGAAACCCTAGGCCTAGCCCCCAACCAGCGGCCTAAACCCTACACTATACTGCAAAAACCGTAGCCGTCAGCCCAAACCCCAGCCCCCAGCCCAAACCCTACACCCATCAAGCCGAATCATAGCCCCCAGCCCTAACCCTAGCCCCTAGCCGAAATCATAGCCCCAGCCCAAACCCTAACCCCAGCCCAAACCCTAACCCCCAGCCGAGCCTACCCCCAAAGCCCAAAACCCTAGCCGTCAGCCCGGACCCTAGCCCCCAGCCCAAACACCTTATTAGCTTACAGTCTTAACTCTTAACTATAGTCCAATTGTTCCCGTTCACCCACAATTTATTAACCGTAAAGTGTCTGGAAGGGCATTTTGCAACAAGCCCCGCCCACGCCCCGCCCACCCATTCACCCCCTTATCCCTTAAAGCTAGGTAAAATGAAACTTGGAATGACAATTAAACGTGGTAAAATGACCTATGTATATTCTTTTTTGTTATAAAGTTCACCATTTTAAACTCAATATGATTACATGGTTAAAAATGTTGGCGGGTAAGCAAAATCTACCCCCCCCCCTTCTCAGGCCCTCCCTCTTCAATCCCCTTTCCCTTTTACAGCTTCCACATTAGTTAACCCCCTCTTGTCAATTATTAAAAATAATTGTAAGGCGTTTAGAATCGTATAACTAAAAAAAGAGAGATAAGTTTATAACTTGTTGAGTGACTAGGATTTGGATATAACAACTGACTTGTCATTAGAGTGTACACAGCGTGTAATGCATGTTTTTCTTATCGCATTGCTTAGAGTACATGTAAATGCTCCAACATGTTTGACCTTGTTGTAGACGAACGCAATAACATTTCCAATTAATTTTTTCAGATATCAAGTCAGTGACTTATTTTCAACAATTTAAGCATAATTTTTTAACCATAAAGAATAATTAAGTGCCCTTATATATACAACATGGCGGCGCCCGTGCAGCCATGTTTGTGTTCTGTTTACAGATGTAGGCTTGAAACAACGACAGTAATGAGTTGTGTGGGGGCATTGTGTGTCACTTTGTTGCTGTTTTTACATTGGAAACATCATTTCTTTGACTGTAAACTGTTAGTATAGCAATAATGTTTCTATTTCCTCAAATTACAATACATTTATTAACCGAGAATACTTCAACGTTTCAAACTCAAAGAGGGGTTTGCTTTCTAAACCTTCATGGTTAAACTATGACAAGTAATAAGTATGAGACTGACGGTTTTAGTCACATTCAAAGAATCATGAGCCAACGTGGCTGGTTGAATATGAAAAAAGGAGAGAAAAACCACCAATAGACTATTTGAAGAGGAGTAGGGGGTGGTGGATATGGCATCATGCCATATGTCAAGTTTCCGGAAGGTGAATGCACTCTGATGCGTGTGAAACCCTAGGCCTAGCCCCCAACCAGCGGCCTAAACCCTACACTATACTGCAAAAACCGTAGCCGTCAGCCCAAACCCCAGCCCCCAGCCCAAACCCTACACCCATCAAGCCGAATCATAGCCCCCAGCCCTAACCCTAGCCCCTAGCCGAAATCATAGCCCCAGCCCAAACCCTAACCCCAGCCCAAACCCTAACCCCCAGCCGAGCCTACCCCCAAAGCCCAAAACCCTAGCCGTCAGCCCGGACCCTAGCCCCCAGCCCAAACACCTTATTAGCTTACAGTCTTAACTCTTAACTATAGTCCAATTGTTCCCGTTCACCCACAATTTATTAACCGTAAAGTGTCTGGAAGGGCATTTTGCAACAAGCCCCGCCCACGCCCCGCCCACCCATTCACCCCCTTATCCCTTAAAGCTAGGTAAAATGAAACTTGGAATGACAATTAAACGTGGTAAAATGACCTATGTATATTCTTTTTTGTTATAAAGTTCACCATTTTAAACTCAATATGATTACATGGTTAAAAATGTTGGCGGGTAAGCAAAATCTACCCCCCCCCCCCCTTCTCAGGCCCTCCCTCTTCAATCCCCTTTCCCTTTTACAGCTTCCACATTAGTTAACCCCCTCTTGTCAATTATTAAAAATAATTGTAAGGCGTTTAGAATCGTATAACTAAAAAAAGAGAGATAAGTTTATAACTTGTTGAGTGACTAGGATTTGGATATAACAACTGACTTGTCATTAGAGTGTACACAGCGTGTAATGCATGTTTTTCTTATCGCATTGCTTAGAGTACATGTAAATGCTCCAACATGTTTGACCTTGTTGTAGACGAACGCAATAACATTTCCAATTAATTTTTTCAGATATCAAGTCAGTGACTTATTTTCAACAATTTAAGCATAATTTTTTAACCATAAAGAATAATTAAGTGCCCTTATATATACAACATGGCGGCGCCCGTGCAGCCATGTTTGTGTTCTGTTTACAGATGTAGGCTTGAAACAACGACAGTAATGAGTTGTGTGGGGGCATTGTGTGTCACTTTGTTGCTGTTTTTACATTGGAAACATCATTTCTTTGACTGTAAACTGTTAGTATAGCAATAATGTTTCTATTTCCTCAAATTACAATACATTTATTAACCGAGAATACTTCAACGTTTCAAACTCAAAGAGGGGTTTGCTTTCTAAACCTTCATGGTTAAACTATGACAAGTAATAAGTATGAGACTGACGGTTTTAGTCACATTCAAAGAATCATGAGCCAACGTGGCTGGTTGAATATGAAAAAAGGAGAGAAAAACCACCAATAGACTATTTGAAGAGGAGTAGGGGGTGGTGGATATGGCATCATGCCATATGTCAAGTTTCCGGAAGGTGAATGCACTCTGATGCGTGTGAAACCCTAGGCCTAGCCCCCAACCAGCGGCCTAAACCCTACACTATACTGCAAAAACCGTAGCCGTCAGCCCAAACCCCAGCCCCCAGCCCAAACCCTACACCCATCAAGCCGAATCATAGCCCCCAGCCCTAACCCTAGCCCCTAGCCGAAATCATAGCCCCAGCCCAAACCCTAACCCCAGCCCAAACCCTAACCCCCAGCCGAGCCTACCCCCAAAGCCCAAAACCCTAGCCGTCAGCCCGGACCCTAGCCCCCAGCCCAAACACCTTATTAGCTTACAGTCTTAACTCTTAACTATAGTCCAATTGTTCCCGTTCACCCACAATTTATTAACCGTAAAGTGTCTGGAAGGGCATTTTGCAACAAGCCCCGCCCACGCCCCGCCCACCCATTCACCCCCTTATCCCTTAAAGCTAGGTAAAATGAAACTTGGAATGACAATTAAACGTGGTAAAATGACCTATGTATATTCTTTTTTGTTATAAAGTTCACCATTTTAAACTCAATATGATTACATGGTTAAAAATGTTGGCGGGTAAGCAAAATCTACCCCCCCCCTTCTCAGGCCCTCCCTCTTCAATCCCCTTTCCCTTTTACAGCTTCCACATTAGTTAACCCCCTCTTGTCAATTATTAAAAATAATTGTAAGGCGTTTAGAATCGTATAACTAAAAAAAGAGAGATAAGTTTATAACTTGTTGAGTGACTAGGATTTGGATATAACAACTGACTTGTCATTAGAGTGTACACAGCGTGTAATGCATGTTTTTCTTATCGCATTGCTTAGAGTACATGTAAATGCTCCAACATGTTTGACCTTGTTGTAGACGAACGCAATAACATTTCCAATTAATTTTTTCAGATATCAAGTCAGTGACTTATTTTCAACAATTTAAGCATAATTTTTTAACCATAAAGAATAATTAAGTGCCCTTATATATACAACATGGCGGCGCCCGTGCAGCCATGTTTGTGTTCTGTTTACAGATGTAGGCTTGAAACAACGACAGTAATGAGTTGTGTGGGGGCATTGTGTGTCACTTTGTTGCTGTTTTTACATTGGAAACATCATTTCTTTGACTGTAAACTGTTAGTATAGCAATAATGTTTCTATTTCCTCAAATTACAATACATTTATTAACCGAGAATACTTCAACGTTTCAAACTCAAAGAGGGGTTTGCTTTCTAAACCTTCATGGTTAAACTATGACAAGTAATAAGTATGAGACTGACGGTTTTAGTCACATTCAAAGAATCATGAGCCAACGTGGCTGGTTGAATATGAAAAAAGGAGAGAAAAACCACCAATAGACTATTTGAAGAGGAGTAGGGGGTGGTGGATATGGCATCATGCCATATGTCAAGTTTCCGGAAGGTGAATGCACTCTGATGCGTGTGAAACCCTAGGCCTAGCCCCCAACCAGCGGCCTAAACCCTACACTATACTGCAAAAACCGTAGCCGTCAGCCCAAACCCCAGCCCCCAGCCCAAACCCTACACCCATCAAGCCGAATCATAGCCCCCAGCCCTAACCCTAGCCCCTAGCCGAAATCATAGCCCCAGCCCAAACCCTAACCCCAGCCCAAACCCTAACCCCCAGCCGAGCCTACCCCCAAAGCCCAAAACCCTAGCCGTCAGCCCGGACCCTAGCCCCCAGCCCAAACACCTTATTAGCTTACAGTCTTAACTCTTAACTATAGTCCAATTGTTCCCGTTCACCCACAATTTATTAACCGTAAAGTGTCTGGAAGGGCATTTTGCAACAAGCCCCGCCCACGCCCCGCCCACCCATTCACCCCCTTATCCCTTAAAGCTAGGTAAAATGAAACTTGGAATGACAATTAAACGTGGTAAAATGACCTATGTATATTCTTTTTTGTTATAAAGTTCACCATTTTAAACTCAATATGATTACATGGTTAAAAATGTTGGCGGGTAAGCAAAATCTACCCCCCCCCCCTTCTCAGGCCCTCCCTCTTCAATCCCCTTTCCCTTTTACAGCTTCCACATTAGTTAACCCCCTCTTGTCAATTATTAAAAATAATTGTAAGGCGTTTAGAATCGTATAACTAAAAAAAGAGAGATAAGTTTATAACTTGTTGAGTGACTAGGATTTGGATATAACAACTGACTTGTCATTAGAGTGTACACAGCGTGTAATGCATGTTTTTCTTATCGCATTGCTTAGAGTACATGTAAATGCTCCAACATGTTTGACCTTGTTGTAGACGAACGCAATAACATTTCCAATTAATTTTTTCAGATATCAAGTCAGTGACTTATTTTCAACAATTTAAGCATAATTTTTTAACCATAAAGAATAATTAAGTGCCCTTATATATACAACATGGCGGCGCCCGTGCAGCCATGTTTGTGTTCTGTTTACAGATGTAGGCTTGAAACAACGACAGTAATGAGTTGTGTGGGGGCATTGTGTGTCACTTTGTTGCTGTTTTTACATTGGAAACATCATTTCTTTGACTGTAAACTGTTAGTATAGCAATAATGTTTCTATTTCCTCAAATTACAATACATTTATTAACCGAGAATACTTCAACGTTTCAAACTCAAAGAGGGGTTTGCTTTCTAAACCTTCATGGTTAAACTATGACAAGTAATAAGTATGAGACTGACGGTTTTAGTCACATTCAAAGAATCATGAGCCAACGTGGCTGGTTGAATATGAAAAAAGGAGAGAAAAACCACCAATAGACTATTTGAAGAGGAGTAGGGGGTGGTGGATATGGCATCATGCCATATGTCAAGTTTCCGGAAGGTGAATGCACTCTGATGCGTGTGAAACCCTAGGCCTAGCCCCCAACCAGCGGCCTAAACCCTACACTATACTGCAAAAACCGTAGCCGTCAGCCCAAACCCCAGCCCCCAGCCCAAACCCTACACCCATCAAGCCGAATCATAGCCCCCAGCCCTAACCCTAGCCCCTAGCCGAAATCATAGCCCCAGCCCAAACCCTAACCCCAGCCCAAACCCTAACCCCCAGCCGAGCCTACCCCCAAAGCCCAAAACCCTAGCCGTCAGCCCGGACCCTAGCCCCCAGCCCAAACACCTTATTAGCTTACAGTCTTAACTCTTAACTATAGTCCAATTGTTCCCGTTCACCCACAATTTATTAACCGTAAAGTGTCTGGAAGGGCATTTTGCAACAAGCCCCGCCCACGCCCCGCCCACCCATTCACCCCCTTATCCCTTAAAGCTAGGTAAAATGAAACTTGGAATGACAATTAAACGTGGTAAAATGACCTATGTATATTCTTTTTTGTTATAAAGTTCACCATTTTAAACTCAATATGATTACATGGTTAAAAATGTTGGCGGGTAAGCAAAATCTACCCCCCCCCCCCTTCTCAGGCCCTCCCTCTTCAATCCCCTTTCCCTTTTACAGCTTCCACATTAGTTAACCCCCTCTTGTCAATTATTAAAAATAATTGTAAGGCGTTTAGAATCGTATAACTAAAAAAAGAGAGATAAGTTTATAACTTGTTGAGTGACTAGGATTTGGATATAACAACTGACTTGTCATTAGAGTGTACACAGCGTGTAATGCATGTTTTTCTTATCGCATTGCTTAGAGTACATGTAAATGCTCCAACATGTTTGACCTTGTTGTAGACGAACGCAATAACATTTCCAATTAATTTTTTCAGATATCAAGTCAGTGACTTATTTTCAACAATTTAAGCATAATTTTTTAACCATAAAGAATAATTAAGTGCCCTTATATATACAACATGGCGGCGCCCGTGCAGCCATGTTTGTGTTCTGTTTACAGATGTAGGCTTGAAACAACGACAGTAATGAGTTGTGTGGGGGCATTGTGTGTCACTTTGTTGCTGTTTTTACATTGGAAACATCATTTCTTTGACTGTAAACTGTTAGTATAGCAATAATGTTTCTATTTCCTCAAATTACAATACATTTATTAACCGAGAATACTTCAACGTTTCAAACTCAAAGAGGGGTTTGCTTTCTAAACCTTCATGGTTAAACTATGACAAGTAATAAGTATGAGACTGACGGTTTTAGTCACATTCAAAGAATCATGAGCCAACGTGGCTGGTTGAATATGAAAAAAGGAGAGAAAAACCACCAATAGACTATTTGAAGAGGAGTAGGGGGTGGTGGATATGGCATCATGCCATATGTCAAGTTTCCGGAAGGTGAATGCACTCTGATGCGTGTGAAACCCTAGGCCTAGCCCCCAACCAGCGGCCTAAACCCTACACTATACTGCAAAAACCGTAGCCGTCAGCCCAAACCCCAGCCCCCAGCCCAAACCCTACACCCATCAAGCCGAATCATAGCCCCCAGCCCTAACCCTAGCCCCTAGCCGAAATCATAGCCCCAGCCCAAACCCTAACCCCAGCCCAAACCCTAACCCCCAGCCGAGCCTACCCCCAAAGCCCAAAACCCTAGCCGTCAGCCCGGACCCTAGCCCCCAGCCCAAACACCTTATTAGCTTACAGTCTTAACTCTTAACTATAGTCCAATTGTTCCCGTTCACCCACAATTTATTAACCGTAAAGTGTCTGGAAGGGCATTTTGCAACAAGCCCCGCCCACGCCCCGCCCACCCATTCACCCCCTTATCCCTTAAAGCTAGGTAAAATGAAACTTGGAATGACAATTAAACGTGGTAAAATGACCTATGTATATTCTTTTTTGTTATAAAGTTCACCATTTTAAACTCAATATGATTACATGGTTAAAAATGTTGGCGGGTAAGCAAAATCTACCCCCCCCCCCCTTCTCAGGCCCTCCCTCTTCAATCCCCTTTCCCTTTTACAGCTTCCACATTAGTTAACCCCCTCTTGTCAATTATTAAAAATAATTGTAAGGCGTTTAGAATCGTATAACTAAAAAAAGAGAGATAAGTTTATAACTTGTTGAGTGACTAGGATTTGGATATAACAACTGACTTGTCATTAGAGTGTACACAGCGTGTAATGCATGTTTTTCTTATCGCATTGCTTAGAGTACATGTAAATGCTCCAACATGTTTGACCTTGTTGTAGACGAACGCAATAACATTTCCAATTATTTTTTTCAGATATCAAGTCAGTGACTTATTTTCAACAATTTAAGCATAATTTTTTAACCATAAAGAATAATTAAGTGCCCTTATATATACAACATGGCGGCGCCCGTGCAGCCATGTTTGTGTTCTGTTTACAGATGTAGGCTTGAAACAACGACAGTAATGAGTTGTGTGGGGGCATTGTGTGTCACTTTGTTGCTGTTTTTACATTGGAAACATCATTTCTTTGACTGTAAACTTTTAGTATAGCAATAATGTTTCTATTTCCTCAAATTACAATACATTTATTAACCGAGAATACTTCAACGTTTCAAACTCAAAGAGGGGTTTGCTTTCTAAACCTTCATGGTTAAACTATGACAAGTAATAAGTATGAGACTGACGGTTTTAGTCACATTCAAAGAATCATGAGCCAACGTGGCTGGTTGAATATGAAAAAAGGAGAGAAAAACCACCAATAGACTATTTGAAGAGGAGTAGGGGGGTGGTGGATATGGCATCATGCCATATGTCAAGTTTCCGGAAGGTGAATGCACTCTGATGCGTGTGAAACCCTAGGCCTAGCCCCCAACCAGCGGCCTAAACCCTACACTATACTGCAAAAACCGTAGCCGTCAGCCCAAACCCCAGCCCCCAGCCCAAACCCTACACCCATCAAGCCGAATCATAGCCCCCAGCCCTAACCCTAGCCCCTAGCCGAAATCATAGCCCCAGCCCAAACCCTAACCCCAGCCCAAACCCTAACCCCCAGCCGAGCCTACCCCCAAAGCCCAAAACCCTAGCCGTCAGCCCGGACCCTAGCCCCCAGCCCAAACACCTTATTAGCTTACAGTCTTAACTCTTAACTATAGTCCAATTGTTCCCGTTCACCCACAATTTATTAACCGTAAAGTGTCTGGAAGGGCATTTTGCAACAAGCCCCGCCCACGCCCCGCCCACCCATTCACCCCCTTATCCCTTAAAGCTAGGTAAAATGAAACTTGGAATGACAATTAAACGTGGTAAAATGACATATGTATATTCTTTTTTGTTATAAAGTTCACCATTTTAAACTCAATATGATTACATGGTTAAAAATGTTGGCGGGTAAGCAAAATCTACCCCCCCCCCCCCCTTCTCAGGCCCTCCCTCTTCAATCCCCTTTCCCTTTTACAGCTTCCACATTAGTTAACCCCCTCTTGTCAATTATTAAAAATAATTGTAAGGCGTTTAGAATCGTATAACTAAAAAAAGAGAGATAAGTTTATAACTTGTTGAGTGACTAGGATTTGGATATAACAACTGACTTGTCATTAGAGTGTACACAGCGTGTAATGCATGTTTTTCTTATCGCATTGCTTAGAGTACATGTAAATGCTCCAACATGTTTGACCTTGTTGTAGACGAACGCAATAACATTTCCAATTAATTTTTTCAGATATCAAGTCAGTGACTTATTTTCAACAATTTAAGCATAATTTTTTAACCATAAAGAATAATTAAGTGCCCTTATATATACAACATGGCGGCGCCCGTGCAGCCATGTTTGTGTTCTGTTTACAGATGTAGGCTTGAAACAACGACAGTAATGAGTTGTGTGGGGGCATTGTGTGTCACTTTGTTGCTGTTTTTACATTGGAAACATCATTTCTTTGACTGTAAACTTTTAGTATAGCAATAATGTTTCTATTTCCTCAAATTACAATACATTTATTAACCGAGAATACTTCAACGTTTCAAACTCAAAGAGGGGTTTGCTTTCTAAACCTTCATGGTTAAACTATGACAAGTAATAAGTATGAGACTGACGGTTTTAGTCACATTCAAAGAATCATGAGCCAACGTGGCTGGTTGAATATGAAAAAAGGAGAGAAAAACCACCAATAGACTATTTGAAGAGGAGTAGGGGGGTGGTGGATATGGCATCATGCCATATGTCAAGTTTCCGGAAGGTGAATGCACTCTGATGCGTGTGAAACCCTAGGCCTAGCCCCCAACCAGCGGCCTAAACCCTACACTATACTGCAAAAACCGTAGCCGTCAGCCCAAACCCCAGCCCCCAGCCCAAACCCTACACCCATCAAGCCGAATCATAGCCCCCAGCCCTAACCCTAGCCCCTAGCCGAAATCATAGCCCCAGCCCAAACCCTAACCCCCAGCCGAGCCTACCCCCAAAGCCCAAAACCCTAGCCGTCAGCCCGGACCCTAGCCCCCAGCCCAAACACCTTATTAGCTTACAGTCTTAACTCTTAACTATAGTCCAATTGTTCCCGTTCACCCACAATTTATTAACCGTAAAGTGTCTGGAAGGGCATTTTGCAACAAGCCCCGCCCACGCCCCGCCCACCCATTCACCCCCTTATCCCTTAAAGCTAGGTAAAATGAAACTTGGAATGACAATTAAACGTGGTAAAATGACCTATGTATATTCTTTTTTGTTATAAAGTTCACCATTTTAAACTCAATATGATTACATGGTTAAAAATGTTGGCGGGTAAGCAAAATCTACCCCCCCCCTTCTCAGGCCCTCCCTCTTCAATCCCCTTTCCATTTTACAGCTTCCACATTAGTTAACCCCCTCTTGTCAATTATTAAAAATAATTGTAAGGCGTTTAGAATCGTATAACTAAAAAAAAAGAGATAAGTTTATAACTTGTTGAGTGACTAGGATTTGGATATAACAACTGACTTGTCATTAGAGTGTACACAGCGTGTAATGCATGTTTTTCTTATCGCATTGCTTAGAGTACATGTAAATGCTCCAACATGTTTGACCTTGTTGTAGACGAACGCAATAACATTTCCAATTAATTTTTTCAGATATCAAGTCAGTGACTTATTTTCAACAATTTAAGCATAATTTTTTAACCATAAAGAATAATTAAGTGCCCTTATATATACAACATGGCGGCGCCCGTGCAGCCATGTTTGTGTTCTGTTTACAGATGTAGGCTTGAAACAACGACAGTAATGAGTTGTGTGGGGGCATTGTGTGTCACTTTGTTGCTGTTTTTACATTGGAAACATCATTTCTTTGACTGTAAACTGTTAGTATAGCAATAATGTTTCTATTTCCTCAAATTACAATACATTTATTAACCGAGAATACTTCAACGTTTCAAACTCAAAGAGGGGTTTGCTTTCTAAACCTTCATGGTTAAACTATGACAAGTAATAAGTATGAGACTGACGGTTTTAGTCACATTCAAAGAATCATGAGCCAACGTGGCTGGTTGAATATGAAAAAAGGAGAGAAAAACCACCAATAGACTATTTGAAGAGGAGTAGGGGGGTGGTGGATATGGCATCATGCCATATGTCAAGTTTCCGGAAGGTGAATGCACTCTGATGCGTGTGAAACCCTAGGCCTAGCCCCCAACCAGCGGCCTAAACCCTACACTATACTGCAAAAACCGTAGCCGTCAGCCCAAACCCCAGCCCCCAGCCCAAACCCTACACCCATCAAGCCGAATCATAGCCCCCAGCCCTAACCCTAGCCCCTAGCCGAAATCATAGCCCCAGCCCAAACCCTAACCCCCAGCCGAGCCTACCCCCAAAGCCCAAAACCCTAGCCGTCAGCCCGGACCCTAGCCCCCAGCCCAAACACCTTATTAGCTTACAGTCTTAACTCTTAACTATAGTCCAATTGTTCCCGTTCACCCACAATTTATTAACCGTAAAGTGTCTGGAAGGGCATTTTGCAACAAGCCCCGCCCACGCCCCGCCCACCCATTCACCCCCTTATCCCTTAAAGCTAGGTAAAATGAAACTTGGAATGACAATTAAACGTGGTAAAATGACCTATGTATATTCTTTTTTGTTATAAAGTTCACCATTTTAAACTCAATATGATTACATGGTTAAAAATGTTGGCGGGTAAGCAAAATCTACCCACCCCCCCCCCTTCTCAGGCCCTCCCTCTTCAATCCCCTTTCCCTTTTACAGCTTCCACATTAGTTAACCCCCTCTTGTCAATTATTAAAAATAATTGTAAGGCGTTTAGAATCGTATAACTAAAAAAAAAGAGATAAGTTTATAACTTGTTGAGTGACTAGGATTTGGATATAACAACTGACTTGTCATTAGAGTGTACACAGCGTGTAATGCATGTTTTTCTTATCGCATTGCTTAGAGTACATGTAAATGCTCCAACATGTTTGACCTTGTTGTAGACGAACGCAATAACATTTCCAATTAATTTTTTCAGATATCAAGTCAGTGACTTATTTTCAACAATTTAAGCATAATTTTTTAACCATAAAGAATAATTAAGTGCCCTTATAGGGCGCACCACACCAAATAAGCCAGAATTAATGCGCCAAGCTACTTATCATAATTTGTAAACCCACAACTTATTTTTAATTACAACGTTTTGGGGGTCATGCAATTAATAGATTGTGTAAATATAATAATCTATCACAACCTGGGGGTTCTGTGCTTCAACCTTTGAGGAGACTTGATAAATTTAGGCGTTAAAGTTGGCCCTATTTGAACGGGAAAGTGGAGAAGTGCTTCACGAAAACTGGCAGCAAGTCGGTTTTGGAAAAAAACAAATTTTCGCGTTTTTTTCTTCTGGGGTAGTTAGCAAAAATTCCAAACGGCTGACCTGGCAAAAATTGAAAAGAATTCTAAAGTTCAGTCGTCCGAAAATATGTTTGATTGGTTTTCAAGAGGCTGAGAGACTTAGACGATTTTTTGAGTATTTTTGAATATTTATCATTTAGCATTGGTTCCTATGGGAGTTTATTTAGTGTTGTGCGCCCTGTTGGTGCGTGTGCCAGTGAACCTCCATGGTAAACAAAAGAGGAAATAGTTACGTGCCATAAGGACTCGGTGGTCACGAAGTGGAATGCTTTTTTGAGCCGATCTGGCTCTGCGGTACTGAAAGGGATAAAAGGGAAAACAGCAGTCCATCGTGTTTTTCCTTCTCAGCGATGATTATAGCTGTTTGTGTTCATTAGTTTCATGCCAAATGTCCCCGTACAGTAATAAGTACGCTGTAAATATATTCAGTGATAAATTTCATTTGAATTGTTTTTTTCTCTCGATCTCATCTTGCCCTGTAATAATTTTTTTAATAATATAGACATTCTGAAGATTCCGTGTCAGACTTGATCCGGTTCCCGTGGGGCCAGGCACATTTCTGGATCAGTATGACCCGAAATCTGTGTCAAAATTAATGATTCACAAATTACCCAGAAATGGTTCAAAATTACGCAGAATCCCGAGTCAAAATCCACTTTTTTAAACCACTTTCCTGTTCAGACGGATGGGGGCAATGGGTAAGGCCCCTGGGAACCCGGATTGCAGGTCAATTCTATCCTGAATATCTGACGTCACACGTCGAGGCTCGTTCCGACCCGGGAGTTTTAAGAGTGCTTTCAATGACAAAAGTCTAGAACGAGAATCAGTTTTCATTCTTTTGCAATCATTAAATTGAGAAAATTGTATGAATAATTTGCAAAATTTGTTATTAATATATGACCCTTTCGTTATTTGTAGAAATATGAATAAACATTGGTAAACAAAATACTTAAATCATAATTACCGTAACTCACGTTGTAACAAAGAAGTGAATCTTAGTGCAATATCTTTGATAAAAGTCGTATGTGATTCTGTACAGTTTTTATTAATTTTAAAATAATTTGTTTTAAATACAACATATTTTTTGGATTTGGAAAAATAATGTGACGCTTGTCTTCTATGTATTGTAACGATTCACTGGTTACTAACAATTCTGGTTTGCTAATTCAGTTAATGAGCTTACTAATAAAATGCATATTTTAGAGCAGAAAACACAACAAACTAATTACCTTCTGTGTGGATTGAAAGCAGTGCAAGAAGAATCCCAACTCCAATGGGTTGCACAAACACAGACATTTTCTCGGTTACCAGATACCACTGTAGCAGCTTTTAATTCTCGGTCTCGTGTACTCGTTCCATCCGTGTGACTTGGAGTTCACCTTGGTATGAAGTGTGGTGTTGACAACTGAAAAGCCACCATCATATACAAGCTGCGTTATCATAACAGGTTGAATTTCAAAGTGAATGGCAAGAAGTGTTTGGATTGGCCGCCTTTCCGTTTTAGTCCAAATGAGAAGAGACAGCCTGCCGTACAATTAAAGATGAAGTCGCGTCAAAAGAAAATAAACATTAAAAATCATAATAAAAAAGCAAGTTGAACAAAATAAAGAGCCGGTATGAGGCAACATAATTATGAAAGGTATTAGATGGTTTACGTTTCAAAATACATAACTAGTGTACTCAAACACAACACAAAAACGATTATTAAATATTGAACATAATATATTACTGAACAATAGCACTGAAAAACATAGGAATTTGAACGCAGAAAGGGAGTTGTTGTTTTGTTGTTCACGGCCAGAAAAGTAGACAGAGGTATAATGTGGTAGATGGATAAACACTATAATATAAATTAGATCTTAATAATTCCAATTAAAATGCCAAAACCAGAACTGAGGAAAGGGCACAGGACTGCAGTAATGCACACTTCATGCACGTGCTTTATCAATTGTGCTCTTAGGTTAAATTACATTTACTTATACGTACTTTTTAAATGCCCTAAATGTACGCGGGAATATAATATCACGACTACAAATATTTTTGAATCTTTTATTCTTGATTTTTAAAGGCAGCCTCCAATGGGTTACATTCTTAAAATATAGAGTGTCGTTGCTTCTTGTTCTCGAATATTCGTCCTATCCATGTGACGTGAAATAAAATTTGATAAGGTGAAATTTTTAATATTTACTGTACTCATCTCTTCTGACTGGCGTGGGATTTTGTTTTTAATCTTTCTTGAGGCTTACTGCAATGTATTGACTTCATGAACCTTGCCTCACTTTACTGTTCACTTTCTAAAAATCAATATATATACACTGCAATATATCTTGAGGATTTTTAATATTTTCTTTTTTATATTACCGAATGTTTGTCGGCTGGGCACACCTAAAAACAGTGTTTCACTGAATGTTGTCTGCAGCGGATACAAATTAATCAAATAAATGAATAAATAAATAAGCGTCATGTCTACAGCTGAAAACCTTACTTATTTTAGACAGGCGCGTTATCAATAGAACAATTTTTCAAAGCAATGGAGCGGTATTTGGATTGAGGGCTTGCCCGTGCATACACTATATCAGTAAAACAGTCTAAATGAATGTACATCCCTCTGTACATTTAAAGATTAAATAACTGCACAAATAATACAATTTGCCAGTATCATTCAATGGGAAGATAGATACACGCAACGCATCAGATTTTATTCATACAAATACAACAATGAATAATAAATAAATTAAATTAAATGATTTGTTCCTGACAAAGCAGGTGGAGCAGTGACAGGTATAGACACCAAGTGATCTTTAATCGAGGGGTGATGATTGACTTTAAGGTAATATTGGAGTTAAGGTTTGTTGCCATTACTATTCTTTACAAAAGACGTCTGGGCGTATTGAATATTGCATGTGCAATGAATACAGCGAATGTTGATATAGACGTAGTGTCTACGTATCACTGACCTTGACTGTCATTCTGGTGCAGCGGCGTAACTAAGGTAAATTTTTAGGGGGGGGGCACCATTTTTTCTAGGGGGGGCACTGCTGGCAAATCAACTATAGATTCCTTTGCACTTTTTAAAAACTGGATCTTAATCTACGCAATGGCGGGCTCCAAACAGCCCCTCAATTAAACCAAAGGGAATATGGTCAATTTACAAAGTTTTTTTGTTTTTTGTTTTTTTTCTTTCTTTTTTTCTCTCTTCTTTTTCGCACATCTAGAAGCATGCAGTTACTGTTTGAATGTGTAGAAATAAATCATAACTGTTTTAACAAGGGATTGCGAGACCGGAGTCTCTTTTTATGGGGATTTATGGAGGACTGGCACTATAGTACTTATTTATTACACAATTGGGGCCATTTACAGTAGGTCTAATCAATGTTAAAAACTGTAATTTTTTTCGAAATTGTTTTGACCCATCCCCCCCCAATTTCGATTTTTACATATTGACAAACTATTTAATATACCCTATACACTGAGGAACAAAGTAATGTCTCAAATGAAGCAAATATTTTAGATCAATGCTCTCACAGCTCAAGAGTTTTCAATGGCTTTTCCTCATGTAAATAAATGCAACGGCACCCAGCACGTCGTGTAGCTCCATGTGACACTACCGTACCGTATTTAACGTGGCAGACTGTGGCAGAATGGGGCGCGAGCGGGCGATGAGTCATCATACAATTTGCGGACGTGATTTACCGTACTCTGAAGACGTTGGTAAAAATAACAACTGTCCATTGCAAAGGTACAACAAATATGTGTAAATAGAAAAATAGTTTGAAACATTGAGTTATACGCCACCAGTGCTCCATAAATGTTATAAAACTTAACATTTTATATTCTGGTAGGCTAATTATTATAGTCTCAAAGGTTCAGATTTCAAATGGGGGGGGGGGGGGGGGGGACCCGGGGGGCACTGACATCAATTGGGGGGCACGTGCCCCCCCCCCGTGCCCCCCCCTTAGTTACGCCACTGTTCTGGTGTCGAAGATTCGTCCTTTCAATTCGATATGGCAAGCAGGTTTACTTCGGGCGTTAGAGATACTGACATGATGGTGTGATCAGAAACAATGAAACAGGTTCAAGTCTAACAAAAGAAAAGGGAAGAAAGAACAACGACCAAACAAAAAAGTAAATTAATTAGAGAATGAATGAATAAATTAATTCATTAATTAACAAAAACATCTACATTTAGGGAACTTTTATAAGGTATACAAAACAAAGCAAGATAAAACAAATAAATGTGTATTAGAATTAAATAAAAAGGGTGTACCCCAAGGACTGACTCAATGAGCCGAGGCTCAAGAATTTGGAGGCCCTCATCAATTCCTGTAAATGTCAGATTTGAATGTCAATATTTTCAGGGACTGTTGACATATTCTCCTGTATTGTATCTGATGGTTATTGACTCTCAATTTTTTATTTTTTTTGAAAGAGTACCTTGAAAGATTTGACCTATTCTGCTCATCAGCGTTGGACCCCCTTTGCCAAGATGGAAGTGTTTCAGCGGTTAAAAAATAAAACTGATTGGTTAGAATTTGATGACAACTCTGATTCCGTGGTACCCGGTATCCGTGTCAATTCTGACCTGGGAGTTGTGAGAGTGTATATGTAGCTGTAACAAGTCAGAGCTAAGACCAATAAAATACACCAGTTCACCGTCGCTGAATGTAGGATAGGCCAGCAGCCACACACTTCGTACTTGTCAAGATCAGAGGAACTTCCCAAATAAATGTTGAGTTTAACATGTCGAGCAGATGGTTGTAACGGCAGAAATACAAACATGGCGAATACTTACATCATTATTGCTATCAATGTGATGAAATTCCTTGTACCTCTATTTTAACGCTCTCCGTAGACAAACCGCTTGAAAAAGGGTGAGGACACACAATATAAAAAGGACTCCAATGTGAGGACAGCATTGTTCCTTTTGTGTTCCTTTGTTCTACTGTCCCACTCTTCTGGTAATACCATGCCATGTGTACCCGACACCTTGTTTACTACATACTGTGTACATCAATCGCTTATTGATACTTTTTTAACAGTGTAGGACGACACAGTAAAGAAGCAAATGACGTCAAACATTCGAGACGTAAGTCTTAAAAACTTACCGCCTGAGAAATTGACAGCTCAACTTACAGAGCGCCCTCTACAAATATAGACGTTTCTTTTCTAAACACACGTTCACTCTGGCAGTGACTCCAACATCATAAAAATTGATTTCAAATATGTATATACATATACATAAACATCGCTCACTCAAGAATGTTTTCATTTTATCATTTCATATCTATTTCAACAACTTTTAATAAAACATGATGATGGATTAATAGATTTGCAATACTGTTTAGTTACAATAAATCAAAGAATGAATTGTTTTTTAAAAAGTTGTAAAATTCATAACTCCTGGTCACCAGGGTCTAATTTCACAGAGCTGCTTTATCAGTTTATTTTGCTTAACACATTTCTGCTAAGCAAATATAGGTAAAGTTAATTTATTCCACAAGATTGTGAGCATTTCTGGAATGTTTGCTTCCGAAGGAGCTCTCTGAAATAGCTTTACGTGCAATGAAAACAAACAAACATACGGGAAACTGTTTTGGAGGTACGTTATTACATCATGATCTAAATCACACTGGCACTTACCCCCAGTGGATAGTGAAGATATCTTGTCAAATACTCTGTACGGCCCTCTTCTGGTAAAATGATGTATCTCAAAAAAGCCCACTTCAAGAAAAAAAGGTTTCAAGTTTAAATAACTGCCTTTTTATTTGTGGTTATGGGATTCCGAATTTGTGTGTTTTTCACTTATCTAATCATTAAAAATATAACTTTCATTATTTTGTTTTCAGTTTGTGAACATCATTGAAGAAACTGTTACAATTTATTTAAAGAAATAATGTATGCTGAAGGTATTAACACAGGAAAACGTAATTCGTCCAACTGATGCATATAATAGTCCACTGAAAAACTTATTTGATGTCGACCAATTTGCTAAAATATTGTATGTCAGAGAGATACACTACTGTACCATTATGTAGCCTTCAAAATAAATGCAAGTGTAACATACAGCTTTTTTGTAAATTGAAGTCGCAAACTTGGAAATTTTGAAGCATGACATACAGAGTGCCTCTCTGAAACGAAGTTTGCCCGATGCTGAGAGTTTCAAAAATCGAAAATGGCGCCCTCACTTTACGGGGGAATGGCTTTAAAACTGAATGGTTTGAGTCCCAGAAGTTCGAATACGAGCGAGACTTGCACAGTCTATGTTACGTCGTTAACCTTTTTGTGGATGTGCATTTTTTTATGAGCATATAATAAGGCTTATCAAATGAAGGAAATACTAGCATCTGTCGAGCAGTTCGCATGTAACATCCGTCTATTCCGAGGCTTAAATAAATTGCCTATATTATTTATGTACAACAGAATGCCCTTAGACTTCCGGGATTTATCTAAACGTAAACCTTGGTTACCTGGACCCCACTGCTTTGAGGGGCAAACACCACCGAGCCAGTTTCAGCGTCAATTCAAATCAATTCAATTCAATTCAAATCAACATTTATTTCCACATTGGTAAACAAACAAAGAAGAGAGAATAATGAACAAATTTAGAGCAATTTTTTAAATCAAAGACATTCAAGAACTGATTAGGACATTAATAATTAATGAAAACAAAAAATAAGTAGAGAAATCAAAATAATATAATATAATGAATACGTACGTAGCAAACCAATGTGGGGGCATTTTCAGAAGCCAAAGGAGGCTTGTAGTGAAATGCCTACTGACAAATACAAAACAAATTATTGAAGAAACAAAATAAATAAATAAAACAAAAGTAACAATTACACTCATAAAGGAACACGTTGAACGAGAACAATAATAAGAGTGATAATAAAACTAAAAAGAAGGTAGTATAATAACAACGATGACATAGGAGGAGTTTTGAAGAGGGATGACATGAGTATTATATTATAACGCCACAGTTGGGTAACAAGGCTGGAATGCATAAAAGAAAGAAAGCTAAGCTTAGTACTTTAAAACCAGCAGTGTTTTGAATGTGGCCTGAACGACCCACAGACGGCTGAGTTTTTAATGCCCTGTCAAGACCATTCCACAGCCGTGGCCCCCGAAATCTAATTGTTCTGATAGTTATGGTGGCCCTGAAGGGACATCGCATATCGCAAACGTGTGCGCATACGTATGCAATGTCGTGAAACAAATCGCGAATATGTGCGCACACGTATGCAATGTCGTGAAACAAATCGCGAATATGTGCGCACACGTATGCAATGTCGTGAAACAAATCGCGAATGTGTGCGCACACGGTATGCAATGTCGTGAAACAATTCGCGAATATGTGCGCACACGTCTGCGAATATTTTGCGATGTCGTGAATTTTATTGCATACCTTTGAATAAAATGTCTAATGATCTGGGGGGTTTCTTGCCTACAGTGAGATTAGCGGTAGTCATTGCAGCGGTAGTCATTGTTGTGAGGCAAGCGAGGCGGGTGGCGTATTTCTTTTTTTTCCCAGGACGAACGTGGGCTATTAACATAAAATGGGCGTGTTTGACCGTAAAATACCCTCGCGCGTGCGTACTCTTCGACCTTGATTGTAATATCACATGCAGTAGTACTTAGTAGGCTGTAGGTAGATAGCTTATGCTGTAGTACATGTTGGCGAAACTTGGCCTGGTGCCAAGTTCCTGGGTACACATTATTGTATAGCCATGCTTACAGGAGCCTGACTGTAGCGCCACGTACTCCCTAGGTCACTAACAAATTGTCTGCAACTATGATATCATCCCAAAGGTATGCAACATGGTATGCAATAACGTTCACGACATCGCAAATATATTCGCACTCGTGTGTGCGCACACATTCGCGATTTGTTTCACGACATTGCATACCGTGTGCGCACATATTCGCGAATTGTTTCACGACATTGCATACGTGTGCGCACACGTTTGCGATATGCCATGTCCCTTCAGGGCCACCATATATAAAGGTAGAAGGAAGAAGTTTATGAACGTACCTATACATGAATATCCCGATGTGAAGTTTGTTGATTTCAGTAAGAGGTAATGTGTTCAGCCTAAAAAAGAGTGGTGCGGTATGGTCCCGAGGATGTGAAAGTGTGCAAATTCTAATGGCTCGCTTCTGGAGTGTTATCAGAGGAAGCAGTTGATTGTGGCTAGAGGATGCCCAGACAATATTACAATAGTTGAGATAAGGAAGAATAAGAGTATTATAAAGAGAAAATAGGGTGGATGGAGGAAGAAAAGCACGGTTTAGACAGAACACCAATATTTTTGGAAATAGTCTTGGAAACGGAGGAAATGTGGTCACTCCAGGTGAGTTTGTCATTTAGGATGACGCCAAGAAATTTAGTAGATTTAACCAGACTAATGGGAGTGTTGTCGATATTGATAGAAGTGTAAGGATTGTGATTATTTGTTTTGCTGAAGAGAATGCATTTGGTTTTACCAGGATTAAGAGAAGGTTTGTTTGACTTGAACCAAGAGGAGACTTTGATAAGCTCAGTGTTGAGAGATTGAGTGAGAGACAGGGGCGGATCCAGGATTTTCCAAACGGGGGGGGGGGGGGCGTGAAAATTTTCCAAGCAGCAAATGGTGAATGCAATTTTCGGCTCCTTCGAGCGCGTAACGCGAAGCCCATGGGCCGGTTCCGGGGCCCGCTTAAATGCTCCGAAACAGTTAGGATTCTAGATGCTCTGTGGTGCGATCTCTAAAAATATCTGACCACTTTTGTTTTAGCAAGATCATTGTTAAAACTTTATTTTCGAGTTGGGAGTCATTGATTTGAATCAGCCACCCTGAGTTATAAAAATCAAAATGCAGGCTACAATTAATACAATATTCAGGGGGGGGGAAAACTGTTGGGTGAGACAAACGATAGTGCAATTTTTAATAATATAATTAACCAAATAGGGTCTCTTTGTCTATAATAATTGTTCACATACTTGAGGATTAGAATGTGACACAAAATATGTTACTATATACTGATAAGAACAAGTTGTGCTTGTCTTCAGTGACAGCGCAATCGAGCATCAATAACATTAATGTACGAAAATGTGAGGGTAGGCCTAGAAGCCTCCTCCCCCAGCCCTGCATCGGTGTATTATCTGCACAATTGATAATTACTAGTTTGAAAGAAACACAACAGATATTAACCCTCTTTCTTGAATACAAAAACAATCTGTGATTTTTCTGAACAGAGTGAGACACCATGATTATACGATGATGTCTTCACTAGCCCCATATAGGGCCAATCCACTTCGTTCGTATCCTTGCCAAATTGGGCCTTGTACCATTGCAATCCTATTTTTGTGCCCGATGTAATTTTTAATCCGGGTTATAAAACTTACCGATCGAATGCTACTGTAGGCCTACTTGTAGAAAGCCCTAATTCTAAACTTTTTTTTAACATCACGGATATGGGGGAAAATTGGATGCCTTTCGAGTCGCGAGAGTGAATTTTTTGATCACGTATTAACAACTTGCGCGAGAACCATACTAGCTAGTTGTGTTCCCTGAACAATTTCACAACATTTATACGATCTAATGGGGACCAGGCTGATTTACATAATGCGCTGAGCATAATATATTTTGCGCAGACGGGCTTAAGATGCGCACCTCATTACACGTATTTCACAAAACCTTGATGGCGCGCTGAGTGAATCAGTCTGGTCCCCATTAAATATCAGCAGTTGATCGTATAACTGTTGTGGATTGTTAAGGGTACCTGACAATGGTTTTCGAGCAAGTTAATAGATTCGAAAAGCAAAGAATTTTCCCAAAAGATCTGTGATATATTTAAAAAACAACTAAGCATTAGGGCTTTCTACAAGTACAGTAGCATTCGATCAGTAAGTTTCATAACCCGGATTAAAAATTAAATCGGGCACAAAAATAGGAATGCAATGGTGCTAGAGCCAAGGATACGAAGTGGTTGGCCCTATTCATGGGGCTATGTCTTCACTTCGTATAGACTGTGCAAGTCTCGCGCGTATCCGAACGTGAAAACACGTCAAACGAAGAACATGTTTATTTCTGAAATTAAATCTTTGTTTTAAATTATATCTCATGACAAAATCTGAAGAACAAAAATAAATAATTACAATTTTATGAAAAGTTTTAGCTTTTGAAAAAACAATCACAATAGTGTGTATATTATTATTGAAAACAAATTAAAACTCTGGGACAAGGATGCCTATTTGATGTTAACTTTTTAGAAACCCCTTACGCGGATTCCTGAAGGTCAAACGGGTCTTAAATTGACCCGTATTGCAGTTTAAAGAGGATGCTGACGCCTCAACAACCATAGACTGCAATGAAAAGGGTTTGCTTTGCAATTACAGCATCTGGCGATTATAATTGCGCATCCAAAACAAGCGTTTACGTAAGTTTTATGATCGGAGGCGAGCACAAAATTCTTAATTTTTTGCAATAACCGGAAGCTGAGGTCAAGTTTAATTCTTGGGTTTTCTTCGTTATATTGTTGAATTGGTTTTACTTTCATATGTTGTTATCACTTAGTATTACATTCCCAACAACATGTATACTTTTCTAGGTCATAACCTACGTTAAACTAAAATAATTGACGAAACAAAATCTCGCCCACGTAAAACTCCATATGGTTGGGACCACTATGGTCCCGGAAGTTCGATTACGCGCGAGACTTGCACAGTCTATAGACTGTGCAAGTCTCGCGCGTATCGGAGCGAGAAAACACGTCAAGTGAAGAACATATTTTTTTCTGAAATCAAATCATTGTTTATAAATTAGATCTATGAAAAAATCTGACCAACAAAAATAATCTTTACAATTTGCATAATATGAGTTTTAGCTTTCATAATAAATACACAAATCATTTGTTAGTTTTTGTTGAAACAAACTAAAAACTCTGGGACAAGGATGCTTATTTGATCTTAACTTTTTAGGAACCCCTTTTGTAAATCCACGCCCGAGTACGTGCAACCACTAAAAGCAGGTTTAAACGCAGACGCGCGATGATCGCACGGGCGTAGAATTAACGCATGACGCAGTTTAAAGAGGACGCTGACGCCTCTTCAACTGTAGACTGCAATGTAAAGGCTTAGCGTCTGACAATTACAGCGTCTGGTGATTATCATCGCGCGACCAAAACAAATTTGGTGATCGGAGGTGGGCACAAATTCTTAATTTTTTGCAAGTAACCGGAAGCAGAGGTCAAGTTTAATTCTTGGGTTTTCTTCGTTGTTTTGTTGAATTGATTTAACTTTCATATTTTTGATCACTTGGTAATACATTCCCAACAACATATTTAATTTTCATGGTCATAAAGTACGTTAAACTAAAATAATAGACGAAACAAAATATTGCCAACGTAAAACTCCATATGGTTGGGACCACAATGGTCCCGGAAGTTCGCTTACGCGCGAGACTTGCACAGTCTATTGTAAAAGTCACATTGTATTTAGCGCGCGCGCGTGCTGACCTCCAGCCAGAAACTTCTGCACAATGTACACACACTGGCGGCATGGGTCGACTCACGCTGCGGTATGATCTGCACGCACCCCGGACCCCGCGCCAGGCATGTGCAGGTGTTTCGCGCTTATGTTCAGTGTGTGAGAAAAACACGATGTCCACACACGCAGATTCACGTGTAATTCCTCATAAGTCAGTGAATTAATAGTGGTCCACAAATGAAACAAAGTGTACGAGGTACGGATTATTAGTAGCTTTAAAAAAATAAAAAAAATAGGTAGGGCCTATGTCATTAACTTTGTCTCTCCCTCATTTTTCCCCTTGATGTTTTTTTTTTTTTTTTTTTTTCTCAAGCAAAAGGGGGGGCGTGCGCCCCCACGCCCCCCCTGTATCCGCCCCTGAGAGACTGAAAAGAAGAAGAATCGGAGTTGATAATAGTGGTATCATCGGCAAACAAAAGAAAATATAGCAAAGAGGAAGAATTTTGAAGGTCATTAATGTAGACTAAGAAAAGAAGAGGACCAAGAATTGAGCCTTGAGGAACACCATGAGTGACAACTCTCCTGGCTGAGGGAAATTTATTGGCGACGGTATATTGTTGTCTGTCGGCCAGGTAATTAATGAACCATTTGAGGGCACACCCTCTGACACCATAAAAGGAAAGTTTGGAAATAAGGATGTCATGATCGATTGTATCAAAGGCCTTCGATAAGTCCATGAAAACACCGGCGGTACACAGTTTATTGGACAGAGAACTAGAAATGATGTCAGTAAGATGAATGAGAGCCATGTCTGTTGAAAAGCCTGGACGGAAACCGAATTGTTGGTTGGAGAGGATATTAAAGTTGGAAAGAAATTTTAAGAGTCTATTATACACAATCCTCTCAAGTATTTTAGAGAAAGTAGGAAGAACAGAAATAGGACGGTAGTTGCAAATATCAGGAGGGTCGCCACTTTTAAAAACAGGAGTGACCTTGGCAATTTTCAAACTCAAGGGAAAGGTACCGGAAGAAAGAGATAAATTGAAAATATGAGCCAATGGAGCGTCCACGTATAGCCTCAACGTACAAAATATTAATTCGAGAAGACTATAGAGTAGTTAGCGAGTGTTGTAGATGAACCACGAAAAAAAATGAAGAATTCACTATATGCTTGTATCGTTTATTTTAAAGTCTATTGGCTGCAACACATCCTGCGGCAACACGTCTTGCTGCAACACGTCTTGCTGCAAAACGTCTAGCTGCAACGTACAAGTCTTCATAAAACAAGTCTTGCTGCAACAACACGTCTTGCAACAACACGTCTTGCAGCAACATGTCTTGCAGCAACACTTCTTGCTGCAACACGTCTTGCTGTAACAACACGTCTTGCAGCAACGCGTCTCGCTGCAACACGTCTCGCTGCAACACGTCTCGCTGCAACACGTTTTGCTGCAACATACAAGTCTTCCTAAAACAAGTCTTGCTGCAACAACACGTCTTGCAGCAACAACATGTCTTGCAGCAACACTTCTGCTGCAACACGTCTCGCTGCAATACGTCTTGCTGTAACACGTTTTGCTGCAACCCGTCTTGCTGTAACAACACGTCTTGCTGCAACGCGTCTTGCTGCAACACGTTTTGCTGCAACACGTCTTGCTGCAACAAACAGTCGTGCTGCAACAAACGAGTCTTGCTGCAACAAGTCTTTCTGGACGGAACAGGTCTTGCTGCAACAAACTAGTCTTGTTGCAACAGCTCTTGCTGCAACAATAAACAAACAAGTCTTGCTGCAACAAACAAGTCTTGCTGCAACAAACAAGTCTTGCTGCAACAAGTCTTGCTTCAAACATGTGTTTTATTAGCTAAATATGCTCTTTCATACTTGCAAAGTCAGGTGACATAAAAACTTGAACTCTGGTATGTTGCTTTGGTACGGAAGCAAATTGCTGCAACAGGAATAAAACAAATCTCTCTCTTATCGTGCACGTACACGATAACTTATCCTGTACGAACACGATGAGTTATCATGTTATACCTACACGGTAAGTTTAAGTTTGGACTTGTCGTGTACGTTCACGTTACGTGAACCTATGTATACGTACGTACGCTTCCGTACTTTGGTGTGTTTTTTGTTTTGCTTTGTTTTTTCGTCAAACTCTACGTGATGACATTGTAAAATTTTTCCCTCATGATTCCCGTATTCTTTGTCCAAAATGTACAAAACTGTACAAACTTGTTTATTTTGACATAACCATGACATTAGATGTTATTACTGGGTCACCGTTTGAGGCGCACTTTATTCATTATTTAATCCCTCTATAGTCTTCGGGTAAACGGTAATTTTGGTAGGGAATCGGAGCGTTAAACAGTTGTACGGGCAAACCTGGTTTGGGAAATGTGCCCTCTTCTCCCCCCCCCCCCCCCCCCCGCGGTTCTGATATGGTTGGTAAATAATAATCTCTCAGCTTAGTAGTTTTCAACAGCTTTTCGTGGCATAAAACTTGAACTTTTGCAGTTGAAACAAAAGAGAAAAATCACCCTTTTCCCCCATCGGGCGTTGATTGAGCTCGAAACAAGGTTGACCGGTCTGATAACAATGGGGCGGAATGTATTATTTTATTTATTTGGGTATCTAGTATTTCAGTTGGAAATTAAATTTGTAAACATTGCTCATTCTGAATAGTGCAGTTCTCCTATATTAATAGCATATACCAAAACACACCAAAGTTACACATTTAAGGTCTTTGCATTGCCCAACGGCAGCACCATTTTGTTCTCCTGATTTGTCTTTCCTTGACACTCGAGAATCTTGTTGTACGTTATTCAATATGAATTGTGCACCTGACCCCGAATCCAGCTCACCCTTTTCCTCCTTGTGCTCTCTATAACAAAATGTTATTAACTCTGTGTTGTCTACATTGATGTAATTTGGTTATAAAGCGGGTAGCTGGGAAGACTTTGATAAACACCTGGGGCAAACTAAGTGGCAAGCGAGTTTTCCCAAGGCAACAGTGACCTACTTTGGCCTTAAGGTTGGTCAAGGTCTTGTGCTTCTTAAAATGGTAAACATTCTTTACTTAAAAGATTTTTCTGTGTGAGCGGATTTAACCTTAATTTGTTTTTGTCTTGGTTGAACCCCTACTAAACGTACAACTTACAACTCACAGTTTAACGTCACATCTGAAGGACAAAATGAGTTTCTTTCATTTTGTTCTTCTTCTTTTTTTAAACACGGTTGTAAGTCCAATTTCAGTACTCAAATTATCGTCTTGTGATCATGCCACAGAAGATGCCATACACCTGAAGACGTTCACAGCATCCTGATTGGACATAACATTGACTCGTATACAGACTACTTAACTCGACCCGACTGTTAACGTGGTATGGTAGGAAACCTTTCCGTCAAAATAGTTTCTCTTCGTCAATTTCAGAGCGTAAATTAAACCTGGGCAAGATAAAATTACTGACGTCAATTTTTTGCAAAACCAGGCATAAACCAGTCTAAACTTAATAAAAGAAATATCTTATTGTGACGTTTTTACTGTTGTCAACATGAAACAAAACGACGTCAATATTTAGATTGTGCCGTGTCCTCGCCTTGTTTGACGTACATTGTCTTTCATCTGTTGTTTCAACACAACAAAAGCACAAGGTTGTCTGTAGTTAATATTTAACGTGTTTTGTCCTTGACTCGGTCGTTATCAAAGGTCAGTGGTGATTACAGGTTTTATTTCTATTTCGTATACTTCGTCAATTCTCTTTAGTCGTCCAAGGATGCGTTGGAGTAATCTATCTGGCTTGATTGGTCATCGACTTGCATAACAGACGACTGTTGAAGCCCGTTTTGTTATTTGTTTATAACCTCGAATTGTTCCTTTTTTGTGTAACTTGTATCTGAAAGCCTCCCGGTTATGGATGGTAGTGATAGTATTCAGTTTTGGCAATTTTTTTCGTCTGAAATGTCCCGTTGATTTAGAAATCAGTAATAGTTTATCAAAAAATGTTTAACCTCCAAAACTCACCTCAAAGCAAATTTAGGAAATTTAAATTACAAAATATAGTGTCCGTTTGTCAATGCCGCGGCCAGAGATGTGGATGGTATCCGCCTGGCACCTCGCTAAACGTGATTGATTTGAAGTTCGTGTTGAAAATACCACAACAGTTCTTTTTTTACTGCATTCTCAACAAGTAGGCACATTGTATTCAGCTGTAACTTTCACATGTAGGTGGCTGATTTTAAATTATCTTTCTTGATAAGGTTGCCTACAACTTAGAATTACGTTGACCAAAAAACAATCTATGAATCAAAGACGAGTAACAGCAAAGTACACAATGTCAACGTCAAAGCCTTCCATGTTTTTTTATTTAAAAAATACATGCGCCAAACTGCTTATCATAATTTACAAACCCACAACTTTATTTGAATAAAACAAATTCGGGTCATGCATTTAATAGATTGTGTAATGACAAGCTTTTACAACCTCGAGTTTTGTGCTTCAACGTCTGATGAGACTTGGTTAATTTAAGCTTTAAAGCTAACCCTCTTTTGTTTGGGAAGTGGAGGCATTCGTCACTGTGAAAACTGGCAGCAAGTCGGTTTCGAGAAAAAAATCGGGGGTGTTTTTATTTTCTGGGGTTTAATTGGCAAACATTCTCGAAACGGCTGACCTAAACATTTTTTTTTAATCTGCAGTTAAGTTGTCTGGAATAAACTTGATTGGTTTTCAAGAGGCTAAGAGACCTTAATTAAAGTATATATTTTGTTTAGTCTTGTTTGAACATTTGCTTGTTTGCATTAGTTGCTATGGCAAGTTATTGAGTGTGGTGCACCCTCCTTTAAAGAGCGCCATCTTGTGGTCAAAGCAGCAAGATGTTTGTTGACAGTGCCTGAGCAAGATTGTCAGCTCCTTCTAAAGCTCGTTGGTACTCCCTGCTTTGCTATTGTATCTCACGTGCATCGTATTCAACTTCTTTGATGTGTTATGATTAGCTCCTGTCTTTGTAAAACGTTCTATAGACGATCTATATATTATGCATTGAATTTAAACACGGTCTTTTTATGATGCACTGTTCTCATCTTCAATTGTCTTCAACAATTATTCTTAAAATAGAGCAATTTGTAGGATACCCAGAACAATGTGCAATGGGTATCGTTATCACGCATCTCAGGGAGAAACAAAGGTAACTTGTACCTTAAGGTATAAACAACATTCTTATCCTATTGCAATACTACACCTCTTACACACTCGCAGTCAGTCATTGACCGAGAACCCCAACAAGCAAAACGTAACCAAATATTTTATAAGAGTAGATTGACTAAAACAACTCTGCAAAATATCGTGTAAAATCAGAAGAAAATTGATCGTATCACCAATGTTGCCAGCAAGATAATAGGCTTAGAAGTGAAACATAATTACCGGTATATATACTATAGTATTAATTTGCGACGCTGATTTTTGTGTTAGTCACCGGTAGAGGGCGAAACATCGACTGGCTCTGAGGTACTGGGTGCACCACTCTAAAAAAACTCCCATAGCAACCAATGCTAAATGCTAAATATTCAAAAATACTCAACAAATATTTAAAGTCTCTCAGCCTCTTAAAAACCAATCAATATTTTTCCAGAGAACTAAACTTCAGATTTCCTTTCAATTTTTGGCAGGTCAGTGGTTTGGAAATTTTGCTAAGTACTCCAGAAAAAAAAACACGAAAATTTGCTTTTTCCCAATCCCAAGCCAAATAGGGCCAATTTTAAAGCCTAGATTTATCGAATCTCCTTAAAAGTTGAAGCACAGAGCCCCCAGGTTGTGATAAATTATTATATTTACAAAATATATTAATTGCATGACCCCCAAAACGTTATTATTCAAATGATTTTGAGGGCCTACAAATTATAATATTCAGCTTGGCTTGCCTATTTAGTGTGGTGCGCACCCTACTGGGCAAATCTACGAATCTGAATCAATGAGCTAGATGTTTGTGTTATACAGATATCTCTTCTCCAGTAATTCGTGTTACGCTATCGGCGACTTACGTTAACTAAATGAACGTCGCCAATCTGGACTAGTATATTACTAAATAAAAATAAGAAACATAGGACCAAACTCATTCCCTCAATTCACATTCTCCCATCACCAAGGTTCAGTTCTCTTTCTATTCTACTTGTACAAACCGGTTCAGACTGTCTTTTTTCCCAGTGCTTTTCATCTTTTGAATTAATTTTCTCTACATATGATAATTTAACTTAGTTTTTGCTCTCTTTTTTTATCGGCGATGGAAAGTTTGGATAATGTTTTCTCCTTTTTTTTTTAAGTAAACGTTTTCATTGTTTATCATTTTGTATGGTTGTAGCCAGTATTGAATTTTGATGTTTTATTGCACACCGGGAAAATGATTTTCACTTCTTACGTGTAAACTGTGATGAAATAAATTATATTAAATTGAATCGAATTGAATTGGAAAAAGGGTGTTTTGTTTTATAAGCACGTTTTAATATAGGCCTATGTCCGAAAAAGAAAAAGAAAAACACTAGGTAGCTTAATATTTCTTCACAACATACAAAGATGAGTCTCTCTCCTGCTTCTTTCTGTGTATGCACACATGTAGGTTTATTGGAAGTCGTTGACTCCGTTATGCTGACCACTGGACATTTTTTTTATTTGGATCGACAGGAATCCACAATGCAGGCATGTATAAAGCAACCATGTTAGAGTGATGCATGATGGGATACATATGCCTACACTCTTCTGTGTGTCTACCAACTAGTACGTCATCTCGGAGCAAGTTCGGTTTGCTGACTAGAGTCGACTAGACTTAATAACTATAATCAATCTGGATGTCACTCGAACAATGCATGGTTTAACTAGCTAGTCCAACTGGATCAACCTAGCTCCGGAGCACTGTTTCTAGTCAACTAACGAAGTTACTGCACTTTGTAAAGATGGCGTTTGGGAACAATACATTACTTTTCTCTTCGCCATTTTGGCCGCCGAATCAATCGACTAAACGCGTTCGAGTGAACCACAGACTACGCATGCGTGATTGGTTAGTCCCCAAATTTTCTCAAAGATGATAGAGCATGGCAGATTGGGAAATAACTGCTCCGTAGTTCTGTGGTGCACATCAGAGGCAGAACAAATACCATAGGGCATTCGAATACATACAGCGACATAACATAGTCAGCAATGGTGATTGGTAATCCAAGGGGATCTGCATGTCAGAAGGAGCATGGCATCATCAAACACTGCAGAGAAAATAGTGGCGCCATCCATCTTGGCGGCAACTTCCTCTACCGTTCACGAAAGGGTGTTTTGTTGGTGCTTCAGTGCTTGGTTAAGGTCATGAGGGTCGATGCACAAACCGATTTCTTCGTTGTTTTTCTTTTAAAGTCGGAAGAGACCCAGTTTGTCGGCACGGAGACTGGAGTGATCACATCGAGGGTAGTCATTCGCTTGAGTTCGGACCTGACCTTGTCTGGCATCGTTGCTGAGATGCGACGTGGGGGACGTACAACCGGTGTAGCATAGTTAGTGTCTTTGGTCATGGTACGGATGACTGGTATAGTGACCATAGGGAGCTGTCAGTCAGATCTTCCTATAGTAATTGAAGATTTGAGTCGATGTGGTGTCAGATGAGACCGTGGTAGACCATGTTAATGTCGGACAACAGGGTTATTAAGTGTAGGCAATGGTCAATCCAATTTATATAGCTTTCACGTGTGCATCAACAATGTGAAAGTCAATCATGACTGTGATCAGTCTACGACGATTCAATGCAACATAGCATTGTAGCTAGTCCAACCATGGAGGAAGGAGAATAGATATGTATTTTCCTTCTTCCATGGTCCAACTATGTGGATCTCATTTCCTCTATCAGATATGAGCATGCATGGTTGACTTGGAACTATCAATGGACTTGGGTGGTGTGGTGACTTTGTAAAGCCTCAAGGGCAGGACATTACAATGTACACCACGAGTGTAGCGTGTATGTCATGCGTTCAAGTTCAGGTTGGTGTGGTCTCAAGCTTGTGGAATCATTTTTGCTCATCTACGGTGGGGTTGTCATATGTCCTCCCCCGAGTATGGATCGGGGTTGACTGTATAGACGCAGGACTGCTTCACAGTCATCAGCATGGTGATTCTTTTTGTTGCACTTGTGCCAAGTCTAGCTATTGTCTGGACATTCACGCCTCCTGTTGGGAGTTCTGCAATTTCCATTGGGTTTTCTGTGCCATTGCTGCTCAGTATAGGTGTACTGTGTCCAGATGTCTGCAATAGATTTGACTTATCTTGAGCGTTGGGATGTTCATTCTTGAAAGCGCTACCGCTAGTGGTACTTGATTCTGCAATGGCTCTAAAAGAAGCCGTCGCTATTTGGCCTGGTCACCTGCAAGCTGCATCGATTGTGCGTTATCCGCTGTGCACTTGAGAGAAAATTTGTATTGGGGTTGAGCAAGCAGGGGAAGTCTGAATCCGTTCATCCTGCCCACCACAAACAAGCCGGTCTATCAGCATCTCATCAAGATTTTGATCATAAAAATACAATCGCTTGTACGTGCTCGAAGTGCTGCTGACTATTCGGTGATCGATGCAACATCTACACGCATGTCTACATCATGGTATTATCAGAAGAGAGGGGACAGTCCAGAACAAAGGAACAATGCTGTCCTCACTTTGGAATCCTTTGTATTTTTGTGTTCTTACTTTTTTTATGCGCTTAGTCTATGGAGAGTGTTAAATTAGAAGAACAAAAGGAACCCCATCCCCAAACATGGATTTAATCAAACGGACTGTTGGAAGCCATGTTTGAGGATGGTAAATTGTGTAACAATGCGTAGGCTTACCCATCCGTATACCGTATACACAACTTTGGAAATCTCTCCCTTAGATATTCGAAAGGCCTAAGAATTTCAGGCAATCTCAATAAGTTCAAATAAATAAACATTGTTTTAGAGTATTACGTTGAGCGAAGCATGCTTTGGTCAAACGGCGATGTGTAACATACAGAAGGAGCACTGGTTGAGGTCTGATCAATAGACCAATCCATTAAGCCCCGCCTCCTTACGAGTTGACCAATCACAGCCGCGAAACTTTATCACCATTAGAGCAAAGATCACCAAACGGCTCAAATGGTGATCAGATTTCGCGGCTGTGATTGGTCAATGAGAAATGGGCGGGGCTTAATGGATCGGTGTATTGCGGCACTTTTTAACGTTGTGTTCATCGATCTGATGTCTTTTTTGCTGTTGTACAATATTGTTCTCGTCCTAAATGCACTTCATCATCTCAACAGTTTGCATGTACTGTCAACTACACGAACATGCACGCTGGGCTAAAAAAGTGTCTTTTGAAATGGTGTGATCTTGGGACGGGATTAAACAAATTTGATTAGCGCTTTTCTGCGGAAGGCCTATTATTAGTGCATTTAGTGAATTTCTCTTTGACGAGGTGTTGCTCTTTCAGAGTAGAAGTGTTTCTCTGTCACCTGGTTGCCGCCACTTACAAAAAACAAAAACAAAAACCTAACACGGTCCGCAATTTGTAGAACAAAATGTTTTACTCTACAAAATGGTGGACCGTGTTAGTTCACGAAGTAAAAGGAAAACCACACATCAATTTCGACGGCTATAGTTGTGTGAATTATTATGTTCTACTTTTTGAACACCCTTTCCAACCACATTAGATTCATGACAAACGATTGTATAACCCAAACCTCGTGAATTCCATTGGTCTGCTATGTGTGACTACTCTCTCTGGAGTTTCAAATCAGAAGCATGGTTGCCTCTTTTGATTAATACTGAGATATGCCTCTACTTTATGTACGTTTTGTCAATTCATAATGAGCAGCAGTGAATTACTAAATCACTATAATAAAAATACCAGTCATCTCGCCCCAGCAAAGTCGCCCCTGCAAGGTCGTTCCTAGAAAAGTCGCCCCCAAGGAAAGTCGCCCTCAACACAGTGGCCTGTGACTCTTTGTAGCATTTATTATGGTGACTCTTTGCAGCTTTTGAGTATTGGTACTTCGTACATACACTTCATCATTTATTCCGATGGGTCCCCATGTAATTATGTACAATTCAGAACCATGTAATCGATCTTATGTTTGTTTTTGTTTTCCTCTAGAAATGTTTTTAAAAATATTTTCATCATATAATTACTTTCAAAAAAGATAAAATCATAGTACAATTTTATTTCATTTTAGGTTGACTAAATAAAATTTGACTAGAGCGGGACTTGAACTTGCGACGTCTGGATTTATAACGTGCCTGCTCTCTACCAATAAATATATTGACAGACTTCTGGATTTGTTTCTTTATGATTTTCTGGACGGTGTTTGGCTGTCGAATATGAACATAGATTGGACTCTGGTGACGTGTGTATTGAGTACCTTTGTGCAGGATGTATGCAGACTGGATCCTCGCGCCTCGCTATAGTTATAACAGTTTACATAAACAGAGCGCCAGTTTACTTGCAACATTGCGCAGCAATATCCCGTAAATTTGACAATGGGTGGAAACGGCCGGTGTCATAGGGAAATCTGTGCCCCGGAGATTCTGTCCCCCATGGGCTGATGAAGGAGGAGGATTCAAAAGAGGACGGTATCAGAGGAAGTTTGTCGCACGGGGTAAAAAATCTTCGGGGGACAGAATCTCCTGCCACACCGGTAAAGCGTATGCTGACCTTTGACCGGTTTCGTTTTTTTCCTCGATCATTTCTCGTTAATAATACGTGACATTTTGATGATTTAAAAAAAATTAAACATATAAACATTATGGTATGATTCTACATCACTAAACTACGTAAACGCTAAACTGCTAAGCTCCTTAAGGGAACATTTACAAAGTACAAAAATGCAAACAAATAAAACTGAATAACACTAAAATCCTGAATTAAATACAAAAGGCGAACATTTTATAAAAACTGATGCCAAAAACAACACCTGTGGTATAACATTATTCCGTTTTTTATTTTATTTATTTTATTTCATAAAGTATGTGCGGGGAGCGAACTTGCTATGGTGCAACTTTGCAGTGGGCAATTTTGTGGGGTGACTTTGCTGGGGGGGGCGATCTATAATAATATGACAGCAAATCGGTAGCCATAGCTTTCACATTTCGGGCAAAAATCCCCAATATTATTACCAGTTCAAATGCGTGAGATTGCTCCCTCACCACAGCCGTTCACATGATGTATACGACGATGATGATTAAAACAATGTCGGTATAATCGACATCATAAAAGTACGCTCCTGAGACGAGCATTACACGTGATGTTATTGAGTTCCCGTGAGTTGATGCATTAAAGTCCTCCATTATGTAGCCTATCTACAGTTCTGCGGAAGAAAATAAGTGTCTGAAGACAATTACACAATTTAATTATGAGCTATGTACACAGCTGATCCTTGGCGTGGTGTTTCAAAAAGCTATCTCCATTATGGTTGCTTTTACCGTTCCCATAGGACGTCTGCAACAACGGCTACTTGACAATCTTGAATACTGCATTTCGGCCCTTCCCTCTTCGTGGCGCATGAAAGCCTGAATAATACAAGATGAAACAGCCGCTGACACCGCTAAGCAAGTAAATAAGACAGTGACGTCACTACCTGATAAGTAGACATGTTTTCCCTTCCCAGTTTCCAAAAATATATTTTTGTTTCTGTTGTGGGTTTGTCATGGACGTATTAAATTTACTTCATCTTAAAATTTGTTTATGTATAAATATCTTCAATCTCTCTTATTTATTATGGAAATAAAAAAAATAAAAAAAATTAACAATAGTATAAAAGGAAAAAATAGAATTAGCTGTTGTAAACTGCTTACGTACCAGAAATGCAAAGAATAAATACTGGCCTAACGTTTCGACCCAGCAGAGTCTTTTTCGAGTGGGATAACAAGCCTTGTTTGCCTTCGATAAAGACTCTGCTATGGTCGAAACATCAGGCCATTAACAAATTTTTGCAATAATGAAAATTAAACAATTTCCCCCAGTAAAAGGATATTTTGTTTGAATTTGAATGAAATGAATTGGCAGGCACATTTCAATCCATTTGGCACATAAATAACCTTTTGGTCTATAGGTTCAATTTAACTCAAAATATGTCTTATTTCCAACTAGCAGAAATCACCAAATTCATATTTAACGGTTTTGGAATTGCAGCTGACAATTAACCATAATATAAAGGGACAAAATAGAGCCGTTCTTCTCTTATTTTGACGCTCATGGCGCAGGAACAATATTACCCCGGTCACTGGGTCCTTTATATCATTCCTTAAATAATCCCAGCGCCCTGGGAGTATATAGAGCCTGCGCTATACCAATGTATAGCACCACATCAAACTAAATCAATCACAAGAACCATCTCTGCCCACACGGGTAGCCATTATTTACCCCTGGGTGGAGAGAAGCAATTAGAGATACGTGTCTAGCTCAAGGACAATAGTGTCACATCGGTGATTCGAACCCATGACTTAGGCAGCAGAACTTGAGTCCGGTGCACTAGACCGCTTGGCCATGGCACGCTATGTCACATGACCTATTATGTCAATCATCATCATCATCACTTGTAGAATTGTGTATAATATTATACACTTTGTATAACTACATGGAGATTTAATATCATCTAGTGTCGTAACTAAGTTGCCCCCACCCTACCATTTGAAATCTTGACTTTTGAGATTAAAAATTGACAGAGTAAAATGTTACATTTTATAAGCTTTAATGTGATAATGTCAATGTTGTTACATATACACACAGACAATGTTTTTGTTTTAACACTCACTTCATTATTATTGTCTTATTAAAAATACGCACAGTAAATGACATAACAAGAGCGCTGAAAAGGCTGGGGCTTGTTTAAGAGAAATGCGAACGGAAGCTACAGTTTCAATTGGTCAGAAGTGTTCCCTTTGAAAAAATAATGCACTTCTTGTGCCCCCTTAAATTATCCCCTCTTTTACTCATGCAATAAAATTACACACAAAACAGAAACACTAAAACCTAGAATAGAGAAGGCTAGATTGAGGAGGAAAATGAAAAACTGTTCTGTTACCAAAAAGTTTCAGTCTGCCAATGAAAACCTTCTTTTTATCTTTCAAAAAAGAGCTTAAACGGTACTTTCAATTAGAAAAATTCCTCTGCATCACAAATGACAAACTCGCTAAATTTAATTTGAAACTGGACATATTCTCTACTCTATGTAATGATTAATTTAGTTTATCTTTTTATTATTACATTTGTTGTAAATTGCAAGAGGATGTATGTTTGAATAAAAGCTTTTTTCCCCCGAGGAAAAAAAAAATAAAAAATAAAATCTAAAATTTCAGACAGGCAATATACGAGAAAATCACAAACTAAGATATAAATAATTACAAACGTATAGTTGTATGGACTGTGTATCAAGGGAAAACTGTTGACTACCTGTTGAGTTTCACAAGGCAGGCAGACTATGAAAAAATAATTTTAACTATACATCTAGGGAATGTAGGAAAATCTCTTCGTTGGTTGATTCAAAACGTGTAAAACTCTAGGTTTTATTTCTGTTTTAGGGGTCGAGAAAAAAACATGTCGTGTCGTGCCTTTTATTACGTAGTAAATCACAGTCCGTACCAACAAATTACTAATGGCTTTATTCAATCTCATCACTCTGACAATAAACAAATCACTATGTCCCACAGGAATAACACAAAGTCACTTCTCAAATTGATGACGTCATTCCACATAATTTTGTCTGATGTCTTTTCAAAATATAATAGACAAACGGGGGAATGGCACTACACGCTTGGCGTAATAGACCCGTCTTACCTTTTCTCAGTGAACAAGGCAATTTTTTAGTGTACTGTTCAATAGTTGCTATTAAATAAGATGAAGAACCAAATATAATAAAAACTGAAGATAAAAAGAAAATGTATACATATGAAAAAAATTACAAACGAAAACAATGTTGATGTATGACAGTAGGCCTAACGTGCATTTGGTTGTACTGTGTGTTTGTGAGAAACTAATGTGATCTATATAATGATTGCGCAATCATTGCTTCAGTCAAAGCCAGTGAGTCAAATGCATGAACTTAGCTATACAGCAATCCTTCACCGATCTTGAACTCTTGGTGGCAGCAGACATGCCTCCATTACTGCGGTGTACCTGGGTGGTACTGCGCTGCCTAGCGACTGGTATAAGGTTTGGGCTACACGGCGATCATTTGATCAGTCGCGGGTTATTGGACTTTTACTTTGCAAATCGCTTAAACCCGTCGCTAGGCAGCGCAGTACCACCCAGGTACCACCGCAATAATGGCGGTATCTGCTGCCACCAAGAGTTCAAGATCGGTGAAGGATTGCTGTATAGGGATGTATTTATTGTTGACCAAATTGTGTACATTTTAATACACCAGGCTGTTTTGGGGAGATCGTAACGATCGAAAGCACCCAAAAGCAGACAATGTATATAAAGACCCTTGACCAGCGTTTCCACTTCTAAGGAAATTTCCTTATTTTAAGGAAATTTTAACGTCCTAAGGAAATTTCAAAAATCTAAGGAAATTTTAAGGAAATTTCTAAATATTAAGAAAAATTTAAAGAAATTTGAGAATAAAAGCAAATCATACAAAAAAAATACAATAAAACATGAAAACTGGCCATTTTAGGGTTCACATCAGCGAAAAATGGCGCAGTGAGATCGATCACGACTGGGAACGAGGTTGGTTGCTTATAGTGCGTACCATAGAATTAGAACCCGGTCGGTGCGTACTAAAAGCATCGCTCCACTCTGGCGCCCCCAAGTAATTAGTCTGGTTTCGATTGCATCGTAGGCTGAGCCCAGGCCTGATATGCGGCGGGGTCGCGCATCCACACTACACCGACCACATGATGACTGTGTGTGTGGTTTGCACGTCGTAGATTTTGCATACTGTACATTGTACATGTTGTGTTGTTTGTTCATTGCTGTTTGACTAAAATTGGGACTGGCCGTATACTATGACAATTTTCATCAATTACCATCAATTACCATGGTTAGTTTAAGTTATTTTATCTAAGGAAATTTTAAGGAAATCCTCCCAAAACTCTAAGGAAATTTCTTTTAATCTAAGGAAAAAATTATGTCAATCTAAGGAAATTCAATTTTGGGGAGTGGAAGCACTGCCCTTGACCCACCATTTAGTTTTGTGCACCCAATCGCAAATATTTACGTAAATATTAACGTAAATATTTACGTGCATTTGCAATTAAGGGCGAAATCGTGAAAACTTGCGTAAATATTTAAGTAAATATAAATGTTCGATGTCCTTTCAGGGCCACCATAAGAAGTCCTAATTGTTTTCCCGCAGGACTCAAAGGGAAGTGATAGAACATATCACACATCGGTATAAAACCCAAATAATATTCTTTCTCCCTGATGCATGCAATATCAGTTACATTTTATATATAAACATTGTCTTTGTTTTATTTTAACATCTTTCATCTTGGTTCAAAGAGCACGGTGTAATTTACTATCATCTTTTTGATCACTCAACTTCAATTTACGACTGTGTAACCAATTAATTTGGAATGAGTTATACTGTTTGTCAAGGGTGTACTTAAGTATAGTGCCATCAATGATACCCAGTAGAATAGGTGAACACGATAGACCAATTATATTAAGTACCATTGTGGCAATCATTATGAGATTGCCGAGGCGATACCATTTTGCTACGCTCAAAATATTATATTGAGTTAGGCCGTGAACCATTAAACAGTCGCAGGAAATCGGCACAACGGTTACCTCCTTCACGACAGTAACTATAACACTATCAGTATTCGCTCATGAATATAATATATGAAACAGTCGAAGTAACTCACCACTAGCTACCTGTTCGTGTAGAGAATGGGCAGCAGTGAATGAGAGCAGCCAGTTAGTCTGCATCGTATGTAGGGACACGACGTGCCTTGTGTTCTCACAAGCTCGCTTGGCGGCTGTCTGGTTGTAGACAACATGCATGTGTTTCAGGAATGATATTAGGTCTGTATACGACTACGATGCCAGGCGGAGAGCATAATCACTCTATAACCGACTTCCACACAACACAAGGCACACACCTGATCAATGCAGCATCGGTAAGTGCGGAATTCTTTGTGCTTTCGCTCATGAAATTGCACTTTACTCCTACGCAAAAAAAATATATACTAAAAAAAATATATATAAAATTGTCGCTTGCATTAAAAATTCTTAGTAGTAAACATTCTTATTAGTCCATTTATTATAAGTCGGGCAAAGCTAATAAAAGGGTCAATTAAAAATAAGTGACAGATCGAAGGATAAAACGAATTCTACAAGAAAATATTGAAAGCTTTACATGTTAAATTCGCCTGTTAGGTGACTTAAAAAATAAAAAATCCTTGACGCTCATTTATACACTTAAGGATGTGTGAAAAGCCTTTCAATTCGTAACATTTCTCCTTTGGTCCTGCCCTTGCCCTTCGTGTAAATCCATTATATATCCAACTATTAAATTTTCCCCTCGTGCGCGACAAGGTTAAGTAACACCTGTTCATTATTAAATTTTCATTGAAATGAATTGGAAGAGGGGTTGAAGAGCTGCACCCGATGAAGAGAAAACTGAACCAGTATACTATGGGGACCAACCTCATTATCTGCCCATAGCCTCTGGTCTCTGCACCAGTTTTAATATTGACATGTTATTTTATAGCAGCTCTGATGCTATGAAGAGATTATGTGAACGTTGTACACACCGATATAGTTCCAGCATGGTGGTGGTTATCCCGTGAAACACTGTCTTTATAGGATAGGCCCAAACAGAAACGTTGATGACCATTACCAATTTGCGCAACATATTTATCAAACAAAACTATAACATAAAATACGGCGTAACAAATAACACTAACGTTAAACCAGCGGTTAACTGCACCTATAGCGGTAACATGGGGCTCGATATAGTTGTAATATCGTTCAATGGTCGCGTACATGTTCTCTTGGCATAACAATTTCTTGTCACTGGTTTTTCGTACAGCGTGTAATGATATAAATTCACACGGAAGAATATACCATCAATGTGAAAAATGTATCACGAGTAAATTGTGAACCCCTCGGGCAAATAGGTCACATGGGGATGGTGGCTGGGGACGTCCTGGAGAGAATTGAAATCAAGGACCCGTATGACAACATCGGCCAATCGGACAACAATTGCTGTGACAGTCGACTAAGGTTTGCTGCATTGCACCGACAGAAACCCAAGAAATAATCATTTTGCATGCCCGACTACCCAGAACATCCTAGAATTGAGTTACTCATTGTATACGGTTGAAAATACAAACAACCAGTTATGGTTGTCCATTTTTCAGAGTTCACACTGTTGTTCATAACCCGCGGCAGGTTTGCCACAAAGAAAGCAATTCTGAATTATTAATTAGAATGTCGATAAATGTGTATAGTCTTCTCCTTTTCAGGATACTCAGATGATAATGAACGGGTAGGCAGGCCTAAGCCAAAGGAAATTGTTAAAGTACAAGCCTCCTGTTAAAGTGATCATATTTTTGAACCAATAGCAGTCTGGGTACTCCACTACAGGAGGGTTATACCTCCTCTGGATTTTACCTCCATTTGTACCTTACTTATTACATTTTTCATTATTATTATAACTGTTGTTATTTAATGTATTTTCAAGTTGTGCAAATGGAAATAAACCAAACCAACAAACAATATTAATTGAAGCTTTCTATGCATGAATTTTTAAAATAAATATCGTGTTTCAGTGGGAGTCAAGGCAAGAACACACAACCGGCTACCTTGAAATAACCTAGATGTATTTCAGAAGAAAAAAATGTTGCTGTTCTATTATTTCATATTCACTACCTATGGAGACCGAGAACAATACAGAAAAGGGAGCACAGACGGTATCTTTAGTGGAATTCTAAATACAGGGGTGCTCCGCAAGGAATTTTGTGTACAAAGTCTATAGGAGGTTTTTAACTACAGTGATAAAGGGAGGAACAAAAGATTTCTCCACAGGAATGTCAAAATAGAATATGTGTTTTCGAAAATTTGAGAAAACACTGACTAACGACACAATTACTTTAAGCGCTCTAACCAACAACAGTAGGCCTGCAAGTCAATTTCTCCTTCACCATTGTTGAACCAATGATCTGAACCCTGCTCATATATTCCGCTCGGAAGGAATGATTTTACAATGGTAGGGAATCAAGAGTCGGATAAACAACTTGAAACTACCATTTCCCGTGTGTTAGAGTTGAATACCCCGGTTTTTGCCGAATGGATGGTTTTTGAAGAAAATTTTCTTTGAACGAATTTTAACAGATGATGCCTATAATTGAAAACTTTCGCATTGTACCACGGACATTGCACAAAATAATGGAACATGAACACATTTTTTGAAGATGGTTGACGGACGTGAGATAATGTCGAGATCCCGACAGTAATTTGTTCCTAGAGTTTAATGAACTACTATTTAATATTGGTAAATTTTTGCTTGTGTGTAATACATTAAATGAAAGTTTATAACTTTCTCGAATCTATAAAATTACAATTAAAAATTGAAATATTAATTTTCGGGTCAAATCGGCCAAAAGGCGGACCTAGCATATTTGAAGATGAGCATTTTCAAACTGATTTTAAATTTTTTTAATGTTAGGTAATGGTTTTGTTCACACAAGTTGATTTACATTTGGTTTATCTATTACCATGACTCATGACGTTGTTTAAACATAATAAGCCTAATGTATATCAACAAAATCCCTCTTTGTGGATCGAGGGCACGATGCAAGTTCAAAACAAACGTATAGACAATGTAACTCAAGGCATCACCAAAGAGAAAACAAATGCGTCATCGATTTGCAAAGATGCTGAATGGTGTTATAAAGATGTGTCTGTCAACATGTGCAGACAGGCTTTCTGTTTTTTCCAAAGCGTTTGGAATCTCAATTACAAATACAACAAGTGAATCAAACTTAAATTGATATAGGTTTACTAATATAGGCCCATCAAGTTTTGTTAAATATTTTGATGCAAATGATATATATCATAACACAGCATTGCTGCAGATCATAACATTTTGACACAGTAAGATTATTTGGAGGATATTATACAAATGTTGGATGCTATGATCTCATAAGTATTGGTGCATTAGTCTCAGAATATTTACGAGGATAAATATGGACTATTCCAAGCCGAGTGAAATGGAAAAGCTAGATTCACCGATTGATTAATTAAATTCTGAGACAATGCACGAACGAAATGCATTCAATATTTGTTTTTGTTTTTATAACTCACACTGATAAATCCCTGTCTTTTGACATTAATGTTCACAATAAACGCAAAATAAACACGAAAACTCATCCTAACTCTGAAAATGTTACTCTTCTAAACAGCGTGAACTCAAGGATAACTGTGTGTCGTATTATAAGGAGGTGCATACACTGCTGCTGTAGAACCACTTGTCGTATCAAACGTGCTTATAATTTACTGGTATCCTAACAAGCAAAGTATTTCAGTTCGTTACTGTACAGTTATTACTGAACTATCATGTTATTGCATTCATGTCAATCGTAATGGCGCTGGTTTATACACAGAGAGGAATGTCGGACTATTGTAAGCCTCGGTTTCATTACACACGTTCTGCTTGTGAATACACAGCGAAATAAAGGTATGTCACCTCCACTAACTCACGCCTGTGGACAAATAATTGCCGCCATTTGTTGTAAATGCATTTAATATTGCAATAGTCGAATGACGTGTTATAATGTAATCAGAGACCGATGAAACATGTTGTTTGTTTCCTGCTTGACTTCATTAACAACTTTGTGTGTTTTGCTAAATGAATACAAATAATGTATAGAGCAGTATCTGAATGCGAATCACCGTGATGTGACGTAGCTTCAGCGCAGGTCAAATCAACTGTAAGAGACACATTTACATCCAAATAAACCTTATGTGGCTCTCCGAAGAGAGATCACACTTTATTTGAAATTGTTGTCTTTATCAAGCGTGTTTTTTCGTGTGTTTTTTTGTTTTTTGCGGGGGTTGTATTTGAATAAGCGATCGAATAAAGTATTGGCTTTGGCAAGACACCGTTGTGTGAGCCGTGCCATATGTTCGACTGTGCCATTTTCAGGAAGAAGAAAAAACAGGTGAAGGCTCCAAAGTTGCGCTGTCTAGTTTTCCCGAGGATATCTTCATATCTGATTAACGTTTAGTAATACGCTACCGTAGATACATTACAATAGGCCTGCCGCCTTCGTATAAATGAATATAAGGATGTATCCTCGCCTACGCAGCGTCGTGGCTCTCAGCACAATAACACAAACAACACCCACAGTTTATTCAAAAGTCCGTTTCAAGTTTCCTCGTAAAAGTATATACGAAGATGAAATAATACCAGTGAGAGAAGTTCAAGCAGTTCTTTGTACACTTTCGTAGATGCAATGTGCCAAAAACTGACTAGAGAGGACGGGACGGCTCCACCAACTGAGCCATTTAGCCCTAATGTTGATGGCCTCCCTATTTTGTCAGTGTCTTTGTTCGGGGTGCCAGTCAGAAGCTATTCAACCTGTAACTGCCGAATAACAGGTGAATTTACACCCGAGTTATGATACAACCGAAGAGGTTTCGGGAGAGGGGAAAGGCCTACTGGTTGAATGATTTCTGACCGACACCCGAAAACAAAAAGGTTGACAATATTTTTAGGGCTACATGGCTCAGCTGGTAGAGTGCCGGCTGTAGTATTTTTTTCCAACTGCAATTAAATTAGTAATACTTACCCAGTCGGTTTCCCTTGTGGTTTAAGACTTGGTGTAGGCCTATACATTTTATTTTAAATAAAGGTACAATAAAAAAATATTTATTATTTTAATAATGTCAATGGGGTTACATTGTATGAAGATGACGACTCCTATAGCCATAAATGGCAATCTGTTATAAATATATCGATAATCTATTGTGCTTGTGACAGCTTAAACATTGCAAACCATTTATTTATTTTTATTTTTTTTTGAAACTGAGTTGGTTAACATTTATTGGATACCCGTATATACGATTATGTAAATAAGATAAAAACTTGACACACATGTCATCATGGGTGTCGTACCGGTGTAAATTGGGTTAGTTATTTTTGAGTATTTTTCATCTTCTCTGAATTGGTCTCAGTTTTCCCAAAATCTCGAGAATATTCTTTATCAACTTTGAACTTTGAACTTAGCCTTGGTACAGAGGTCAAATTTTGCATATACCCTTATACGTGGATCGGGAGCAAAGTCAAATATGTTGTGCCTTTTTGAAACTGAAATGTATTTACCTGGTATGGAAATTACAGCCTCTTGTTTGCAAAGGGTATTAAGAACCGTTTATTTTAGATATTGCTCTATTCTTGCGGATCCAGACCACTCAAAACTACTGTTGATTATACAAATTATTGATAATCGCCAACAGTTTTGAGATTCTTAAACTCGTAAAACTACAAATAATCAAAATTCTTAGGATGTGCAATGAAATCCATCCAGATGACCCAGGTAATATGCTGCATCAAGAACAAATTACCTATGAACAATGACTACAACACAATGCGAAATATAAAGATAAAGTAAACATATATATTACGATGATTTAAGCAGGCACTTGAGAAGTCAAACATTTCTTGAAAGAATGTTGACGAATTGGTGACAGTCCGCTTGGGCTAGAGGGCCCTTTCGTGCCCTCGGCCTTCTCTCCACCGCAATTAGAATGTTTTACCGAGCAGATCAATCCACGATCTACCCGACGTGAATTTTTTTTTAACTTTGCCTTGTTCGGCTCTTGTAGACTGTTACTCTTTACAACATGCACGGAAATACTATTCCTACGGCAGTGGGGTTTTAGGGAGAGATTCAACATAACTCAATTGTTCCGCTGTACGTCAACCAATGTTGATGGAACGTAACATATTTATTATTGTCAGTCCACTGACATCATTTAATAAAATGTACGTTATTTAATACAATGGAGTACATTGCCCTCAAGTGGTAATTACCATAGCAACTAATGATGACGTTTAGTTACAGCATGGAGGCTGAAACCCAAACACAAGTGGGTTCAATGTGTGCATCCCCACAGCCGAGGAAATAGAAACCCCAACATGTAATGTCTGAAAGACCTAAATGTTGTCTAATTTATATACATTTCATTCCGATCATAGACTGGAATGGTAGCTGTTAAAGCGCGTGCGTCACATTGGTTGTTGTCAAAGACCAGTATATATCCACACTTGATGTGACCCAATACATGAAATAACAAACATGTAAAAGTTTAAGCTCAATATTGGTCATTGGAGTCACACAAAAAAAGTCGAAAAACCTTAAATGTTTTCATTGTTTTCAAACTTGTGTTTTTGACTTACACGATCATAACTAATTGTTTTTACCTATTTTCTCAAAAACTTTAGCTTTTTAAGCAAAATATTTCAAGGGAAGTTTCCCACCATATAACCATCTTTCTAACCATGTGCAAATCTGTGAAAATTTATGTTTACCCCTACCAATGCTATGCAACACCCTTTAATGCGATTTTATAGTCCAGCCAAAACTAACTCCACCTTATTAAGTTCATGATTCATAGACCCTTGTTTAAAGAAAGAATTTGACGAAACATGTTCTGCTCAATTCTGAAGAAAACAAATTACGCATTGGAAATCGCATTTTGTGTCCGTTTATTTAAACAAAGATATTGTCACTTTTGCCATTTATTCATATTGCTTACTTCTGTTACCGTAACATAATATATACCACCATCGCTGAGGTAACCTGATCATTCAAAGGTGATCTGTTCAAAGTAGGCCTAAATTGTAGTAAACTTACCCACAGGATGCCGCCAAAAACTAAGGTTCGACAATTTCATATTCACAAAAGTCTTGATTTGTGCTATACAAATCAAAACAGGTACAACATAGAACAACAACAACAACACTTTGCAATAATTAAAGGAATTGTATTTTGTTAATTACTCAAAAAATGAATGAACATAAGAACGTACTTGGTAAGAAGCACTGCAGCTAATGATATTGTATAATATTTTGAGAAACGATTCCCTTATTAGTAATTTGATTTTAGAGAAAGGCATTACAAACACTTTCAATCTGAGAAACGTTTCTGCAGAAACATTTCTCAGATTGTTTCTTCCAATTACGGATTAATCTTCCTACGTGGACATAACCGCTCCAGATTTTGTGTGATATCTTAAAAACGCTACCACCTTTGAATAAAAAAAATGTTACGGGTTAGTTTTATTGTCTGTATATCAACATTGATATAGGATTAAGCAAGCTGCCATTACTCTCTATACTGATAACTGATGAGTTTTTATATTCAGTAGTTAGTGACTTTTGCAGCAACTGGTAACCAACCATATCTCGTCTGAGTCGTAACACACATACACAATTAACATGGTAAATCTGGAAGATCATAAACGAAATAAGTATAAGTTTGTCCAATACCGTAGTACACAACGTCATTATTTATTTCACTGTATGTTACCTACGGTCAGTGACCTACGGTCAGAGTATGCCATGGCTATGCCCGATATGGGGCAGAGGTTACAGGCAAAGTTTTTGGAACAGTTCATATGTTGTAATCCTATATAAATGTAGATATTATGCAATAAAACTAACTTGTCAAAATTTCACTTCAAAAGGCGGTCGCGTTTTTTTTAGATATGGACGAAAAACCAGAGCGAATAATGTCCACGCAGGAAGAAAACTCCCTATGGATAAACACAATCTGAGAAACGTTTCTGACAGAAACGCTTCTCAGATTCAAATTTTAGGGCGTAAAACCGGATATCTTTTTCCATAACCACATCACTTCGAAGTGAAATGATTCTCAAAAGGCTTTTTACTATCGAAAGCTGCTGTACTTGTAACCGAGTAAGTTTTTATTGCCATTAATTTTAGAGTTATTACCAAACGTATACCTTCCCTTTAAACACTAGTTCTTCTCGTATATTAGTACCCCCTCCCCCTAAAATCCTCTTAAGAATTCCCGAAATTTCGAGAACAAAATTTAGACACAATGGGGGTGGGGGTACACCGTGCCCCATATCTAGCACTAAATGTACAAGAGGTGTAACAGTATACAAATATTGACTGCTTTTACTCGTGCTATGGTTAAAACTACGACTCCCGAGGTGATCCCCGGAGCGTTCTATTTTCCCTTCCGGGGGTCACCTCGGGAGTCGTAGTTTTAACCATAGCACGAGTAAAAGCAGTCAATATTTGTTTTATAACACCCCCAACAAACTATTTATCATCCTCGTACACGTAACGTTCGTACGCGCATTTCAGATACACAGATGCACAACTGATTGGGTTCGAGGTGGATAAAAAAGACGTCTAGGTACTGCACGCCATGTGATAGTACATCGTTTGCCATGTGATAGTACCGCGCCGGGTTTCTAGTAAAACTAAGACATATCATGTGACGCGCTCTAAACCAATCAAGAGGCAGAATATTTGTAAGGGGTGTTATAATAGTTATTGTCGTTTGGTATGTTTCTTAACTACTACGCGTTCAGTAATTATTGATGTCTGGCCCATAACTACTATCCGTTCAGTAACTATTGTCGTCTGGTAAGTATCTTAACTTAAATGCGTTCAGTAATTGTTGTCGTCTTGTACGTATCTTACCAACGCGCATGGGCGTCAATCCTGGGGGGACGGGGGGACACGTCCCCCCCCCCCCCCCCCCCCACTTTTTGAAGGGTGGGGGAACTATATCAAATGTCCCCCCAGGTTTTTGTTTAACTCAAGAATCGCATAAACTTTGACCAACTTAACATGTTTTTAACTAAATTGAACTAAAAAAACAGAACACATCAAGACAATTTTAACGATATCTCCGTGATTTGAGTCTCATGATTTTGTGTACAAGTACCCAGCGATAAATACCCCCAATTGAAAGCACGGCGCGCAGGTCTGTACACGACGATGCACGTTGAGCGCATTCTACCAGTTAGCACAATCTGCAGATTGCGTGTAGTATGCCGAATCAGCAGATTCAGCTGCCAAACTTACAGAGTTTTGTCAAATTCGTTGTGCAAATCTGTTGATTGCGCTCGACAGATGAACGCGAGTGGACTCAACAGAAGTCGCAAGCGGACGATTTGGGGCATCCTTGTTTTAGCCGAATTTTTTTCTGTTTTGGAACATATCTGACACCATCATGCCTCCATATTAACCACAAACATCTCCTGCGTACCTCATGTGAGTTTAAAGTATACTGAAGAGGTCTTTGATGGATTTCGGAGCATTTTTTTTCACTCGCCGTTCTTGCTGTTAGTTTTTGGTTGAGTTGAATCGGGCAAGTAGGGTATTTTTACACACTCGCCAAACGCAAACAAAATAACAACTTTCCGACCAACCATGCACCGACCAGATCCAAAAGCATGTCATCACGTGTTGCTTCCTTTCCACTTTTTTTTTTAAAAAGACGGCTATGTGCAGGTATTGAAAAGGCATGCAATTCTACCCTTTCCAAATTACACGTCAAATTCATGCCCAAGTAAAATTTTGCAAAGCATTTTTAAACAGTAACCTAATAGGCCTATAGATTATTATTATGTGACGCCACTTTCACAAAACAAAGGATTATCCATAGGATCTTGGTTTGCCGTCTTATAATTATTCTCATTCAAGAATACGTCCATATGCATACTCGGTCTAGTTGATGTGTGGTGGTAAAATTGTATTGGAGCGCCCGATGTTAAAAACATTTTTCCAGTAAAGCTAAAAGATCGATATAGATCAAAAGTGCTTAAAAAGTGTGCCCTTTTCTCTCTTTTTTGGCGTATAGTGATGTGGAAGTTTGATTTTTCACCCTCCAAAACCGAAGCTTCCGGAGGCTTCGCGGCCCCTAGACCCCAACGGAGCTTCGCCCTTGGACCCCACCAGGGCCCGTACGCCGGCCCCTGGACCCCCACCCATTACAGTCATTGTTTTTTCTGTCCATTAAGACCTAATCCTGGGCACGCAGTTGCTGTCAATGATGCAAATCTAACAAGTAATAAAGTATGCTTTGAGTTTGTCATTGTACAAAAAAAATACAGTTTTAAGATTCATCGAGAAGAGACGTTGAATAATTCAAAATTCACAATTGGAGATTGTTGAAGATTAACAGTTTGTGTGTGATTCAAGTATTACAAGATTAATATATCGTGTATGTTGGGCATTTGTTATTGTTTCTCGTTCTTTCTATGAACCAAGTCTAAATATTTATAGCAAGAAAAGCTTGTCTAGGCCATTCAGACATACTGAAACCCTCCAGATTCAGGGGCGGAGCCCCCTGAACCCCCGAAAAGGGCTTCGGCCCAGGACCCCACCAGGGGCCCTTCGGCGGGCCCCTGGACCCGACCCTGTAAAATAATCATGCTGTCCCCCCACATTTCGAGACGGATTGACGCCCCTGCCAACGCGTCCAGTAATTGTTGTCGTCTTGTACGTATCTTACTAATGCGTCCAGCAATTGTTGTCGTCTTGTATGTATCTTACTAATGCGTCCAGTAATTGTTGTCGTCTTGTACGTATCTTACTAATGCGTCCAGCAATTGTTGTCGTCTTGTATGTATCTTACTAATGCGTCCAGTAATTGTTGTCGTCTTGTATGTATCTTACCAACGCGTCCAGTAATATTGTTGTCGTCTTGTTCGTATCTTACTAATGCGTCCAGTAATTGTTGTCGTCTTGTTCGTATCTTACTAACGCGTCCAGTAATTGTTGTCGTCTTGTATGTATCTTACTAATGCGTCCAGTAATTGTTGTCGTCTTGTATGTATCTTACTAATGCGTCCAGTAATTGTTGTCGTCTTGTACGTATCTTACTAATGCGTCCAGTAATTGTTGTCGTCTTGTATGTATCTTACTAATGCGTCCAGTAATTGTTGTCGTCTTGTATGTATCTTACCAACGCGTCCAGTAATATTGTTGTCGTCTTGTTCGTATCTTACTAATGCGTCCAGTAATTGTTGTCGTCTTGTTCGTATCTTACTAACGCGTCCAGTAATTGTTGTCGTCTTGTATGTATCTTACTAATGCGTTCAGTAATTGTTGTCGTCTGGCCCAGACTAGTACAACCTGTACAGAAATTATTGTCGTCTGGTACGTATCTTACCTACTACGCATTCAGTAATTACTGTCGTCTGGTAGGTATCTATACCAACGCAATTGTTGTCGTCTGGTGCCATAGCACTTACGCGTTTGCAATCGTCATCGTCTGATACGTATACAATAATATGTGTTCAGTTATTATTGTTGTCTGGTATCTAACCTATGGTCAGTAACAGTCGTCCAATATCCTACAAAATAGGTCAGTAAATATTGTCGAAAACAAGAACGTGTTCGGCAATATTATCACGTGATACTTCACAAACAATTTAAAATCTGTTACTATGTCAGCTGTTGTACTTTGAATGAGTGTTGATCAATAGTTAATTTGTAACATTGTTGATACTCTGTATGGAATACTAAACACCATGCGGTTTCCTCGTACAAAAGAAATTTTGCATTGCAATTTACAACTATTTCTTATCAGCATGGAAACGTCATAATAGGGAGGGTCTTTGTGATTAACCAGATGTCATTGTGACTATTCACTTCAGACTTGCGCCTATAATACAAAATATTTACCGGATTTGTGCTGACAATACTTATCCCAAGATGAATTAGGTTTTAAATAGCTACATCAGCTAATCAGAACGTATACCTGGTCAAATTTCCATTCTTGTATTAACAATGACCCAGAGTGGAGCAATCAAGCAAAGGTGGCCACATATATGAATAATTTATTAATTAATCATATCAACAGGTACACCTACAACAAAACAAAACTATTTTTACTAGATTTGTCGTGAGAAGTGCTATTGACAAATGAAAGTGCTTCCCGTAAACGCAAGTGTGACGTCAATCGTGTGGCACCTCCGATGCAGCTCGAATTTCGTCATATTAGATCATGTCTCCCTTTTCAAATACACAATGTGAACACCTCTCGTTGAGAAGTTGTAAACACACGCATTTTTTTTCCCAAATATTTTTCTCTTATATGAATGCAGCCTTTGATTGACTCGGCTGATGATCTTCAACCAGTGAGAATGATGTTTCGGGTATAAAATCTTTACAAAATCGAACTTTATCAAATATGAACGCTTTTTGTTATTGGGAAGAAAATAACTTCTACTTCCAAAGAAAAATGTATATACCAAGTGACGTCCCTATATCTAGATTCATTAAATAAATAGATCGTTAAGCATGTGGTTAATTATTATAGGTGGGCAAGGTTCTCTTTGACAACTGAACTGGCATAATACGCTAATAATGTATTGACTGTTACAAAGGACACCAACACCTTCTTCTAATTGCTTTCCGCGGTACTCGCTATACTTTGACTGACCTCTCAAATCAACATAAACAAGAGAAAAGAGGAGTGGTGGGTTTTATTTTTGCACATACTGTTGACAGTTTAAAAAGTAACCAGCAAGCTAAGTCACATTTCAGAAGACTTTAATGAAACCAGTGGCAACACTCGGAGAATGTTCTAAACCAGAACAGCTGAAGCAGCAATCGTGCCCCTTTCTATACATTGTAATCAGCTCTCTGTCGCAGTCAACCTATATTATATGCAGGCAGACTCAGGTTCCATCTGTAGAAACCCCTACTACAGTCAAGTGTTGAAGGCCCTCAATGGATGCCAAACAAACAAGGTGCTCGTCCTTCAGTCTTCATAGTAAGATCGGTCAAGTATCTGTTGAATGGACTCTCACTCCTCCATCATTGGTGGAAACTTCCCCAATGCTTGAAAAAACGCCTACAATGTAGTTGCTGTTCAACCACTAATATTTCCAGGGCATCACATAATTTGCTTATTTGTATGTTTAGTGTGTCCTCTGTTTTTGTACTGCCTGATATTTTTACAATTAATCTCCTCTTTTTAGGTACTATGCTTGTAATTCTTTATTTGAAAGTATGGTTTTAGTTTTTAATTTTGATAATATGGGTGTTTGTTTTACCGATATTACTGCTGTATCTTCATTTTTACATTGTTGTAATTTTGCTCGTGATTTAACCCCGATTGTGAAGTTTAAACCGTTTTAATCATACCAGCATTCATTTTCAGCACCGTAGCGACTAGAAACGTATTAAGCGCTGTATTAATGTTAAACTTATTCTTATTATTCTTATTATTGTTCACTATTCACGTTTAAGGCAACTGTATGGTCAAAACACATTATAATTATAGGTCTTCATTGATTTCGTTTCTGTTTACTATTGTGAGTTTGCAAAAATGGCCTCAGCTGCATGGAGCGTGATTTGGAAATATAAATCAATATGCATTTTACAAACTAAGATAGAAATTAGAATACATAACAGCTTGTGCCGGGGGTGCTAATCACACGTGACTATACGCACGTGTTGAATTAAATACAAAGACGAATATTTTTCGTAAAGTTATTTAGTCGAGATTTACAGTTTAAAAGAAAAGAAAGGGAGGACAATGTATGCACTTATCTGACATGTAGCCAGTCTACAAAGTAACACATTGTGTAAAAGGCTGCTTCAGGCAAAAGCACTAAAGTTGCAAGAAGTATAATTGGCGGCAAATTAAATGCAGGGATTTTGTGGAATTGACACCGTTTGAAGCAATCCATTTTGGTTGATATCTGCGCGTCCTTTCGGCACGACGGTAATACTTCATCCGTACGTTACATACACAAGGCAAAGCCTTCTAAGTGCGATGACATGTTTGTTATTCAATAGATGAAAGTGCTCTCTATGTTGTGGATATCGGGTCAAAATCTAGGACGAAAGGAAATGCTCGTAAGTATAGGGTGAAATGTGAGTCGACGGGTGACGCCAGTAACCCATAAGCGAAATGCGGGCCAATCTCATTAGGTGAAATGAAATAGAGGCTTCAAATTCATACCGTTTTTAATGCGATAACTAAGCCGTATGCTTGTTTTGCTATATGCTGAAATGTTAAAGAGGCACGCCCTTATAAATCATAACGCTATTTCTTGAAAATTGCCAACATTGATGAGTGTTTGTTTTAGATGTTTAGATAAGACGCAGTGAGAAGGTGTTTGAGAGAAAGTCTTCTCAACAATGTGTCAGAAGAATAAAAGGATGCCTCGTCGACGATTCGATATATCAGAGTGATGATTCAGTCTCGATGGGTTTTATACACTGTAGTATAATGGGTAGAGCATATCCGAAGTTTCAATTTAAGCCACACCCCTACCCAAACTAAGTTGTGATAATAATATTGTAAGTTTTTAATTTTTTTATTTAACAAATAAGTACATTCACTAGAATGTATCCTATTGATGAAACACCCTTAGGCCCTGAACGCTTTAATAGCTTTCAGAATCAACGGAAATCTATGACTTTTTTCTAGAAAGATCTAAAAAAGAAATAAATAACAGTTTGTCTTCTCACTGAGGCGAAATTATTTAACATCACGGCTCAAACTTTGAGGTGTGCTATTAATTTGTCATATTCGTTCCATATAAATTGTAAATTCAAAATGCAATTCGGTCGTTGGACCGCAAATTTTTGAATGTTTTTAAATAAACCATAAACCATAAACCAACCACAAGACAGAAACTTTGCATGAGGTATTTTTTAAATGATGACGATGTATTCAAATTATTTGTACGTTCGGTGCTTATAATTGCGTAGGAAGCAGACATGTTGTGTACACAAGTCAATCACTAAGAGTGTCTTTAAATGTATGTACTTCATAAAATCATCAACTACTTTTGGAAAAGGGAATTGTTCGTATCAGTTTAAGGGATATTATATTAAGTCAGGATGCATGTCGAGTTGTCTAATGAAGCCAGTCTTGCCTCTGTTGTCAAGTCAATGCGTCGTAGCAAAGCTGGCATGTTTAAGCATTGCTGTCGAGTTTTCTATTCAGTTGTAGCCTCATTTTGTCTTTTAATGATTAATATTTGTTTGAGATGAGCACCAAACATTACAATCAACACCTGTACTTTCACAGACTTCTGTGCGATAAGATAAGTAAAGCATTGCTAAGTACTGATAATGTAATGACTATGATGGGATGTGGCTTGAAAATTATTCGTCAGATATCTATCATAGGCATATTAGTTTTCGGTTCAGTAATAGACGCAAGTTTCAAAATTGACAAAGCAAGTTGTTTTAAACGAGAACTCAATGAACAATGTCTGTGTGTGTTATTTATTATTAAAGGGCAATGGGTCTGGGCATGCAAAGAGGAGACCTTCACGTATAAGCCCATAAACCACTCATCGGTAAAGGAATGGAACTTGACATCAATTCAGACATCAAAATGTAGTATTTCTCGATCAAGCGATCCCTACGATCCTCCTCCGACTGCGTCACTCTCCCCTCTGTATTTCGCTGCCTCGTAAACCCTATAGTCATTATACCAGGATATGTGTTTTGTGTAATTCACGTAAAAGAACACAGTGCACTTATCGTAAAGAGAAGGGGTTCGCCCCGGTGTTCCTGGTCTGATTGGCTGCATATTGCCCCACAGCACCTTGTAAACCATTACATGGTGCTATGCAAAGGGATATATTTCATATTTTGTAAAGGAATTGGTTTCATAATTCAACACGTAACAAATTTTTTGGAGGAAAAATACTGAACATCTTGAGATGCATATCGGGTTTGATAAAGCACTTTACATAAGAACTGCGTATTATTATTAATATTATACCAACATTGAACAATAATCCTAGAACTCTACTAGCTTGGAATATTACCATGGATTCTTCAGGCAGTACACATGAGGCTCAATCGCTTTTTACACAGCTCTATATCTTTACCATTGATCAGAAAATATATTACTTGACAGGAGTGGGGTACGTATATAAGTAAGTCCTAGATTCACCCAAAACGGAGGGTTTCAACAGATTCAAATAACACACAGCTATAAATATTTTGTACGGACTAACTAAAAGTAAAACCAAGGTTTTGAAAAACCCTCTGAAAGCAGTCGAATTACATCTGATGGAGACAGTTTGAGTTCTTTCGACATATCCCCGCACACACCGCAACTAGAACATACCACCTATACAGCAATCCTTCACCGATCTTGAACTCTTGGTGGCAGCAGACATGCCTCCATTACTGCGGTGGTACCTGGGGGCTACTGCGCTGCCTAACGACGGGTTTAAGGGTTGGGCTACACGGCGATCATCTGATCTGTCACGGGTTATTGGACTTTTACTTTGAAAATCGCTTAAACCCGTCGCTAGGCAGCGCAGTACCACCGCAATAATGGAGGCATATCTGCTGCCACCAAGAGTTTAAGATCGGTGAAGGATTGCTGTATATACCTTAATCATGCGTCCACCATCTTTGTCACGTTTCCTGTACCCAATAACAATAATGGAAGCTAATATTCTTCTAACAAAAAAGAAACCAGGCTATTTTTTCTTTCTACCAGAAAGTTACACTAATTTCAATGGAGAAATTCTAGATGGCCGCACCATGACAAAGGTCTATTATACTCGGGAATTTCGTTGTGACTATGGTTTAAGATGAAATATTCTACTTTCCGATAAGACAACAAAGTTAGATAAATTGTATCATCGTCTGACGATTACAAAAAGGGGACTTTGTTTTCAAATTGTCTTATTAACCAGAGCTCAGTGTCTGTGATTACAGGTTGAAGAGGGACTTGATGCTCACGCTGTTTAAAAAAAAAGAAGAAAAACAGACGCAAATACATTCGTTTTATACTTGAATTTAAAAAAATATTTTCTGGTAGAGTACAATGTTGGTAGTTGGTGGCTTTGCCTTGATAGTAGTAAAGAATGTACTATGATTTACTTCATCATATAATATCTTACATTGATAAATTATAGTGAAGTAATTTAGATTATGACCACATTTCTTTTCAATAACGGGGGCTGCGACAAGAGAAAAAAAATGGTTAACGTGGTGCACAAGTTTATGTCATATTAATTTTTTTCGAGATCTACCATTATCTGAAAGTTTGTTTGGTGATAGTTTGTTTGTTTATCTGCTAATGTGTCGTGTTTTTCTGTTTTTGTTTTGGGGTTTTGTTTTGTTTTGTTTTTTGGGGGGTGGATTTTTTCTTGTTATTGTTTGGTTTGAGAGCCGAGACTTATAACCGCGGTATATGAGTCAAAAACGTTCCAGAGAGCACATTTTGTCAGGGAGGGGTGTGTCGAGTCCCATCTGCGTCACTTGTTGATTTTCATTTGCAATATCGAAAGCTTGTCCGTAAAATGTAAGGTTGTGTTTCAGCAAATTAAATGTGTTATCATTCAGTGTCATGGTCCGTGCATAACTGTGTCGAGACTCGTGTTAGCACGCCCTTGAGACAGTGTCGAATTGAGTGTCACCCCTAGGGGGAACACCACTCTCCATGTCGTAGACTGATATCAAAGGCCTCCTTGTATTCAAAGCGTGACCGTTAACTCAGGATGCACAAACCTGTCAGCTTCATTGTAGGCGTACACATCATGAATCATCAAGGGTATCAGTTTCAATTTTTATGCTGAGCTTCAGAAATATCCCCTGAATTTTGTTTTATGTAAACAACAAAACATGAAAGGGGGGGGGGGTAACCTCTTTGGTTCAGGTTCACAGATGGCAGGAACCCAATGTAGTCAAACTTGTTTGTCTATAAGCGCCACTGGTGGCAAGTATTGTGTTATTTTGACCACTCTTTAGTGAGAATACGCTCTGCCTGAAGCGGTTTTTTCGGGGGGGGGGGGTGGGGGGTTGCTATCACTTCGTGATTTACGAAGTGCAACCTTTCCAATTTTTCAATCGACTAAATTTCAATTAATCAATAAACTGAGACTAGAAAAACGCGGCACGACTGACGTTTTATTTTTCGATCATCATGTATACGTGATTCTGTTCACATATTTTATACCACGTCCATTAGTATAAATACAGCATGTTTGTTTATCTCGCTGGTTACAATGTTATTATGCATAATTTGAAACAAAGCCAGTTATGAAATAACTAACTTATGATGCTAAACATTAGCAGCTTACCATATAGTAACGTGTTAATTCAAGGTTTTCGACAATAGTGAATATCAATTACATTTTTTTTCAAAGAATAGTGAAACATCGACATTTTCAAGTGTGCATCTATCAAAACGGAAACAACAACTTCTTTCTGGAGTACTTGGTAGTTTGATGTAATTTTTTCCTAAATTTTGTAACCAATTTCATTCAGGATGCTAGGTCCGATTTTGGGCCACATTAACCAGAAGATTTATATTACAATTTTAGAGAGCTGTTTTTATAGATTTGAGAAAGTTGAACTGAAAACTCCGCCAATGATAAGTATTTGATGAATTATTGTCCGGAGCCCGACATTATCTCACGTCCATCAGATATACACATAAAATGCACGTTACGTGTATTTTGTGCATTATGCGTGGCATATGAGCAAGTTTTTGTATGTTTTTCGTTTTGAAACGGCATCATCTATCAAACTTCAAACAGAGAAAAAAACTTGAATTGTCAAGACAAACTGGTTCAGTCAAAATCTAAACAACATCGCAAATTAAACGCAGAAGTTATTGGGCAATAAAAAGCGTTTTCGTGCCCCAAGTTAATGCCAGTTGAATCAGCCCTTACAGGTAAGTTATTGTCATACAGGAACAATTGCAAACAACGCTTCTCCATTGATCTCTATGCTGCTAAACACTAAACTTATTCAAGAAGTCAATGCAGCCTGCACTGCAAAAACTTGAGTGTTAAAATTTACACCGTGGGTGTTGTCACAAGTACCGAAGAGAGAGAAAAAAAATTACATCACAGTGTGTTGATAAATAACACCGATGTAACTGTTTTGGTAGAAATTAGTTAAATTTTAGTACCCTATGGTGTAAATTTTGGAGTCTTTTTGTGTCTGTAATATGTGACAACATCCACGGTGTCAATTTGAACGCCCCAGTTTTTTCAGATCTTTTAAACCTGTGTTTTTTTAAATTATTAAACCACCCAGAGTTTGACTTCAACGCAATCGTGTATAAGATTATGTTAATTTCCCAATGAGTGATTCGATCTCTAGTATTGTTTTGCTTGTTTTACAAGAAATTACAGAATAATGAGGGTCGGATAAATGTACTGTCTTGAGACCAATGGGCTCATTTCTAACTATGTTGTCAATTATTTTTGTATTGGTTTCTTGAGATTTTTCAACAAGGACATTGAAAGCACAAAGCCTCATTTTTCGGTCAGATGTAACGGAGCCATGCGGTCGTTATTGGACACCATGTTCCAGCTGTTTAGACCTACATCGACGAATGTCATATAGGGCCTATCTGATAGGCCTACCAACTAAAAACACTATATATCAATTGTCCCTTCGGGGCAATGTATTATTCCTATAAGGACGGACGAACCGAGTGCTTCATTTGAGAATTTCTATGAGTTGAAAATTGCTGTATGCCTATAGAGAGATTATCTAGCACATCGTCTTCTGCCCCCATTATGTTCCCCTGCATTACGAGATTTCTCTCCGATTGAACACCCAAATGTCAAGATCGTGGTAGGGAAGACTAATTTCAAGTTGTCGCTTAATTAACATCAATTTGGCGTGCTGTTGACGCAGTTGTTAAGTGTAGGTTGCCAAGAAACGTGTGTTCCCGTTAAATCTCTTAGTAATTCATCAACATTAGTCCCATTGCATCCAAAGCGTGGGTTGGAAATCATGAACAAAATTTCTCACTTGTCAACACACTAATAGGCCAATAGCACCAGACCACTATTAACGTGACGCATTCATGGCCAAACTTGGAGACGATTTGGTTTTACTAAAAGGGTTTTATTCTTCAAATTCCACGATCTATCTCGGCTCCCGGAAGGCTACATTTACCCAATGTGCTGCTGCATAGTTTGAAGAAGTTGAAGCCACCAAACTTTGTTTGTTAATATTTCCCTTGGTCTGCACGTAAAGTGGCTGATGGTAATTTTTACCTTGAACAGTTAGGCCTATTTGAATTTTTATCACGCATTGATCATCATGCATGCAGGGTAATACTTTTTAAAATTCAACTCAAGTCAAAAAGACTGTGATATTGGGCACTCAAACTATTCAATGGAGCTCACTTCATACACGCATTGCTGATCTATCAAATTTATAGCTAGTGTTTTCGAGTAGCTTCCCCGACCTTACCTGACGACTGACCATGACAAGAGCCGAACTAACAACAGTTCGCCTTCTAGTGTGAGTTGCGGGACAGTGGAATTGTCAAAGCTAAATATTCCCTCTTATTTTTTCACCAAAAAAGTTCACGTCATTTTGTTTTCCATGCGTTTTCTTTTTATAGTTAGGCACACATTAATGCATTTTAAACTACAATTTCAGAAGCTGTTTACTTTAATTATTTTACGATAAATAGTTTATGGGACGTTGTGAAACCAGGCCATCCTCCATGTACGAGTAGAGTGCTGACTGAAGTCGTTTCCCATTTAGCGGATGGCTCATCGCGCTTACATGTTGTATGATAGGTTGCCCTGAGCAACATCCTTAGCAACAGCCGCGGCTGCCAAATCGGGACAAGGCCCAACTCAGGTTTGCCACCAGAGTGACGTCATGAGCTACCTCAACTAAATGGGGAGATCCGGGCTGGTTTTGCTCAAACTTACCTGTCAGATATACCATTAACTGTTGAATGTCTTTGCAGAAAAAGACATTCCTTGCGTCATATTGTCCAAATATGTTTCTACGTAGAAACTTCAGCGTATATTAAAGGGGCACTGTCGTAATGGCCATTATAGGCCTTGGGCTGTATAATTTCATGGCTCTGCTTACCGCCGAATTCTACGCTTACGATCACCATTCTCCGCTTACTGTGCAAGCGCCGAATTTCTGCCCTAATTGCTGTGCAAGCGTAGAATGCATAGTAACGTGGACTACGCACCGCGCACAAGCAAAAATTCCCTGCTAACCCATTAATTACGCTTGACGTAAGTGCGGAATTCCCTGCTACCCGTAATAAGCGCTGATTCTTTGTTTACGGTAAGCAGAGCCATGAAATCGGGCCCTGGTCCCTGGTGATCTCTAACCCAGTTACTGCACTGCACGCACGCACGCGTTCCATCACAATGGAATAATGTCTGTGCCTCTTGTGATGTAACAGCGTGCACTCTAACTGGGTTAGAGTTCATAATTCCATGTACAGCCACAGGCCTACTTGATCATGACGACAGTGCCATTAAGCTTGACGAACTCATTGAAACAAAGAACAAAAGAAGGCGTATTCACTATAGGTGTGCCCAAAGTGGGGAAAATGGGCAGTACCTGGATGTGCTAGAAAAGGCACTTTAAGTTGATTGTGAGAGATGATTGCTTTCGTTTCAACCATAGAATAAACGCTATTTCACCATTTTTTCCCAAACAAGTATGTGCAAAAGTTTGGGTTCTTATCGCTGAATTATTCTAGTTGTGTAAAGTAACGCTTGCATATTATATACTTTCTAAAATGCATGATTTCTAAAACAACTTGATATGTACGACTGGCTAAACGGTGTGTTAAATCCTATTTATTATTATCTGCTAATAACGATGAAGGATAGCCAATGTGCTGTTACCATCTTCGGGCATGCGTCGGCCATATTCTGAGTGGGCAGTGTATGTCCTTTACGGATCACGTTATACTGCTCGTTCTAAATCGTACACTTGGCCCAAGTTCATGGCTCTGCTTACCGTGAGCAAAGAATCGGCGCTTACGGAAGCAGGGAATTCCGCGCTTACATCAAGCGTATTTCACAGGATAGCAGGGAATATTTGCTTGTGCGCGTGCGTACTCCACTTTACTAGGCATTCTTCGCTTACACAGCTAGCGCAGAAATAATGGTGATCGTAGGCGCATAATTCGGCGGTAAGCAGAGCCATGAAATTGGGCCCAGCTGATGTGCTCCTCGATTCGTGTGGGACGGATAGAAATGCTGATTGTCAACGTCACCCAATCAAAAAATGTTATATTAACAACAAATCAATCAAATTTACCCGGGATTTTTTGTATAACTAGGTGGCTATTTTTTGTTGTTCAGGAATTAGTGACTACGCTATACCTACCGTATAGCGTAGTATAATTTTCAAAGGTTGTTTAATAATTGTAAATAACACAATAAATATTTTAACGTCACATGTACGTCACCATCACAGTGACGTCACTACCCAGGTCTGCCGTAGAGTGGTGGCTGACTAGGCCTAGCCACTAGCATGACGTCATGAGGTACTACTGAAATCACCCGGGAAGACCCGGGGCTGACCCGGGAAGACCCGGGGCTGACTCGGGGAAGTTACTTGAAGGCACCCTTTGAGTTTGAAGAACCAAAGATTCCTTGTTATGTGTGAACCTCGACTGTCCTTTGTCCCATACTGTTCTGTCCGCGCATTCAGCGGTCAGACATAACAATGAAATGAAATTTTATATAAAATAATCACTCCATGTAACACATCTGAGTTTTGTAAGGGAATTTGACTTACGAAAGTTTGTAACTGTGCTTCAATAATTAACAAATTATGTTGTATATAGCGCATGAGTGAGAATCAGGCGCTGTTTACAAAAGTGTGTAGATGGGTTTTATATATATTCTTTTTAACCATTATTGTTCAAATTGTTTCCAAGTTGAATGCGTCAAACTGGTGATAGCATACACATTTCCAACACATTTCCAACATTTCCTACAATCGTCAAACACATTTTGCAACAGGCCTATAAATTGGAAGTATACCTGTATAAACGTGAACAACTTATAGTACCTAAAACGTCTCCCGTTGAAGCTATTAAAGATTAATTATTATGATTTATACTACAACATGTCAAAGTAAAAATGGTTTATTTATGAAGACAATTCTTATTAATATCACAGTTTGTGAGGATGGTCAGTGACCAGATGAATATATAAACTGAATAATTGATTACCATTACCGGTACGTTGTCAGCTACTCCAATGCACTATGTATGTTATTTATGTTTTTATTTATTACATGTCTGATACCCATGGTATTTCAAAACAGTTCAAACTGGTTGCCGTTGGTGGCCCAACATACCTTACTACATATCACTTTAATATGACGTCATGCAAAATGTAGGCTTTCGTGGGTAATTCACTTCGAAAACAATAACAACATATCGACCAAATAACGCCATGACACGGAGGAGTGCGTTGCCCGGCAACAGTGGCGTGTGTTCGCCTTGCCCTTAAGGGGGCACTGCCGCTGGTTTAAACGTCCCCATTAAACGGTTATCAATCTACTAGAACAATAAATAAAATAAAGGCCTACGTCAGATGCAAACGAAAAAAATAATGTGTAACTGTGACAAAAACGTTCTTAAATATATGACTGACCAATAGACTATACGATTGTATTTGGAACTTCGAGGATCAAACATTCGCAGCCTTTCACCTTCAATTTTTTGCTTTAAACATTACAAACCTGCTCATTTGGGGAATCATCTGGAACTACGCCTAAAGTCTTCATCTTCGTCTTAATAAGAAAACGTATGATTGTAGGAGTCCAGTTGTTGTGTCATTAATTGGTAGAGAAAGCAGTATTACACAGACAGGTGTATGTTGGTACTGCGGGCGATGTAAAAAAAAAACGCTGTTATTGAAGTCAATAGTTTTAGAGAGAAAAGAAGAAGCATCTTGAGTGACCCAATTCACACTTGCGAGTTTTGAGACCATCTTTCCGGGGCCCAACGGCAACCCTCCAGCTTATATCATGTGTTCTTGCATGGGTGGGGGGTTACAAGTAACCTAAAGCATGGTCTGGCTTAGTCCGTTAATCAAATCACAAAGAGCATCTGTGGCAGGTGAAATGCACGGAAGTCAAGATAATGGTGAGATCAAACATCTTAACTATATGGCTATTCCGTGTTTGTTACATCTAAATATCGTGGTTTAAACAAAGCCGGACAATGACCGTCCCCGATGTGTGGCTTTAGACCTATATGTAACAACAGGTGTATTATGATGGGAACAGGTGCTTAATAAACCGCATACTCATGAAAACACTCCGAGTACTATTGAGTAGACGACATGACAGTGAATAATCCAGGGAAATAACTTGGTCCTTTGGGCAACTATGAGCAGATAAACACGACTACTGTCCTGTGTACAGTACAGAAGAAGAAAAAGGCCTATCGAGTGTTCAATAACAGCTTTACACTTCAGAAAATCGTTAAAAGAACGACGAAGTGTGTTCAAAACAATATTGTAAATTGGAAAAACAATAGTTTTGCCAAAGTAAACAAAACCGATCTTCATTGGAAATACAAGCCAATAAAAAATGGATACTAAATATGAATAATAATAATACTAAGTCATAATTTCATTTTTGTTTTCATTTAGCGTAGGCCCTATGTGATATTTTAAATGTGTATCTCATTGTTTTCCTGCTTTAAGTTACGTGTGCCATTTTAAGTTGTGTTTTTGTTTTCATTTATCATGTTTTTGTTTTTGTTTTTTTTAATAATTTCCCTTTGATTAGTTTATTTTTATATTCACTGTGTTCATTCGATGAGTTTCTTAAATAAAAGAAATAGACGAGCCAAGTTGAACCCTCAAGGCGCCTTACGTACATTTATTACCCCCTGTCCATCGGGCCCTAAGCGTGCCTTAAACCATCTAAACTCCTGTGGAGTATGCAGCACAGGCAATCACATTGGCGCGGGTAGCTATTCACATCAACAATCTCGCTGGTACCCATTTACTCATTGGTGATGAGAAACAATGATAGTCTAACGCTTACACGAGGACACAGTGGAGTCTTGACCGGTAATCGAACCCATGGCACTCCGATGACTTTGCTACCAGGGCCCAGTTTCATAAAGACTGTAAGCACCAAAACTTCCTCAGCACAGACAAATCTTACTTCGCCGAAATATGTTACCAGCAAATACTCCATAAATGTAACATTAATAAAATAATAATAACTAGTTCTGATATAGCGCATTTTAAAATAACGTATCAACTCGCTTTACATTACAGCCCTGGTCATTGGGCCAATAACATTTAACAATAACATCTTTCTCAGCTCCCTGGGGAGTATACAGCCCTAGCTGCCGTGGCGCTCCGAAGCTTTGACATACACAATATCACAGGTACTCATTTATACCCCAGGGTGAAGAGAAGCAATTATAGTAAAGCATCTTGCTCAAGGACACAAGTGTCATGACAGGAATTCGAACCCACACTCCGATGACTTAACCACCAGCACTTGAATTCGATGCTCTAAACCGCTCGGCCATGACACCCTATTGTTGCAACTAGTGCCCCACTCATTTTCTGCTAAGCAGCTTTCTGAACTTGAGTTCAGTGGGCTACACCGCTCAGTCACGGCAAGCCACAAACCATCAGCAAGATGGCATTAACCGAAAGAAAACTAGTCTTAAACACAAGGACATTCTATTCAACGACCATGTGACCAGACTTAAACTGCAAATGTATTGATTAACTATTCGACCCCGGTCACCTTATTGTCGGACCAGGATTGAAGCAAAAGTTCCGCAATATTAAACCATTTACAGGGATTTTCTCACTTAAGGCAATCAGTACTTTAGCAGGCAATCAGTACTTAGCAGGCAATCAGTACTTAGCAGGCAATCAGTACTTAGCAGGCAATCAGTACTTAGCAGGCAATCAGTACTTAGCAGACAATCAGTACTTAGCAGGCAATCAGTACTTAGCAGGCAATCAGTCCTTAGCAGGCAATCAGTAGACCTACTCAGCAGGCAATCAGTACGTATTTTTTCTTTAATGTACACCCTTACTTACTTGCAACTACTTCATTTTCATTTTGCAAGTCCCAACATGCTACAAAGGTCATTGACATCATGGTACAGGTAACTGTTTATGTTTTGGATCTCATCGTATATTAAATTGATATTGTGATTTTTTTACGACTTCATTGGTTTGTCTTAATACAATTATCGACACAAAGTGACGTCAGAGGTCCCTATAGGCAAAACCAATACAGGCATACACATTGGATTCCCAAATTGAGCGACTGTTTTATGAAAATATAAAGTTAGTAAAAAGACCCCTAAATTGTATTGTTTTAACTTCGTATCTTCGGTATGCTACATTTTACTTTAACTCCTCTACTCGGTCACATCATTACTTATTTGTGGACTCTTTAGTTATTTTAATCAAGTGGAAGTGTTATGACATTGTGGTATAACAAAACATGTATAGATAGGTTGCAGTCATAGAAATAGAACCAGGAGAACGCTGAGTGCGTCATTGTGCGTGCGATTTCGTTGTGAGACCATTTTTATGGACGCGCGTACGCCATTTTTTTTACGCGTGTATGGCAAAATTAGCATTAAGCCAGTGATAATATTTTGCCATACAGTAGACGTCATGAACATTGACCAATGAAAACACGTAGAAACGGTCTCTGTGCGTTGCCATTTTGCCATACACGCGTGTCACGTGATGATCATTTTGCCATACACGCGTGTCGCGTGGTATCGATACGCCGCGTCCACAGACGACACAGAGGGCGGTCCAGCTCAGCGTTCTCCGGGTTCTATTTCTATGGTTGCAGTATGACGTAAATCGGCCATCTTTACGGGCAGTTTGGAACACACAGTCATGCGTTACGCGTGAGAACGGCGTGCAACACGCTCACATTTCACAAAACTCATTGCATGATTGGTTAGTGAATGACGCGGCTGCGTTAATAATTAGAGCGCTTGACGCGCCTGCATGCCAAAATGCAATTTGCCCGTAAAGATGGCGTCTACTGGGAACTATCTATAACTTAATAATTTCATACACCAGTGAAAGTTGATCGACACGAATTTTTAATATAGCATGATCGACAGTAGATGATGACTGCAATGGTTTCTGGATTAGACTGTACTAATTGAATGGTCGACTTTTATGATAATATGCACCTGATTGAAACAGTGTTACCAAGACATTATAAGCTAACTATACATATGGTGTGTTTTTTATATTTCCTCTGTTTAATCATGTGTATGATGCACAACAACTTAACGGAAAACACGATAAACAATTTTAAAAGACAATGTGAGCAAAGTGAAATTCATCATCGCTGATTTTCTCTATAAGGAAACTGAACTTGGATGAGATTGGTCCACCTACTCTTACCCACTTTAACCCACTCTAACCAACGCAGGTCTGTGCTACATACCCTCTGTGGACATTCCTTTTGTCTCTGCATTTAACGAAAAGCCTGTTCTTCAACACTTGTTAAAACACTGTGTGGACGTGTGTAAGTCCACATAGTGTTTCAAAACCCGACCTTGTGTGGACATCTTTTGTTCTCAGGTCCACACTTCGTATGTATTGCTTGCTGACGATTACCTACTCTCACTCAAGCAGCTCTGTGCTGCATACACTCTGTGGACAGTCCTTTGTACTGTGCACTTTAAAAACAATTTTTTTACAACATTACGTATGTTATGCTTAAACATTTTCACCCACTCTCGCCCACTCTCACCTACTCTCACCCAAGCTGGAAATCGTATTACTAAGGCAATGCTAGAGACGGTTATTTACCTCGAAGCTATAATTGCAACATGCCTCAGGCAGTTTGACAGAACATTAGCATCTTTTGAAGGAAGGAAAGGTATTGCTGTCGTACACTCCAAATACACACAACTAAATATTAAATTCAATATGATATATTTAAAACAATATAGTGGGTATATATACAAAAGTGTTATTAAAATCCTTGTGGTTTATTATTTCTGAAATCTAAAATCATTTTTGAAAAGAGGCCCACGCGTGACATTATAATACCACGTCTATGGGGACATAGATTAAAGTGCTTACTGATCTATCAATTGAAATATAATTTGAACGAGTATATAGACCGTCGTACTCTAATTATAGGTATAGGAAGACGCAAGTATTTTGACTTATGAGTATGAATTTGTTTCGTCAAAGTGTGTCATTAAGCTTTGAGGATACGAAGCTTGGAAAATGGTTGTTTGTGTTGTTTTTCAGTGACCTTTATAAGTTGACCTTTACATTTTGAGAACCTTTACAGTCCGCATAATCGACGCATTGACAAGGTGTCTGAGAATAATATTCAACCGAAGTGAAAAAAGACTAACATGTAATTATCTCTCCATCACTGGAACGATCATACGGTAGTCTTCTCAAATGTTTTGACATGTTGTCAGTCGTCTAATTTCATGTGAACGCTTCCCAGTGCGTTCAAAACGTGTTTTTCGATGCTATATTGTTGTGAGCCTTTTTTTCTGGGGAGTTTTTCTCTCTCGCTCATTCTGGGCGTGGGTGATGAATTGGTTAGAATTTTCCACTCTCCTCGTGAACTAAATGAACTATACAAATAATTCACGTCGCTGCAAACCGAAAGGGCAGAAAACAAACTCTTCCTTTTCATAGATCCGCCCACGGGTCGTACAAGAGACGAACATTCTTCACGAAGAGGGAAAAGATGTTTATGAGAGTCTTCCTGCTTATGGATTACAATATTATGTAATTGTAGCAGTAATTGCGAAAAAATGCGGCGAATCATTATTGAAAAACTGCACACGGAAACCTGAATTCGACTTTAACTGTAGTAGGCCACTCCGATTCTTTGCCGTAAATACTGTGGCCATATAGCTGGATACAGTATGTATAACGCTATAATACTAACAAGTCGTCAATCTATTTTTTTTTAAATACACCAGCAGCAGCCTTTAAATTGTGATTTACTTGTTGTAAACAATCCCCAAAATATAGCTATACACCTTTCGTCGTGCCTTTAGGTGATGTCCCTATACGTACAACAATCCGGCCGCACAGAATACCTACCGTACAGAAAACCTCGAGTAGCGTGACCATGTAGGAGTTCCTGCCCACCCCCCCCCCCCCCCCCCCCCCTCAAAATACTTGAGTGTTTCTTATTGGTCCAGAAATTGGTTCAAGGCACATGCACTGTGAAGTAATTTTTCCCCTTTTTGACATTTGGACATGGAGGTAGGTATGTCGATCAAAGACGTAGGCCTACGTTTCACAAGTAGGTGAAGGAGTGGATCAAAGAAGGATACCAAGAGGGGTAAAACAACGTCACTAGAGGGCCACGGTGATTATAGTTTCAATGCAAGCGGGCAATAGGATTTCAGTTTTACATGTTCAATACCATAAATTACCCTTTCAGGGCGCAGTCTAAGCTAACACAATACATAAAACAAAATGAATGTCAACGCGTTTTCCAATCAAAATATTGGCAAGGATCTGCTTGTGAGTGCGTTAAGGAACGACCAATGTGAGACGTTGGACTTAGAATATTTTACCAACTGCTGGTGAGCTTAGGTCTGTAGCGAGATAGATGTCGTCGAAAGCAGGGAGGGGTGTGGATACACACACCCAAGAGTTTTGGGGTGAAAATTTACCTCTTTCTTTAAAACTACATTAATAATAATAATAATAATAATAATAATAATAACTAGTTCTTATATAGCGCATTTCACAATAACGTATCAATGCGCTTTACATTAGTGCCCTGGTCATTGGGCCAATAACATTCCTTTAATCTTTCTCAGCTCCCTGGGAAGTATACAGCCCGGGCTGCCGTGATGGCGCTCCGAAGGCTTTTTCAAACACAATATCAACCTCTACCCTTGCAGGTACCCATTTATACCCCTGGGTGAAGAGAAGCAATTATAGCAAAGTGTCTTGCTCAAGGACACAAGCGTCATGACCGGGACTCGAACCCACACCCGGATGACTAAACCACCAGAACTTGAATCCGATGCTCTTAACCACTCGGCCATGACACCCTATACTTCAAAGAGGGTCGTTAATCAGTGCTCTTTACCAATTAAGTTTATATGGTCATTAACTTGTGGAGCAATTACCAAAATTACACACTGCCTTTAATTCATACCACCATTCTGCCCGAACTTTGAGGTGGAGATGGATATTGTCCTTTCTCTTTTTACGACCTATATACTGCGTGCTCTAACTGAGTTAGTTCCTCATTGTCTTCGCCCAGCAAACACCAACAATCATAATAACGTTATAAAGAGGATTTTAACAGCTTTGTATAATATTTCTATTGAGCACCCATAACCCTTTTTATGACTTGATAACATTTTATGCGTCATTCTTAAAATTGCGTGCTGAGCAAGATAGAGATATCACTCTATGCAACACACAATGCTACGAGGGTCGCGTGATTCATTATGTTGGGGATGCGTTTAACATTATGGGCTAATTTCATCTGTTTAAGCAGAAATGATTGATTGACGATTTCTACTGAGCACAACTTAGCAGGAAACCAATCACAAAATGTACATGTGAAATGGTATTTTCGCTGGCAACCTATATCTTGTAAAAAAAATTGTTTTTTGCTTTAAAACTTTTTGTAAGTCAGCTCTTTGAAATCAATACCATGCAGCCTGGTCACATCTGAAGACTGTGGGTAATGCCCATTAATGATATGGTGGTTCAATATGGACGGCCTCCAAAACTGGGTGGGGGGGGGGGGGAACTGAACATTATTAATATGGATTTAAAACTGACCTGAAATATGCAGGATATTTGGCTGGGTCGTACGATTGTGCCCTTTAGGTAATGAAGAAAAAAAATCGCAGAAAATTTGCACTTCTGGCCATCGTTTTTGAAATAAACGATGTTGGCGGAGCGCGTCACTCTCGTTCTGACAAGGCCCGACACCGCGCTATTTTTTATGGCGGCCATCGCTCAATGTTATAAAAGCTATGTAGGGTCCAAGTAACTCTAAGTAGAGGAGACATTATTTCCGGATGACTCAATGCAGTGGAGCCAAAATAAGTCTGTGTGCAAAGTGAACGAAATAACCTAGAGGGCGATACGTAATCCTAAGAGGATCTGACGCTGGAGACACGTTTTTTTTAAATATAGACAATTAAGGCAATTCGGTCATTCTTACCACACTTTCCATAGGATAATGAGCTCGAACAGGGGTACAGCAAGACATTCCCCAAAGTTTACCACCAAAATAAACCCTTTCAAACAATGGACAATACATGTTTTTCAGTAGGCCTACTTCTTCTTTTTTTCTTTGCTCTCCACCATCTTTAGTGAATGATAACTAGTACCATTCAAGATTATTTTTAAAGTCACTGTTTTTTCTGGATTTTGGGGGGGTTCGTTGGAGGGGGGTTGGCGGGGGTGGCAAGAGGGGGCAAGCGTTTTGATTTGACCAGGGAGGAGCTTCTGCCCCCCCCCCCGACCGCCCCCCTGGTTACGCCATACTGCAATAACATAATGTTGTCTATTATTTTCGCTTGATTCATACGTACCGTCTGCGAGCGATGTGTTTCTGTAATATTAGACCGCACACCAATTAACGAATTTCATTTTCAGAAGCTAGGCAATTATTAGATTCCCTAACTGTGGGGGTGTCGTAAACGCAGACGGTGCATAATGGCTGTTTCACATGGACCGCAGTTCTCTGTCGATTCTGCTGATCGGTACCGCGTTGAATCTGGCCAAGGAGAAATTTAGCATTTACCCACCCACTCATTCATCTTGAGGTTGACTGAGCAGTGTGCAGAGGAATCCCCCAGGCCTTTCTAATTCTCTGTAATGCACCGCTAATTCCTTGATGCTGCGCGCCTTTTCCCTTATCTTGTTCCACCTGATCTCTCCTAGGTTGTTTTGAAAGGATATTGCCTAGGTTTGTTTTGGTCATGCTTGTCATGTCGTATTTTCCTTGCTATGTTGGAAATATTTCACGCAGTATATCAGCCCTATAGCAAACGATAATGCGGGTCATGTATACCTTTCTAGTCATAATCTTGATGAAGTTTACATTGCACAGTTTTAAACGCATTCATAATAAAATCGTCTACCTCAAACATTAGTGTGTTTTGCAACTTGTGGTCACAAGTGGGTATGTTCGTTGTCGATCCAAGCAATGCAATCTTGGAGGTGAGTTTGGTTTCCCGTCTCAATCAACGATAAGACCATAGAGAGACACTCAGGCACCCTGTGTTAACTTTATCGCCTCGTTTAATTTTTGCTATACAAATACAGCATATTAACTTTAACTTAAAGGTATTATACAGGATTGGTGAGCTGACAAAATAATCACAGACAGTGTTCATGTTTTGTGTAATCAACCACATACATGAAATAACAAACCTGTGAAAATTTGAGCTCAATTGGTCATCGAGGTCACGAGAAAATAGTGAAAAGAGACCTTATGTGTTTTCTGTTTTTCAAACATCGAGGTTATTATCGCGCGCGATAAAAACTATTGTTTTACTCATTTCTCAGAAACGATAGCATTTTAGGCAGAAATATTTTAAGGAACCCTTTCTACCATTACTTACTTTAAATCATGTAAGTTATGTGTGAATCTGTGAACTATTGTGTTTTTCGATCTTACCAATAGTGTACAGGGCCTTTAACATTAACATTATGCGACTCATTATACCATAAAACTACATAAAGGCAGCAGTTAACATTACGATTATGAAACGTGTTGCTAATCGTTACTAGGTCGAATGAAACTTTCAAATGAATGTAGATCGTTTCTTGAGAATCGAGAATTTGAATAACTATACACTATCCTTCCCTATAGCAAAACTAATGCACCAGAATGCCTTAGAGAGCTAAAGATCCAATTCGTGCAAGCATTTCATGACTGGAAGCAGAATATGACCAGGGGACAATTTCAAAGCGTAAGTCACGAGCGCCGGTGACTTGTTCCTGACTTGTTGTAAAGCGGAGTCAATGCAATTAAGAAGATTGCATTGGGAGGCGACCCCAACACGATTAGATTTCTGTTTTCTCGGTGCCTGTCCAGGAATCTAAAGCACGCCTATAGTAATACCGCCCATTCTCAAACCCAAAATACGCCTGTTGTAGCCTATTCGGTTTCAGCTGTCGCTATCTGGGCTGACCGATGAATGCCAATGTCTGAATTTGTTACTTCGTGTTTGTAGCAAATGGAAGTCAAGTTTGAGCCAACATCGGTGAGAAGTAATGTCACCGTATGTATACCGTGCAAGTCTTGCGCGTATTCGAACATTGCTTTGGGACCACTTTGGACCCACTTGGACCGCATGAAAGAAACAATAAATCTTCCAATGTTCGAATACGTGCGAGACTTGCACAGTCTATTTTCATCGTGATTTCAAAGGCGCGCAATACACATAACTGTTAACAAACTACAAATTATGAACAATCTACAACAACTAATGGTGCTCGTTGTAAATGGTATGCAATAATTTTCCAATTAGCATTGGCGTAAATGGGGTGGTGAGGGAGGGCAGGCGGTCCTGAAGCTTTAGGCCACGCCCCCCAATGAAAACGTCCAGTTGCGACATTGCCAGTGACAGAAAGATACAGCTGGTGGTTGGATTGAACCGAACCTACATCTTGAGTAATGCTGGTCATCAATGCTACAGTATTCCCAACGGCATTTTAATTGACCTATTGAATTTCAAATTATAAATCGTCACTCAAATTAAATTACTTTTGTTATTTTTTGATGTGGGCTTGTGTGATGCTGCAGGTGTCAAGCACTGCAAATTAGTCTTTCCTTATTGTTTGCAATAAAACTTCATCACAATCTCAGAGACGTACGGTCATTTTACTGGACGCTATACGCGTTCAATATACAAATCAATATTTGTTCCTTTAGGTACATTTTATACTTCTGCATGGATTGCGTCTGGCGGGGATGCTTCACTACTTTCACTTGTTATTAGTTCCAAGTCCATTCTAATTAAAACATGTACCCAGAGCACAGTTCCCGTGGTGTGCTATTAACATTGAGGAATCAATTCACATTGGTGAAACTCAAACTACTTGAGATTGATCACAGACGGGTTATGTTACTATTGGGACGACGGCAAAACCACACTTAGTTTTTAATATTATTATTGCAAGACATTTAGTGGTGATTGCGGAAGGCTGCATGCCTTTATTAACACACCTTTGTCATGATGCAACCATATCGTGGGTCTTTACCTCATTTGGAGATACCAAAAACCGATCCTGAAAAGGAAAACAGTCAGACACAGTCTTATTTCTAAGAATATCAATTATTGCTTATGAAGACAGGGAACCTGACATGATAAAGATCTGTATAATTGGGTAATATAGGCCAACATGAATGGACACACCTCCCCTGCTATAAGTAGCGAATTTCCGATCATACCGTGCTATCACAGACGAATTATACAATACTAGAAGTTCGTGTTTATCTACTATATTTTTACTCTTGTTTTCAACAGAGGGCACTGTTCCACACGTAGCAATCGAACAGTTTATGTACGGCTGTTTCAGGTGCTCGGACTCGCTAAAATCACAACGAACCGTAACCCTCATTATCAGATGGTGTTTTGCGCAGCACAGTACACTAGCCAGTCCTCTAATAACATTAACTTGGAATGAAGGTAAGCTAAGTGACAATTACTACACCTATTAATGTGGGACATAAATTGGTATCACCGTCTACACCATTATTCATATTATAGGCGTTTCTGTTTCAAAAAAAAATTGTTTTGAACATTGATGCAAGCTGTTTTCTTCCTCCATGGTGTGATGGTGCGACAAGAGCATATATTTTGCTTTTTTCGGTGGGTGACGTAAATTTGTGAAGGTCTTATTTTTTAAAGCTTCATTTGAAATCGTCACGATTATATACGTGGTTTATGCACGAGAGGTAGGTGTTTATTTGCAACTATTGGTTGAACACCGGCGTCTTGACTAACGTCATTCCATGGTTTGCAACACATGGCGATAATGTTCTCTCTTCCGCACAGTCCATTTGATGATAAAACATCAGTCAGGCTATAAGGTCTTCTGCAGTATACACACCATCTCAGATAGCAACCGAAATACAGCTATCTTTTTTGTTTTGTGTCTTATTGTGAGTTGTTCATTGGTTTTGTTTACATGTTTATTGGATATTAGCATTATTTATTTATTTATTTATTAACCAAATCCAACAGCGATCAAGTCGCCAATAACAGGATGGTATAGAGTGAAGAGAAGACAATGAAGGAAGTTTCAGTTTTAGATGTGGGAGGAAAACCCCAGAGAATTATTCCAGGGAAAACCCACGCGATCAGGCAGGGACTGAAAACCCAATCCACATAGTGCCCCAGGTGGGATTCGAACCGGGGTCCCATAGGTGGAAGGCGAGGCAAGATACCACTACACCAACCTGACCGCCAACGACGAACGTGCAAAGTCCCTGGGTTGTCTATGGCCATCATTTAATTACTTCAAATGTTATCATTTCACGGCATGGTGATGTTGGCATTGAAATGACCTTCTGGTTCACGGTTCGTGGGTCTCGTATTGCGCCTCATTGGGGGAGAGCTCACAGGCCAAAGACCGTGCTGTAAGTGTAACACTCTGTGCGTAAAGCAATGTGAGAACTGGTACTGATGGCAAACGTATTATAATGTGCATGATTGTTCACATCCAAATACGTTTGTGTGGTTCATAAACAGACTAACTAAGAAAACAAGACAATTATTTGTGCCTCTGAAACGCTTCAATGGTGAACCAAGCTCCGCTGATAAATCCTTGTACTTTTAAATCTCGTCTTCAGTTACAATTAAGTTGAAACTTGAGACGAGTGGCTGTAATGAGTGGGGAAGGCATCGGGCCGAGTTGAGCATCCTCTATCCCAAGGTTACAGTTGTAATATGAGAATATGGTTAACGGACGGATGTCATCAGCCATGCTTAAAAGTTCCTTGGGGGCCGGTGAGGCAGGAGATTTTGTCAACCCCCCCCCCCCCCCCCCCCCAGTTTTATGTTCCCTTAGACTGTATTACCTTGACTTTATAGTTCATTCAGCTCAAAGATAAGTTTGCAGATTAGCTGTGTTACTTTGAGGAGAGGACCTTAGCACGGGCCAAGCTTCAATAATGCAAGTCTCAATTGACAAATCTCAGTCTCAGTTAACTCATTGGTAATGATCTCTTCACCTTTTACTGGTTGTCACATACAACCAAATCATTGACAGCCCACTGTCGATTGGTCTAAATCGGTGGCTTCTTTGTTTTTGCTCTTTAAGTAAATATTACCTTTGTTTAGAAATGTCCTAAATTACGCCCTTATGTTTATTTCTTAAACCATCAACCATCGTTATGGTGCAGCGATATTTTTGTTATAAACCCAATACTAGTAATAGTATAACGATTTTTCAAACGGTTGTTTAGGCCTTAAGAACAGTACACTTGCATCAGTGTTTATCATCACGTAGCATAGGGAGTTCTTACAAGGATGGCGTAGTGTGAGAAAAGGCTATTGCCTTTCCAATCCACTGTGATTACAGAGGTTGGATAGAAGTGCACAGGCTCATAAAGCTGGGTCAGGAGTCCGTGACAAATATAACAGTCCCACTAAATAATATAACTGGATGAGTTGAGTAATTGCTGGAACGTCATTGACGCCACGCATTCTAGCGAGGTGTGATATGAGCTGACTGCGTTGCATAATATTAATTACACGTTCGTTTGTATATTCTTGTGTTTTTGTGCGTGTTGGGTTCGCAGCCTATTGGACAATCCGTGGCTGTTAAAGGCCTGTACACTATTGGTAAGATCGAAAAACACAAATGTTCACAGATTCACACATAACTTACATGATTTAAAGTAAGTAATGGTAGAAAGGGTTCCTTAAAATATTTCTGCCTAAAATGCTATCGTTTCTGAGAAATGAGTAAAACAATAGTTTTTATCGCGCGCGATAATAAACTCGATGTTTGAAAAACAGAAAACACATAAGGTCTCTTTTCACTATTTTCTCGTGACCTCGATGACCAATTGAGCTCAAATTTTCACAGTTTTGTTATTTCATGTATGTGGTTGATTACACAAAACATGAACACTGTCTGTGATTATTTTGTCAGCTCTGCCAATCCTGTATAATACCTTTAAAACTTCTCCTTTTGTATAGAGATGTACATCTGTCTCTGTATGTGGGTTACAATGTATTTCAATAAGGTTTATTCACACAGTGGCATGACTGTTATTTGTAGAATTTATGGGTAACTCATCCAAAGGTATGGGTTTTTGTGTGAGGGTGGCTGGTTTGGATGACAGTCACCCGATCTCAGAAATTGCACGTATAGCTAGAAGGTGAGGTATAATCATATTATATTATTTCCGTTAGTATTTTGAAATCCATCAGCCCCGTGAAATATAAAGACTAGAGGCATATTCAAGTCAACTCTTATTTATTCAAATTGGATTTAGTTAAAAAATATTCTGAAATATAAAGATACGACAAGAAAATAGAAAGCAGACTTAGCTGTTGCAAACTGCTCACCAACCGAAAGCACCTTAGGTACAAATGCAAAAATTAGTTAATGGCCAGACATTTCGACCCTATAGCAGAGTCTTTATAAAAGGCTAAATGACAACACAACACAGGTATACTGGTGTAACAAAAGCAATCAAGTGGAAGAAGATGACAAAAATTGCAGCACACAGCAAAAACAAGAGATGAAGAAAGAGGATAGTGGCAAAGTGGGGGGTTAAAGAATTAAAATATTACATAAATAAATAAATAGATGAAAATTGTCATACCCTTTGGACAATCTACGTTTTGATGTTAAAAGGCTGCAAGTCCAGTCTCGCACAAACTTGTCCAAACATGATCTGCAAATTGCTATGACAACGTAGGTAAAACCCTAGACTCACGTGTGTCTAGTTCTAGACGTTTCTCAAGCTCGGTAATGGAATAATTAACTTATGATTGAATTCAAATCTTGCCGAGAGCGTACGATCACAATCTGCTCCTTTTGGGGAAACCTTTTGTCAAATTAATGCATTTATTTACAAGTTGGCTTTAATAAGTTTAATGTTCTCCGATATGTACAAATCAATACTTGAAGGATTGTTATAAACTGGGCCTATCCCATAGAACCTTGTGGGGATTCAATACTTGAAGGATTGTTCCAGGGCCTCGTAGGGATTCAATACTTGAAGGATTGTTACAGGGCCTATCCCATAGAACCTTGTAAGGATTCAACACTTGAAGGATTGTTACTGGGCCTATCCCATAGAACCTTGCAGGGATTCAATACTTGAAGGATTGTTACTGGGCCTATCCCATAGAACCTTGCAGGGATTCAATACTTGAAGGATTGTTACTGGGCCTATCAAATAGAACCTTGCAGGGATTCGATACTTGAAGGATTGTTACAGGGCCTATCCCATAGAACCTTGCAGGGATTCAATACTTGAAGGATTGTTACTGGGCCTATCCCATAGAACCTTTCAGGGATTCAATACTTGAAGGGTTGTTACAGGGCCTATCCCATAGAACCTTGCAGGGATCCAATACTTGAAGGATTGTTACAGGGCCTATCCCATAGAACCTTGTAGGGATTCAATACTTGAAGGATTGTTACTGGACCTATCCCAAAGAACCTTGTAGGAATTCAATACTTGAAGGATTGTTACTGGGCCTATCCCATAGAACCTTGTAGGGATTCAATAATTGAAGGATTGTTACAGGGCCTAGCCGATAGAACCTTGAAGGGATTCAATACTTGAAGGATTGTTACTCTGCCTATCCCATAGAACATTGTAGGGATTCAATAATTGAAGGATTGTTACAGGGCCTATCCCATAGAACCTTGCAGGGATTCGATACTTGAAGGATTGTTACAGGGCCTATCCCATAGAACCTTGCAGGGATTCAATACTTGAAGGATTGTTACTGGGCCTATCAAATAGAACCTAGCAGGGATTCGATACTTGAAGGATTGTTACAGGGCCTATCCCATAGAACCTTGCAGGGATTCGATACTTGAAGGATTGTTACTGGGTCTATCCCATAGAACCTTGTAGGGATTCAATACTTGGAGGATTGTTACTGGGCTTATCCCATAGAACCTTGTAAGGATTCAATACTTGAAGGATTGTTACAGGGCCTATCCCATAGAACCTTGTAGGGATTCAATACTTGAAGGATTGTTACAGGGCCTATCCCATAGAACCTTGCAGGGATTCGATACTTGAAGGATTGTTACAGGGCCTATCCCATAGAACCTTGCAGGGATTCGATACTTGAAGGATTGTTACTGGGCCTATCCCATAGAACCTTGTAGGGATTCAATACTTGGAGGATTGTTACTGGGCCTATCCCATAGAACCTTGTAAGGATTCAATACTTGAAGGATTGTTACAGGGCCTATCCCATAGAACCTTGTAGGGATTCAATACTTGAAGGATTGTTACTGGGCCTATCCCATAGAACCTTGTAAGGATTCAATACTTGAAGGATTGTTACAGGGCCTATCCCATAGAACCTTGCAGGGATTCAATACTTGAAGGATTGTTACAGGGCCTATCCCATAGAACCTTGTAGGGATTCAATACTTGAAGGATTGTTACTGGACCTATCCCAAAGAACCTTGTAGGGATTCAATAATTGAAGGATTGTTACAGGGCCTAACCCATAGAACCTTGCAGGGATTCGATACTTGAATGATTGTTACTGGGCCTATCCCATATAACCTTGTAGGGATTCAATACTTGAAGGATTGTTACTGGGCCTATCCCATAGAACCTTGTAGGGATTCAATACTTGAAGGATTGTTACTGGGCCTATCCCATAGAACCTTGTAGGGATTCAATACTTGAAGGATTGTTACTGGGCCTATCCCATAGAACCTTGTAAGGATTCAATACTTGAAGGATTGTTACAGGGTCTATCCCATAGAACCTTGTAGGGATTCAATACTTGAAGGATTGTTACTGGGTCTATCCCATAGAACCTTGCAGGGATTCAATACTTGAAGGATTGTTACTGGGCCTATCCCATAGAACCTTGTAGGGATTCAATACTTGAAGGATTGTAACAGGGCCTATCCCTAGAACATTGTAGGGATTCAATACTTGAAGGATTGTTACTGGGTCTATCCCATAGAACCTTGTAGGGATTCAATACTTGAAGGATTGTTACAGGGCCTATCCCTAGAACATTGTAGGGATTCAATACTTGAAGGATTGTTACTGGGCCTATCCCATAGAACCTTGTAGGGATTCAATACTTGAAGGATTGTTACAGGGCCTATCCCATAGAACCTTGTAGGGATTCAATACTTGAAGGATTGTTACTGGACCTATCCCAAAGAACCTTGTAGGGATTCAATAATTGAAGGATTGTTACAGGGCCTAACCCATAGAACCTTGCAGGGATTCGATACTTGAATGATTGTTACTGGGCCTATCCCATATAACCTTGTAGGGATTCAATACTTGAAGGATTGTTACTGGGCCTATCCCATAGAACCTTGTAGGGATTCAATACTTGAAGGATTGTTACTGGGCCTATCCCATAGAACCTTGTAGGGATTCAATACTTGAAGGATTGTTACTGGGCCTATCCCATAGAACCTTGTAAGGATTCAATACTTGAAGGATTGTTACAGGGTCTATCCCATAGAACCTTGTAGGGATTCAATACTTGAAGGATTGTTACTGGGTCTATCCCATAGAACCTTGCAGGGATTCAATACTTGAAGGATTGTTACTGGGCCTATCCCATAGAACCTTGTAGGGATTCAATACTTGAAGGATTGTAACAGGGCCTATCCCTAGAACATTGTAGGGATTCAATACTTGAAGGATTGTTACTGGGTCTATCCCATAGAACCTTGTAGGGATTCAATACTTGAAGGATTGTTACAGGGCCTATCCCTAGAACATTGTAGGGATTCAATACTTGAAGGATTGTTACTGGGCCTATCCCATAGAACCTTGTAGGGATTCAATACTTGAAGGATTGTTACTGGGCCTATCCCATAGAACCTTGTAAGGATTCAATACTTGAAGGATTGTTACAGGGTCTATCCCATAGAACCTTGTAGGGATTCAATACTTGAAGGATTGTTACTGGGTCTATCCCATAGAACCTTGCAGGGATTCAATACTTGAAGGATTGTTACTGGGCCTATCCCATAGAACCTTGTAGGGATTCAATACTTGAAGGATTGTAACAGGGCCTATCCCTAGAACATTGTAGGGATTCAATACTTGAAGGATTGTTACTGGGTCTATCCCATAGAACCTTGTAGGGATTCAATACTTGAAGGATTGTAACAGGGCCTATCCCTAGAACATTGTAGGGATTCAATACTTGAAGGATTGTTACTGGGTCTATCCCATAGAACCTTGTAGGGATTCAATACTTGAAGGATTGTTACAGGGCCTATCCCATAGAACCTTGTAGGGATTCAATACTTGAAGGATTGTTACAGGGCCTATCCCTAGAACATTGTAGGGATTCAATACTTGAAGGATTGTTACTGGGTCTATCCCATAGAACCTTGTAGGGATTCAATACTTGAAGGATTGTTACAGGGCCTATCCCATAGAACCTTGCAGGGATTCGATACTTGAAGGATTGTTACAGGGCCTATCCCATAGAATCTTGTAAGGATTCAATACTTGAAGGATTGTTACTGGGCCTATCCCATAGAACCTTGCAGGGATTCGATACTTGAATGATTGTTACTGGGCCTATCCCATAGAACCTTGTAGGGATTCAATACTTGAAGGATTGTTACTGGGCCTATCCCATAGAACCTTGTAGGGATTCAATACTTGAAGGATTGTTACTGGGCCTATCCCATAGAACCTTGTAGGGATTCAATACTTGGAGGATTGTTACTGGGCCTATCCCATAGAACCTTGCAGGGATTCGATACTTGAATGATTGTTACTGGGCCTATCCCATAGAACCTTGTAGGGATTCAATACTTTAAGGATTGTTACCGGGCCTATCCCATAGAACCTTGTAGGGATTCAATACTTGAAGAATTGTAACAGGGCCTATCCCATAGAACCTTGTAGGGATTCAATACTTGAAGGATTGTTACTGGGCCTATAGAACCTTGTAGGGATTCAATACTTGGAGGATTGTTACTGGGCCTATCCCATAGAACCTTGCAGGGATTCGATACTTGAATGATTGTTACTGGGCCTATCCCATAGAACCTTGTAGGGATTCAATACTTGAAGGATTGTTACAGGGCCTATCCCTAGAACATTTTAGGGATTCAATACTTGGAGGATTGTTTCTGGGCCTATCCAATAGGACCTTGTAGCGATTCAAATTAAAAGTCAAAATTATTTTGTATTTATAAATATAGTTGTTCTCTAGATGATTTGTGATGACACAAAGACACGTTGTTAAAGGAACACGTTGCCTTGGATTGGACGAGTTGGTCTACAAAAAGCGTTTGTAACCGTTTGTTATAAAATGCATATGGTTAGAAAGATGTTTTAAAAGTAGAATACAATGATCCACACAAATATGCCTCGAAATTGCGTGGTTTTCCTTTACATCTTGAACTAATACGGTCGGCCATTAATATGGGAGTCAAATTTTTGACTCCCATAAATGGCCGACCGTATTAGTTCGCAAAGTAAAAGGAAAACCACGCAATTTTGAGGCATATTTGTGTGGATCATTGTATTCTACTTTTAAAACATCTTTCTAACCATATGCATTTTATAACAAACGGTTACAAACGCTTTTTATTAGACCAACTCGCCCGATCCAAGGCAACGTGTTCCTTTAACCAGCCCGAATACAGCGAGACTGAACTCAATGGCGAACCTTATTAAACATAGCTAACAAAACAAAACATAACACTTTGGCAGTTGTTATTTGAATTGACTTCCGTTAGCTGCTTTTAAAAAGCTCAATAATTAGGTCTTTAACGATTTTTGTCAACACGCTTGATTTCTTGCATTCATTTCTGTAGCCGGTCCCTATACAGGACGACTGACAATGCACTATCATGTTTTTGTTTAAAGACAAAATTATTCAAAAGTACCCAATGTTGTCGCCTGAATGATACTTCGGCAAATTTTTCAACGCTTACTGGTACGGCAGTCAACTTCGGAGCATTGCACAAAGCTTCAAAAGTCACTTGCTGATGTAATAATTGCAATGGATACAATCCATTGTATTTGCGGCTGTACGAGGCAGCTCTAAAATTCGGGAAATTTGAATGGGTGTATTTAAAGGCCCTGTACACTATTGGTAAGATCGAAAAACACAAATGTTCACAGATTCACACATAACTTACATGATTTAAAGTAAGTAATGGTACAAAGGGTTCCTTAAAATATTTCTGCCTAAAATGCTATCGTTTCTGAGAAATGAGTAAAACAATAGTTTTTATCGCGCGCGATAATAAACCCGATGTTTGAAAAACAGAAAACACATAAGGTCTCTTTTCACTATTTTCTCGTGACCTCGATGACCAATTGAGCTCAAATTTTCACAGGTTTGTTATTTCATGTATGTGGTTGATTACACAAAACATGAACACTGTCTGTGATTATTTTTGTCAGCTCTGCCAATCCTGTATAATACCTTTAAGTCATATAAATCTATGAAATACAATCTATTTTTGGAGTAGCACCAGCACGCAAAAGATGTTTGTCCTTAGAAGCAGTGGTTCTGGAAAGAAGCAGTGTTTATAGTGATATATCTAAGCTAAAACAAGTTGGAGAATATTTAGCTTTCGGCGCCTCATCTGTTCTCCTCGCTACCACTTTTCTTACCAAGGACTCGCCATTGTATTTATACTCTGGTTGTGCATCCAGTATGCATTCAGAAATTTTATGAAACTCAACTACTAAACTGATTCATGCCAGTTCGAAAGGGCGTAATGCACATTTTTTTTTTTTCCGTCTTCATTTCAGACTGTTTTCAATTTCCGGAAATTATATCACACCTCAATGCCATGCTGGTCGAGTATCGGGGAAAGTTGTTGCCATGCATTATGGACATTAGGGAGGTTTCGCATACGAACGGATACGGTTAATGCGACGGATACGTCATCATTATGACGTCATACGCTACTCGCTATACCTGTAGTATATGGACTTTGTTCGACCATGGTCAATATTCAGATTCAATTTACAACAGCAGAACTACACGCGAGTTCGTTTGTTGCTTCAACGTTCCATTCATTTCGCTGACTGACTCGTAATAGATGAGATGGACCACGTAAACAAAGACCAAATTTATGAGTATACGTGTATTATTATTATTATTAGTCACATTGAATTATTCATAATAGGTTGTAGCATTATACTGTCCAGATTAAGAATATGAATTAGTTTTTTGATCATAAACAAGGAAATCATAGTGTATGTTTGTATATAATAAGGGCCGTGTCAATTTACTGATAACCAGTAGGCCTACCACGCAATCCATATAAAGAAAACAAACATTCACATGTTAATTTCCACATCATTTTCTTGGAAGAGAAAGATACTGATAGAACAAAGGATACTGTACTTCCAAAGTGTTCCCTTTTTTTGCTTGCAGTGATTGGTTGCCTCCAAGTTGCCTGTAAATATCGCCTTCTTTGACTCGGCCTAGAGTTTGTATAGGTGTATATATAATGCTGGCAACATGTCAGACATTCCAGAAAGCTTTGCACCACTTGCATACATTCTGTTAAAAAGCTCATGTTGAATTGACATGTAAAGTTGATATTCAAAGGTATGATCTAAAGTAAAAGGCAGTAAAAAGAAGTTCAACTCATTAGAAAACACTTAGGCCTATATGAGTATCAAAAACCCGAATATTATACTGTATATGCATTTCATCAGTAAGTAATTTCTTCAACAGCGCTGCATGGGTCTATTTATATACATAAAAACAATCATACCACCCTATACCTGCGTTGTTTACAATAGATAGCACTTGATGTATATTTTCAGTAGAATGTATCCACAATGACAATTAAGCCTAGCTAGATTCTCCTGTGTATTTACACTGAAGCCACTAATTACGTTTGCAACTTTCAATGGTTAACGGACACAAAAATTAATCTGACCGCGGTCTGGTTTAAGTGAGGTTATGCAATCCAATTAGTTATAGTGATGGACGTGTGAAAGGTACGTGGCCAATGCACATCGTTACTTGGAACACGTTTGTGAGAAAACAAAAATGAAATGAATGTAATTACACCATTCCCACGACGATAAGAAGGCGGGAATAGGAGGAACGGTCCTCTTACAAAAGCGGACGAGCATTCAAAATATCCACATGGCAAGCTCTTAATTTTAATCATCAACAATAGAAGTAGGACTAGTCAATAACAATAATAGTATGCACTGCACAGTAATGATAGAACAAGTACACAATGTGAAGGTCAAAGGTCAACACATGCCTTGCCGTACGCTGCTAGACAATACCCGTACAGAACTACCGTCAATAAGTAACGACTCACCTATATCCCCCTAAATACAATATTTTTCTGAAAAATTATTGATGTAAACTCATAGAATACTTGCTGGAGGCTGCAGGACATTACCCCTGCCAGACGATAGGAGTACGACCACAAACAATGCTCCGTACAAAATTACTAGAAAATTAACGGAGCCAAAATGTTCTTCGCTGCTCAAAATCAACAAGAGCTATGCAGCTCAGCATTCACCAAGTAACCTTTAACCAAATTAATACGCTATGCAAGTTTACCAGAAGGACCACACAAACAATATTTCAATCAATATACATTGAGTCAAAATGGTTTCCGGATATTAAATATTAATTATTCAACAACCTGAACAAAGTTTTTTATTGAATAAAAAATATACAAATCACTTGCACAACAGTAATGTACATTAAAAGTATATGTTGACAAAATAAAAATAGCTGTTGAAAAGTTCTTACCAACAAAAAGTGTCTATGGTATTAATGCAAAAAAGAAAAATTGGTGGCCTGACGTTTCGTCCCAACAGTTTCTTTTTCTAAGGCTAAAAAACATGTTACACGCTTTTTTAAGGGAAAATGGGTAAGACTTCGGTTTGAACTCTCTGTTAGTTTTAAAAGAAGTCTAACCTATTTCCGACGACACCATTTCAAACAAAATTTGAAATATGAATTGTGTTCATAAATACCCGTGTTGTCTCGGATGAACAGCAATTAGGACCAAACTCTTCAACAAACCACGAACAGCCACGTTCCCATATACGACGCACGTACCTGCGCCCCTTCATGTAACCTCGTTCTCACTTGTGCACTATGTGACCGCACCTTTTTCCCCAAATAACCACTAACCAGAAACATATTTTAGCCTCTGGCATTTTGCGAGTTCGGTTGTTCTGCCACGACGGCCATTTATTGTTATTTTACAAAGTGACGGACGTTTTTACGGATTTAGGTCAGTAATATGATAGAACATTATTACGTCAAACTGTTGTAATTTATACAGCCAGTAAGTTGGATAACATGAAAATGTGATAAAAACAATATACACGTATAAATGTTGAAGAACACTACTGCTATGTGAGCTGGTTCCGAACCCGTTTGTGTTGCTTGCTGATACTGTTGTTGTTGGGAGTTTATCTCTGAGCGAATTTAACAGATGCTGTTTCAAAACGAAAAACGTACACAATCATTGTGCCATGGACAATAATATTAATGTAACATACAAAATTGTTTGTAAATGGCTGATGGCAGGGACTAATGTCGGCATCACGACAATAGTTAATGTTTAGTTTTTAATTAACTACCACTTATTATGGACGGGTGGTTTTTTCATAAAAAGGAGCTTATTAAAATTTAAATCAAACAAAAATCGGTCAAATCGGCAAAAAATTTGACGAGCATATTTACGTCATTCAAGTTTTTTGCCCCCAAATTGCAAATATTTACGAAAGTAAAGACGGTAATAAAGTCCGACAGAACATCTTCGGGGAATTTCGTCCCCCCAACTTTCAAGACAACTTTTTAATAATGATTCTACATTTTTCAGCGGCACTTCATTCTTATTTTTTCACACTAAATATTTTGATTCGTTTGGGAATCGAAGATCCTCGTTTTGCACGCAGGTATTACGCTGCCTGCACTGACTGCAACTTGCGGAATTCTTGGATTTACGACACCATTCGTTTCTTCTAAGTTATTCCCGCGTAAATATGCTATACATAATAAGCAAGGACTTCTTACCACTTTTAAACTTCATTTGCATGCAAAGCCTAAAATTTCTTGCTTCCCTGCAATATGATTATGAATGTGAAACGGGGGCATAAATTCCAGGAGGGGACACAATCTCCGGTGGAGACCTTAATAGCCTGTTAGGACGGATCTACCTATAGAGGATTCACGGATGATCTGTCTCGGGAGACATCATTTTCTAGACATTTCCAGGCAATTCAGCACGGGGGACAGAAACTGTTGGGTGAGGGGGGGGGGGGGGCATTCACAGAGTCTCCCACATCCACGCCGGCGGTTCTTGTTAGCAGGAGTAACGCAACCGTTGCAGTAAACTTGTTTTTGTATTTTATAGCTATGTATGAATTCGTACATATCGCCATTCGGTCTGCGGACTCTATTTGTCACCGTGTATTTATGTATGCATCACAGGACTATCTCTACAAAGCAAACGGCTAACCGAAAACATCACTTAATTTAAGTTCAGTAAATCATAAGATTCAAATGAAACCTATAGGTGAGGATATTCTATCGGGGTCGAATGGTAGCCTATATCCATTCAGGTTTTTGTTTTTGTTGTGGTATTTGAAGGTGTTGAAATCTTTCTCCAAAGCAACGACTACATTTGGAATTAACGCAGTGGTCGTGCCGGACGTTGGTGGATCAAGTCACTTTCAAAAAACACGTGTTTTCTTTTATCACCCTGTACTTGCAAAATTGATATGACCAAACGAAGAAAGTGCCGACACATGATTGCGCAATACCTCGTCAGTCCGTCCTTCAGTAAGCGCGTCCCAAATACTCAGTGTACTCATTCAGGTCAACCAGTTATAGTGGCCCAGAAGAGACATCAAACATATATATTTACGTGAATATTGACGGAAATATGAAAGATTTTTGCCAAAATTCGCAAATATTCAGGTAAATATTCACGTAAATATTTGTACTTGAGGCACAATTCGTGAATATTCAAGTAAATATTTACGTAAATATTCACGAATTGTGCTTAAGCTCCGAGCCTTTGGCGTTAAGTGGGGTGAAAATCAAGCCTCCATGTGCCTAAAACAGAGAAATAGACACACTTTTATAGGAAATCAGATCCATATAAATCTTCTAAGTTTACTGGAAAAATTTCTGTAACATTGATGGTGGGGATTCAGGGGCGATCAGCCCTGGTGGGGATCCGGGGGCGAAGCCCCTCGGAAGCTCTGTGCTTTTGGCATTTTGAGGGGTGAAAAACCAAGCCTCCATGTGCCTAAAACAGAGAAATAGACACACTTTTATTGGAAATCAGATCCATATAAATCTTCTAAATTTACTGAAAACATTTCTGTAACATCGATGGTGGGGGTTCAGGAGATCAGTGTGTTTGATTAAGCATGGCATGCTGGGAATTCTGCACTGCGGGATCAATCACCCATGGAGACGAGGTTGCGATGAGCCATCCAAAACGATTTTTCCCCCGACTAACGCACTCTGTAGTTACGCTACAAAACAGGAAGCAGGCCCCTGTTTATAATCAAACCTCAACACTCCGGAACACAGCCCGTCGCCTAGGTGTAGTGTAATAACAAGATGTGCCCTGCCCGTCCGCCGGCTACATCTCTCCCTGTACACTTTGCATGTTTAGGACATCCTGTAGTGATGGAGATGATGTCATCCTTCAGGCATAGTTGTTCTCTCCTTGGATGGAAGGACATACCTAGCAGCCAAATTCATTTCTCTTTTCATCATCATCTGCTATACGGCTAATTTTTCAAGACGACAAAATACCATCTGCGCCTGGTTTAACATTGTATGAATGACATTACCTTTAATACTTCCTCTGAGATTAAAGGACATAATTTCATACACCGACGGAAAGAGAGACACCAAAACACTATTTTGAATGAGAATCCTACAAGAGATGGCTTAAAGTCAGAATTTAAATTCACCGATTCAATTGCAGATGCATCATTTTCATCATTATACTTTAAGCTTTGACTCAGTGAGATGTATAGGGGGCCTACATCAAATAAAACCAAGTCACAGACTAACATCAGTTTTTAAAACACAGGGGAAATCTTGGATTTTTATGCTTTCTTCCGGCAATGGAAACGTTTGTTTGAATTATTCATTTAGAAGTCTGCACCCTTTGCACATGGATAAATATAAGATTTGTCAACGTGCAGTTAAAGACGGAGATTGTGTGATAATCTATGCCATGGCAATGTAAAGATTAGATCAAGACATGCTAGAAAAGTCAGTTTGCACAAGAAGAGAAGAAACGAAGCTGCAGCGGCCTACTGAGTTCACTCACTAGTTGATGCAAACTAGAAAAATCTCCAGGGACCCCTGGCAAAAGCTGAAAATGTTTATACTGTCTTGAACTCTGAAATGAAGGGCACACCCTAAAATATCTTAAATCCATAAAGAACATGTGTTGCTTGTTATTTGGTATAGCCTACTGACCGACGACTCTCTTTTTTAATCCATTCATTTAAAAATGATTTGTTTGTACATCTATCCGTTCATTTGTATTGGGAATGTTTATTAGATTATTACTTGTTTAACAAGTGGATGAATAAATATTTGTCAAATATATATTTTTGCTTCAGACATCATTCTTAAAGGAACGCATGATGGCAGGTGACTATTGATTGCGTCTCTGGACACATTGTCAAAAAGAAGTCAAGGTCTTCTGCAGTCATTATATATTTTCATCAAACTTGTAGACGTGGCGCCCAGGGCAAGGTTAGAGGATGGTGTACCTCGTCACTCACTTTGTCTTAGAAAATTTATTATTTTGAGATATGAGGCTCACACAGTTCCGAGGGGCACTTACGTTTTAGGTTAGTATCATCAACGTACAGAAAAACAAGTGATCACATAAACCAGACTGTGGATTAGGTGGATCTGTTTTCGAGAAGAAGAAAAAACCACAATTTCTTATAGATGTTGAGGTTCAATGCCAGACTAAACAACAATCGGTCTTGTATATTTGTCTGCCTTTCACTTTGTCAAGATTTATTCATTGTAGATTAATTTTTAAACCAACCTGAAATGTCACTTTCTGAATTCATTTATACCTACGGGTAATAGTGTTGTTTATTTCCTATTATGGGTTTTTTATTTCAATCTGACGCTGGTATTCTGTAAAAAACTGGGGTGTTAAAATTGACACTATGGGTGTTGTCACATGTAGATACCAAACAAAAAATCAAAACTTATAACATATAGGGTGTTAAAATACCACTTATTTATGCCAACATACTTACATTGGATATCTATAATGTGATAACACCCACGGTGTCAATTTCACACCCCGGTTTTCGCAATATACTATCAAGTGTTGAAATGAAGACCCGCGAATAGTGCCGAAAAGAAATATAAAAACTAATTATAAAGAAAACGCCCTCATGGATGTAGCCGAAAGAAGAATAACTAAAGTTTCGAAAATGTTGTTATTTTAAAGTTTCTGGTGAGTTGTAAATGAGATGAGATGTTTATCTTAATCCGCCTGTTATCACGATTGCAGTGTGGGAGCCCTCACTATGACTATGAGGGTATTCATGCAATCATCTTGTTTTGGTGAATCGTCATCCGATTCTTCCACGTGGGTGAGAAGTCAATTTCCACAGCTTTCCTGCACACGCTGCTGACTTATGACTACAAGAAACGACCCGACAAAGGTGTACAAATTTATAGCGACGAGTGAAAACAACTGGTTGATAATTGGAGAAATTGACATGTTTGTACCCTTGTGGCGGTCAATACTACATGCCTGACCCAACACTGAAGTGAAGATGCTGCGGTGATATTGAATTACCCGGTTTCACCCCATCCTACACGAAGCTAATAAATGATTCATGCTCGCAGCCACTTTCAGGTATAAGGGCATATGGTTTCAGGCAAATCCTATATGTCATCCTGGATGACATTTTGTTGTATTTGTTCCCTCCAAGCGTCAAATGAGTAGAATTGAAGGAGCGACTACTCGACACATAAAACTAGCTACCTCCACCTAAAATCACGTGCCACACATAGAAAGCTTCTGTTTCAATGCATCCAGTCAGATGTGTGTGTTTTTTAAGGGTGTACTCATGAATTGAAGCTTTTCGATTTCCAAAAGTCACAGTCTATAAGCAAAATCAAGTTTTGCATTGAGATGTAGATTTGAGATTCGCGTAGCATTACAACTGCAGGAGCCGGTGCACTTGAATTGTTATTGATGTAGTGTGACCGTAGTAGGATGCAGAAGGTTAGTGCAGTAACATGACAAGTTAATTGCAACTTCGTGTGACTGATAAACTCAGTAGACAGAGGAAAACTATCTTTCATAGAAATCTCAGATACTGTTACTTGTCATCCGTGAGTGTTTTTATGTCCTCATCCTTATTGCGAGAAGACTTCCGTAATCAACTGTGGACTTATTCTCAGTTTCAAACCCATTGCGGTCCATTTGAGATAGAACGATGTCATAGTCATGTTTTATTGTCACACATATATATATGTACACACATATACAGTGAAATGCACTTTGGTTAGCGTGTCTAAAAACTTTAAATACAAAAACTTAAAAGCGGACTAAAACCATGTGTGGGCTAGACGAACAAATAAACTTACATAAGTAAACGACAGTTAAAAAGCAGCAATCCTACTACTAGAAAAACACAAATAATCATTCAATAAACGTATAGCACTAGGATAAAAACTGTTGCGAGTACGGTTAGAATCAGCTCTAATTGCTCTATACCGCTTACCTGTTCTCATCAATTAAAATAAATCATTCGCAGGGTGGAATTCATCTGATGATTTGGTTTGGTTTATTACTCATAAGTAAAAAAGAAATTAAGTAGAAATTAACAAAATGCGTTTGTGTTATTATAGGTGAAATGACTGAAAAATATTATACACTATCAAGTGTAGCCCTTAACAAACCTCTATAGTGCCTGTCCTCCCACACACGTGCACAGTATACCAAAACGCCGAAACCGTAGATTTCTTTAAAATATTATATCTATAGGCAGTATATACTTAGGTAAATTTTTATACAAATACTCAGGCAAAGCAGTTTCAAAAGAAGTTCTAAAATCTTGTTTCTGTTGGAAGCTCATTCAACATACAAAAGTACCCATTCTAGCAAAATAAGATTGCAGATTGTACCCACCCTGTTTATAAGAACAAATAAATCACTTCAATTTCTGTGCCTAGTACCGTTACTATGAACTGATATTTTACAGTAGTTTTTCTTATCGCAAAGTCGACCAGAGCATACACTGATCGAAAAGTGGAGTTGCTACACCACCAATTTTTTTCAGAACCATAACAGCTTTATTTATTTATTTATTTTACAGACAAAAGTACATATATACATTTAAAATTATCCGGGTCAAGAAAAAAGTTTAAAAAACTGTCATCATAGATGTGTCAGACCCCCAAAAAGCTGAGAAGAGATGTTATCACATGCACGGTGTCATTGTAAAGATTAGTTTCAAGATTGTTTCCCGCCATACGAAGTTTCGAATTGTACAACTCAAGTAAAACACAATGCTGCAACATGATGGTTTCATGATATATTGAAGAAAGAAAGGTTTGTACCTTAACTTAAGAAAACCATTTTGGTACATACCTACGATAATCCATCCGACAGAAACCAGTGTTGTACTAATTTTCCAAATAATGCGTTAATTTTGCGAATAATGCGTTATGACCCAACATACAATTTATAATGGGTGTAAGGTGTAGTCGATCATGTAAGTCTGGTGGGTCGACTGGGGAAGTCAGGCAAATCCAAGGTGACAGTAGTTATAACTATAAGCAATATTGTTTGTCTTGGGTGTGACGTTTAATTGCCGAATAGGAAGGCATGGCTCACGGATTTTCCCGAGCAATTCGGGCAAAATGGGGCACTAACTCCCTCAGGACACAATCATATTCATTTTCGGCACAACAAAGAGTTTTAATGAGTCTGGGGTATGGTCGATCATGGAGTTCATTCAAGTATGTATATGAGGTATTAATCTCCAGCGAATTCAGACGTATCTGAGGTATGAATGTTCAGACGGATCTGAGGTATGAATGTTCAGACGGATTTGAGGTATGAATGTTCGGACGTAACTGAGGTATGAATGTTCAATGAGTTCAGACGTGTCTGAGGTATGAATGTTCAGACGGATCTGAGGTATGAATGTTAGGACGTAACTGAGGTATGAATGTTCAATGAGTTCAGACGTGTCTGAGGTATGAATGTTCAAAGAAATCAGACAATGTCTGAGGTATAAATGTTCGATGAATTCAAAAGCGGCTGAGGTATGAATGTTCGATGAGTTCAGATGTGGCTGAGGTATGAATGTTCGATGAATTCAGATAATGTCTGAGGGAAGACTGTTTAATGAGTTGAACCTTTTTTATACACATGTTTGAGGTATAGGTGTTAATTGCGTTTGGGTCCTCGGGGAAGTTCAGGCATATCTTATTTATGGAACGCGATAAGTTAAGACGTCTATGAAGTGTTGAAATATTGCTCATTTAGCTGGTGTACAGAGTGACCCAAGAGCCATAATAGCCGCAACAGTGCGCAATTCATACTCCCTTTGTTTTCGTTCATAGAAAGACTTTTGGGAAAATCGTTTAATAGACGAAATAACGCATTTCAAAGCTGTATGTCACTTTTGAGGATATATTAATTAATGGATGAAGTTTATTAAGTGAAGACGATTGTTGTTCTTGAACTGGCAGCTATATTGTACTACTGTGATGGAAATTGACTCTTAATTTAGATCAATGATGAAACGAAATAACAAAACGTGTTATTTTTTTATCATTGTATGCTCTATCCCGTTGAGGAATCTCGGCCATTATTCAGCGACTGTCAATATTAGGATGATACGTTTCTAGCCTCTACCTCTGTAATGACTACAGGTGGTCTGTGGACATAGCATCAACGCAGGGAAAGTTCTTGTTTGTGTTAGAGGGAGCAATATGTGGGTTGGCAATGAGAGCCCGATGCTGGGACGTGCATGGAACAATACGCAGGCAACCCGATTATTGTTATCGATATATAAAGAATGCTGCTACCAAAATGGGCAATCTTGTCGTGAGGTGAAAGTCCACAGCCGATGTGTTACCTTAATTCAGTTTTGCTTTTATTAGACCGGGAAATGAGAGCGTTTGGAGGCTATCGAGGTCCGACGATACATTTTGAAGCACCTCAGTTATGTTATGCTCAATTCCCATTCCCAAATCGAGGATTCATTTTCCCACACTGCACTTGGAAACCCATGTCACGTTAATTGGCGTAGTTTAGTGCGTTTTGGTAATGTCGTGACGGCTTATATTATATTCATGTCGATTGTTCTACGCACTTGATCAAACGGGACGACATCTTTAAAGTTTGATTTTTTTGTTGAAGGATAGGCAAAGCAGGAAATAAACTTACTAAGTACCCTCTGCATAGCTTAACATGGTTGGAACTTAAGACGGAATTTGTATTAAGGGCCTGAAGAGAATAATAATTTAAAAGTTAAGCAACCCTAACTTCACATACGAGCTATGTAAAATATGGCATAAAAATAGTTGTAAAAAGGATGTTTGTACTAATATGACAATTGTGACTGACGATGACAGCTGAAGTAAGTTCTGAGGCACTGATATTAAACGGAGATCTTTAAACAGAGATTTTAATATGAAACACTGCAACTTAAAGGTAATACTACGGTCTGAGTTTTGCTTAATTTTTCAACAAAAACGAAGAGATTGTAAGTTTTTAGTGCAGCAGTTTACGAAAATCAATGCAAAATCCTACACGAATACTCATTGCCGAGGTATACTTTCATCCATACGCGGAGTACTAAAAATAACCCAGTCAATACGACCATTCAAGTACGGACAGTCAATCAGCCTATTTGATTTCTTTTTCAATCATTTTGGCATGTTGTTGGCTTTAAGAATTAAACAAACTCCACAACGTTTATTAAAAATAGAAAACCACGAAATTGCCAATTAATACCGAGCCGCAACGCTTATCAATGCTGTCAACTCTTACAATGAAATTAACACAAAAATCATGTAATATTGCACTACTGGGACCTCACCTGTCAGACAGCCTGGAAGCTGGAATTGAAAATAACAGGATTATTATTTTATGTCATGTCGTCCATTATTCTGCCAAAGTATAACCTTTATTAATATTAAACTAGTATCATAATTCGTCATATATTTCAGTCATTCTGTCAGTCAGTTTATACAATATTCATTTTGTGTTCATTATTGAAGAATCGTCAAATAGATCTAAAACATTGAGTCATCTTATTTAATATGCACAGTAATTGCGAAATAAATACAATCCGGTACTGAATGCCACAAACAAAATATATTACACAAAAGCTCTTGCAATTTACTTGTATAAACAAGTGTTTGTATCGGTATAACTGTGGTTTATATTGTGACAATTTGTGTATGGAAAAGTGTGTGTTATAAAATGTTAGTCTATAGGCTGTGCAAGTCTCGCGCGCATTCGAACTTCCGGGACCATAGTGGTCCCAACCATAATGGAGTTTTACGTGGGCGAGATTTTGTTTCGTCAATTATTTTAGTTTAACGTAGGTTATGACCTAGAAAAGTATACATGTTGTTGGAATGTAATACTAAGTGATAACAAAATATGAAAGTAAAACCAATTCAACAATATAACGAAGAAAACCCAAGAATTAAACTTGACCTCAGCTTCCGGTTATTGCAAAAAATTAAGAATTTTGTGCTCGCCTCCGATCATAAAACTTACGTAAACGCTTGTTTTGGATGCGCAATTATAATCGCCAGATGCTGTAATTGCAAAGCAAACCCTTTTCATTGCACAGTCTATACCAGAGCACAACAGATGCTACCACAGTGTTTGTTCGCTTAAATATATATTAATAGTATACTAAACAATACGTTGATTGTTCAAACACTTATATTTATGGTCAGTATATTGTTATTGTTGATTTTTTTTAATGAGCTCTTCGCATGGTTGTAATGATAAAGTGGGGTCATGCATTAACATCGATTGAAATTATATCTCAGTTACCAAAAGAACACCATGCGGTGCCAGCTTTTCTCCTGAACATGATCTGGGCCTACACTGTTAAAAATTGAGGTGTTAAAATTGACACCATGGGGTTAAAATAACACTAATGTAGCTGGGTTTTTTTTTCAGAAATTAGTGTTATTTGAACACCCTTTGCTGTGAATGTTGATTTTTTTTATTTTTTTTTTTATTTTTTTTAAAATCTGTATGTGACAATACGTGTCAATTTTTACACTCCAGTTTTTGCAGTGTACTGGTCGAAACGTCGGTTGTTACTCAATCTGTATTTTCTCAGAACCACTACAGTTAACCGGGTTACTGAAAGAATAAAGAAGCCCTTTTTCCCCCGTTGCTAATGGTTTGGTCAGTGTTTTGTGTTTTCTTTTGCATGGAAATTATAGACCATGTTACCTTTGTTTACAGAGTATAGTGGCCTTGTACATTTCTAATGCAATTTCTGACTGGCAAGATACTACACAGGCCGTATGGGAAAATTTTCATTTTGTGTCATAATTTTCACATAAATTCAAGAGTTACAAAAGCAACAGCTGTACAGCTTTTGAGATGTCCCCCCTTTCTTCATATCAAAAGTTGAGAAAAATCAGACAGTGCAATCTCCATAAAACATAAGATTTATTGTATTCTTCCATTGAGCTGCGTACAAACTGTGCCTGCAGGAAGTCCAGGCTCTGTGGCTCTTTTGTAAACATGTGATGTCACAGGTCACATGGTCAATACCGCATATGTTTAGAGTTCAACATGGCGTTCAACACTGCAAAAACTGGGGTGTTAAAATTGACACCATGGGTGTTGTCACATTAGAGATACCCGAGAGATAATCAAAACTAACACCATAGGGTGTAAACATAACACCAATGTAGTTGTGTTTGCAGAAGTTAGTGTTAATTTAACACCTTATGTTGTAAATGTTGACTCTTTTATGATATCTATATTTGACAACGCCATTGGTGTCAAAAACACCCTGTTTTTGCAGTGTACCTGATTTGAAAAGCCGTTTTCAAATAGTGTTTAATGTCTATAAACCTCTGATAGATAGTTACTACCCGTTCCAATGTTTATCGACGTTTATTAGTCAGATTTCATTTTCATGGCATGCAATATTATGATATAAGTTCAATAACCCACAGCCAACGAACTGCGAAATGATAGACGTTCCGCCAACTCGCAATAATTAATAATAATAAATTAATGCGGGGTTTTTTTTCTCTCCCTCTTTTTTTCCCCTTTTTTCTCCTTTTTGTACAAACAGATGTGGTGCACCAAGACCGGCAAAACGCTGTGAGTTTTTGTACATTCTGTGCTAGTGGAATAACTCTAACATTCTCACGGATCATATAAGTGCAACTCTCTACCCAGCCGCTCAAGGAATGTCAATTCACAGTCATTGAATGGAGTAGCATCTGTACCGTACTTTACTAGTGGATAACGGGATATCCGGAATTGAAGGTATCCATAAATCAAACACACACGAGGAAAAGTATCTGATATTCGACATGCACGGCCTATTTCATTAATACCTTTTCCGAAGTCCTTGAAATCCGACTACATGTTACGATCCATATTTTGTGCATGTACTTGCAACTGTTAGTGGTGTTATTCGAGCTATGATGGATGACTGGGAACGATACCGTCTCGTCGTGCTGGGAGCTGGTAAAGTCGGCAAGACGTCCATCATTTCGCAGTTCCTTGGCAACAAGTTTGATGAGAAATACAAAGAGACAGTTGAAGATCTACACTGTCGGGAATACAATGTGAACGGACACTGTATCAAAGTGGACATCCTAGATACGTCTGGTACGCTACAGTTCCCGGCCATGCGTCGTTTATCAATATCCACAGCTAATGCATTTTTACTCGTGTATTCCGTCGATGATCATAATTCTTTGGAGGTAGTTCGGCAGATTTATGAGCAAATCCGAGAGCAGCGAACCAACTTTGATGAACTGCCAATCGTTGTTGTCGGAAATAAAACTGACCGAGCAGATTTTCGAGCAGTGGAGGAGATAGAAATGCATGACCTGATCGTCCGCGAGGCATGGAACTGCGCCTTTCTGGAAGTTTCCGCCATGGAAAATTTAGGCGTTCTTGATATATTTCAGAAACTTCTACAAATGGCCAAAATCCCAGTGGCTCGAGAGCTTAGCCCAGTGCTTAAGCGACGAATGAGTGAGTACGGATACAAACGTCGCAAAGACGGCCGGGGGTCATTCAAAGAGAGTGACAAAGAGATGTCTCGTAGTAGAAGTCTTATGCGACGTACAGGCAGACCCAAAGTCAAACAGAATCAAGATCCTACAAAGAGTGACTGTGTTATCTCATAGGTAACGAGAATGGTCGTATTCAATGCCTTTTTTCTCTCACTCTAAGCTTGAAGTACAATTTGTTGCGCCTTAGACCTAGTGCAGTCATTAACGTTCACTGTTCCTAATTCTTAACATAGTTGAAGTATTATACCAAACGAATCCTTTTTTATTTCCATTTAAAGTAAATACCTTTTAAGCTGCGTATTTCATGTTGGGCTGATCGTAAAGTTCATAGGCCAATGCTGGTTAGAGATAATTAAAAAAGCAAAAGGCAGATATACTAGCATTACTGGATGGCAGTAAATTCAGAACACTCTGGATTGTTTGTGGTATTAAAAACCTATTTGGAACCTACCCCCCCCCCCCCGCCCTCCTTCCTCCAGAATGCTTGAATGTATTTAATAAATGGGGCTTGTGGTTTTACGTAGTTACGTAGTTTATTTCTTCTAAAGGTACACTTTTTATCTTCCATTTTATTGTTTGATCGAGAAAAGTCGCCCGTAGCATTAGTGGATAGTAATAATTATGGGGTGGATTACTTTCAGTATGCATGTCTGATCTTGTAAGAAATGCACTTTCAGTATTGGTAAAGTACAGTTGAAAAATACAGCCTCCGTTTTGATAGATATTCACATAAAGATGATGTCACATCTTAGTGTTGAAGTTTAAAATTATTGGCGACAAGATGAGAAATGATTCTTGAGTCAATGCAGAAGTGTGCTTATAACGAGCAAAGAATGTGCATCTTTATTAGGGACCAAAATAAAATAATTGTGAAGTGTCAATTTGTAAGAGTTGTTACAGCAATGTATTTAAAATAATTTTAAAAAGGTAAATTACCTTAACATTCCATGAATAAATTAAAGTACGTGTGTATTAAAATAACCATAAGCTTGATGAAGATGAAAACATCAGACTACACCAGTACCACATACAAGTGTATGTGAACGTGCTTACGTGGTCGACAATAATCGTTCGTGTGATAATTTTTACAGTATAATAACACCCAGGTATATTCTTGTCATGTGATTTTAAGATTTTGTTGTCACGCGGCATTCAAAGCAAACCATTAGATTACCGTCGTAAAACACTGAACATTTTAGTACTGTATACCTGTAGCCCTTTCATTCCATCCGTTTGTGCTATAGACTGTGCAAGTCTCGCGCGCATTCGAACTTCCGGGACCATAGTGGTCCCAACCATATGGAGTTTTACGTGGGCGAGATTTTGTTTCGTCAATTATTTTAGTTTAACGTAGTTTATGACCTAGAAAATTATACATGTTGTTGGGAACGTAATACTAAGTGATAACAAAATATGAAAGTAAAACCAATTAACAATATAACGAAGAAAACCCGAGAATTAAACTTGACCTCAGCTTCCGGTTATTGCAAAAAATTAAGAATTTTGTGCTCACCTCCGATCATAAAACTTATGTAAAAGCTTGTTTTGGATGCGCGATTATAATCGCCAGATGCTGTAATTGCAAAGCAAACCCTTTTCATTGCAGTCTATGGTGTTGAGGCGTCGGCATTCCTCTTTAAACTGCGATACGGGTCAATTTAAAACCCGTTTGACCTTCACGACAACGGCGCACCCAAGGGGTGGCTCGGGGGGCTTGAGGCCCCCCCCCCCCCCCCCCCCCCAAGAGGGTAAAACAAATAAAATAAAAAAAACGGGGGAGGAAGAGGGAAGAAAAGAAAGAAAAAGAAAAAAATGGGGAGGGGAGGAAGGGAGAAGGAAAAAAAGAGCCGAGGGAGAAAAGTCGCAAATGTGTGTGTAGCTTTTGGTTTTTATTTCCGGTGGCAGTATTTTCTTTTCTTCCTTTGCCATTCGCATTTTTTCCCCTGCCAAATTACTCTTTTATACGGGAGATTCGATAACGCGAGGTGCGAGGTCCGAGGTGAAAGATTTTGAACACCATTTTATGACAACTCCCTTGTAAATTGTTTAAACTTGCAACAATAACATATTAAGCATTTGATACCAACGGGCTAATTTGTCCAGGATAAAATATATCTCACGTCGTTCCGGCATTCAATGGTTTTCCCTCTTATGGACTGCCTGTATAGTACTACACTTGAATTGGAGAAACGCCGGATAGTAATGTTTTTTTACCCGCGATGTTTTAAAAAGGTCTGCAATCCTACCCTTTCCAAATTACACATCACATTTATGCTCTGGTTAAACTTATAATTTCGTTTTTTAACAGTAATCTGATATAAATTATTATTATGTGACACCACTTTCGCAAAACAAAGGTTTATCTGTAGGATCTGGGTTTGCCGCCCACTTATTCGTGGAATTTGCCGCCCAGTGATGAAAAGTTGGTAGGAAATTTTTTCAATAAACTTAACAAGATTTATATGGATCAGAAGTGCTTAAAAAGTATGTTTTTTCAATTTTATGCATAAAGAGGCTTGATTTTTCACCCCTAAAACGCCAAAAGCTCAGAGCTTATACGGCCCCTGGACCCCACCCAATACATTGGTTGAGCCCCCCCCCCCAAAAAAAAAAACAACAACAAAAAACAACATAATCCTGGGTGCGCCGTTGCTTCACGAATCTGCGTAAGGGGTTTCTAAAAAGTTAACATTAAAAAAGCATCCTTGTCCCAGAGTTTTAATTTGTTTTTAATAATAATTAACACACTTTGGCGTATTTTTTTTTTCATTGAGATATAATTTAAAACAAAGATTTGATTTCAGAAATAAAAATGTTCTTCGTTTGACGTGTTTTCTCGTTCGGATAGTACGCGCGAGACATTTTTGGTTGATAGTTTTTTTCCTCCAAAAGAACTTATTGAATGTTATATGAAGCAAATAATGTTTTGCATTCGTGCAATGGAGATAATTATTCATTTGTTGACAGATTGTTCCATTCAACGAGGCAAAGACATACCGCCATCGTTCAGCGATTGGAAATAATCTCTTCATTGTTTGTTAGATATATTCGATCCAAGTAGATCTTGATATTTAATTGGAGGATAAAATTATTCGAATAAACAAACTATAGGCCTACAAGATTGTATAGGTTTTCTCGGTCAATTTCGGCAAATGAGCAGCCAATTTAACCACCACGCTATTCTATTTCGCGCGAAATCGAATGCTACTAAAAAGGGTCATTCGATTTCGTTTTATGACTAGGTAAATTATTGCAAACAATATTTATGTTGTATTTGTTGATTTTGTATTTGTAATTTTCATAGATTTTTTGTTTTCTTATGTGACATCTATTGTACATGCTTCATAAAAAAAAGAATTGTAAAAAAAAAATACCTGGGCACATATTCAAAGAGCTGCTTCAGCACAAAAGGTAGCTGAGCACAACAAAATTATGCTTACCAGACCAAAGTTACCAGTTAAATCACCATGTCACATGTACAATCTGTGACTGGTATCCTGCTTATAGGTTTTCTCGGTCAATTTCGGCAAATGAGCAGCCAATTTAACCACTGAACCATTCTATTTCGCGCGAAATCGAATGCTACTGAAAAGGGTCATTCGATTTCGTTTTATGACTAGTCAAATGTACTGTTGCGTCATTCGATTTAACAAAATAATCATTCAATTTAACGATTCATCAAAGCAGCATTCAAATTCGCCGGAGCTTTTTGAGGCGTGTGTTTAGTCATTCAAATTCATTTTTGGGCAGTCATTTCTGTAATTTGTGCAATCTAAAAAACGCTTTGTTAATAAGGCATATACGGTTCACTTATTTGCACTTGAGTCACTTTGTACTTCGAAGACGAGCTTTTTGCTACAGTTTTACACGCATATTTCAATAAGTTTGCAGCTTGTGGTACAACCATACCTAAACATATACGCCAAGATGTCTGGCACGCCAACAGATTGATGGTTGAGGAAGAAACAACATAAACAACAAAAACCAGGAAAAACATAAAGAAACACCCACATTCAAACACAATACAAAATTAGGCCAGTTAACCAATAAAGATCCCCCAAAAAGAATATAGGAGAAAACAATGAAGAAAAAACATCATGGGCCCCATGTAAAGTCTCCTGGAACCATAAATAAAGAATATAAGGTTTGCCTGAATTAAAGTGAAGCTACGAAACAGTTGCCTAATACAGATTATCTGTTTATTCGTATTTCTTTAGTCGCACTTATTTGAATTCTCATTTTGCGAAATTGATTGCCTCTTTACGAAATTGAAAAAAATTAAACCAGTAAAATCTCCAGTCGAACCAGCTTTGCTAAATTGAATGATGATTGTGCGTCACGAAAAAGAATGACGATATGCTAAATTTAACACAGTGCAAAAGGAATTTGAATGCCTCAATACGAAATTGAATGCCCGAATTCTGAATTTGAAACGCAGTAACAACTGGAGAGGCAAAATTCGAACGCACAAAAATGAAATCGGCTGCTCATTTGCCGAAATTGACCGAGAAAACCTATATTCTGACATCCACTACGAGGGCGTAGCGTGCGATCTTCAAAAGGTATAATATGGCAAAAAATGCACGGTAAATAGTACCAAAATGAACGGTTTGACGTAGGTCATGTATTGGTTTGATTAATAAATGCCGCGTGCAACTGACACGGTTATATTGGATTGTTATATTATCATAGTGGTTAGATTTTGGGTTTGTTTGGGTGGGGTTTGGGGTTTTTTTGTGGGTTTTTTTGGGGGGGGGTATGCTAGTAATCTTAGAAACATGCCCTTCTTGCTTCTAAAATTATAGTACAATATTTTAATCACAACATATTTCTTCATACAGCAAGATATTCCAAGTCAGTAAATTATGTTGTCAATTTCAATTAACATGTTGTCGGTTTCAAATAAACTATTTTGGGCTTCAAAGACTGTTCAATACTTTCTATTTGTTTGATTGTTCGTAAAGATTAAAGGGTATGCACAATATTGGAAGATTGAAAATATAAATTCTCGTATATTTTAAACACAAGTTACATCATACATGGTAAAGATGGTAAGGCGGAATACTTATCTTGAAATACTTATTGTTGCTTTAGTTTAGGAGTAAATAATTAGTAAAACAAGTAGTTTTGATCTCGCGATTCCAAAATCCAATGTTTGAAAACAGTTTCCACTATTTTCCAGTGACTCCGATGACTGACTGAGCTGAACGTTTCACAGGTTTGTTATTTCATGTGTATACTGTGTGACATAAAGTATGCACTGCCTGATCTTTGAAAGTTGCCAATGTTCGTCACGTTTTTGTGTCTTCTTTTTTGTATGAACTTGTCTCTGTGCGGCCAAACATTCCTACAATGTTCAGAAACCTATGAAAAGTGCTATTATTGTTTGGTGCGTTTGATGCGTTTGTTTGTATTCTAAACAAAAGAAAATCATTTGGGTCGAACTTGGGTCGGTACTAATCTATTAATTGGTTTGGCGCGACTCTTGAGCGCCAGTCTGAACCGCGTGTACTGAGCTAATAAATATAATTAACAAATAACAATTGAAATTTTATTTATTTCTTATTTTTGATTTATGGAACATTATTACTCTGATCAATCGACCGATTATTTCGTTCTTTAATGGTGTGCAGAATGTTGGAGAAATGTTCACATATTTGCACTTAACTTACAAAGTATAACGATGTAATTGTGGCAAACATTCCCTGAAACATGTTTGCTTTAAATGCTATAGTTTGTTGAGAAATAAGTAAACAACTTTGCTTTGATATTGCAAGTGCAAAACCGGATGTTTGAACACAGTGAAAACACATAATGGTGTTTTTCACCATCTTCTCGTGACTCAGACGACCGATTGAGCTTAATCTTTCATAGGTTTGTTATTTCATGCTTTTGAAGTCACATAGAGTGCGGATACTGGTTTTTGACAATTACCATTCGTGCTTTAAACCATTTCCTACTCCCTGTGGTGAGTATACGGCCTGTGCTGCAAATATAATGTTGCGAGCCAACCTAAATCAATCACAAGAACCATCTCTGCCCTTGCAGGTAACCATATACCCCTGGTTGAAGAGAAGCAAGGTGTCTTACTCATACATGACACACGGGTCATGACCGGGATTCGAACCCACACCCTGATGACTTGGCCACCAGAACTTGAATCCGGAACGCTACAATCCTTGGCTGTGACACGCTATCTTGGTTATTAGATCAATTTGGCTTGTGGTACGTCTTCGATTCGTCAGTTGATGCTACAATTTTTCGTTTTCCGTCATTTGTTTTCTGCTAAAAGTTCCTTAATAAAAATACAATTTCCCAGATTAAAGATTGCTATCTTATGTTCCAAAAATTGAAAGTTTCATTTAAATCAGGTGATGGGAGGAGTTGCAAAACCTCAGCTTAATTGTTAAAACATCTTTTGGGTGTTGTATTTAATAGTCAAACTTTCGTAAACACTGCCTTAGCCTATACATAAAATGGACGGGCAACTTTCAAAAAAAAAAAAAATTACCAAAAAACTCGAAGACTAGCATTCTATAGTGAGTGGTTTCACTGCTTAGTTAACTGTGGCTTTTATCGTAAAAATAAAAAAGATTATGGTTTGGGTTATAAATATGTAATTACGTGTTCTGTATCACAGTTTTGTTTTGAGCTTGGCTTACACATCACACTGCATATTGTTTGATAGAACGCAAAAAAACATCTGCCTGTTGTGAATGGAATTGTGGACTTAGTTCAGAATGTATGCCATAACAGTTCGCATTAAATGGTTATACATGTATACTATTGGAACTCATGGACCAGATTAGGTTTCCCCGGTTAATTTCAGCAAAATATGAATTCAATTTTAATTAAAATGCATTTAAGTTCACGTATTTCCCTCTAAATAAATTCGATCAAGATTTCATTTTAGCTTCTGTTGCAATTATTATTATTATTTATTTTTTTTATGAGATATCGCCCAACTCACAAGGCCACGGACGGCCACTCAAGGTGAGGGCTACACATAACTGATTTGGGCTATCGACCCAAATCAATTGAAACCAGGGACACGTTGCCTCCTACTCCTGGGGCTGAAACAGGGTTACCCCCTTCACAGTCCTTAAGGATGTAGGCATGGGTATCATCCACTAGGAGCCTGTCTGGTAGAGCAGAATGCACTACCTTCCCAACTTTTTCGAAGCAATTATGGTTAAGTGCCTTGCTCAGGGGCACAAGTGTCATGACCGGGTATCGAACCCACACTCTGCTGCTGAAAACACCAGAGCTTAGGTCCGGTGACCTAGACCGCTCGGCCACGACACGCCACTGTGCACACGTGATTCATCTCATTCAGGCTCATTTAGGTCAGTTTATTTCATCTATTGATATTCAGGACAACCGTTTTACCGTTCTTCAGTTGAGTTTCTACTACTGCCTATTTACAATTGATGAAATTGAATGGTTGACCAGCCTCGTGCTGATGGCATTTACGTTATTGAATGATCTTTGCGACCCAATGAATTTGAATGACCTTATTTAACCAGTTAAGATGTTGAAATTGAATTACTAACTCCTTTTGACTGCTGAATGTTGCTTTGACAGAGCATTTGTTTTCAAGCGAAATTGAATGAGCTTTTGTTGAAAATATCTGAGAAAACCTGTACTAATTTTTTCCACCCTGGAGTTTAGGCAACATTGTTTTCGTAGAAATACTTTTTGAATTCAAGAAAGGTCATGAAGCCTTTCTCAGGCATCTGAAAGCACACAATTTTGTGCAACAAGGGTGTTTTTTCTTTCGTTATTTTCTTGCCACTTCGATGACCAACTGAGCTCAAATGTTCACTGTTTTGTTACGCTATGTATATGTTGGGATACACTAAGTGAGTACACCAAAAGTGTATTACTTTCACCACCAATGTAAAATCACTTTCCATGTGACAATGGCGCGAACCAATTTGGTACCAACCTGTATTGTATATTAAGTGTACAAGGCAGCTCGGACGAGAATGGATGTGTAGTCAGTTCTTGGCGTGAGGTCATCTACGTAAGTGCATAGTTCAATTATCCTTAGATATATCTACATACAATGATTTCTGGTGCCTTCTTTCATCTCCTTCAGACATTTTGATTACCACTCTAGATGCTGCCACCTCGGCATCCTAGGGGAAATTTAAACAACAAATATGTTAGCAAAAATTGCTTCTGCGAGATACTTTGGCACCAAAACAAACAGCTAGAAGATTGGTTTCTTCTGAGTCGTACGGTGGATTGACAAGGGAAAGTTGGTCCACAATTGTCCACCTTTTTAATGCCAAGTTGTTGTGCCACGTACCGTCTTTCATGCCAATGCAATTTGCCCAGTATTGTGCATCCGGCATACCTGTTTCTGGCATTGTTTTCCTTGCATATGTAAACATAAGTTTCTCTATATGGCTTATGGGTACACGGACACGGAGAGCGGCAGCGAAGTTACAGTGCTTGCTCGTACAACTTCAAATCTGCAATTATATTAAAGTATATTTGTAGAGAGCACCGTAAACGTTTTCAAAGCTGTGAGGGTCCACACAGGCACTGAATTTGTGTAACTTAGATTTGAGCGGATAGGTCCAGGCTTGCTTTCATAGTGGGGTGGGTACACTGGTTATTCGGTGTTTGGAAGGCACGAATCTCAACGTCAGAAACCTATCTTCGCATTACTATTGTAAGCTATAATAACTTTTTCTCATGGTATTCGGTCAAAGTACATCGGCATCCCTGCATCATTGTGCAGGAGTGCCAATGTATTAGTATTCATTGAATTCGGTAGACATTTCTTTAAAAAAAAACACATTCACAAGTACGCTTTAATGAAAGCACTATATTGCCTCATTATACGAAACTGACAACTTAAGTGGTCCATCGACCTACCCATAACTTGTTTCATTTAAAATGTGCCTAACACATGAGTGATTTTCAATTACTCCCCAAAGTGATAAAAGCTCATCGAACCAAACATTAATGTCGTATTAGTCATCTTTGTTTTTAAACCCATATACAAAGAGATAAGCCTTGCAGTTCGATTTCGAATTTAAAGTATTTGTCCACTACATTCTATGTTTTTGTTAGTTCTGGTGTGATATGGCAAGATTTTCCACGCGGGTAAGTGCATAATTCAAGGTGTATTACCGTGTCAAACGCGATTCTTTGAAACTACATAACGTTCGACATTAAAGAAAAATGCGTGCCACTAAAGCCAGAAATGGTTTAAGCAACCATATTCCTCATAGCACATGGAACGAATCCTTGTGTGTTTTTGAGGGTTAAGCATAGCATATAGGGCGATTCCTTGATGTGTTTTAGGGGATTAAGCATTGCTCAAGGGACGAATTTTTGATGTGTTTATGGTGTGTTTTATTGGATGATTCGTACAGTACATGCTACCAAACCATTTGTACTGTTTTATGGGATGATGCATAGCACATGGGACCAAACCTTGTAGTGTTTTATGGGATGACACATAGCACATGGGACCAAACCTTGTAGTGTTTAATGGGATGAAGCATAGCACGTGGGACCAAACCTTGTAGTGTTTTATGGGATGAAGCATAGCACATGGTGCCAAACCGTGTAGTGTTTTATGGGACGAAGCACAGCACATGGAACCAAATCGTGTTGTGTTTCATGGGATGAAGCATAGCACGTGGGACCAAACCTTGTAGTGTTTTATGGGATGAAGCATAGCACATGGTGCCAAACCGTGTAGTGTTTTATGGGACGAAGCACAGCACATGGAACCAAATCGTGTTGTGTTTCATGGGATGAAGCATAGCACGTGGGACCAAACCTTGTAGTGTTTTATGGGATGAAGCATAGCACATGGGACCAAACCTTGTAGTGTTTTATGGGATGAAGCATAGCACATGGGACTAAACTTGTAGTGTTTTATGGGATGAAGCATAGCACATGGGACTAAACCGTGTAGTGTTTTATGAGATGAAGCATTGCACATGGTGCCAAACTTTGTAGTGTTTTATGGGATGAAGCATAGCACATGAGACCAAACCTTGTAGTGTTTTATGGGATGAAGCATAGCACATGGGACCAAACCGTGTAGTGTTTTATGAGATGAAGCATAGCACATGGTACTAAACCTTGTTGTGTTTTATGGGATGAAGCATAGCATATGAGACCAAACCTTGTAGTGTTTTATGGGATGAAGCATAGCACATGGGACCAAACCGTGTAGTGTTTTATGAGATGTAGCATAGCACGTGGTACTAAACCTTGTTGTGTTTTATGGGATGAAGCAAAACACACATGAGACATCCTTACCTTCGACATTAATTCAAAGGTGTGTCAATAGAATCTGACAATAATTGCAAGCGGGGACAAAGACATAATTGCGGGGAACGGGATATTTAATGCATCAAACAATTCAATTGTTTTTTGCCTGTTTTTTCGATCTCATTTGGGAGGCAAGGGTTATGAGCAGGGGGTTCCCGCAACCCTGCTCCCCCATCTGGTTACTCCAATGGGAGTGAAGAATCAACTTCTTGTCCTTACGTTTTAAGTTTAGTGTATTTACGAGACACAATAAAAAATACGTCTTCACTCAACGCTGCTTTGCTGCTCACTGACCTTCCAGCACATGTGGACAGTGCAAGAAAACGCAATAGACTGGTGCACCTTGCAACGTAGACAAATAAAAGTGGTAACAAAGTCAAGGAGCTAAACAGGGGAACCAACTCCTCGATAAAAGCATACTTTGGGGGAACCAGCTTGCAAAATAAAATGGAAAGTATATGTTAAATAAAACAAAGTTTCCACTCCTCTACAGTAGCACATTAAGTCTGATGTGTTTTACGGGGTGAAGCATATTACGTTGGACCAAACCTTCCATTTTATTTAATGAATGATAGCATATGAGGCAAAGAATCGTGTTTAAGTTGTCACATTGAAATATCCAATTTATAGTTGAAGTTGAACCTAAGTGATGAGCACTGCACACAAGTGTCTTTCAAGTCATGGAGCTGTGAGAAATATCAAACCATCTTTTCATTTGTTTTGCATGGACAACTTTATGAATGCAAATGCTGACCTTTCAGCCAACTGTGTGTTGAAGCTGCGTGAATTTAAAACCTTCATCACGATGTCAACAAATAGAATGAAATCTATAAGGATCTTCAGACTGTGGTTTTCATTCATTGCTAAATAAAAGTCGACGTTGCTCATTGGAGTATACGTATCATCAGAGAATGGAGAATTATCGGATAGATGTGGGTACATTGCAGTGTCGCCTCTGAACCATGCGGGAAATGGCACTGAAAGGCCAAAGGGTGACTCTGTCAAAATGCTGTTAATGACATCCGTTTGTATAATGCTAGCTGGCTTCCGTTGTTAAGTTCATCTTTTATTAAACTCTTTAGTAAGCCGCTCGAGAGTCAGTGAAAAATGGTTGATTCGTTACTGACCAAACTTGCTGTATACTTAATGTCTCTAAACTACATGAAGCATTGCTCTGCCCCAGTTTTGTATCGAACGGTAAAAAGCAACTGAAAGTGATGCAGTTTCCTGCTACCCTGGTCCGCTTGGATCGAAGTCGCATATAAAACCTCCGTCTCTTTAAGGGTCCGTGTCTTCGTTCTAGCTGGAGGAATAACGGCAATGTTGAAGGCCAATCGCTGAATGATATCTGGTTTCTCATTTGGAATTACTGTTGTATTCATTTGATTTGACATTTTAGCATAGACATTGCCAATGCCAGGCGCACGTGTTCAGAATAAAGTGTCATTGAACTGCATTTTTTTGTAATGAGATCTGATAGCTTCGCCATTTTTGTTAAAACTATAGTTCCTTAATTGATCACTGTTTGCAGCTTAATTAAAAGCAAACTCTTTAAAAGCGTGCAATTCCATCGGGCCGTTTGTAAATGATGTATATTATTTTTTTATATCGTGGATTTCCGGCCAGTTATTGGTTTAGGATTAATTTTAAGCTTCTCTAATATTTAATCTTCAACTCAATTACAACCACGAGGATAATAAGCTCCACGTGATTCGTTGAACCAGACATAACAACAGGTTCCAAAACAACAAAAAGATCATCTAGAAGACGTCGTTCATAATGTCACTCATTATGGGGCCATGATGGAAAGCAATACACGGTCAATATGGATGGAGCTTCAGTCTGTTGACTTGATTTGCTGGTTTTATTATGAGGACAGTCAGAGTCCAGAGACAGTGTCTCGTGAGAAGAAAAAGGTTTCTCCAATTTGTTCATCTGACTCTGGTGACTTTGACTCTGGTGACTTTGACTCCGTGTCCGTATAAACGTATCCCGTAGGAAATCTCACTGTGCGGACCATGCACACTTTGCAGGCATTTCGATGAGGGTGTGACATCTGGCATGAGAGGGCGGGCGAGCGACAATGCTATCCCTCCGCAGACCGTCGATCTTAAAGGCACTGAACACGTTTTGTAATTGTCAAAGACCAGTATTCTCACTTGGTGTATCCCAACATATGCATAAAATAACAAGCCTGTGAAAATGTGGGCTCAATTGGTCATTGAAGTTGCAAGAAAATGATGAAAGAAAAAACACCCTTGTAGTGTGCTTTTAGATAGGAATAAAAGGCATAAAAGGAATAAAATAAAAATTGATAAGATCGGCCAGAAGTCTTTTATTATTTTAGTGAGAAATTACCTCTTTCTCAAAAACTACGTTACTTCAGAGGGAGTCGTTTCTCACAATGTTTTATACTATCAACAGCTCTCCGTTGCTCGTTACCAAGTAAGTTTTTATGCTAATATATATTTTGAGTAATTACCAAACGTGTACAGTGCCTTTAAAATAAAGGGAATGAAATGAATTAAAGACCTTTTAGAGATTGTTTCATGGAACTAAGCTGGACACTTATTAATTGCATTTCTGTTAAGAACACCCTAGTATTTAATGAATGGAAAAACACTTGTCTGATACATGACTGAATACGGTTAATTGATAAGAGTATATTATCTAGATGAAAAAACATGTTTTCTGTTAGTTCGGGTATGGATACAATTGATAGAAAAATAGCCTTTCGATTATGTAGACTACCACTTTACAAAATAATGTCAACTTCGTTTCACAAACAGTTACAACCTATATAAATGCAGCGCACACATAGTTTACCTACCACTAATTCGTCCAAGAGATGTTTTAAACTGTTTCACGTGGAAGTGTTTCTCTTTCGCCTGATGGTGTTTCTCTGTCACGTGGTGGTGTTTCTCTTCCACAGCGGCAGTTTTTCTCTTTCACGTTGCAGTGTTCTCGGACAAAATTGTACACCCGTAATGCACCTCAGCCCTTAAAGGTTTAGCCTACCTTAGTTTCGCCGCTGTGTATGGTACCCGAAAGGTTGCATGAACTAGCCGATGTTCGAATTCAGAATAATGGCAATATTATTGTATGCCTATATTTCTAAACGGAATGAAGATTGGATATCATATCAATGCAATAAATTTTATAAAAATGTAAGAAAAGCGAAATCCCCCGCGATTTAGCTTACCAATGTAGGTCTTTTAGCTGGGAAAATTTCAAAGACTGTAATTTACAATGCAAGTGGGAAAGATATGATACCAAGATAATTGTTTGCCATTAGAGAAAAATCACAATAAGTAACCTTCCCTTGAGTAGAGATCCACTTTTATTTAGTGCATGATCATGTTGATTTTAAACTTTACTCGTGAGTTTTTTGGTTTGTTTTTTTGTCTCGACCCAGACAATTTAAATGTAATGTACTTTTGTCCGACGATTTAAAATAAATAAATAAATAAATAAATGTTTCAAAAAAAACAATCCTGCTCATAGCTTCAAGAAACACACTAAAGTTGAATGGCCATCCTTGCCAGTCTGCATGCTGTCGGCAACAAGACTGGATTTTTATTTTATTTTATTGTTATCTTTTTTTCAAAGCTTTGTAGGATCACTAGACCCTCAGAAGGGTATAATGGGATTGATAAAAAAACATAGGAATCAGCTTCATTATCCGAGGTTTAATTATGATTTCATTCAACTACTGTAGAAAAAATGTAGTGTGCCGCAGGGAAATGCAACAGATTAGGTCTGTTCTAAATCGAATTTTCAAAACGAATTTTCTAAATCGAATTTTCATGTGTAAAAAGTTATTAAACCTGTAATGATTCAGCGCATTCGAGAAGGGGTTGGTTTTCGGTAACTTGTTTCGAAGTGTTTTCACAAAATTAATATTTTTTATCAAACTACGAGTGATGAGTGGGCGTATGCCTACAATCTCTGACAGTCACTGTCTCTTTGACATTCCTATAGTTGTCTTATTTTCGAATGACAATGGATAACTGTTATTTTAGATTTTTTTTCCCCCTGAGGGCTTTCTGATTCCCCGAAAATGCGCATGCGTTTTTTTCTGAGCTCGATAGTTGTTGACAGGTTTCTTTAGTAATCTGACTCTTTTGCAGAGGCGCAGCAGATATTTCAAATGTTAACAAGCTGTCATTTCAGTTCAAGTCTTCTTAAGTACAGCATTTTATCGGATAATAAAAATAACCAAAGTATACAGCTCCCGTCAGTATTTTTATAATTCATATCTAATTTCCAGGAATGTTTGTTTTAAGGCGGGAAGAATTGCTCACAGATTGTAATTTTATTTTATTAAATTTTTTATAAAAAGCTGCATTTTGTAAATAATTCGGGGAACAGCCTTCATCTTATATCAGTCCTGATGAAATTCATCCCACATTCTCAGCAAGAACGATATTCACTTCAAATATTGGCCTACTATAAAAACAAAACTGAATAAATAAATAAAATTTCATTGTCTTAGTGTGGATGACAGTTTTGCTGGGGTGCAGGAGACACCCCGTGAAAACACAGGAGATCACTAAAAAAAAAATCATTATCCGGCGTTTTTTAAAGGATTTTTTTCTTTTTTTCAATCACGAGACATACTCGTGAAAACACGCAATATCACTATAAAACCCCATTATTACCCGGCGTTTTCTTGAGGGAATTATTATTATTATAAATTTGTTTAATCACACTTTGGTTGCACGACGTGTTTATTGAACATGTTCCGTCCCAACTTGACAATTGTCCCAACTATAGTTGGGACCGGTCCCAACTTGAGTGTTCAAGTTGGGGCGTCCCAACTGTAGTTGGGATCGCCCATAGAACTCAACAGGATAGCCTCCGCAGAAACGATACAGTGTCAGTGATCGATCGTATGGGGACTGTGACATGCGGTCGGGGGGGGGGGGGGGGGGTGGGGGGGTGAGGCGGGGAGCTCCCACTGCCGCAATCAGCGTATGGATGGGAAGAACGGTCTCAATTTTATTTATTTTCAAATATGGTGCTGGCATAGGATTTTTCTTAATTAATTGAAGTCAGCACTAAATTAGAGTGCTGATTTCAGTCTTGTCACACACTTCACACACACAACCAGAACTCCGCTGGTACCCTGTACTATCCCAACTACAGTTGGGACGCCCCAACTGTAACACTCAAGTTGGGACCAGTCCCAACTATAGTTGGTGCGATTGTCAAGTTGGGGCGGAACAAATACACTGAGAATGAGTGCTCTTTGAAAAAATATTTGTGTACCTTACCAAATTAAACAAATTACTTTGTTGTATCAGGCAAAAACTGTCGTGGCGTAATGTAAATGTTAGGCCTTGATACGCAAGGAATAGAGGAATAAAACTCACAGACTGTGGAAAACTAAAGTAAAAGTTGGGTTGGTTTTGATGTACATTCATGCTTAAATACCGCATGACCACTGAATGGTTGGGTAGTTTGTTTATTGTGAACGATAAAAATTGTTCTCAAAAAACAGTATGACCCGACCCGTGAACGCTACAGCAAGTAATCTAGTTTATTTATTTCCGTATTTTAAAATGTACAGACAAGAAGTCATAGAGAAGGTTATGACAACATGGTGTGTTATAAATTATTTTTCTATGAATATAATAGTATATACTTCATTCGATCCCGTAATTTAGTTTTTGAAAGGATATTGCACATAACAATTTGTTTCCGTTATTTTCAGGCCTATAAATTCTTCATTTCGAGTGTTAGGCCTATTCATTGATTGTGTCATCAAATAATCTTCATCCTATGTTTCAAACAAGAATTTTTCCAAAAAGTGTAATTATATTCATTTTTCAAAGATTGGTCTGGTGGTTTGTTGTTTTATGCCAACTCATGCACTTTGTTAGACTTGTGGACAAGTCGTTAAATGTCTGTCGCGGTGATAGCGGAACGGCTTTCTCGCAATATCCCGCGAGAGGGCTGCTCTGTGCGAGATTACTGCTCTCAAGACTGGTCACATTTACCGACTTGTGAAACCCGCTGACGGTTTGTGCACGGCCTATGGCCACTTCAGCCGATTTCGTACGGACGCATCTGATTGGTCAATTTCGTTATATCTATGAATATTCAAACTGTAGATGAATATTAAACATCAAATCCTGTACTGGATGGAGTTTTATGTTGCATGCTTTGATCATGATGCACGATCAAAACCAAACACTGAGTGGTGAGAGTGATTGTGTTCATGAATATTTTGACACAAGAAAATACGTATTCAAATTATGGGTACAACTTGTAAATAATTACAAAAAATCGAACGTAAGATTTTATTTCAGAGAGTCCGAGCGTGTTTGACGACAGTGCACAGCGTGTGGGGACATGACGTAAAACACACGGGCAAATCGTGTAGCTGCATGCCATGGCGCGCAGAGTTTCTCTCGGCCGAGGCTCAGCACGACGGAAACCCCTACCCGGCCCTAGCTAGCGTGCCAAGAGATAGCTGTACCTGGAAGCTCATGAACATGTGGGAGGGGTAGGGAGCCAGACCACCAACTACCTTGTCATTGCGGGTTTGTTAGTCGGTAAACCTCGCTGATCGAATCCGCTGTTTTAAAATCGTTACGTTTCAATGTTCGGTGTACATTCCTTTCCCCCGATTTGGAAATTAAATAAGATTTATGTCAATAAATAGGAAAACCACTCTTATATTGACGGTGCAATTAAGTTAAACAATTTGTGAGACAAAAACGAGCCCCCACCCAAAAAAAATAAACCACACAAAACCAGAGCCCCTGAAGGAACAGGTGAAAAATAAATTAAAAATTAAAATGTGAAAATAAATTCTCACTCTGAATTTCTTTTTCCACTCTCGACACACAAAATTCCAACAAAGTCATTTCGTTTCCTCAAAATATTATTTAATTCAATCAAAATATAATTTTGTCACATAAAATTCAATTTTTTTAAATTTGTAAACAAAGTTGCGTTTTTCTAGGTAGCAAAATAGATTTTTCCTAGAAAATACGTTTTTGTTCCCTCGAACACGCCTTCTTTCACCTGAAATACGATTTTGTTACCCAGAAATACGCGTTTGTTCCCTGAAAGATACGCATTCGTTTCCTCGAAATATGATTTTGTTCGCACAAAATATAATTTTGTTCGCTCTAAATATGCTTTCGTTCAATAAACATTATTTTTTCCACCGAAAGGAGATTTCTTTCCCTGAAAACAAGCTTTCGATTCATCAAAATACGACTTTGAATTAGTTGCCCGAAACATACTTTCATTCGTCCGAAATATGCTTTCGTTCAATAAAAATATGATTTTTTTCCACCGAAAGGAGATTTCTTTCCCTAAAAACAAGCGTTCGTTTCATCAAAATACGACTTTGAATTAGTTGCCAGAAATATACGTTCATTCGTCCGAAATATGCTTTCGTTCCCTTAATATACGCTCCCGTTCCTTCGCAATGAGATTTTGTTCCCCAAAATTCCTCTTTCGTTCCTTTAAGATAGCTAGCTTTTGTTCCCTTAAGATAGCTTTCGAAGCCCTGTAGTCCAATCACACAAATTTGTTAAATTCCCTTGTGAGGGGCGACTATGAGAGGGGACGAGTTTGTTGTCAGGGGCGACTTTGCTAGGGGCGACTTTGTAGTTGGTGACTTTGTACATGTGTTTTTTGAAATTGGCGACTTTGCTAGGGGGGCGAGTTGACTGGTTTCCGTGTCTGTTGTTTATACACACTTAATAACACAATCACTGTAGAACACATCGGGTTAAATGATTGGAGCGTATCAGTAACTATTCACGGTAGGCATTATTTATTTTTATGAGGCAAAACACACATCTTAAACAATTATTATAATAATGAATTTTAAGATAAGTTTACTTTATTTCTTTAGTTACTAAATTAATGAAGGAGTTAACACCCACAAAACACACCCACAGATGTCTCAAGCGCAAGCATTCAGTACATTTACAGTAACTAAAATTAGTACTACCCTTAGATAAAATGGACTCGTCTTCATGATCGTCGCTACAGCAACCGTAATGTACACTGCGTTCGTACATGAATAAATGAATATGAACCGCCGGCGGGTTTCACAAGTCGTTAATGACGAAGAGTCGGCAGCCAGCAACTTCGCGCGAGAGCAGTGATCTCGCGAGAATTTTTTTTATTAGGCTACAGCACTACACGCGACTCCACTCACCGCGACCATCATTAACGACTTGTCAACAAGTCTAGCACTTTGTGTAAGGAATCAACCTGTAAAACACAACTGCACTTGCAAACAGCTGTAAATAATTCGTTGCACAGGGCCGTGGTTCATTCGTTCGTACAGAGTACCACACTGTATGAGTACCTTTGTGATATCTACAATTAGTTGGTAGCACATAAGTTTCGACGGCCTGTGTTCCCTTGCTCCTATGAATGTTGCACCTGTGTTCCGATACTTCCATGCATGTTGTTCCTAGTGTTCCGATACTTCCATGCATGTTGCTCCTGTGTTCCAACACTCCCATGCATGTTCACACACCCAACCCACCCCAATAGCGTGTAGATCAGGAGGGCTTATAAACATAAACATAGTCTAACCATGGAGGTAGGAATAGGCTCTATGGTCTAACACAATCTTGTCAGCGGGTTGTCGGAACTTTAGGGTTGTCCGAAGGGGGCTATCGGAACATAGAGCAATACCCGGGAAATTTTGGGCACTCCTCCCCCTCCCCCCCCCCCCCCCCCCCCCGTTGCGATCCGGTTGTTAAAAGAAGAAAACAGTTTTTGTAAAATTAAAACGGATCCAAATAGGGCATTGGAACAATTTGGCATACCTACATCAGCACGCTGGATTGGCTGATGTGTAAATTCATGTTGGGATGGGTGGGGTCTACGCATTGTTTACGTAAAGGGAACCCCCTATATTTGACATGAAGCCACGCCCCTTAATGGAGAAGATATATTTGAGCGCCCTCTTGTGACAACTACATGTATACAGACAACCACCATTATATTTCGTTGGTACACTAACAGTAGATGTTGTCAAAGCTCAAATGCATGCAGATTACCATTGATAAACAAGGACAACATTTCTACCGTACCGGCTTGTTTGAAAAGAAAAACAACTTGGGTCAAAAGACTTCAGAGTGAGTTTCTACTGCTACACACTGAGTGCTACTGCTACTGAGTGCAACTGCTCTGTGCAGGTAAGTTGAGAATGATGGTCAATCATGACACGATGGTGGTCGATTATCCCTATTCCCTTCCCCCAAATCCACTGGACTGCTTCTTCCGTCCGTTGTCGAAATCCACTGGGCACTGCCAGTGCAGTGTATGTCAAAGGCGATACACTTCACACATGACACAGCCTACAGTCTTGTCTTAGTCTACCATTACCAACAACTACAATCATTATCAACTACACTAGGGCAGGCAGGGGGGACAGGGACCGGGATGAACTAGCCCACCTTGTTGGGCTGTAATGGCTCTCTTTTAACATCGGTCTCATAACACTCACCATTACAGCCCACCATCCATACATGATACATGTCTTAAACGCGAAGTTTTAAAGTACGAGCAAGTCGTACCTCTTTGATCGCACATTTCTCCCGTTTATAAACATCCCATACTACTCCAACCTACCTTACTTTGTTCCTTACATCTGAGGAATTTTTATGATACATTCCATGGCTCATCAAATGATGGCTTTATTTAAATATGATTTTTAGAAAATGGCAAAAGAAAACGGTGTACAAAAATTGCATTGAAGTTCGTCGTGCCTGGGGGCCGCCATCTTACTTATGATTCGCTGCCTGTTAATCATGAGAAAGTCAGGGCGCCCGGCTGATCTACCAAGTCATTAATATGCATAAGATGACGTCGCGGGCTAACTTACGTCGCTCACCCAATGAACATGCAACTTGTGAAGCTACATGCAGCGTCACGGTGACTTGCATATTCATTAGATGGGCAAGTCTCAAGCTAGCTACAGTACCGCGCGACGTCACCTCATACATATTTATAAAGATCCTGTACAATGCGAACAAAATTTTGAGTACAATTTTTTCATTTTTTTACCTATTTTGAGAAGCTGAAACTCCATTCATTTATTCTTGGTGCCCTTAACTACACTTTTGATGAGTTCAAAAACTAACAAATACATCCATGAATGACATTATTTCCGAAAATAAGTCCGAGTTGTGCACTGGCGATGTGACTCCGTCGTGTTGCCGCCCGGAAGAAAAAACGTTGAGTGTTACGGGTTAGACAGCACCCTCTTTTGTGGACTTGGTTCCATGTCAGTTGAGGTTGTCACATCACCAGTGCACAACTCGGACTTATTTTCGGAAATAATGTCATCCAAGGATAAAATTTACAATTCTGAATAGAGCAGGCGTAAAGTTCAGGACACAAGGAATATGTGAGTCAAGTTTCAGCTTCCTCAAAAAGGTAAACATACATGTATAACAAAAAAATGTTCGCAATGGCAGAGGACCTTTTATACCCTGGACTCCGTCGCGTTGTATGCAACGGAGGTTGTATGCAACGGAGGTTGTATGCAACGGAGGAGTCCAACCTGGGCTAAGTGCTGATGATGCAAGTTGAGGAACTAGAGGGAGAGCTCTATAACTTCTTATTAAGTCGTGATTTTGGGTTGAACAAGGAAAAATTGACTAGAGCGGGATTTGAACCAACGACCTCCGGATTGACGTGCCGGCGCTCTACCAACTGAGCTATCTAGCCCTATGATAGAACCTGGGAAGCGGCGGCCAGGGGATCACCATAAGGGGATGCGACTTTTTTATATCAGATATCATATAATAAACCACAAGGGAAACTGACTGGGTACATTTTTAAATGATTTTGGGTTGAACAAGGAAAAATTGACTCTGTCAATCCGGAGGTCGTTGGTTCAAATCCCGCTCTAGTCAATTTTTCCTTGTTGCCGCTTCTCAGGTTGTATCGTATACTTGGGTGTGATCCCTGGCTACACGGCAGTTTACGGTTGAATGGCTTCTGACGACTGGCACCCACCGAACAAGGATATTGACAAAATAGGGAGACCGCCATCATAGGGCTAGATAGCTTAGTTGGTAGAGCGCCGGCACGTCAATCCGGAGGTCGTTGGTACAAATCCCGCTCTAGTCAATTTTTCCTTGTACAACCCAAAATCATTTAAAAATTTACCCAGTCTGACTGAGTCAGTTTCCCTTGTGGTTTATTATTTGATATTCTTATTAAGTCATAAGGAGTTAAGTGTAAGAACGTGAAATACCCATTGCCGGGCTAGCTGATGGGCGCAGCGCCATTTCAGCAAGCAATATGTTTTGTTTTCATTGACGAATAGGCCTATGCATTAGTTATTGGCTTGCTGCATCAAAAGAGTTGGGTACTACTTAGCCCCATTAATAGTGTCAATACTCTGGACTTCCTCCGATCTTTGGCCCTACGCCCATGTACCTCCAGGAGGTGAAATAATTTTTCAAATAGAAACTCACGTTTTTATGCCGAGATTTTTTCCCCAGTTGTCACTTATTGTAGCTCATTTGTGGACAGCACATTAAGACGAAAATGTGCGTGCTCGTTTTGGTGTAATTTATGAAGAAAATCTGAGGCGTTACTGACACGATTTGCGGCAATTGCAAACATCATGGATCGGGAAAAAATCTCGGCATAAAAACGTGAGTTTCTATTCGAAAAATTATTTCACCTCCTGGAGGTACATGGGCGTAGGGCCAAGGATCGGAGGAAGTCCATAGTATTGATTGGCACTATTAATGGGGCTAGGTACTACTTAGCCCACCTTGTTGGGCTGTAATGGCTCTCTTTTAACATCGGTCTCAGACTGTTATGAGACCGATGTTAAAAGAGAGCCATTACAGCCCAACAAGGTGGGCTAGGTACTACTAATCTATATCACTAAAAATGGCATCCAGTGCACGTTTCACATTTCAGTTGAGTTCCCCATCTTGTAGCTTTATTATACGTATGTAGGTAGCGCGATATTGACATTTCCTATTCTGGCCGCAAACAAAAAAGAGGTTTTTCAAATTAATGTTGCTTCAACCTAACTTGCTGTCTGAGCTTCAAATCATTCACTGTATTATCCTGTATTGAATAAAACTCTCTTCTTTCATAATCCTTTTGAAAAAAGTCAAAACTTTACCTCACTTTTTCACACATCAAAAAGATTCTGAGCATGGTCACCGATGCGTCTGCCGCGAGCGCAGCCATTTTTGAACTTTTTTGATAGACTAAATGGGGTCACCGTTTTCAATTAATACCGCCCTCTCTTGACTTCTAATCAAAAAATACCGCCATCTTTTGATAGAGAGAGGTTAGGAAAGTTTACGGTGCTTTTTGTTCCGTCTCAATCAGTGAAGAAATAAGGTTTTTATGAATTTGTTTACCATTTTTGGCCAAATTTTGACTAAATTTCATATTTTTAAGGAATTTATACATACAGCGAAGGCGGGGTATGTTGTCAAACCTAAATCAGTAAAATCCTTGTCCATTTTTGAGTAAGAAAAGTTGGGTTTTGTTCCTGCACTAGGTCGCGCATGCAATTTATGTAGGTTTTATTTAAACCTAGTACTCGGTAAAATCTCCTTTGGAACCTCTGGAGTGCATGTTAGGGATAGGGCTGATAAGCTTTAGTAGTTTGGGTGGTCTTAATTTAACAATCTCTTTGCCTCAGTTGGCGACCAGAAGAGTACCCCGTGCATGGTGTCTTTTGGAAGGCATAACTCATTAACGAAAGCACCCATGACAGTGGCGTTTGCACCATTGAATTTCTCCTGAGGAGACCTTTAACTTTATGTATAATTTTAATATATTTGAATAAGAGAAATTGTTACTATAATATATCTACATCTTGTACCTTCTTCTGCACTCCATTCTTAACATGAGTTTTGGTGTTTTGTCAAAATGGACCAGTCACCCTGCACTCCAGTGCGGAAGCATTGGGATGGGAGGGGTATGTTTATTTCCACGTGGTCTAGACCCAGTAACTGGGGCGCTGTACTCCTTTTTCCAAATGTTGACATCATCGGTCGTACTAGTACGACTGATTTTGACATCATCGGTCGTACTAGTACGACTGATTTTGACATTATCGGTCGTACTAGTACGACTGATTTTGACATTATCGGTCGTACTAGTACGACTGATTTTGACATTATCGGTCGTACTAGTACGACTGATTTTGACATCATCGGTCGTACTAGTACGACTGATTTTGACATTATCGGTCGTACTAGTACGACTGATTTTGACATCATCGGTCATACTAGTACGACTGATTTTGACATTATCGGTCGTACTAGTACGACTGATTTTGACATTATCGGTCATACTAGTACGACTGATTTTGACATTATCGGTCATACTAGTACGACTGATTTTGACATTATCGGTCGTACTAGTACGACTGATTTTGACATCATCGGTCGTACTAGTACGACTGATTTTGACATTATCGGTCGTACTAGTACGACTGATTTTGACATCGGTCATACTAGTACGACTGATTTTGACATTATCGGTCGTACTAGTACGACTGATTTTGACATTATCGGTCGTACTAGTACGACTGATTTTGACATTATCGGTCGTACTAGTACGACTGATTTTGACATTATCGGTCGTACTAGTACGACTGATTTTGACATTATCGGTCATACTAGTACGACTGATTTTGACATCATCGGTCGTACTAGTACGACTGATTTTGACATTATCATCGGTCGAACTAGTACGACTGATTTTGACATCATCGGTCATACTAGTACGACTGATTTTGACATTATCGGTCGTACTAGTACGACTGATTTTGAAATCATCGGTCGTACTAGTACGACTGATTTTGACATTATCGGTCGTACTAGTACGACTGATTTTAACATTATCGGTCGTACTAGTACGACTGATTTTGACATTATCGGTCGTACTAGTACGACTGATTTTGACATCATCGGTCGTACTAGTACGACTGATTTTGACATTATCGGTCGTACTAGTACGACTGATTTTGACATTATCGGTCGTACTAGTACGACTGATTTTGACATTATCGGTCAAACTAGTACGACTGATTTTAACATCATCGGTCGTACTAGTACGACTGATTTTGACATTATCGGTCGTACTAGTACGACTGATTTTGACATCATCGGTCGTACTAGTACGACTGATTTTGACATCATCAGTCGTACTAATACGACTGATTTTGACATTATCGGTCGTACTAGTACGACTGATTTTGACATTATCGGTCATACTAGTACGACTGATTTTGACATCGGTCGTACTAGTACGACTGATTTTGACATCGGTCATACTAGTACGACTGATTTTGACATTATCGGTCGTACTAGTACGACTGATTTTGACATTATCGGTCATACTAGTACGACTGATTTTGACATCATCGGTCGTACTAGTACGACTGATTTTGACATCGGTCGTACTAGTACGACTGATTTTGACATTATCGGTCGTACTAGTACGACTGATTTTGACATTATCGGTCGTACTAGTACGACTGATTTTGACATCATCGGTCATACTAGTACGACTGATTTTGACATCATCGGTCGTACTAGTACGACTGATTTTGACATTATCGGTCGTACTAGTACGACTGATTTTGACATTATCGGTCGTACTAGTACGACTGATTTTGACATTATCGGTCGTACTAGTACGACTGATTTTGACATCATCGGTCATACTAGTACGACTAGATAAAGATTGATTGAACAACATGCTTAAACTTTAGCTTTTACTTAGGTCTAAGGGATGTGACCTCTTACTTACCAAGAGCAATGATTATCACAGCTATGTTGTGTAAATGGTCAAACTAAATACAGTGAACGATTTCCTATGTATAGCGGAGCAAAATGCTATGAAAATGTATCAGTTGCTACTCAAAAACCATCATTTGCTACTCAATAAGAGTGTTCAGTCTAAAGATTTTGCTTTGCAAAATTACTGGACAAAGTCGCTCCCTCAAATATTTAACATCATTCTGTAAAGTATTTCTAAATTCTTGACAAATAATTATAAATCTTAAATAAATTATATATTGATGAATCCTTTAATTTATTGAAGGGAATGATAGAAATGAGTGAACCATCACATCAAGAGTTAGATGACGAGTTTGACGGATGTCTTGTGGACATGAAGCCTCATGTTCTACGCCTCACACATAAATCAGGTAAAAAATCAATCAATTCATGCAAATATGAGTACACATTGACATTTGATCATGAATTTTGGAAGCTTTTTTACTAAGTACTAACATAATATTTTTTTATTATTTTTTTTATTTATTTTTATCAAAACCTGGACCCTTCAGAGCTCTGGAAGTGTCATCCAACTTGTTGAGATCCTGAGATAATTTACCGCAGGATGATGACATCATAAAATTGTAAGATGATGACATCCTGAAATGGTTTATTTCAGGATGTCGACTTCTAGAAGGAAATGTCATCTTCCAGATATAACTTATCTTTGGATGACGACATCCTGAAAGTACCCCTTGCATGATGTGGAACCCACCTTCACACAATGCCAGTCTGCCATTTCTGTTCCGCCCTTCTTTGAGTCAATTCATCTGTGTACATTATAACTTCCACAATGGCGAACAGGAACATGTAGTGCATAATTTATAGATGCTGTACGTCATGAAAAGGGGCAATTGGTCAGTCTCTTTTGAAGCAAGGTCCGCAGATTTAATTTCCCCCCCCCCCAAAAAAAATATATATATATATATATATATAATATATAAATTCTTTTTTAAACATTTAACAAAATACCTGTAAAAAGTAAAGAACTAAAAGACGACAAAAACAACAAAACCTTCAAAAAAAAGTTTTCTATTTCAAACCAGGGACAAATAAAAACTATGTTACTGACACTGTAAGCTCCAAGTACATTGGGCTATACTGTTCTCGTAATTACAAGGTAAAGTGTTGAAAGTAATTCTAATGTGGTTACTTGGTGTTTTTGGTGTTTTTATTACAGAGAGACAAAGATGTGCAAGATGGATCAAGAAGCTATGTGAACCAACAGGATCTTCACTAACTGCGAGGTATAACTCAGTATTTTGGGGTTGAACAAAGAAGAATGGACTGGAGCAGGATTCCAACCAACGACCTCCGGATTTACGTGCCAGCGCTTTACCAACTAAGCAATCTAGCCTTATGTTGGCGTTTGCCCTATTTTGTCAATAATTTTGTTCAGGGGGCTCCATTCAAAAGCCATGGGTGTGATCCCTGGCTACACGGCAGTTAACAGTTGTATGCCTTCTGACTGGCACCCCCCGAACAAAGATTTTACAAAATATGAAGACAGCCAACATAGGGCTAGAAAGCTCAGTTGGTAAAGCGACAGCACATTAATCCGAAGATCATTGTTTCAAATCCTGCTCTATTCGGTTTTTCTTTGTTCAACTCAAATATTGTTTTTATTACCTAGTTAACTTGTGGTTTATTACTTGATGTTTAACCTAGCAATTTGTGTATTTGGTTTTTATCATACAATGATATAAGTACTGTATACTTGGTGTTCTGCCAAGTCCTGTGGAATAAACTCCTCCGGCATACTAACTTAATTGGGATTCGAACCCTTGACCCCACGCAATTCTGGAGCAGTACGCTTACCACTATACCATTGAGTGAGCCCAGTTGCAAGAGACTAGGTCAAATTCTGTATTGAGTAGTTGGCCAGGGTACTGCAACAATTTAATAGACCCCTTACATTGGCTGCCATCACTAAGGTCAAACAATGACAGCGTGTCACGCTGCGCACAATTCTCAGCCAATCAAAGGTTTCCATTAACCTCAGTGAGGACGCTGTTTTGGACTTCTGATGGCATATGCAAGGGGTCAGTCTACAGTGCTTATAACACATCGTTGTATGGTAAAAAAAAAATCCTTGACTCAATTATTACATGAAAAACGTACAAGTCTAGTTGATATAGCCCAGACTCAGAGATATCTATATCTCTGAGTTTGAGTTATAGCCTATTTAGTATTATCTAGATTAACTATGAAGGGCTTATATGTTCTATAGAACATATTTAGTTTTATAGTCAATTCTGTACTGCAACAGGAGGAGGTAGGTGCTCAATCCGAAAAGTACCTGCTGATGTTTGACTTTTGTAAATAAACAATTAATATTTTGAAATCTATAGAGGGAAGGAACAATTTTGTCTCCAAATTTTCAGCCATCAGTTCATAAGCTATGGAGTGTCGTGGTCGAGCAGTCTGAGAGCCCGGGCCCCAATTTCTGGCTTTGTCAGAGTACATGTTCGGGTGCCAGTCTTAACCATAATTGCTTTGCCCCTTGGATTGGATCTATACAGCCATTTGTCCTGTGTGTGTGTAGTACATGTAAAAGAAGCAAGTACACTTGCCGCTAAGAGAAGGGGGTTCGCCCCAGAGTTTCTGACCTGGTCGGCTGCAGGTCGCACTACATCACCTTGTAAACCCTTACAAGGTGATGTATAAATGGGTCTCATATTTAAAAGGTAGCATACCTGTTGTTAAAATAATATATGTGCCCTATAAGACGCTTATAGATAAAGGTACTTTGTAAGAAGTGAGTAGGATTATTATAAGTTCCATGTCAGAACTTTATGAGGAGCATTGTACAGTGTTTCTATTCTAACTTTTGTTATCTTTAAACAGGAAGAATCGGAACATGTATTGCAAGCTTTTGTTTCATATGCTACAAAAGGGTGTGGTTGAAGGCCCATTTGCACAAAGACCCCAGTCTGGACCCCTGCCTACATTGCCTGCATATGCGGTAAGAAACCACTGTATAGTCAGTTTGAAGTCACTAAATAAAACCCATGGAAATTTAATATGGAGAATGCTGTGTGTGTAGTTTATCTGTACATCTGCAAATTTAAGCTTTCCCATTGGTTTGTCTGTCTAGATAATTTTGCCAGGAGGCATTTCACATGGTACATGTACCGGTATTACTTCACAGCTGACATGGAGTTTGTGCACTGTAAACACAAATGAACATAGACCTTATGCATATGACGTCATTTGAGTAGGGTGCCCTCACCTAGAGGTCAAAAGGAAGATGCTCATTGGCCAGTCTTGTGCGCCGCGTGTACAAATCAGCGCGTTTCCATTGTTTCATCATCAGTTTACCTCTAAGATGGCGGCTTGGTGACGTCAATGCATAAGGTCTATTGAGCTCATCATTCTCCATAGTCCAACAGTTCTCATCATAGTCATGCAGGGAACAATGTGGTCCAGCAATTTTACATGTAGCAAAATCAAATTTAGACTGAACGTGTTTTGTGCTCCCTGAATGCTAATATTGAGTATCAACTGATACGCTTTGTGTACAGTTTTGCTTAACTGTAACCCATTCCTGTGACATCACATGCTTACAAAAGAGCCACAAAGCCTGGACCCCATGCAAGCACAGTTTGTACACAGCTCAATGGAAGAACACATTTCTCACAATTCATGGAGATTACAAAAGCTGTTTTATCAACTTTTGATGTGAAGAAGAGGGGCTCATTTCAAAACTGTTACCGCAGTTATTTTTATCTTGCCTGCCAGGAAATGCCCTTGAATGTTCAAGGTCACTCTTTTATAAACAAGGGTTACATAGGCTGTAAGGGAAATCGTTCACTGGAATAATCTATACATGTTTTCTTCTTATTGTTTTTCTATCAAATTAAAGATTGCAAGCCCTTTGATGACAAAACTGCAAATCAACTTTTTTTTTTTGTAACGACTTTGTACGTTTTATCCAATCATCAGTCCATCTACTTTGATGAGCCAGGCCACGCCCCAGCTGCAATGAGTGAGGGTGTAATGCGCACAGTGCCTGATTGGGTGGCTGGTGAGCTCAGTGATCACTACTCCAGTTCATCAGCTCATTCACATCAACTAGTAAATCCTCCTTCTGCAACCTCAACATTAAGAGCAGATAGATATAGTACAACTCAATCTACTAAAAGCCAACACAGGTACTGCTGTTCATTCATAAATAACCGAGACAGTTTAGCCGTTCTGATTGGTTGAGAGGAGATCGAGTGGCCATGTTTATACATGGAATATAAACTGGTGTTTAAACATGGCCTGGGGAGATTTAGTCAACAGAGGGCGCTATCAGATGATTGTTCAGAGTTTGCAAATTTCATGGCCCAATTGACAATTTAATTAATCAGCAGGCCCGTCCAGGTCAAACAGATAATTGTATTAACGATAAACGCTGACAGCATGGGGTGCATTTTGGTGGTAGTAAGCAAGAATTGTTTCAATTGAATTGGCCATTGGTTAATTACTGGCCAATGACCGAAACAGTTAATTGGTTACTACCTCCGAAAAGCTCTCCCAACCAACTCTGGCTTGCTCATAAAGTTCTCAACATGTCCAAGATTGCTGTAACCATTATACCTCAAATTGTTACATGAAACATGCAGCTAGCCTACTGCATTTGAAGCTCGCATGTCAGAATTTTCCTCTACACTGTTATTGTTATTAGTCTCTCCTCAATCCTCCAACATTTACATCACTTTTTTATACACCCAAACCATTGTATTGTGTAAAAACAGGCAATTTCATTTGTGCATATTGAGTCTAACAGCGATATGTTGCTCAATAATTTCCTTCAATGGATTTAGGCCTGTTGGGTATCTAAAGCCATTCAATTGGCCACTCTAAGCCATCCAAAAACCTTCCTAGACCGCCACTGGATGGCTTGCTAGATATGCATTACCAGCAACATCGGATTAGACCAAATGTATAACACAAGCCTTTAAATAACTATTACAAACACAGCTGAACACCTAAGTGTTTATTTATTAGACACACACAAGTTGTCTAGGGTGGGTATTTTTCCTGGGTTTTTTTTCTTCTAAGACTTGCCAAAAAGAGTTACATGTGTACTGTGTAGGTCGCAGCGTAAAATTAGGGTTGATCGGATTCGGGTAACCAGGAGCAGAAGTCTTTTTGGGGTATGTATGCAACCTCGTTCCCAGTGGTATACGATCTCGCCGGGCGCCATGTTGTTTTCATTCCCAGAATACATCGCTCGATCATATCCCCCTGGAAGTGTGACTTTGAAATATCCAAATATAAGGGATATTTTAATTAGCTCTGTGGTTGATCCATTCTGTGTTAGAGACTACGCAGAGCGCGCTGTCAAAGGACGCACAAGTCATAGAGCAACTGGCCCCCTCTCATTCTTTTTCAATCTTGTGATACATTTAACTGTATGCAGTTTAGGGTGCCCATATAAAAACATGATTCATTTGAAATGTATTGCGTCGAAATACGTGCATTTTTACACGCGCGTACTAAGCGCCCGACAAGCGCCTGGGGCCGATCGAAAGTTTTTAACAAGCGTACACACATAGCAGTCACTTTGGGTGAGCCAATCAGCGTTGATTTTTAGTGGTTCCCTTCCAGGGGTTAGAGACGTACGCGGAGTTAGCAGGCGTTACGGCGCGCTGCCCATGGTAGCGAGGCTGGTATGTATGCCATTTGAATATTGAGATTGTCTTTTGTTTTGAATGCATATTTTTCACTCATTCTTGAGGCTTTTGGCTTGGTATAAACCCTGTAGTGGCCTGCCCACAGTTATTGTGTTGTCAATCACATCATCAGTTAATATTATTGCTTTCAGACGAACAAGAACAGAGAACAGTTTGCTGTCACCCAAACCTACAGGTGATCGTGAATACCGTGGACATATGGTGAAATCTAGGGTATGTTTAACTGTCTTAATACCCTGTATTATGTAATGCCATGCATTTTCAGCTGTAAATTACAACTTTTTTGTAGAAATTGCAAATACAAATTTTAGAAACAAAGACCGCTGTCATCAAAGCATAGGGCCTACACAAGTTCAAAGCTGATTTTTCAAACTTTAATTCGGGCACAACTTGAACTTTCACAAATTTTAAGGTCACATGATGTGTTGTAGCCAATACAATTGCTGTATGTATAGGGTCAACTTAATTGGCCCTTCTACTACACAGTTTGAAAATTTGGCAAAATTTATTGGCCTGAGACACTGTTCAAGTTAATGCTTTATAATGTATATAGCTGAATTTTACAGTGGTGTATTCAGCAGATCAACCTTTCACATTTCTTAATTATTTCATGCATTTACAATATTGGCTACAATCAAAATTGTTAGCTGCTACTGCTACTGGTGCTACTCGAAAGCAAAATGTTACATGTACTTATCCAAACGCATGGATGAGGCTTGTTCACTTAGAGTTGGGGTATTTTGACCACAGATAAGGCCTCATGTTTAGGGTCGGAGAAACACTTTTGTTTCGTGTGGTGTTAAGTGACAAACAGGTCCCAATTTCATAGAGCTACTTAAGCAGAAAACCTTGCTTTACAATGTTCTGCTAAGCAGAAATAAACAGGGTACCAGTTACAATTTGTACATGACGTGGTATTTTGGCTGGTAACCTTATTTTGGTAAGTAGAATTTTGTTTTAAGCAGCTCTATGAAATTGGGCCTGGGTCTTATTAATTACACGGAGGCCACTTGCCCCTGGTCTTGTCCTTGGTGCCCCATAGTGATATTGGCAACTCATTCTAAGAAAGATGAATCTTATTGTTTTGTGAAATCGAGCCCAGGTATCCTTCCAAGATCTAGCAAACCAGATTATTTTTATTTTGTAAAAAACAATTTTATTTGTATATTTTGTTATGGTTAGGATGAGGTACGATTGAGGCAAAGACAGTCTTTTTCCTTCTCCTCTGATGAAGATGATGAGAACAGACTTAGAAGGAGTCGCAAGACGAGGTCACCAGCCAGGAATACAGTGGTAGTATATCCGTCATTTCTGATAGTAACACCCGTTTCAGACAGGCGATCTAGAGTCGTGCCGAGCCAAATAGATGTGGAGCGATTTTAGGTTGATCTAAATAAATTTTGGTTTCAGACAGGCGAACTTAATTGAAGTTTGTTGGAGATAAGAATACCTTTAAAAAACGTGCCAAACAATATTAGCAGGACACTTTCCATGGGTTGCTGAACATGTTTTATTCTGTAAATTCCAAAACTATGCTGTTTACCACGGTAATAGGGTATTCCATCCAAATTTTTGTAAACAACAGGGTCAACAACAGATGTCCTTTTTGAGTTTTTCTAATTTATTTTATATACCACACACACAGATCCTTGTAATATTTGATTGGTGAAACATGCGTCATGGGTCATCTTATATTTTCTAATGTAAACATGTACTGCCACGACACTCCACAATTTAATATATGGGAGTCCTGTAGTGATAGTTATAGGACGCTTCGGACGCTTTGCAGCGTCATTTCCAAAACAATAGTTTGCGCCCCGTCGTCCAAATGAGGAAAGTTGTGTCATGAGTGACAAGTTTGGTTTTTACACATTGAGTTATTCAAGTTGGTTAGAAGGGGTTTTTAGGAGTTTCAGAGTGTGGGTTGGTCAAGTTTTCCTGTCAGTTTTGTGTTTCTTGTGAAAAAAGCATTCAAATGACAACGATCTTGTGTGATTTTTATGAAATGTTTAATGCATTTCATTTGTGTGATGTCGCAGAATATAATCACTATGTGTAACCTGGGTATTCAATTTCCCTCTGCTTTGCCTTGGAAATGGAATAGCCCAAACCTCAATATTAAATTCTGCACTCAAATACATCCAATATTTGTATAATTGAAATATGCAATGTCTTTCTGGGAAGTACTATTGTTATTTACTTGATGTACTAACTGTATAAAGAATATTATTTTGATTTTACCCTACACCGATGTGGCATTTTGGTCAGCGTAGTGGTGACTTTTCTCCCCTTCAACCTCTGGGACCCCGATTCGAATCCCTCCGGGGAGCACGATGGGGGATTGGGTTTTCAGTCCCTCCCTGATTGCCTGGGTTTTCCCTAGTGGAATAATTCTCTGGGGTTTTCCTCCCACATCTAAAACTGAAACTTCAGTCTTTGTCATCTCTCTCTTGGCTAGTATAGTAATAAAGTTCACTTTTCTGAGAGTCCTTGGCTTCACGACCAGAATTACTAAATGAAACGTGTTATAAGCACTGTTTACTCAGTGCTTTCCACTAGCATACTACTTGGGTGGAACTTATCAGAACATTACTGGTCTGTGTAAGGGTAAAACAAAAATATTGCACCAATAAAATGTTTGATTTCAGAGTGATATTAATGTAAAGATAAAATTATTTATTCAGGATTGGGGGCTACCTTCTGCTGCCGGTTCAAAAAACAACACATCAGGATTTGGATCATTACCAGGTAATGTAGAAAACATCTGTGTTGATTAGTTCTACAGTAAAAGCATGCCTCTAGATCTCTGTTCCTACCCACAAGATAATTTGTAGTGACCAATCCAACAAATATCTTTTGTGGAATATTATTGTCAAAATGAAACTACAACTAAACAGAATATAGACCCCAAATATGGTGGTCTTTGGCACTGGGATTTGGCGTGACTCGGCCGTCTCTAGGCCACAAGCCACTGCCAATAATTGGCCATGGCACTCTGGATTCTCGCACTTACCTCTGAGAACAATGGGCAGCATTTTGGTTTATTAGAATCTTGTATGTTTAGATAAAGGAACAAAGGTATGGAATTGGGGATAACGCAAGTATTCCCGGGAAAGCGTGGTTTGACCATGGATTTCAGTGCAATTTTTACCGGGCCAAAGTGATGGGATGATACAGCGCTGTTTGAGTTGTTTGCTTGCTGTAACTGTCATGTCCAGTAAGTCCAGTAAACACATGTGGCCATGAAACAGTCCCTTTCATTTCATTCAGATGATGTTAACAAATAGCTTCCAACTTCTCCAATTCTTTCGCCTTTATGTTTGCTGTTGTATGAGTATGATCTAGGCAGTACAGATGATGTAAACTTTATAGATTCAAAGATTTGCTGGCAATTGAGGGGGGGGGGGGGGTAAGGCTTGAGAATGGGGGGAAAAAAAACACTGCTATGGAACAGTGAGCTGAACGCATGTTTACAGCAGAGGTCAGTTGCATTCACACAACAAAACGGCACCTTTTAAGTATCAAAATCCCTGCTTCGTTGTAGAATTAGCTTCAAAGTTGAGTTAGCAGCGGAATTTGTTGTTGCTAACTTTTGGACTTGGCAGCGAAGCAAGCGAAATTGCATTCAGACAGTAAGTTTTAGCTATTGTTCCATACTGATAAGAGGCATCCCATAGTTTGTTTCACCAGTCAGTTTCACTAGACTGTACTGTTATCGAAAGGCTGTGTATTGGTTTTCGAAATTGACAAAATAGTTTCCTCTGCGTTGTCATTTTCCATTACCACGAGGAGCTCGTATCAACCGTCCATCCTCAAACCATGTTATATTTGTGACACTAATGGAGGTCAATATTTGTGCTATTGACTCTCTCACCCACAGCCAGTGGGAGTGTACGAGAAGAGATGGTTAATCAATATGAAAAGGAGCTGGACTTACGAACTAAAATGACGGAAGCTAAATACCATGAGGAGAAACTACAGATACAACAGAAGCATGACCAGGCTATACAGAAGGTACATGTAATCACTAATCACAAACATGGAGAACCCACTATTATTCTTACTGATTGGGGCCCAATTTCATGGAGCCGCTTAAGCAGACAATTTTGCTTTAAAATGCTCTGCTTAGCCAAAATAAGCAGGATACCAGTCACAGTTTGTACATGTGACATGGTAATTTGGCTGGTAGCCTTATTCTGGTAAGCATAATTTTGTTTTGCTTAGCTACTTTTTTTTTGCGTAAGCAGCTCGGTGAAATTGGGCCTAGGGTATACAGAAGGTAATCAACTACATTGAGAACTCACTATCACTCTTACAAAGCTCTCACGTAGCACACAAACCCTAGGTACTAGATCAAGGCACTGTGAAGGTGGAACTTAAGTTAGAATCAATACAGTTCAGTTTGAGCAGTTTCTTAAGATTTTTCCAAAAGTGGAGGCCAATATAACCAAAGGCACCATGGCCAACAGATTTAGAGCTCATAGCATTCAAGGTTATTGGATCGTGAGTTGATCTTATTCTACTGTCACAGTGATAAGGGGCTATAGAGGTCGGATGGATTGAAGAGTGAACCTTGTAGGGGAGATTGTTCCAAAGGTGGGGGTGGGACCATTATAACCAAGGGCACCACGGCCAACAGATTTGGAGCAGCTATGGGTATTCGAGGTGAGTGGATCACCAATTAATCTTTGACTACTGTCATGGTGATACATTGATAAGAAGTTAGAGAGGTAAGATGGGGCTTGGGAGTTGATGGATTTCCAGATGATCAGGAGGGTTTGAATTTGATTCTTATGCTGTAGACAGCTATCGACAGATATCAGTTTAAGAGAAACAGGTAACTGATGAACACCACTTCTCCATCTAAAATGAGTAAAACAATATTATGATCAGCTTGCTCTTTACCTCTTATCTGTTGTTATCTATTGAAACTTACCTTGTAGATCCTTGATCGTAAAAACTCTGAGATGGAAGATATCAAGTCCCACTATCGAAGTAAAAACCAAGAAATGGAGGAATCTATCAGGAAACTGGAGAGGAAAGGTAATTTGAATACACCGGGAATAATCTAACTTGTTTTCACTCAGTCTGGTCATTTAAATATGAGAAGAAATCAAAATCTTATAGAACTTTAAAATATTTTGCTTAGTTGGTCTAAATTATTTGTCACATCCAACATTGTAGTATACCTTTATGGTTTTGTTATATTATTTTATGAGATATTGCCTAACATCACAAGGTCGGATGGTCACTTCAAGGTGAGGGCTACTCTTAAATGATTTGGACTGTCAACCTAAATCAACTGTCATCAGGGGGCACATTGCCACCTACTCCTGGGGCTGAAACAGGGTTACCCCCTTCACAGTCCATAAGGATGTAGGCATGGGTATCATCCACTAGGAGCCTGGCTGGTAGAGCAGAATGCACTACCTTCCCAACTTTTTACGAAGCAATTGCGTGGTTAAGTATCTTGCTCAAGGGCACAAGTGTCATGACCAGGATTCAAACCCACACTCTGCTGCTGACATACCAGAGCTTGGGTCCGGTGAACTGGACCACTCGACCACGACACGCCACAAATTGTTCTTGAATGTGTTAATTTTTCACATTTTCTGTGGAATTAACATCAGCCTTGGAGTCATACCAAAGAGTTTTGTATTAATATGTCAGTGCAAAAAAAAGTATATCTCGCACAAAAATGCTCTGTGCAAAAACATTGTATATCAAATTGCTTGAGTGCAAAAATGTTGTATCTCATTCTTCGGAGTTTTGTAGTCTCCTTTTCAGTATTTTCAAAGCAATAGAGGGCGGCATACAAACATTGTTTGCATATACACACAGATCTGATTGTTTACGCACGAATTCCAACTAACCACAGTGCAACTCTTTTAAGAGACTACGTTCGTATGTCTGCCGTCTGCTGCTGAGCGAGTGCTAGGACTGTGTGGTAGGGTAGGTCGTCGTCCAAAAAGGAGCTCATACGTGTACTAGATTGAACATTTTCATAGTTTCAGGAGTTGACCGAATTGCTTGGTAATACTGCGAAATTGGCGTGGTTATGCACCAATGATGTACACTAAACGTTTGCCAATTCTCTTTATTTTTTTATAATAGTCCATGTTCACACCGACATAACTGTGCAAATTCATGCGCCTCAGTAAAAACGCGCGTTCGAGATTCAACATCATAATGCATAAACACAGCAAAGCGTTCGCGCAATAACGTTATTGCATTAACACAACATAGCAATGTTTGTACAAGAACGTTGTATCTCCGAGATACAATGTATGACGTTATAACTAAAATAACAATCACTAGCACTACACCATGCGACGTCGTGTGAATGACTAGTTCTTTTTAAAAGTGTCATCCAAAAACGCGTTCGGTGTAATAAAAGTCTAAGCGGGGGGGGGAATTTGTGTTTTTAATTTATCTACCTTACGTTGAGTTGTTTTTTGTTAAATGGTTGAGTACGTAATTTTCGCAACAGCTGCGAATGTAAAATTGCTTACTTCTCGGAATCACCAAAACTCGAGATACTGACACAACGATAAAATGTTTTTGCACTGACACGACGATACGTACATGCTTGCCTTCATTTATTTGCACTCTGCAACAAAGCTGTTTTGCAGGCTAGGAAAATTTGTATATGAAAGAAGCAATGCCATCCTCATTATGCTTTGTCCTTCGGATGGGACGTTAAGCCGTAGGTCCCATGTGTCGTGGAATACCTGTCAACTGCCCCTCTGAATAGTATACTAGATTGATGGTGCTTTATACAGGCATGATATTCGTCCTACTTTAGTGTGATTTCTGAAAACTAGGGGGGAAAATGTGGTTAAATCGCCTGAAGCCCACACTGTGCATGTATGTAGGTCAGACCTTGTACTCGATGAAATGTTCTTACTTTTTTCCAGGGGACAAATTAGCATTCCTGTTTATATTATTGTCATTTATGTTGTTGTCCTAGTCCAATCCATGGTGAAGGAGTCAACGCACGTAAGAGAGACAAAAGATCAACAAATCACAGAGCTCAAAAAAATGGTTGAGCAGAGTGACCAATCAACCCTGAATGAATTTGAAAAGAAGGTGAGTTTCATTTGCACGAAGGGCCTTAATCAAAGAAACTCTCCCCTGTATTTGCATCTGGTATCTTCAGATCTTGGCTAAACAGACAATATGCGCCCTACAAATGCTGTGTTATTATTATTATTATTATTATTATTATTATTATTATTATTATTATTATTATTATTTTTATTATTATTATTATTACATACCTTAATGTATGGAGTTTATTTTTAGTTGACAACTAGTGAAGTGACGCAAGAGTTAACAATGACAAACACATGTGCAATATAGAAGAAGAAGAACAGCATTGATTTGCAACCTCAATATACAAATGGTTGGATTGAAATACACTCAATAACAATAGACTACTAAAAAACTACGATACTATGTATCTACACAAAAAATGTTAACTAAAAAAACAAGGCGTGCATATTGATCAAAAGATATAATAACACAACAGCAACTGAAAAATTTTGTAAAATTCATAAGGACAATGGACACGGAAATTTAATGGAATTTGTACGCACAGACTGACCAAGAGGCTCCAAGGAAGACAGAAAGGAAGACAGAAAGGAGACGAAGAGATCAGATGAAACCACCATATGAACATGGCAATATAAGGTTTATCGCGAATAGCAAAATACCAAGAGAGGGCGCTGTTTTGCCGCGCATAGTGTAGTGAAAGGGGGCAACCCGGGAACTCGCGCATGACGACCGACTGTAGCATTTGCCCCCCTGCCCTCCCATGATCCATTGCGATTCTGAATCGCGATAAACCTTATGGACTCGAATGACAAGTGAAAGAAGAGAGTGGAAATTTCTGGATGAGGGCTTCATCCAACAGCGGATGAATACAGCCTGATGATGCTGATGATAAATAACTCTTGATGTGCCACTAATTTTAGAAAAGTCAAGATTTTCAGTGAAAACACAGAGAAAGCTTACTCTTTTTTGGCACTTAATATTAATCATAATAATAATCATCATCTGTAGTTCTTATATAGCGTTTTATTACACCTGAAGGGTGTCATGGCCGAGTGGTTAAGAGCATCGGATTCAAGTTCTGGTGGTTTAGTCATCGGGGTGTGGGTTCGAGCCCCGGTCATGACACTTGTGTCCTTGAGCAAGACACTTTGCTATAATTGCTTCTCTTCACCCAGGGGTATAAATGGGTACCTGCAAGGGTAGAGGTTGATATTGTGTTTGAAAAAGCCTTCGGAGCGCCATCACGGCAGCCCGGGCTGTATACTCCCCAGGGAGCTGAGAAAGATTAAAGGAATGTTATTGGCCCAATGACCAGGGCACTAATGTAAAGCGCATTGAGACGTTATTGTGAAATGCGCTATATAAGAACTAGTTATTATATTATTATCTCAAAGCGCTCAGTATTTTTTCCTACAAGGTATGCGGAGCTACGTTTTGTATGAGACCTTTTTCCTTTACCAGCATGTAACGGTTTACAATGTGCTGTGGCGCAATATGCAGCCAACCAAACCAGAAAAACCCCTGCAAACCATTTGCAGAGTCAAAGATTTGATGTTTCTTACTTCTGTGGGAGGAGGCCACACAATGAAATCTAAACAATAGATGACTTTAAGATAATTATCATGGCAACTTCTCTCCTTTTTGTTTTTCAGCTTCACGAGAACATGGCTGATTTTGAGCAAGAGAAGTTTCAGATGCAGAAACAACAGACTAAAGCTATACAAGAAATCCTTGATGACACAAACACCAGGCTGCATAAAATGGAACTAGAGTACAATACACAAGTGAACGATCATGTCAGTATATTTTTAATCTATCTGCTGCTTATGGCAGTATCTACTGTACAGGGATGAGATTTTTCAGACTTTTGTCTGAATTCAGACTTTTTATGTCGGCCTGGTGAATTAAAAAAGCCTTTTGTTTTCCCACATAAAAGAAAGACTGCCCTTGGATCTACTTTACTAGTGCTTAGGACACTGTTCCTAAAAGCCCTTTGAATTCAAACCCTCACTAGGGGTTACCAAAAGGTAGAAACGGCATCATTTCAACATACATGTAGGCTCTACGTCCTAAAATTTGGATCCAACATGTAGTTTCAGACTTTTTGGCCGGCAATGACTCTCATCCCTGACTGTATATCTAGTCTTGAAAGACTTCCACTTTCCTATAAATACTACAGTATTATCCTGGTTATTGTGGCGTGTTGTGGCCGAGCGGATAAGAACACTGAACTAAAGCTCTAGTTTTTCTGATCAGCAGAGTCTGGGTTCGAGTCCCGGTCGTGACACTTGTGTCCTTAAGCAAGACACCTTCGGATGGGACGTAAAGCCGTAGGTCCCGTGTGTTGTGTAATGCACGTAAAAGAACCCAGTTCACTTATCGTAAAGAGAAGGGGTTCGCCCCGGTGTTCCTGGTTTGAATGGCTGCATATTGCGCCACAGCACCTTGTAAGCCATTACATGGTGCTATGCAAAGGAATAGGTCTCATACTTCAACACGCAACTCAACATGTACCTTGTAGGAAAAATACTGAGCGCTTTGAAACGCCCATTGGGAGTAGATAAAGGGCTATATAACAACTGCGCATTATTATTATTCTTAATTATTAGTATTAGGCGCTCTGAATTATGTGCTCTTTCCAAGGGTACAGATTGTTAGGGTATGTTTATTTGCAAGGCAGTAAATAATGAACGTTTATTGTTATGCACTAATAAGCCTTACATAGACTTAGGCAGAAACAATGTTTATGTACTGTAACCAGTCAGAGGCGGATATTGGTTGAGGTCCCTTCATTTGTGCAATTTATATATTTTCATAACCATTATGCAAACTGATTTTAAGAAAGCAATTTGAACCTCTCTCGTTAAACTGACATTGTTCCGTAGGCTGCAGTAATCAGAGAGCTAGAGGCAAGGATTACACAACTAAGTCAAGACTCTGACAACCACTTGATCTTACAATCTCAACTGAGTCAAGAAAAGGCTGAAATACAAAGACAACATGAACTCCTCTCTGCTGAGCTTGAAAACACCAATGCAAGGTAATGAGGGACATTGAAAACTCCAAAGCGTCATATAAAGTATGAGAGATGGAGCCACAAATAAAGTTGAGACAAAACTTTAATATATTATGACTTTTGAACGATCCTGATGAATCTATTCAATTTAAAATTGATACAGTCTCCTGATGATGACTAGAGAAAGCTAGTCGAAACGTTGAGACTGATTAAGAAGTTACTTCGCAGCAGTGAAGTTAATAATGAGACGTCCCCTCGATCCACTAAGCGAAAGTACTAGTCCTGGCCGATTTCCTACCTTCAGCACAGGAAGTGGTTAATAAGTAGGACAGTTCTTTTCAGAACTACATGTATGTAGTCTCCTGAATTTCGAAATCTACTCTGCAACAGTAGAAAAAATAGCAAGACAAGTTTAAGAGCTGATTCTGCAGAACGTTTCCTGAAAATACACCAATCTTTCCATGTTCTGATGAACAAATGTAAAAATCTCCCTGATTGTGGAGACTTTTTTCCTATTATGTTGAATGTAATTCTATATATCTCCCTGATTGTTGTGCAAGATCTCCCTGCTTGCAAGCTGCAAATGTTGGAAGCTCTGAAGTTCTCAAAGAACAAAATCTACACAGCAAAGTAGATATACACATGGTGTTACGGCAAACCAAATAGGCTACACATTGATACACATTGTTGAGCATTGTAGGTGATACATGTAGCATGTCGTGGCTGAGCGGTCTAGAGCTTTGAACTGAAGTTCTGATGGCTCAGTGAGTCATCAGAGTGCGGGTTCACATCCCGTTCATGATACTTCACATCGCGAATGTTTAAGGCCCAATGAATAGGGGTAGTAATAGTGCAAGGGGGCCTTGATACAATATTTAAAAAAGCCTAATAAATGCAACTATTATTTACTTGACTTATTGTTATCAGGTTCACAGCTCTTGAGAAGGAGTACGAGCGAAGTAAAGATGATTATGACATGGAAACCAGATCAATGAGAAATAAGACTGATGCTACTATTGAGTTCATGAAACAAGAACATGCATTGTCTGCTGCTAAGGTATTGTATCCCATAGTTGTTTAATCTCAAGTATAAAGATGTTTAACCCGTTAGAGACCATAGCGGCCGGAAACGGCTGCCTGATCTAACCTACTTCTATTCAACCAAAAAGGTCAAAGTAGAGGTCATGTCCCGAATCAACAATTTTCAAATGCTTCCCATGTTAACATAGTTTCTATGTTTCGAAAACAAACCAAAATTGTGTTTCATATTATTTTTTTAGACACTTTAAACAATTTGTGTCAAAAATCCAACAATAATAAAACCATGTCTCGGTGTATGGTGATGATTATACAGAAATGAATGGCCCCTAAAGGAATAATGATGACTATGGTATGCAATACAATTACACTCCTTTAACATTGTGACCACAATCATTCATTGTGTTACACCTTCTGATATAAATTAATTTCCCTTCATAACCCTCCCCCCCTTTGTCTTCATAATCCCTGCTTATACCCCCTGCCTTCTCTGAATGCTTTCTGCTTTTCTCCCTCCACTCTCTCTATTCATGTATTTCCACTTGACTACTCTTGCAACTCTTGTCTACTTGTATGTGTGTTGTGTGTTGTCATTTAGCCTTGGAGAAAGACTCTGCTAGGGTCGAAACTTCAGGCCACTAACTTATTTTTTGCATAAATTAATTTCAAACCGGCACTTTCATGTAGAAAAACACAAACAACTATCCCTCTTGGATCCTGACCTCTTATATTACCTGTGCTAATGATAACATTTATGATCACAACACTAGATCTTGTAGGAACATGTACATGTGTGCTCCTTTGAAGCACGTTATTGCTAGTATCTGTTAAAACAAAATAGTGGCTTTCAAAGTCTTCGATCGAATGTATTTTTTTTAATACCTTGTTTTATTTTGTTTTTGTGAGTTAGTCTTCAGAGAATATACGTGAGTTGGAGCAGCATGTACAAGATTTAAAGCAGTCATTGCAAGATAGTCATCACCAACGACAACGAGAACTAAGGGTCAGTAACCTACACATAACCTAGGATATCTAGCTGTTATTTGGTTACAAGCTCCCTGTTATATTGGATAACTTAGGGTATCAAATTAAGCTTTAACCACTTCACGTCGGTATTATAAAAAAAATGCTGGGCCTCTGGGCGGTATTATTTTTGGAAAAAAATTAGGGTTTTTTCCCCGGCGAAAGGTTAAAGTTTTTTCCTCGATAATAGATCAATACACCCATGCCAAGAATGTTGGCGTCGGAATTTTCAAAATTCCTTCAAAATTCCTTCGTTTTCATTTCGCCGTTCGCGGACTGAAATTTACGTCAACCGGCAGGGTGGAACAAATGTCCATTGCAAAACGGACGTCAACCGTCCCGAAGCGATGTGTAGTTCAGGGATTGCGGTCGTCAATAGACACATGTGGAACAAAGAAAGGGAAGACGTGGTGGTGCTGGCAAGCAGTATCCCCGGGAAACGGGTTAGGTAATTGAAATTGCAAAGACGTCCACCAGCCCAGGTACAAATTTCTATAGGTAAGTAGTCGGCCAGCAAGGAGACAATGAAGACTGAAGCCGATAAGCTGATAATCCTCATTGTTTGGGGCAGACAGCATGAACAAAGATACGTTTAGGAGTAGGCTGGATTTATATGCAAGTCAAAGAAAAATTATGAGACCATAGTTTTATTTATTTATTATTTTACAACTTGATTGTATTGCAACTAAATACAAATACAAGTATGAGGCGAGGGGATTCCACATAGACAAATTGATCAAAGCACCGAAATGATGACCAGGTCAAGGCATGAAGTATCCATGTGTAACGCGTTGAGAGGCCCACCAGTTTATAGAGGGGAGAGCGCAGTCGTGGGGTACGGGGACAAGGGTTGACCGTGTACAGACAAAAGCTAGCCCCCGTTTGAGATGGAAGGGCCCGGCCCGGCAGTGGAGTACTGGGACAGTAGTTGACTGTGTCGGCCGTGAGGTATCCCCCGTGCATCGCATCACTGGACCCGTGTCCCAGTACCGATGGATATGACCGGGATGGCTGAATATTGATAGCATACCCTTTTTATTTTGTTACAGCTAAGTTGGTACCAAGGGGTTTAGTGGTTTCAATGGAGAAAAATGGAACAAAGGTGTGGGGGGGGGGGGGGGGGGAGTATGGGGGAAAAGGGTTGACCATGTACAGGAAAAAGCAAGGGCCTGGGAGTGGAGTACTGGGACAAGTGCTGACCGGGTCAGCCCATGAGGTATCCCCCGTGAAACGCATTGCCGGACCCGTTATTATTTTAGCCTTTTTATTTTGTTACAGCTAAGATGGTACCAAGGGATTAGGGGTTTCAATGGAGACAGATGGAACAAAAGGTGTCCAATCATTTGCATGCTTCAATGTTTACATTTTATACTTTTGTTGTAACACAGCCAAGGGATTATGGGTTTCAATGAAGACAAATGAAACAAAGGTGTCCAATCATTGTTTGGGGCTGACAGCATGAACAATATGGTTAGGTGTCTGGTAGATGTATGCAAGTCAATGACTGGTTAGGGGACTCCCGAATACAAAACCAAGAAAGTATATACAAGTAAACAAGGAACAAAATAATTTATTGGTTTTCCTCCATCAGAAGTATTCACATAAACACAAAAGTGTGGGTTTACATTTGTGTTTCTATTTACAAGTAAAACAAGGAACAGAATATTTATTGACATTACCAATTTCAAATGCATGTAAATAAAATAAACAAATTTATTGACATTACCAATTTCAAATGCATGTAAATAAAATAAACAAGAGGAAAAGAATGCCTAGACCAAAAAAATATGACTTTCTTCGCATTACATCTCTGGTCAATTGGCCCAAAAAGAGCCGTTGCTATTGGTCTCGACATTTTTCCCCGGTCAATATATCGAGATCTTAGCAAACGGCTAAGTCGGCGAAAACAATGAAAAACATAAGGAGGGCTCCGAAGGCGTGAAAGCCGCCGTGGTCGGCCGGGCGCACGGTGGCGTGGGACTTGGAGTACGAGATATATTTACACATGGTTGTACCAGTTTCTACACATCAAATCATGGCATCACTAGTAAAATCTCTAGGGTACAACCATGCGTAAATATATTTTGGACGGACAATTGGCCCTAAAAAGAGCCGTTGCTAAGGTCTTAACATTTTGCCCCAGTCAAAATATTGAGATCTTAGCAACGGTTCTTTTCAGAGGCAACTCTTATTCCAAAATATATTTACACATGGTTGTACCCTAGAGATTTTACACTAGAGATTTTACACATCAAATCATGGCATCTTTGCTAAAACAAGTTCAACTACAATACAGTTCAGTTCAATACAGTTCAATGCAATACAGTTCAAAAATCTCGCTCGGTGTGGTATGTCCCAATTTCAAATGCATGTAAATAAAGACAAGGAAAAAAATGCCAAGATAAAATAATATGACTTTCTTCGCATTACATCTCTGGTCAATTGGCACAAAAAGAGCCGTTGCTAAGGTCTCGACATTTTGCCCCTGTCAATATATCGAGATCTTGGCAACGGTTCTTTTCAGAAAAAGTACAAATCGGCGAAAACAATGAAAAACATAAGGAGGGCTCCGAAGGCGTGAAAGCCGCCGTGGGCCACGGCGTGGTCGGCCGGGCGCACGGTGTAGTGGGAATTGGAGTACGAGATATATTTACACATGGTTATACCCTAGAGTTGATACACATCAAATCATGGCATCACTAGTAAATTTTTGGGTACTGCCATGTGTAAACATATTTTGGAAGGACAATTGGCCCTAAAAAGAGCCGTTGCCAAGGTCTCAATATTTTGCCCCAGTAAAAATATTGAGATCTTAGCAACGGTTCTTTTCAGAGGCAACTCTTATTACAAAATATATTTACACATGGTTGTACCCTAGATATTTTACACATCAAATCATGGCATCTTTGCTAAAACAAGTTCACATACGGTTCAGTTCAATACAGTTCAATGCAATACAGTTCAAAAATCTCGCTCGGTGTGGTATGTCTTGAAGCACGGCTCAATACATAGGGGAACATTGCAAATGTCACACTGGTACCTGGTCTCTCTCCTCCTCTTTGATGCTTTGCAGACTACACATCTCTTGCTAGGCCTCGGTGTGTTGGCTGTTGGCGGGAGACCAACGGGAAAATGTCTTCCCGATAGTCTATTTGGACTGGGTAGTGCGTGAGGTCTTCCTCGGGTAGTATAAACTGGCAAAGCGACCGTCTCTAGAATTTCTCTGACGAGAGACATTCTAAAATCGTAATAATGTAGTTCATGGCCCTGCAGCTTGTACACGATGAATGAATTGACCAAACAAAGGTCAAGAAGATAGAAAAATACCTTCTTGTACCACTTCACAGATCTCCTCACACTGCGGTGGCAGGATGCAAGTTGGTCGGACAGATCTACTCCTCCCTTTCCCTTGTTGTAGTCGAGGATGCAAGAAGGTTTCTCAACAGGGATTCCGTCCTTGTCTCTTTTTCTAGACTCCTCCATCGATGCCGAGTGCATGGTTGACAGCATTCTCACATCTTTCCTATCTTTCCACACAAGTGCGAGTAGACCTCTTGAACTGGAGCGGTAGGCAATCTCTCCCTTCTTCAATTTGACCTTTTTCAAGTCTGCCGGCATCTGCTTTCGGTTCAGCCGGACAGTTCCACAGGCATTGGTGCGCCTGGCTCTAAGACGGAGGAACAGATCAGGGCTGCTAAACCAGTTGTCAACGAAGATGTTGTACCCCTTGTCGAGTAGATCTTCGTTCAGATCAAGAACAGCACTTGTACTTGCCAGAAGAGCACCTCTGTCCTCGCCAGTGTAGATCTTCAGGTTCCATGTGTACCCGGCTGCCTCACCGCTGCTCTGGCATGTCTTGTACACCTTGATGCCAAATCGTGCTCTTTTTGCAGGGTTGAACTGTTTGAACTTGAGTCGCCCATGGAATTTCCAAAGCGACTCATCAGTGGATATATCTTGTGAAGGAATATACACAGTTTTGAATTTTTCAGTCACAGAATCAATGAATGGCCGCAGTTTGTACAGCCTATCGGTTCCATCATCATTGTCATTGTTGTTGAAGTGGAGATAACTTCGCAATTGCAGAAACCGGTCCCTTGGCATTGTGTCTCCAAAAAATGGACTCTCTATCATGGGTTCCCTACTCCAGAAGAATCGCACATCTGGTTTAGTAGTGACACCCATCAAAATGTGCAGCGATATTAGTGCTTTCACTTCGTCGGCAGACGTGTCAAACCAGTCTCTTATGTGGTTGCCATCATTGTCTTGCGGGTTGTCAGTGGCAAACTTGTTGGTTTCATCGGCAATGTTCTGAAACTGCTCTTCGGAGAAAAATTCGTGAAATACATCAAGCATTGTGCTGGACTCATCTAAGTTTATTTGGACACCGTCTCCACCGGAAAACCCAAAACGGCGAGGAAAACAGTCTTGGTCCGCCCAAACTACTGGATTAGGCACTGGTGCCGCTGCCTGTGCTGGAACACTTGCAGAAGACCCATCACTTGATTCATCACTTGAATCTGTTTCAGGGTCTGACTCTGAAGAAGAGGATTCCTCTTCGGAGCCACTTGAAGTAGCGTCAACAAAGTTATTGCGACCACGTTGAGCTCGCAAAGATGCCATGATTTGATGTGTGTGACTCCACCAACTGAACAAGCTTTATATATGAAAAATTAGCTGTTATTTCTCCAACCATAAAGCATGAATGGGTTGTAATGAAAGGAAATGGGTTAGGGGTTACGGGTTTCAATGGTAACAAAGGTGTGCATTCATTTGCACGCTGGAGCACATAAAGAAGAAAGGGGTCACGGGTTAGGAATTTGAAATTGCACAGACGTCCATCAGCCCAGGTACAAATTTCTATAGGTATGTAGTCGGCCAGCAAGGAGACAATGAAGACATAAGCCGATACGCTGATAATCCTCATTGTTTGGGGCAGACAGCATGAACAAAGATGCGTTAGGAGTAGGCTGGATTTATAATATGCAAGTCAAAGAAAAATTATGAGACCGTAGTTTTATTTATTTATTATTTTACATCTTGATTGTATTGCAACTAAGAATACAAGTATGAGGCAAGGGGATTCCACATACTTAGACAAATTATTGATCAAAGCACCGAAATGATGACCGGGTCAAGGCATGAAGTATCCATGTGTAACGCGTTGACAGGCCCACCAGAATAGAGAGGGAGGGGAGAGCGCAATCGGGGGTACGGGGACAAGGGTTGACCGTGTACAGGCAAAAGCTAGCCCCATTTGGAGATGGAAGGGAAGGGCCCGGCAGTCTGGGACAGGTGTTGACCGTGTCGGCCGTGAGGTATCCCCCGTGCATCGCATCACTGGACTCGTCCCAGTACCGATGGATATGACCGGGATGGCTGAATATTGATAGCATACTTGTGTTTATTACTTTTCCCATTTTTATTTAGTTACAGCTAAGAAGGGGACTAAGGGTTAGGGGTTACGGGTTTCAATGGTGACAAATGGAACAAAGGTGTGCAATCATTTGCATGCTGGAGCAAATAAAGAAGAAAGGGGTCACGGGTTAGGTATTTGAAATTGCAAAGACGTCCACAAGCCCAGGTACAAATTTCTATAGGTATATAGTTGGCCAGCAAGGAGACAATGAAGACAGAAAACGATAAGCTGATAATCATCATTGTTTTGGGCATACAGCATGAACAAAGATGCGTTAGGAGTAGGCTGGATTTATATGCAAGTCAAAGAAAAATTATGAGACCATAGTTTTATCCCCCGTGCATCGCATTACTGAACCCGTCCGAGTACCGATGGATATGACCGGGATGGCTGAATATTGATAGCATATTTGTGTTTATTACTTTACCCTTTTTATTTTGTTACAGCTAAGTTGACACCAAGGGGTTAGGGGTTACGGGTTTCAATGGAGACAAATGGAACAAAGGTGTTGGGGGGTTGACCGTGTACAGGCAAAAGTTATCCCCTGCCGATAAGCTGATAATCCTCATTGTTTGGGGCGGACAGCATGAACAAAGATGCATTAGGAGTAGGCTGGATTTATATGCAAATCAAAGAAACATGAGACTGCAGTTTTATTTATTATGTTACATCTTTATTTTATGACAACAAAGAATATGAGAATGAGGTAAGGGGATTCCACATAGATAATTATGCGAACAGGATGGGAACTTTGAACAATGAAAAATTCCAAAGTGTAAAAACAACGATGTTGTGACGTCTTTTTACGTCAGCCGGACTGAGAACTAAACCACTACATCGTAATTTTACGTCAACCGTCGCAATGTCCTGACCTTTTTATCGTTTATAAACGTCATCCGGCTAGCCCTAATGTTTTTGCGGTACGTCTTTTTACGTCATCCGTCTCAAATGGATGCACTAATTTGACGTCTTTTTACGTCTGTAGGCAGCACGGTTAGCAATTTTCGAAAAGCTGTATGACGGATGTCGACGTCAACCGTATCTCCGTTCAGCAGAATTGTGCGGAAATTTCCGTCATCCGACGTGAAGTGGTTAACTTGGTTCCTAGCTCACTGTTATATTGGATAACTTGGGGTCTCTTGCCTTTACTTGGTTCCTAGCTCACTGTTATATTGGATAACTTAAGGTTTCTGGCTGTTACTTGGTTCCTAGCTCACAGTTGTATTGGATAACTTAGGGTATCAAGCTGTTACTTGGTTCCTAGCTCCCTGTTATATTGGATAACTTCAGGTTTCTGGCTGTTACTTGGTTCCTAGCTCCCTGTTATATTGGATAACTTTGGGTATCTAGCTGTTACTGTGTTCCTGGCTCCCTGTTACATGTATATTGGATAACTTGGGATATCTAGCTGCTACTTGGTTCCTAGCTCCCTGTTATATTGGATAACTTAAGGTTTCTGGCTGTTACTTGGTTCCTAGCTCACAGTTGTATTGGATAACTTAGGGTATCAAGCTGTTACTTGGTTCCTAGCTCCCTGTTATATTGGATAACTTTGGGTATCTAGCTGTTACTGTGTTCCTGGCTCCCTGTTACATGTATATTGGATAACTTGGGATATCTAGCTGCTACTTGGTTCCTGGCTCCTTGTTATATTGGATAACTTGGGGTCTCTAGCCTTTACTTGGTTCCTAGCCCACTGTTATATTGGATTACTTGGGGTCTCTAGCCTTTACTTGGTTCCTAGCCCACTGTTATATTGGATAACTTGGGGTCTCTAGCCTTTACTTGGTTCCTAGCCCACTGTTATATTGGATAACTTGGGGTCTCTAGCCTTTACTTGGTTCCTAGCCCACTGTTATATTGGATAACTTGGGGTCTCTAGCCTTTACTTGGTTCCTAGCCCACTGTTATATTGGATAACTTGGGGTCTCTAGCCTTTACTTGGTTCCTAGCCCACTGTTATATTGGATAACTTGGGGTCTCTAGCCTTTACTTGGTTCCTAGCCCACTGTTATATTGGATAACTTGGGGTCTCTAGCCTTTACTTGGTTCCTAGCTCACAGTTATATCGGATAACTTAGGGTATCAAGCTGTTACTTGGTTCCTAGTTCACTGTCATATTGGATAACGTGGGGGTATCAAGCTGATATCCACAGGTTAACCCTAAGAGAACCAAGTAGAAAAACAACTATTAGTTAACAAACAAACTTTAAACTTGGCACAGGAAAGGAAAACAATATATTGAGACCTTTTCAGCATTATAGCTTTTCCTATTATTCAGCTTTGTTAAAGGTGTAACAATTGTCTTGCTTGTGATGGGAATAATATGGTGTGTATATGGTGCCATGCAGAAGGTTATAGAGCCTAAGTGTTTTTTTGTTTTTTGATTTTTTTTGAGATATCGCCTAGCATCGCAAGGCCAGACGGCCACTTCAAGGGGTTGGGCTACACTTAACTGGTTTGGGCTTTCGACCCAAATCAACTGTCACCAGGGGCATATTGCATCCTAATCCTAGGGCTGAAACAGGGTTACCCCCTTCACAGTACAAAAGGATGTAGGCCTGGGTGTCATCCACTAGGAGCCTTGCTGGTAGAGCAGAATGCACAAGTGTCATGACCAGTGAACTAAACCGCTCGGCCTTGACACGCCACAATGCACTCAACAATAACCTATATCGAACTTAGATTCTGTAAGCGTTGAACAGAGTCGTATTAAGACTCACTTGACTCTGCTTCGGTTCCTTGGTGTTTTATCCAGGATGCTGAATCCATGGAGAGGCAGGAGAAGGTTCATCTAGAAACTCTACATACAAAGCAGATGACTAGCATCAAGACAGAACTAGAACAAGCTAGACAAGAAAACCAAAGAATTCTACTCAAATTACAACATACTATCAGGTAGAGTACATTCTGCATCACTCCAGTCGATCTATCACCCCTCCCGCCCCCTCCCCCTTCCAGTCATTACTCTAGTCATCTATCAGTCTGAGATTCTAGCATACCACGGCCGATTATTGGATGTGGCATACTGCTGAGGCTTGGCCGATATTGGTGAACACACTCCATATTATTTTCTTGATGGGAAAACAAAAAACCCTCAGGCATTTTATGAGATTGTTTTTGTTGTCTTTACTGGTTTCATTGTGAAACGGATATTCTTACAAACAAAGTATTCCTAAAGTTCTGAAAAATTCATACTTGAAAATATTTTGAAATCCCAGCGCTAATTGGTTTAATTAAATTTACATATTCAAACCCTGCTCTAGTAAGTTTTTCTTTGTTCAACCCAAAATCATTTAAAATTTACCCAGTCAGTTTCCCTTGTGGTTTGTTATTTGATATCTGATATAAAAACCCAATCCCCTGGCTGCCGCTTCCCAGGTTGTATCAAATACTTGGGTGTGATCCCTGGCTACACAGCAGTTAAAGGTTGTATGGCTACTGACTGGCACCCCGAACAAAGATATTGACAAAATATGGAGACTGCCAACATAGGGCTGGATAGCTCAGTTGGTAGAGCGTCGGCACGTTAATCCGGAGGTCATTGGTTCAAATCCCACTCTAGTAAATATTTCTTTGTTCAACCCCAAATCATTTAAAATTTACCCAGTCAGTTTCCCTTGTGGTTTATTATTTGATATCTGAAATAAAAAGTTGCATCCCCGTAAGGTGACCCCCTGGCTGCCCCTTCCCAGGTTGTATCAAATACTTGGGTATGATCCCTGGCTCGTACAAGGCAGTTTGCGGTTGAATGGCTTCTGACTGGCACCCGAACAAAGATGTTAACAAAGTAGGGAGACCTCCAACATAGGGCTAGATAGCTCAGTTGGTAATCCGCTGGTCGTTGGTTCAAATCCCACTCTACTCAATTTTCTTTGTTCAACCCAATAATCAATAAATAAAAAAAATTGCATTTTTGATACAGGGAGAAAGATGAGCAAATACAGAAACTTCAAGACGCAAAGAAGTTACAATCCCAGAATGCTGAGAAAGCACTAGAAGAGTTCAAGTCGCAGGTGGAGCGTAATTCTGGCAGAATGTTTGATGATATGAAACAACAGATGCAGAAAGTAGAAGAAGATCTTGCACAGTCGAAAGAACTCAGGCAAAAACAAAGTAAAGAATTCACCAAACAAACGGAACAAGAGCGGAAACACTTTCATAAACAGGTAGAAGAAAAAAAAAATCTCATCGTATTGTTGATTAAAAAATTCAATTTGTTTACAAACTGCTAATTATTTGTCAAATTTTTGAATTGCAAGAATGCTACCCAATGTGAAAACCTACCATTGCTTATTTAATTGTCACATGTCCAAAAGCACAATTAGCCCCAATAACAGGATGAACAGGGAAACAAGAAGAAATTTTCAGTTTTAGATGTGGGATGAAAACACTAATGGGGAAAACTCATGCAATCAAGTAGGGACTGAAAAACCAGTCCACATGCAAGGCTCCGGTCTCAGGTGGGATTCGAACCGGGGTCCACATAAGTGAAAGGCAGAGAAAGAAACCACTGAGCCAACCTCATTTTCTAGATCTCTAGTTGAATTTAAGTCACCCAGTAAGCTACATAATTCCACTGTTACGTCTTCATGTGTCAAAGAGGGGCTATGGGGTCAAAGAGGGGCTATGGGGTCAAAGAGGGGCTATGGTCAAAGAGGGGCTTTGGGGTCAAATTCAGTTTGTGATGCACTCATTTTTCCAATAGACGGAGTTCATATGAATTCGGGACACACAATAGACTGTGCAAGTCTCGCGCGTATCGGAACGAGAAAACACGTCAAACGAAGAACATATTTTTTTCTGAAATCAAATCTGTGTTTTAAATTATATCTAATGACAAAATCTGAACAACAAAAATATTCAGTACAATTTTTTTTCAATTAGTTTTAGCTTTTATAATAAATACACACATAATGTGTTAATTATTATTTAAACATAATTAAAACTCTGGGACAAGGATGCTTATTTGATCATAACTTTTTAGAAACCCCTTATGCGGATTCGCGAAGGTCACACCGGCATAAAATTAACGCTTGGCGCAGTTTATAGAGGACGCTGACGCCTCAACAACCATAGACTGCAATGAAAAGGCCTCGCGTTGCAATTACAGCATCTGGCAATTATCATCGCCGTCCAAAACAAGCGTTTACATAAGTTTTGTTATCGGAGGTGAGCACAAAATTCTTAATTTTTTGCAACAACCATAGACTGCAATGAAAAGGCCTCGCGTTGCAATTACAGCATCTGGCAATTATCATCGCCGTCCAAAACAAGCGTTTACATAAGTTTTGTTATCGGAGGTGAGCACAAAATTCTTAATTTTTTGCAACAACCATAGACTGCAATGAAAAGGCCTCGCGTTGCAATTACAGCATCTGGTAATTATCATCGCCGTCCAAAACAAGCGTTTACATAAGTTTTGTTATCGGAGGTGAGCACAAAATTCTTAATTTTTTGCAGTAACCGGAAGCTGAGGTCAAGTTTAATTCTCGGGTTTTCTTCGTTATATTGTTGAATTGATTTTACTTTCATATTTTTTGTATCACTAAGTATTACATTCCCAACAACATATATAATTTTCATAGTCATAAACTACGTTAAACTAAAATAATTGACGAAACAAAATCTCGCCCACGTAAAACTCCATATGGTTGGGACCACTATGGTCCCGGAAGTTCGAATGAGCGCGAGACTTGCACAGTCTATTACAAGTCCACCTTACGTTAAAATGGTGTAAAATGCCATTGTATTTTATATCTTTCCAGTGCAAAATTTGTGTTAACATCCAAAAACATCCCATGCCGTCCATTTACTATATATCGGTCTGTGCATTTTTGTAAAGAGAGTTTTTAGTTCATTCGTTAAGTTCTACAACACTCAATCAAAACAGCATTGAATTTGGCCTTTTAACTGACTACAAATTCTGATGTGGAATGTTCAGACCCAGTTTATTGTTGACATCCAATGACGTCATGATTCAATTTTTGCTCCCAAAGAGTATCAAATAAAATGACCATTTTAACGTGGTTTTAGGGACTTGTAATTTGTTCCCCACTTTCATGTGGACTCTATCTTTTGGAAAATGAGTGCATCACAAAACTGAATTAAACCCTAGAGTCCTTCTTTAAAGGCACTGAACATGTTTGGTAATTATCAAAGACCAGTATTGTCACTCGGTGTATCCCAACATATGCATAAAATAACAAACATGTGAAAATTTGGGCTGAATCGGTCATCGAAGTTGCTTTCAGATGCTAATAAAAGGCTTCATGCATGAAGTCTTTTATTATTTTAGTGAGAAGTTACCTCTTTCTCAAAAACTACGTTACTTCAGAGGGAGTCGTGGTTTCTCACAATGTTTTATAGTATCAACAGCTCTCCGTTGCTGGTTACCAAGTAAGTTTTTATGCTAATATATATTTTGAGTAATGTTGTTAATTTGTATTTGATTGACTGATGTTTAGCTTACAGATCAAGAGACTGCTCATAATCAAAAGTACACCCAGTTACTACACCAGCATCAATCTGACCATGAAGCTATGCAACAAGAACATGAACATGTGTTAGCAGTTACAACACAGCGATTGCAAACCAGGCTGGAAGATGAACACAAACAAAACATGATCCAACAGGATAAAGACTCAAAGGTGACATTATGGATTGTTCAGCGCAGAGTCTTATCTGTTATCACTTTGTCTTACATGTCTTATCTTCGGATGGGGCGTGAAGCCGTTGGTCCCATGTGTTGTGTAATGCAAGTTAAACTTAAAGAACCCAGTTCACTTATCATTAAGAGAATGGGTTCGCCCCGGTGTTCCAGTGGCTGCTGAGTGCGCCGCAGCACCTTGTAAACACTTAAAAGGTGCTACATAAATATGTCTCATAATTCATAAAAACTTTGAAACCTCTTTAAAAAGTGTCTCTCTTTGTTCAAGTGCCTTACAAGACCACATTATTCTTCTTCCAATAATTATTATTTTTATTATCTTATTGTGAAATCGGCCCCGGTTTATATTTATTACTGATTTACATATGACTGTTGAATTCACTATCCTTTAAAGGCACTGAACAAGTTTGGTAATTATCAAAGACCAGTATTGTCACTCGGTGTATCCCAACATATGCATAAAATAACAAGCCTGTGAAAATTTGGGCTCAATTGGTCATTGAAGTTGCAAGAAAATGATGAAAGAAAAAACACCCTTGTTGTACAAATTAGTGTGCTTTCAGATAGGAATAAAAGGCTTCTGGCCAGAAGTCTTTTATTATTTTAGTGAGAAATTACCTCTTTCTCAAAAACTACGTTACTTCAGACGAAGTCGTTTCTCACAATGTTTTATACTATCAACAGCTCTCCGTTGCTCGTTACCAAGTAAGTTTTTATGCTAATATATATTTTGAGTAATTACCAAACGTGTACAGTGCCTTTAACCAGTTCACTTCGGAGGACACAATAACATGCATGACTCCTATGCAACACGCAGTTGAGGTCTTATTAACTGGCATTCGATTTTCTGGGTTTGTTGGTGGTGGCCATGTCAATAGGCCACATGTGGTGAGACAGCATTGCGGATTGCATGGACACCGGCAACTGTTTCAATAGAGTCCGATTGGGGTCATGGTGGTGATAGGCAAAAGGCACTTCAAACAAGGAACATATTAACTCTTCGCATGATTTTATGCCTAATGTTTTTATCGAAGACCAGTTCTTTTTTACATGACAACTGTGCAACCGTCTGGATTGTGCTCCAGAAACGTGCCCATAGAAAAAAATACGAGTCTTTAAAATCTATAAATGTCCATGAGAAATGTATTTATATGGGTGTTCAAACTGAGTTTCATTGAAGAAACAAATTGTTAATGGCCAGAAAAGACAGTTGCTTTTTCACAGAAAAAAAAGCATGGATGTAATCCCGAAGCAAACTGGCTAAATATACGTAATAGTGAACAAGTGTGAATCAATATCAAGGGCTTACTTCAATAGTTTGATTTGTTGTTGTTTTTAGTTGATATCTGAGCTAGAGCAGCAAGTCAGTGAACTGAGAGAGGCCAACATAGAGAGTAACTCACTACGGAAACAACAACTCGTTGAGTTAGGATTACATAGAGAAGATGAGAAACAGAAAGTAATGTGGGAATGTGAAGCAACAGTAAGTCATCTTCATGTGCCTAAGATTAGATTAGATGAGAGATGTTAAACTAAACACAACTTCTGACAGTAACAAAACAATGGAGGACTTTTGGGATGCTAGGTGGCAGCAGACTTACCAGGCAAATCTATTGTTTTCGGTAACGTGCGCATAAACAGAACCACATAAACAATGGAGATTTACCTGGTAAGTCTGCTGCCACCGAGCGTTCCAAAGTCTGCCATCGCAGGCTATAGTTTTTTGTTCATATTCTCCAATTTGTGAGCATTTTAAATGTAAACAACCTACAATATATGAACACTGAGTAGACATTCAAGTACGAATGCTGTTGTTTAAAATTATTTCTTGTAAAGCCCTATTTCATATAGATCACAGCGCTTTGGCAAGCATCAAACCCCATCACATAGGTAGAACATTCCAGTTACAAAAAAACAAAAATACTACAAAGTTAAAAATAAGTTTGTCTTTGAATGCTTCCTAAATGATTGAATAGTGTCTAACAATCTGACTTGAGATGGCAGTTCATTCCAAAGCCGATGATGTACCCTTTCTGTGTTAGATAGTTATAATTGTATTGATATATCAATGGAAGTTTGACTTCAAGTTTCACCATAAGAAGAACAAAGGGGGTATGATTAGCTCTGGATTACCCATGTTTAGACGTGTGAAAGGTTTAAGACACTTTCCTCTGTGATGGAAACACTTGTAAAATTTATGTTTAAAAGTTCATAGTTCATGGAACTATTTCATATACTTAGACTTAAATACTTGCATTCAAATTTTATATTTTGATTGATAGGTTTCTAAACTGAAGTCAGAAATGGAACAGCAACGATTACGACTACAGAGGGACCATAGTGCAGAGTTGGAACAAATGTTGGAAAAGGTAAGTGTTTTAGCACTCCCCTTTAGCACTCCCACACTTTTAAAGGCAGGGTGTACTTTTTGTAATTACTCCGCAAGTTGATGACCATAAAAACATACTTGGTAAAGAGCACTTGAGAGCTGTTGATATTATAAAACATTGTTAGAAACGGCCCCCTTTAAAGTAACGTAGTTTTAGAGAAAGAGCACTCAAATTCTTTTCAACGATGGTGTTTTTTCTTCATTATTTTCTTGCAACTTTGATGACCAATGAGCCCAAATTGTCACAGGTTTGTTACTTTATGCATATGCTGGGTTACACCAAGTGAGGACAATTTGACAATTACCAAAAGTATTCCTGCCTTTACACATAGATTCGCTTGCTCCTCACTGCTGCACGAAAATTACAATATTTTATGCTGTACCTAGAACTTCTCAGATAATTTTCAGTATGATTATTTTCTTGTGGTACATGTTTATGTTGTTGAGGATGAAATTATCTTTTGAATGATTTTGCATGGCTGTTTTGTTTGCTTTACCAAATTGAAGCTTTGAGATTAGAAACGTTAAACAGATAAACTAAAACTATTTTGGAATGAGAAGTAAACGCTTGTTACGTAGAAAGTGTGGCACAAACTTTTTTTCAACTGTATGCTGTCGTCTTGAGGGAAAACATTTTACAAAATTGATTGAAAATAATCACAACATACTTTTGAAAACAAAAACGAATGCCTCTATTACCAAAAGATAACTTATTTGTGGTGTGTCTTGGCTGTGTGGTCAACTGCATCGGACTCAAGTTCCGGTGGTTGAATCATCAGAGTGTGGGGTGAAATCCTGGTCATGACACTTGAGCAAGGCACTTAACCATAATTGCTTCTCTTAACCCAGGTGTATAAATGGGAACCTGAGAGGGCTTAGACAATATTGTGTTGGATTAACCCCTTGGCGCTAATGTAAGCAGCTTGGTGTTGTACGCTCCCCCAGGCAGTTGAGAAAGTTAGAAAAATGGTCTAAGTATGCCCAATGAACGGGGATAATAATGTTGAAAAGCACCTTGATCTAGCTACTAGGATATGAGCGCTATATTAGAAACAATTGTTAATTATTGTTACCTGAAACTCTCAGTAATATCCTTTCAAATCATGGTAGTCCGTGTGTAAAAACACCCGTAAGTTTATCTTGAAACAAGCGAACGGTCGCCGTTACTGTGTACATTGCCTGTAAACATGGTAAAACACGCTGTACGTAAAAAACGGGTGTACACAAACACAGAAAATAAAGCTACTCAGTTCTACGTGTATTCAGTTGCCATCCATGTACAGAAATTAGGAAAGTAAAACAAAACAAAGCAGTGTGGACAAAAATGTCCTGCCTTACATTTTATACTGAATGCAAATGAACCAAAACTATCCACTGAAATACAACAGTGTCGTCTGAGACTAGCAGGGCACTCACACAGAAACATCAAAGAACCTGTCTGTCAGCTTATCACCTGGTCACCAAAACATGGAAGGAGAAATAGGGGAAGGCAAAAGCTCAGCTATACAGATGTAGTTGACAGGGACATTGGGGTGCTTCCTAACTTAATGAGGGATAGACAAGAATAGGCAAGTCTCAACTAGATTCCGACCCCGGTCGACTAGAGAGAGAGAATGTGCAAATTGGAAGGAGGTTAGGAGGTTATGTGTATGATTTTTGAAGGTACATCAATGGGTAAATGTATTTTGTTAAATCACTAGTGTTTTTTTATTACAGACCAACAAAACACTGAAGGACATTGAGAGAGATTATACTGAACGGTTAGCTGCATCAGCTGAGGTAAGTGAACACACCAGAACCAGGGCTTACCCTTAGAGGCAGGGTATACTTTTGGTAATTTTATGCTCCTTCGCTACGCTCATACGCATAATAAACAGTTTTACCCTTATGAAACGACCAAATCAATCACAAAAATAAGCATTCGAATATATTCTTAAATTTTATTTGAAAACATTGGAATAAGGCCGGGATTCGGCTGCATCTGAACTTTGACAAAGAACAACGCAGTAATGGGTTTTACCTCAAAAAAGATTATGGTCAGCAGAAGCAGAGTTAGCCTTGTATGGAAAACCATCTTGGGCCTGTCGAAAGGGAAAAGACCTCTTCTGACGCTTCCTTCCTTCTAGGTCTTTGAGGGCAGCTTCTTCGGCGATAAGAACTTTCTTTTGGGCCTCTGCCGATTGATCTTTCTTTCCGCCGCTTTCCAAGTGCTGAACCGTTACCCAGCCGGCTTTACTGGTGTCCGCTATCTTGATTTTTTGCTTTCTTTCAGCAATTAGATCTTCTGCCTCAATGATGGTGTCAAAAACTTCTTGCGGGTCGTTTTTTTGAAGGAGTGCCTTCTTTATTTTACCGAGGAATATTTCAAGCTCGCCACAGAAAGCGTACTGTGCTGTGTTCCCGGGTTTCGATAGCTCTCGGGCTTCTAGCTTATTCTTGATTTCTTTGAACTCGGTGTCGTCTTTAGCTTTGTTTGCGTTTGTTACTGCTTCAAATTTTGAGTCGAAATAAAGCTGGAACTTTTCGAACAGGACATTTGTGTCCAAGTTTCCAGGTTGTTCTTGAGGCATAGACATGGTTATGATTTGTTGTAACAATTAGCCCTGATAAATGCTCAATGTATACTCAGCGACAGAAAAAGACCTGAACTGGATACGCATAGTTTCCTTTAGCTTATATACCATTATACGCTTCAGCAGTTTGCTATTATGCTTCAATGATTTTTGGAATGTAATGGTTCGATCGATCTCAGTATGGTGAAATCGATTGCCAACGCCCTAAGCACGTGACCGGGGTGCTACAGACGCATTAATTTGGTTCTTTCAATCGAACAAAACTAAATTTGTCAAAGACCTGGGCCCAATTTCATAAAGCCTGTAAGCACAAAAACTTGCTAAGCACAGAAAAGTATTGCTTAGCAGAAACAGGTTACCAGCCAAAATTACATAAACTTTGCATTGTTGTGACTGGTGCCCCACTCAATTTTTGCTTAGCATAGAAATTTGTCAAGCAGTATTTTCTGCTAAACAGCTTTATGAAATTGGGCCCAGTATCCTCACTTGGTGTATTCCAACATATGCACAAAATAACAAACCTGTGGAAATTTGGGCTCAATTGGTCATCAAAGTTGCAAGAAAATAATGAAAGAAAACACCCTTGTTGCACAGAATTGTGCTCCTTTAGATGCCTGAGAAAGGCTTCATGCCTGAAGCCTTTCTTAGATTCAAATTGTTTTTGGTGAAAAATGACCCTTTTCTCCAAATCTACATTACTTCAAAGGGTGTCGTTTCTAACAATGTTTTTTAACATCAACAGCTCTCCAGTGCTCTACTAAGTAAGTTTTTATGGTCATTATTTTGGGGAGTAATTACCAAAGGTATTCCCTCCCTTTAACTTTCTCAGTAACTAGCCAACAGACCAGGGCCCAATTTCATGGCTCTGCTAACCGTAAGCAAAGAATCGGCGCTTACGGAAGCAGTGAATTCCGCGCTTACTTCAAGCATATTTTTAGGGTTTGCAGGGAATTTTTGCTTGTGCGCTTGCATAGTCCACGTTACTAGGCATTCTACACTTTCACAGCTAGCACAGAAAATCTGCGGTAAGTGGAGAATGGTGATTGCAAGCGCAGAATTCGGCGGTAAGCAGAGCCATGGAATTGGGCCCAGTTCGCTTGTTACTTCTATAGTCTGGTCAGTCTTTTTCAGTGGTCTATATTTTTGTACCATTGTCATTTGTATTATGGACTCATCTTTAAAGCCACATGGACAATCTTTGTCAGTTGAGATCTTCAAATATTTAGGAAGCAATTTCTTAGCCAGCTTGTCTTCTTCAATAAAATCAAGTGTTTTTATCTAGCATTTGGCTTGGCCAAGAGACCACTGTTAACCCTTTGGTGCACAGATTAATTTTATTGTTTTAAATGTATAATAAAAGGAATAATGCAATTCATTTTAAAATGGTGCTTGGTGCTTTACCTGATTGAGATACAGATATGAGCATGTGGAATTATTTTTAGCCGAGGGGATAATCTTTCAGAATATGAAAACAACTTGAAAAAACCTATAGTTTTTACCATGGTAACGGATTATACTGCATTTTAATGTAAACACGTTGAGATAATAGTGGCAGGTTCTAGTCGGACTCGAATGCCTCCGTTGCGATTCACTTATGTGTCATAACCATCGTTCACCATGCAATTGTTCACATCACTTATTTCGTCTTCTAAATCAGAATCATCTTGAATCTCATCATCTGATATATTTTCAAGGAATTCCAGTGCTTGATCAGGCCCAAAACGAGATACCATGTTGAGATAATAGTCGCTTTTTAGCGCGAAATCACACACATAATTAAAATATGTTCAACCATATTTTTCTCGATTTTTTTTTCAATAGCGCCCCCTATTGAATATCACATCAAACGAAAGCTCAACAATTGCTCTAAACAACCGAATGAGGGCGGTATATGTTATGATCAAAGTCCAAATTGAACGTGGTTTTGGTGGTCGCTACGACCGCCATGTGCACCAAAGGGTTAAGGGAGAACGCTTGGATCCTTTGGTCAACATGGTCAACCTAGTTAAATACAGTGAATACTACAGATAATTGTCTCATAACATAATGAGTTGCATTTTGCCTTTATATGATTAGTCTCTTGATTACAATGGCAATGTGTAATAACATTGTAACACCCGTAGCAGACAGGTGCACTAGAGTCAGGCCAAACCGAATTGTTGAATTAAGTACATGAAAAGTTCGACGTCTGAAACAGTTAGGAGCGACTGGACGCGCTGGAAGTCGAAAGATCGACTGTTGTAGTCATTCGGAACGGCTCTGTAGCATCTTGGTTTCAGATGTCGATCTTGCCATGAGCAGAAGCTAATGTAAATGTTATGTTAAGCTCGCCTGTCTGAAACCACTAGAGTCACTCCTAATTTATTTGGTTCGGCACAACTCTGGAGCACCTGTCTGAACCGGGTGTAAGGCCCTGTCTCGTTTTCTTTCCTGGAGTCTTCATGTATTTCTTGCTTGAACCACTGGGAAGAAGAATTTTTCTTTGCTAACTATTGATGTCAAAATCTTTACAACTTATTAGTTTTTTCACTCTCTTTCAGAACACAAAGGAATTGCAGAATATAATTGAGACACTAAAACATGAGTCAAGCAGGTTTGTTTTGGGTGTTATTTGTTCATAATGGTGTTATTTTGGTGTTACTTATTTTTGATGGTGTTGTTTTGGTGTTGTTTAAGCTCAGTATTTGATTGGCTACCAAAGTCTACCGAAACTGTAACGCAATATGTAACAGGCAGTTGAAGTCGACGGCTGTATGACAACTTTTGTGAATAACTTTGGACTACACAAGCAAACAAACTTGATAGTAAAAATCCACAGATTACCGGTTGCAGCAGTGGGACCCTACTTTACGGCTGAAGTCACTCATATAAAAATGAGCTTAAATCTGACTTCCACCATTTTGAAAAGCAAAACAAATTTCTACCAGTGTAGGCAAATTTTTGCAACACAGGCACATTAAGGTCCCTGATGTTTACAGACTGACAGAGTGCTGTAGGTTGTGGTGGATTAGCATAACTGTGTTCGATAGATGTTAAATTGTTTTGTATTTTATTGTAAATTTGCATCAGGGAATAAAGTGGTAAGACATCTGCTCTGGAATGGCAAAGGTCGTGGGTTCAAATCCCACCAGAGTAATATGCCTGTGGGTTTTTTTTTTCACATGTCTCGGGAAAGTACTGAGTATACAGTGCTTTACACACATTGGTGTACAGGTAAAACCTATAGTATCTATGTCTGCTTATGATGCTGTCCACTGATCATTCTTGGATTATTTCATTTTAGTTGTAGAAGAGAACTACAGCAAGAGATGACGGAAGCCATATCGAAACTGGAGGATGAGAAACAGCTCCTCAAGAAACAACATAATGCATACATCAAGGTCAGAAAAAAGAACTTCTGAAAATGTGCTTGTTTTTTTCCAAACATGTGATAATATAAGTGAGGAAGGCAAAGGAGTAAACACAAAAAGCAAAAAAGAAAAGGAATGACATTGAGACACATTGAATCAACATGCCTTGCAGTGCCGTTTGGGGAACAGCAGCAAAATCAAAACTGGAGATCCTTGACAGGCTCCAAAACAAAGCTGTGGTTTCCATTCCACCAAATCTTCATGCAGAGCCCTTAGCCACCGAAGACGAGTAGCTGGCCTAACAGTTTTCAAAAAAATTCAGTGCTCTCTTTTACCCCATCCACTTGACAGTCTCAAACTTCCTCTAAAAACAGCACGCCGCTCTACTAGGCAATCATGTACACAACATCAAGATACTGTCATCATCCCCAAATCACGCACGTCTCAACATCAGAGATCCTTCATATCATCCTGTGCCAGGCTTTGGAACTCACTACCTGCTTCTGTCATTGTAGCCCAATCAGCCCAGTCTTTCAAGTCCAGGATTCATAATATCCTTATGAACTGCCCCCTGCTCAGAACTTATGAACTCTAGCTGTAGTTTATTACTATTAGCTTCTTGTTCGCTTGAGTAAGGTTTTTTTAAAAAATAAAAAATAAAAATAAATGCCTTACCGAACCAGTTGTTAGACTGTGCAAATCTCGCTGGTCACTAAAGACAATCTGGGAATCTTAGAATCCCAAGTAAATTGCTTTAATGTGAGAAGAAAACTAATTCACAAACTTTAAAGGGTCCTACAATTGAAAATACGTGCGATACTTTCCAGTCTATACAGAGAGTAATTAACGAGCTAATTGTTTGTGATTCTATGTAGACTTTACATGAAGATCTGGATAAGCAACGGAATCAAGCAAGGCAGTTAGATAGGCAGTTACAACAGAGAGACTTCCAGCATCAAGATCAAGTAAGTAACTCAATAATTACCAATCAGATTGCAACCAGATTTTGGTTGGCATGAGTGGCGTAGTGCATAAAGCGCTCACCTCTCACCAATGAAGCCCTGGTTTGATTCTTGGTTAAGGCCATATGTGAGTGGAGTTGTGCATTGGTTCTCTCCTATGCCCCGATGGTTTTTCTCTGGGCCCTCTGGCTTTCCTCCCTCTGAAAAAATAAAACACTTTTGATCACTGCCTGTGCTCCGTGTTCATATATGGGTTGATGTGGCTGGCTGTCGTAGGTGCCTTGCTTGCCATCAGCTGCAAGTAAGGATAACTAGCCTCTCAGATTATTATTGTTATTAGCCATTCATGGGGAAATCAAGGCTGTGTTGTGGCCAAGCGATCCAGTGCACCCAGAGAGGTGTTGTCTTGGTGTGTTTTCGTTCCTGGTCGTGACACTTGTATCCTTGTGCAAGACCCAAAACAATAATGGCTTCATAAGAACTAAGTAGGTTAGTCGGTGAAAACAACGTGATGAAAATAACTTTTGAGTCTTTGTGTTTTGAACAATGTGCTCTTCCTGTCTCCTGAAGACGAGCAGAGAACTTTGTTTGAACTGTTGAGACTCTACTTTATCTCAACACCAGTTCTTCTCTCGGAGCTGGAACTAAAGCAACAAGCAAGTTTTGAATCCCTAATTCATTTAAAACACTTGTACCAGGAATGATATTGTTCCTACTTTTGTCTGATTTCCAAATTATTTTTTGGCCCTTGGGAAAAATCAGAAAATGTGTGAGTAAATAGCGTGAACAGTCTTCTAAAGCTTTACACCATGTAGGTCAACCCTTGTACACGATAAAAATGCTCCTACTTTTTTCCAAGGACCAAATATCGTGCCTGACCTGCACTCACACAAGCATTTGCATTGTGATTTCACTCCACACATTGTAGATAACATCAGTTATTGATATTTGTGTGTGTTTAGATGACACATCTGAAGCAAGAATGTGAGAGTAGATTCAAGGGAATGATGCCACTCAGTGTAAGACAGGTAAGAAAACTAGTACAGCTGTTCTTTGTTGATCTATTTGTATTCTACACCTTATAAGGCCTAATTTCATAGAGGTGATCAAGCAGAAAGTAGCGCTCAACAATTTTATGCTAAGTGAAAAATAAGCGGGAAACTAATGGTACAAATGACATGGTGCTTTTTGCTTGTAAGCATATTTTAGTTGTGCTTGGCTAATTTTTCGTGCTTTTAAAAGCAGCTCTATAAAATTGAGCTTAGGGCCCAATTTCATAGAGCTGCTTGAGCACAAGTATTGACTAAGCACAGACAATTTTGCTTACCAGAATAAGGTCACCAGCCAACCTTGTTCCCAGTGGTGTACGATCTAGCCGCGCCATGTTTTTTTTTCTTTCCCAGAATGCCTTGCTCGATCGTATCCCCTGGAAGTGTGACTTTGAAATATCCAAATATATTGGATATTTTAATTAGTCCTGTGGTTGATCCATTCTGTGTGAGATACTATCATAGCGCGCTGTCAAAAGATGCATCATGTCATGAGCAACTGGCCCCCTCTCACTCTTTTTCGATCTTGTGATACATCTAACTGTATGCAGTTTAGGGTGACCATATCAAAACACGATTCATTTGAAATGTATTGCGTCGAAATACGTGAATTTTTACACACGCGTAACAAGCGCCTACAAGCGATCAAAAGTTTTTAACAAGCATTTACGTAAAGCAGTCACTTTTATTGAGCCAATCAGCGTTGATTTTTAGTGCTTCCCTTCCATGGGTTAGAGACGAACGCGGGGCTAGCGGGTGTGCGCTGCCCATGGTAGCGAGGCTGGTCACCAGCCAGACTTCCATGTCACGTTTACCATTTTTTCGCTAATCATAGAATGTTTTTAAAATACTGTCTGCTTAAGCGTCTGTATGAATTTGAGGCTTAGTATGTCCTGTCTTTCTTGGTATAGGTTTGATATATTGCTTTAAGGAAATATCAGCTTCTTAGAGGCCGGGTATACTTTGGTAATTGTCAAAGACCAGCATCCTCACTTGGTGTATCCCAACATATGCATAAAATAACAAGCCTTTGAAAAGTTGGGCTCAATCGGTCATCGAAGTTGCAAAAAAATAATGAAAGAAAAAACACTCTTGTTGCATAGAATTGTGTGTTTTCAGATGCCTTAGAAAGCTTCATGCTTGAAGCATTTCTCAGATTCAAATTTTGGGGTCAAAAACAACCTCTTTCTCTAAAATTACATTACTTCAAAGCGAGGGGGGGGGCCATCTCTAACTTTGTTTTATAATATCAACAGCTCTCCAGTGCTCTTTACCAAGTAAGTTTCTATGGTCATTAACTTGTAGAGAAATTACCAAAAGTACACCCAGCCCTTAATAGGTTGTTTTGCAATGATACAACCATCAAGTTTTCAAGATGAACGTAAATGTGGTGTACACTTAAGTGGTAAAAGTGTTATTGCAAGGGCAGTCATTTTGCAAAGCTTATTCCCCTTACTTCAAAAAGGAAAAACACAGTTGGGATGCATTTTAGGTATTTTTGTCTTGCTCTTTCAAAAGGATGATAAAATACAGTTTATGAAAATATCAACCAACTTCTGTTTTCTTTGGATTGAATAATAAAATGTATACTTGACTCTAGCTATGCATGCAACTAAACGAGTTTGTGTATTTTTGATCAATTTATCCCCCAGGAACTAGAGGAGACAATTGAATCATTGAAAACCCAAGTGAATGCCCTTCAGCAAAAAAGTATCATACTACAAGAGGAAATAGAGATGGGAAGAAAGTATACATCTACTGTACGCTCTCCATCCAGGAACTAACTTGTGTGTCAGGCTGTAGGTTAATATCATGTAAATATTGGCTGCTTATGAGTGCATTATTAGTAGTAGTATTATTATTATTATTTATTCAGCCAACGCAACGGTATAAGACAATACGAAAATACTTCCAGATGGGCTGGGAGAAACAAAAGCAAAGTAATTACTGTGGCCCTAGACCTGCCGCCCCACATCTGGTTGTAAAAGATAAATATAACAATCTATGTAAAAATAAAAGAAGAAAATGAACTATAAATAGGCCTAAAAAAAATTCGAAGGATGCAATCGCGAGGTGTAATCTAGACCTTTCTACTTCATGAGGCAGAGCCAAGTGAAATGGAAAAAACAGATTGATTGTATTCTGTGACAATCCACAAACTAAATGCATTCCTTTTATTTTTTTATTTTTTTTTTTATTTTTTATCTTCAAGCATTTCATTGGAATCAAAATGTTAACTTGTGGGAAAGATAAAATCTCAAGGCCTTCAGAATTATCTTGTATGAACGAAAAAGTAGTTTTCTAGCTAAGTAAAGAGTTTTGATGGATTGCAAAGAGAATCCAAATTATAAGGCAGGCATGTTCTGAATTTGCAGGTCTAGCATTCTAAAATTGGGATCCATTCAAATGAGCGATTTTATTTTATTCACATATTAAACTTGGTTCCAAGTCTGTGATGATGGGGGTTTTGGGGTTTGTTCTTTTGTCTGCCAGATAGTTTCGCATGGCTGAAGCAGACAAAAATAACCATAACTCATGTACAAGGTTCCTGGATGTTCAAATAAGCAATTAGACTTTCACAGTCTTTTAATCAGCAACAATGAACTTATACCATTGATCAATTTAGTTCTACATTTGAAATTTATGTTGAAATTGTATTTTTTAAATGTACATAGCTTTGTAGATATATTTTATTTGCTACAATGTGTGTCATGTGACCTTCCAAATGTGGCTTTCGATTTTGTAATAACCAGTTTTATTAAGGACATACTTTGCATTGACCCCAAACCAAATGTTTGTTTTATTTAACTTAAATGCAAGAATATTAATATGTTTAACAACATGTTTTAAAGTCATTGTAGAGTTACAACCGCCTGTCCACTATTATAAGAAAAACATTCAGTGCTTCCCAATGCGTTCAGTTTACAACAGTAACTTCCCTACTCAATCATTCACACGCAAACGAGTTATCAAGGAATTGGCGAATTATGAACAACCGTAGAAATCTGTGTGTCACCCCAGAGATTCTGTCCCCCATGATGGGAAATTATTCCCCCATGATGGGAAATTATTAATTTCCCATCATGGGGGACAGAATCTCGGGAGGGGGGGGGGGGGGGGGACACACAGATTTAACATGGTCTGAAGGAGGTTGATTCAAAAGAGGGCGCTATCAAAATAAGTTTTTACACAGTTCGCCGTATGTGGGTACAGAATCTCCTGCCTCACCAGAGCCAAAGTATGATGTGGTTTTGAAAAGGGGTCATAGACACGCTAGAAATGTGGGAATTATTTTGTGTATAGCAACTGAAAATGACCCGACAGTTTGCCGGTTCACACTGACGCTAGTCATTATATGATGTCCTTTTTTAATTCTGAGTTTCAAACATTTCTCCCCCGTTTGAAGTCTGGTCAGTCGTTATAAAACAATTACTTTTTGCAAAATATTGTACAGGTTTTTTTTATAAAAGAAAATTATGCGAAGTGTACATTCTGTATAGCTTGTTTGATGTTTTTGTCTCGGTATTGATGTGTTTATTTCTAACAGTTTATCAAGGTTTGTAGCAAAAAACACCAACAGGAAAATTATTACAATCGAATGAATCAAGTTTTATTTTGCAAGCCGTGATTACGTCTTAATAGCCCAGCGTTGGGAGCCTGTTTGTTGTCTAAGCTTTGTTGGAGGTTCACAGTACTCGGCCATTAAATGTCTTGTCATTAAAACTGGGGCCATTTCTAGGCCTTCGCTCTGGCCCTTAATTCGGATTAAGAAAGGTGGCATTTTTCATTGCATTGTGGTGGTGATGATCAAAGTGAGTTTTCTCCAATGATGTGTTAATTATTTAAAGACGCATGGCCCCATTTGACGCCAAAAAATGAATTGAATTATTGAACAGCTTTCACGTGATCCGGGTTGTTGCGTGACTTCCATCTGGCAGTGAAACAGCCTGCAGTGAAATTTGAAACGAACACTTCCATATTATATCATAAACTATTACCATTACAGGCAACCGATATCAATACAAAATTTATGGTAAAAATTAGTTTAGATAATCTTGTTATTTGATAACATTTTCATGTTGTCGAGGAAGTAAAAGTAGTTTGAGATTCTAAGCCAAACTAATTATAGCGCAATATAGAATTCAGTTTGAGTGGCACTGAAATGACGATGCGAAGTCTTTCGTGGCGTGGGTTTCCGTGCGTGATTAAAGAGCCAACCGAAAAAGGTTTTTTTTTTGGCCGTCGTCGTTCGCTTGAAGATTATCTGCGGACCATTGGTATACTGCTATCTCCGGCCAATCGATGGGGTTTTGGTCCAAGAGTCTGGTTAGATCTGATCATAAATAGGGCATGAGCTAGTTGATCAGATGCTGAATATTTATGCAACTCTCGCATCTGCCAGTGACGGCTCCACACCGATTCAGTTGCAGGCGCTGATTCCATCTTCTTAAATTTCACAAAGCACAAAGGATTCATTTTCAGATGAGTTGTCAATATTGCCGTAGTAATTTGTTTTGTGACATCACACTTTGCTTAGCACTAAAAACGATAGATTCGCACTTAAAACCTTCAAACGAGCACCTATCTTCAGCTGGCTGTCAGTCGCGATTGTCACACGTAATAAATCACTTAAGAGGGCTTGCAAGGGCTTATCTCCCATTTTCTAACCGCAGAAATGACGGCAAGACATCAAAGGACTCCCAGCTAGTTGGGGAACAGATGTTTTCAATCAACTCAATGGGTCCAGGACTTTTGGCGACCACGCGCGTGACCTCGGTGTCAATGACATTAACCAGGCGGCCATAGCTTTGTGTACAAACCAAAGGACAGGCGCAATGAGAGGATTTTTTTTCTCAGCCCCTCTGACCCAAGTCACCGACACCCCTTTCAGACTGTGTATAATGGTACTGCTGAGGATATCATGGACCATCGCATGCCTGGGATTTACCACGTGGGTGCTGTTATTTTTTTCTTGACTTGTGACAGACGCTTTGACAGCCAAACTCGCTGCAAGGTTTTAATCAATCTAGCTCTTTGTAAAGCGGCCCAAGGACAGCTTTCAGCAGCCTATTGGCCTACGTATACGATGGGTCCTCTATTGGTCCACCTCAACCATGGAGGAATTAAGGAATGTCGTGCGGTCACTTTTCTGACCTGTGGTGTCATGTCTCAACTTTACGAAAATAAATAACGAAGAGTTCAAAAATCGCAAAAACAGTCTCCCGAAACAGGGAGCCACGGTTGGTTTACTTTGACGACGGTATATACTTTCGTTCTCAATACTCGCACATCCAATCAAACTGATGTCTAATAGTAGCTAGGCCTTCGTCGTGATTCCCATTAGTGAAACTTGACACCGCAAAAGGTTCTGTTGTCACTTTCAGGGAATCATTGTGTACGTTCATGTTTATTCAACCCCTGCGGCAAGTGAAACCAGTAACGGGAACTCGTACTATACGCTAAAGTTTTTCATTTTTGACCTACAGAATATAATGGACAGCTCTGGAGGTTGTATTGCTTTACAATGATGAACTTTTAGATTGAAGCTATATCAATTTCCCTCTTGTATATCAAAAGCCGAGGCCTACCACCTTTGCAAACTTTTCGACTCTCTGAGGAGGCACTCTAAAGCCTGGATTGTCGGATTACAACATCTTGTTGGATAATAAGTATTTTCCCGAGCATGAAAAAATGTTCAACCCAAAGTTGTTTGGAAGGGCGAACAATGACAGTCACCTGTCCACCGATGGTTTGCAACAGCAGGTCGTTTCAAAATAGTCACTGGACTAAAAAATAAAAGCAATTGTGAAAAACAAAATAATCCATTGCTCTCTCATAAAATTGTCATATGCGGTGCCCTGGTGTAACAAAATTGACAAAATGGGCCAATGAAATCTATTCATGGCATGTTGGATGAGGTCTGTTGAAAACTCCGATGCCTCTACCTCTATGTACCTTGATGGGTTGTTCTCCCAGTTGATACAAACATTTCAACATCGGGACGCGCGTACAGTTTCAAAAACAGAGGAAGAATGTTATCGCAAGGGGGCGTTGTCGGACCCAAATCATCGACCCATTACGTTGTCTTGATCTTTTCTCAACCCACGTTATTCACATTACACAATTGTACGGGGACCAGACTACGGCAAAGTGCTTCCTTGTTGATTGTCTAGTGTGTGGGAGGAAAGCCTCGCATACCGAAATTGTCGGCATTTAATTCCGTTTTCTGTGGACTGTGTTTTGTTAAAAACCGCAAGGACTTCCTTCATTCGATGGGTTCAGCTATTTCTATTGTAGTTATATTATGTTTATGATGCACTAGACAGAAGAGTCGAGGATATTTTCAACTTGGTATTTCTGCCTCCATAGTCACTTGTCGGTCTGCTGCAAAACCACCAAACAACACTCTGCAGGAAAAGTGTCGGCGGTCAGCTGATGAGCAAGCCAGGTGTACAATAGCTGGCTGAGGTGTATTGTTTTCTAGTTCTTGCAAAGAGCTAAATCAGGCATCATTTGCCATTTATCCAGTGATTTTATCAAGATTTTGTGACTGATGTGAGGCATAACAACAAATACTTCAAAATGATGGGCAAACAGTATAATCGTATGAAACAACTTGGTAAACAAAAAATTCTCAGGTAAGAACTAAGATTAAGAACGTTGAATGGCTTAAGGACACTAGGGCTAGCCCCACTTCTGTGGCCAAGCTGTTGGCCACAGAAATGGGGCTATAAGGACACCATTGTTTGTCAGGCTACATTACATATTTAGAACATTAATATTGCATCTTGACTTCATTTGTATACTTAAAAGGGGAAGAAAGCTGAATCTGACTGCCCCTTTTTCACTCATTATGACCTTAAATTATACCTAATTTTCACTGAAAATAAAATAATGTTTGATCCTAAAGAGGGAAAAACCAAAGCTTTAAATATCTGAATGTATACAGCAATCTTTTTTACTAAAGTAAAATTATAATTTGTTTATCTTCTCCCTATTTTAGTATTTAATATTTATTTTTTATTTTTTTTGCTTTGCATTTTTTTTAAAATTGTACATGTAGATAAACATTTTCAGGCATGATAATGATATTTTTTTCTTGTATTTGTAAGCTGATAAGGGCAACTTGGCCATGAATTTTGAGGAAACGTTCACAAGACTGAGTGCTTACTGGACCCGGTAACACCAGATACATGTAATGTCCAAATGTTGAAAAAGCTTTGTTGGGTCTAGTAACTTGGACAAAAAGACTGCAGGACCCTTTTTTTAAAATATCAGTTAATAAGAACAAAACATATCTCAAAATTTAGTAGCATTTTAGCTACCATACTAGAAGACCCAGTAACTGGGGCGCTGTACTCCTTTTTTTCAAAATTTTTACATCATCGGTCGTACTAGCGCCCCAGGTTATTATTGTATGGTCATGTCATGATCCGACTCTCAGTAATATCGACAGGTGCCCTGCCTCAAACCGCGTAGTCGTAAAGGTTCAGGCAGGTTACCCGTCTAAAATTTTAGACGGGTGCCCTGCCTCGACAGTGACGATTGCGCGGTTTGATGCAGGGCACCCGTATAATCGACGGGTGCCCTGACTCAAACCGCGCAATCGTCACTGTCGAGGCAGGGCACCCGTCTAAAATTTTAGACGGGTAACCTGCCTGAACCTTTACGACTACGCGGTTTGAGGCAGGGCACCTGTCGATATTACTGAGTAGTCGGATCATGACATGACCATACAATAATAACCTGGGGCGCTAGTATGACCGATGATGTAAAAATTTCGAAAAAAAGGAGTACAGCGCCCCAGTTACTGGGTCTACTACCATACCAATTCCTCACCAGGAATATTACAAATGGGGAAATGAAGTCCAACATCCAGACTGCCAACATCCATTAAAAAAACCAAATGAATCCCTTTTAAATAAAGTGGTGGCAGGATACAGCTTTTTTCCCTTTCTTTGATGTAGGCCTACGTGGTGCATTTAACACACGTACAATAAACTTTTTTTATTTGAACAAGCCCTAAGAGTAGTAGGGCCTTAGGTATATCTCATTTTTGTATAAGACTTAAGAGTAAGTAAGCTGAACAGAATTGAAAAATTATCAAACACACTCAAGATCAACATTTGAACTGCAGTTTGTTTTTACACAGTGAGGCATTGTTTTAAACACTCACTTGAAAAAATGCAAGATTGCTGGACCTGTGAGTTTTTTGGCCCAACACTAAAAACCACTGGCCTCTGGCATGTGGTCCAGTGTAAACGCAGTCTCACATTGTTTGATGGCACCTGTGTTTATGAGGTAAATGTCAATTTGTATTTGAATATTTCAAAGGGCACCATAGCAATGGTAAGGGGCTTGGAGACAATTACCACCATTGCCTCAGTGAAACGGAGGCCTTCATTTGTTTACACACTTGCACACATTTTACTAAAACCTTGCTACACACACAACCTATCCTGCGATAATCATAGCGCTTGGTCACATTCATTGGAAGGTCTACGACTGTCCGGAGGATCGAGGGTTATGATAGTCGCAATTCAGCCAGGTTGATTAAATCAAGTCTAATAGGCCTACAATTTAGCAAGGGCGTCGATGGGTGGGGGACAGGGGGGACATGTCCCCCCCACTTTTTAGACTGGGGGGACATGTACCCCCCACTTTTTAGACTGGGGGGGAAAGCATATCAGATGTCCCCCCACTTTTTGATTGACTGTTCATTAGAAATATGCAACAAAATATGACAAAATATACACCATTTTCTTGATTTAATATTTCATTACAATTTTTGTTCAAATAAAAGAATAGCGAACAAACGGTGAAATGTTTTCTTCATTTTCATCTTTTGTTTTGATGGACCACGCGCAGAATGGTATTTTTGGCCTATTTCCGTTTCTATAATACAGACAATAGACGACAAGTTTCGTCCAAGACATGAATGCCAAAATCCTGCTTACATACCTTGTTAGCATTCAAGTTATGCGTCATTTGTGTATGCTATAATGTACGGTACACGATCCCTCCACAAAGGAAGTCTGTGTGTGCGCGCACATGCAAATGTGTTACATTTTCAAATTGTTACAATCGCACAACGCAAAAATTGTAGTAAAATCCATTAAAATAAATAGGAGCAGTTTGGGTCATGACAAGATTTGTCGAAGAAGCAGTATTTTGTTTTTTCGAAGAACTTCAAGCTGACACACGATAAACGCCGGACTCCCGAAGCATGTTTGTATTTGGTAGAATCTCGGTTTTACATAAGGGAAACCCAGGCCCAAACACCATTTCGGATGACGATTGTTAAATATCACCCCCTGTAACTCGCCTCCTGGTCAAACAAAAATAGGGAACAAGTGTAACACAGAATTAAATGTAAAAGTAATGGGGGTGCAAATAATGTAATATGTATTTTGTCAAGACTTGCTCGCCCGTCCCCCCTACTTTTCAGTAGCGATCGACGCCCTTGCAATTTAGTAATCAAATTACCTGTACTACATCATACAGATTTAGGCTGTCTATTGTGTGTACAGTCCCAACTCAAGGCACACTCATTCATTGTTGTGCTTGCAACTTGAAGGTTTATTTTGATGTTTTATTGTCATGCTTGCAACTTAAAGGTTTATTTTGATGTTTTCATTGTGTAATAAAAAAAGTCTGCAATAAGCCTAAGGATGCGCAGTGAAAATGCAGGAAATAGAACGACTGGAATGTTTTGTTTATCTCTACTCCAAGGAACTTATCTGGCTAGCTACATGTACAGTTGGCATGCATATTTCTTTAGTGTAGTATTCTGAGTGCTCATATTTTTGCATTATATGTGCAATTACATTCGAATCAGGCTGCAAGAAATGTAAATGTACAGTAACAAGTATATAAACTTCAACAAAAATACTTACAGCAAAAACACAGGCCTGGAGTTTCATCATTTAAAGGGCAAGGCCATTTTCATTTTGCAAAGGGCACTTCCATAAGAAAATCCTTGTCTATGGGAAACTTTTGAAGGAACACAAAGGTCTCTTAGGCCTCCATGTACATGTATTGTATGTAACAGACACTGTATAGGCCTAATGTAATCCCAGGCCTGGATTTTCAAAAATATAAGTATGTAAGAGGCCTAGATTTATTTACACTCAAGTCTTCTTCTGGATGCTTTGATTTTTTATTGTTATTTTGACTTTCTGTCATCTAGTCTTACATACATGGTGTAGGCCTACAGTTTGTTTTCATGAATTGTGATTGTGTATCATACAGTATAGTGACCCCAGCATGTCAAACAAGCTTGGTATACCACCACACTTTCTGTGGCACCTGCCACATTTAACAAGTCTCTGCTAAGGTTTAAAACCATCATGTACATGTAACGTTTTTTCACCCACTTTTTTTTTCAAGTTCTGAAAAATCATCTCAAGAGTACATCACCATGATCGCAGAGCATAATTGGATCAGCATTTTTTCGGGCCCTTCTTTTTCAGGTGGGCTCTGGACTCCACACCGTAAAGTTATCAGTCGCATAGCCCCCCCCCCCCAGCACCAACCTTAAATTTTCAAAGTTATATTAACACTGTACTGTACATAAAGAACCCTTTTGGTTATCATGGTGTTTAATGTGCAAGCCACAGGATCAGCTCATAATTTACACAGTAAGAACAATCAGAATTCTTAACCTTTCACTTCAGTTTACTTGTTGTATGTTATGACAACTACCATTGTTGTAGCTGTGGCACTTACAATGTCCCTGTAATGAAATCTTTAATATTTGTTAAATTGTGACCTTTTTGAACTCTCGACCTTAGGAAATTGTTGAAATCACACTGAATCCTGCTATCACTTAGTGTTTGTTCTTTGTGTACACCCATGCATGTTGTTTGGCAGTGATAATATTGTGATCGGTTGCTAATTTTGTCAAGCCTGTACTTGTAGTTTGGAAATGTTTACAGAAATGAAACTTGATTCTTTATAGACTCAGGTTACCCCATGGATTTTTTTCATCAATTTCATACTTTAAAGCTAATGTTAATGCAGAAATTGCAACCGGTGATTTCTTTGTTAACCCTACATGTAGCAATGCCCTGTACTTGGGTAATCCCATGCACACTAAAATGTATTTGTATACAAATTAATAGGCCTAAATAAAATGTTTTTAGAAATTGCAAAACAATATTTTCTAGAAACAACTGCAGTCAAAGGCATCACAAGCTCAAAGCTGACTTCCTAAACTTTGTTTTGATTGCAATTTGAACTCTCACAAAGGTCATGTTTTTTTTAAAAAGGTCATTCTATGTATGTGTTTTTGATCCAGGCCGTAAGATAGTTCTGATTTAATCGGCCTTTTATTGTTCTGGGACCCTGTTACGGTTAAAAGTTAATAATGAGTTGGGACTTGCATTGTAATGGCACTAAAAAAAAGTAAACTTTCTTGGCTCATCTGGCTGGTGACTTATTTCTGCTAAGCAGGATTGTGCAACTAGGCTTGTGCTTATCAGCGTTATATTCCAGTTTGAGACTGACTCTATTTTAGACTCCTTATTGGAAAAATATCCATATTTCTTTGTCAATGGCAACCCTTTATATAGAAGACCCCACCCCCAGAGAGTAAAAGTGCATACCTGACATGCCTGAGTGAATTTTCTATAAAAGCTCTAGAAATCACATGAATGTCAAATTTCTATAGGGTATTGATGCCAATTTCACTAGTAAATAAAACCCAAAGCCAAATATAACTACTCTTTCTAAGCAGCAGAAATAACCAGTATACTAATATTATTGATGTGGTACGCCCCCTAACATGATGATTGTCATACCAGCGTCTGATTATTTACATGTACGCATGAGATCTCAAGTTTAAGTACAGAGCAGAGGTCACAGCCTAGAATTTAACCCCAAGAAATACTTTAAAAAATTAGGAATACAATGTAGGTTTGTATTGACACCATGTGAGTGCTCTCCTTTGAATACGTGGTTCTGATCAACTTATTAACTGACCAATTTAAACCAATTAAGACCAATTTTTATTATCTAGTTATTCTACATGTACACCTAGATTCAAGTCTTTTAGCAGGCCATTTAATATCCAGCCATGGGTGAAAGAAGTTAATTTTGATGTTGACTTGGAGGTCTTACAAGAACAGTGATTGTGGCCTTGTGGTCTGGAGCATCAAACTCAAGTTTGAGTGGCTAATTAAGTCATCAGAGTATGAGTTCCAATCGGGGTTTAGTTCCAATCGTGGTTTAGTGCAACTTGTGTTCTTGAACAAGACACTTGCTTCTGATCACCTAGCCTTTTGTCAAGGCCACCGTGGCTTGGACAGCTTTGTAAACAGTGGAGCGACTGGAACGAGAGACAACGCGCGCGAGCCGAGTGGCGAAGCCACGAGGGCCTTTTCCAACTTGTTTGCGTTTTTTTAAATGAATTATTCATGAAGTATGAAACGTGCGTTATGCACTTCTGATTGGTTTGGACTTTTGCTACCGTTTCGGGTAGCAAAAGTTGAGATTATAAAGAAACACATAAGAAACCGCAAACAAGTTGGAAAAGGCCCTCGTGGCTTCGCCACTCGTGTGCGTGGTGGTCTCCCATTTCAGTCGCTTGGGATCGCAGCTCTACAAAGCTGTTCAAGCCACGAAGGCCTTGACAAAAGGCTACTGATCACCCAGAAGTAAATGGGTTTCTGCGAGGGTAGGGATTGTTGATAAGAATGATTAGCAAATTGTTTGCACTCTTGGTTGCCGGTCCTGCATACTCCCAAGGAGTTGAGATGGTTTCAGGAATGTTTAAGGCCCAATGAAGAGGGGGTAGTAACAGTGTAACTGTAAGGTGCTTTGATAGGCCCCTACAATATTTAAAAGCACCTGATAAAGTCCTATTATTGTTATTAGTCTTTGGGTGAACAAGACACTTGACTACATACAGTACAATGTAGAACAGGATTTGAACCTGCGTTCATAGGGCTAGATAATGGGAAGCCCAGTTTGTAGAGCGCTGGCATGTTAATTTGAAGGTCGAAAGTTCAAATCTCATTCTGATAAATTTTTATTTATTTACGTACCCATTAAGTTTCCCTTGTGATCAATTAAGTGATATTTTGTATTAATGTTCAATAATTGTGTAAGCAAAAAAATAATAATAATTAATGGCAAACCATATCCAAGGACATTTCTTTGTTACACTTTGTTTCAATCTCAATTCATTCCAAACTGACAAATTTGTTGATGTGTAAATCTTGTTTTTGTTTTTGTTTACAGAGCTGAGAAGACAGAGGTATTGAATGATGACCTGCAACAGGTACATACAATTCATGTTTTAAATACATGTAGGCCTATACTGCAAAGTGAATTGGCAATTCAGACATTGTTGATTTAAATATTACTCTTTCTGCACTGCTTTATCATTGTTGTTATTGTGTAATGCATGTAGTGTATGAACAATGACAGTGATTGTTACACTGCTTGTAATCAGGAAGTCCAATGATTTTATCTACAGTAAGAATGCACTCTACAGTACCTACCATGTCATGCATGTATGAAACATCAAACAAGATTGTCATTGTGTATTCGATGCATGTGCAGTGTAGAAATAATAATAATAATAATAATAATACGGGAAATTTATATAGCGCATAATGCAGAAGCCTCTATGCGCAACACAAAAACAAAAACATTGAAAAGAATATTATTTTAAAAAGCAAGTTACACAAATAAAGATTCAAACAAATGAGTTTTTAAAAGTCCCTTGAAAATCTGAAGAGAGCCAGCTTGGCGAATATTAAGAGGTAAGTCATTCCATAATGAAAGTGCAATGAAGTTGAAGGCTCTTTGACCATAAAATTTTGTGGAAAAAGTAGTTTGCGTGAGTAGGGATTGGCCAGCAGATCGGAGAGGACGAACAGGAATATATTTATGGAGAAGATCAGATATATAGTCAGGGGATAAGCCATGAAGAGCTTTGAAAGTGAGAAGATTTAACTTATAAACGATACGCAGTTTGATCGGGAGCCAGTGGAGTTCTTGTAAGATGGGAGTAATATGTTGGGAACGAGGTGTGCGAGAGACGAGGCGAGCAGCGGTGTTCTGAACTCGTTGAATTTTAGAAAGTTCTCTATCTGACAGACCAATTAGAAGGGAATTTTTAGTGCCATGGACTGTTAATCTCTTCACGTTGGTATTTATTTATTTTGTCCGTGCCCATCCAGCAGTTTTAATTTTCAGAACCTCCTTGAGCTTCTTGAGTAATTGATTTTTTAGAAAATATCGTTTCCACAATGAAACAAGGAAACACAACAAAGGTTGTCATACTTAGTTTGGGATTTGATGTTGTTGTGTGAGAAAATTTAGTAGGCACTCACTGTGATGCAGAACCTCTGCCGTAAGCAACAGCTGAAAGTCTGCCACGGTATTTATGCTGGAATCTCGGAATGCTTAGACTTGCCTCCCATAAAGCCAAATGTTATGATGAACAGTGGTGGCAACTGCCTGTCCTTTCTTGTTTACCGCATTTTTACAAGACAAAGATTTGGAATCGGGTATTACACAACAACCCCCCCCCCCCCCCAAAAAAAAAGGGAATTTACAAGGCATGGTAAAATTCCAGAACCTGTTGTCCCTCTTTAGCCCTTTTCACACTACACTTTAATCCGGAGAATCTCGGTGTTAAGGACAAAATTAACACGGAGATTCTCCGGATTAAGTGGAGCGTTCACACTACACTTTTTAGGGCAAAAAATTGTCCGGATTAACGGACCCAAAACTGGCTTAATCCGGGTAAAACTTAACCCTGCCCATGACTAGGGTTAACCCACCAATCTCGGTGTTAAAAGACAACTCACCGCAAATTCTCCGGATTAAATTTCAAGTATGAACCCGGCTGGGTTATTTGTCGTGACGGCGACTGGTTGAGACTTGTCAACAACCTTTCAGTACTGGAAGACAGACTCCCTTGTTTTACAGGTTTCTGGTTGTATGCTATAGCAAGAGTTATATTTACTGCAGTAATATTCCAATTATTTGCTTTCAATTTTGCTATCACGATGTCGACCGCCGCAAAACGCACCAAAAACTGCTGGTGTTTAAAACAAACTCCACAACGAACGACGTGCGCGAATTGAATTGCTGCACTGCTGGCAGATAAACGGTGTCTGTTTGCCGCCGCATCACACACACATGAAGCGTTAGATAAGCTGCGGAACCAGTTTCTACAAAAGCAACTGTAGAATGTATGCTGTACAAGGTGCTGTGCTACACGTGTCGGTGTAGGCAAATCCTGAGTGCGATAGATTATGGGATTGGTTCCTAAATGTAAGGACAAAAAAGCGTGCGAATTTGTTGCCATCATCAGTCACTTTTAACCGCGCGGCAGTCAGAACATCTTAAGTTTTTATTTAATATCATGAAACATTGTTTGTAATATTCGGAGACGGGTAAAAAATTCTCCGTATTAAAAATGTGTTGTGTGAACACGTGCTACGCTGCTCCGTGTTAGTGCGGAACTGGGTTAACTTATTCTCTGGGTTAAATACTGTAGTGTGAAAGGAAACTCCGGATCAGTTTTAATCTGTGTAACAAACTTTGACACGGGTCGCAACTTACACGGATCAAAGGTGTAGTGTGAAAAGGGCTTTTGTACGGGTGAAATGAAGCGTATCACAGTTTACATAGTTACCTGCCTCGAAATGTTGCACACTGGAAAAAGTGAAAGTGGATCAAACTGTCGGCCATCCGTCTGTCAGCAAAACATTGAGGAAAATCTAAAATTGTTCCGAGCATTTAAAAATTGCCCACTGATAGTATGTCAAAAAAGAATTGCAGATAAAGAGGTCATTCGACAAGAAGTGGGTAAATAATTAACAAAGTTGTTTTCATAACTATTACATAAAGGGAGGCTTGCATATTTTGTGCACATTACATACGTGTGTTATGTAACTTTTCCGTAATTTTACTCTTTATTTAAATAGAAAATTGATTTTATGCTGACCTGAGTAAAAAATTTACTCCGGCACGTTAAACCGGAGGTTGTTGGTTCAAATCCCGCTCTAGTCAATTTTCTTTGTTCAACCCAAAATCATTTAAAAAATTTACTGTGTAAGTAGTGCATGAATTTTTATCAAGATTTGGTTATTGTAATTGAAAGTATTTCTCCTTTTTGATATTTTTTTATTTGTTAGTGTGAGAAAAAAGTGGACTTTATCAAGGATGCTTGTCAGAAGACAGTGAAGAAGCTAGGAGCTTGTCTTCAGGGAACAGGCCAAGACGTGGAGAAGAGAACGGTAATGATTACACTTTCTGTCAGATTTTAGATTAACTACAAATTCAACTTGACCTTGTAACAATAATGTTATGTCACCGAAGTTGCAAGAAAAAACTGTGTACTTTCAGATGCTTGAAAAAGGCATCATGCCTAAAGCCTTTCTCAGATTCAAATTTTTGGGGTGAAAAATTACATCTTTCTCTAAAACTACACCACTTCAAAGGGGGGGGGGGGGTTGTTGTTTCTAACTGTGTCTTACAATATCAACAGCTCTCCAGTGATTTTTACCAAGTAAGTTTTTATGGTCATTAACTTGTGGAGTAATTACCAAAAGTATACCCGGCCATTAAGTTCTCTTAAATATTAAATTATGTAGCCCAGATCATACTTCAATTTCCCTCAATTGGAAAGACTTCCTCGGATCTAAGCTCTGGTGTTCTATAGCAACAGAGTGTGGGTTTGATACCTGGTCTTGACACTCTTGCCCTTGAGCAAGGCACATTGCTTCAGAATTTTGTTTGAAAAGTAGTGCATTCTGCTCTACCAGCCAGGCTTCTAGTGGATGATACCCATGCCTGCATGTACATCCTTATAATGGACTGTAAAGGGGGTTACCCTGTTTCAGCCCCAGGAGTAGGTGGCAACGTCCCCATGGTGACAGTCGATTTGGGTTGACAGCCTAAATTAGTTGAGTCTAGCCCTTGCCTTTAAGTGGCTGACCGGCCTTGTGGTGTTAGGCGATTTCTCGTTTAAAAAAAGGAGGAAAACAAAGAAGTGTAAACTGTTAAAGCCTTGAATCCTTCAATATTATTCAGTTTACACAGATAACATTATGTTTCATGACAGGAGAGAGTGAATGCATCTATTGGGCTCTGCATGTTTGTTATTATGATAGTTACATTAAGATCAATTAAATGGGCACTGTATGTTGTCATGATCAAAGCAGGCTAGTGGCCGTACATGGAATTATGAACTCTCAACCAGTTCTTGCACGTGCGCGCCCTACTTCTGTATCATCTATAGAGCGCACGTGTGCGCCCTACTTCTGTATCGTCTATGGAGCGCACGTGCGCGCATGCTAGGTAACTCAGTGAGAGTTCATACTCCATGTACAGCCACGGGCTTGTTTTGATCATGGCGACAGTGCCCATTTTAGGAATGGGAGAGAACTTTCCACGTGGTGGAGTTGATGTCAGTCTTTGATGGTTGTTGTGTGATGATTAAATGGTGAGACTGATGACTTGTCTATAATTTTGAAGTAACCATGAAGATCAAACTACTTGTAATACTTTGGCATCATGGTCTTTAATACAATTTCATGTTACTCATGATCTGAAACTTTAATACTGTAGAAGAGTGAATGTTTTTCCCTGATGACTCCCTGCTTTATTTGCTGATATTTGTGGCTTTGTTGAAACCAATAGAGACAAATTTGACCGGTGCTACTAGTTTGAAAAGTATAAAGTTTGTACAGTTGTTTTACACAGTGTTACTTGTATGATTTCCTAATCCGAATGTAAAACTGAAAGTTGTTCCAAGAAACTGATGCATTTGCATGCGTACATGTCCCTAAACAGAAAGAGGATGGATTTTTGTGATAAGATTCCCACATCCTCCATTATTTGTGCCAAACAAAGGTCAGGCATCATACATTGTCATTGGAAGTTTATTCTTTGTAAAGTAGACACATATTCATGTATGCTGTTCTTAATTTGCATCAAGTTTGTGAGTTTAACCTTTTCTCTATAATGGTCACTGCGTGACACCATCACAAACAAATCACACAGTTACATCGACGGGCACTTTTCAAGTGACCGTTTGATATTTGTGTGTAATACATTTTTTGTTTTGAACACAATTACATTACTTTTAAATCGCCTAAACCATTAAATATAGACCCTTGTGACTAAATAAAATAAATTCTAGCCAAATTTTCTTTGAAAGTATAGCCCACATGTGTCTCTATTTATAGCTATATTACCAAAAGGGTTCATTTCACCTACTTAGTGGCTATTACTATAGACAATGCTAAGTAATTGCTGTACAATTCCTTAATGGATTTTGTTTAGTGAAAAACAACCCCAATGGTAACAAGACAATTGGCATGCTATTTGGCTATAGGTGTAGTTGGGGAACTTGGAATTTTTTAGAGGAAAAAAATAAAATAATGGGTACTGACTGGTTGATTAAAAACGTACACTTGATTAGTGTCCAATGTCATCATGCAAGGTTAACCTAGATCTACATTCATTCTGTATTCATGGTATTGGGATACAGTTTTTAAAAAAACACAGCACAAAGTCTTGCACTCTTGCTGTGCCTGGAACTTTCCTCTATTTTGACCTTTTATTTGCATGTGTAATGTACATGGGTTAACTGTGCATTTGTTCTGATGCTGTGTACAACACGTACATGGAACCTCTATACCTCCGCTTAATTTTAACAGATCAATGGGGCTGGGAAAGGTGGGAGGGAGGGGGCTTAATTTTCAAAAACTTAATGATCAAGAAGTGTGTACATGTAGGTAATATGATGATTTCATTTGAAATGTCATAATTAAGATTACTTCTTGACAACAGAATTTCCACAATCTAATACCTAATGTTTAAAAAATAAGAACTTGTTAGAGTACGTGTTGTAACGATATAGGCCTACTTAGTTTTTATTTTGATTATATCTTGGAGACTTGGTATTGCCCTGTGATAACCATGTTCTATACTACATGTATGTAAGAAGTCTCTAAAGAGCTGTGTACAGCCTTGGCATGTTGGCACTGCATGGGTATGGGTAGTATTTCAACTCAAGAAAACTGGGTTTTTTTTACTCTCCGTCTTTTTCTTTTCTTGAAATATCTTCCTGTTCTAACATGAAACTAAAATAGTCTGGAACAAAAAGAGGCCTTCCTGATACATGTACAAGGAAAAGGACTGCCAGATAATGACAAGGAAATAGCTAAAAATCATCTTACAATACATGTAGATAAATAAATAAACCTGCATGTAGTTTCATGTACAGGGAGTTTGGGTTGAAAGAAATCAAGATTTGAGAGTTCAATGAACTACAGTAGGCTGTAATTTTAATACCTAACATGATTACATTACTTGTAATTTGTTTTCCCCGTTTTATGTACTTCGTATTTTGATTGTAATAGCGGCGGCGGCGCTATAGTATCTCATAGTGCGGTTGATCTTGACAATTTGTTGTAGCAATTGGGCATGGGTGTATATGGAGGCTGAGGAAGCCATGGCCTCTGGTGCCCCTGGTCTTGGCCTTGGTGCCCGTTCAAAATTTTCCCATAAGCTTTTCCAATGGAAGTGCCCTTTGCAAAATGAAAATGGCCTTGCCCTCCCAAAAATGAGCCATGTGAAGTTCAAACACAAGACTGTCTACACATGTGAAATGTAGGATACTGGCGTATGTGGAAAACTATGGGAAGCCATGAATACAAAGCAAAAACAGATACAGTACAGGTTTCACAACTATTCAAAAATAGTGTTGAATTTGTAACAAAGCAACCAATCATTTGTTTTTATTGAAAGTTTGCAGAAATGTTGAATTTGTTCACAGTATCTGTTAACACGATTGAATGGTTTGCTAACATTCGGCTGTCGATCCTTGCCAACCACCACAGTTTGTTTATCAACAATAGAAATTAGGTCTATACGTTCATTGTCAAAGACTCACATTTGCTGGCATAAGGCCAAATAAAAATAAATACCAGTTGATCGTCCTGATTTTTCCAAAAAGAGGAGGATGAGGGCCTTTTTATTTGTTATTTTAATTTTTTTTTCCAAGATGGCCACCAAGTATTTCAATTCCAATAGGCCACCAATTCTTCAGTTTGAAATCACCGCTAACTTTCTTTATACACATGTATCTATTTGTTGCATGAGGTAAGTTTACATCAAAAATTTAAAAAATTTATGTCAAGGGTGGATTAAAAATACAAACAAATATTGTGTTTTTTAGGAAAAATCGAGAAAAAAAAGAAAAAGAAAAAAAAAAGGATGCGGCCTCAAAAAAGGATGCGGGCGGGGACGATCAACTGGTATTTTTGTTTACTTGGCCTAATACATTTTACAGTGTATTACGTGTACACATACATTTTCTACATGATTTATAAACAGTGGATGAAAGTTCAATATCCATTGTAGATGTTTTCTTACCCTGTGCTATCACTATCAGTGTCAAGGTCATTCAGTGTTTACATGTATTTGTGTAGGTTTATGTATGTTGCTGATACATTTTACATAGCACATTTGTAAACAGTGAAAGCCCTGTATACATTCTTGTATGCAGTTTTGTCTCTGCACCTGTTTCCCCCCCCCCCCCCCCCCCCCGAAATATTCCAGTAAAAATTTACATTTTCCTCATATATACAAATGTAGAGGTGCCCTTTACTAAGGAAAAAATGCCTTGCTTTTACAAGTGAAGTATCAGGCCTGATGTGGTACACAATGTATAATAGGATACACAATTCAGGACAATAGACAATATTGAGACCAAGACATGCTTTGATAAAACTGTACTCCTTTAATTAAGGCCAAATTTAAAAAAATACCAGTTGATCGTCCTGATTTTTCCAAAAAGAGGAGGATGAGGGCCTTTTTATTTTTTATTTATAATTTTTTTTCCAAGATGGCCACCAAGTATTTCAATTCAAACAGGCCACCAATTCTTCAGTTTGAAATCACTGCAAACTTTCTTTATATCTATTTGTTGCATGAGGTAAGTTTACATCAAAAATTAATGTCAAGGGTGGATTAAAAATACAAACAATTTTGATTAAAAATACAAACTTTTTTTTTTTTTTTTTTTTTTAAAGGAAAAATCTGGAAAAAAGAAAAAAAAGATGCGGCCTCAAAAAAGGATGCGGGCGGGGACGATCAACTGGTATTTTTGTTTACTTGGCCTAACATAACTTGTGGTTTGCTCTCTGTAAATTAATGAGAGCTTTTCCATTTATGTTCTGCACTCTGTTATGGTTAAGGGTATATTGTGTATTTCTTGCATGAATAGTTCACTATACATTTAGTAACTATGTTACAGCACTGTGTAGTATTCCCCACTTCGGGATTACTGTGCTGTGGAGAACAAATCCACAGGGGCTGTGTGTCGGGATTGAACTTATGACCTTGCATCAAGTGTAGATTTTCAAACCATCTTAACTCCTGAAGTTGTGTACCATCTTTGTTGGTCTTTTATCCTCTGTTGAATGACCAGGGGCCATTTTACAAAGAGTTAAGATTGATCTTAACTGTGTACTGCTAAGCAAAGTGTGATGTCACAATACAGATCGCTACGGTAATAGTAACAACTCATCTTAAGATGAGTCTTTAACCCTAAAGAACCCAAGTCCTACAATATCCTCATTGCCAAAGTGCAGGATTGCGAAGGATTTGGGCTATTAGGGATCTGCAACACAGGAGGATTTCGAAGGGTTTGGGCTAAAATGAGTTTTTGTTAGGGTAGGATTTTGCAGGACTTGGGCTATCGGGCTGTTTTTACATAGGAGGATTTTGAAGGTTTTAGGTATTATGCAGCTTAGCCAAAATAGGATTCTGAAGGTTTTGGGCTTTTAGGGGTGGAGATTGTAATAAAGCCGACATATTTTTTTGGTTTGATTATTGGCAACTAAAGTGTTTCTGTTTGCTTGGTCAGTGCTGTTGGATGTTTATTGTGGTTTATTGTACATGTACATGTATCACCACCACACACCATTGTAATGTTTGGAATGTTTGGAATTTAGGGCATTGTCCTAGCCATTGTCCTAGCCATTGTCCTAGCCATAATACAGCACGTTTGGAATGTTTGGAATTTAGGGCATTGTCCTAGCCATTGTCCTAGCCATTGTCCTAGCCATAATACAGCACGTTTGGAATGTTTGGAATTTAGGGCATTGTCCTAGCCATTGTCCTAGCCATTGTCCTAGCCATAATACAGCACGTTTGGAATGTTTGGAATTTAGGGCATTGTCCTAGCCATTGTCCTAGCCATTGTCCTAGCCATAATACAGCACAGGCACTTCCATTTCTTTGAGGGTAATGTTATGTAATATTCTAAATTGATTTCAATAACAATAAGTCGATTTCAATAACAATAAGCCAAATTAAGTCAGATATATAGGTCAATGGGTATCAACAATATGAAAGTTGAATTGCTTTTAATATCAATGAAGAATTATGTAATAACTAAGTGCTGATTTCCTATAAATATCAGTGTAGATTGCTACTCCTCCCCTACTTGTCTGTTTTCCCTCGTTTCTTCTCTGCTGTCTGTTTGGAGCGCTCATTGGACGTGCTGGTGTCTACTTCAGACAACCTTTTAGCAATCATGTCATCGAGAGAAGCAAGAGCATTGCAACAGTCTTTAACTCAAGAGGAGTCTTATGTTTTCACAAGATCTGCCATGGGGAAAGGAACACCAAGAAAAGGTGTGAGCAAAAAGAAAGGAAGGGGAAAAGAACCTCTACCAAAGGAGAAAGATGAAGGTTTTTTGCGGCGTCAGGCTGATGCCCAAAAGCAGGAGCTGAGAAGTGTGGTATACACGAGTGCCAAAGCTGCTGGTGTCCACTTTGGGAAAAAATACAGAGCAGTTGTCAGCTCCTCTGAGAGTGATGAGGAGTATATAGATCAGGCGGTAGAAGAAATGATGGCAGAAGACCAGTGTGCCGAGTCATCACGGCAGACTGACAGCAGTGTTGGCAGTGACTGGTTTGATGGAAGTCATGATGAGGATGACTTACATGTAGCTGAAGAAAGTGATGGTGAGCATGATGTTGGTGATGATCCTTGCCACGATGATTGGGGTGATGGAGATGGGGAAGATCCCGACGTCGCTGATTCGGATGATGAAGAAGACTACAAGGCCGATAAAGACGAAGAGGATGAACAGGATGACAGTGACATCCCCGAGCCAGCCCCGAAGACAAGAAAGAGACATCTGGCACCAAAGGAAAATATCAAAAGAAGAAGAAGAAGAAGAGTGGTAGAGCCGGAGTCAGACAACGACCCAGAGCCTCCCATCGCTCAAGCACGCAACTACCCCCCAGATGACCATGGCTGGACAAGATCTTTGCAGAATGTGATGGTGCGGTCGTTCATAGTGAAAAACCCGCTAGGTGCATCATTCACACGCTCGAGCTCAGCCATCAAATATTTTTTCCAGTTTTTTCCCCTGAGTTTGCTGCTGCTGATCGTTAAGTGGACCAACCTAAAGATGAGGGAAGCTGGGACAAAAACGACCAACCTAGCGGAGATTCGGGCATGGTTCGGAATACACATTCTGATGGGGCTGATAAAGCAGGCAAACTACAGAAACTACTGGTCGACCCACCCAGGACTCCGGAACAATCTCATCTCCTCAACCATGTCCAGGAACCGGTTCAACACAATAAACACCTATCTTGCTTGCAACGACCCCGACAAAGACCCTTCATACTATGATAAGGCACACCAATACAAATACAAGAAAAGGCACCCCCTCTACCCACTGGAGCCGATATGGGAGCGTGTGAGGCAGCAATGCCTCCACAAGTATAATGCAGCTCGAAATTTGACCATCGATGAAGCCATGATCAAGTACCGAGGGTTCAAGTCAGCAGTGAAGAAGTTCTTCATGCCTCTGAAACCGATCCGGGCTGGTTTCAAAATCTATGTTCTTGCCGAGTCCATAACTGGTGCCGTCCTCAACTTCATTGTCCATCCATGGAGTAACAAGCCGACAAAGATGACAGCAATAGCCATGAAAGTTGCAAAGCACCATCTTGGGCGCTACCACAATATTTATACAGATAGGCTGTATACATCAGTGCCACTCGCTGAACTGCTCTTAACAAAAAAAACCTACCTCACCGGCGCAGTGAAGAGCAACAGTAGAGGACTTCCTAAAGATCTAACCAACTCCAACAAAAATCCAAACAAACAGCGCATGAAAAACATGACCAAAGTTCCTCGTGGCACTTTCTATAGCCGGCAGAATGGCCAGATGGTGGTAACAGCGTGGAAGGACAGCCGGGTCATGCTGACACTGTCTACATCACATCAAGGCTGGCGTGACCCGGATGTCCACACCCTCAACCGCAAGATACCAGATGACATCACTGCCCGAAGAGTAACCAAGACAATTGCTGCCCCCCCTCAGGTATGTATTTTCCTTGTAATTTTTTTTTATCAGATGCTATCTTTACATTGAATTGTGTGCTGTATTTATATTGGAAGTTTTTAAAAAATTTCCTTTTTTTTCATCCTCAGGTGTGTGACTACACCAAGTACATGGGCGGAGTAGACAGAAGCGACCAACTCCGTGCCTATCACACGTGTTCAAGAAAGTCTCAGTATTGGTGGAAAAAAATCCTCTACTTTCTACTGGATATTGCAAGGGTCAATGCCTATATTGCCTACAAGCAGCATCACCACATTGATACTCAGTCAACTGAGGACAGTGATGTCAGTGATGTGCCAGCACCATCAAAGCCCCTCACACACAGCCAATTCGTCCTGTCTTTGGCCATGGACTTTATTGATGGCTATGCCGACGGCTCAAGCCACCGTCAGAGCAAGGCATCTTTACCCGTCGCTCATCACAATATAGGTGGCCACATCTCGTCAAAGATGCCAGGGCTCTACCCCAAAAGATGTAGATGGTGCATCAGTCACAACGGGGTCACTGCATCAGGACGAATAAAGACAACTAGATTCGGATGCAAGCAGTGCATGCTTAACCTATGTCCTGGAACTTGCTTCATCAAATTCCATGAGCATGCCAGCAAGGCCATGACTGACTCATCATCAGCAGCAGACACCAGCACGTCCAATGAGCGCTCCAAACAGACATCAGAGAAGAAACGAGGGAAAACAGACAAGAAAGAGAAGAAGAAGAAGAACAGTCAGAAAGAGAAAAAACAGAGGATGGAAAAAGAGAAGGAGTGAGAGACGAAGAACAGATAGAAGGCCAAGAGCAAGAAGTAGGAGGAAGAAGGGTTAAAAAGAACCCCCCAAAATAAAATAAAAACCAAAAAATAAAACATAAAACACAGAAAAGGCAATGATGACATCAGGATATTTTGCAATCCGAGTGGGCGAACTGGTGGTACGAACTCCACTATAAAAATATCTGTTGACTGAGCCCCCCAAAAAAAGAAGAAGAAACAAAAACACATAATTGATCAAATATCATACACCAAGGGCCCCAGCATAGCACCTAAAGTAAATCACAAAGTTGACACCCTAACTTCTGTCTCAAAAGGATTTTGAAGGATTTGGGCTAATATGTATACTTACAATAAGTTGAAGGATATCGAAGGATTTGGGCACTTTAGGTTTATGACAACTTTAATCTGAAGGATATCGAAGGATTTGGGCAGTATGTCTACCCAAGGGCCTAGTCTGTTAGGGTTAAGTGAGCATTTGTGAAATCGACCTGAGACATGTTAAAAAGTCTCTATAGCCTGGGAGACAGCTTTCTTAACTTTGACTGGTAACATGTCCCTAAGGCTCTGTAGAATTGGTATCTGGACAACATGGGGCAATACATTTATTTTAGTATAACTTGAACCAACTTATAACAAAAATGTTTGTCCTCGTTACGTAGGCCTACGTATAAATCTTAAATCTTGAAGATTTATCTCCTCCAGTTTCTTAAATACTCTGTCATTTACCTTTTTTTCAACCACAATCCTCATGTGCCTTTGAATGTACACAGACAAAAGTACATACATGACAACATGTCATTTTTTATTACTATCCCATGTTCCCTTCAAATGTCACACTTTGGTGCCCATAATTAGTGTGGAATTGCCCATATTATGTAAAAGTCTCCTAGCCTCTTGACAAATATTTGTTATAACAAAATATTTGTCATAACAAATATTTGACTAAATTCTTTTTTTGTTCACATTCTGGGAGGCTAGCCATAAAACTTTAGATATTCCTATTTCCTAAACATGTAAAATGTGAAACTGCACGGTGGGGAAGCAATCATGTGTAAGGTTTGTGCTCTATAGACGATGTGACCTCTGTTTACATTCAAACCGCCCTCTGTTGACAAGTCTGTTGTCCAAGTCATGTTCCGCCGGGCAAAAAGACGCGTAGTCATGGTAATATTGCGTGTACTTTCTAGCTGGCTGTCAAGTACACAAAGGTTTTGCCCGGCGACATGCGCGCGCATCATGTTATGATTTTCAAATGACGTCAGAGGTCACATCGTCTATAGCACCATGCATGCACCATGCATGCACCATGTTACCATCAACTCTAATCTATAGCAGTCAAGGTACTCTACAACAGGAGGGTCATATGAATAACTTTCCTGGATTAACATCAGTTGATCAAATGAATATTTTTTTCTATAAGTCATTGCTCTTCCATTGGGATGGTCGGCAGCTGGCCAAGTCAGCCCAGGCTGTTCTAGTTCCTTATGTTGAATAAGAAATTATCATTAACAGCATTAGAATGACATACGTAGAACAAAACGTAGATGAAATGCTTCTAGTGTTGATTCCACTCTCCCTTAAATCACTGAGAAAGTTAAATCCATTGTATGTATCAATGAGGAGAGACCTACGCAAAAATGTTTGCCATTCCTAAATATAATTCTTACTAACTTTGTTTTTATGAAATAAAATTGCAAATGGAAATAAAACCGACAAGGATGCAAGCATAGTGTTAGCCAGAGGGGTGTCTGGGTGTCTTTTGGACACCCTGTTTTAAATTTGGACACCCTGTTTCATCTGTCATTTACATGTAAATGTATTGTAAGTGAACAATTTGGACACCCAGTTTTTAAATTTCCAGCAGATTTGGACACCCTTTTACCAAATCCTGGCTAAAACCTTGGATGCAAGTACTACTTCTTATTTTAAGAAGAGCTCAAACACTTGTTAATGAATCTGCACCAGTGTCAGATTGTTTTTGAGTTGTCGCCAACAATTTTAGTTAATTAAGGAAATACTGTAATTGAGGAAATTTTGGTAAACCAATTAGGAGTACATGTATGTTTGACATCACCAAAGACACTCAGTAATTTACAAAGACAGATTGATTGTATGTAGAAATCTTGGCAAAGCTTTGGTATTCAACGTAGTGCAGGAACATTGTGTGAACGCTCATTCCTTCAGTTAATGCACAAATATAACATCTGGTAAATGTGGCTTAATTTGTGAGGAATAATGAGACCACAGGCCAGACTTTGAAGACAGATGTAATATTTATGATTGTAAACCTATTGGTTTCTAAGTCAATTAAAGCACGCAGCCAACATTTGTACAACTGTAACTGTCAAAGACCGGTACCGCACTTTGTGTTACAACCCAACATACACTTGAAATAACAAACCTGTGAAAGTTTAAGCTAAATCGGTCTTCGTAGTCATGAAAAAACAGTGAAAACCCCCAATGTTTTCACTGTTTTCAAACATCGGATTTTATCACGCGTCATAAAGACTATATTGTTTTACTCATTTCCTAAAGACTATAGCATTTCAAGCAAAACTATTTCATTATTTTAAATAATGCATTGAAATTGCCTCCTATGGTAAATAAAAGTGGATTGATTCAATTTTTTGCTTTCATGCACGTTGCTACCTACTCGTAGTATTGTCATGGCTGAGTGGTCAAGCACACTTGACTCGGGCTCTGGGCCCAATTTCATAGAGCTGCTTAAGCACAAAAAGTAGCTAAGCACAACAATATTTTGCTTACCAGAATAAGGTTACCAACCAAACTACCATGTCACATGTACAATTTGTGACTGGTATCCTGCTCATTTCTGCTTAGCAGACAATTGTTAAGCAATATTTTCTGCTTAAGCAGCTCCATGAAATTGGACCCTGGTGTTTTTGAGTGTGGGTTTGAGTCCAAGTCTTGCATCTTTTTTCCTTAAATGGAGAGTACATGTACCTTTGGTAATTATTCCAAAAATTAATGACCATACGGAGTTACTCAGTAAGAGAAACTGCAGCTGTTGATAATAATTATATAATACAACTTTGAGAAACAATTCCCTTCAAAGGAACAGGGTTTGAGAGAAGGGTTTCAAAAACATTTCTTTCTCAGAAGCATTTCTGCGTGAAATGTTTCTCAGATTGTGTATTCAAATTACAGATTAATCTTCCTTCGTGGGCATAACCGCTCCAGATTTTCGGCAATATTATGTCAAAAACTCTTCCACCTTTTGAAATGAAATTTTTACAGGTTACTTGTATTGTATTTAACTAATACAATTATATCTGCATGTATCGAACAATTCCAAAAGAACTGTCTATTGTTATTAGGATACTGAGCATTGTAAAGTTGAAGTTACGGAGAATAATTTGTCCTTTTTATATTGTTTCAGAGGAAGCTTCCTCATACTGTATTGGGACAGAGTATGATGGATTCCAGCCAAGCATTGGGAGAAACTTCTGTCTTTGGGTAAGCATGTCAAATATTTAGCTCTAAGCTTAGTTAGTGTTATAGCAGCTGTTATAGAGTTGTCAAAATTTAAAGGAAACCTAACGTTGCATTGCAATCGAAGACATTACTTGGCCTGTTGGGGTTCGATTCCCAGTCATGACATTTCTTGGCCTGTTGGGGTTCGATTCCCAGTCATGACATTTGTGTCCTATAGAAAAACATTTAACCATAGTTAGTTCTCTGAGCCCAGGTGTATGAATGGGAATCTTTGAAGGTTGACATGTCATTATGTTGGAATAACCTTTTAGTGCTAATATTTTTAAGCAGCTTGAGGTTGTACACTCCCGAGGAAGTTGATAAAGTTTGTGGGTTGGTTAAAGTATGCCTGATGATTAGGAATAATGTTGTAAAGTGTCTTGATCTATCTACGTACATACTAGGATATGTGCACTATTGACCCCATGCACCAACGTCATGTGCGGGTGCTTTCTGACACGCGCGCCATTTTGGGAATCAAATTGCACATAAAAGTAACGGTAAACGTGAAAAACGCTGCATTGCCTAAATTGCACACTGCACTTTATAACACACAGTGACTCCCAAAATGGCACAACCAAGAAAATATTTTGAATACATGTTGTTTAAACAAATGAGCACATTTCAGACCTAATATTTGTGCAGACATGCAGGAATGTTTTTTATTAGTTCATACCTTAATAATCTGGTTTCACACCTATGTTCCGACAGCTCTACTGTATTTTCCTGTTCCAAACCCTAACCCTAACCTAACAAAAACCCTAACCCTAGCATGTACATCACCAGGGAGTTGTGGAACATAGGGGTGTCAGAATATAGAGCAGTCACCAAATAATCCAATCCTTTAAAATCTTATCTTGGGAAAACTTAAAACAAGAAGCAATGTCTTCTTTGCTGGCTGAGATAAAACCAAATGATTGGGTATGGAGAAGTGAGAAATGAAAGAAGCAGAAGAAAAAAGAAAAGAATATTTGCCCATAAAATAAGGTTGAAACAATTTGATTTCTTACATGATAATCAGGTTGACTCTTGGTAAATCAGCTGAGGTGTGGACAAACATTGGCCAGGAGCTTACCAGCCATGAGATGGGACTGGAAAACCTGGTTATTGTACCATTCAATCTCCTTCTAGATGTAAGTACAGCCATTGTGTTTATATAGGATCAGTTCATACTACATTCTCATACATGAACAGGGGCCAATTTCATAGCGCTGCTTAACGGTAAGCAAACTTTCGTGCTAACTATAGCAGAAACATTTTCCTAAGCGTAAGGGTATTTCACAGGTTAGCAAGAAAATTAGGCGGTCAGCATGCGTGTTCACCTTGGATTTGCATTGTTACGTCATTCATTTTCATACAGTAAGCACCGGAAGGTTAGCATGCCTTTTCGTGTGCTAACGGTTAGCAGCGCTATGAAATGGAACTCACGCAGTAAGCACAAAATCGGCCATTAAACAGCTCTATGAAATTTGACCCTGCTCTCATGTTGACGAGAGGATGGAATAAAGACTGTTAATGTTGTGAACTTGACAGTTCATATATGTTAAAGTAAAACTTGGAATAAGGTGTCCCCATCCTAAAGCTTAATTGAAATGTTAGCTCCCTATCCCTTTTTAACAACAGGTGACCTCAATCCTCCAATATCCTCTTCTCCTTTGACACTCCATACCAAATCTTTTGGACTTGGACAAGATTGGAATGCCTGACCCAAAGACAAGCAATGCCCCGTATTTTTGACCGCGTGAGGGCGCTTTCAACAATATTTCTATCACTTCCGGGGGGTATAAGCGATTATCGTCTGCTCAGTTCTGTGTACAGTTTTAACATCGGCGTTGTCACTTCTGTGCCCGGTATAGTTTTTTTAAAGTTGCTTCTAAGGTTGGTTATAAGGTCTTATTGTCCGTGATGGATATGATGTCTGCTGGTAATGTGTTCCAGTCTTTAACTGTCTGGGGTTTGAAGCAGTCTTTGTTGTTTGCGGAGAACAGTTGGTAGGCCTTGCTGTGAATACGATATGATACGATATGATGTAGTTTAGGATCATCCAGTATAGGTTACATTGATGGACAGTCGGTGAACGTGAACTGTTCGTTTACCTTTTTAAAAGCTCTGTTGTATTGCCAGAAGTTGATGCTCAGCCTCTTCTGCAAGCTAACGTTTGAGCTGAATAACTGATGCTGCAGTGGGGTCATCAAGTTCTGGGATGTCTTTTTGTCACACGCCAATCCAGACACAGTCACATTCACAGCAACTGCAAGGCCTACATTACCAACTGTTCTCCGGCCGCAAACAAAGAGTAAAGACTGCTCCAAATACTTCCCCCTATAACACTTAAAGACTGGAACACATTGCCACCAGACATCATATCCATCACGAACAATAAGACCTAGGAGCCGTTATAATCCACCTTAGAAGCAATTAAAAGAAGTGACAGAACGCCGATGTTAAAACTGTACACAGAGCTGAGCAGACGATAATCGCTTATACCCCCCGGAAGAGATACAAATGTTTTTGAGAGTGCCCTCACGCGGTAAAAAATATTAGGCATTGTTATTTTGGCCTACAGCCATTTGCAGAGAGGATATATAGATGGATTTGAGAGGGTTAGGGTTTACATGTACGTAGCCATCACAGGGAAATTTGAGTGAGGTGTAATTCAAAGCTGTCAGGGGACATGGCAGGATGACTGCTGGATAGACATTATGCATTGACGTCATCCTGCTGCCATCTTAGAGGTAAACTGATGATCAACCAATGGGAAACACACAGCTTTACGTGCTGCGTACAGGATTGGCTAATGGGCAACCTCATTTTTACCTGTGCATGAGGGCACCCCGTGACGTCATGTGCATGAGGTCTATCACCCCACGAAAACTGACCTCGACCATGTGACATGTATGAGAGTTATCAACCTGTAGATCTTATGAATTGTTTGATTTCATTCTTTTCCAATGCTTTGTTAGATGATCTGTTCCGTTATAAATACTCTTTATTCATAATTGTTAACAAACCACGATTGCACTCAAAAATCGTCACTTGATTTTTGTTTTAGCTTATTGACTTGTTGTCCCCATTTCTTTTTAGAATGAGATTCCGAGTATAATGTCAATGAAGAAGAAACTCAACAGATTAACACTGGATTTAGATTCGGTTAAAGGAAGGTAAGGACTTAAATATTCTACTACCACATTGAATTCAATGTTAATGGGCCGTCTAGTATTTAAGCACTTGTACGATTTGAGTCAAGTATCAAGTACAAACTTTGAGTGTGAATACTTTCAGCTGAGTACAAGTAATAAATACGGGTACCTTCAGAGTGACAGTAGAGTGCATGTTGCAAGGCATCTTGTAGTCAAGTACTTTTTAGCCGAGTACCAATTGCTGGCGAGTGCAAACGTGGCTAAGTAGCACTTGCGTATAAGTTCCTTTGAGTGTGGACTTTGAGTTGTGAGGACTTTGCTAGCAGAGTATGAGTGCCTCCAATTCTAGTACGAGTTCTACATCACTTGGCATAGATAAACAGTATTTTGATTATGATCTATTTATTAGTTGCATGCACATAGCCAACACTGAAACTTACTTTTAAATGGGTTTTCATTTTGTAATTGTACACTTTAATTTTGAGTCAATAATTTGGGTTTATTACTTGATAATTGAAGCAAAAAAGTTGCATCCCCTTAATGGTGATCCCCTGGCTGCCGCTTCCCAGGTTGTATCATAAACTTGGGTGTGATCCCTGGCTACACGGCAGCTAACAGTTGTATGGCTTCTAACTGGCACCCCGAACAAAAATATTGACAAAATAGGGAGACAGCTAATATAGGGCTGGATAGCTCAGTTGGTAGAGCGCCGGCACGTCAATCCGGAGGTCATTGGTTCAAGTCCTGCTCTTGTTAGTTTTTCTTTGTTCAAACCCAAATTATTTACAATTTACCCAGTCAGTTTCCCTGTGATTTATTATTACTTGATATTATTTTTGGTTGTCAGATATCAAACAGCAGCAAGCAAGGGTATCGACAAAGAACATATAGCTAAGATAGATGCCATTAAGGATGAAATGGAACAATGCCAGTGGAAGGTAGATGCTTGCAAGGTAATCAAAATACACTATTGTTAATTTTCAGTTCTCAACTGTCTTTACCTGAGCTTCTGGGGTCAATTTCATAGAGCTGCTAAACGTCGGATTCTGTGCTCACGTACGAGTTTCTATTTCATAGCGCTGCTAACTGTAAGCACACGAAAAGGCATGCTAACCTTCCGGTGCTTACTGTATGAAAATGAATGCCGTAACAATGCAAATCCACGATAAAGGCATAAGCTGTCCGCCTACGCTTTACACTTAAGCAAAATTTTCTTGTACAATGAAATTGGGCCCTGACATGTACATGTAAGATTAATGCTGATGTGAATTCATACTATATAAACCATAATACAATTTTCAATAAAGCATGCACACAACAATTGACAGGGGCTACATGTACACTAGTTGCGCCCACTATATCTCATGACTATCAGAAAGTCCGAACGGTTTAAGAAAATCTCAATAAGGAAATACATGATCGTTGGCTCATGAACGTTATACACTCATAGCATATTCATACGTTAACACAATGAGATAAGATTGTATTGGTACTTTGATTTAAACAAAAAAGGAGAAAAGATCAACAGTGATGGCCCTGTAATTATTTTCTTTACAATCATCTTTTTGAGAAGGAAGCTTAGCGCGAGTTAACAAAATTAAAGTCTGGTTTGATAATGTATGATTTTAAATTGACTAAATGTAAGTGTTACTGCTTTGTTTAATTTAATTGTTATCTCCACAATCTCAATCAATTGCATTCTGCATTTTGAAATGAGAGTCAGTCTTTTGAGGATCCTTTTATCTGCAAAAATGCTTGGATATGTCTCGGATGCGCATAATAAAAATATGCGGTTCTTATATAGTGCACATATCCTATAGGCTGTGCAAGTCTCGCGCGTATCCGAATGAGAAAACACGTCAAACGAAGAACATTTTTATTTCTGAAATCAAATCTTTGTTTTAAATTATATCTCATGACAAAATCTGAACAACAAAAATAAATCATTACAATTTCATGAAATTAGTTTTAGCTTTTTAAAAAAATACGCCAAAGTGTGTTAATTATTATTAAAAACAAATTAAAACTCTGGGACAAGGATGCTTTTTTGATGTTAACTTTTTAGAAACCCCTTACGCAGATTCGTGAAGGTCAAACGGGTTTTAAATTGACCCGTATCGCAGTTTAAAGAGGAATGCCGACGCCTCAACACCATAGACTGCAATGAAAAGGGTTTGCTTTGCAATTACAGCATCTGGCGATTATAATCGCGCATCCAAAACAAGCTTTTACATAAGTTTTATGATCGGAGGTGAGCACAAAATTCTTAATTTTTTGCAATAACCGGAAGCTGAGGTCAAGTTTAATTCTCGGGTTTTCTTCGTTATATTGTTGAATTGGTTTTACTTTCATATTTTGTTATCACTTAGTATTGCGTTCCCAACAACATGTATAATTTTCTAGGTCATAAACTACGTTAAACTAAAATAATTGACGAAACAAAATCTCGCCCACGTAAAACTCCATATGGTTGGGACCACTATGGTCCCGGAAGTTCGAATGCGCGCGAGACTTGCACAGTCTATACTAGCTAGATCAAGGCACTTTACAACATTAATATCCCTTGTTTATCAAGCACTTACTAATCCTCAAATGTCATAAACTCTCTGGAGAGCATACAACCTCAAGATGCTTATATATATTAGCCCTAAGTGGTTAATCCTACCTACATGTAGTACCGTTTCAGCCCTCTTAGGTTCCCCTTTATACACCTGGGTGAAGAGAAACAATTATGGTGAAGTGTTTTGCTTAAGGGTACAAATGTAATGACAAGGATTTGAATGCACACTTTGATGACTCGGCCATCAGTGCTTGCATCTGTTGCGCTAGACCACTCGGCCACAACACACCACATAAAACATAGCAATACAATTGAAAACCAAATATATTGAAGGATATAGGTAGTTAGCCTGTAACACTTAAATTTACAATCAAACTTAATATCACGTACATGTTAAGCCTGATCACCAGGCAACAATCCATTTGTACTGTGATACAAGCAATAGAAACAGAAACTTGTAAGGGAAGTAGTGCCATGTTTTGAATTAGACAAAGGGAAAGTCCACTGAACGGTTGCACGTCCATTGATTTTTACTTATGTACAGTAGAGACAGTTGAAGTTTACTTTGTGATATACACACGCATTCCAACATAATATACAAACAGTACCTGTACATAACATGCAACGTTTAGTATTTTGTCAAACTTGTACGTCATTAGTTAGTGAAAGATATATTTTTCTTTAGAGAAAACCAAAAGACCTAACTGACAAACTTCACACAAACTTTATACTAAGTACAGTATGGGAAAGATGGACTTTGATGAAGATGATGTATTCACAGTTGACAGCTGTATGTTTCTTATGTTTAGGAGGGTCTTGCAACAGAGATGATGAGTTTGGTGGCTAAGGACGGGATGCTTGCCAGATGTTTGGTCGATGTAAGTCTCTTTGTATTTCTTATCGATCTGGCATTTGCTGTACTTGGTTTCATTTTGTGAAAACTCGTTAAGATTCTATTATGCAGTGTAACCAGAGTGAACACTGTGGTGTTGTATTGGAATTGATTGTTACCTATTGGTCGTTAGTGCAGTTTGTATGGATTTTATCAAATTGGTTTTTGCATAATTTGGAGCTCCGGGTAAATAGAGTTTATTGATCAAGATTGGTCTTCAAAGTAGCCTTTAGTCAAGTCGCACCGCGGCACCCCCAGCCCGGATATCACGCACGAAAAAAGACCAGCGCGAGCGGCGAAGCCGCGAAGCACCTTTACCAACTCGTTTTGCTAAAGTTATTCATGACCATGAAATATTTATGTATGCTATTTCTTGTAACCAATCACCCTCAGTTAGATATTGGACTCTTCTATATATTGAGATGGGTAATACTGCTTCACAAATATTTTTTAATTTGACAATCGTTAACATAAATAGTACGATTTGACAATTGTTTCCTTAAATTTCCAAGAAATTGTTGTCGTTATTTCCAACTAGAAATGCGAGTTTCGTTCCGTCAAAGTACGAAACAGCCTGTCGCCATACCAAAATAAGTCCCCCGGGGATAGTGCACTAGACCACCCGCGTCCCAACGACAGCATGCTGTATTTGAATACCTAGCACCCGTACGTTGACTCTGAAAGCTCGAAGAGTTTCCACTGGCAATTTTCCCGTGCATGTTTCTTATGATTTTAGCAGTATTTTTCACCAAACACAATGTTTAACTGATAGAGTATTTATTTAGCCTTCATAATTACTTGGGTTTGGAAAGATACAACCAAGTATAACCACAAAATATTGAAGGAAATCGAACACTGTTTATCTGAGATAATCATTCACAGCTCAGCACACACAGCAGCCATTATCCATGGCAGTTATATTTGTATCTTGATAGTGGACGTGTGTGTACAAATCTCTCTGCATTGTTCATGCATCTGTGTCACGCAAGTAATTGTGTCTTCTTATTGGCCAACATCAAAGTGAGCTTATGCATTATTCATATATTTCTCCTACCAAAATCGGTAGCAAAACAGCGAGTTGGTAAAGTCGCTTCGCGGCTTCGCCGCTCGCGCTGGTCTTTTTTCGTGCGTGTTATCTGGGCTGGGGTGCCGCGGTGCGCCTTGACTAAAGGCTATCTCCAATGTAATTGTTCAGCAAAAAGAAACATTCATTTTCTAAGAAAGACATTTATTTGTAGATTTTGACTTTTTTAATTTATTTTTTTATGTATGCGCATTTTTAGTGATTATATGCATAAGTTTGATTCAATATCAATCAAGGAAACACACTTTAAAGTCATCTAAATTTTGCTGCATTTTTTCCCCCCTGGAACTTGGCGTTATATTGATAACAGATGGTGAAGTCTCAAGCACAGTACCACCGCAATGTCTTAGCTCGTCTGGAGAAACTAATTCCTCAGCTGAATGATGACCTGACTGAAGCACCAAGCCAAGGGGTCTTTGGTCTATGCCTGGAAGATCATTTAAGACTTCAAGGTAGAGAGATCGCATCCCCCTTAGAGACTTGTATCTTCTGGATCATAGAGCTTGGTCTGGATGAGGAGGGACTGTTCAGGATTGCTGGTAGCGCATCCAGGATGAAAATGATTAGGGTATGTATAACATACATTGTACATTTATTTATTTATTTATTTATTTATTTATTTATTCATTCATTCATTCAGGCTTTTAATAAACATTGCAATACATTATACAATGTGGCGTGTCGTGGCCGAGCGGTCTAGGTCACCGGACCTAAGCTCTGGTGTTTTCAGCAGAAGAGTGTGGGTTCGATACTCGGTCATGACACTTGTGCCCTTGAGCAAGGCACTTAACCATAATTGCTTCGAAAAAGTTGGGAAGGTAGTGCATTCTGCTCTACCAGACAGGCTCCTAGTGGATGATACCCATGCCTACATCCTTAAGGACTGTGAAGGGGGTAACCCTGTTTCAGCCCCAGGAGTAGGAGGCAACGTGCCCCTGGTGTCAATTGATTTGGGTCGATAGCCCAAAATCAGTTATGTGTAGCCCTCACCTTGAGTGGCCGTCCGTGGCCTTGTGAGTTAGGCGATATCTCATAAAAAAATTTAAAAAAAAAGACTTTGACAAACAATCAGACCAATAGAGGAATATACATGATACAAAAACAAACAGCAGCCTAGGGATTGCCCAAAAGCAAACTAAATCACGGCCTAAAAGAACAATCCCCGTAAAAAAAAAGAAGACATGAGAACAAACAGACAGATATTAAAAATACATGTCTCTATTGTATACATTCTTATAAAATCATGATGTGCATACTCTACAATGTAGCTCTTACAACGTCCAACTCTCACATTATGAACTCCTTGTTGGGGGTTTAATGGCTATGTCAACTGCAAGAGTTGAATATCACCGTTCTCCCTTAACAGTGGTCTGCTGGCCGAATGCTAGTTAAGACACCAGAACGCCAGGCAAAATTCTCTTCAATTGGTAATTTTGTTTTAAAAGAACAAACAATATAGAAGTGTTGCTGTCGGTATGCAGATGGCACATTTGTGCCGCGCCTTGCCTTATGTACCACTGTATATAACCACCATATCTTTCCGCACAGCGGAGTATAGTACTTTCGTACTAATTTGTACTACAGTATTTTCGTACTAATTCAATGCCCCATTCAACCATACGGAGAAAAAAAAATATGTTGAGAACCACAACACCTCATCAGAGAGATTCTCACATGATGTTACTGCAAGCTTTAAGCAACTGTCACACCGCCAGTTGAAATGTTTGTTGTGTACTATATTATAAATATTGTGATTGTTGACTTACAGGCAGCTTTAGATGCCAATGTAGAGATTGATGTGGACTTGGGAATGGAACATGCATTAGCAGGTAAGTCAATCAGTCACTTAATAGCCTTTTAAAGTTGTCTGTTTGTGGTTTTCTATTTGTGGTTGTCTAGTTGCCTTTTCCTTTTTGTCACCTGCAGCTTTTTCCCGTTGCTTTGGTTGGTGTGGGATACATTCTTGTCTTGTGTGTATTTATGGTTTTATTGTTGTTTATTCCAATTTAAGAATAATTTTATTTAACTTTATGTTACACTTTAAGGTTTTTTATCTCTTGCTTGTCAAGGTTTTATTCGGGTTGACTCTTCTCCATTGCCCTTTTTTTTTCTTTTTCTTGACCATGAAAATTTAAAAATGAAATATGCATGCTATTCTCCAAATATTTCAAACAGAATGAAATCTGTCCTATGCAGGTGTTCTCCCTCAACAGTGGTCCGCTGGCCAAATGCCAGTTAAAACTCCTGTCCAAGTAGTCCAGCTGGGTAGTTTATTGCTGTTAACCACTTTATATCAGTTCAAACTACAAGTCCCACGCTAATGACAAAGTTGAAAGAACCTAAAAAATACGGACCAGTGAAAAAGCTGTCAGACCAGAGAAATGGCAAGCTAACTGGTCCTGTTGGATGGTCACTGAACAAGTGAAGGGCAAAACCTGCTACATGTATGCTAATTCTAGATGACTTGAACTTGAAGGGGGCATCAGTGGCAGTTTGAAACAACAGGGGCCAATTTCATAGAGCTGCTAAGCAAACTTCCGTGCTAACTGTAGCAGAAACATTTGCTTAAGCGTAAGCGTGTTTGACAGGTTCGCGAGACAATTTGGTGGCCAGCTTGTGCATTCACCATGGTTTTGCATTGTTATGTCATTCATTTTCATATACATGTAGTAAGCACCGGAAGGTTAGCATGCCTTTTAGTGTGCTTGCGGTTACCAGGGCCCAATTTCATAGAGCTGCTTAAGCAGAAAATATTGCTTAACGATTGTCTGATAAGCAGAAATGAGCAGGATACCAGTCACAAAATGTACATGTGACAAGGTAGTTTGGTTGGTAATCTTATTCTGGTAAGCAAAATATTGTTGTGCTTAGCTACTTTTTGTGCTTAAGCAGCTCTATGAAATTGACCCCAGCGCTATGAAAAATGGGCCCAGGTCATAGCTGTCTTTGTTTCTTTGTTTCTAATCCAATGGTTATCTAATAGTTGTAAAAGATAAATTAGGAAACCTGCTAGATACATTGTATTGGGGATGTTATCAAGTACCTGGTTATGGAGATCAAGGATTATCTTATGTAGTGGGATGGGATATTACACCTGATGATTAAACACAAAGCACTAAGGTTATCACTTAGATCTTTGGAATTGCTAGAGGGGTACAAAAGTGATGAACCCTCTTAGATTAGATCAGCACATATTTGTTATTCCGCTCATCATTGGTGAATTGTAAATACAACTCACAACTACTGGATTTTATTTGCAGTTAAAGAACATAATTGGCTCATCATCATTCGGCAATGTTCAGCTGCCCACTCTCCCTGATTCTGCAAAAAAATACCTGAAAATAGACCAATCTTTCCATGTTGTGATGAACACATTTGACAATCTCCCTGATTATGGGAACTTTTTCCCCATTATCTTGATTGTAATTTTAAATGCCTCCCTGATTGTTCTTCAAAATCTTCCTGATTGCAAGATACAAATGTTGGCAGCTGTCTTCAGCAATATATATTTTTTCTATTCCCATTGTTTACATAATTCAAACTTCCTCTAGTCACTGGGCTAGATTGGTGGTCTAGTGGTATGACATCTGCATCAACAAAAAACAAAACAAACAAATCCAAAAAACAAACCCCAAACCAAAAACACGCACAACAAAAAATGCAAAAAAATAAAAAATAAAAATAAAAAATTATCAAAGGTTGCAATGTTTGTGGGTTGATGTTATAGCGAGAAATAAGGCTAAGCTATTATTTGATCGCACAAGTTAAAAATTTACAAAAGGAAAAAATAAGGAGGTAATATAAAATGAAGAAAAGAAAACAAAATCAAAGAGAGCAGGGAGGGGTCTGGACCCCTTAGACCATTTGTAGACCAATGTATTTAAGGTCTAAGTTATCTAAATTTAAGCAGTCACTTGTGACTGAGCAATTCATTGTACTGACATTATTCAAATCGCAATCACAAAAGGCTTATAAATTCTGGATACCTGAATGTTAGTCAACAAATAAATTGTGCCCTATGCTGGGTGCATTTGTTACATGTGCAGACTTATCATAACTTTGAATTTACACAAAAGAATTGCACCTGCCGGGAAAATACTTTAAGAATGCACATTTGTAAATAAGGCCCATCATCATCATCATCCGTGATTGGCCACAGCTTGCGCTTGGGTTGGGCACGATGATGGATGAACCACATTCGCAATCCATTTGATCAGCAGTGTCGTGGCTGTGCGGTCTAGTTCATCAGACCCAAGCTCTGGTGTTTTCAGCAGCAGAGTGTGGTTTCGAATCCCAGTCATGACACTTGTGCCCTTGAGCAAGGCACCAAACCATTATTGCTTCGTAAACATTTGGGAAGGTAGTGCATTGTGCTCTACCAGCCAGGCTCCTAGTCGATGATACACAGGAGTAGGTAGCAACGTGCCCCTGTTGGTTTGGGTTAACATCCCAAATCAGTTAAGTGTAGCCCTCACCTTGAAGTGGCCGTCTGGCCTATTGATGTTAGCTGAGTTCTCATTAAAAAGAAATATTAATGTTTTTTTTTAAGCAGTCGTAGCTCGACTGTCTTTAACATGGGACTTGACCTCGGTTTGGTAAGGACACCCACAATTTATCCTCCCATGGTTGGCTCCCAGATAAGGATTTGGCTGGCGGGCAACTTTGGGTGGTGCAGACAGTTCCTGGCAAATTGTAGCCGTCGCCCTCCTATCTTGTTGGCTTATTTTTAACATAAGAGATTTAAACCCTATTGAACTCTTTTGTTTAACATTTTGAAACATTTCTGCAGGTGTCTTGAAACAATATCTGAGGGAGCTTCCGGAACCTTTGCTCACATTTACCTTGTATCAAGATTTCATCCAAACATTGACGTAAGTTTCTGTCTGCATGTTTTATTTATTCTTCTTATTTTATTCTTCTAATGAAAACAACACCCACTTTTTTTAGCTCAGTTATTTCAAAATGAAATGGAATGGCGATATTTCCACTGACCTTGGGACATACAGGAATTGTATATACAGTTTGTTATTGTTCACCCTTTATAGATTATTAAATCTACAGCTTCTTTGTAGAACCACCACAACTCAAAAGAGAGATTTATGTCCATGGTCTTATTACAGCAAACCTGACTAGTATGATATTCCATTAAATGTTTATACTTCCCAATACCCAAGCCAATCCAAACATTGTTTATCTCTTATGAAGTGCCTTTAACAATAGTAATAATAATGACGTCTTCTATAATGCCAGTGTACACAAAAGTGCTCACGGGGCTTGCTTCAATAATAAAGTTCCTCTGTGGATGTCTTCCAATGGTGTAAAAGCGAGAAAAGGTGAAAAGGAGAGCTGCATAAAAACAGCATCATATTGAGCAGTAATCCAAAATGGAATTACATGCTTGAAGAGATGTGTTTTTCAAGGGTATTTTGAAAATTTCTGTTTGTCTGGATGGTTCTGATGGAATGAGGAAGACCATTCTAGACCTTCCTTGCAGCTACCTGAAAAAGAACGGGATCCCCCTTGAATGCAAGTTCTCCACGTGGTTTTGTAGTCAGTTAACAATTTAAGAAGTATTGTAGAGTGTTGTGACCAAGTGATCTAGCAGACTGGATTCAAGCTTAGTGTTCAGTGTCAGAGTGTGGGTCTCGTTCCTGGTCGTGGCATTTGTGTCCTTAAATGCAAGACACTATGCCATAGTTGATTTATTCTTCGGATTCGAGGTAAACTTGTAGGTCCCATGTGTTGTGTAATGCACAAAAAACAAAACAAAAAACCAAAACAATACATTTATAATTAAGAGAAGGGTTTTGCCCCGGTGTTTCTGGCATGGTTGACATTTTCCCACGGAATCCAGAAAGCAATGCACTTCTTATGTACTTCACAACTATGCAATTGAATGGGTAGAATCCAACTGTTGTTATATAATAATAATAATAATAATAATAATTAAAACTTGTAAAGCGCCATCTATCTAAGACTAAACTTATTCCGAGGCGCATAAAAACCAAACAAAAACAAAAAACAGAGAGAGTAACCAAAAAGATTACAAATTACGTAGCTTAGAAAGAAATAAGAGCACATTGAATAAAACAGATTTACATAAATGTGTCGGCAAAAACAAGTGGAAAAAATAACAAACAGATAGTCAATCATAAGAAATATTGAACAGGTGAGTTTTTAGCAATGTTTTGAAAATGTCCAGAGACTTTGTAGCTCGGATATGTAAAGGAAGAGAGTTCCAGAGAGTGGGTGCAGATACAGAAAATGTGCGAACGCCGTTGGAAGTGGTTGTATTAGGGACAGTTAAAAGAAGTTGGTTTGTAGAGCGAAGATTGCGAGTTGGCGTATATGGTGAGAGAATTTCTTTGAGATAGGGAGGAGCCCTATCATTCATAGCTTTCCAGGCAAGCAAAATGATTTTGAATATCTGATGCTATTCACATTTTGTAACATACTGAACATGCTTGTGTCTTATTATAACTCCATTGTGCATTGATTCAGATTGAAAGACAAAGACCAGAAGTTACAGGCACTTTGGACCATAGTCAACAGTCTTCCTAAAGCTAACTACACCAACTTCAAATATCTCATCAAGTTCCTAAGTAAAGTTGCTAGTAGGAGCGAGCAAAACAAGATGAATGCATCTAACTTGTCTCTAGTAGTTGGTCCTAACTGCCTCTGGTCAGAGGAAGATGGAGGGTAAGTCAGTCAGTATTTATGGCCCCTTTTGAAAACCTGTCTTGGGCTCGGGGGTTATCAGTAATTTTGAAAATGTACACATTCTGTGTGGGGTTTGAATCAAGCCAACAGTCCCCAAGCCATAGTGATGAAAATGGCCGATGTGTAGGGAGGCGTTAAGGAAACTTTGTGAAAAGCAGTTAAGCTGACAAGGTTCTGTTGGTTCTTTATTGACTTTTTTATTCATTGAACTGTGGAAGAGATCGGCAATATTATCGCCAGCCGCACTGAGATGAGATATGCATGAACAGTCTCAACGCCGCGTGGTGGCGCTATTGCCGATTCTCGGTGGATGCATGCAACCTAACGATCACCACATATGTATTGCACAGATCCACCATCTTGTAATCCAGATATTAGAGGGACCCGTTGCCTTGGGATTGGGCGCTTTGGGTGCATCTAGCCACGAGCGCCTGCATGTTACATCCCATTTGAGGGGATCATGCAGTAACGTACCAGAACCAGATCAAGCATTTGTTATGAAATGAATATGGTCGGAAAGATGTTTTAAAAGTGGAATATAATGACCCACACAAATCTACCTTGAAATTGTTTGATGTTTCTTTTACTTTGTGAACTAACACGGTCCACTATTTTGTGGAGTCAAAAATTGTCCACTCTCTATTCTGCTCGTACACTTAGGAATTGAGTCCACTGTCTACGCTAACCAGAGGAACAAAGTAAACATTTATTCTACGTGTTACACTACGAATGATTCAAAAACCTCATCCTACAACATAGTGGCAAATTGTCAAAGACCAGTATCCTCACGTGGTTTATCTCAACGTGTGCACAACATAACACACCTGTGGTGATTTGGGCTCAATTGGTCATCATAGTTGCAAGAAAATAATGAAAGAAACAACATCCTTGTTGCATAGAATTGTGTGCTTTCAGATGCCTTAGAAAGGCTTCATGCCTGCAGCCTTTCTCAGATTCAAATTGTTTGTTTGAAAACTTACCTCTTTCTCTAAAACTACATTACTTCAAGGGGGGGGGGGTGTTTCGAACAATGTTTTTTAATATCAATAGCTTTACAGTGCTCTTTAATTACCATGTTAGATTTAGGGGCATTAACTTGTGGAGTACCAATTAAGTTCTTAAGATAATTAACTTGTGGAGTAATTACCAAAAGTACACACTGCCTTTAATACAAATAGTAACATACTTCAAACATATTCAATTGCAACACCATTATCCAGAGATGTTATGTTTCATGTACATGTAGAGTGGATATAATGATCTACATTGAATGTTACCTGATATGATTATTTACTCCAACAGGATGTCTGTCACAAGTACTGGTGTGTGTGCCACCATCATTGAGTCTTTCATTACATATGCAGATTGGTTCTTCCCTGAAGGTAAACGTCAATAATTATTGAGAAGTCTGAATTGACGGCTTCAGCAGTGGCTATGGCTAGATTGCTGAGAAGGCTTATTCTTCAGCATTGTGGTTGCAACCATTGGCCATAGCCAGAGCCACAGTGGCTATGGCTAGATTGCTGAGAAGGCTTATTCATCAGCATTGTCGTTGCAGCCATTGGCCATAGCCAGAGCCACAGTGGCTATGGCTAGATTGCTGAGAAGGCTTATTCTTCAGCATTGTTGTTGCACTTGAACCATTGGCCATAGCCAGAGCCACAGTGGCTATGGCTAGATTGCTGAGAAGGCTTATTCTTCAGTATTGTTGTTGCAACCATTGGCCATAGCCAGAGCCACAGTGGCTATGGCTAGATTGCTGAGAAGGCTTATTCTTCAGCATTGTTGTTGCAACCATTGGCCATAGCCAGAGCCACAGTGGCTATGGCTAGATTGCTGAGAAGGCTTATTCATCAGCATTGTCGTTGCAGCCATTGGCCATAGCCAGAGCCACAGTGGCTATGGCTAGATTGCTGAGAAGGCTTATTCTTCAGCATTGTCGTTGCAGCCATTGGCCATAGCCAGAGCCGAAGTAGCTTGACTCGGACATAAGAAAGTCATATTCTAAAAGCCATTTCATACAAAGGTATGAAGGACTTTGGGAGGACTTTACAAAAACGGAGAAGTTTGAGGAATAACCCCAAAAGTTAACTTCATTTCAATCGTTTCAACTGTTCCACTGTCAAGTGTTTCTGTAAAATTATTATAAAGCATGAAAAGGGATGCTTTCTTTTTGCCACAATGCATACACGTATGACACTATAGTGAGATTATTAGCACCCTTCACTTCTAACTTATAATTAGTCAAGCTTGATTTGTCAGTTCAAATCAGCAAACTTCATTTTGTGAAATAATTGATGCTGCAAATACAGTGTGTGTAAATTATACTGGTGTGGTGGACAGTATATGGATACGACCTCTGAACCTGCAATGCTACATTCTGTAACTAATTTGAATTGTTTTGAGCTTTTGGAAATGGCTTTGTTAATTACATTTGTGCCATTTTTGACACACGGTGATTATTACTCCTTCTATTTTTGTCTATGAAGAGTAAAGTATTCATTTACTCTGATCAGTTAACGTTTGTTTGAGATGAATGTTTGTGGACTGACATTTCTGGATTAGCTTGAATAAATATATTGAAAGGGTTTTTCCTTCAAATTGGAATCACCGTTATTTCACGTAGTGTTTCAGCACTCCTGTTTAACCAGCACAGGTATGAGGTATTAGCATTGTCTTTTCTCTGTGTCTGTAGAAATAAGTTTCTCTATCACAAGACCAAAGTGTAACTCCTTCTCGGAAACAACTCAAAGTGGTGTGGACGGGACAGACAGTGCTGCTCCAGCTGTTGGTGGGGACACTCACCACAGTCCAGCTGTAACTGTAAGCTCGACTCACTCTACTCCAGTCCAACACCCTCCTGGTCTAACAGCGGCTTCACCACAGCTTGATACCAGCATCTCACCATTGCAGCAGAGTTTTTTGAGTGACAAGTTAGTAATTTCAATATTAGCGTATAGTTTGTTTTTAGAAATACCTCTCTGTGCACCAATCATGGGCTGGGAAAATCTTTGTTCTGTTTACATGTTTTCCCCACAACTATGGTTTAAACTTGTTGAATCTTGAAGCATGTATAAACTTGTTTTTTCAGCTAACTTTTGCATGTTTTTTGTTCCACTTGCATTGGGAAGTTTATTTTATGGACGTTAACATTTCTTTGAGGAAGTTGGCTTTAGAAGTAATGTGCCTGGATTGTTAATTAACAAAAAGCAGCCTTGCTGCTTGCGCATGTGATTAGTAAAATGCCATTTTGCATGCAACCCAGTCTTGGTCCTTATACCTCCTGACACGGTAAGATTTTCTTTTTTACTCTGCCGTTTCTTCACACACAAAAATGCAAACAAACAAATCCAGAAATTCACATCCATTGAGGGTAACAATATCGGAATTGTTACTTTTTGAGGAATGCAAATCTTCAAAGTTAAATTGTTTTCTTAGGTTCTTAAGTTTTTGTCTTTAGCTACAGGTGGTCTGATGAGGAAGTATGGTCACAACGATACTCCGCTTTTGAGACCCCAAAATGCACACCCTCCCCTGTTCTGAGTTTTCAAATTTTATAGTTGCCATGATATTTGATTAGATTTCCTTCCATTACAGAAAAACCAATTCAGGTAAAACTATATTTTAGATTTTTGTTTAACCTCTTGTACAAACCTATTGCAATATCAGGTTAATATGATTGCAAATTTATTCCATTTAACCACTTTCATGTGGCATTCATAATGTAAGCTGGGTAAGCTTGGACTTGCAAAACAGTCAGACTTGAAATCTGCAAGGAACATTTGCATTGCAGGAGCATTGTTTTTAAACAGTGCAAGGAATGAGAGAAGTCTAATATGAATGACGATATCAGTGTAATAGACACAGTCGGTGACCGGAGTCACGTGACCAATAGTGGGTATAAAACGTAAACAAACCTAGCAAGGGACATGTAGTGTGCATGGAAACGTGCGGCTGCTTACCACCTTAAAGCAGAAGGTTTTCCGAGCACAATGAGCGTTGCTTGCTTGGTTTGTTTACATTGTATACCCCCTATGAGTCACGTGACTCCGGTCACCGATTGTGTCCATTGATGTACTTCAATTATAACGAAGAAACAGACTAACTAAACCTTAGGTTATTCATGAACCATTGCATAGAAGAAGAATTTGGGTGAATGCTAATGTTTATGGTATTTCCTGTAGTGAATCACCCTCTGGCCTGAAGCATATCAAACGGAGAGCCCCTGCCCCACCTCAAGAAGCAACAGTAGAGGGCATACTAGAAAGGTCCAGATCTCTGGAAAGGGGGCTTAAGGTACCTCCAAAAATCCCCCCTAAAACTAGTCTTCGGAGGGTGCAAAGTCACTCTGTAAAGCATTAGGATGCATGACAAGGTAGTTTATCAGCCAAACTTTGTTTCAGTTTTTAAAGATGCCATGCTTTGCCTGCTGGGTGAGCTGCAAAAGCTTTTCGGTTTGCTTCATTTTAAGATTAACATTAGAACAATGCCTATCTATTAACTTTAATGGATAATAAGTTCATGGGAAATTAAAAACTCGATCTCAAGTTCACTAATTCAATTATATATGATATTCAAGCACTTACAAAGCGAAATTGAAAAATTGATTTCCGTTATTTGGTTCCTAAATCTTATTGACCTTGTTTCATATCATGAGGCAAAGCTGAGTGACATGAAGAGACTTGGGAGTATTGCTATCATTATATCCTATTCATTTACAACCAGTTGAAATAATATATTATTGCATCAATTAACAGTTACATTTCCCCATGATCGTGTACAGTGTACAAGTACATTGAACTAAAATATATACATGTCAGTCTCAACTGTGATGGACCCCAAGGGATAAAGTTTTTCACCATAAAGCGATTAATGGAATTCTAAAAACTCACTTGTCTCTCTGCGGTGTTGAAGTCCAACTTTACAAAAGTTTGTTTGCTGTTTTACGCCGCGTACGATTTGGTGGCTGCAGCTACAGCTGTGACTGTTGCTATGGGCATCCTATGTTCATTTTTTGTTTATATGATGATCAAGCCACAGCGGCAGCCAATAGTTTAGAAGCATTGCTAGTGTTAGTGTAGTAGCAGTGTTAGTGCATACCTAGTGTTTGTGCATTAGAAGTGTCAGTGCATAGCTAGTGTTAATGCATTAGCAGTGTTGGTGCATAACTAGCGTTAGTGCATTCCTAGTGTTAGTGCATTAGCAGTGTTTTTTCATATCTAGTGTTAATGCATAACTTGTGGTAGTGCATAACTAGTGTTAGTTCATAACTAGTATTAGTGCATACCTAGTATTGGTGCATAACTAGTGTTAGTGGACAACTCTTGTTAGTGCATAACTAGTGTTAGTGCATAACTCTTGTTAGTGCATAACTACTGCTAGTGCACAACTCTTGTAAGTGCATATCTAGTGTTAGTGGAAAGCTGTATAAACTATTACTGGCTTGCATGCTGATAATGCTTTCCGTTTGTTGTGTGTTTTGTCAATGTATCAAACTCATTGGGTACTAACTGAGCTAACTACTAGTGATGCAAATGCACTTTCTCACACATCATGGTTTTTGCACTTAACAGCGATTCCATTTACTAATATGACTAATGATTGGTAATGGTATATCACAGACCTGTAGTCTGAGACATGAAAACAGATTGTCCACTTTCAGCTTTGTCAGAAATGTATCTCTCTTTGACAAAAACAACTGGAACAAAAACAAACAAACAAACAAACAATAAATAAATAAATATTCATTCGACAAAAGACGTTTTTAAGAATTATATTTGAAAAGCTGGTGTTACACATACTAACATTGGAAATGTTACAGTAATAGAGAATAGTGTCTTTTTAGCCATTTGGTGGACATCTTTGAAAAACTATTGATAATAAAAACGAATGACAAAAAGAGGTTTGTATGCACCATGCATATGAAGCTAAATCCTAATAGTATGCATGGTCAACTGCACAATTTGCCCGCTGCACTGCCTGCTGAACAGTCCTTCTAATATAACCCCTGTTTCTTCCAACCCTTACCCTTTCTCCTTAATCTTTACCTCTCCTGCAACCTCTTAAACCTTAACCCCAGTCCTACCCTTGTCTCTTACATCTTGCCCCCAAACTCCATATCTCTGACACCCTACCTCCTTGAACCTACACGCATCCCAACCCCTAAACTCCATATCTCTGACACCCTACCTCCTTGAACCTACACGCATCCCAAACTCCATATCTCTGACACCCTACCTCCTTGAACCTACACGCATCCCAACCCCCAAACTCCATATCTCTGACACCTTACCTCCTTGAACCTACACGCATCCCAACCCCCAAACTCCATATCTCTGACACCCTACCTCCTTGAACCTACACGCATCCCAACCCCACAACACTATTCAGGTGCTGGGAGCCAGCACAAAGTCCCATTGAATGGGTTTTCGGCACCGTTGGCTGCATGGGTTTTGAATGTTGGTCATTCCTGGTGTGGCGTGTCGTGGCTTAGCGGTCTAGTTCACCGAACCCAAGCTCTATGTTGTCAGCAGCAGAGTGTGGGTTCAAATCCCACTCATGACACTTGTGCCCTTAAGCAAGGCACTTAGTCATGATTGCTTCGTAAAAAGTTTGGTAGGTAATGCATTCTACTCTACCAGCCAGGCTCCCAGTGGATGATACCCAGGCCTACATCCTTACGGACTGTAAAGGGGGTAACCCTGTTTCAGCCCCAGGAGTAGGTGGCAATGTGACCCAGGTAGCAATTGATTTGGGTCGATAGCCTGAAGTGGCTGTCTGTGGCCTTATGATGTTGGGCAATCTCTCATAACAAAATCTGTATTCAAATATATTTAGTGATATTTAGTGTTGGTTGTTATGGAGTGTCTCAAAAGTCGGAACAGACAGTCTCTTCGACTGGGATTACCAAAGCTATCCCCGGGCATAACCAAACGGTCTGTTAGAACAAAATTGTATGCCCAGTGGAACGTTCGGCTGGGAATAAGCGGGCATACTCTGCTAGGAGAAAGGTCCCAAGGAGAGTTCCTTTTGGGAACAGTGAAGAACCCCGCTCTCCACCACCTGCAAATAGGCATTGAATGTGTTTTATACTGCAGTAGTATGCACCACACACAATATGCGTGGCTATTACAAGTAGTAGACTATGTATAGTAGTGTTTTCCCATTCACTGGCTTCCCAAATCTGGCTTCCCATTCACTCTCGCATTTCATTCAAAATGCTGTTGTTGGCATATGAATGTTTTTATAATTTTGCGCCACCTTATTTGATAGACCTGTTAACATTGTACACACCATCAAGAAATCTTCGTTCTAAAAAGAAAAAATTGTTTGTTATTCCACCAGTTTTGACCAAGTCATATGGTGAACGCAGCTTTGCTCACACTGCCTATATGGAACAATCTCCCGGAACATTTAAAAAATATTGATTCCATTGATAAGTTCAAGATTGCTTTAAAGACACACTTATTTAACATTTGATTCTTGCATTTTGTTTGAAACCTAGTACACCTTGTATTTGTATTTTGTCGTTTTTTGGTTTTTTTTTTCTCTACAGCGCATAGGGACATGTTTAATCACTATGTGTTATGCGCTATATAAAAATGGTTTATTATTTATTATTTATTATTAGTGCGCACACTGAGTCCAGTTATAGGCTGTGTACTGTGTAGCTTGGTGGGGAATGGAAACTGCTGATTTTTACGTTCTTCATGAGTAGGCTATAATCTCAAATCTTTAGAAACAATTTATAAATTATCATTAATGTCAAAAAACTAAATGTTTACAATCAATCATTGTAAAAATTTAAACCCAAACTATCTGTGAGCGAAACCATTTTTTGGTAAGTTTTAAACACTCGTGACTTGATTGCTGGAGTATTTCCAGTAGAACGTTCCAGTGAGCATATCTCCATTCCGACCTTTAAGACTATTATGGTTATTTTTCTTGAGTTTTAATATCCGCAAGAAAAACAAGGTGGTTGTAATGAGATCAATGCAAGTATTGGTGGTGGGTTTTCATTGGTATTAGGTGTTGGTCCTTTCATATCAACCAATACACTAAGATTACTCGATCTTTTAACCCTGTCCATGTCTTTCCAAATCCGGCAGCTGGTTCATGGGACAGTGCAAACTAACTTCATCAGTCATACTATTGTTGTAATGATGTTCATTGTACATGTACACTATCCTGGGAAGGTGCACACTATCAGTTTCAAAACAAACTTGAATATTATTCTTGTTATAAAACACTTGCACTTTCAACATTTCGGAGAAACTAAAGATCAGTGGATTAGTGATTGAGTCATTTTCATAATGAATTCAACTAGATATTTGGTGGTCATAAGATTCTGCATAAAAATTGCAAGGATTTTTGATATTTGAATGTCACATATACAATGTCTGATATTTGGAGTGAATGCTTGTCGTCATACCTCAAAAATGAATCTCACCATTGGTAAATCCTATGAAACTACTCTATTTGAATGAATTTAATCCTTGTAATTAAGTTGTTTAATGAATAGATTTGTGAATGTCTTGTTATAGGATAAAGTCGTCCTCTCTTCCGAGGCGTTCAGCCAAGAAGAATCCAGCACCTCCTGTACCAACTCTGTCACCAACTCTGTCACCAAACTCCTCCCTTAATAGAAACACTCCTATACTATCGCCAGTCAGTAACAATGTCAACGGTAACACTCCTTCCAATGTAGCAGAGAAAAACACTCCAGAAAAACCAGCCAAAGTTGATAAACCAACAAGATTGTCAAAGGGAGACAAGCCACCTGTGTTGGAGAAACCAGCACGCCCACCATTGCCTTCCAAGAGGACTAGTCAAACTAGAGATTCTAGTTCACCTCCCCCTGTCACTCCTGTTGAGAGCATCCCACCTTCAACCTCACCAACACTGAGACCTAAATCTACAAGTCTGTCCCGCCCCACCATCTCACCCCCACCTCCACCACCACAAAAAAGTCCAAAGCCATCACTAAGTATAGATAGTGAAGAAACAATAGATGAAAATACACAACTTTAAAACAAAAGTAAAACGTTAAAAAAAGTGTTACTTTACTGCTCGGGTAAACATTGAGTTATTTTAGAGGGCAAAATCGTTAAAATCAGAGAATGAAAGAAAATATGATTCAATAAAAATGGAAACAACAATTTTTTTGCAATAATACATTTTTTGGGTAAGGAATAATAACCTTCAAAGATAACCGCCTTTGTGGTATCAGACTTTGATGTACTTAGATAACATGTTTGTTGAGTTCCTAATTTGGCTGTTGGACTTTAGTTGTGATTTGTACTGTATTATGCCCCCTAGATTTGTACATAGGCCGATGTTTTTATTGTGGCTTTATATCAGTCACCCCTTGTAAATCTTCTATTGGCATATTTTTGTATTAGCTGTGAAGTTATGATTTGGTTATGGACAAAATGTACTAGTGATAATTAAGCCAAGTGTTTTAAGCGACACTTTGGTTCATGTATACATGTATGTATTAAATTGTAATATCTATCTTTCTTTGTTAGTGTTGTGATAATACTTACATAGGACTGGTACAAGTCTACACTTCATGTTTATTCATATGTAACCCAGGACACCTATATAGCTATTGTATGTCTCACAACCAACGTTCTGAAGTTGCTAATAAATCACTGTGTTTCAACTTATAACATCAAGTCTCCAACCTTGTAACTATTACAACATGGTGTCAGAAGTGGGAATCACTGTGGAATCACTGTGGAAATCACTGTGGAAATCACTGTGTTTCAACTTATAACATCAAGTGTAGACTCGTACCAGTCCTATGTAAGTATTATCACAACAGTTAGAAGCTGTTCTTAGGAACATCCGAGTATAGCTTTACAACAAAAAGTTAAAAGGAAGGGGGGGGGGGGGGGGGGGGGGGTTACACCTCCAAGATGTATATACATGGAATGTCCAGATGCAGAGCCAGATCTATTGCAACCTCATTCCGTCTGCATGACAGTTCTGTTTCTTGCATGTATAAGCCAAATTTACAAACCATTAAAATGAAGACACTGTATCTGCCCTAAAAATATACCCTAAATTTGAACTTTGTACTCTGTATTGGGAACATTCGACCAATTGTAAACGGTTCCATTCAGAATGCGTATTATCTAACAGGGCTACAGTGTCAAGAAGTGCACTCAAAAGTGGTGGAAGCATATGTTTGTAAATCTCAGCATGCATACAGCATCAGATTTTGTGCTGATTTATTTTTTGTGAGCAGGCATGTTAAAGATTGATTGCTTATGTTTCCATATATTAAATGCATGTAAGTAAACGAGAGAACAGCTCTTTGATAGCTGATGGGGCTACCCTGGTTAAACAAGACAAAATAAATAAATAAATAAATAAATAAGACAGATTGACAATTAAGGGCACTAGCTGTCCTTAGTAAAGTCATTCAACTGCTGAATTAATTAAGTTTGATTTATAATGAGTACACAATATTTAACTTTATTATTGCACAGTGTAGAGGATGCAGCTTTTTTTCTATCATTTCATAGTTAAGTTTGAAACAATTTTTGTCTGATATTTAAGAGTTTTTTTCTTTTTTTCTTCAAATTTATATTAAGTTTTCTTATCTGATACAAAATATGTATATACCAAAAGAGACCAACAAAGCTGTAGCGTCAAACCATAAAACACCCAACAACTTTTACAATGCATGAATAAAAAGCAAGCCCTATCAAGTTTTTAAAGTCTGCATCAAATATATTTTTCTGACAACAACATGAGCAAATGTCATTTTACATTAAATATTAACAAATTATAAACATTTATTGGAGTAACTTTAGGATCTGTCAGACCGATTGTCAACGGCAATAAGGTTTCGATTCTGATTTGTTTTCCCCTTTAAATTCATAATTTAATGCTTTTATCCTTGTGAAGTTTCACTTTCAGGGGAACTGTAAATTCTTGGAAACACTGAAAACAATTTGAGCTTTATAAGCTGGGCCCAGTTTCACAAAGCCTGTAAGCAGATTTTTTTTCTGCTTACAGAGTGATCCCTGGCACTAAAATGCCCGCTAGCGTGTCGGTGGTTATTGTAAGCAGATGACTGATGCACCAATGCAAACGTGTTGTGGATGTGGACACGCACTGTCAAACCTTCTTCATCTTTAGCAAGTTTTTCTGCAATAGATAGGTTGCAGTATGACGTAAATCGGCCATCTTTACGGGCAATTTGGAACACACAGTCATGCGTTACGCGTGAGAACGGCGTGCAATACGCGCACATTTCACCAAACTCATTGCATGATTGGTTAGTGAATGACGCGGCTGCGTTAATAATTTGAGCGCTTGACGCGCCTGCAAGCCAAAATGCAATTTGCCCGTAAAGATGGCGTCTACTGGGAACTATCTATAGTAAGATGGCGTCTACTGGGAACTATCTATAGTAAGATGGCGTCTACTGGGAACTATCTATAGTAAGATGGCGTCTACTGGGAACTATCTATAGTAAGATGGCGTCTACTGGGAACTATCTATAGTAAGATGGCGTCTACTGGGAACTATCTATAGTAAGATGGCGTCTACTGGGAACTATCTATAGTAAGATGGCGTCTACTGGGAACTATCTATAGTAAGATGGCGTCTACTGGGAACTATCTATAGTAAGATGGCGTCTACTGGGAACTATCTATAGTAAGATGGCGTCTACTGGGAACTATCTATAGTAAGATGGCGTCTACTGGGAACTATCTATAGTAAGATGGCGTCTACTGGGAACTATCTATAGTAAGATGGCGTCTACTGGGAACTATCTATAGTAAGATGGCGTCTACTGGGAACTATCTATAGTAAGATGGCGTCTACTGGGAACTATCTATAGTAAGATGGCGTCTACTGGGAACTATCTATAGTAAGATGGCGTCTACTGGGAACTATCTATAGTAAGATGGCGTCTACTGGGAACTATCTATAGTAAGATGGCGTCTACTGGGAACTATCTATAGTAAGATGGCGTCTACTGGGAACTATCTATAGTAAGATGGCGTCTACTGGGAACTATCTATAGTAAGATGGCGTCTACTGGGAACTATCTATAGTAAGATGGCGTCTACTGGGAACTATCTATAGTAAGATGGCGTCTACTGGGAACTATCTATAGTAAGATGGCGTCTACTGGGAACTATCTATAGTAAGATGGCGTCTACTGGGAACTATCTATAGTAAGATGGCGTCTACTGGGAACTATCTATAGTAAGATGGCGTCTACTGGGAACTATCTATAGTAAGATGGCGTCTACTGGGAACTATCTATAGTAAGATGGCGTCTACTGGGAACTATCTATAGTAAGATGGCGTCTACTGGGAACTATCTCTAGTAAGATGGCGTCTACTGGGAACTATCTATAGTAAGATGGCGTCTACTGGGAACTATCTATAGTAAGATGGCGTCTACTGGGAACTATCTATAGTAAGATGGCGTCTACTGGGAACTATCTATAGTAAGATGGCGTCTACTGGGAACTATCTATAGTAAGATGGCGTCTACTGGGAACTATCTATAGTAAGATGGCGTCTACTGGGAACTATCTCTAGTAAGATGGCGTCTACTGGGAACTATCTATAGTAAGATGGCGTCTACTGGGAACTATCTATAGTAAGATGGCGTCTACTGGGAACTATCTCTAGTAAGATGGCGTCTACTGGGAACTATCTATAGTAAGATGGCGTCTACTGGGAACTATCTCTAGTAAGATGGCGTCTACTGGGAACTATCTATAGTAAGATGGCGTCTACTGGGAACTATCTCTAGTAAGATGGCGTCTACTGGGAACTATCTATAGTAAGATGGCGTCTACTGGGAACTATCTATAGTAAGATGGCGTCTACTGGGAACTATCTATAGTAAGATGGCGTCTACTGGGAACTATCTCTAGTAAGATGGCGTCTACTGGGAACTATCTATAGTAAGATGGCGTCTACTGGGAACTATCTCTAGTAAGATGGCGTCTACTGGGAACTATCTATAGTAAGATGGCGTCTACTGGGAACTATCTCTAGTAAGATGGCGTCTACTGGGAACTATCTATAGTAAGATGGCGTCTACTGGGAACTATCTATAGTAAGATGGCGTCTACTGGGAACTATCTATAGTAAGATGGCGTCTACTGGGAACTATCTATAGTAAGATGGCGTCTACTGGGAACTATCTATAGTAAGATGGCGTCTACTGGGAACTATCTATAGTAAGATGGCGTCTACTGGGAACTATCTATAGTAAGATGGCGTCTACTGGGAACTATCTATAGTAAGATGGCGTCTACTGGGAACTATCTATAGTAAGATGGCGTCTACTGGGAACTATCTATAGTAAGATGGCGTCTACTGGGAACTATCTATAGTAAGATGGCGTCTACTGGGAACTATCTATAGTAAGATGGCGTCTACTGGGAACTATCTATAGTAAGATGGCGTCTACTGGGAACTATCTATAGTAAGATGGCGTCTACTGGGAACTATCTATAGTAAGATGGCGTCTACTGGGAACTATCTATAGTAAGATGGCGTCTACTGGGAACTATCTATAGTAAGATGGCGTCTACTGGGAACTATCTATAGTAAGATGGCGTCTACTGGGAACTATCTATAGTAAGATGGCGTCTACTGGGAACTATCTATAGTAAGATGGCGTCTACTGGGAACTATCTATAGTAAGATGGCGTCTACTGGGAACTATCTATAGTAAGATGGCGTCTACTGGGAACTATCTCTAGTAAGATGGCGTCTACTGGGAACTATCTATAGTAAGATGGCGTCTACTGGGAACTATCTATAGTAAGATGGCGTCTACTGGGAACTATCTATAGTAAGATGGCGTCTACTGGGAACTATCTATAGTAAGATGGCGTCTACTGGGAACTATCTATAGTAAGATGGCGTCTACTGGGAACTATCTATAGTAAGATGGCGTCTACTGGGAACTATCTCTAGTAAGATGGCGTCTACTGGGAACTATCTCTAGTAAGATGGCGTCTACTGGGAACTATCTATAGTAAGATGGCGTCTACTGGGAACTATCTCTAGTAAGATGGCGTCTACTGGGAACTATCTATAGTAAGATGGCGTCTACTGGGAACTATCTCTAGTAAGATGGCGTCTACTGGGAACTATCTATAGTAAGATGGCGTCTACTGGGAACTATCTCTAGTAAGATGGCGTCTACTGGGAACTATCTATAGTAAGATGGCGTCTACTGGGAACTATCTATAGTAAGATGGCGTCTACTGGGAACTATCTATAGTAAGATGGCGTCTACTGGGAACTATCTCTAGTAAGATGGCGTCTACTGGGAACTATCTATAGTAAGATGGCGTCTACTGGGAACTATCTCTAGTAAGATGGCGTCTACTGGGAACTATCTATAGTAAGATGGCGTCTACTGGGAACTATCTCTAGTAAGATGGCGTCTACTGGGAACTATCTATAGTAAGATGGCGTCTACTGGGAACTATCTATAGTAAGATGGCGTCTACTGGGAACTATCTATAGTAAGATGGCGTCTACTGGGAACTATCTATAGTAAGATGGCGTCTACTGGGAACTATCTATAGTAAGATGGCGTCTACTGGGAACTATCTATAGTAAGATGGCGTCTACTGGGAACTATCTATAGTAAGATGGCGTCTACTGGGAACTATCTCTAGTAAGATGGCGTCTACTGGGAACTATCTATAGTAAGATGGCGTCTACTGGGAACTATCTCTAGTAAGATGGCGTCTACTGGGAACTATCTATAGTAAGATGGCGTCTACTGGGAACTATCTATAGTAAGATGGCGTCTACTGGGAACTATCTATAGTAAGATGGCGTCTACTGGGAACTATCTATAGTAAGATGGCGTCTACTGGGAACTATCTATAGTAAGCATAAAAACCTGCTCTCTGGTTATATCTTTGGTAATTACCTTAAAAATGAATGACCACAAAAACTTACTTAATAAGAAGCACCGAAGCTGTTGATAGTGTGTAACATACTGAGAAACAATTCTTTTCTAAAGAATGTGGTTTTGAAGAAATTGATTCAAACAATTTCAACCTGAGAAACGTTTCATGCATGTATTCCAATTACGATTATTCTTCCTGTGTTGACATAACCGCTCAAACTTGTTGGCGCTTTCTCAAAAACGCTATTACCTTTTGAAATAAAAAATTTTCACGGGTTAGTTTTGTTGTTTATATCTACATTTATATAGGATTAAAACAATCGAACGGTTCCAAAAACCAAAGGTATACTTTGCCTTTAATCATATTTTTATGAAATTGGGTACTGGTTATGACAGGTTCTGGGAACAGTGCTTTTTCTTCTCCAAAATACAAGACCAACTGAGAAAGTTGAAGTGAAAACGTAGTGCTGCTTCCTGGAACAGAAAACACAGTAAGGGTTTTATCCAAAGTTAAATTTAGGAAGGGGTACCCATTCCTGAATCAATCAGGGTAGAAGTATATCCAAAAATGATTGATGTACTTGTTTGTTTGACACGACCTCATAAGAGTTGTTTTTGAGATTGCCATTGAAAATATTACTACTGCATTCATTTTCTTGAACTGATGTTTTTATGGGCATTATATGGGCCTTATGTTGTGAATTGTTCTGTTCTTGTCAACATTCCTATTTAATAGATTATATCCTGACAGTGGGGAGAAAAGTAAGGCAGGGGGTAGAAAAATAATCCAGTATTAATCCTGATAGATGCCATCTTTTGGGGCATATTATGTTTTGGCTCTGAGCTGTGTCCAGTGTTATACATTTTCAACACAGCCAAGTGGTTCACCGACCAATCAACTCCCTCGTGCCACATGTGGTATTTTTGCATAAAGCGTGTTCATAAAAGGACTATTCATAAAGATGGCCGACTGCTACGTTGTGTGGGAATTATCTACACCTTGGCATACTGGACCAGAGCCACCTGACCGAATAAATGTTTTTATTCTTTGTTTATTTGTGGTGTACATGCAACATAAACTTCACAGAATCATTTGTAATAAAATCATGAATTCAAACCCCATGACCAAGATTTATATCACAGTTTCATGTGATCAATGTCAGTATACATGAGAGGCTTAAAAATGTATTCAATTCTAGAAATGTATCAACAGTATTTTATGTTTATGCAGGGAACACATACTTGGCATTTTATAGAAATGGTTATATATTTCCTTCTTTGCTAACAGTTAGTTACTAAATTATATATTTAATTAGAAGGCAATTGCAAAATCAGTCGCACATGAACTTTGTATATGATAACAAATTTCGAGGAATAAACCACATGGGAAACTGACTTTATAAATTCAAATCAATTTTTGGGTAAACAAAGAAAATAATTTGCTAGAACAGATATGATGTTAGTCCCCTGCGCTCTTCCAACTGAGCTATCTACTAGCCCTATGATTGCTCTGCCTATTTTAATAATACCATTTTGGGGGTGCCAGTCGGAAGCAAGGACAAATCTTCCCTTTTTTCAGGGCAAATCAATTTTGTTTTGTCTCGCACCCAAAAATTTAATAACAAATTTCAGCTGATATTTATCTGTACTTGAGAACTTGTAAACGAAAAAGTGAAAACTTTTCATCACAGGTTGTCTTTTACACCCTTCCAGCGTATGGAATCGGCTGATTGACATGTCACCTTAGTATAATTTGTTATATTATTGCACTGAAAATAGTTGTTCTTATCAGTTGCTTTACTATAACAGTTTTTGTTTGTTTTGGGTTTTGGGTTTTTGTTTGGGGGAGGGGGTAGGTATCTGCCAACAATTTGAAGGAAAAAACAGAATTTGTTTTTACACAAGCAAAATATGAACATCAGATTGAATTGTACTTGAGTTTATAATGATATAAATAAGTATATATTCTGTTATCAGTTTTAGTTTTGCTGTTTGATTAAATCAACACACTATCATCTTTCCTGGTGTTCATCACAAACTGCTTTATCGCATTCCTGACATAACAGACCACATTTTGTGATTTTCTTTTTTTTTATTGTTTTGTATAAACAATGCAAATTGTACAAATGGCCTTATAATTTGTGTAAAAAGTTAAGTAACAGATTAATGATATTGGAATATCTCCTAATGAAGATGTATTATTTGTCTGAGGGACAATTGATAATAACTGCATAATTATTATGAGTAACTATGGATACTGAAATTATCCACAATAAATGGCTAAGCTCACTTTGATATTATTCAGGCTGGCAGGCCGGAAGTCAAGTTCATTATTTCAAGTGTGAAAAAGTCTAAAATATAGGGTATCATTTTTATAGGCAGGGTTACTTTTGGGAATTAATCCGCAAGTTACTAGCCACAAAAACTTACTTGGTGAAGGGCACTGTTGATGTTATAAAACATTGTTAGAATCACCCCCCTTTTTGAAGTAATTAAGTTTTAGAGAAAGAGGTAATTTTTACCCCAAAATTTGATTCTGAGAAAGGCTTCGGGCTCAGGCATCCAAAAGCACACAATTCTTTGCAACTTTGATGACCAATTGAGCAAAAAAATTCACAGGTTTGTTATTTTGTTCATTTAGGTTGGGATACACCAAGTGAGGATGCTGGTCTTTGACAATTACCAAAAGTATACCCTGCCTTTAAACTGCAAAATTGTAGCCATATTTCTTATAAAGCATTTTTATTTACAATTTCAAGTGCTGAAAGAGCAAAAAACATTGTTTTTTAGGGGAATTGATGATTAATATGGGGGGAAGTTAAGTCTTTAATTGAAAAAGTAATTCACTATTTGATTTTCAGGACAAGAGGGTAACTGCCTGGCAATAATGATGATCAGTGAAACTAATTTCCCACAAAGATTTTTTCTGTGTTGGTTTTATGACAGCCTAGCTTGGTTTGACCAACTGATCATGAGGTTTGAATCTCTTTCTAGATAACCCCCCCCCCCCTCCCCCCCCAAAAAAAATAAAAATAAATAAATGGCTGGTTACCACAATTGTCTGAAAGACACAAGTTTTTGTGCCTCCACCACTACTTGCGTAAACCACCGTCCACTTGCATAAACCAGGCACTGTATCCCACCACCCACACCCTTTGAAAAGGTCCTCACTTTGCCACTGTTTGTAACACAATTTTCTTATTTAAAAGTCAGTAACTAGAGAACTATGACTCTTATGCTTCTTATACGTTGCCCTGTTCTTTATCCAATTCCAGATCCTGTCAGCATTGCTTTAATCAGCAAATAGTCTTATACTTATTTATGCTGACAGTATAATTCTTCTCTCGTCCGTCATGAGTACCACTATCCCCTGCCTGCACCATGACATGGCCCACTTCCATACCCCCCAAGGTCTTGCTCAGCCTGATCAATCTGCATGGCAGGACTGCTCACCCAGTCGACCAAGCCCCCACACCTGCACCTGCCCCAGGGGCAGCCAAGGCTGAGAAGGTGAAACGGCCTGCTATATTGGCAGCTGGCACAAGTGAAGAATGGGCGTACTTTGAACAACGGTGGTCAGACTACAAGGCAGCCACACATCTCACAGGCTCAGACATCGTCTTCCAGCTTCTTGAGTGTTGCGACGAGGCACTTCGGAAAGACCTCACACGGACCTTCGGTACCCTCGCCTCCAGTGATGAACAGACCATTCTCAGCAACATGAAGACACTCGCCGTCCGTCAGGAAAACGTAATGGTCTCACGGATGCAACTCCAACAAATGCGCCAGGACCGCGATGAGCCAGTGCGGGCCTTCTCTGCCCGCCTCAGAGGTCAGGCAGGAGTATGTAGCTTCAGGATTGAGTGCACCTGCAAAACACAGGTCGATTACAGCAACATTATGATTAGGGACGCTCTCATCCGGGGACTCGAGGATGAAGAGATCCGCTTGGACATTCTCGGTGAATCGAGACAAGACATGTCGCTGGAGGAGGCACTCGGGTACGTCGACGCCAAGGAGAGTGGCAAGAGGTCAGCTGGCCGCCTCCTTGAGGGCGGCACCACTACAACTGTGTCTGCTGCTAGTTCCTACAGGCGCCAAGAGAGGGGGCGACTGCGAACCTTACCTGCTACTACGGGACCCACATCCTCACTCTGCGGCCACTGTGGCAAACCAGGCCACGGACGTGGCAGACAGGACCGTATGAAGAAATGCACAGCCTACAATCACAAGTGCACCAAATGTGGCATCCTTCACCACTACGAAAACGTTTGTCGTCAGTCACTGCGCAAGCAACACCAGCCAGCACCCCTCACCGTACCTCTACCACGGGATGACGCCACCGCCATCTTTGACTCCCTATGCTCCGTTAGCGATATCCCGACACACAGCGCCCACGCAATCACACTCCAGCACCATGTCTACAATGAGTTCTGCGATGCGTGGGAGAAGCGGGCATCCGACCCCCAACCCTTCATCGATGTCTCCATCAAGGCTGTCCCATCCGACGCCCGAGCCCTCGGCTTCCCCACCTCCATCCTCAGCCCAACTCCCGCTGTCTCCTACCCTGCCATGGCCGACACCGGATGCCAGTCATGCTTAGCTGGCACGAAGCTCCTACCCAAACTAGGACTCAGTAGGCATCATCTCCTCCCTGTCACTATGAAAATGACTGCTGCCGACAACCGTGGCATTAACATTGCGGGTGCCATTGTCCTGAGAATCTCTGGGACTTCCCCTTCAAAGGAGACAATTGAGACACGTCAAATAGTATACTTCACCAACTCCACTGACAGGCTGTTTTTATCCAAACAAGCTTGTGTAGCCCTCGGCGTGATATCTCACAAGTTCCCCTCGATTGGTGAGACACACGAGCCTAGCAGTACCAGTGTCAATTCCTGCAACGCCCACGCTTGCGAGTGCCCCCGACGTCAAGCACCACCACCTCCTCCCACATCACTCCCACTCCCAGCCACAGAGGAGAACCGAGATAGGCTTGAAAAGTGGCTGCTCGAACACTACCAGTCAAGCACCTTCAATGTATGCGAACATCAGCCACTTCCCATGATGTCTGGCCCCCCGATGCACCTCATGATCAACCCTGACGCTCAGCCGGTGGCTCACCACACGCCCATCCCTGTCCCCGTTCACTGGCAGGACGATGTGAAGGCAGGCCTAGACCAAGACGTGCGCCTCGGTGTCCTTGAACCAGTCCCTGTCGGCACACCCGTTACTTGGTGCCACAGAATGGTGATCTGCCCCAAGAAGTCAGGCAAGCCAAGGCGGACAGTTGACCTCCAACCACTTAACCGCCATGCTCTCCGTGAGACACACCACACCCAGTCACCCTTCCACCAAGCACGTACAGTACCCCCTCACACACACAAGACCGTCTTTGATGCATGGAATGGCTACCACAGCATCGCCCTTGATGAACGAGACCGCCACCTCACAACATTCATCACTCCATGGGGTCGCTATCGGTACCGAGTTGCCCCACAAGGCTACATCGCCTCGGGAGACGGTTACAGCCGCCGTTTCGACGAGATCGTTTCAGACATCCCACGGAAAACCAAGTGCGTAGACGACACCCTTATGTGGTCTGACACGATTGAGGAGGCATTCTTCCAGGCAGTTGAATGGCTAGACATCTGTGGCCGTAACGGCGTCACACTGAACCCCTCCAAGTTCATATTTGCCAAGACAACAGTGGAATTCGCGGGCTTCGAACTCACCCCAACCACTGTACGTCCCTGCCCTCGCTATCTTGAGGCCATCCAGAACTTCCCTACCCCCCACAACATCACTGATGTCCGCAGCTGGTTTGGCCTGGTCAACCAGGTCTCATACGCCTTTGCCGCCACTGAACGAATGCTGCCCTTCCGCCAACTCCTCAAACAGGGCACCCGCTTCATCTGGACAGACCAATTGGACCGTCTCTTCGAGGAGTCTAAGTCCCTGATCATCAATGAGATCCATAAGGGGGTGGAGATCTTCGACAAGACCAAGCCGACTTGCCTCGCCACTGACTGGAGCAAAGAGGGTCTTGGGTTCTGGCTGTTCCAGAAGCACTGTACCTGCTCTTCCTCCAACCCCTTTTGCTGTAAGACTGGTTGGAAAATTACCCTCGTCGGAAGTCGCTTCACTTCGGGGGCTGAATCCCGCTATGCCCCAGTGGAGGGGGAGGCCCTAGCGGTTGTTGATGCACTCGACAAGGCACGTCACTTCACACTTGGCTGCTCTGACCTCATCGTTGCAGTGGATCACAAGCCCCTCCTGAAAACATTCGGCGACCGCTGCCTCAACGACATACCCAACCCTCGCCTGCGCAACCTCAAAGAGAAGTCTCTTCGCTACCGCTTCCGCGTCGTTCACATACCCGGCGTACGCCACGCTGCAGCCGACGCCGTCTCTCGCCACCCTGTTGGCAAGCCAACGCCGTTGACCCTCCCAGATGATGTTGCAACCGTACTCAACCCCCACACTCAGCTCCCCACGTTTGAGCTGCCACACTCCTTCCTCAAGGCCCTTCGCACACTCGATCAGGACTCCGCTCATGTTTGCTCCCAGGCGACCTCACCTCCCACTGCAGTGATTAAGTCAGTTACGTGGGATGACGTCCGCCTTGCTACAGTCAGTGACCCCTCCATGTCAAGACTGATTGAGCTCATTGATGACTTCCCTGTGCTCCGTGGTGACCTCCCTCCTGAACTCCGCCAGTATCACCAGTTTCGTGACGGCCTGACCAGTTTTGACGGGGTAGTCCTCTACAACGACCGCATCGTCATCCCCCCATCCCTCCGCGATCGCATACTTCAGGCCCTGCACTCAGCTCATCAGGGTGTCTCACAAATGTGTTCACGGGCGGAATCATCATTCTTCTGGCCAGGTATGACACCTGCTATTACAGAGATGCGGGCACGTTGCTCATCATGCAACCGCATGGCACCCTCACAGCCGAACGCACCCCCCACCCCTCCACTCAACCCAGCCTACCCATTCCAGTGCCTTGTGTCCGACTACTTCCACTACCGTGGCCGGCACTACTTGGTGGCTGTGGATAGATACAGCAACTGGCCAATTGTGGAAGAATCTGCTAATGGTGCGGCCGGACTTATTTTTGCCCTGCGTCGCATCTTTGTTACCTACGGCATCAGTGACGAACTAACATCCGACGGTGGCCCTGAGTTCAAGTCTAGCACAACAACCACATTCTTGCGCCATTGGGGTGTGACCCATCGCATGTCATCGGTCGCCTTCCCCCACAGCAATTGCCGTGCAGAAGTGGGGGTAAAAACTGTGAAACGCCTCATTACAGACAACACAGACGCCAATGGCTCACTGAACACAGACGCGTTCCAGAGGGCCATGCTCCAGTACCGCAACACCCCTGACCGCGACACGCACCTCTCTCCAGCCATGTGCATCTTCGGACGACCCATTAGAGACTTCATCCCCATTCATCCTGGCAAGTACCAACCCCACACGACATGGAAGGAGACCCTCCTCTCGCGGGAAGAGGCCCTGCGCAACCGCCATATGCGTACTGCTGAGCGCCTTTCCCAACACACACGTGTCCTTCCCCCACTAGTCGTTGGGGACTGTGTCCGCATCCAAAACCAGACAGGCCCCAGCCCCACCAAATGGGACAAGACCGGTATCGTGGTTGAGGTGCGCCAGTTTGACCAATATGTCGTGAGAGTGGATGGCTCTGGACGTGTCACACTTCGTAACAGAAAATTCCTACGCAAGTATACGCCCGTCCTACCCCGTGCGCCTTTGGCTATGGCCCCCGGCCCAGCAGCAGTCTTGATTCCTCCAGCCAAGGTGGCAACACCTGCATCTCGCAGCCCTGTCCTGCCGCCTTCTACCAAGCCTCACCCGCCACGCACTGATCCCTCCGACACTGCGGACGACTCACCAGGCCTGCCAGCACTACCACCAGTCATCCAGACGCCTCCTCCCCTAACAAACTTCCACCCAGACTCACCTCAGCGCCCGGTAGCCGCTGGCCCTGTCCCCCGAACTCTTCGGGCCCTCCTGCCTCACAACACCCCTGGACACAAGGAGCATCCCATCCCTGCCACAGCACCCCTCCCTTCGGCCCCCACCCCCGACTTGCACACCCCTCCCGTGCGTCGTTCCACTCGTCAGACCAGCCCTTCAGCCTGACAGTCTATTGAGACTTTGTTACAGCTTTTTCGTTTTATGGAGGAACCTCCAGTTCTCTAGTTCCTACACGTTCCGTTCCTCCACCGAGTTGTGTTCATCTGTTGCTGTTTACCATATCAGTCTCTTTGTCGCTTCCCTCCAACGACTTGGGGGGGCATAGAGAACTATGACTCTTATGCTTCTTATACGTTGCCCTGTTCTTTATCCAATTCCAGATCCTGTCAGCATTGCTTTAATCAGCAAATAGTCTTATACTTATTTAGTAACCATGGATCATTTACGATTTGAAGGGCTTTCAGTAAATAATTTCAGAAAAATAAGAACTATCATGGAGGAAGGAAAAGATTTAGACTTTTCTTTAGTGTTGATAAACAAAGTGCGCCGGTTGGCATGGACGGCCGAATGTTAGCAAAACATTCAATCGTGTTAAAAAATGTTGTGACCAAATTCAACATTTTCTGTAAAGATTCATGAACGGAAATACCTTCCATGATTGGTTGATTTGTTTCCAACAAATTCAACACTATTTTTGAATATTTGTGTAACACTGCTACAAACTGTGGCAATCTGTTTTTGATTTGCAGTTATGGCTTTCCATACTTTTCCAACCTGGGTTGTGACGTTGCAAAAGAAAGGTCTTATAGAGTACTGCCAACAGAGGGGGCTATTATTACTGGTACTTTGGGCGGCGTGTTTGTCACTGATCTTCTCCTCACACACACCATGCACGTCGTACGTTTACATTACGCGTACGACGTACGACGTCCCGAACAAATTCATTCTCCTACCACCCACTGAATAGCGGATACTGCATGGATGCACGCACACGAATCTAAATGCTAAATCAAGAAAGTCTGATAAACTAAGTTACATTCATCTATTTATTAATGCAATGGCCCCTCGTAAGAGAAAACCTGTGTCTTCCGAGGCAAGTCGAACTGCTGAGTCTGACAAAAATGAAGAAGGAAAGCAAGAATTGTAAGTTCAAGGTTTTGTTTGGGGTTTTATCTTTTATGGTTTTAGTCAACAGGTCAAGTCAAAGTCAAGATCGTACCCAAGTCAATTCGTACCCAAGTCAACTCGTACCCAAGTCAACTCGTACCCAAGTCAACTCGTACCCGTGCGGTGTGTGAATTTCTCCCTGTCTGCATGACAATCTCAAGTTCGAATAAATAGTATTATTAAATTGGTAAACCAATATGGAATGATGTTCTACTCACTATCGTGCAACTTTTGGAAAAGTTTCCGGAGCACGCCACCACCTTCTGGACGTTTTTGTTTTTTGTTTTTTTTTAACCAATATACACCTGAGGATGTATTCTATCGATAGGGTTAGTACCCCAAAATGTAAAATAAATAGTTTTCATAGGGGACCGATTTAAAAAAAATATTATTTTTTGTAAAATCCTAAAATTAGAAAAATAAAAAACACGCTTCTTTCCCCAGTCTTCTTTCCTCCTCCCACACTACTTCTCCCCATCATTCACTCACTCTCTGTGGAAGGAATTGAACATTTGCAAGCAATTAAATAATGCAATGTACTTACCGGGAATTGAACCAACCTGTATCAAGAGAGAACACATTATATGCACAAGAGCATAGCCTATTTACCGCTAGGCTATGAGGGATTGATACCAAAATTGGTTTGATAGTTCTACAAATTTCTCCCATTACCTGTTTAGTAAAAGGTCATAATGAATATTTAATTTTCTATGAATATTAAAATTAGCAGTTATTGTCGAATAGTTTGCATAAACTGAATATTCAGGAGTTTATGAACTAAAACCTGCTTTACATATTAGTCACGTGAAAGGTTCTTTTGGATTATTTCATTAGTACAAGTCATGGGTAAGTTCATGTTCATAAGGGCAATATCGGGCTATTATTTCCCTTTTTTGAATCATCCTTCAATGGGGGTATGTTTGTAGCGGCAATAGTTATGATTATGTGGAATTTGGGCTATTTTTTCCTTTTTTGAATCATCCTTCAATGGGGGTATGTTTGTAGCGGCAATAGTTATGATTATGTTGAATTTGGGCTATTTTTTCCTTTTTTGAATCATCCTTCAATGGGGGTATGTTCATCACATCAGAGGCCACTATAGCTGGCTTACCCATTCCATAAATCAACAAGTCCTGGTGAATTTTCCAATGCGCATGAACGATGACCGACTCATTGGAGTATTGCACATTTACCCGGACACACACACAGCAGGAAAACGAAAACAAAATGGTGTTTATTTTCGACGAAGCTTTTGCGATTTTCTGACGCCTTTTTAAGGCCTTTAGAATTGTTCAATATTCCTGTTTTTTGCTGTATATATTCAGTTAACCCATCTTAACAGGTAAGACTAAAATTTAGAGTAATCGGCCAGATATTGAGGGAGCTAGAGTGGTGGCGTGCTGCGGAATTTTAGCCCAACTTTTATTAATATCCCTTTTTAGTTTTTATGAATTTAGTTTTTTATGTTATTATTTGATGTTCACCCTTTTCTGCTTAAAAACAGACTGGATTAAAAACATCAAAGGGTTTATTTCTTTATTAAATGTTCTAGTGTATGGCACTGAACACGTTTGGTAATTACTCAAAATATATATTATTAACATAAAAACTTTGGTAACCAGCAACGGAGAGATGTTGATACTATAAAACATTGTGAGAAACCACTCCCTCTGACACATGTCTGAAGTATCGTAGTTTTTGAGAAAGAGGTAACTTCTCACTAAAATAATAAAAGACTTCATGCATGAAGCCTTTTTAGCATCTGAAAGCACACAAAATTGTGCAACAAGGGTGTTTTTTCTTTCTTTATTTTCTTGCAACTTCGATGACTGATTCAGCCCAAATTTTCACAGGTTTGTTATTTTATGCATATGTTGGGATACACCGAGTGACAATACTGGTCTTTTGATAACTACCAAACATGTTCAGTGCCTTTTTAAGGATATTGTTCTAATGTTTTATTTACTCCAGCCTGTTGATGCGAATACATTTTTAGTGCAATAAACCATTTCCAATAAACAATAGGTATAAAACGCAAACGTCCATGCTTCTTTAGTGCTTTTTTCTGCTAATAAAATAAAGGGTTTCTCAAAGAGAGTTGCGAGGCCTATTTCCAGGGAAAGGAAGGCATCCTTTCCCCAAGTTTCCAGATTGTTTCAATCCTATCAAACATAATACAGTCTGGATGGAAATCTGCCAGGAAAACTAGGCCTCACCACAGGGTGCGTTTGTCGAAAGGGGCCAAGTTGGATTTGCTTATGTGGTTGGAGTCCTTGGACCACTTCAATGGTGTGTCCCCCATGCATTTCGGCCTGTGCGTGGGACAATTCAGTACAGCTGTATACAGACGCAGCTGCCTCTGTAGGGTATGGTGCCTTTTTTCAAGGCAAGTGGGTGCACGCTGGCCTTCATGCTTACTACATCAGCAGCCTTCCATTGCATTTCTTGAATTTTTTCCCTTGCTGGTTGCTGTGTTGTGCTGGGGTCCCTTGCTGGCAAATCGGCGGGTCCGATTCCGCTCTGATAATTTTGCAGTGGTTCATATAATCAACAGCCAAACATCGCAGTGTGAGAGGATTATGCATCTTGTGAGATTGTTTGTGTTGCAATGCCTGAAGTACAGTATTGTTTTTAAGGCAGTGCATATCCCTGGGGTTAGTAATGATGTGGCTGATTCTTTATCACGTTTTCAGATGGATCGATTTCGGGCTGCAGCTCCGAATGCCGATTTGGTGATGACACCAATTCCATCTCTTCCAATCCTCTGGTAGTGGGTGAGATATCTAGATTGTTGTCCATTGCTTTTGCCAAGAATTCTTACAAATCTTACTCCACTGGTTGGAATGCTTTCTGTGAATTCATGGGGCAAGGGTCGACAGCTCCCACTGGGCACTATGCCTATTACTTCTGCAATGGTTAGAGCATTTATTGCTTGGCTTTCTCTCAAAGGTTGCGCATCAGCAACTATAGCCACTTATGTAGCTGGGGTAGGGTTTTATCATAAGTTTCACGGTTATTCTGATCCAACAAAGGATTTTTTGGTTTCTAAATTATTGGAGGGTTGTCGTCGGGATCGTCGAGTGAGTGATACTCGGGTTCCAATTACAGTACCAATTCTCATTACTATTTTGGGGGCTTTACCTCATGTTTGTGATTCACGCTTTGAGGAGTTGCTGTTCAAGGCGGCAATGTTGTGTGCATTCTTTGGGTTCATGAGAGTGGGTGAGTTTACAGCCGATTCAGCAAAGCATATTCAGGATTCGGTGTTACTGCTTTCAGATATTGTATTTAGTTCAACAGGTTGCGGGTCAGTGCTGGTGTCTTTTCGCACATGTAAGAACAATCAGGCAGGTCGACCTTTGGTAATCAGACTAGTTGGTACAGATGATGTTTCAATTTGTCCTGCTACGGCACTACGTGATTTTATCCAGGTTCGGCCATTAGTCCCGGGTCCGTTGTTTTGTCATTTCGGTGGAACACCTTTAACCCGTTATCAGTTTAATGCAGTGCTTCAGAAAGCACTAGGTTTTTGTGGACTGGGTGATCTGCGGATTCGGGCCCATTCCTTTCGTATCGGTGCTGCAACAGTTGCTCATAGCTTGGGGGTCCCACTGGAGGAGATTCAGCGTATGGGCCGTTGGCGTTCGGATGCGGCACTTACTTATATTAGACCCGAAGCAGTGTGTACTTTACCTGGTATTACTATGGGGTAAAACATTATTAATTTGGGTTATCTTTCTCGGATTTGTGCAGGTAGCGTGTGGATTGTTGGGGATTCATTGGTTCGTTGGGCCCAGCGCTCACTGAAAGTCAGTGCGGTTCCTGTGCTGTGGCGGGGTAGAGGCGGAGCCAGGTTATGTGACCTGTCGTCCCTACTTTCATCTATGCCCAAAAATGCCCCTCCACCAGCGGTGCTTATTATCCATCTTGGTACAAATTACCTACTCACTATTGATGTGTATTCCATTCGCCAATCAATTTCGATTTTCATGAGTGAAATTCAGGCTCAGTTTCCAACTACTGTTGTTTTTTGGTCAGAAATGTTACCGCGGGTTCTTTATTTTGGGGCTCATTCGCAGAAAGGCATGGAGCAGCAGCGTAAAAAGATTAATCGGTGGATGCGCACCTGCTGCCAGCGACATGGGTGCATGAGTTTGCGTCATCCACAGTTCAAGTGGATGGAGTTGTCGTTGTATAGGTTTGATGGGGTCCATCTATCCGAGGCTGGCAATGCCATGTTTTGTGACAATTTCGCTGACTGCATTAATAACCTTTCAATGGGAACTTGTTAATTTTCTGTTTGATGTGCTGTCACTTTTCTTGGGGCGTGCGTTGCACGTTTTCCAACTTGGGGAATAGCATTTTCATGTAGGACTTTTTAAATATTTCATTGATAGGTGCACAGTGTGCATAGGTGAATGGTTCAGGCAAGGTGTGTGACATGTTTTTGAACTGTATTTGGGTCACTAGTCCCCACAATGTTCATGTGTGGATACACCTGAGCGTGGTTGTCCTAGCTCAGCTGTGTTTATGTTGGTAAGGATGTGGTACCCCCCTTGGTGTGGCCACTTTGGTAAAAGGGCATGATTGTCCTTGGTGTGGTCACTTTGGTGAGGGTGTGGTAATCCTTGGTGTGGCCACTTTGGTAAAAGGGCTTGGTATAGTCCTTGGTGTGGTCACTGTTGTTGTTGGTGTGGCCACTTTGGTAAGGGCGTGGTAGTCCTTGGTGTGGCCACTGTGTTTATGGTTGTCCATTGTTACATGTATGTTTTGTTTGTCTGTCAGCCGGTTTTGCCCTATGTCCGGTATCCGGCTCCTTGCCATTTTACAAATGGTTGTTTTAAAATAGTGTTATTATTTTTGGCATTTTATTGCAGGTATTAATAGCACTTAAATAAATTGCAGTGTCAAGCTGTGGCGGAAAATCACATTGGCTAAGCTTATTGCATTTTGTATAATACAGTGTGGATGGAAATCTGCCAGGAAAACATAACATTTAAAAAGTCAAAAAGAGTTTATGGTCTCCGAATGTCCCTGCATAAATGGTGTTTTTGTGAATTTGGGGGAAGGCATCCTTTATGTGCTTGGATAAACTTGCACAATCTTTCTGCAGGCCAGTCTCCCCGCCCGTCAATCCTCAGTAACAATCTTGTCAGCCTGTCAATCGAGCTGTCAATCTTCTTATAAAGAGTTACCGAGCTCCATTTGATTCAAGCCGCCCACCACGCGATAGAAGTCAACGCAATTTTTGTGTCGGCACTTAAAACGGAAATGCTGGTTCATTAAGACTCAAGTCGAGAGTCCTTTGAAATATACTGGAAATATGATTGGCTGCAGGAAAAACCACACAGAAAGCTCCAAAATCCTATAAAAAGGCATGACAGATCAGCAATTATCGCTCTACATCAAGACAATATATCATCAAGTCAAGACACAAGAGTTCCAAGCAGTTGAAGATTTCAAGATTCGAGGTTCAAGAGCAAGATGGAACCAAGACATCACTGCATAGTTTGCAATAAAACTGATCGACACAGCGTGCTTTCCAGTGTGATTGTTGTGAGATGTGGCAGCACCTGGAATGTGACACCGGTTTTTTTCGGTAGAAGAATACCGTGGAATTGTGGGTAAGCCCTCCATTCTAGAAGTATGGATCTGTGAGGCCTGTCACCGATCCACTTCTTCTCCCCTCAGCATTGCAGCAACCGACCCTGAGCCCATGGAAGTAGACGAGGATTTTAACATGCAAGCTTCACTGTCCCCAGTGTACCAGAGGAGAATCCTCTTCCTGATGCCCCCCCCCCCCCCTACCTGCCGCTGTTCCAGGCTTTAACAAGGAGGACACTGTAACATTCAAGGTTGTTGACGGACGTTCCCAACGTGGGAAGGCAATATTACATCTAGTTGACAGCCACGGGTACAGTTACAACAAGAAGTGGAAGAAGAGTGGGTCAACTTCATTCCTCACTACCTGGCTCTGTACAATGTCCGGAACAAGTCCAAGAGGTGGAGGGTGTCTGTGTGCCAAGACGGTACACACTTCTCATTTGGACTTCATCACATCCACACCCATCCTGCCTGTCCGGGAGGAGATGTTGCAGTAGAAGTCACTGCTGCAGTGAAGACTACTGCAAAGCTGGACGCGTTCCGGTCAGCTGGGAAAGATCTTCAAGCTGTGGGATCGCTACCAATCAGGGGAGCTGAAAACTTCAAGCTTGCTGTCCGCCTGCAAGCACCTGACTAGCCCGCCGATGTGAATAAACTTCCAATGAACAACAAACCGGCTCTTCTCAGAGCCACCACATTTTCAAAAAAGTTCTGATAATTTTTTTTGCGTAAGTTCTGATTATTTTTCCTGAAAGAAAAATACAAATTAATTCGAACATTTTCTTCATTACTTTTTTCCACCAAAAGAAACATTTTGCGTAAGTTCTGATTATTTTTCTGAAAGAAAAATACAAATTAATTCAAATATAAAAAAACAAAAAAAACAGAGACATTTATTACGTCATTCGCTTAGTCTTGTTCATTACCTGCAACATACAAAAACAAGAGAACAATATGAGTACAACAAAGAATAGATAATTCATATAAATGAATGATATCTAATTTATATTTATTGGTACGAGTTGACTTGGGTAAAAATTGACTTGGGTACGAGTTCACTGGGTACAAGTTCACCTGGGTACGAGTTGACTCGGGTACGAGTTGACTCGGGTACGAGTTGACTCGGGTACGAGTTGACTCGGGTACGAGTTGACTCGGGTACGAGTTGACTCGGGTACAAGTACACCTGGGTACGAGTTGACTCGGGTACGAGTTGACTCGGGTACGAGTTGACTCGGGTACGAGTTGACTCGGGTACGAGTTGACTCGGGTACGAGTTGACTCGGGTACGAGTTGACTCGGGTACGAGTTGACTCGGGTACGAGTTGACTCGGGTACGAGTTGACTCGGGTACGAGTTGACTCGGGTACGAGTTGACTCGGGTACGAGTTGACTCGGGTACGAGTTGACTCGGGTACGAGTTGACTCGGGTACGAGTTGACTTGGGTAAGAGATGACCCGAATTCTTCTGATACCCCAAAGGCGGAAGGCCCTATCCTATGTTCCTCAAACATTTAAACATTGTTCTGAAAAACTTCCCGTGATTTACACAAGGGTCTGGTTAGGGCTAGCAGTTAAATGTTAGACTCTTATCAATCATTTAAAAAAATGCCAATATTCAATAATAATGCTGGACTACCTCAATTTTTTCTCAGAAATTTTCCCACCAGTATTCTGCTTACCTACACTACAGCACATAATAATAATTGTGGTGTGTATTATATCAAAATGATTTTTTGCAAGCTCGTTTATGTATAATTTATGAGGAATTCCCACCAAGCTGACAATCACTCGATTAATTAAACATTGTCGGTGCAATGATGATTACTGATGTGCATGAGCGATGACAAACTGTATGACTTGAAAAGTTGAACTGAAGTTCGCTGTTCTAGTCAGTAGTCTGTAGTCAAGGCGGTGTTCATCACAAAACAACAGCAAGCAGCATGGAGTAAAACGGCATGCTGCAGCAATAGGAAAAAGAGTAGGATAGGTGATGCAGCTATTGGTGGCTGGCTGCTGCTAATGGACCTAGCCTATGGCTCGTTCCAATAACAGCGGCCTGCCAGCCACCAACCAGTCATTACCAAATAGTGAAGACATGGTCATCACACTGTTATAAACCATGCATCTGACGTCATTTGAGTAATGCGCCCTCGCCTAGACTAGAGGTCAAAAGGAGGTTGTTAATTTGCCAATCCTTTGCGTCGTGCGTACGAATCGCGTTTCCATTGCTTCATCACCAGTTTACCATTAACATGGCGGCTTGATGACCTCAATGCATAAGCTCAAGGGCCTTTTCCCTATACTCTGATTAATTTATCTCTATTTTCATGCTCTCGTAATGCAGTAGTGAGGATCGACCCCGACACAGAGTGACCTTCAAGTCTTTGGCAGTCCGTGTGATTGTCATCTTCATCTTCATTGGTGTAGTCAGTTGGTATTCCAAGGAAGACGATCTCAAGACATTTGCTAAACAGGCAGATTCCATTCCTATCCGACGTTTCAATGTCACTTGCTCCTCAGATTTTAAAAATGATTTGAAGAAATTCAAGGGTAAGATCCATTGTCTGTAAATTTCTTCATATTTTAAAATTAAAACAATTCATTTGGTGCAAAAAATTGTTACCATAAAGTCTACTAGGTAGTTGAAGATTTTGATACAGGCCTTACGGAGCTCTGGAAGTGCCATCCGACATGTTGAGATCCTGACATAATTATCTCAGGATGACGACATCCTAAACGCAAATAAGTCGACATACCGAGATAATTATCTCTGGATGTTGACATCCCAAAAGTAGGATGTCGTCTTCCTGTGATAATTTATCTCGGGATGACGACATCCCAAAAGCAGGATGTCGTCTTCCTGTGATAATTTATCTCGGGATGACGACATCCCAAAAGTAGGATGTCGTCTTCCTGTGATAATTTATCTCGGGATGACGACATCCTAAATGCAGGATGTCGTCTTGCTGTGATAATTTATCTCGGGATGACGACATCCCAAAAGCAGGATGTCGTCTTCCTGTGATAATTTATCTCGGGATGTCGACATCCTTAAGGTAGAATGCCATTCACTGCTTCACGCATCACGTAGGCCTGGGTGTCACTCAAAGGCCTTTACTAAAAATAATTCGCGTGTACGACATCCTACTACGGAGCTCTGGAAGTGCCATCCGACATGTTGAGATCCTGACATAATTATCTCAGGATGACGACATCCTAAACGCAAATAAGTCGACATACCGAGATAATTATCTCGGGATGTTGACATCCCAAAAGTAGGATGTCGTCTTCCTGTGATAATTTATCTCGGGATGACGACATCCCAAAAGCAGGATGTCGTCTTCCTGTGATAATTTATCTCGGGATGACGACATCCCAAAAGTAGGATGTCGTCTTCCTGTGATAATTTATCTCGGGATGACGACATCCTAAAAGCAGGATGTCGTCTTGCTGTGATAATTTATCTCGGGATGACGACATCCCAAAAGCTTCCTGTGATAATTTATCTCGGGATGTCGACATCCTTAAGGTAGAATGCCATTCACTGCATCACGCATCACGTAGGCCTGGGTGTCACTCAAAGGCCTTTACTAAAAATAATTCGCGTGTACGACATCCTACCTATAAGGATGTCGTCATCCCGAGATAAATTATCACAGGAAGACGACTTCCTAGCTTTGGGATGTCAACATCCCGAGATAAATTATCACAGGAAGACGACATCCTACTTTTGGTATGTCGACATCCCGAGATAAATTATCACAGGAAGACGACATCCTACTTTTGGGATGTCGTCATCCCGAGATAAATTATCACAGGAAGATGACATCCTGCTTTTGGGATGTCAACATCCCGAGATAAATTATCACAGGAAGACGACATCCCGAGATAATTATCTCGGTATGTCGACTTATTTGCGTTTAGGATGTCGTCATCCTGAGATAATTATGTCAGGATCTCAACATGTCGGATGGCACTTCCAGAGCTCCGTAAGGCCTGGAATTTCATCTTCGGCCATTAAGGCCATAAAAGGTACTTCATGCCTGAAGCCCTTCTCAGACTAAAATTTTGTGTGTGAAAAATTACCCCTTCCTCTGAAACTATGTTACTTCAAAGGGTGCTGTTTCTAACAATGTTTTATAATTTCAACAGCTCTCCAGTGCTCTTTACCGAGTAAGTTTTTATGTTCGTTTAACTTGTGGAGTAATTACCAAAAGTACACCCTGCCTTTAAGTCTCCCATTGGTATAAGGCAAAAACGGCGTCAGTCGCACATCAGCAACACTTTGAATTGTGTTGTTATCTTTTGTAAAAGCAGGATTCAGAGTTGTGATTTTGATTATTTTTACAGGATGTGCACCAACTCAATGTGCTAGAGTTGTCATGGATGGACTTATATCAAAGAGTGAGGCCAGACAACTAAGACAGTAAGAGCAAAGCTATCATCTTGATCTTGTAGAAATTTTGAATTCCATTCCATGTTTGTGTGTTGGAACTCTATGGGTACTACAGTTGTGTGTAGGACCAGCCAGGGTTCGTTGATTGTAGATGAAATACAAGTTTGCAATAACTCCAGGAATGTTTTAATAGATGTTATATTTTGCACAGGGTACAAAGGCCTTGGGTTCGAATCCTACCTGAGGGATTTGCCTGTTGGTTTATGTTCACGGAACTCTGGAAGGTACAGAGTATACATCGGTGTGACGTTAATAACAGAATATATTCAAGGAATGTTCTGTAAACATGTCTGTAAAAAGGTGGAATTGGTTTACTCTCTGACAATTACTTGCCTCAGACCAAAACAGGGTGCAATGCTTTATGAATGTTACATCATAAACTTGGCTTAGCAGGAACATTGTAGATTATATTCAGGGTTTCTGTGGATCCTTAAAAAAGTAGTTAAGTTTTATCAAAATTTAAGGCCTTAAAAATCATTACAAGGTATTAAACTCAGTTATTTAAGGTATTAACAAAATGGATGAATTTTTTTATCAGCTCGTAAAGAACCGAATTACGCTGCATTTAAAAAAATGACTTTTAAGTGTGAGTGGGTTGTTTCTTCTTTAGGGGAGTCACTGCCGAGTGGTTTAGAGCATCAGATTCAAGTTCTGGTGGTTTAGTCATCGGGGTGTGGATTCGAGTCCCGGTCATGACGCTTGTGTCCTTGAGCAAGACACTTTGCTATAATTGCTTCTCTTCACCCAGGGGTATAAATGGGTACCTGCAAGGGTAGAGGTTGATATAGATAGGTTGCAATATGACGTAAATCGGCCATCTTTACGGGCAATTTGGAACACACAGTCATGCGTTACGCGTGAGAACGGCGTGCAGCACACACACATTTCACAAAACTCATTGCATGATTGGTTAGTGAACGACGCGGCTGCGTTAATAATTTGAGCGCTTGGCGCGCCTGCAAGCCAAAATGCGATTTGCCCGTAAAGATGGCGTCTACTGGGAACTATCTATTGTGTTTGAAAAAGCCTCCAGAGCACCACGGCAGCCCAGGGCTGTATACTCCCCAGGGAGCTGAGAAAGGTTAAAAGAATGTTATTGGCCCAATGATCAGGGCACTAATGTAAAGCGCATTGATACGTTATTGTAAAATGTGCTATATAAGAACTAGTTATTATTATTCCCTGCTTTATGTCCTAAAAGGGTCTTGAAAAGTCTTAGATTTGACTTTTTATGGTGTGCAGATACCCTAATATTGTAGACTGGTCCCCCTGTCTCACAAACCCAATGGTTTCATTGGATAGGGAAAAATGCAATGACGCACTGATACCAGACTGATAGTGATAAAATGCACACGAGTGAGTATAGCATGTGTGTGTTGGAGTTTATTTGAATGACGAGAGACACCAGTAAATCAATGTAGGGAGTTAGAGTTAATGTTAATTAACTTATTGAATTTGTCTTAATCCCATTTTCCTTTACAGAGTTGCAATAAATGGACTGAAATTAGGAGGCTCAAATGGTGGGGTAAGTAGAAACCGTGCCGTACATATCAACCTGTGTTTACAATGTTTAATGCAGAGCTACCAACTTCTCTGATTTGGCAGAAAGATTTCTGAAAGAAACCCACTCTGTCCACGTTCTAATGAACAAATTTGACTCTGCTAGGGTCGAAATGTCTGGCCATTAACTGTTTGTGTGTGATTACTTTTAGCCTTTGAGAAAGACTCTGTTAAGGTCGAAACGTCTCGCCATTAACTATTTTTGTGTGATTACTTTTAGCCTTTGAGAAAGACTCTGTTAGGGTCGAAACGTCTGGCCATTAACTATTTTTGTGTGATTACTTTTAGCCTTTGAGAAAGACTCTGTTAGGGTCGAAACGTCTGGCCATTAACTATTTTTGTGTGATTACTTTTAGCCTTTGAGAAAGACTCTGTTAGGGTCGAAACGTCTGGCCATTAACTGTTTGTGTGTGATTACTTTTAGCCTTTGAGAAAGACTCTGTTAGGGTCGAAACGTCTCGCCATTAACTGTTTTTGTGTGATTACATTTAGCCTTTGAGAAAGACTCTGTTAGGGTCGAAACGTCTCGCCATTAACTGTTTTTGTGTGATTACTTTTAGCCTTTGAGAAAGACTCTGTTAGGGTAGAAATGTCTGGCCATTAACTGTTTTTTGTGTGATTACTTTTAGCCTTTGAAAAAGACTCTGTTAGGGTCGAAACGTCTGGCCATTAACTGTTTGTGTGTGATTACTTTTAGCCTTTGAGAAAGACTCTGTTAGGGTCGAAACGTCTGGCCATTAACTGTTTTTGTGTGATTACTTTTAGGCGTCTATTCTTGATCTACACTCGGGTGCACTCTCTAAAGGTGACTCTTTTATCAACATTTATAAGTGAGTGTGAATAACCTGTTCAAACTAGAGGTTAGTTTAGATAACGTCAGTCCAGACAAGCTTAGGAAAAAATTGATTTGGGGATAATTTCATTATTGTGTGATGACATTATAAGCTCAAAATGAGTGTTAACTTTTTCAGGTAAGGTTTTCTTCATTTGCTTGAGGAAGGTGCATCGATTTATCAACATTCACACTAACACATGTGAAAGAATCCCACAGATACATACAGACACGTATGCTGAAAAAAATCCTATGCAATTTTTATTACCATAATCCTCTGCAATCTATTTTAATTCATTTGTGTTTTGACCTGTGAAATGGTTTTGAAGCCAGTTGCAGTTTTTTTAGAAACTGTTGTACAAACTCTGGTTGAATATGCTAATGAGCGTTGCATAATTCTAAGTGATAACTCTCATGGGTTTCTTCCTTGTACAGGTATTTAGAAACAGAGGATTTAGGCAGCGTTTTCTATGATGGTGACTTCAAACTCTACAGGTATACCAATTGCACTCAATTTGTTTTGATTACACTGCTAAAAATGGTATTCTTAAAATTAAAATAAATGATATTTGTTAAAAAGACTTCTTTTGTCTCTCATAAAAATCTTAATAGAAACAATTTCTAGGGAGTGGCACAAGAATTGTTTTTCTGGAAATTAGTTTTTTTTCCATTTTTCAAGAATTCCATTTTGTAGTAGTGTATTAACTAATTAGTGAATGATTTATGTTAACAATAACAAGTCTGTATCTATATGGGTTTTGAACTCACTCCGCGGCAGTGTAAATAATGAGAAGTCCCCTCGTAGTAGTCCCGGCTGATTTCCTACCTCCTGCCCAGGTAGTAGTTAATAAGCAAGACAGTTCTTTTCAGAACTGAGAAGTCTCCCGAATTCCGAATAATCTACTCCGCGGCAGTAGAATAAATAGTAAGACAAGTTCTCAAAGAACAAATCTACCTAGCAAGTAGATATACACTTGTACAATGTAGGTGTTACCGCAAACCAAATATACAAGTTTGTATCTTTTTCGCAAAATGGATCGCTTACACATTTAGCGTTTCACATTTATGTATTTTGACTGCCCTCTTAGAAAATGACCTCCTAAAGAAAATAGCCAACAATGGAAGACTGTTGGTCACTAGATGGCAGCAGACTTACCTGGTGGACGTCATAAGGTTGCACCCCACTAAATCAACTCTCATTTGTTATAGACCCATTGCACAATGCACTGCGCACATACACGTGCGTCTCTTGTCTGCCATATTGGGAGTCAAAACGTGCACAAAAGGAATTGACTCCCCAAAAAGACAGAAATGGTAGATGCGCATTGTTTGGAGGTGCGTATGCACATGTACCATACCTTTTGTGCACATTTTGACTCCCAAAATGGCGGACAGGAGACGCACGTGTAAGTGCGCTGCGTGCGTTGTGCAAAGGTTCTATAGTGGGAATTGCTAAATATTTAAAAATACACAAAAAATACGTAAAGTCTCACAGCTTTTCACAGTACAGAGTCAATTATTAAATGACTCTTAAACTGTTATTATCTGCTCAATTTTCCTACCGTCCGAGCATCAATCAACTTCTCTACACCTCTCAGCAAATAGGACAATTTTTTTAAGGGCCTATGTCATCCACATTACCTCAACAACCCCCAGGTCACAATTGGGCAACATTTTTACACTGTATCCCCTTTTTGGGGCTCTCAATTTTGTCCAAGATAGAATATTTTGAGGGCCTGCAAAATATTAATGAGGCTGTAGCTCTGTTTTCTCCCTATTAAGGGACAAGATGGTTCATGATAGATTATGCAAGAGTTCACCAAATACATTGCTTGGATTTTAAAAAGCAGTAAAAGGTGTTAGCAATGAAAGACTCATACTAAATACAAAACCTGCATTAGCTTTCCTAGCTGGGACTACTTTATGTTTGAGAAGATTTTCAATCAAATAACGCTGTTATCTCTACCATTGCTGAAAAAGTAAGAGCTGAACGATTGTTGGTGTTCAAAGGACTTCAATTTGACTGCTGAAACTAATTGAAAAAAGGTGACCATGAATTTCCTTGATTGTTAAATGGTGTGTACAACATTGGTAATTGCCAAAGACCTTTATCCACACTTGATGTGACCCAACATATACATGAAATAACAAACCCGTGAAAGTTTAAGCTCAATCGGTCTTAGGAGTCATGAGAAAACATTGAAAAACCCTCTTATATGTTTTAACTTTTTTTCAAACATCGGATTTTATCCTGCAGGATAACGACTATTGTTTTACTCATTTCCTAAAAACTATGGCATTTCAAGCAAAACTATTTCAAGGGAAGTTTTCCACCATGACCATCTTTATACCATGTAAGTTATGTGCAAATCTGTGTGCAAATTATATTTTCAAACTTACCAATGTTGTACACACCCTTTAAAAGAAGGTATAATCTGAAATCATTGTCACAGACACTGTTCATTACATGTGTACCTTGTTTCTAATGATAGCATTTTCTTTCCACAGTTTAGTAGCTAACAAAATCCAGCAAGCCATCGCAAGGGCGTTTAACATCCAACCAAACAAGCTGTATTTAACCCATCCCACGTTCTTTTCACGGATGACCAGTAAACCAGCTAAGACAATGCATGATGAATACTGGCATGCACATGTTGACAAGGTACCAGTCACACCATGATATTGACACTTTTTCTAATTAACATTCCTGGCAATTGTATTTTATCTCCAGCACATGCAAATTTTATGATGATTCACTATTAGAAATGAGCTAAATGGATCTGAGAACAGAAGAATTCCACACAATGTACGGACTTGAAACACTATATGGACTCACACACGCTCAGTGTTTTCACCTGAAGAATATGTTAAACCGAAGCTCGTTGGTTCAAATCCCACTCTTAAGTCAATTTTTCTTTGTTTAACCTCAAACCATTTGAATATTTACCCAGTCAGTTTTCCTTAAACTTGATATTTGAAATGAAAAAGTCGCACCCTCTTAAGGTGATCCCCTGGCTGCCACTTCTCAGGTTGTATCGTAAACTTGGGTGTGATCCCTGGCTACATGACAGCTAACGGTTGTATGGCTTCTGACTGGCACCCCCGAAAAAAGATATTGACAAAATAGGGAGACCACCAACATTGGGCTAGATAGCTCAGTTGGTAGAGCACCGGCAAGCTAAACTGGAGGTCATTGGTTCAAATCCTGCTCTAGATAATTTTTCTTTGTTCAACCCCAACTCATTTAAACATTTACCCAGTCAGTTTCCCTTTTGGTTTTTAACTTTATACTTACATTTTATAAATTTCTTTGCTTGATGAATGTTACATTTAGGAAACGTACGAGACATTTGACTACACATCCCTACTGTACCTGGCTGACTACGGGACTGACTTTGAAGGAGGGCGCTTTATCTTTACTGACAAGAGTACCAACATGACGGTGGAACCTAAGCTAGGTACATACAAGTAACAAATAACAAATAACTTATGTAGGATTTGAAACTTTGCATGGTGGGAGTACAATCAGGTGAGGTTTGCAGTGACACCATCTGAACATGTGTATAAAGCTCTTTTGAGTAGTGGTGGTTCTGAGGGAAGAACCGGTGGTTTGACAACTCAACATTTCGATCAGTATACTCAGATCGTCTTCAGGACGATGCTGGACTCTGTTGGTGGATGCTGCTTATGTACTGCCGAAGGGATTAACTGGTAGTTGGGCATAATGTCATATGGTTATGTCCGTGCAAAATGGTTTTATCTATAGATGCAGCATTTACATGCACCAACATATGGAGTTTTTTGTGTGGATCATCTCGGGCAAGATATGACGTTATTTCTTTCAAAATCAAGATACATACAAAGTTTTTGCACAGACAAGACGATAGTTTCTCTAAAGTACATTGTGCTTTTTTAAGTTGATCATGGTACCGGGATGATTGATTTCAAGCCATTTTGACACACGATTGGTCGGAAGTAACAGTGACTCCCAAGGTATGCACTGGAGTGATATAATTCAGGGGTTGCCCTTTAAATGACTAGCCAGTGGGAACATTTAGCTTGTCATTTCACTAGTCCTCCCAGCGTTTTCACTAATCCATATTTCACATTAAATAGGGATGCTTTTAAACACTGAACTAGCCAGCTGGACCTCTTAGAGAGAATTTTGACTGGTTCCTAGGTGTTTTAAACTAGCAATAGACTGTGCAAGTCTCGCGCGTATCCGAACGAGAAAACACGCCAAACGAAGAAAATTTTTATTTCTGAAATCAAATCTTTGTTTTAAATTATATCTCATGACAAAATCTGAACAACAAAAATAAATCATTACAATTTTATGAAATTAGTTTTAGCTTTTTAAAAAATTTCGCCAAAGTGTGTTAATTATTATTAAAAACAAATTAAAACTCTGGGACAAGGATGCTTTTTTGATAACTTTTTAGAAACCCCTTACGCAGATTCGTGAAGGTCAAACGGGTTTTAAATTGACCCGTATCGCAGTTTAAAGAGGAATGCCGACGCCTCAACACCATAGACTGAATTGAAAAGGGTTCGCTTTGCAATTACAGCATCTGGCGATTATAATCGCGCATCCAAAACAAGCTTTTACATAAGTTTTATGATCGGAGGTGAGCACAAAATTCTTAATTTTTTGCAATAACCGGAAGCTGAGGTCAAGTTTAATTCTGGGGTTTTCTTCGTTATATTGTTGAATTGGTTTTACTTTCATATTTTGTTATCACTTAGTATTACATTCCCAACAACATGTATAATTTTCTAGGTCATAAACTACGTTAAACTAAAATAATTGACGAAACAAAATCTCGTCCCACGTAAAACTCCATATGGTTGGGACCACTATGGTCCCGGAAGTTCGAATGCGCGCGAGACTTGCACAGTCTATTGGCCAGTGGACCACTGTTAAGGGAGAATGCTGGAATTGATATTAAGGTCGTCATTCCTGCAGATTCAATTATGAGGTAAAACTCCTACCCAAAAAGATTTATGCACTGGTTGTACCAGCAAGAGTGACTAGAAATAGTTACTCCCTGTTCACACCATACAAGGTTTCAAACATCACTTAAACATTGTTATTAAGAAGTAGGCCCTTTACTGTGTGTACTTATTCTTGCAGGTACAACCATGAGGAAAAACTGCTATCAAAAGATATTTACGCATTGGTTGTACCTGCAAGAATGACTAGAAATAGTTACTCCCTGTCCACACCATAATTGCTTCGAAAAAGTTGGGAAGGTAGTGCATTCTGCTCTACCAGACAGGCTCCTAGTGGATGATACCCATGCCTACATCCTTAAGGACTGTGAAGGGGGTAACCCTGTTTCAGCCCCAGGAGTAGGAGGCAACGTGTCCCTGGTTTCAATTGATTTGGGTCGATAGCCCAAATCAGTTATGTGTAGCCCTCACCTTGAGTGGCCGTCCGTGGCCTTGTGAGTTGGGCGATATCTCATAAAAAAAAATAAAAAAAAATGCAAAGTTTCAAACATCACTTAAACATTGTTATTATTAAGAAGTAACTATTTCTAGTAATTGCTGCAGGTACAACCATGAGCCAAAACTGCTATAAAAAGATATTTACGCATTGGATGTACCTGCAAGCATTATAACAATATCAACTTCTATACGTGTTGTATAACGCAATTCCAAAGAATGATCATTGCTGTTCGAAAAAATATTATCCCTGGTAACTAGGCCATTTGTTTCATTCCTTAAACTGTCTCTGCTCCCTGGGGATAATACAGCCTGTGCTGCCATGTAGTATGTAGAGCACTAAACTAAATCAATCACAAGAACCATCTCTGTCCTCACGGGTACTCATTTACCCCCGAGTGATGAGAAGCAATTATAGTTAAATGTCTTGCCCAAGGACGCAAGTGTCGTAACCAGGATTCGAACCAACACCCTGATGACTCGGCCATCAGAAAAGAATGACTAGAAATAATTACTCGTTATTATTCACATCATGCGAAGGGCCAAACACCGCCTAAACATTGTTACTAAGAAGTAACTGTTTCTAGTAATTCTTGTAGGTTAAATCATGAGCCAAAATGTACACATTGGTTGTAACTGCAAGTTTTAGTAGTAATTTGTCACTTTTCATTATCACAAAGGGCATGCCAACTCTCCGTGATTCTGCAGAAAATTCCCTGAAAATTAACCAATCTTTCCATGTTCAGATGAAAAAAATTGAAAATTTCCCTGTTTGTGGAACCTTTTTTCCTATTATGTTGAATGTAATTCTGAATATCTCCCTGATTGTTGTACAAAATCTCCCCGATTGCAAGATGCAAATGTTGGAAGCTCTGTCAAACATCACTTAGACGTTGGTATTATTATTGTTTGTTTACTGTAATGAAATGTTTGACAACATCTGACAAAACTGTGGGTCTGTTTTTCTTAGTACACCCTGCATTCTGAATATCTGTATTCAACGTGTGGTTTATTCTCTTACAGGGAGGCTATCATTCTTCACCTCTGGTTCAGAGAATACACACTTTGTAGAGAAAATCAGCAAAGGAACAAGGTATGCTATTACTGTATCATTCACGTGCGACAAGACAAAGGCAATTGAGCATCCTAAACAGCGTAAGTCATGAAGGATGGAGTAACGTAATGGGTGCTATTCATGGAGTCAGTGCTGCAATGCTGTAATACATGTACGTGGTGAATGATGATGTACTTATGTACATTGGTGTAACAGGTAACAAGGTATTGTCTACCTTGATCGTGAATATTCATGCAAACTGTTTGTGCAATATTTTAAATCATTGCACAGATTCAATCACTCTGTGTTGATAGCATAAGATTTTATTTTTCAGATTTCAAGGTGTTTGTTTCTGTATATTTGGGAATGTTCATTGTTTATTTTTAGCAGACTTTGTTTTGATTTAATTGTTTGAAGAAAGAGCAATGATACATTTTTAATGATGGCATTGCTGTATGTATATTTTAGCTTTTACACATTGCTACATGAGTGTAGGGTACCTCAAACCCTGATGGAGCCCCTCATCTGGCTATAGTTTCATTTCATTTCCTTTCATTTATTCTGGTTGTGAAGCCAAGGACTTTCGGAAAAGCGAACTTAACTTAATCACTGTACTAGCCAGGAACCCCATGGAGAGAAGACAAGGAAGGAAGTTTCAGTTCTAGATGTGGGAGGAAAACCCCAGAGAATTATTCCAGGGAAAACCCATGCAATCAAGTAGGGACTGAAAACCCAATCCACAAAGTGCCTTGGCGGGATTTGGACCGGGGTCCTAGAGCTGGAAAGATACCACAACACCAACCTGACCACCCAGAAGTGACCATTCGGCCAGATAGTCAGACTTTGTTATGGTAGGGCTAGTTAAATCGGCCCTGTTTATAATGCGCTTTTATTGGTTACAACAGACCACATGACCTCAAAATGACCTTTGTTAAAGTTCAAGATGCAATCAAAGCAAACTTTGATTTGCAATTTCTGAAAAATAAGTAGTTGACAGCTAAAATGCATAGCATTAAAGCTGGGGGTTGAGCTTCTCAAAAATATAAGCTCTTTACATAATACAAAATGGCTTCAATAGTTGGGATTGTACATTGCAATTCATGTAGCTATAATGTCTGTATGGTTTGTGGTAATGAATCTCTCTGATAAGTGGTTGTGCTGAAAAGAACTGGTGGTGTAATAACTCGATGTTTCGATCAGTATGCTTTGATTGTTTTCATGAAGTAATGCTGCTTACAGTATGGATACAGTTGATTTACATATCTGACTCGACAGCATAAAAGTAGAAACTTGAGTGGCTGGAATATAACATTTCTTAAGTAACTTCAAGCATTCAATCAGAATTGCTATGTACTGAGAACTGTTCAAACTATGCTCTTAAATTTTGCACAAAATAGTTAATGGTGTTTCGATCCTAGCAGAGTCTTTCTCGAAGGCTAAATGACAGCACAACTCAGACAAACAAGTATGAAAAGATAGGTAAATAGTTCTTATTCTTATTCTTATTCTTTATTTGGCCATTAAACAATTACAAACAGACAGTATGTAAAATGGATATATAAAAACAAAAGTAAAAACAAAGCAAGACAAACCGTAAGGGCAAAACTAAATTACAAAACAACCGTAATGTGATGGCCAGGATCAACAAAAGTATAATAAAACACTGTAGCTCGAAAGCCTGTTAATCCAGTCACATAGGGAGGCACAAACACTAAATAAAATACTCTCTTTGGAAAAATAAAAATAATTTAGAATAAATATATATAATCTGCATACACAAAGCACAACTTAAAATAACAAAAACAAATTTGATACAAAAAGAGGTTAACCTTTACAACAAGAGCATGGCAAAAACAAACACTAGAAATAAGACAAGCAAATAAAAAATATAGATATAAAGTATTAATAAATAAATAAATAAGTACATGTAAAAAAGAAATAAAGCAATAAATAATGCAATAATGGATGGATAAACAAATAAATAGGATAATAAATAAAAGAAAACAAATGGATAAAATAATAACACGAGCAACGAAAAAGTTAATCAAACAATCTCCTTTTCCAACATAAATACATGAACAATCAAATATGAGTAAAGCAATCAAAATAACCAATCAAATAATAAACAAGATCATAAATTAACTAGAAATTAGACAAACAAATAAATAATTAAATGAATATTTAATTAAAAAATATAGATATAAAATATAATTAAATAGATGAATAAATAAATAAGTACATGTAAAAAAAAAAAAAGTTAGTTATTAGTAAGAGATAAGGTGCCACACAGAAATTGGAGCAGCCGAATGAATGACCCTTAAACATGAATAAAACTATTCTGAAAGTATCGGGTGAAAGAATTTCAAATTTTTGTAAGCGACAATTTTTTACACATTAAAAATGACGCAAGGTCACTTCCAGGATGCAGTGGCTCATAAAACTTGCATGCACTTTTAACGAAGCGAAAAAACCCAGCCTGTAATACAACAAGAAGAAATAATTCGTTGTCAAATAATTAAAAAATAAACACTAATCAAATAGACAATTTACACTGATACAAAATTCTCTGAAAAGATTTACGCATTCACCGCTCTAACTGTAGTAATCGTGGACGGCGCCATGACAGCTTCCTCTCCGGAGGGTAGAACAACACCCCAAGTACGTGATGGGTTAGCTTCCTGACGCAAGCGGAACTGCTCGTCATATGCTTTCCTTCCCCATCCCGGGAAACTAAAAAGATGCAGTACGAATGGTCTGTGCATATTTTAGCAGTTATGCCCAGTTCGGCCCAGTGATGTGAATGTTTCATTAGAAACACTGACATAAATGTGTGGAATGCTGACTGCCATTTGTCAAGTGAATCCATCCTCCTACAAATTTCAGATGCTTGTTTCAGTACCATCTTATCCCCAACCAGCTTGAATTCCAAATCGGAACTTTTGTCCGACAGCGCAACAACAGTGGATGCATTCTCTTAATACAACAGAGAAAAATCAACATAGCAACCCTGCCAAATCTTTTCTTTCACAGAAATGGGGAGGAAAAACCCCAATGCAGGAATGTTGGATGTGGGCAAAGGTTGAGGATTGAATGAATTTACTGGTACACTTAAACCGTCCCCTATCCCAGCCATGCTCCCTGCACTATGTAACAAAAAAAAATCCTGACCACTGGCACTATTACTACTGATAATAGAGCTAACAGAATTCATCATACCACTAGCGCTAACAGACGCCACAGGCGAAGACACTGTGGGCCCTTCATCGCTGCCACTCTGCTGACTTCCATCGTAGTTGACGCTTGGCATCATTCAAACTTGTGAAGGTGCTGCAGGCTGCATGACAGCGGAGCTCCCCGGCTGCACCACTGGCTGGGCTGCATATGTTGATGGAAGAGGCATCTCGGTTACCGCAGGCATTACCACTGGAGGCATCCCCGCTGAAGGCAGCGTTGGGGGCGGCACACTCCCGGTTCCAGGAGACAATCCACTGGTGTTAGTGCTACTACTAGCGATGACCTGAGCTGAAGCTGTCGTGCCCCTCACCAAACTTGACCTTTGAAATCCAAGAGCTTTGGCAAAGTTAACTTTATCTGTCAACATTTCTTATAAAACTCCCGCATCTGGAATATAAAACCTCAGTGAAAAGTCTGCCAATAGCCGGACATACTACAATGCCTAATTGTATTATCTAGGTTTAATTATAATTCTAATTTGACGGTTTGAATTTATTTCATTTTTTCGAAACTGGTCTTGAAGAACTGAGCCAAAGTGAGAGTTTCCGCCTGATGGCAAATAACCCTAACCTGTTCTTTGTATTGAGCCCTTACATTTGTCTGTCTGACTCTGATGTCTCCGCCCCCTTCATCAGTATTTGCTTCTGGTCCCGAGTATTTAAGTCAGCTCCCACAGCCGGTGGTGTCACCTGCTGTGGGAGCTGTCTGTTTCTGAGGCTTTGTTCCATCCATCTTGGTCCCGATACCTGGTCCTTTTGTTGGTGTTGGCGCTTTGGGTTGATGGTCTTTCCACCACCCCATTGCCGTCTGACCCCGATAAGCAACACTTGCCACTTGCAGATGGATATTTAACGAGGATGGAGTAACTCTGTTTACCGTCCCTCCCAGCTCTACCGCTTAGCTGAACGTAATCATCAAGATCAGATGGTGATCCATACATTACAACATGGTGAAGACCCTTGATGTCTACACCTAATCCAAAAGCAATTGTTGCAAATAGAACCCTGACAGTCCCATGTGGATCAGAAAAGCTCTTCAGGATGTCTTCTTGAACTTCCGGTTGTGTGTTTGTGTGATACATGTACATGTTAAACTATACATGATTATCTGCAGGAACAAGGCACTGAAACATGTTTCAGTGCCTTGTTCCTGCAGATAATCATGTATAGAGAAGAGCGCGCTGCATGTTTTTCTACTTTGGCAATAAATTATCAGTCTCTCAGTGTTAAGCCCCTTTATGGTGATTTCAGAACACAACCAACCTAATATATCTTTAGATTGTGTATTTTTGGTTTTCAGCACAATATATTTCATGTTGTGAAGTATTGGGCTTGTGTGAATTAGCACAACATCACACAATATGCAAACAAACATGCCACCCTGGAGGAAACCTCATCCCAAACTATTCAAATCCCCACACCGATTGACATCCAAATGCTCAACACAAGGTCAGTATGGTATCAAAAAATCTAAGGAACAGGAAATGCTATCATGTTCTTGACTTGTTTGTCATTGTCCGGCCCTATCAAGATTACTCCACGCCCGTAGGCTGCTCCTCTGTGCAATATAAGATGTACAATATCATTCTTGTCCTGGTTCCCCCAGTTGTCATAAAAGTCATTTCCAAGAAAAGGCCAACCAGAAAATCACCCCTCGGCCACTTGCCCCCAAATTTTCCCCTAAATTCCCAGAAAAACGATCACAAAAATAAATGACATCAAAGGATCTCACTGGCCAACTTGGCTAACTGAGCAATTAAGTAACCTTTGTAAGTAAGGATATGTACACATTGGACGGTCGCATCTTTGACATTATGTTTTGGTTTGCTTCCGTCCTCTTTGCTTTGACCTATCGCTGCACACGATGCAGTCTGGTTTGCTGGAACCAGCTACTAGGCTTGGAAAGTGACCATGCTCAGTTAGCTGGGATGGCAGATCATCCCGGATTGATCGTCGTCCAGTGCGTTTTGGATCACGATCCCAGCCATCAAACAATTCTTGGATTACAACTTGTCGGAACTTGAGTGTCGTCAATTTCTTGTTAGATGGAACGCTATCGAAAACTACAGATGCATTGGCCATGCATACTTCAATGGTGTGAAAAAATACACGATGAGTATGGTTATTAAAATTGATCCACCAAATCAGTTCCTCCCTTATATTTGTTGTACTCCTCGATGGACTGAGGTTTTGTTATTTTTCTGAAGCCATCGTCTGTGTGGCCAGAGCGAGTTATCTTCTCCGAAACATTGCAGTTCCCGACGCTGGTAAGTAAATTTACCTGCTTCTTGTCATACCAGACAACACAAAGCTGGTCTCCATTCGTGTGGAAAGCCGGAACATCTCCTTTCTTCATTCGGAAATTTTTTGGTTTAGCGGCTTCAGGCATTCCCTCGGCTAAACATTTTACTGTTACATAACAACCAAAACCAAGATCCATGAGTTGTTGGAAAAGGGCAGGGCTGGTTTAGTAATTGTCACAATAAATTATATGACCTTTGTTTTCGTAGCCGCAAACAGTAGTCCAGTACAACATGGCCACTTACATAAAGTTCCACAGGATGGTTCGTTGATGGGTAGTGGGGGTGCTGTACAGGGGGGACGGGGTACTCCTGCTGACTGGTGTAAAGCTTCCAGGCGCATGTGTATCCTGTTTTGAATTTGTGTTTTGAAAACGCTTTCATAAACCATTTCACAGGCTTTTTGGGCATATACTGGATAAAACTCAACCGTCCCTTGAATCGAAGCATGCTCTCATCAGGAGATAGCTGTTGCCTTGGGTTGTAGACTGTTTTGAATTTTGCCATCACGGCAAAGCTAAAAGTCTATGTACATTGTACTGTACTTTTGGAGTAGCCGTTTATATGTTCACATCTCCAATGGTACCAAGCACTACATTTATCCGAACCAATACTGTTCTCTGAGGGGTCTTCTAACATATCAGATTATTTGCATGAGGAACTACACACCTTACATAAGTAGACAGTTTTACCATCTCTTACTTTCCCTTGGCCTTTCCCTTTCACAGCACTCTTGCCTTGGGCCTTCAAATTCTTCTGCTTTTTTTAGCAGCATGCAATTTGTTGTTGGATAGGGCATGACAAACTTTAGGTGTTACTTGTAAATTAATTTCAAGCTACCTGCAAACTAGTTCAGGGGCAATAAACTCCATAAAGACATTTTCAGCCGCAACCAGGGTGCTGCCCCAGATCTGTTGGTTGAAATGAATACGCTCCTAGTGGTATCCACCTTAAGTGTACACAAAACAAATTGCACCAACTTCTACCTGTGACCCCCATCTGTGCCCGAACTTGATAGAAATATTGATGGTTATTTGTAAGTTTGAATTGACCATTCTCACTTGAAAGCGCTGGCATATTATCGGGGGTTGGTTGGGCAAGGGCCTCGGATAATGGCCCTTGCCCAACCAACCCCCGATACCCCCGGGAGGGCATTTAATATCCAGTAAACCCTTACCACAACATGAACAATACATGTACCAGGGCATCTGGGGGGTGCACCTAAGGAGACATTTTCTTTGTGACCAGACAGACAGCATTCTTGAACTTTGACATTTTGATGTCCTCTCTCGTTAAGAATGGTTTCATTTGTTGTCCATGCAATAGGTTCTGTCAACCGACCATATTTCAGGTTAGTGAGTTTGGGAACCTATGGTTCATAACCCATAAGCCAGGGTTGGTATTGTGGCTTCGTGAAGAACTACTGTCATGTAGTGTTTTATTTCTGGTTACTACAGACTTTAAATTTGAGGTGGTTACCATACCTGAACGAAATTGTGCCCGCTTGTTGTTGTCCGATTGTCCTTGGGTCGGGTTTTCCTTGGGTCAGGTTTTCTATTGCCTTCTAACCTTTAGATAGATCAAAATAGTTGTGACATTTTACTTCAGTTCTTTCATGCAGACTTTTTTTCATGTAATTGGCAATGAAAATAATTATAGTAATTATAGTGCAAATAGCAAAAACAGTTTAAAAAAAACAATGCTAAAGCTGTCCTGATTTGTTTTTAAATTCAGGTTCCAGACATGCTACAACTTTCCACAAGTTTATTATCCATCCAAAAGTAGCCTGCAGACTGGCGGATATCAATAAACTAAATCTTTGATGAGTTTAATCCTTTCCAATGGGATACCTTTTCGGCCGGTTGATTGTTTCCTTGCTCTTCGCAGAAGTTTGCGGCTACAACCAAAGTGTCTTGCAGCCTTCCTTTGTTGCTTATACTCTTTTAGGGCACTGAGAGACATGGCCATATTGTGCAGAATTTCTTGGTCCTGAAAGGACATCGCCAACGGCTTCCATCACTCCATCATGTAATGGATTTCTGCCTGTTATTCCTGCCTTTTTTAGTGCAACAGTTTTCCTTGGTGAAGCTTTCTCTACGAGGTGAATTGTTGTGAAATCAATTCAGTACACTTTAGAGCTTTATCATCTTCCAACCAACTTAGTCAAAGCATAGGTCTACACACATTACTGGTTCGTGGTGAAAGTTACAGCTAAGTTTGAGGAGACAAATCTCCCCTATCTTCGAGTTAAAACAAGTTTAGAATAATACATTATCAATCTACAGTTTATGAACTTGATAGATTATACAAATTAAAATCCACATACCTGTAGAAGAAACACAAAGGAAACTTGTGAGTTGGTCTACTGTTAAAACAATGTTCTCTTCAAGACATCAGATAAAAAATGGCTTGAAGGGGCATTGAATGCCAACTCACCAGTAATCTCTCTCCAGGATGTTTCGTGTTGGAACACACCAACTTGTATAAAATGTAACTTGCATGAAATAGTAGTCGTCAAGATAACACAAGACATAATGGAACCCCAAAAACTAAGGGTGGTAATAAAAACCCATGGCCTCTACACAATGCTTGAAGTTCAGCTTAACTTCGGCTGGTTTTGAGGCCTCTAATTCTCAGAAAGTCCTTCAGTGTTTGTCCAATGCTGTATTTCTTCTAACGAAACATCAGATACATTTTCATCCATTCAGGTCAAAAATTAATCAAATGTGAAGCGTTTTTTGTGATTAAATCCGGTCAAACATCACAGTAGGTCAATGCGCAGCTCACGCGTATCTAATAGCAACCAGTCTTGTTTATCGTCTGTGACTCTAAAATCAGCTGATGGAACAACATTAAAAACCTGTTTTGAAATAACATACAGTTTAACTCCAACCTTGTCAAGTTCCTATCGGCTGCCTCTTTCCTTGACAAATTGGAATACATGTGTCCTCTGTGCAGTACATTTTGTTCAATTTTAGGTATTCTTGTTTTTTTAGGTATTCTTCCATTTTTAGGTGTTCTTCCATTTGTAGCGTTTGCTAAAAAAATCAAGAGGAAATAATTATGTATTATGCTTGTGTCTACTTCTACTTACAGGGTTAGGACAACTTAAGATCATCACAGATCAGATCAACAACTAATTGAAATTTTTACATTTCATAGTCAACTGCATTGATGTGGCTTTCGTTGCTTCCTTCATCCCAGTATGCAACCACATACAAGTTACTGTTCTTTCGCTTTAACTTTTCTAGTCTGCCAGAATATATGGTTTTCTTGTTGGAAACACTGTCAAACCACACATGGCAAATGTTCCTTCCCACTGCCCCACCAGACAAAATATTAACAAGATCTGTGATGGTGCTCTTTTCCAACTCTGGAAACTCCTTCTGTACATCATCTAGCGGAAGACTTTTCAAATTTGCCTCAATTGTCTTTCTGTTCTTTTGTTCCTTTTTTTCGCCTTTTCCCACTTGCTCTTTGAGACATCTCATGTATTATTTCAACATGTCTTTTCCGGTTAGAATCTCTCCTCTTCCTTGCCATGGCCACAGCCCATCCAACCACTTTCTCTTGATTTTTCCTCTCCATTCCATCTAGATATTGGACTACTTGGTTTTTGGTGGCTCTCATTCTTGAAGAAAGGTAGCAAAGTGTGGCATTTGGAGACCGTTGCTTGGCAGCGCTGAACATACCCATAACCTCCTCTGCATCATTATTATGGCTCCTTGCAGATTCTCAGCTCTTCAGTGAGGTCAAGGTCAAAGTAGCATTTATATTGCCTCTCTAGTACGCCAACGACAGCGGCGGCACAAGTTGAAATCATATTTGCAGATGTTGGAAATTTCCTTAAGCTCATCAGCGTTGAATCACTATCATCTAGGGGGCTTCCCAGAAAATCGATTTTACTTTCTAAGATGCTCAGTGGGTTTTCTTGGGCTGCCTTCAGATTACTAACCACACTCCTCACAACATTGATGCCATCAATGTGATCAATTTGTTTGTCAGCTGCAGTGTAAAACTTCTTCATCCAGGGACCTGACAACAGTTTTCCGAAGAGCCCAAGGAACTGAAGTTCTTGCTTGGCAAACTCTTTGTCAAAGTCATGACGAATGCTGGCTTGAAGTCCCCCACACGATACTGTGCCTGTTGTTAAGAATTTCAAGAAGATATCATGGTGCTCAATTAGCTTCCTGGGAACAGAATATGTAGTCTGTTACCACGGTAACGAGGTAGGGTGCCCTTTGGGAGGTGTTCATCTTCCAAGAATGTAGTAAACCCTTTTGGATCCCCCTACCCATCCTTATAGCGCAGTTTATTTATCTGGAGCACAATGTTGATTGCCATACAGTTGCCCTCTACTGGTCTCTAGGGATTTCAGTGCAGATCTGCAGGAACTTGCAATTGTGTCCAGGGGATGGAGGTGGCAGTTTAATTCGTTAAAGAGACTTGTCCCATGTATCATTGACTTTCATGATAGTGGCATGATTCACAGCAGCCCGATCCGTCATTTTGTTTGAAAAGTAACTGATAATTTTGTTTCTACAGTTTTGGAAGTTAGCCCCATGAAAACTCGAGTATTACTTTGCCATGTTATCAACTGAAATTATTACATGCTGCGAGTAATCATCAGCTGTACCACCAGGCAGTTGATCGATGGCAACTACCTGACAATTCGAGGTAGTTGTGAAATGAATGCTGTTGATATGTACAACCCTCTTGTGTAGTTGCATCAAAGCCAAGTGTTAGATTGCTGGTCACCATGGCAATTTCAGCTGCCTGCAGGGCCCAATTTCATAGAGCTGCTTAAGCAAGAAATATTGCTTAACAATTTTCTGCTAAGCAGAAAAGAGCAGGATACCAGTCACAAATTGTACTTGTGACATGGTAGTTTGGCTGGTAACCTTATTCTGGTAAGCATAATTTTGTTTTGCTTAGCAACTTTTTGTGCTTAACCCTTAGGAATCAGGCCTGTTTTCGAGGTTTTTGTATGTGTTGCCATTTTATATTTCAAAATCTCATTTACAGTTTAGAAATCCTATATAATTATGTATCATTGGAAAGCTTACATATAGGGCTTTATTTTGGGGGGAAATGTGGACCTCAAGGAGATTTTGAAAAAAAATTGCAGCCATTTTTAATATGATTTTTCACTATAAAATTTCATATTTTTCATATTTTATGCAAATAACATAAATTTCTCACCATGAAGGGAAATTTTTGATGCCCTATTTAGAATCTACCATACCAGAGCTTTCTATCTATGAAAAAAAAAAATCAGGAAAATACATAAATTTAGTCCCCCAAAAGTAATACAACATGTTACTTTTTCACTGAAAAGTCATACCACTACTGGTCAATGGATCGATGCGTTCATTCAGCATGTCTTCCTCATCACCGTCGTCGAGATCACCATTTTCGTCGCTCTCGTCGACACCCTCAACAAATCTTAATTTTTCTAAGTCTTCAAATCTCTTTCTTTGACATTGGACAGGATTTGCCAACCTTTCAGGCTTCTTTTTAGGCATTATTGCAGAGAAAGAGAGCGTAATAATCCGATAAAGTGTGTGAGGTTGTGCGGAGAAACTTGCATGGGAAACACACACACAAGCTTTTTTCATGCTGGTGAACAAAGCAATGGTATGGTTTCTGTTTCGCTCTGTATTAGTTTTCATGTAGTTCTTAGGAGGGGTACCATACTATGGTTGGAAAGCTTATTTCTTCACCTTTCTGATGGTGCCTGACTCAACCTAAAGAGGGCAGCAGACGCAAAACTACAAATGATTTTAATCATCGAGCGGGGGCGCTCGATGTACTGCAGGGCTGATTCCTAAGGGTTAAGCAGCTCTATGAAATTGGGCCCAGGTCTGAGATAACACCCAGCTCCCTTGCCATTTGCTCGACGGTGTTCCTCTGTGGAAGATCCTTTAGTTTCAACCCAGATCGCTGAGAAAACTTCTGTATGATGACTGGTATATTTTTGGTTGGTACTTGATTAACAATCGCACCATAAACCATCACTCTTGTGTCTGAAGAGTATGTTTTCCCATCTCTATTTGTTTGTTTTTCTTCACCTAGAGTAGAAATCAGTTGCTGATATGTTTCTTGTACGATTACTTTGTCGTTTTCTAGATTCCTGATTGTTTCATCTCGTTGTTTCACCATGCTGGCTAATGTAGTCATGTTTTCTTGAGCAGGACGATGCTTAGACTTGAGTTTCTTCATTCGTTGCTGCTGATATTTTTTCAACCTTTGTATTTCTTTCGGTATTGAGCCTGGTACTGCAAATGTGCTGTCTGCAGAACTGCTGGATGCAAGCAGCATGCTTCGAACCACTCATGCTGGCTAAAACAATGGTCCTGAACCACCCACATCGATTCCCAAATCTGTCATATGGGATCATTCTCTTTACAGCAGTTGGTTATAAGTGATTGGATGGTGCAGTACCCACAAGTACACCTGGTTGTGGAAAGGAAGGGGAGGGGGGACTTAGTTAATGTTGAGTTTATATATATTTATTTGTCCAGGATTGTAGGTGTCGGAAGTACATTTCAGACACTTCAACAAAGTGTATTTTTACAGTGATATAAGGTAGCCACTAAAGTTATTTAATTAAGAAAATATCCACACATCTTTTATTGTAGAAGCCACCTGTCGGACTTACTCAGAGAAGTGCCTTTTTTGTAAACCAGTAATTTTGTATTTCAAACTCTGTGATGTGTTTGAACTTACGCATTTCTTCTAATATATAGATTCATTATGTCGGTGTCGGACGTACATTTCACAGTGTTGGATGTACCTGTCCGAAATGACATTAAAAAGTAGGTAGCTATCAGTTTAAATGTTTCCTTTTGGGGGGTTGGAGGCCTAGCATTCAGATATACAGTCCATGCCATACTTAAAACAAGTTGGAAATGATCAAACACAAACTGCATGTATACAAGTATGTACATGTAGCATTACATATAAAATGTATTCAAATTAACACAAGAATCTTGAAAGCCTTGAAATACGAAGGGATCACACACTTATGTGTAACATGTAAGATGCCGTAAACTTTCCCAATACATGTATAAATTTACAAATGTATCACTGCAAGTCAAATGTGAATTGACCCCTATTTCCAGCAACAATTGGAGGCTCAAGCTTCTTAAGAACATCTTTTCTGGCATAAAATATGTGATCTTCATATTGTGGCCATTTTTCAGATTTGTGCATGACATTCACTTCAACGTCCGCACTCATCAGGGGTATATCGTGTCTTAATTTTGAGATACTGTATGCGGCTCTGAAATTGCCAAAAACTCACTGATGCAACATTTGGCGTGAAAAATGGGCAAGGCTACATTGTTGAATTGGATCACTAGCCGTCCGTTTCTGCACTTGCTTGCTCACATTATTTAGTTTTGACCTGATGTATGATTTGATGTCGCTAGGTTTCCTGTCAGGAAAAATACTTTGTACCGTTTCTGTTAAATATAAGTTGTTTACAAAAATCATTATCGTGTCTGACACAGCATAAGAATTGTCTATAGAACCAGCAAAGACAAAGATTAGTATAGATCTTTGGACCTAATACTTCGTTCTTGTAATGGCAAGACAGTTTTTCTTCAGTAAAGGGTAACGTTTCCGTGGACGCAACTGGCCTCCCGAATTATCAGCTCTAAATCACATAAAAATTGAGGCTGCAGGAATACACAGAAAATGGAATTTTGAGAGCCAGCATTGTTTGGGTACTACATTATTCTGATAATTGCGTAAGAGCAATACAGAAGCATAACAAACTAACTGCGAGACACTTTACAGTTCAATCAATCATCTTATGAATATCGCATGAGCAATATAACCCTTCTATCAATAAAAACTTGTGGGAAAATGTGTCTAGGTTCAAAAATGAGTTATCATTACCCGCAAAGATGGATGACATCACTAATATTAGTTATCATTACCCGCAAAGATGGATGACATTACTAATATTTCCAATACATACATAAAACAATTACATGTATTTAGGGGTCGTACATGTTTTATGCATGGATAGAGTACATTGTGCTACCTATACTCCATGAAACTCTAGGAAACAGTTCTTCTTTTCACTGCTACACAGAAATCTGCTACACAGAAATATACCACAGAATATACCACAAGTATCACACTTGCTGTGGGGCCTTGACTCAATCTTCTTGGATGAGCAAACTTCACAACGTCCACGTTGTTTGACATACACAACCCAGTGTACACCACGATTGTGTAGTCGCATTGCCCTATCAACAGAGTATTCTGTGCGTCGTCACTTATTTACTGTTGCAGGGGGTGTAGTCCTACCAGTAAGGGGCCTTCCAACCCTTGGTGGACGGGCAAGGACTACTGCGAAAGTCCAACGTGCTTCAACCCCTCCCATGTATGCATTGTAGTCTTTGAGGGCTTTGGGACATGGAAACTCTTTTGTGGTCCCATCCTTTATGTTTGCAAGGCACACTAGCTTTGTCTGTCCCATGGAAATTTGAAATGAGATGTACCCCTCCATCCACTTGAAATAAACTATATCCTGATCAGATGCACGTTGGTCAGATTCACCTCGCTTTAGAGACTTATCTGTTGCCATCCCTTCAGGTAATCCCTTTCGATTCACTCGAATCGTCCCACAAGCTCTAACATTGTTTGCTTTGAGATATTCCATGAGTGGGAAAAGTAATTATCAAAATATACCTCATGATGTCTTCCAAACATATCCCGCGTCATATCAATTATGACCCTCTCTCCTAGCCCAAAATACATACATAAACTTTAGAACTTTAAAACATGCTAATTAAAATATTGAAATTTGTTGTGCCCCCTTTTGCATCTTCGATTCCTCCCCTCCCCGATGCTTCCCCCCGTTAGTGAATGAGTGGCCATGTGCTCTGAAGACCACAAGGTTGTTAAAAGGTCATGGTCAATTTCTGGGGCTCTCTGGTGTTACACCGCGCTACATTTCTTTCGTAATGATTGCCGAGGTGTGCGCCTGTAAATGAATGAGAATTTTGATAAATGTATGAAATCATGGCCATGTTTATGGAGGTTAGGGCGTTCATGAGTTTTCTGATGCTAACATCTGACAAAAGAATGGCTGCAGAAATCATGATGTTTCCGGCTGCAACATTGCCTACTAAAGGCTGGCTTCTCCATGATGTGCTTTTTCGGCATGCCCTTGACATACATGTCTGCCTTACTTCAATCATCATCCCTCCATGTGGTCTGCTCACCTTCCTCTTGCAGTGAGCAGCACATGATGAACAGCATTTAAAAAGTTGAAGGAGGCTGCTGTGGAAGACCAAATACTTTCTTTCTTCTCGAGCACCGTCGACATCCTTGGGCTCTTCATCAGAGCTACATGTATAAAAATATAACCAGATTGTTATGTAATTATTGCTATTATTCATTACTACTTATTTATTAATGATATCATTTATTTATTTATTTGCATATTTATTTATTTTTCATTGCATGTGTTTGTTTCTTTGGAGTGGGGGGGGGGGGAGAGATGGGAACAAGAGAACCAAATACACATATCCGTAAGTCTTCCTCAGATAAATCATCTTTTTGCAAATAGTACTTCAAGGTAGTTTTCTTCTGTCATTTGTACGGAAAAATAAAGATGAGAGTACAATAAAATGCGAAAAGTAACCAAATGAAAATATTACTGAATGAGTGCTACATCTACATGAAAAAACAAAAAACAAAACAAAACTCAAACAGTGATTAAGAGTAGTTGCATGAAACTTGCATATTCAGACACATTTCTGAAGGAAAAAGTCAAATAAATCAATCTTTAGGGAATGAACAAACTGGTTTTGAAAGGTTCGATTACAAATTTAAATGTTTGCTTAGGTGATTCTTCAAATGAAACGCCGTCATCTTTGAGATAATAGTATACAGAGATGCCAACATTTACGATTTAGGCGTAATTTGTACGATTTATTTATCAAATTACGACAATACGATCATCGCCTCGTTCTTTACGATTTTATAAATATCTAGTAATAAAACATTTAATGTACGTGTTGTGTCTTGAATCCTATTTATTTTCATAGCGCGTATCACTAAAATGTATTCGGTATCTGACTTTTTGTGCGAATTGTAGCGCATGAAACAGCGCGTACGTAGGCCCTTTTCGAAACGACCGGTGAAAACAACGCGCCCACGGTAGAAGAGCCTAATTGGGCGTAATAAGTATTAGGCTGGTGTCCTCGATTTACACGTAGACAATGTGTGTTAGAAGACTGGCAACCAGCCATGGTCAGTTGCTAACCAAATCGCCCCAGGTATACTGATGTTGATATTGGGGCGTTTGAGAAAACCGCGTGTAGTCTTGCTCGTCGTACTACACTGTTGATAAAATCATGTTTATTACGGTGCTCGTTGTTTACGCGTGCCAGGTAAAACCAATATAATAATACAATAGTTTGATTAGTTTTTCGCTTGTTGGTGTACAACGATGGATTCATTACAACATGATTTTATAAAGGATTACAACTTCGTAGTGAAATCTGCTCGCGGTCGCTGTGACTCGACATCAACATTGCACACGGCGCGCCGGAGCATTATGACATCGTCAAAAAGCACAGAACATGTATGACACTGATCTCTGTTAAATGCTATATATATTGCCTGAGGGCAAATTACTCTTTTTGAATTTGAAATGTTGGCATCTCTGAGTATATAAAAACACAAAGAGTTGGTTCTAATGGAAAAACAACAATCGGGAACGCCGATTTTGGAAAAACAACAATCGGGAACGCCGATTTTGATGAAACTTTTACAGGTTTTTATAATGTGTATTTTGAAAACTTGATAAGTTGGAGTGAAATGCATTCTTCCCAAAGCAACTTAATATGTTTCATATTCTGATGTAGACCTAGGTGTTGCAAAACACACCTTGAAATCACACAAGAATAATCTTTCACTGGTTTTTCTGTCTTTGTATTTGTATTTGTATTTATTGTCCAAACCAACAGCGGACGAGCCGCCAATTACAGGAAAGGGAAAATATAAAATAACTTAATCTTTAAATTTGAAAAAAAAAATTAAATATACAAATGTAAAGTGTTCTCACTGCATAGAACTGAAGGCAATGAGTCTTTACGTGATTTAGCCTTAATGAAACTCCAAAAGCGTTTTGGATTTTTGCTAATGTCACCAGTTATTGACTTCAGGTAGTTGGAGTACTTGATCCTCACTTTATTCTTGAATTCCTGTCTCGCTTGCTTGAAACATTCTATGTTCTCTGGAGTAGGATTGGACTTCTTCCGGCAAAATGCTCGTTCCTTGGCTTTTAGTGCAAAACGAACTTGTCCATCAAACCATGGAGGAGATGGGCGTCGTGGGCGAACAACATCAATGATGGCAGCTTCAACAAAATCATAAAATAGCAATGCTGCTTCATCACAATTATCTGTGGCTTAGAGCAGATTCCAAGGAATACACTCAATTGTTCTGCAGAGGTCAGTTAAATCAGCTTTGCGGAAGTTAAAAATTGGACGGCTATGAGGAAGTAAATGTGGCTTTGAAGAATCGCTGATAAGAAAGTTCAGACTTAATTGAATTGTGATCGGACTGAAAGAGGTCTTCACCGATTGTAGAAGAAATCTGTAGATCACTTGAAGAAAGAACAAGATCAAGAATGTTGTCGCCTCTTGTTGGGGAAAAGTTTGCCTGGTGCAAATTGTTAGCAGACATCACAGCATCAACAAAAACGTCGTCAATCGATGAACCGTTAGAGATGGCGAGTTTACTTTCAGAGTTCCAATGTATAAAATCTCCTACAATACAGATGTTGTTGTATTGGCTAGATGCAGCTGTCAAAGAGTCAGCAAGAGCCTTTAAGGTCTCAACTCCAGTGTTCGGTGGTCTGTAAAAAACACCAAGAAGCATCTTGTTGCGGCTAGATAGACGCACCTCAACAAATAACATGTCATATGTCATATAGTAGTGTCGGATCCCACGAGGGCACAGCTGTTCACAAATGTACTTGGTAATCTGCCTGTGGCGATCTGTCACAATGGTGCTGATTTTGACATTCTTCCCATCAAGCCACTTCACTGCTTGAACAAGGCCCTCCTTTTCCATGAGGTTCGACTTGTAGTCAGTCTCGCTTTTCTGCATGAAAAATGCAATGTTTTTGAAACGATTAATTTTTGTAAAACTGAAGTCTGAAGAATATCAAGTTTATATCAACAACAAATAAAGCATCACCTGAACATGTTCGATGTGTAAGACTTTGCCCAGGTTCAACTCACAAATGCTATAGCAACCAAACTTTGCAGAATGCCCCATTGAGTCGGCACGCATATCTGTGGCCAGAAATGCATCCACACCACTGGTCTCCATGTTGGAGAGAATTGTGGCCTGCTCCTGATGCCAAACATCCACTATTGTTTGCTGCAAATATCTGAGACAAAGTAAAAAATGGAAAAATCTGTAAAAACTGGAGGACATTGAGCACTAAAATATAACGAAGACATCTCATCTCACCACGTGGCATTTTATCCATATAGTTACATTTGCAGTAGGTATGAGGCTAAACCACAATGAGCTGTACATTTTTTGGTTAGTTGCAGATACACAATGTACAGTAGAGTATTCAGAAGGCAAATAAGGACAACTAGAGTATACTAGGCTAAATCCACAGCCTATCCCACAGGCAGAATGTTACATTTTGCACTGTACACAATTACTTGCTGTTGATTGACTTTGACCAAAGGGGGGGAAAACAGCTTACCTACACTGATGAATAAAAAAGGTTGCATAATAAACATGTGGCAATGTTGATCGATGAAAGAGCATTCTCAAATTTGTGAATGCTGACGCCTGACAAGAGTCTTGGTTCCAAGACCCTCCAGTGATGTAGTCCCGAAAACCTAACCGCTATCACCCCAATAAATTGAATAACTACTCGCCACTAGAGGGCGCTATCATTCTCGTAACCGCTATCACACCACGAACCGCAACTACTCGCCACTAGAGGGCGCTATCATTCCCGTAACCGCTATCACACCACGAACCGCTATCACAGGAGGGTCTTGGGAATTTTGCACGGGCGAGGTATGTGACCCATTATGCATATTCAACATGAGGGTCAAGAAAATAATTACGCAAGCGCACTAATGGAAAAATCTCGTCGCATAATGAGCAGGCCAGGCTGCATCATGGACAAGCATAGAAAATAATCCATGCACATTCTAAGTTTCCATCAGAAATTTGACAAATGTTATGAATAAAAAAAATTCTGCAGATCTTTTACAATATGAAATGTGGATTGTATTTTTACTTTTAAAAAAACCAACACATTATTCAGGATGGTTGCCAGAATGTCTGAAAATTTAATGGATTCATCAAAAGTGCAATAACTTTGTGTGAAAAGATCATCTTTCAGAAAGAACTAATAACAGAGAAGAATGATGAGGGAAGAAAGGATTCACGGTTTATTTATAATTTTTACTGAAATTATTACACATTTTTGATAATAAGCCCAAACACTACGAATCTTCTAATCACTTTCACTGCTATATACAATTATTGGTTTTTCATATTCGTCACCGAAAGCATCCTCTTCAGATATGTCTGATTCAGTGTCAGTTTCTATCTGCAACTCTGGAATATCTCCAGCATTTGTTGAGTGGATGCTGTGGTCATACGCAGTTGTCTTGACAATTGTCCACACTTCAAATGCGATGAAATTCCTTGCAAAAGTATATCTATCGCAAAATTCACTAACTGGGAAAATGATGTGACAGTCGTTAATTATTTCAGCTATTGTTAAATCAGACAGCCCACAGGCAATGTCCTCACTGGTGTAGAGATGGCTGCTGCTGTCTTTCAAGAGTGCTTTTTTGTATACTTCTAGCTGCTCCTGTAGCTCTGAAACTTGACTCTGTGGCACAGTCACAACTTCAAACTCAGCTGATGCTGTCAGTGTCCCATGGAGCAGGACATCCTGTATCTGCTGTTCAGCATACAGTAGCTTGGCAGAGCATGTATTGCCATCACAAGCACAGGTTCTGGCACAAATATCGCAGCAATTGTGATTAACTACGGCTGTTTCCTTGTCAGTTTTTGATGGGAAACTGTTCTTGATGACAAGCCGTCTGCATTTGTCACCTTCCATAAAGGCTTTCATCGAATCACTGGTTTTTAAACCAGCTCCTGCACGAGGATAGTTTACAAGGAGTGCCAAGCTCTGCCTGCCATCACGGCCTCCCCTGCCACTCAACTGCATTAGGTCATCCAACTCTGTCGGATGACCAACCAGTATCACGGTGTGGAGCCCACGCACATCGATACCAAGGCCAAAAGCAATTGTTGCGAACAACACCCGAATCTCTCCATCTTCTCGTCCAAAGCTCTCGATGATTTTCTTTTGTACGTCTGTCTCCGTGTTTGTGTGATACATATCAAAGAAAGGATGCGACTCCTTTGGTAGAAGGAAACAAAATAATGAGTGTAGATCACTCACAACTTTCCTCGATTGACAGTATAAAATAACTCTCTCGGTTACTTGCCCCTTCTGGGCGATTTCCTGTGTGAGCCACTTAAACATTGTCTCCAAGTTCCTTTCTGCAAACTTGCAAACTACATACTTGATGTTGGCCCGTTCAGGGCTCTCTTCTATCAAGACATAGCTTCGAAGGGCTAAGCTTTTAACAATTGTCTCTTTTGCTGTGGTTGTTGCTGTGGCTGTTAAGGCCACAACACACGTTGTGGATTGCAAGAATGATCTCAGATCTCCAAGCTGCCCATAACACTTCCGGAATATTGTGCTTTCTCTTGATGAGTGGCCCCTGTTTTTAAAAACAAAAGAAACAATGTTGTACTGGCAAGCAATCACAAAAACTACTCAAATATTTCTTTTTTAATAATTAGTTTCCAACTTAAGGATTCTCATCAAACAAAAGTCAGCATACGTCAATGGATGATTAACCTCATGGAGGAAGGATACTAATTAATTACCTCAATAACAGTTTCTGTTTGGGCTGGTTTTTATTCATGAACCAGTTTAGAAAAGCTTAACAATTAACAGTGATAACAGTGAAAACAAGACACTTCACAAGAAGAGTCAGTCATCCATGCCATGCAGGTCATAAAAACACCTGGCAGCCAAAAACTGAATACCCCCTTGAAAGAACTCTTTTGGGTACCTACTTATTGGCAGGACAGTCAATGCTATTTATTGGTCGCCTATAGTAAACAGAGCAATAAAAAAAAACACAAAGTAAAGTGGCACCAAATCCCCAGTAAGTTATGACTCATCATTGATGGAGTCATGGTAACTACCGTGTTCGTCGGCACATACAAATACAAACGGAGATCGCTTTAAAAACATTGTTAGAGATTTAATCATTTAACTTTAAAAATAACAACACAAAAAAACAAAAAAACGTACCATTTCGAAACACAATGACTTTCGTCAACAAATAGTCCACAGCATCTGTTTTTAACCAATCTCAGTAGCTCCTTCCCCCTTGGTGAGCAAAGACTCTCTGGACTTCCAAACAAGATCGAGTACTTATTCGGCTGTTCCAAGACCAAATCGGGAATAACCGACGTTATATCAGCTGCCTCAAGTCCAAGTTTTCGAACACGATCTAGTTGATCTACTGCAAGAGCCTTTAATGGCAAGATGACTATTACGAGTGCTTTTTCGGCAATGTCGGATGGGCCATCATCAACGTCTTTCATGAAATCCACGACAATTGGGGCAGCTTGAAATATCAAACTTTTCCCAAATCCAGTGGGTAAATTGATAAAGAGATCATTCCCCTTTGCGAATTGTCGAAGAGCATTTTCTTGCTGGAGTTTAAGCTTTCCGATACCTAATTTTCTTACTGATAACTCAATAGCTTTGTCCAATCTAAGATCAGACATTCTCTCAATTCGATAAGTTATGCCTGTGACTCGACTGTGAAAGTACATGTAGGCCTACGTACCATGTACGTGCGTGTGTAACCCCGATAATCACCGGTTTCACCTCTCTAGCTACAAGCCAGCCAGCTGTGCCATTCTGTACAGTACTTATTGCATGCAGAGTTACACGGCCGTATGTATTTTTTATGTTATATCGCGTCCGTAGAGTTCTTTACGTGCAAAGCCATCACAAGACGTCAAGATACCAGACTGAAAATCTGCCAAGCAAGCGAAGTCATAAATTATGCTAATTACATTATCAACAAGGCATGCTGGGAAATCGCTCGGAAAAGTCCGAGCAGATTCTGCAAAATTCCCAAGACCCTCCTGTGATAGCGGTTACGGAAATGATAGCGCCCTCTAGTGGCGAGTAGTTGTGGTTCGTGGTGTGATAGCGGTTACGGGAATGATAGCGCCCTCTAGTGGCGAGTAGTTATTCAATTTATTGGGATGATAGCGGTTTAGATAGCGGTTAGGTTTTCGGGACTACATCACTGGAGGGTCTTGGAAGCAAGACTAGCCTGACATCAGCATAGCTGATGACAACATACCCGCACCTTCTCTTGCGACATGTCTGTCTCACCTCAACCATCCTGCATCCAAGTGGGCGTTCAATTCTTTTCTTACTTGGCCCCAAGCATGATGGACAAAAATTGAAGAGCTCAAGGAGGTTACTTTGAAATACAAGGTATTTTTTCCCCCTCCAAAACTTGTTCTTTTTTTTCCCAGTCATTATAATCGTTTTTGTTGAGGAAGTGGTTGTGTCCATGCCAGAAGCAGCCATGAAATTGTTAGATGGTTCGAGTCTCTTGACAAAAACTGTCCACCAGAATATTCCTTGCCCCTTCCCGTTTTTCTTTCCCATTAAACTTGTGAATGATATGCACACCGATGCGTTGCTCTTCTGATTCTAACCATTCTTTGGCTTTTACCCTGTACCTTTGACTCCTTGTCGGCTCAATGTTATCCTTGGCCTTTCGTCTAACAAAAGCACCTGTTGGCATATTTTGCATAAGTGCCCACAAGTATAGGGCGTTGACATCAAACCAGACTACATTTTTACACATTTTGTCACCCCCCTCTTATTTTTATTTTTTTGGTTTCTCATGGAAAATTATCGACGGGCCACCAACGATATTCTTTGAAATTAAATAATACAAATCCTTGTTTTTGGTGTCAATAAGGGAAAAATATATGTCATCGGACAAAGTCAGAAATAAGTAGCGGATTGAGAGACTCGGGTACAGATATGGTGCACTTAACGTATCCATGCTGCGGTGTTTGTAGAACTCGAACTTTTTGGCAACAGTGCTCAAAAATGGAACCACGTCCAAATTATTATACCAGATCACAAAGTCCCGCATTGTTTGCATGTTTCGACTATTCCAAATTTCTTGGCAGTACCCGTATTGTTCTTCCGTGATATTTACATTTTTCAGTGTGCTAAAAAACGCATCATGGGATGGTAGTTCAGTGGCATCTAGCTTATCCAGTGTGTCAATCCATTCATATGAAAAAAAAACCCCATTGTTCTTCAACATCATACGCCTTCAGAGAGTAGCTATGTCCTGGGGCGAGATACATGTAGTTTGTTATGTCCACAAATTTCAATTTTTCAGTTTTCATGGCCATATACGTACTAGTTCTTTTCACTATGAACTGCAAAGGATCTACCAGTTGCAGCTCGGCATAGAGGTAACGCTTAACAAGATTAAGATCATATCTACCTGAATTAAACCAAAGCACGGGAAGTTCCTTCAGGAATCTGTCCAACTCCTCCTTCAGCTTCTTGGCCAGGTGTTCTTTGAGATGTGGTTAAACCTCCTCCTCCCTTTGTCTTCATCTCTTGAGGTGTCTGCCTCTTCATTGGTATTTGCTGTGATCTTTACGTCAAGTTCCTGGAATACCCGGTTGTACTTTTTACACAGTAGTGTGTCTGCTTCCCCGGAGATTCGGTGGAGATATTTAACTAGCTTTCTCACCAAGTTTGCTGATCTCCCGTCTGACAGGAAACACTTGGCCGCTTCTAGTGTCAAACCAATTTCCCTCTCCGCTGCAAGTTGTCAGAAATACATTGAGATTACGATTCAAAATCAAATGTGGCGCGACAGGGGTAAAATTGGTCGGCTGCTTCTACTTCAATTCCAATATGTGCTAACTTCTCAGATATTGTTTGAGGGACCTGGTATCCCCCACTGGGAAACTTGTGCTGACGTTTGCCTGGCACGTTAATTCATAAACATCTCTTAAGTGTTTTGTGTTGCGTTCCAGAGAGCGTGGATCCACATTGCGGGATAAAGCGAGACATCTTATAAAGCAAAGCTCGTCCGTATATGGCTCACCACTGTGTCTACTTTTGACAAGTTTCACTAAACCCCTGTTATTTGTGATATAGGCTGGAAGTTCAACCACTGGTGCACCGATTGGAAATTGTTTAAGTTTGTTCACAAATACGGTGATATTGGTGATACATTCAACCACCCATTTTGTGTCAGGGTGCTGCTGCCGACCATACTCCTCTACATCTATCTTCTGTAGTTCAGCTATCATTTTGTCCAAATCTGCCTGGGACCCGATTGAAAATGGATTGTCAAAAAAGCGAGCATTGTTCGAAGAAGAATGAAAGTATCGGAGTTCACCAGTTACTGTATTGCGGAGTACTAAACCAAATGAAATGTTCACTTTGGCACAACTCTGAAGATTCTGAAACATAAGTTGAATCGCATCCTCCTCAATGATGCCAGGGTTCAGACTTCTGGCACCCTGCACCATTCTGAATATGTAAGTGTCTTGTAATGGTCGACCTCTCAGGTGATGTGACCTTATTAAGGCCCAGTGAATGCAGATTATTGGAGACAAATGGTCATCAACATAATCATCAGCCACAGGAAATTCCACGGGGTCCTCTTGAAGGGGTTGGACTAGTGGCTGATTAGTGGCGGGGTGGTCCAGAGGTTCTGGGGGGATGATTTCATTGGCAGGATGTTGCTCAGGTATGGGCGGGATGACTCCATCATCATCTGTCTAGTCGTGCTGATCGTTCGGAGGATTGTTCATAGGAGGGTCATTGGGTGGGTTATCTACAGGGTCGTTAAGACTGGTACACTGGTGGTATGTTTTTATGTGTCGTCTTAAGTTATCACGACGAATAAAAGTCTTTGGACAAATGGGAAACTTGTGGGGTTTGTCGCCATAGGTAGAGGTAGATGCAGACGCTGTCACATCAGGCACCACGATGGGATGTGGTCGTTTATCGGTATGGACCTTCAAGTGCCGCTTTAAAGTATCGTCATGGTTGAAGGTTTTGTCGCATTGGCGACACTGAAATTTCTTAATAGTGTTCATGCGTTTTGCAAATTTTTTCTGAAACAAAAAAATATTAACAAAAATAAATTATAATTAAACAGCTGTTATAAAAAAGTCAGATAAAAATCACAATCATTTGCGTGTTGGCCAATACCTGCCAATATCCCGATTGATTATCTCTCGTTGACATTCTTTTAATTTGCAAAGGTAGAACCTACAGAAGTAGACTACCATTAAAGAAAATCCTTAAATTTACAAACCAGTTCTTTAGAATCCACCATACAAAACATGTAACATACGTAACGTTGCCAAATGAATATTAATATAATTTCATCTTGACTTACAGTGTTTGTCTGATCTACCTCCATGGTCTGATCAATGGCGCTGTTTTGTATATTGACCTCCAGATCGTCCTCCAGGGAAAATAAGACAATACTAGCAATAAATCATTTGTTTTTGTAAATTAATGCCTATATATCTCCTAGTTTTCAAAAAGCACACCGTACAACCAATGACAATGTCATCAAATTTGGAGGTCACGCTTTTAGTGAAAAAAGAAAAGAAATCTATATAAAATAACAACAATAATAAAGCATTTATTTAGCGCCTTATGCAAGGCCTCAAAGTGCTACACAAAAATAAATAAATCAGAAACTAAATATAACAAAAAGTACACCCACAAAAGGTTATCAAGAAGTAGACTATAATCAATTCAAATACATCAACAATAAAAATACGCGTTAATAGTAAAAATAAAAATAAAAATCATACTTTGTGAACGTTCGTGTCAGGCTTATTTTAATTGTGGCAAACAGCTGTTATAAAAAAGTCAGATAAAAATCACAATCATTTGCGTGTTAGCCAATACCTTCCAATATCCCGTTTGATTATCTCTCGCACTCTTCTGCTTTGCTGGACCCCGTTTCTACGGAGATAGTGTTGATTTATTTCTTCTTCAGGAAGAGAGTTTTCAATAACATAGTCTACAACCAGGCCCCATTGGTTTCCATGGGCTCTCTGTAGCCCTCTTATACCAAACATCTCTCCGCATCGCTATCATCGGCATCCGATTCCGAGTTGGAAGTTTCAGGCTCGTTTTCGGAGTCCGACAAAGCTGCGTCGTCCGCGAAATACTCAGTTAAAAGATCCCAAAGCGCATCATTGTCAGCAGCATTGAGCCCAAGAATAACAGCATCGTTAAGAGCACTCGATATTCTATTTTCATCGGCCATTTTCTGCTAATGTTGTGTTATAAAGCACACAAGAAAACCGCACAAGTTTTGCAAAACATGTACTGTATAAACACACACACACACAACAGCGCTAGCCGCCTGCCTGTACTGAGTTAACAGCTCACATCGCTGCACGGCGCATGCGTACGTGAACACATGGTAGGTTTAAGCGAATCACAGCACACAAAAGAAAATATTAACAAAAATAAATTATAATTAAACAGCTGTAATAAAAAAGTCGGATAAAAATCACAATCATTTGCGTGTTAGCCAATACCTTCCAATATCCCGTTTGATTATCTCTCGCACTCTTCTGCTTTGCTGGACCCTGTTTCTACGGAGATAGTGTTGATTTATTTCCTCTTCAGGAAGGGAGTTTTCTATTACATACTGTACAACCAGGCCCCATTGGTTTCCATGGGCTCTGTAGCCCTCTTATACCAAACATCTCTCTTCATTATGGACAGGTAACTGGGCTTGTCTGTTGGTCTCACAGACATAGACAGGTATATCACTCTTCCGCTAACCTAGATTAGAGCAATTTGCATTGACTCATCTACATGTACATATGGAAATTATGCATAAAAGTCACGAATGAGTGATTTCATTGCACTCATCACTGCTGCAGTGACCGCTGCTTCAACGCCGTTGTTGTCCATTGCTTCTGTTATAGTTGCAGCCGCAGCACCATGGTCAGCGGGTCCACAATCCACCGGTTGTGAGCCATCATTATGCTGTTCATTAGTTTTAGTTTTTTTGCTCACTCTTGGTGGCTGCTTTTTGGACTTGCGCTTCCCGCTCACTCCTTCACAAGGCATCCTGAAATAAATCAAGCTTAAAAAGCAGTAAACGGCCTCAAACTTTTGTTGCCTGTTTGTTGTTTTTTGTTTGTTTGTTGACAGAAAACCAGGACAAAGGATTGGGAGTCTATTCAAACGATACGTCGTCTGTACAAATGTAATGTAAAAGACAAACCTAAAGGATTAGGTGTCTATATTCAAACGATATACGTGGTCTGTAGAAATGTAATGTAAAAGACGTACTTAAAGGATTGGGAGTCATTCCCAATGATATGTTGTCTGTACAAATGCAATGTGGCGTACTTGGGATGATGTCTTCTACTCGTCTTTAGAAATGTAAAGATTCAAAGATTCAAAGATTCAAAGATTCAAAGCATTTATTGTCATATTAAAAACATGAAAATTAATTTCCGGTGTACAGAATACATAAATATCTAAAAATATCTTAAGATCTAAAAAATTAAGAAATATACAAAATTAAATACTTGCCAAAACAACAACAAAGGAAACAACAGCCCCTCCCCCACCCCCAAAACGCACAACCCAAAAACAAGAACACTAACATGTGAATAAATAGCTAAAACCGAGATACTATATAAAAAGTAAGGCCAGGCAAAAACAGATATATAAAATATACATAATTATGCAACAGAATAATAAAGAGAATGGGTTAAAAGTACAGCTTATCTTGAACAACGACTGTTATAAACCTGAATGGCACTGGGTAAAAAAGAATTCTGGAATCTATTTGTTTTGAGGCAGAGTTGGCGGATCCTTCCAGAGCGGTTTTTAACAATTAAATGATTTAGAGGATGAGTAGAGTCCGACAAAATATTATTAAAATTGCTAATCAGACAACTATCAACGATATCTTGCATACACTTCATGTCAGCTCCAATAATCTTACTAGCCTGTTTGGTAATACGCTGGAGTTTCTTACGATTGCAGAGTGTAAGTGAGTTAAACCAACATATACAACAGAAGCTAATGATGGATTGAATTGTACTTTGATAAAACAGTTGTAGGATATTGGTGTTCACATTAAAAGATTTCAGTTTTCTAACAAAGTAAAGCCGTTGGTTAGCTTTTTTGCACATGTTGGTAGTATTGGTATTCCAATTTAGTTTATCATCTACCACTGTACCTAGGTACTTAAACTCGTGTACCATTTCAACAGATCCGTTGTTGATTTTAACAGGTTCAAAGACATTATGGGTTTTACGAAAATCGAAGACAATTTCTTTAGTTTTTTGCACATTAAGAACCAAATAATTTCTTTCACACCAATCAACAAATCTACTGATCTCATGTCTATACCCATCTTCATTTCTGTTTGTAATTAGCCCTGTTAAAGCAGTGTCATCAGCATATTTAGTTATGACACAAGAAGTATTCTCCAAATTAAAGTCACTGGTGTACATAGAAAACAACATTGGTGACAATACACAACCTTGAGGAACCCCTGTGTTTAGCTGAATAACGTCAGATGTGGTATCTGCAAATCTGACCCTTTGTGACCTATTTGTTAAGAAGTTGTTAATCCACAGCCCAAGATGAGGGTTAATATCCAAATTCCGCAATTTGCATAAAAGAACATGTGGCTTAATGGTATTAAAGGCCGAGGAAAAATCAATGAATAATGTACGTACATATGATTTAGGCTTATCAAGATGACCATAAACATTATGCAAGAATGTAATTAATGCATCAGATACACTGCGATTTGCTCGATAAGCAAACTGAAATGGGTCTGAGAAATTTTGGGTTTCAGCACGCAGAATGTCCTTAACAATGTGTTCAAAGCATTTCATCACAATAGCAGTGAGTGAAATTGGTCTATAGTCGTTCAAAATAGTTGGCTTGGATATCTTGGGTAAAGGAGCGATGGTAGATGATTTCCATATCCTAGGCACGGTGTGGCAGTCGAGGGACCACTGGAACAATTGTCGGAAGACACCTGCTAACTCTTTACAGCATGTTTTCAAGATTCTCCCAGATATCCCATCAGGTCCAGCAGCCTTGTTTGGTTTGGTGTTTTTAAGCGTTTTTCTAACAACAGCGTTTGTTAGAAGAATTCTATTTGTGTCGTTTGTGCGTGAGGCCAGTTCTTCACATAGGCGATCAGACGCATGGTCAAGAAATGGGTCAGGGTTATCGAACCGCCCATAAAACTTGTTGAGTTCATCAAGGAACTGCTTACGATCACCCACGGGGCCGTCCCACTTGTTACGCTTGCTGTAACCTGTAATGTGTTTCATGGCATCCCATGCACTTTTGGGATCACTGTTCTTGAAATTATTCTCGATTTTTTGGCCGTATTGTCTCTTGCAGCGACGGATGACTTTCTTTATCTCTTGTTGTAGTTCATGTCGTTCTTGATGGTTTTTGTTTGCATGAGCTGCCTGTTTTTGTTGTAAAAGTTCCCGTATCTCTTTATTTACCCACGGTTTATTGTTGGGGTAAATTTTAACTGCATTTTTGGGGATGACAAGATCTTCACAAAATTTAATGTAGTCAGTGATGACTTCAGTGGTAGTATCAATGGAATCAGAGTCCATGAGGATGTCCCAGTCTGTAGTTTCGAAACAATATTGAAGCGCTTCGACATTTTGTTGATTCCACTTCCTAACATTTTTGACGACAGGTTTAGTTTGTTTGAGTTTCTGTTTATATTTAGGAAGTAATTGCAGCATGTCATGGTCAGACATGCCAAGAGGTGCTTTACTGTGTGTTTTATACGCGTCAGGGATGTTACCGTAGCATTTATCAAGAGTGCGTTGACCTCTCGTAGGAATGTTCACATACTGGAAATAGTGGGGCATCACCACATGTAAATCACACTTATTGAAGTCACCCATTATTAGGTTAACAGCATCTGGGGATTTCTTTTCTAGGTCATATGTAACTCTAGCAATGGTATCCGCAGCTTTGTTGACATCTGCTTGAGGTGGGATATATACAACAGTCACAAACAGCTGAGGAAATTCTCTCGGCATGTAGTAGGGTCGCAACCCGACAGTAATAAGCTCGATGTCGGGCGAACAGTGTCTCTGTTTGACGCAGATATTATTACACCATTTGCGGTTTACATAAATGCAAACACCCCCTCCTGAAGTTTTTCCCGATTCTAGGGTTCTGTCTGTACGTTCGCATGTGAAACCATCTATATCAGTTGATATGTGAGTGTCTTTAAACCAAGTTTCACTAAAGCACATGAAGCTGCAGTCTCTGTACTCATGCAAGTACCTGGTGTTAGCACTGAGTTCATCCATTTTATTACAGAGGGAGCGGGCATTACCTGTGATGATAGTGGGTAAAGGTGGGTTGAATCTCCTCCGCCGGAGACGGGCCCGGATACCGCCTTTCTTGCCCCGCTTGCGAGGTCTGAGTCGCAGGTCATCTGGGATATTTGAATTGGGTGTGGCAAAGGCTGCTGGTGATCCGCGAAGATTAAGCAGCTCACTGCGTCCATACACAATACGTAACTGTTGCAATGGCCACTCACACACAAATTTTGACTCGGTGGGTTGTGCAGAAATGTTACTGAAATTGCTCAGAATAAACACCAGGGCGAAGGAAAACCAGGCCAATCTTGTTCTATGTGCCATTTTATAGTCGTGTAGACAATCACAAAACTAAAAAAACAGACGAAAGCAGAAAAACACGTAAAAACACGTAAAAATTAACGGAGCATTTTGTACACTGGTGGTCGCCACAGTGCAGCGCCCTCTATTGTATAAAAGGAACTACATGTAACTGGTGTTCACCATGGGATTGGAATACTCCTTTATTTCTCCACCCCCCCCCCCCCCGCCCAAGAAAAACACAATTCACACACACGAACACCCACCAAACAGGAAAATGTGTATGGCAAGCAAAGATGACGCCACCATCGCCAGAAAGATTCCTAACCTCTGAGCTGCGGACAACTCAATGAAGTATAGTGTTAGCATCGTCTTCTTGACGACCTTCCTTGCAAATCAACGGAGTGAAAGAAAACGAACAATGACAGACCGGGGCTCATTGTGGACGTGGACAGTCATCTGTGTGGCGCCTGGGTTGGAGATTACGGCTATTTGGACTTAATTGAAAAGCGACTTCTTTTCTTGTGGCGTTTGAAGTTGTCCTTTCTCCGCTCACCTCCAATCTTGAATCTTTTGGCGTTCTTCTCGTTCTTCACCCTGTCGGGGTCCGGGGTGTAGAGTCGTTGACGGTGTCCTTCCCTCTCACACCAGAGATGGATGCTGCTGCTTGACCGTCTGGCTTGGGTTGAGACAATGATGACTCGGTCAACTCATTCACTGCTGCAGCCAGAATGTCATCGTCGGTCGAGTTCACCACTCTTCTCTGCTCACGCTGCACCGGTATACTGGGTAGGGTCCATACACTTTCTCTGGTGTAGACGTTGAAGTAGTAAGGTAATGTCAGGATCATTTACATCTCTTAAAATTGACCAAGGGATCCCATTAACCCTTTAAACTCAATGCTGTTTTAAGGTTTTTTTGACCAAGTTTAACTCTTGCTATTTTTGGGGCACAATCTGTTTAGATATTTGGGTAAGTTATATGGCACGTGATAGCTGACGATTTGGGCATTTCTTTTCACGGTTAAAATTTTTCAAATTATGTCCCCCCAGAAAATGGCGGCCATTTTAAATTCGATTTTGAGGGGTAAATTTAATGAATTTGTACGAGTTTTGGGCAATAAATATATGATGCTCTATGGTTAGGAGTAATTTGAACGCATGGCTTCAATGAACAACTCTCATTCTACGCATAATTGAAAAAAAAAATGATTTTTTTAATTTTTCATACAAGAACAGGCAATAATAAAAATAAAAATAATTGCATTTTTGGTGCAAAATTTTCAAAAATGAGTAAAAACTGTAAAATATCATTACTGTCTTGTGACTCTGACTTGACCATGACAAGATGTGATTTACCTTATGTTTTTGGAAAAAGGAGGACAAACTAATATCCCATGATGCATCCTAAAAGGGCGGAACAGTTGATGCATACTGTACATGTAACTTTCATCAAAAACACACTGCGGGTATTTTAGTAATTTGTCACGCATAAAAACATTTCAACATTCTGAATTGAAATAAACCTTTTATAGAAGACAAAGTTCAATAAAGTAAATGAGACAAATAATAAAGCTTGTGTCAAGTGTTTTGATATTTTGGCTTTTTTGTGTCAAACATGTGACGCCACTGGTCACAATGTCTATATGCACACATACAATTCGATTGCATTTAGGATTGCAACATACATGTACATTTTTGAAAAAAGGAGATAAAATCGCATGCCAGTTGTATTTTTTCCCAGCTGCTCTCATTTTTTCTCCTTGAGTGTTGGTGTTTTTTACCAGGGTTTGCATCACTTTTGTTGAAAAAAAGTGCTTGAAAATTTGCCCCGGTGTGTAATCAAACATTGCTGGCAGTTGTACGCCTGGTGTACACCTTGGAGTGAATGGCGGTTGAGATGACGGGCCGTCATCAACATCAACCCCTTTCTTCCAGGAGAGCTCTTCACTATCAGAATCAGATGACTTACTTGGGGCTTGTCTTGGGCGACGCCTGGGAGTTTGCCTCATAGAAATCAGGGTTCATACACTTTCTGAGCAAACAAATTCAAGGACTTTTCAAGGACTTTCAAGGACCATAATAGAAGAATTCAAGGACCTTCTCTAGTATAATGTACCAACCAATTTTTAAACAATCATACTATTTGCCTACTTCAAAACCATATTGGGGCATTTAAAACATATTGTTAGCTCAACCACTTACTTGTAGAACATGTTGATACATTTATTATCCACTAGTTACATACCTACAATGTAGTTAGTTTATGAATTCTATGAATTCCTCATGGCATTCAGCTGAGTTTCAATCTGTCTATCTAACTGTTCTATGGATGCACTTTTGTCTTTAGCAGTCCGTCGCAAACTGTTGCTCTTTGTTATAAGTGTTATCTGACCTCTTGCCTCTGCTTTGTCAGCATATTCATCTGCTGATTTTTGGAGGCTTTTCACATCATTCTGTAGTCGGACTCTCTTTGCTTTGAGTTCCTCTAATTGATCAACTGCTTCCTTCCTCTTATCATTCTTAGCTTTCTCGTTCTCCCTCTTCTTTTCATCAAGATACTGATAGTACCTTTGCCTTCCAGCTGCTGCATTTACAATCAACTTGTTTGTAAGAGAAATGTTTTCGATCCCGCCAACATATTTGATATGGTCAAACACTGCTCTCAAGCTGATTAGAGACTGTTCTAGCATATTATCCTCTTCAACATGCTTGTTAACTGAGAATCCTCTTTCAATTGAGGCTTGACCATGGGACAGAATCAGTAACATGCTTACTGTCTCCCAAAGACTACTGAATGCTGGCTTGCTTGTGAAAAAGGTGTAGAGCACTACGTCCAGTCTCTCTGTCTGCTTGTCAAAGTTTGCCATGGCAGGGTCACTGGCTGCAGAGTCACACGCCTCTGCATACTGCCTGACTACATCATCTATGTCATGATCTTCAACCCTTTTAGCATCATGCAGTACAGACATCACACGTTTCATCTTTGAAGTTGCTCCATCCTTGTTCTTGACCATTTGCTTTGGGTCTAGACATGAGAGATTCCTCACTAGCGAATACTTCAACGGACATCTTTCAATGAGTTTTTTAGTCATAGTCGAAAGAAACTTCTGTGCGTCCATGTTGAACTCTAATGCCTGCCTTTCACTGATCTTCTTCTTTACCTTCAACGCTTGGACAAGCTTGGATGCATGAAATCCGATATCTATGGTGCTAACAGGCCGCTGAATGCTTTCACTATCTACTTCAACCTTGATCAAATTGTAAGCTGAATTCACTGTTGCTTTGTCTAGTTTCAGAAACCTCTTCATGATACTGGATAACACTCTGGTTAGGTCATCTGCCATAAATGGCATCATGGGTTTGTCTGTTTGATAATCAGTCAGGTATGGGTTCACCATCTTTGCCACTGACAAGAAGAAGTGAAGTCTAGCAGGAAACAGCACAACTTTTGAACACTTCTGTACAACCTCATATGACTTGTTTGTGGGTTTTGGAATTTTCTTCCCTTCCACTGCTTTTACATACTTTATTACAGACTCCCAGATCTCAATGGCCCTCTCAGCCGGGGGAACATTTTCTAGCCACCTAGTCTTGCAGAATCTAAGAGGCATGTCACTACAGCCAGTATTCTTCTGAAAGTCTTCTCTTCTTGCTGGGGAATCTTTGAAGAGATAGAACAATGACGACAGAAAACTTTCTACATCCCAATCTGCTGCTACTGCTCCTGTAACAAAGGCGCCATTGACAATGTGCAAACCACATGATCCAAGGTTTAGTACATTTTGCTTCAGTTCAGTTTTATATTCAGTACCAAAGTCCTCATACATGCGCCAATTCACATTTGGTCCATCCATTGAAATCTGTAACAACTTACTTAGTCCACAAGTTCGAAGGACCTTTGTGAGTTCTTCCTTGAGGTGCAAAGCAGTACCATGTCCTATGAAGACCGACGTGAGATATCTGGTGTGGACTTCATTATTTTGCCAGATTCTAATGAGAAAGTCCATCTGCTTACTCTGCAATTTCTGGTTTAGGCTCTCATCAAATAAAATAACATAATGTGAGCTCTCCTTGATGTGGGCACGTACCAAGTCTTGTACATAAGGTCCCAAGCCAAAGACTGTCATGTACTTGCATTTTGACGCCGACAACTGGAAGTTTTTGGCAATTGACGAATCAGGAAACATCCTTTGGAAGAGTTCATTATTTCCTATACAGGAATTAAAAGACTGATGGTCTTCCACCACTTTCAAACACCACAATATTTCTGCCTTGAGGTTATCAGTCTTTGAAATGGATGATGGTAGAACAACTTGAGTCTTTGAAGATGATGTTGAGGGAGCACTTTCACTCGTGGAGGAGGATGTTGAGGGTGTATCTGCAGTACCTGCACCCGTTTCTTTAGACTTGAAGAAACTATGAATATTCACCATTGCACCTGCAGAAAAAGAGGGTAATTAAAAGTTGAATAAATATCAAGATCAAGCTAAATTAATGATTTGACCAAAATAATTATGCAAATGAGCTCATTAGCATAATTTAGAAAGCTGCAAATGATTGTGCCCAACACTTACACACGGTAGCCTTAACCCTGCTCATCACCCATCTTTAATTGGTAGAAGTATAATCAATAAATTATAAATTATTTCATTAATCATTGCAATAAGGAGTTACAGTCAATTTAAGTTTTTAGTGAAATATGCAAATTAGCTTATTATCATACTATGAAAAACTGTAAACAAGAGGAAACTTACTCAGCTTATAATGCTGACCATATCCGTCCAACCTATGCAGGTTTGACATACATCACTCATTTATTTCAAGATTTATAACTAAATAAAAGATTTGACCCAGATATGCAAACTAGCTCATTAGCATAATTACGAAGATCCGAATGAAACCTGGCTTCAGCCAATGGTAGATCTGGTCATGTCCAACAATTTTATATTGATATAATCTTCCACTATAATCACCAAGTTTACACCTGTCCATTCAAAAACTTTTCAGAAATTAAATGACCAAATTTAATGACCTTGGTCCCATACCCCCTGATAATCAATCGAACTGGAGTGCGCCATCTAGTGTCCAAAATCAGACAATCAAAAATCAAAACAATATGGCTGCCCCCATGATCGGAAAATCGTGTTGTTGATTGAAAATATATCCGATATTATGTTTTTTTGTTTGGGATTTTCAAAGCTTTTGACTAAAAATGACATATAATCGGAAATGGTACACGCAATTCCCCATCTAAGGTATTTTTGTTGCGTCCCATGGGACCCAGAAACCTCTTGCTTTTGATGCAATAATTGTATGCGTGAAATTGCTTTTTTAAATTTATTTTAGGTGCTTCCGTTACGGGACGCTAAAACGCAGCCTAGCGCGACCCCTGATTTAGATTACTCATTTCTTAATAAGCTTACCACGTTATATACAATTACAAGCGTGCAACAATAACAGCAAAATGTAAAATTCAATGCACTCCTACCTGATGATTTCACCCGATCCTTGTGTTTAGTTCCTTTCTGGTGACTTTTCAGACTCGACTCGCCCATGCATTTTATGCTGAAAGTTGACAAGCACACTTTGCACCTAGCTGAATACCGATCACCGCTAACTTTGAGAAGCCATGCTCCGTAATCAACATGTTGTAGCCATGAATCCTGAAAATGACAGTTCCCCGGCATCTTATCTTGCAAAATAAAATACTGTGGCGGAATTGCATTTGTTAGGGGCAAATTACAATCTGATCCTGGGCCTACTTATACCGCAGGCTTCAGATCACTCGATGATCTAAAGGCAAAGGGACAAGGTCCGTTTGGAGGAAATATACCGCCGATTGCGTAATGATCGTCTAGTCCTATTGCTACACAGTTACCCAAATACATGGACACCTTGACGAGAGAACTGTCGGTGAACTGATCACAAGATCGTTTATTGCATCAATCAACAAATTAATTGACAGTGTACAAAATTGGGCAGGGGTTTCTTTATTTCAACCTGTTTCTTTGGGCCAATGAACATGTAATATCACGTTGTCATCCTAATATTCTGAGTCCCTAGACACAGCCCGGTATCATCTCTAACATTAACAGATAACCATAGTGACCCTAGGATGTAATCACTTCCATGTAATCACTACTAGCCGTCTATAAAAACACAGGCCGTAGTAAGCAACACAGGCCGTATGTAAACAATACAGACCGTAGTAAGCAATACAGGCCGTAGTAAGCAACACAGGCCGTAGTAAGCAACACAGGCCGTATGTAAGCAATACAGGCTGTAGTAAGCAACACAGGCTGTAGTAAGCAACACAGGCCGTAGTAAGCAACACAGGCCGTATGTAAACAATACTAGCCGTAGTAAGCAATACAGACCGTAGTAAGCAACACAGGCCGTAGTAAGCAACACAGGCCGTAGTAAGCAATACAGGCCGTAGTAAGCAACCTTGCACTCGTGTACCCGCGAACAGTGTGGTCTAAGAAGACCCCTACTGTGCACGGAACACTAAATACCGGTCACGGTTGCAGACAATGATTGCTTAATAACCCTCAATGGACGCGACTCTCGCTGTCCAAGTGTGCCTTTACTTAATTATGTACCCTAACTATCTCCCACACTTCTAGAAGGTGCGTTTTCCCCTAGTCACAAGCCAATGCTTTTGTGACCGGCAACTACACTCCTCTAGCGTGTCTAATAGACCAAACACAATAAATTATATATACAGCAATCTTCCTCAATTTCTTGCAACGATCATCTTGCAAGAGGGCTCCTAGCCCATTATACAAAATGCAACGATAAACTTGTCTGAAGGCTCCTAGCCTATCACACAAAATACAAGATAAACACAATATAATAAACACCAGTTGAGTCCAACTTACGATCTTCCCTGCTTCTCGATTTACCACTGCCGCTGGAAACCCCGTCTCCTATCCTACAAACACTAATATTTTACCGTCGTCGCCCAACACTAACTATTCACCGTATTGTGGGACTATCTTTACTTAATAACTAGAAACTCCGACTGCCTTACTCCACAACTAATCTGCAACCGCTTTTCTTAACAACTAATCTCCAAGTGCCCGCAATCTCGCCAGCCCCGCTCTGCCTGGCCCAGACATGCGGTCCTACACCGCCACTGCGCACGCTCACCCTGCCAGACCGGGTCACTGCAAGCGCTAAGCTCCGCCCACTTGCACTGCCAAGTCGTCACGCAGCAAACCCTATATACACAACCTAAAAATAGCACAATCACATGTCCTTCACATGCATTTCCGTCACAATACTTCCGAAGTCGTACACAGACGAACAACCATGCACGTCTCAAAATGGCGTCATGAAAACTTCAACCAAAAATCGTTAAAAGGCCGTCTGTTATTGGCTAATGCGAATTATGCGATGCAGGGCTCGAAATTTACGCTGGACCGCAGGCCCGAGGCCAGTGATTTTAGCTTCGGTCCAGTAAACTTTATACCCAACAAGTCCGGCGGTCTTGTGGTTTTTTAACATAATAAAAGTATTATTAACATGAAATGTATTATCTTTCATTAAATATGTATTTAAATCTCAGTTTGAAAAGTTTTTGTTTTACTTGTCGTCAAATTATTTCCGAGCGCGGAACACATCCAACCCCGCCGACCGTTCTTCGTGCTGCAAGTTCCCTATCCAGTTTGCTCATGCCCACGACCACTGCATGCACTGGGCTCAAACCATAGGCTTTAGGCACCCGGGGGGACGAGCGAACGGCACCCCATTCCGTGCATGCGTGATTGTACTGGTGCCCGGCGGAACACCACAGTACAGCGCTTCGTTCGTTCACCACTGACCATGTGCATATCATGATGTGTTGGGTGTGCATGCAACACATGAGGGCGATAGGGACCCGACTCTCAATACGTGCCGGTCGTTGTGTAATAAAAATCAAAATGTGCAATTTCACTTTACGATTTTAGAATCGGAACGGGTTTTGAAACAAGGAAAAAGGGAATAAAAAAAACACATCTTATTACCATTTTGGTTAAAATATAATATCAATAATTTTTTTGGGGAGCACATTTTGAAATTCAAGGACTTTCAAGGACCTTTTTCGGAATTCAAGGACTTTCAAGGCCTTGAAAAAGAAAAGTGAAATTCAAGTACTTTCAAGGACTTTCAAGGACCGTATGAACCCTGCGTGGCTTTTGTTGTCACTGCTGATCGAGATCGGCCAACACCTTTGGGTACAGGGGGGCGTCTAGGTTGTGTCACTTGAGGACATGTGGTCAGTATGCTAGTTCCAATATCAGAATCGGAACCGGAATCCGAGTACCTTGGAGGCAACCGCTGTACAGGGCGTCGTGTAGGATATCTCCGCTGTGAGGTTGATGGAACATCGGAGCAGCTTGGCTGGGGTTCATCTGAAATATTCTCAGGTTTGGATGCCAGGTTGGAGGGTTTGAAGACTTTATAAGGTTGGTGGTTGCGGGTTGCACTCTCACGTCGTTTACTAGGAGGATTTGTCACGCTAGTGTCATCACTGGATAAAAAATAAAGAATAAAATATTGTTGATACAAAAAATAAATAATGGGATCTTTACATCAACAAGAGTGATTACTGACAATCGTAGAAATTATTGAACAGAAAAGTTCAGTAGACATTGAAATCGGTGTATAATTCACTTTTCAATGATGCAAAAACAAGACAGGATAATCCTTATTTTATGTTTGTGGCCAACATACACAACATTATAATCTGTTTGTAAAAAAAAAATATTAATAAGTATTGTTTACGTGTACGTCGTGCACTTTTGCCGTAGGCATACATGTACATGAGGTGTATATCGTATTAGTAATGCATTTGTTGTATGGCAAAAGGGCAATTTCTGAAACTTGAGAACATCAATTTGTAAAGGGGAATTGGCTATAGTCATGATAATTTTTCCAAGTTATTCGAGCAAGTATTTTCTCAATGGCAAATGAAATTGCGAACTAAAACTAGAGCAGAAAAAATCTCATACGTACCACCAGTCAAGATCTGGATCGATGCCCGCGTTCAGAAGCTCCTCTTCGCCGCTATCAAGATCACCTTAATCGTCACTTTCATTGTCGTAATCAAGTAAATTGAGCACTTCTTCGTCGACAAATCTCTTCCTGGAGTGATCATTGTCACCAACATTTGGTTGACTCTTTCCTACAGGCATTTTGTTTACTGGAAAGGGCAAGAAAGCGACTTCCGAGTGACAACCGCAGTACGAAAGCGTGTAAGATTTTACATGCACGCGGAACGTTCGCAAAATTCGTGAAACAGTGCAGTCTGTGATGCGGTCTGGTGTCCTTCTTCTAACACGTTACGTTCGATGGGGAAAAAAACTAGACCATTGGAAAGACAGACTAATCAGCTACACAGTGGTAGCAAACACAAATAAAATAGAGGGCGGCAAACACAAAATATTACTGACACAAAAAGTCGATCGGCGCCGATCGAGTTTAACCCAGGGCGGACTCGTAAGGGTTAAGGTCATTCAAAAATGCATCAGGATCAAAGTTTTTAAAACTTCTACATCCATCAATTTTTTGGGACACCCTTCACCATTTCAGTCTTCTCAGGCAAAGCAGCTCACTATAACGAGTATCAATATTCAGAATTTGACCATATTGTTAAAAATTGTTGTTAGTCCGAAACAGGGGTTCGAAAAGGCTTCCTATAAAGAAAATCAAAGTATTTAATCTACTTTGTGATTGTCAGGTTTGTTCAGGCTTTTACATTTGTTAACAGTCATGGTTAAGGATTTATAACGTTTATGAACATGAATCATACTTGAATGTGCGTTCCTTCTTCAATTTATAATCCATGAATTGTCCTTATAGCCTACCTTCACAGTCAGACACAAACTCTAAAATGGTAGGGAGCAGGGACCCATGTTCTCTGTTGAGTATGGTGTCATCACCGTCCATAGTAAACTGCAGAAACGGTTGTGCAAGCTTGTATGGAAAATACCCCTCTTGCTTGTATCCCATTACCAGCACTTTCGCACAGGCTTGCTAATCTTCCCTCTTCATATTATCTTGTACACATGCAACTTTCACGTGCTCACCTGTTGTAGTCATCAAATAAAAGTCTTCTCAGTATTCTGACAGAGCATCCCTCAGTACACCTCCACAATCCTCACCTGCTTCTTGTTGTCTGTTTGGCATTTCGACTTCAAGAGTTTTGTTAACATCATTCACTGTATAGAACTCTGTGAGTTCTTTGTGCACATGTCCCCGATGCAGTTTGACTTTCTGTACCAGAGTAGTGGAGTCATCCCTCGGTCCACTGCCATTTTCTGCATTACCAACTAAGGCAACAGGGTGGCCCTGCCTGATCGAGGAGTCCTTACACTTACGTGAAGGGGCAAGTTGTGACAAGTTGTCTGTCTTGTTAAAAGGCCATACATACATCTCCAAAGCAGGTACCACATCACATACTTGTTTTTGTTTTGTCCACTACAATTGTCACAGTGGAGATGGACAACATTTTCCCCCAGACCAAACTGGGAGAAGAAGTGGTGCAAAAAACTAATAACTTAGTTGCTCCCTTTGGAAATTGACATTCCTTCATCGACCAGGTAGTTTACTTGTTGGGTCACTCCTTCACAATGGATCCCAAAGATCCCTAATTTTCGTGGCGTCAGAAAAAAGACTGGCCTAGGCTGGATCGGGTCTGATGGAAAATGTACCTGCTGGGCGAAGTCAAATGAGTAATGCATGGCCATGTGCTTGCTGCTTGGATTACTCTGGCCGAAGTGTGAGTACTCCCTGCTGCTCGGCTGCGATCTTCGCGGACTTCACCAGATCCCTGTAATAAGCCCGCTCCAAGACGACCTCTGTAAGGTGATCTTGTTGTATCCTGCAGCGGTTCGTCTTTTCAGCGTCAGTCAGATTTGCCGACTTGAACACCACGTTGTTATTTTTTTGGCAAACCCAACAAACATCAGACATTGGTTTTCAGCAGATGGTGTAGGGGCAAACTCTATTCCAAAGCTTTCGGAAAGTGGTTAGCGCTACTGCTCTTTCACCTAGAAACAGAAACAATGTGAAGAAAAACAACCATAATAACAATTGTATGTCATTTCAATAATCCAACATTTTGATCGTCATTGCTTTACTAAACTTTGCAAGTCTGCATGCATGTTTCAATTCCTGTCAATGCTGTCCTTGTGCCGGCACTTGTTTTCTGAAGGTCATGTTGTTATGTACAGTGGTCATGACATTTACTTGCCGCTTGTCAAACCATGACAACAACTGTGAATTGCCATCCCGGGCAGTATTGTGGGGGTCACCTTTTTCAACTTCTTCTTCTTGATGACTTCTGGAGTGCTGATACGATTTACACGGAGGGGGCCAAATGCTCCAACACCATGTATACCAAGCTCTTGAAACAGGGCTGGTGACGTAAACAAATTGCCCATGTACACATGATGTCCCCTGTCGTAAATGGGCTGACATTAAGTTGTCACTACTTTGGAATACAGCCCCCCCTCTGTTTCGTTGTTCCGTTTGCCTTGGTAATAGCCAGTTCTTGCCTCTGCTAAATTCCAACAATTCAAGCCCCATTTGTGGGGCTTGTTAGGCTTATATACACCTTCATGTTAGTACGGCCCTTGAAGGGAATAATGGTTTCGTTGATGGAAATCTCTTGAGATCAAATCAGTGCTCTTTGAAATTAAGGTGCATTCCCCAAAAGAGCGGCACAACCACGCAACAGCTTCTTGGCACCGATTGTGCCGGCCGTGTAGGAGTCCCACTGTTTGAGCCTGGTTCAGAGTAGTAGCCCGTGAGTTTTCTCTCGCTGATCAGGCGGACCTGCATGGTCACCATTTTGGATTCCTCGTGAAGTAACTGTATCAAGAAATACATGTTAAGGTTCCCCTTCCTCCTGCCTTTCCGTATAGTCTGTTGTGCCAACCTTTAACAACGGAAAAAGAGAGAGAAACAAAAAATGATATAGAGGCCGTTTGGTAAATTTTTTTAAAGATTTTTATGGGTGGCGTTTGTGTCAGTATATTATATTCGCAGTGTTTGTCATTGTGACAGGGAATGTGTTCGGCGAATGGGTGATCAAAGGAGCCAATTTGACAATTGCGTCAATTGGTAGAATTAGACTGCAAGGTTTTTTTCCAGATCCTCTTCTTAGCGATGGTAAATAAATGGTGGCGCTGTCCAATATATTTCAAAACAGATTTTTGAATTTTCAAAGACAATGGTTAGCATTGATCGAATATGAGTGATGAGTAACGTTTCGGTCAAAACACTTAGTTAGGAAAACCTATACTAACCTTCGACGTCATTGTTTGTTCTCACGCTCTGTAAGAACACCCTCCAGTGCTTGGGCTTCCAAACTCCCGTCATCCATGTTTGGTCGACATATTTGAACAACTGCAACATTTCAAAAAGATAATTATTATGAACATGTTTTATATAAATATTTTAATTAGAGGACTGGCTGGTGTCTCTACGTATAACCTGGGAAAAAGGAGCTTAAAAACACAAGTCAACTTAGCTCTTGAAGCATGGGTGTCATTGCGAACATCCAAGGATTTACCTCAGCCGGCAGGAAGGGGGGCGCCATAAGCTCTTTCAGCAATTGGTATGTACTTGCCTTCTCTTGGTAGGCCCTTTGCAGAACCACTGACTGTACATGCCGCCAGATTGCCTGCTTCCCATACACTTTACCTGCAATGAATGAAATGCTAATAAATATTTGTACGTTACCATCCACCGGATCATCATTGCTACATGGCCACCCTGTATTTATGTTCAAGGCAAAACTTGCTAAGCATTCAAACACACGTTCTAGAAAATTGTGTGAGCTTACATTTGGGAAAACGGATTCCATCGCCCTCCAAAGGCCAACCTCAAAGTCCAGCAGGAGTCCTGCAACTGGGCTTCAGGTATGGCAGCCTTCAAGGCCTTGAAAACTGCCTTTTCTCTTTTTGTTCAATTCAATTCAATTCAATTGTTTATTGTCACACATATAAATACATATACAGTGAAATTCACTTCGGCTTGCGAGTCTAAAAATATTAACAATTACAAAAATTACAAAAAAATACAGAAAACCCTAAAACCACATAGGCATACAATAACGAACAAATAAACAGTATGCGCACAATATGCAGAGAGACAATAACAGTAACAAAATTGCAAACCCCCAAAACAAATTAAAAAGAATTAATCATTAAGTAACCTTATTGCACTGGGATAAAAACTATTGCGAGTACGGTTGGAGTCGGCTCTGATCGCTCTACATGTACATGTACCAACCAAAACCCCCGTGTTTGTTACGCAACAAACACAGGTCTAGTTTTTAACATTATTATTCCTACCTTTTATATTGCATCAATTCTTCACCCTGTTGTTGAAGATCCCTTTTCTCCACCTTTATGCCGGCATACTTCTCCTTCAGTGCATCTGCAGGCGCCCGCGGTAGCATTTCTCTGCCCACTCCTCCATAACATCTCTGTTCATCCACCCTGCACACAGATAATTAAGAAAAAGATGAAAAATCATTAATATATATAATATAAATACAAAAGAAGTGGATACAAAAGGGATACCAGAAGTAGTATAAAGATAAAAAGCAAGTGGACAAAACTCAAATAGCGGAGTAGACGGAAAAGCAGGGAGAATAGGTTTAGTGATTGATTTTAAACGTACCTTTCTTGTTGCAAACGACGACGACACCAGAAGGTAGCTTCTCTTTGGGAAGAGTGATCCTCTTGAAAATAACCATTGGTTTCAGTTTCTTCCCGCTTGCCGTACATGCTAGGACCACCGTGAAGTGTGTTTTCTCGTGTCCTGTGGTAGTGATTGTCACCGTGGATGTTCCCTTCTCAGTGACAGTTCTGTTCATGGGAGCGTCAAACGTCATGGGCACCTCGTCCATGTTTAGAATTTTGTCGTTCGTCAGCGCCAACCTGGTGATGTCGCGTTCCGTGAAATCAACGAAGCTGTCCATCAAATCCTCCCAGTCAGGAGGGAGCCGCTGACCCACGGTGGTTCTAGCACGCACGGACAACCCATTCCTCTGCATGAACCGATGGCACCAAGCGGAACCACCGATGAAATTTGTAATGCCGCGATCTGCTGCAATTTGCCTTGCTCTTGTCCTGATGACGACAGTGGCCAGCCTTTCCAAGCACAAACTCTTTAACATCTTGCACCAACTGCGGCCAGCTTGGTTTGCCCCCTCTCATGGCCTTCATCTTGCCTGGAAGCTTCTCCAAAACCGCTTTGTTTTTCCTCCAACGCCGAACCATAGACTCGTCGACCTTAAACTCCTGTCCTGCTGACCGATTGCTGTTAGTTTCTGCAAACTCAATAGCTTTTCGTTTCAGCTCGATGGTGTAGCTGTGTCTTTTCTTGGATGCCATTTTCAGGAAGTATTCGTGACGATGATATCAGTAACGATGACGAATAGCCGAGGATGCGGGTACTTTTGTACTGCCCAGTCTGCGCCACCCCAAACCCGGAAATTGTGCAGCCGCTAACGGGAATAGTCCCTGCACATGTAAGCAATTCTGCAAAGCGTGAGGGGTGACGCGCAGTGAAAATGGCCATGAATATGTGAAAGCACTTGTCCATTTATTGATTGTGTCCAACTTACGTGAATGCAAGGATGCCGCTGGCTGAAATATAACCTTTCCATTCTCTACCATCATAGTCGATGCAGACCCATGATCAGACGAAGTCAAAGGCAACAACGGCATTAGCTCAATACAGTAAAGACAAATCAACATACTGGCCTTTCCAAATTTTGTCCTTTTTTTTATTTTTATTTTTTTATTCGGCAATTAAAAACAAATACATGTAACATAGAAAATACAAGTAAATCGATTAAAAGCCAAGGATAGCCCAAAAAGCTGAGTAAACGGCTTATTTCCATCGGGGTCCTTAAAAAACACAGAAAAAACACAAAAAAAGCAGAACACAACAACAAATGACAACATTTCACTGCTCTTAACAATTAAAAGAGAAAAATAGAACATTAACAGGTAATATGAAGTCAATTCAAATTCATGCACTCTGTCCCTATCTAATGGTGAAACTACCCCTTGAGAAAATTTAAGTATATTGGGAGGAGAGATGTTTTTTTACTGCTCTTTTAAATTGATAGTGACTATTAGAACATTTGATGCTATTAGGAAGTAAATTCCATTCATGAATCCCAGTATAAAAAAATGTATTGCACTCTGACCCTTTTATTCTAGGAACAACAAAATTGGAGGAACTACCCCTTGTAAAATAACTATGCATATCTGAAACCTTCCTGAAATTTTGATAGAGATAGTCTGGTGCCATGTCATGAAAATTTTTATAAACATGGTTTAGCTTGAATTGTGTAACCCGGTCATTAACGTTTAACATGCCCAACTTGTTGTGGCACATGTAAAGCTAAATCTAATGGACCAATATCCTGCAATGATGGAATAGGAGCGGGCCTACCAACTTGATCAACAGAAGGATCAGACATGGTCATGGATGTTTGGCTAGGCAGAACAGATATCTGAACAGGACCCAAACTAGCATTACTACTGCTATTGCCATGACTGATACTATTATTATTATTGGTTTATTAAATCTCAAACATTGCAGCCCAAGGGCTGAATTGTGTTCAATATACAGTAAAATACAATACAGATTAAAAAATGGCAAGACAAGAAACACTACACCAGAAATGGCAAAGAGAAAAACTTTACAGATTAAGAAAAGATATATAAAAATATAAATATACAATTTCAGAAATGAACAATAGCAAGAAGGAAAAAAACTTTAAAAAATACGAGAAAAAAATAGGACCAAACAGAAGAATCATTGATGTTCGTCCTGCATTTAATTGAACAGAGTTTTGAAGAGTTTTTCAAGTTGTTGTTTTTAGGGGGAGGGAGCCAGTGTCTATAGTTGTCGAGTTCAGAATTGATTTACCATAACTAACAAGGAGCTGCTCGAGTCTCACTGGAATTGGGGGCAGGTCAAACTGGATATAAATTTCTCTAAAGGACCTAGCTCTACAGTAGTCAAAAGTCAATATAATTCGCAGGGCTTTTCGCTGTAGCTTTTCAAGGCATTCCAGCTGAGATTTGTTAAGACTTGAAAACCAGACAGGGCAAGCATATTCGATGGTAGGTCTCACATACATAATGTAAATAATTAACAAGTCATCTACAGGTGTACAACACCGCTTCAATTGGCGCAGGAAGTACAGCTTACGATTAAAAGACTTGCACATTGAATTAATTTTGGGTATCCCATTTGAGGTTACTCTGAATATGGACCCCAAGAATGTTAAGACGGCTAGTTTGAGTGATTAAAGAGCTACCAATCTGAAAGGTGGGAGCTACAGGGGGAGTGCGTTGAAAACAGATATTTAAGGATTGGCATTTCAATGGGTTAAGTTTCATATTGTTAGTCACGGACCATTGTTGAAGATGGTCCAACTCGTTTTGCATACATTTAGTTTCTTTCGGGTCTTTAAAAGACTGACAAAGGGTCATGTCATCAACATATTTATAGTGAGTTATCTCTTGAGGATTTGTAACAAAGTCATTAAACATTACCAGAAAAGCAATCGGGCCGATTTTTGTACCTTGCGGGACCCCAGCATTTACTGTTTCCCAGCTTGAAACTGAAACATTATAACGCACAGCCTGTGAACGAGATGACAGAAAACTACAGATCCATGGTACAATAGAAGTTCTTACGCCTAATTGAATAAACTTCTCAATGACAATCTGGTGATCAATACGATCAAAAGCCTTGCTAAAATCAGTAGTAATCAGAACAGCAGAATTCTTAGGTAAATCAGTAAATTTGTGGATATCATCAAGAAGTTTGACTAAACAATGTGTTGTGGAGAAACCCTTCAAAGAACCAAATTGATGTTTATCTATATAAATTCTAATATCTTCTTGTATCCAATCTACCACAAAATCTTCTAATATTTTGGCAAATATGCAGGTGAGTGAGATTGGGCGTAAGTTATCCAGTCTGGGGGATTGGTCTTTGGGACAGGAACGATGTAAGACCTTTTCCAGATATCTGGAACTATTCCCTCTTGTAGTGAACAATGTGAACAATTAAAAATGTCAGTTAAGGGATGGCTCAGTTCATAGGCAAATTCCTTCATCAGGCGAGGGGGAAAGCGGTCTGGTCCTCCACTAGCACTAGAAACATTATTACCACTAGTATTAACGTTAACCCTACTACTACTACTTCTACCGCTGTCCATAAAACCCATAATCCCTTGGCTTGCGGAAGTGGCTGGCCGAGCAAAAGAATCACCACTGGGTATCAAAGATGCCGAAAAATTTCCCAACTCACCGATCATGCTGGTGGTAGCACTACTGATGGTAGGCCGAGTGGCGGTACCGACACTGGGAGTCATGGTATGGCTAGGATGACCCAGTCATATCGAGCATGGTTGCGCTTATATTTCATAATTGTATGTTGTTTTTTTAAGACGTACCGATACTTTGTTTTACAAACTACGGTATATAGACAACTAGAAATTTATTTGCACAGTAAGCGGAGAAAGGTGATCGTAAGCCCAGAATTCAGCGGTAAGCAGAGCCATAAAATTGGGGCCTGGTTCTTCTAAAAATGAGAATCCCATGAGACATTGTAGTAAGGGCATGGCTTACCCATACAGCAAGAACGTCAACAGTTTTGAATTATCAGTCCTGTAAAATACTTGTAAAATGCAGTAGAATCGATCCCATGTTATGATGGATTTAGTCCCCGGGGCCCAGATTGTCCATTGAGTTGTCGAGTATGGATCGTAACTGGGTCCACGGTCTGTCCCCATGAGTAGTACAAGAGCAAGGAAAGCTTTTATCCCTGCCACATCAACATCTTGCCATTTACAAAACCTAGAATGAGCGCTCAGCCCATCCATTCCTCCTTTACTTGCTACAGTTGTAACAGCAAACCTGTGTTCCAGTCACAAGCACATCCAACACTTAACCGTCAAAGTATTCTGCAAGCTTACTGATCATTGAGTTTATTTTACCACAGGTTGTTTTCAAATTCTGCAAGCGTACTGATCGTTTAGTTTGTTTTACCATCGGTTGTTTTCTAATTATGCATGCGTACAGATCGTTGGGTTTGTATTACCATCGGTTGTTTTCTTATTACGTATGCGTACTGATCATTGAGTTTGTTTTACCACCGGTTGTTTTCTAATTATGCAAGCGTACTGATCGTTGAGTTTGTTTGTCCTCTCTCCATTGGGTTCTTGGCTTGCATGGTGATTAAGTTCGTTTGTCCAAGAGTCCTTGGCTTCACAACCAGAATAAATGAAATGAAATGAAATAAAATGAAAATCTATTTTTATTAAAATGTGCCTTAAATCCTTGAGGATTTGTTTGTATTTTGCATTGCATTCTACATGTTTGTTTATTACTGGTAGACTATTTTAGCAAAATAAATTATTGTTAAAGGAATCTTAATTACAAGTACATGTATATGTAATTAAACTGTATATATCACATTGATAGAAGGGAACAAAAAATACAATGATAATTGGAAACAAAGATTGTAGAAGATTGTAATAATGCATTCCATGTAGCAATACCTGATGGTTATGCATAGCAGTGAGGACTTTCATAGAAGAAGTTGCTGATTTGTTTAAAACAAATTCCTGGAAAGTTTTAAATGATGCCCTTCCAATAAAATACTAATTACCCATTTCTATGATATTCTATTAGGCTTTCCCATGAAATTTTAATTACATTTATGCATATATGTACAGACGCTATTCTATTGGTTGGCAAATGCCATAGAGTTGTGCACTTGGCGTATGCGTCACGCCATCATCAGCCTTGAAAAAGGGCTCTGATTTTTGCCAAGCATTAGTGTTAGTGCAATTTACATATTTCATTGGAAGGGGTCTAGTCTACTAAAAATTGGTGACAAACCTTTGAGTATAGACTGCAAGTCATGAATGTACTGTACTCGCTTATTTGGGGGGAAAACTGGAGTTTCTATGTACATTGCTTTAACTTGTGATTGAAACAAAATCATGCATTTTAATGGGTCAAAATATTTCAAGATTACGAGACATGCACATTCTTTTGAAGAGTTATTAATAGACATTAATAAGTACACAGAACAGCTGTAAATTTTGTATAAAATGAAGTTGCGTTTTATTGGTGGATAAATGCAATATCTGCACACTGATTACATATAAAACTTTAGAGTATAAAATAATTTAAGCTTATATAGGTAAAAGTAAAAACAATTTATTTCTCATTTCAAAAAACAAAGCCATTATTAATGAATGGCTACGTTTATAGTTTCTTATTGCCAAGTGTAACCGGGTTACCTGTTGAAAGAATACAAAGGGTATCCACCTGTTAAAAGAATAAAAAGGGTAAACAGGTTTTCTGTCAGAAAGTTTCAAAGGGAAGGAGCCAGCTAAGAATATGTAATAAGTACAGGCTTGCTTGCTACTTCTGTTTGTTTTCAAGGACTGGTAACTTGATGTCTAGTTTATATACTACATTGGAAAACCTAAAGACTCTTTTGCATTGTATTGCTAGAGTAAAACAATGGAAATGTGCGCCTGTGAGCCAATAAACTGGTCTTCTTTTGACCCCGAGGGCGCTGGTTGAGCTACTGACGTCTATTAGTTGAAAGAAACTGGTGAACAAGATTGTATGTCAAAAGAGCTTTGGTGGTGAATTATTCTCTAATCTTACATGCAATATACCTGCCGAGTTTTAAAGGTAGTACTTTTTAATACACTTAAAACTTTCTTTTACAATTACTTTTATACTACAATAAAATTTAAAACTAACTAACTGACCTGACTGTAAGGCACAGGAGCTGTTGATAAAAGTCAATAATATAAATTTCATTTGGTTGAAACATTAATGTGAAGGTACACCACCAAAACTGTTAAGTTAAACTCTCTTTTCCTACAAAACACATGGAAAAGTACACTATTATATTACCTGAAAACTACAGTTCCTGTGCATTAAAATATTTGGTTTCAAAAATTTCGATTATTTACATAATTTTGTTGTTCTACATGTAGATATTATGTGCTAATGTAGATCTGGTCTGTTTAAAACAGCATGTTTTTTGTTAGCACTTCAAAACATTGTCTTCATTTCTACTTTTAAAGTACATTTCTGAATAAAATACTGGTGTTCAACCTACACACTGTGCCATTTGTTATGTGATTTTAAAATAAGTGTTGTTCTGCTGGAGTTGAACAAGTTTGTATTTTGAAGGGTGTGATCATGGCTGTGGCAGTAAGGTATAGGTAGTGCTGGTCGACGTTGTGACTAATTGAAGTGCTACTAGTCAGGTAGTGAATTTCACTAGTTGCCCAGCACTAGATATTGGTAGACTGCCTTTCTCTTACAAACATGGCAAGAACCAGAGTCCCAACAAAATGTTACAATAGATTAAGAGATCTTGGCCAGTTTGCCTTTGTCTAACAAACATTGCCATTATTGTTTGAACCAAAGTACAAAGTTATGTTCGGTACTGTGCTCAAAGCCTTAAAACCTTACTTATTACTACGTACAAGGTAAAGAACAGTTAACAAACAAATTGCTTTAAATGACATGAAAAACAAAATCATGGTTAAAATTCAAACTGCCTTAATAAATCAACTGATGCAGAAGCTTTACCATTGCGAATATTTATCTGCAAGTGTTTAACGTATACATAATCAGTTTGAAGGTAATACATTAGTGATCAACAATTTACATCAGAAAGTTCCCAATATGTAGGCCATCTTTGGCTTTTAGCAGCGTCAAATTTGTCTATGCAGCTAAGTGGATTGCAGACCAATCGTGCAAGGAAATTGATAAAACTCATTGCCCGTAAAGATGGCCAACTTAACACTGTGTGTTGTCAAGTGGGAACTAACGATATAAATATATAAACTACTTTGAGCAGTTCAATCAAACTAACTTCCTGGACTGACCCCCTTTTCACCCTTGGCCTCCTCTTGGGAAATTAACAAGCACCAGGGTAGACTTGACTCAAGTCCCAATCCCGTGCAAGGCCCTTCCTTGCCTCATCGTCAGAAAACTATTATTTTGCGCTCTGCATTCCCCAACCTGTTAATCCCGTGCAAGGCCCTTCCTTGCCTCATCGTCAGAAAACTATTATTTTGCGCTCTGCATTCCCCAACCTGTTCCGCGCGCGGGACAGGGACTTGACGAACCCGCAGTTGCCTGATATGTAAATTTATTCACTTACGAATATGCAAAGTTATGGCGCATTACTTGTTGTCCAATCAAACGCGTTCAAAAAGAAGACTCGTTGATTTTTTTATTTGCGGGGGTGGTAAAGTACTTTGTCGAGGATCGAAATGCATGAATATATATAAAAACTACAAATTTATTTGAATTCAAGTTAATATTACGTATACATTGGGATTGGTATTGTTTGCAAATGCATACTTTGAATTGTTGACAAATGCAATTCAGCGACTTAAAACACCCACCCCCCTCTTCCGCCCGGCAGCCATTCTGGAGATGCTTACGTCCATAGATACATGATACAAACGTCACAGAGCAAGATGAATACTAAATGAAAGGGGCGGCACTTCCACGCTCCCATTGGATTTGTACATCTCCCCATTTGGGGAGATTTTTCTATTCAAATGCGTGGAGTAGGAAACGACCCCGTCAAGTCCCTTGATCGCCACCGCATAAATAACTACATTTTGTCGGTGAGGGCGCACTGGTATTCTGTGGCTGCATGCGCATGCTGGCGCGTTACGTTAGGAACCTCGCACGAGAAAGGGACTTGAATCAAGTCTAGCACCAGTGCTGCCAACTCTCCCTGATTCTGCAGAAAGTTCCCTGAAAATAAATCAATCTGTCCATGTTCTGATGAACAAATTTGAAAATCTTCCTGAATATGGAAAAATTTTCCCCCGATTGTTGTAAAAAAAAAAAATCTCTGATTGCAAATGTTGGCAGCTCTGCATGCATAAGGGTAAGGCTAGGTGTAGGTTTACAACACCTTGTCCAAATTGTACAAAGTTTCTAAACAATTCAAGAAGCCGGTTGGGAATAATTTCTCAAACAAGTACGATTATACAATAGTTGGTAAAGGTCTAGTACATTGGGTCGACTTCCGAGTTTGTAGAGGCAGTAAAATAAAAAAGAAGTAAATATCACAATATGATCTCAACCACTTAAAATACAAAATGTACAATAAAATGACAAGTAAAAGTATATGTAACTTGCAGATATTTAAAATTCTTGCAAATCAAAAGGTTTTACGAAACCATGTTTATGTATTTGTAAAAAAATAAACCATGACATTTGCCATTTTAAAACAAAACAAAAAAAGTCTTATTCTGGGTGACTTTGAATCAGTTATTGTATATAAAACAGTGTCTTGGTTGTCCTTTATAAATAAATCTAAGTATGTTGAGGATCTCATCGCTTGTAGGGTGAGATGAATTTGGACTTTGGAGGGGGAGGAGGCTTGGTATAGACTGTTTCAAATGGCTTCTTATTCCTTCTGTAGGTGCATAAGAGTATAACAATGAAGATAATGATGAGGATGACAAGGGCGCATATGACTCCGATCCACCACGGCTCCAATGGAAATGTGTTCAACCCTCCTTCATCAGGTAGATTGGGATTATTATTGGGTTCTGAAACAAACAAACCCACATCAAAACAATTGATTATTAGATTCAAATAACGGGAGCACTTGCCCTCACCTGGTGTATCCCAACATATGCATAAAATAACCAAAATTTGAGCTTAATTGGTCATCAAAATTGCAGGAAAACAATGAAAGAAAAAACATCCTTGATGCATGAGAGAGGCTTTTCTCGGATTCAAATTTTGGGGGTGAAAAATTACCAGCGTAAGAGCGCTCTATAAATGTCTGTTATTTATTATGTTATTTATTTAAAATGGGAATATCAAGGCATGTAGGTCTACAACTACTGCATTATTTTGCTATTGTGGCGTGTTATGGCCGAGCGGTCTAGTTCACTGGAACCGAGCTCTGATGTTGTCAGCAGCAGAGTGTGGGTTCACATCCTGGTATTGACACTTGTGCCCTTGAGCAAGACACAATAATTGCTTTGTGAAAAGTTGGGAAGGTAGTGCCAGCCAGGCTCCTAGTGGATGATACTCATGCCTACATCCTTACGGACTGTGAAGGGGGTAACCCTGTTTCAGCCCCAGGAGTAGGTGGCAATGTACCCATGATGCAGTTGATTTTGGTCAACAGCCCAAATCAATTAAGTGTAGCCCTCACCTTGTAGTGGCCATCCAACCTAATGATATTGGGCGATATCTCGTAAAAAATAAATAAAATCATATGCTGAAGCCATAACTTACCATTTTCACATTTTGTTCCCGAGTATCCAGTCTTGCAGATGCACTTATAATAGTCAATATTATTAGAACAAACTCCAGAGTTCAAACATGGGCTGCTCACACATTCATCAATATCTACAAGGTCAAATGGAGATAGTATTCAAAAGTGTAATTTGACTTAGACAGTCGTATGTGTACACTTTGGACAAGCCAAGAAAACATAATGAATGTTTTAGTTTGACAACGAGGGCAATAGATTTAAAATAGTGTCTGGTACCATGACTTGCTTGGTTACCAGCAACCTCTTACAGTTGAATTCCTCAGACTAGAGACAGTTGCTATGTAACATGGTTCGGGCAAGCTTTTGCGAAGTTTTGCAAGAGACGGTGAACACCGGTACACAATTCTAAATGAATGTGTATGGCACAATAGACCGTGCAAGTCTTGCATGTATTCAACAAATATTGGGACCACAACGCGTGAAGGAAACAAACTTGTGCACTTTAACAGGTCCCAATGTTTGAATAGGCGTGAGACTTGCAGTCTATGGTACCAGGTATTGGCCATCTGGAGATAGCTATACAATGCTTGCCCTGAATCATGTGACATAGCAACTCTGTCTTTAGTCTGGGGACTCCTATGTGACTGTCCACTTGTGACCAATCAAGTCCATTACAAAGACCAAGAGTACACAACTTGAAGCTTTGTTGACTTCAGTCCATAACAAAACAAACAGCTGATGTTTCTTTGTTCACCCACGGAGGGCATTTCCTATGTTTTTTCTAACATTATTGTTCTTTAGTAATGGCATTTTACTTGGCTAACAGTCGAGTAATACATTTACCCCCAATTCGCCCTAAAACCTTTTCAGTGACTAGCAAGCAGGACAAGTTAACATGTCATATACAGCAATCCTTCACCGATCTTGAACTCTTGGTGGCAGCAGATACCGCCATTATTGCGGTGGTACCTGAGCGACGGGTTTAAGCGATTTGCAAAGTAAAAGTCCAATAACCCGTGACTGATCAAATGATCGCCGTGTAGCCCAAACCTTATACCAGTCGCTAAACAGCGCAGTACCACCCAGGTACACCGCAGTAATGGAGGCATGTCTGCTGCCACCAAGAGTTCAAGATCGGTGAAGGATTGCTGTATACAAGTCCGTCAGCTTTTTCCCAATCCATATTTCAAATGAAAAAGGGATGCTTTCTAACACTGAACTAGCCAGCCGAACTATCTGCAGAGAATTGTGACTGGTCCGTTTGTGTTTTAACTGGCATTTGTCCAGCGGACTACTGTTAAGGGAGAACTCTGAATGAGTTCCATTTACTTGAATATTAAGAGTGTAGTTCATGGAAGTGTTATTAAGAGTGTAGTTCATGGAAGTGTTATTAAGAGTGTAGTTCATGTCAGTGTTCATGAATAAATACCAACCTAGACTGCAGTCAAATCCAGTGTATCCAGATTGACAGGCACATTGGAAACTGCCCACTCGATCAGTACAGGAACCTCCGTTCTTACATGGGTTACTCTGACATTCATTCACATCTACAAATACAAGTCAAATAGTTCATTATTAAGTACTTGTTACCACAAATAGTTCATTATTAAGTACTTGTTACCACAAATAGTTCATTATTAAGTACTTGTTACCACAAATAGTTCATTATTAAGTACTTGTTACCACAAATATTTCATTATTAAGTACTTGTTGCCACAAATAGGTCATTATTAAGTACTTGTTACCACAAATAGTTAATAGTTCATTATTAAGTACTAGTTACCACAAATAGTTAATAGTTCATTATTAAGTACTTGTTACCACAAATAGGTCATTATTAAGTACTCGGTTCCATTGGAAACTTGTAAAGTCTATGGGAAACATTTGAAGGGGAAACAAGGCTAAGACCATGCTCTCTGTGGCCTCCATGTAATAGACACAATTGGCAACCGGAGTCACGTGACTCACAGTGGTCTCTGTGGCCTCCATGTAATAGACACAATTGGCAACCGGAGTCACGTGACTCACAGTGGTCTCTGTGGCCTCCATGTAATAGACACAATTGGCAACCGGAGTCACGTGACTCACAGTGGTTTATACAGTGTAAACAAACCTAGCAAGCAATGCACAGTGAGCATGGGAAAGCATGGCTGCTACCCACATTAGGGCAGAAGCGCTCAGAAGCAGCCATGCGTTTCCATTCACGCTGCGCCTTGCTTGCTTGGTTTGTTTACATTGTATACCCACTACGAGGTCATGTGGCTGCAGTCGCCGATTGTGTCTATTCCAGGCCAGGTGAACGACTCAATCTTAAGTCATAATCATGCTGTTAACATACACACATTAACAGCATATAAAAATACTTTTAATGAATTGTTGATAGTTTAGTTTATTTTGCTTAGAATCTATGTATAACTAAATCCCAAGAAAGCACTTCTTAAATCTCAAACCTCGCACCAACAAGTATCATGGGATTGTGGAATAATCCCCCCTTACATTATTGACAATTTAAATGTAATAACAATCAAATGAGGCCAAAACAAGCGTATATAGATGTAGGGCAAGAAATTGATAACATATATGATACTTACATGTTTCACATCGGTCACCTTATGAATTTAAGTAAACTGATTTATATAATTTTGATATTTTTTTTCAAATACTACGATGAATCTTCCGATTCAAATGAAACAAAGGGAATTATTCAGGCATGATATTTGGCCCTTGGAAACAACTAGTAAATCTTCATTGAGTATAAGAACTGACCTAAATTGGACTTTTCAGGATATTAAAATTTTTTTAAATTCAAATTTTCTGGAAATCAGACTTAATTCTCACGAATATCATACCTGATTAAGTCAGCAGCAAAAACTAAACACCAATATTGGTCCATTGGAAAAGTTTGTAGGCAAGCATGCAAGGATTGAATACACCAGTTGGAAAGTATAGGAGTTAGGCTGTAGGTACTTACTGATATCACATGTCATTCCTGAGTAGCCTAGTGTACATGTACAAGTGTAGTCACCAGCTCCGGAATCATTACATGTTGCTCCATTCTTACATGGGTTAGATGCACAACCTTGTCCAGGTCCTGTCAGGCAATAATAAGCACAATGGTTAAGTGTGTGTATTGGGTGCATGGGTGTCTTCTGTTGGTACAGCTGACACTGGTACCACAGATTGCCACGAAGTACCTTCCAGGCTAGCATTGGGTGCATGGGTGTCTTCTGTTTGTACAGCTGACACTGGTACCACCGATTGCCACGAAGTACCTTCGAGGCTAGCATTGGGTGCATGGGTGTCTTCTGTTTGTACAGCTGACACTGGTACCACAGACAGCCACAAAGTACCATGCCTTCCAGGCTAGCATTGGATTCATGGGTGTCTTCTGTTGGTACAGCTGACACTGGTACCACAGATTGCCACGAAGTACCTTCCAGGCTAGCATTGGGTGCATGAGTGTTTTCTGTTGGTACAGCTGACACTGGTACCACAGACTGCCACGAAGTACCTTCGAGGCTAGCATTGGGTGATGGGTGTCTTCTGTTAGCACAGCTGACACTGGTACCACAGATTGCCACGAAGTACCTTCCAGGCTAGCATTGGATTCATGGGTGTCTTCTGTTTGTACAGCCGACACTGGTACCACAGATTGCCACGAAGTACCTTCGAGGCTAGCATTGGGTGCATGGGTGTCTTCTGTTTGTACAGCTGACACTGGTACCACAGATTGCCACGAAATACCTTCCAGGCTAGCATTGGATTCATGGGTGTCTTCTGTTTGTACAGCCGACACTGGTACCACCGATTGCCACGAAGTACCTTCGAGGCTAGCATTGGGTGCATGGGTGTCTTCTGTTTGTACAGCTGACACTGGTACCACAGACTGCCACAAAGTACCATGCCTTCCAGGGTGCATGGGTGTCTTCTGTTTGTGCAGCTGACACTGGTACCACAGATTGCCACGAAGTACCATGCCTTCCAGGCTAGCATTGGATTCATGGGTGTCTTCTGTTGGTACAGCTGACACTGGTACCACAGATTGCCACGAAGTACCTTCCAGGCTAGCATTGGGTGATGAGTGTCTTCTGTTGGTACAGCTGACACTGGTACCACAGATTGCCACAAAGTACCATGCCTTCCAGGCTAGCATTGGGTACATGGGTGTCTTCTGTTGGTACAGCTGACACTGGTACCACAGATTGCCACGAAGTACCTTCGAGGCTAGCATTGGGTGCATGGGTGTCTTCTGTTTGTACAGCTGACACTGGTACCACAGACTGCCACAAAGTACCATGCCTTCCAGGGTGCATGGGTGTCTTCTGTTTGTGCAGCTGACACTGGTACCACCGATTGCCACAAAGTACCATGCCTTCCAGGCTAGCATTGGATTCATGGGTGTCTTCTGTTGGTACAGCTGACACTGGTACCACAGATTGCCACGAAGTACCTTCCAGGCTAGCATTGGGTGCATGAGTGTTTTCTGTTGGTACAGCTGACACTGGTACCACAAACTGCCACGAAGTACCTTCGAGGCTAGCATTGGGTGATGGGTGTCTTCTGTTAGCACAGCTGACACTGGTACCACAGATTGCCACGAAGTACCTTCCAGGCTAGCATTGGATTCATGGGTGTTTTCTGTTTGTACAGCCGACACTGGTACCACAGATTGCCACGAAGTACCTTCGAGGCTAGCATTGGGTGCATGGGTGTCTTCTGTTTGTACAGCTGACACTGGTACCACAGATTGCCACGAAGTACCTTCCAGGCTAGCATTGGATTCATGGGTGTCTTCTGTTTGTACAGCCGACACTGGTACCACCGATTGCCACGAAGTACCTTCGAGGCTAGCATTGGGTGCATGGGTGTCTTCTGTTTGTACAGCTGACACTGGTACCACAGACTGCCACAAAGTACCATGCCTTCCAGGCTAGCATTGGGTACATGGGTGTCTTCTGTTGGTACAGCTGACACTGGTACCACAGATTAAGATCATTGGGGCAATATGCGTCACATACACAAGGGCATGAGAGTAATTAAGGTTGTTAGTGAATGTTAACGTCTGTTTCTAAAGACAGGGGACCAGTCTTCCTACAACACATCAACCATGATAACTGAACTACTTGATTGGCTCATGGGTGATACCATTATTTGATCGGGGTGTATGAGAGAGTCATGATATAACTTACTGAATTGACAGTTGTTCCCCATGAAGCCATCTTCACACAAACACTCGTACCCATTCAGCCTATCAATACATGTGCCTTTATTGATGCACGGTGAGCTTGCACATTCATTCTGGTCTGTCAAATCAGAATAGAAACAACATCATGATTAGGAATCATAATCATTCAAATCATTTGTCTTCATGGAAATAGAAGCAACATGCCTACTACATAGAGCAGGAAACAAGTTAGAACACAGATCTTTGTCATTTGATTGGAAGATTGTTGGTCATGCAGCATTCATTATTCAAACCATTGACCTACATCATTGGTGATTGTTCCAAAAACTTACTTGGTAAAGAGCACTACAGAGCTGTTGATATTATAAAACATTGTCAGAAACAATCCCTTTTGAAGTAATGCAGTTTTACAGAAAAGGGTAATTTTTCGTCCAAAAATTTGAATCTGAGAAAGGCTTTAGGCATGAAGCCTCTCTCAGGCATTTGAAAGCACACAATTCTATGCAACAAGTGTGTTTTATTTCTTTAATTATTTTCTTGCGACTTCGATGACCAATTGAGCCCAAATGTTCACAGGTTTGTTATTGTATGCATATTTTGGGATACACCGAGTGAGGATACTGGTCTTTGACAATTACCAAAAGTATATCCTGCCTGTGACATTGACAGAACAGATTTGTCTTCTTGTACTCCTTCAGTCAGACTGAACTTGGAAAGAATCTAGAATCTATGATCATAGTGGACTTACCTGTTTCACATTGAACTCCAATATACCCTGGTACACACTGACATACAAAGGTACCATCATTCAATGGTATACACACACCGCCATGAAAACAGGGTTTGTCCACGCAGGCAACTACATCAAGTAGAAAATACAAGGCAGTCAGAGTAATATAACTTATCTAATGTACATTGAGGGTGTAGCATAAATAAGAGATATGTAGTGATATAATGGTCTAGTGGTGAGACATCTGCTCCAGCAATGCAAAGGTCGTGGGTTCGAATACCACCCGAATGATTTGCCCATGTTTTTTTTGTTCACAGAACTCGGGAAAGCATCGAGTATACAGTGCTTAATATACATTGGTGTAAGGGTAAAAGCAAATTGTGTAAGAGATGTACATAGACCTTCTCTATGTGGTGCACACATAGTGAGTGAGAAGTAGGCATACAGTGTTAGACCTCTGGCAAAACAACATCTGTACATTGGTTCAATTACTTTTCTTAAGTGTTTTTTTCACTTCCAAGACAGATTATGGTATGATTTGACTATTTGTCCAAATGAATCTTAAATAAAATTCAACTTTCCTTAACCACTGGCCATTGAACTTTGATCTGTTTAGGCCACAAATTGAAGCAGATGAAATGAAATGGAGTTGTACATTTACATGGGTCATGAATTATTCATGACGTTTTAGTTGTTCAATTTGGGGCGAGTCAGAGTTATAAAATAGTTCTAGAGGGCGTGCAAAACCAAGTGACACGGCCCAACAATAAGCATTTTTGGCCACTGAAAAATCGGTGCTGACCCATCGATTAACACAGGTCACACACCGGTTCACACAACCAACATTCTTTAAGGGGAAATTTGTATGCAATTTACCCATTGGGATTCAAACCCATGGAGGGACAGTGCGGTTTCGCGTGTGTAATTATAGTGCTCCCTCTAGTTCTGTTGGTCAGTGCCTATAGTTTGTATGCTGATAGATGGCTTACCTGGTGTTTCACATATGTCTCCAGCAAATGCATTAGAACAGCTACAGTAGAACTGGTTGATACCATTGATACATACACCATCATTCAAACAGGGATTTGAGGCACACTCATCTACATCTGTAATACGAGAAAATAAGAAATTAAATATATCGTCGTGTCAGGGCAAACACTTTTTTTCTAAAATAGCACTTAAGTTAAGCGCAAGTTTGAAATTGTCAAAATGTTGTATCTCGCTTACAATAGCCCGGATGAACACACAAAGCAAGTACACGCCGAGATACAACGTTTTTGCGGAGATTAGACAATTTTGCTAACAAGTTGCATGCCTGCCAAAAGTGCAAAACTTTTTCACTTTCATTTGGTATCATTTTATGAATATTGTTTTGAATAAAAACCTACAATAATGTACACAAAGAAATAAATCATATATACTCTAAATCTGTTTGATTAAAGGGGCCCACCAAAGTGCGCCCTCAAGTGATAGATAAAACTGCAATCATTGGTTCATTGGTTGAAGCTCTACGAAGGTTCAAGGAAAGTTGAAAGAAAGTTGCCTGTCAATCAAATATTTTTTGTATCTGGGTTTTTTTTTTTTTTAGTTTTTTTTATGAGATATCGCCTAACTCACAAGGCCACGGACGGCCACTCAAGGTGAGGGCTACACATAACTGATTTGGGCTATCGACCCAAATCAATTGACACCAGGGGCACGTTGCCTCCTACTCCTGGGGCTGAAACAGGATTACCCCCTTCACAGTCCTTAAGGATGTAGGCATGGGTATCATCCACTAGGAGCCTGTCTGGTAGAGCAGAATGCACTACCTTCCCAACTTTTTCAAAGCAATTATGGTTAAGTGCCTTGCTCAAGGGCACAAGTGTCATGACCGGGTATCGAACCCACACTCTGCTGGTAAAAACACCAGAGCTTAGGTCCGGTGACCTAGACCGCTCGGCCACGACACGCCACGCGTGGGTTGACATTTTGAAGGGATTAGTATGTGAAATTGGTTTGGCTTTTTTAATTCAGAACATGAACCTGACTTCGCATGGTGTTTCTGCAAACTTTCTCTCTCTAGCAATCTTGACATACTTACCAGATTCACATAATCTTCCCATATAACCACTTGTACAGTTACATGTGATATCACCTCCCGTGGTATTAAGACACTGTCCTCCATTGAAACATGTATCATCAGTGCAGTGCTCTGTGTCCACTGTGTGAAAACATCAATCAGATAATCACAACACTGTAACTAATACCATTTGCTTCATTTATAACTCATCAAGACCCAATTGCATAGAGCTGCTTAAAGTCAGGTATAACTTTTAGTACTTAATCTAAAAATGACTGACCATACAAACTTACTTGGTAAGAAGCACTGCAGCTGTTGATGATGTCTAACATATTGAGAAACAATTCCCTTCAAAGGAATGTGGTTTTAGAGGGAGGGGTTCGAAAACATTTTAAATCTGAGAAACATTTCTCAGATTGTGTATTCCAATTAAGGAGCACTCCAGATTTTTCGGCATTATCTCAAAAATGCTACCACCTTTCAAAATAAAATGTTCTCAGGTCGAGTTTAATTGTACATTTCTACACTTATATAGAATGACAACAATCCAACAGTTCCAAAAACCAAAGGTAGACTTTAACTTTTAAGCAGACAGTTTTGCTTAACAGGTTTCTGCTAACCAAACATTAGCAGGCTAACAGTCAGACATGGTGCATATGACATGATAGCTTGGCTGGTATCCTTATTCTGGTAACCAAAGTTTCTTTCGTGCTTAACTACTTTTTGTGCTCTATGAAATTGGGAAAAATTATTATCTACAATAATGATAATATAAATGTCATAACAGTCAAATGATGCCAAAACAAGCAAGTTTGATAAACATATATGATACTTACATGTTTCACATCGGGCACCATTGAAGTTGACCAAACACATGCATGAGATTGTACCATCTGATAACTGGCTACAGGTTCCACCATTAAGACATGGGTTGGGATTACAGAAACCTACACCAAAAGACAAATATACACTATCAAAATGCCGTCAAATATTGCAGGGAGAAAACAGTATCTTAGAGCGTCAACAAACAAATTACAAAATTACAAACAAGTTTAGCAATAGTTAGGTAGATACGGATTTTATATACCAAGAAATCTTTGCAATAATGCAACCCTGCTGCAGCCCAGAGCTCCGATTGAGAGAGTTGCGATATGGAGAGACCAGTTTTCTTTGGTCATGTGGTTGCTGGACACCATTTTGGGACCAAATGTAGTGCAACTCAATGTGCAGTCTGGTCTGGTACCCTATGTGCGCACATGTGTTTTTTGGGACTGAAAATGGCTTCTAGATCGCAAGTTGTGGCAACTCTCTAAATACACAGCTCTACTGCTGCAGCCTACATCACTGACATGACATTGATAGGCTACGAAAGCCATACAAATGAATTACACAGGTGTAAGTGAGTTGACGATGAGCCTAGGGCACAATATGGCTGACAAGTGATGGGATAAGTAGGTTCTATACTTACTTTGCTTGTCACAGAGTGGACCTCCCCATCCAAATGGACAAACACATACAAAGCTTTCAATAGTATCTTGACAAGTACCTCCATTCGTACAGGGATCACTGGCACACGGTGCATCAGCTGTAATTCACAAGGACAAGAGATAATTCACGTAAACTCAAGAGAGATTCCAGCATACCGTGGCGATTCACGGTGAACACGTACTCAAGTTTTCTCAAAAGAGAACAACAAATCCCGGTGCTTATTGTGAGAACTTTTAATGAATTTGTTGTCAAGTCAGGGTTTCATTATGACAACGTTATTTTAAAAGAAAAATTATTACTCTGGAAGCTCCAAAATGTTCAGAAAGAGAACACCGTAGAGAGGCACGGAAACTTTTTGGAAATACCAACGAGAAGTGGTTAAGTAATAAATAGTAAGTGACTAAGGCTCATTCTAGAAAGAGTATCTTAACTCTTTTAGTGCCGTGTTTTGGTGTGTGTTTTGAACCTAAAATGCCTGGCTTTTGAGGTTTTGAGAAAATTCTGTTATAAAAACAAATTACTATGTCTTTTTCACCAAACAAAATGTATCTTGCTGATTTGAGTGATAATGCCCTCTCGTAATAACATGTATATTATGGGTCATACGTGTATGATTGATGACACTTTTTAAGTACATTGAAAAGATCGTTCATGTACGATAATGGCACTTTCACAATACATAAAATAGGTCATACATGTACAACCTTGGCACTGAGAGAGTTCAATATTATAAGAAAGCCTTGGCAAGACAACCAATGTCCTTTGTTCTTGGTGATACTTACATATTAAATCATTATCTTTGATCTCAATCTGGAAGCCAGCAACTGTCTTACTATCATCGGTAGTGAACGTGACCCAGAGTTGATTACTTTGTGTAATGAAGTTACTAGGAACGACTACTCCAGAGTGCCTGATGATGCGATTCTCTACACTATTAGGATCTCTACCGTTGCCAGCCTCTAGCCAATCGTAATGAAGCTCTGTAGTGAAATTGATGAAGACGACACGGAGGCGACGACCGAGAGAAATATCCACGATCCAACGACACTCAAGATCATTCTTGTAGTTATCGGGGTAGTTTGGTGAGGAGATTGTTATCAGGCCATCGTTGGGAAGGGTGTAGTTGACGACACATCCAATGGCTGAAACAAAACAATCAGTTGTCTTTCACTACAATGTTAATTTTCATAAATACGAAAACATCTGTTGACTTTTCAGTTTACAACTGAATTAAAAAAGCAAAAAACAACTCAACATAGACCCAAACACTTTACTTGAATTTTGTGACCTTTGACATTACTCCTTAACCCAAGTTATGCAAAACAAGAAATCTGCGCATACCGGCAGGCAAATTCCAATAGAGAGTGATTTAGACCTAAACAAATGTCAAATGGTCTACAACTTGATTTATGTTCCAGGAAGTCAACATTCCTGGTTTTGTTTATAGTGACTTACATGTTTCACAGTTAGCACCAATGAAATCTTTGATACAGCTGCAGAGGTATCCGCTGGTAGGAAGCTCTTGACATGTGCCTCCATTCAAACATGGTTTCAATTCACACTCATTAACATCTACAACATAATAATAACAATAATAATAATATTAATAATAATATGTAGTTCTTACATGGCGCTTTATAACACCCGGTGGGCGTATCAAAGCGCTCAGTATTTATTTCCAGCAAGGTATGCAGAGCTACACTTTGAAGTATGAGAACTTTTCCCCTCGATAATTTGTTATATATTTTGTACGTGCATTACACGACACACACGGACCTTTGGCTTTGGGCAAGTGTCTTGCAAGTGTCAAAGACCGGGACTCGAACCACACTCTGCTGAACAGAAAACACCAGAGCTTGAGTCAGGTGTTCAAATGTGACAAATGCTTTCAATAGTCACTCTTTTTGTTCTATTTTTGTTAAATTTGATGTCAAAAAGAGTTTTGAATCAGTAGCAGTTCACTTGAAGCAGAATGTATTCATTGCACACCATAAGAAAAACTTGCAATCCGGTCCTTGTAAGACTGCATCAAAAGTTCTACCAACACTTTTAAATATGTTTTTGTGATCATTTTCAATTCTTCATTGGAATTTGATGGAACTTAAAAACAAACAATCAATATTTCATAGAAGTCACTATTAGGCAATGACTAATTCACGGCATTTGTATATGGGATTTGAAGCATTGCATGGTGAGGTATCAATTTATATTTGGTTTGCGGTAACACCATGTGTATATCTACTTGCTAGGAAGATTTTGTTCTTTGAGAACTTGTCTTGCTTTTTATTCTACTGCCGCAGAGTAGATTATTCGGAATTCGGGAGACTTCTCAATTCTGAAAAGAACTGTCCTGCTTATTAACTACTACCTGGGCGGTAGGTAAGAAACCGGCCGGGACTACTACTTTCGCTTTGTGGATCGAGGGGACTTCTCGTTATTAACTACACAAAGGCATTTGTGGTTTGCAAAATACGTGCACAGAGAGAGAGCTGGAAAAAGAAAGTGTGTGTCTATGTCTGCATTGATGGCTTCAGCAGTGGCTATGACTGGCTCGCTGGAAGGGCTTATTCTTCAATATTGTCGCAGCAGCATTTGCCGTAGCCGAAGCCACTTGATTTGGACACTGGTTACCACTCTAGTGATATCATTTACCTGTTTCACACATAGTACCGGTGTAGCCTGTTCGACAGGAGCATGTGAAAGAGCCAATTCTGTTGATACAAGTCCCACCATTCATACATGGACCACTCAGGCAATAGTTGATACCTAGAAATCAAGAATTCATAGTCATCTTTATATACTCAACATAATCAATTCATTCTAGTAGTCTTTGGATTATTTGCATTTGTAAATATTTTTATGGATCAAAAACGTCACAACTTGTTGTAAAAGATACATTTAAAAAATAAAAATTTTACCAACCAACTTTCAATATGTTTTTTTTTATCGTTTAAATGCTTCATTTGACAAAATTCCACTGTAAGCCACGCCCACACAGCCTGGCTCCATTGATTACAAAAAGCCAATAGGAAATGCATTGAGCTAGTTTGAATATGACGATTTATGCACAAAAACCAATAAGAAAATTTGGACTTGCCTTTCGCATACATTCTCAAAGACTCAATGGCTTCTAAGAATGATCAGTTTCTGTCATTAGAAATGCCTTTCTTTGTATGATGAAATAGATAAACTAGTAACACACAAACCTATGCCAGCATTGGAGCTGGAAGTCGCAAAACACTTTATGTGTATACTGGAGATATGTGTGTTTGATGTGTTGACTTAAAGGCACTGGACACCTTTGGTAATTGTCAAAGACCAGTATTCTCACTTGGTGTATCCCATCATATGCATAAAATAACAAATCTGTGAAAATTTGGACTCAATCGGTCATCGCAGTTGCAAGAAAATAATGAAAGAAAAAACACCCTTGTTGTACAAATTAGTGTGCTTTCAGATAGGAATAAAAGGCTTCTGGCCAGAAGTCTTTTAATATTTTAGTGAGAAATTACCTCTTTCTCAAAAACTACGTTACTTCAGAGGGAGTCGTTTCTCACAATGTTTTATACTATCAACAGCTCTCCGTTGCTCGTTACCAAGTAAGTTTTTATGCTGACAATTATTTTGAGTAATTACCAAACGTGTACAGTGCCTTTAACAAATAGGATCATTGTTAATCTGCTTACAGCACGCATGACATTTGGTCCTCAGAAAAAAGTTTGAAATTTCTTTTTGAGTACAAGGGCTGACCTACACATACACATGGTGAAGGCTTTAATAGATGTTTCAGGCTATTTAGACAAACTTTTCTGATTTTTCCCGAGGGCAAAAATTGGAAGTCAGACTAAGGTAGGAAAATACAATGACTGTTACAGTTAGAAACTGTGGTAAGCAGACTGAAGTGAATGATAATTGACTTACGTATACTACAGTCATCACCCTCATAGCCTGGCTGACAGTCACAGGTATAGTGTGAACACATGTTTTGACATGTACCACCATTCCGACATGGAAGACTACTGCATAGATCCACATCTACAAAGAATAAATACATTCAAATCACAATTATTTAGTATGAGTCACAGCATCTAGGGTCTCCTCGCGACCGATCATATCAATACACATACCAATTCCGATGGATTCGAATGTCACGCGAGTAGTATGCCTGTGGAATTCTTTTCACAGCACAGATTGTAAAGACGTAGGTCCCGTGTGTTGTGTAATGCATGTAAAAGAACCCAGTACACTTATCCTTAAGAAAAAAGTGTTTGCCAAAGTATTTCTGGCAGTGGCTTCTCAATGCTTTGTTTGTTGTTTTGTTTTGCTTTGTATTGTATAAATTTAATTACCTATTCTTTGCCTATAAATAGTTGTTATTTACTTATGTTCCATTGTTTTGTTTTTGTGTGTGTATGGATTGGAAATAAAGTAAATTGAATTGAATTGAATGCCCCACAGCACCTTGTAAACCCTTTAATATAAAGTGCTATGTGAATCGATCTCATAATTCATAAAAACTTCAAAACCTATCTAAAAAAAGTGTTTCTCTTTGTTCAAGTGCCTTGAACACTTTATTAGTGGATACGTGCACTATATAAGACTCCATTATTGTTACAACGCTTATCACACACCAGTGCAAGGGTACAACCAAAATATTGTTCTGAAATTAAACAACTTACAGCACATATTGATGATAAGCAATGTCCCCCCCAAGAAACTTTTGCTCTGAACAGCATGGGTCTTTACGTTTATGTATACTCACCAATCTGACAGAACAATCCAGCATGACATTGGTCACATTCACATCTAAACCCAGACAGTAATCGAATACATGTTCCACTATTACTACATGGATCAGGACTGCATACATCTGTCAAATATACAAACAAATACAAATAATTCCTTCTATTCAAATGTACTACTTCAATGGGATAGTGTGGAGATACGGTAAATATCAAATTTGGTTTTCAAATAGTTTATGATTTTGTTACATTTACGTTTCTTCTTCTTCCTTCTTTGAGTGCAGCCTTCAAATGATTGAAGATACACGCACTGACGGACACACCGGTGAAAACCCCTTCTCTTTGCGATAAGCGTCTACTGGGGTCTTTTGTGCAATGATAGTTTTTATAACAACACACGGGACCTACGACTTTAGGTCCCATCCGAAGGACGAAGGAATAATGGTCAAGTGTTTTTGCTTATGGACACAAGTGCCAAGCCGGGACTCAAATCAACACTCTGCTGATCAGAAACACCAGAGGTTGAGTTTGGTGCTCTTAACAGCTTGGCCATGACACGTCATTGTTTCAGTCATGGCATCTTTCTGGAAACTTTATTAAGCATTGCACACAATGCTCGGTAAACATCAGAGCCTCAATTTGCATATTGAATATCTGCCTATGTTATAAGCGCATTGCAATCAGTCATTAAGTAGGTTCTCATCGCTGCAAACGATAATCCATGGAATAATATTTTCAAGTCTGTTGGCTTTTGTAGTCCAAAATGATGCAAGATTTGTTTTACGAGGTTTAATTGATAAACGTGCAGTTCATGCTAAATGCATGGAGACATACAGCCATTGACTTCAACTGCTTGTTACATTCTGCATTGAAGTAATGGAAGACTTCGATAGCCAATCAAATACTGAGCCTTGTGATTCACGCTCGGTGAAATTCGCCATGTAATAGTCTTAAAAATATACTCCTGTGTAGTGAGGAGTGGACAGTAATCATTGATCTTAATGGACAAAACAATTATCTTCAGTAAATAACAACAAAACACAACTAGATATTGAGTTGCTGACTTGTGAATGTTCCATACCTTGCTCGCAGTTACTGCCCGAGTAGCCTTCCAAACAGCTACATGTGTAAGATGTACACAGATTCTGACATATTCCATTATTTTGACATGGACTTGATGTACACTTATCAATCGCTGAAAAAAAAAAAAAAAAAATCATGTTAACCAAATTACAGTATGTTTCACTTTGTACATGTAGTTAATGCAACCGTGTAGGATTTGATTTCATGGCGCGTTGGAATGAGTATAAACAATGCTGATACAATTTATGGAAGCTGAAACTATCAATCTTTAAAAATATATCTCTTGCTTCATATAAAAATGAAATCATTGCACAAGAAATTCAGAAATTGAACGAAAATGTTGACAAAATAGAGAAACAACGAACATCATGCTAGATGGCTGAGTCTGTAGACCACCAGCACATAAGAGCTTGAAGGTTCAAAACACTTTTTCTTTGTTCATCAAAAATGGATTGATATTAACCCAGTCAATTTCCTTGATAAAAATGAAATAAGTTAAATGTTTGACAGCTTTCTTTCTATGTATCAATGAATTATTGAAAGATATACCAGTATCAAGAAACAAAAAATCAATAAAGTATTCCTGCAAATCAAAATAATAATTCCTAAATATTCCAATCTTATTTTCATTTATCAATAACTGCACCACAATTGTACAGGGAAAGGCACTGCATTAAAAGCAGTGATGTTTACAGCCTCCAATCTTGAAATATTGCAAATCAGTCATTACCTCCAAACTTGAAACATTTCAAATCAGTAAGAAGTTAAAACCGGAGAAAGACTCTGCTAGGGTAGAAACTGCAGTTCCTTAACTAATTTTGTTTGCATTAATACCACAGGTCTTTTCGATTGGTGACCAGTTTGCAATGAGCTGATTCAAATTTTCTCAAGCTCAGAGCGGACTTATAATAAAGTCCGGAGGAACCGGAGGGGAATTTCCCCGTGTTTCTCTAAAAGAGTTTTTGCGGGTTTTTTGCCCCTCCCATAATCAGCGAATTTTAGATTTCAAAATTGTATATTCACCCTATACACTTTTTCTGAGTTCATTTTACCTGAGTAATAGTTATACGTGTACAAGTTTTATAATGTAATATTTCGATGTGCTTTTAATTTACCGTATTTGTAATTATGCTGTATGTTGTAATGTATGCAGGGCCCCAATGGAAACCAGTTTTAACTGTTTGGGCATACCCTGGGTAAAGAAATGTAATAAATAAATAAAATAAAGATAAATACAGGATTGATCAAACACTTACGCGTTAAGCAGTCCTGGCCTGTCCAGCAGGTATTGCATGCACAGCGATATGTATACACATCGGGACATTCACTGATGCATAGACCACGATTGTTACACGGATTGGTCTGCAGTGCACACACATCTTGAACTGAAAAAAGAAGAATATTTATCAGTCATTCACAAAAGCAAAAAAAAACAAAAAACCTAATGTTAGATATTCTGTATATAACCTCGCTTACATAAAAGATGCAAATGGTAGACGCTTCCTGAAAAGTTACTGTCTCATTTATTCTGCGATTTTGAAGCTGAATTGCGAAGGATGCACCTACGTGTTCACCCTTTGGCAGCCAGCCACATCAACCCATATATGACCATGGAGCACAGCCAGAGATCGAATGTGTTTTTTTCCCCCGGAGTCAGGAAGGCCGGAGGACCCGGAGAGAAACCCTAGTTGCACAGGAGAGAACCAACGCACAACTCTACTCACATATATGGCCCCAGCCGGGAATCAAACCAGGGCCACGTTGGTGAGAGACGAGCGCTTCACGCACTAAGCCACCCATGCCAACCAAAATAAGGCATAGTACCAACATTGAAATTGATTACTGGCTAGAGATCCATTAGTGTGTATAGGATAATGCCCGAGGTGCGCGTCATTCGTGCGTACAAATGGCCCGAGAACCATTTGTTTCCCACGCATACACCGAGGGCATTATGCGACTTAACCTACCTGTGGCCGTCATGCTAAATTGTTCGAGCGCTCCATTATTTTGCACGAATGGCACGTTATTGTTTAAATGTAGCCATCGCGCACTTCGTGCGAAACAATGGACCGATGGAACAATAGCATGACATCACAGGTGGAGGTTAAGTACATATAAGGCATGCAATGTAAAACACATGGCTCTTTTACAGTGAAATGAGCTAAATTTATTGGGTCTTGTTTCATTGCATTATTTCAAAACCAAAGAGCAAGCCTCAATTTAAACAGAGACAAAACTGACTTGCTTATTAATGGTTCGAAAACTTCTACTTCACCATTTGTAGAAAGTACTGATTCTAATTGTTATTAGTTGAGGGCGCTGTTGTATTAGCTGCCTGTGGTTTTATTCTCTGTCCATAGCTGCTGTTTTTAATCTCATTCCATCGACGTTTACTGGGTTTTTTTCCATGATTTTGTTCGTGGTTTTTGTCTTTTGATGTCTGTTCCTGTGCCTGAGTGAACCTTTGTAGTTGGAATTCCTCCGTGTAGTGTGTTTTTATCAACATTTTGTGTGGCTTGACCACAACCTCTCTTTTTACTACATAAGCAACATGGCTGCATCGGCGACTTACATGATGTTTGTCTTACTTCTTGTGGATCTTCGACCAGTACCATGGATTGGAACCCCAAAGAATATCTTGGACTCTAAACCGTTGTCTGCATTGTTTGATAAGACTACCCCAGAACCAGCTGTATTACTACGGGTGAGTCCTTACTCGTATCGACGTAATCGAAAGATAGCGTCACCCAACTTTGCATTATTGAAATGGACCAAACATGGTGCAATATCTATATTTGTACCTATCAATGATCCGCCGGTTGACATCACAGTCTTCAAGGATGTTGAAATTAATCCTGGCCCGGGGCATGACACCATTTTGAGTGAAACTCCGAATAAGAACAGTATTCCTCAGAAGATTTCCACATCATGTAAAATTAAGTATTCAGTGAATCAACTTTTGACCCTACGATCACTTTCCTGTCGCTTGAACCTTCAACAGGTAGCTGAGTTGAAAAGCAATGGATTAATCAAATTAAGACCAAGAGGAAGGCGAGCTGGTAGACGGATTCAACAAAGGAAACAAAAAGCTCTAGCTGCCTACCCTGCTAACTTGACTTTTCATCCTAGCGGCCCGGTAAATGAATCTTCGATCCAAGTAATTATAACAGGAGGGAGAAATCAAAATGAAACCCGACATTCATATGTGCCTGTGTTGCGGATGCAGCTGCAAGACCTGGTTTCAAGGAGGGAGCAAAGGAATCAAATGGGGGCACAATCCATATTGCCCCGCTTCTTACTAACGAACGCTCGTTCAGTGTTAAATAAATTGGACGAGGTCGAGATTGTGCTTAATACCAACCAGATTGACATTGCAGTAATAACTGAATCATGGATTAGTCCAAGTATAGCACCCGAGCAGTATTCATTGGAGGGTTACATTGCCTTTAGTGCATGTAGACAAACAAGAACTGGTGGCGGAGTACTTGTTTATGTTAAAGATCACCTTCAAGCATCTCCCATCGAAGACATTTTAGTCCCACCAGAACTTGAGGGTCAATGGTTATTAGTACATCACCCAAAACTTCCAAGGAGTGTCCCCGCAATTGCCATTTTTGCAGTTTATATTGCCCCTGACTCACCTCATATTGAATTATTGTGCCAACACATCTTGTCTACAATGGATCATTTATTAACTCGTAAACCAAATATTGGCTTAACCATTTTAGGTGATTTTAACCAATTTGACACATTTCCTATTTGTAATGGTAACAATCTGAAACAAGTTGTATCTAAGCCAACCAGGGATAAAGCTGTGTTAGATTTAATTATTACCAATTTTGCTAGCCAGTACAATAAGCCTTTAATTTTATCCCCCCTGGGAAAGAGTGACCACAATTGTATATTATGGACCCCTAACTGTTCTGTAAAGTTTAATTATTTCAGTCAAAGAATTGTTCAGCCCATCAAAGACTCTAGTATACGTTCTTTTGCAAATTGGATACAAGGGCAAACTTGGAATGAAGTAATCAGTTCTAACTCATGCCAAGCCAAAACCAATGCCTTCTATGCAATGGTCAACCAAACTATTGACTCCCATTTTCCCACCAAAATTACCAAAAAACATTGTGGTGATAAACCATGGTTCAATGGTCGGATCAGAAGACTAATTTTGAGGAGGCAAAAAGCTTTTGTTAATGGTGATAAAGTTACACTGTGTTCCCTTAGAAATCAAGTTGCCCGTGAAATAATATCAGCCAAGCAGTCTTACTATGCTGGCAGGGTTCGTGTGTTACAAAAAACTGATCCCGCAGGGTGGCATCGAAATGTCCGTAACCTAGCCAACCTGAAGAATAGTGAGTTGACTATCCATGTTGAAGGTATTGATCCTAGTAATAATGAATCCATTGCCAATGAAATTAATAATCACCTCTCCAGTTTTTCACAAACCCAAGGTCCCATTAGGCTGCAAGATTTGCCAGCGTACCTGCCTGCCCAGTACAATATTCCTGAAATTCAACCTTGGGAAACTTATTATGAACTTGGGAAGATCTCTGTGAGTAAAAGTGGAGGACCGGATAATTTTACCTGCTAGGATACTTACTGAATTTGCATACGAATTGAGTATTCCATTAACTAATATATTAAATTCATCATTCAAGCAAGGCGTTGTACCATTTCAATGGAAGCAGGCAAATGTTATTCCTATCCCGAAGACAAAACCCCCCACTTTGCAAAAACTCAGACCGATATCCCTTACTCCCTTTTTAGCCAAACTTGCTGAAGGTTTCATTTGTAAATGGATAATGAACTCAATTAGCTCTAAATTGGACAATAGACAATTCGGTAATCGAAAAGGTATCTCTACTACCCATTGTATAATTGACATTTATAATCACCTAATTACCGGGGCTAACATGCCTAATAATGTTAGTACATTAATACTTACTGATTTTAGTAAGGCATTCGACAGCATTGATCACCATGTAGCCATTAAAAGTCTTCTTGAACTTGGGGTTTCCCCGTTAGTTGTGAAATGGGTTGTAAGTTTCCTAACTGAACGTCAACAAAGGGTTAGATATAAGCAATCTCTTTCAGACTGGCAAACCTTAACTGGTGGAGTGCCCCAAGGTACCAAACTTGGACCAGTAATTTTTTTAGCATGCATAAACAGTGCTGTTGATCCTAGTTGTAACAAATGCTGGAAATATGTCGACGATCTGACGTTGGGTGAAAATCGATTATTTAATCAGGAAAGTAACATTCAATTTGACCTAAATCAATTGGATGAGTGGGCTAAGCATAATGGCTTTTCGTTGAATCCTGCAAAATGTCAAACATTGCAGGTCTATTTTGGTCGTAAAAATCCCCCTGATAATTTGTACTCTATCTCCAATATTCAATTACCATGTGTTTCAAGTGTTAAACTTTTAGGTGTCACTTTTCAGAGTAATCTTAAATGGGATGCTCACGTGACTGACTTGATGAGTAAGGTTAATCGTAAACTATTCATGTTACGTAAACTGAAGACTGCCGGACTAACCACAATTGAATTGATTATTGTTTACAAGGGTTACATTCGACCAGTAATGGAATATGCTGCCCCTGCCTGGCATTCATCGCTGACTCTGGGCCAATCCAACCAGCTAGAACTAGTTCAAAAACGCATTTGTCGTATTCTGCTTGGCACTAATTATTATAATTATGACCAAGCTCTATGTGTGTTGAATCTGGATTCCTTGTTTGAAAGGAGGAACAAACTTTGCTCTAAATTTGCTTTGAAAACTTTCAGGTCTACAAAATTTGCTGACTGGTTCCCCAAGCCGAATAAGGTCCATGGTATGGAGTTAAGAACCAAACGGGTGATTTACAAACATAGAGGTTCAACAAAAAGATTTCATAATAGCCCTATTCCGTATCTTACTGAATTGTTAAATGACATGCTTAAGGATTGATTTATTTTTATCTTCTATAAAATAATAATTTTAAATTTTATATTGGATTCATAATAGTCCTGTTGTGTATCTGACTGGATTGCTACATGCCTTTTTTAAAAATGTTTGTGCTTGTTTTTGTGCCCTGTTTTTTTCAATGATTTACATCGCCTGTGTTATTTTGCGCTTTAAAGTTTTTATAGTCTATGTAATTTTTTAACTTCCTTCTGTGTATTGATGTTTTTACCTATTGTAACCACTGTGCAATTCAGCCTTCGGGCTGCAATATGGTGTGAATAAACCAATAATAATAATATCATGTTTATGGAGACAAACTTTGGTCTGCTTACCTGTATTACATACGAGTCCATTATAACACACTGGGCATTCACATACAAAGAGATTGCAGCTAGTTCCACTGTTTAGGCAGGTACCCCCTTGCAGACACGGATTGGCATGGTCACAAATTGCAGATGCTAAGAAAAACAAAACACACAAGATTCACAATCACTTTTAATTCCAAGGCAATTGTATCATTTTTTTTTATCAGAAACCAATTTTTTGGTTTCAAAGAATGCTCTTCAAAAGTAGCCAGAGGTGACAAGTACAGAGTAAATCAAGTTATTCTACAGTGGTAAGTCACAGCTATGTAAACTACATTCAAGCTATGGTGGCTAACACAAGTGGAGTTCAATAATGTATCCTTGAGCAAAACACATAATTTGCTTCTCTTCATCCAGATGTATAACAGATGGAAAGGTGCCCAAATAGTATAACAATGAGTGCAATGGTGAGCATGTGTTCATGAGTTGAAGTAAGGAATGCTTCATAACAACGAGGCAAAGCTGAGTTGAGTGGAACATACTCCATCTTTCAACGGATGAAAATATTCTCTCCATTGCTCGAATGCAACACATTCATTATTTGTTTAATATAAAATCCATGTAGATCTGCAACCTATCTATTACATAAAGCATGTAGGCACACAAACTTGCTAAGCACAGAAAAATCATGCTAAGCAGAAAAAGTTTACCAGCCAAATTACCATACAGTTTACATTGCTGCGACTGGTGCCCCAACTCATTTTTTGCTTAACAACTTTATGAAACTGGGACCTTGGAAAAAGCATAGATTGGTTTAATAGGAGCTTCAAAGAAACACAGACTAATCAGGAATAAAATATATCGTCAAGCAGTTTGGGTACTTTGATGGAGAACCGTCTTCTGGCCACCTGGTATGTAGCCCTGTGACCTGTGACCCTCCAGTGGAGGGCATTAATGAATGACCATGAGCAGTAGCCAGAAGGCACTCCAAGGGATAATTACCTTTATTAAAAAGGAGTCAATGATTCTTCAAATGCAAAATCACATTGTTTTTATTTTTCCTTAGAGAGTGACTTACAATCTGTGCATGTCGGTCCGGTCCAGCAGCCCGAGCATTGACATGTAAATACTGTACAATCATTAGCATCTGGTGTACATACACCGCCATTCCCACAAGGGTTGAAGGTACATGCGTCTTGCTCTGTAAGGATATCAAAAACAACCCAAGTTATTCCTAATTGGACATGACATCATTGATTCACCATGGGTCTAGTCTTGGTTTAAGACAATCTCATGTTAAGTTAGTATAACCATTCAAATGCGTTGGTTCAAATCCCGCTCCAGTAAATTGTTTATGGTTCAACCCAAAAAACATTTTAAAATTACCCAGTCAGTTTCCCTTGTGGTTTATTATTTTATATCTGATATAAAAAGTTGCATCCCCTTAAAGGCACTGAACACGTTTGGTAATTACTCAAAATATATATTAGCATAAAAACTTACTTGGCAACGAGCAACGGAGAGCTGTTGATAGTATAAAACATTGTGAGAAACCACTCCCTCTGAAGTAACGTAGTTTTTGAGAAAGAGGTAACTTCTCACTAAAATAATAAAAGACTTCATGCATGAAGCCTTTTATTAGCATCTCTGAAAGCACACAAAATTGTGCAACAAGGTGTTTTTTCTTTCTTTATTTTCTTGCAACTTTGATGACCGATTCAGCCCAAATTTTCACAGGTTATTTTATGCATATGTTGGGATACACCGAGTGACACAATACTGGTCTTTGATAATTACCAAACATGTTCAGTGCCTTTAAGGTGATCTTCTGGCTGCCGCTTCCCAGGTTGTATCAAATACTTGGGTGTGATCCCTGGCTACACGAAAGTTTACAGTTGAATGGCTTCTGACTGGCACCCCCCGAACAAAGATATTGACAAAATAGGGAGACTGCCAACATAGGGCTAGATAGCTCAGTTGGTAGAGCGCTTGGATATTAATCCAGAGGTCGTTGGTTCAAATCCCGCTCAAGTCAATTTTTCTTTGTTCAACCCAAAAATCATTTAAACTTTACCCAGTCAGTTTCCCTTGTGGTTTATTATTTGACATCATTCAAAAACCTGGTAGAAATTTTCATTGGATCCTCTTTCAACGGTTTGAGCCACTTGACATACAATCATTTCACAAGGTACTTACGGATTTCACAATTATCACCCGATCTGCAGTTTGAACATGAGCAGATGTAGCTGCTACAATCACCAGGAACGTGACTACAAACACCTCCACTACTACACGGATTCGTATCACATACATCAGTAGCTACGGGTTGAATAGTAAAAACAAAAGTCAATAATTAAATATAAAACAATGTCATTCAATTCAATTTAAAAAAAGCAAATAAACTTTGATGCATAGTCTGATATTGTGAAACTTTTTAAACATTACAAACAATACACCTTATATCAAGTATTTGGTTAGGTACAAGGATTGGAGATATACAAAAATAACTCTAGCAAATCACTAGCCTCTGTCAATACCTAATATACAACTTCAGGAATTGCAATGACTATGTACGACTAATGAACAAAACTTACAATTCTCACACTGTGGACCTCCTTTGCATTCATCACACTGGCATGAAAACACAAAGCAACTGATGCTATCTGGTATACATCGACCGTTGCCGTTACATACATGTAGCTCAGTGGTCTGACAAGGATCATAACCTGCAACAAGAGACAATGAGGATAACATAGGTTGATCTAAGCAAAGCCAGCGGTAAAAATCAGTCTGTCTGTTTGAGCTATGTGATGTAGTTACCATCAGGTATATATCGTGTCTCTCTAGTACAAGGCATGCACTCTCACGACACCAGCATCTTTGAACAATTTTGACCAATAGGTCGCTGTCACCGAGGTAATCTCAGTCAAGTTAGCCAAGTCTGTTGCTGTGCACAGGTCTTGTGCATGCCGATCTGGGCAGCACAACTAGTGCTTCATTGTCTGTGGTTCCCCCCCAGTCACAGTCTGTACTTTGGCCATCAGGTAGATATCCCCACTTCTCCATAAGTACCCTACAAGTGTGTTGTGTAATGCACAGAAAAGAACCCAGTGCACTTATCAAAACGATTGGCTGCATATTGCGCCACAGCACCTTGTAAGCCATTACATGGTGCTACAGTACAAAGGAGTATGTCTCATACTTCAAAAACTTAGCTCCACATACCTTGCAGGTAAAATACTGAAGCGCCTATAGCGTCACTGAGTGACGGATATGAGCGCTTTATAAGAAGCCACTGTTATTATTATTATTCTTATTACAACGACCATATCCAGTGCGCAGTCAGGTAATTGAACAGTTTACCCGATAAGTGACATTGTGGTGTAGTGTGTACCCAAAATGCAGGATCAAGTTTGCATGAAAGCTATAGACGTCTGGGTAGGAGACTATCTGTGCCGTATGAAGCAAGTTTGTTATCAGGTTACTAAGAACTTTTCTATTTGTTCAAGTTCTGTTAATATCTCAGTTGATTATTTTATCATTATGATATCTTTCGGGTAATGAAACTAAGGGACCCTCAACAGTGACTAGACTGTGACCCGTAGGGCTGAAGATGCCAGTGTAGAGAAGATGATGAAGAAACATCAGTTTTAGATGTGAGAGGAAACCCCAGTTCGGGAAAACCCACGCAATCAGGTAGGGACTGAAACCCAATCCACATGCAAGGCGCCAGTACCGGGTTCAAATGGGGGTCCACAGAGGTGGGGACGAGACCACTAAGCCAAACTAAATGCCCCAAAAAGATAGACATGACAAAACCTTACAGTTTGTCAAGATTGGGTAATATTCCGATGAAAAGTGTACAGAATAACAAACTCTCTGATGGACTAGCAGAAAATAACCACTTGTTTTTTGTTTGTTCATCCTTTCTTAACACAAACTGATGCAATGTAATACTCACGTGTAGTGCATGTTGGTGGGTTATAACATAGTTCACATTGGCATGTGAATCCACTACAGCCATTGGCACTAGGTGTACATATACCACCATTCTCACATGGGTTACCACTACAACCATTGCTTTCTGTATACAAACAAAACAGTATAATAATAATCTTTCACATCCAAGTTGTATTTATCCATAACAATCGCCTCCCCTAGGAAAAACAACTCCAGCCAAAGTAGATTTTCAAGAACTATAGCCGTTTTTCAGATTGGTTGGAATTTGATGTGCACAATTATTCCATTAGAAAGTCATGGACCCCATGTGGTAAATATCATTCACATGATTTGAGAAACGCAATAGACCTTTATGCATTGACGTCATCTAGCAGCCATCCTAGAGGTAAACCGATGAGAAAACAATGGAAACGCTCAGATTTGTACGTGCAGCAATTGGCAAAAGAACAACATCCTTTTGTCCTCTAGGCGAGGGCGCCCTACTCAAATGATATCATGTGCGTAAGGTCTATTGCTATGAGCCAATCCATTTGGGGTCATTAGCCTAAGCCTAAACCAGCTTTTATCTGCAATTACTGGGGAGCATGAATGCTCAAATACGCCATTTCCCAGTCTTTAGCTTGGTCACACTGGCATTAAGTGTAGTTATTTCAACATCATTAGTCAGAGATGCCGGTGACGGCGGAATACACTGGTACGGGTGATCTGAAAGTGTTTTATTTGGTTGGCTTGTTCAGCAGATAGAATAAACAGCAGCATCTTACCGATCTCACAGTTGAGTCCAGTGTAGCATCCATCACATTGGCAGGAATACGTGGAACAGCTTCCAGGTTGCAGGGAACACTGGCCACCATTTGCACATGGATTAGGATCACATACATTCAGCTCTAAAAAAACAACAAGAAGCAAGAAACAATTACAAAATATAGTCATACAGGATTGTATCACATAATACATTTCTAAATGAAATAAAAAGTCGCATCCCTGAAGGTGATCCCATGGCTGCCGCTTCCCAGGTTGTAGAGTAAAATTGGGTGTGATCCCTGGCTACACGGCAGTTACAAGTTGTATGGCTTCTGACTGGCACCCCAACAAAAGATATGGACAAAATAGGGAGACCGCCAACACAAGGGCTAGATACCTCAATTGGTAGAGCGCCAGCATAATAATCCGGAGGTCACAGGTTCAAGTCCCGCTCTAGTTAATTTCACTTTGTTTAACCCCAAATTATGTCTAAATGAAAACAGGTTTTATTGGATCAGAATAGACACGCAAATGCCGCATACAAACAGAGTGGATGAATAAGCTAGCTATTGTAATGCTACTCACCTGCAGTACATGTAGCCCCGATCCAACATCCAGAACATACACACTCAAATGCGAAGCAAACATTAGCAACTGTCAGACACTGACCTCCATTCTGGCATGGATTGGCGGCACAAGGCTCATACTCTGTTAATAATAACAACAAGTCATCATCATTAATAACACAAGACACATGTCATCATTAATGGTGTAGAAACCGTTGTTTGAAAGATCTTTCTATAAACATCAAAAAGGTCATACGAACAAAAAAAAACTTTCTTAATAATAATAATATTCGGTTTTTATATAGTGCTTTACACACCCCAAGGGCGTCTCAAAGTGCTTCACACATTATTACCCCTGGTCACTGGGCCATTTTTATTTCATTCCTTAAGCCATCTCAGCTCCCTGGGGAGTATACAGCCTGTGCAACAAATCTGCGCTACTAAGCTAAATCAATCACAAGAACCATCTCTGCCCTCACAGGTACCCATTTTACCCCTGGGTGGAGAGAAGCAATTATAGTTAAGTGTCTTGCTCAGGGACACAAGAGTCACGACCGGGACTCGAACCCACACTCTGCTGAACAGAAACACCAGAGCTTGAGTTCGGTGTTCTTAACCGCTCGGCCACGACACCCCATCTTTTATGATATTATGTTTCTTCAATATATTTTGCAGAAAAGCAACACCTAAGGATGTATATAAATGCTAGGTTTAGTTATAACTGCTTGACTGGCAAGAAAGTCATTGGTTGTGCTTGTAATACAATTTATACAAGGCTTGTTGATAGATAGTTCACTGATAGATGCCATCTTTAGGGGCAACTTGGGTTTTGGCTTTGAGCAACGCCAAGCATTCCAATTTTTCAATGCAGCCTAGTGGTTCATGGTAAAGGAGGTTGACAACTTTGTTAAGTACGTTAGAGGCTAGTTGAGCTTTATTCAGGCTGATACGAGCATAGTAACTTTACATGTGAGCAGCCATGTTATAAGGCGATGCATGATGGGAAATAAACATTAGACTTGAGTCAGTCTACTAATGGCATAATGGGCCAATCATGCAAGAGAATCGGTGATCAAATTTGATCAAATTTGATCAAACTCCTGCATGCAGCACGTAATTTTGTGTTCAAAAATTGATTTATCATTGCGCTCAAAGACGGCCGACTTAGATTACGTGACCTCAAGTGGGAACCATCTATAGTCACAATACAATCAATATGTAAAAGTTGGTGAGAGTGAAGTTGTCAAAGTCAGTAAAGCTTTACCTTGTGTGCATAGAGCACCAACCCAACATCCATTACATCTGCAGGTAAACTCAGTACAGTCCTGCTGGGAACCAGTGAGAGCTGGTGAACACTGGCCACCATTCTGACACGGGTTACCAGCGCAGGGATTCTTGGCTGTAAACAACAAAACAAACAAATAACGTGTAATGTAACTAGCAACCAGAAGAAATATCATCCATCAAACTATATCGATGAATTTTCTTAAATAATCATTTGAATTTGTATATAAAACTTGAATAAAACTTATATGGAAATTATCTTGAAAGAACAATAACTTTGTTGAACAACTGAAGTAAAAACAAGTATAGACCTTTCTTTTGCAATGTTACAGCCCGAGTTTTTGCCAACCCAGGTTGTAAAAGTATGGAAAGCGCCATAACTGCAAATCAAAAACAGATTGCCACAGTTACAGTGTTACACAAATATTCAAAAATAGTGTTGAATTTGTTGGAAACAAATCAACCAATCATGGAAGGTATTTCCGTTCATGAATCTTTACAGAAAATGTTGAATTTGGTCACAACATTTTTTTAACACGATTGAATGTTTTGCTAACATTCGGCCGTCCATGCCAACCGGCGCACAACAAAAGAAAGGTCTATATTGAAGTAATTCACCTTGCATCAAACAAACTTTCCAATTGGAACAGATAAGTTGATCTCATTTATAACTAAACTGGCTGTATTTTATGACAGGACTTACGTATGGAGCAATCTGACCCTTCATAACAATCGGAACATTGACATTGATAATCCAGACAGGATCCACCTTGACTCGAGCAAAAACCGCCATTCTGGCATGGGTTAGGGCTGCATGGATTAATAGCTGTAGAATCAAAAGAGAAGTTGTCAACAAGTTATACACACGAACAATATAATAATTTGGGGTTAAACAAGGAATTGACTAGAGCAATTTGAAACCAATAAATGTGTTGGTTCAAATCCCGCTCTGGTAATTTTTTCTTTGTTTAACCCAAAATAAAAAATTTAAAAATTACCCAGTCAGTTTCCCTTGTGGTTTATAACTTAAAAAATGTAATACCATACAAAAACACCATATCAAATCTCCCATGCAGACATTCCAAGGATGAGAGTCATTGCTGGCAAAAAAGCTTGGAACTATAGGATCCAAATTTTGAGGAGATATGTTGACATGATGGCATTTCCACCTTTTGGTAACACCTAGGGTTCAGATTTCACAGAGGTTTTAGGAACAGTGCCCTCAGCAGTAGAGAAGTAGATCAAAGACCAGTTTCTTAAGGGATAAGAAAAAATGTCAATCTGAGAAACGTTTCATGTATGTAACCGCTCCAGATTTTCAACAAAATCTCAAAAAACTACCACCTTTTGAAATTTTCACAGGTTAGTTTTATTGCATATATCTACATTTATATAGGATTTCAAATAATCGACTGGTTCCAGAACAAAGGTATACTTTGCCTAGTGTTAGTTTAGAATTTGATGCTACTTAAAAAGTACCGACATTTTTTGCTTTCAACAAGCAATACACCCATGAAAACGTACACTGGTAATACTAGATGTACATACCCACAGTGCAGTCTCCTCCAGTGAAACATTCCGAGCATTGACACACGCGGGATGTACAGGAGTTGTCATTGATGAAACATGTCCCTCCATTAAAGCATGGTTGGGTTGTGCAGGGATTAAGGGCTGTAAAAGAAACACATTCATAGATGTCATAATTACACCACATAAAGAATATCATTGTAGTTCTTATCCCTACATCGATAAGCCATTGTGAGGTATGGTGGACAAATTACTAGGGCATTATTTGGTTTGGGGTAAAGTTGTCTGTATACACCCAAACCATACAGGGCACTCCTATTCTGGGCAATGTCAGGAAGTTTGAAAGCATAACCCCAAACTCTTATGTCCCTCCACTGGCTTCCAGTCCGAAAGATGATTGATTTTAAGATCTTGACTTTAGTTTACAAATCACTTCATGACCTAGCACCTGACTACATCAAGGACTTGCTCAAGATAAAACAGGGCAACTACTCGCTTCGTTCTAGCTCCTCACTAGTCCTAGTTGTTCCAAAGTCCAGGACAGTACGCTATGGTGACCGGGCCTTTTCACACATTGGACCTATTCTCTGGAATAAACTTTGTTTCTCTGCAAACTTTCAAAACAGAACTGAAGACACTGCTCTTTACACAAGCATACTTAGTTCTGTATTGTCACAATGTTTAATCATTGTATCTATTTTCATTAAGTGCTGTAGCGCCACGAGTAATGTATTTTAGAATGTGCGCTTTATAAATCTATATATTATTATTATTTATTATTATGTCCATTATATCTCAGAAAGGCTAATTGTGATAAGCTTTCCTCATTCATTCGAGAAAATGAAAAAAGTACAGACACAATATTAACCGGAACAGCAAACATTTTACCGAACACAACAAATCTTTAAAATATAATTGCAATAAACCCACAACATGTCACTAAGTTTCTAAGTTCATATGACTTCCCTACAGGCATTGGTTCAATGTTCTTTTCTACAGGTTCTTTATTTTTCAACTACAAAACTGATGAATGAATTTAGCTTTACAAATGAAAATGGACTCTCCATTCTTACAATGAATATTCATATTGTTACAAAACTCCTTGAAGCTAGGTTTGGTCCATAGAGGGCAGCAGACTTACCAGGTAAATCAGTTGTTCTGGATAGTTTGCGCATGCTCAGAACTACGTGAACAATTAACATTTCCCTGGTATGTCTGCTGCCACCTAGTATTCCGAAGTCTTCAAAATTGTTAAGTCACAGTTGTCCAAGTTCTTGTGTGTAAACCCGGCCATAAAGAATTTGTGTGGACTTTTTAAGATTGCCCATTTCAGTGATCGCAAAGTATGCATAGTCTCAGATGGAGGTATAGACCTTTCATTTGTTGATAAACAAAGTGCGCCGGTTGGCATGGACGGCCGAATGCTAGCAAAACATTCAATCGTGTTAAAAAATGTTGTGACCAATTTCAACATTTTCTGTCAAGATTCATGAACTGAAATACCTTCCATGATTGGTTGATTTGTTTCCAACAAATTCAACACTATTTTTGAATATTTTGTGTGACATTGCTACAAACTATGGCTATCTGTTTTTTGATTTTGGCTTTCCATAGTTTCCAACCGCGGGTGGCAAAAACTCGGGCGCCCCATTGTTGCAATAGAAAGGTCTATATCATACAACATTACATTGGATTTTTAAAACCAGTCCTAATGATGATATCAACTTACACAGTTCACAATTAGTTCCAGTCAGACAGGTCGGGCATAGACATATGTAACGAGTACAGTCACCAGACACCTGTGCACATGTACCTCCACTAACACATGGATTATTGCGGCATGGATTCACATCTGAAATAGCAATCACATTAGAACATCATAAGCAAAACATCAAAACTTTTTTCTCTCATATTAACCCAATTCACCAGGCCTGGAATTTCATCTATGAGAGGGCAAAGCCATTCTCTTTTTGCAAAGGGCACTTCCATTGGAAAATCTTAAAGTCTTTGGGAAACTTTTGAAGGGACACCAAAGGCCAAGACCAGGATCAATGGCCTCCGTGTAATGCCAGGTCTGAATTCATGTGATGTTATCATCACAACAATCTTGGTTGCACCATTTAGTGGGATTCAATGTTCCTGTGTTTTATATACAGTGTAGTGCACATTTTACATGATGCAGCATTTGTACGTGCAATTTGACTCCCAGTGTGGCCGACAGTAGCTGCTTATGATGTTGGTGCTTGGGGTCAATAAACAAAAATATAAAAAAACCCAAAACAGGAGGAAGGATCTTTTTAAGAATTGTTAATATTATGAGCAAGATTTCTTGTTCAGGTATTGATCCAACCCGACTGACGTCATCACCCATAATAAGTCTTGGTTGCGCCATTCTGGGAACCAGTATATCCATGTGTTATTGATCCAACCCGACTGACGTCATCACCCATAATAAGTCTTGGTTGCGCCATTCTGGGAACCAGTATATCCATGTGTTATTGATCCAACCCGACTGACGTCATCACCCATAATAAGTCTTGGTTGCGCCATTCTGGGAACCAGTATATCCATGTGTTATTGATCCAACCCGACTGACGTCATCACCCATAATAAGTCTTGGTTGCGCCATTCTGGGAACCAGTATATCCATGTGTTATTGATCCAACCCGACTGACGTCATCACCCATAATAAGTCTTGGTTGCGCCATTCTGGGAACCAGTATATCCATGTGTTATTGTGAACAGTTTAGGCAAACGTGATCCTGCTTTTTAGGCAATGTGCGCGCATTGTTTAAGGCAACGTGCGCATGTTTTCGAGGGAGTGTGCGCATGCTTTTTAGGCAGCAGGCGCACGTTTACACATTCACCACATCTTTACATGCAATTTGACTCCCAAAATGGCAGACCATGGGCAGACAATAGCCGTGTGTAACATCGGCACAGGAGGTCAATACAGGTACAATGGGAAAGATTTACTTCAAACTATCAAAATCATGATTGTCAGACAGGTATCTAAGTTACATCAGCTAATTTACCAACAAAAGGCAAGATTAACGTTAACCGATACTAGAGTGTTTTTCACTTACATTCCAGGCAGTTGAATCCAGTAAAACACGCACTACACTGACATGTGTATGAGTTGCATTGACCTGGCGTTGTACTGATGACCTCTGTGCACTGACCACCATTGGAGCATGGACTGTTGGTACAGGGATTGATGGCTGTAAAGTTTGAAATATAAACGGTCATTTACAAGTTAGTGCTTGGTATTATCTGTTTTGTTGAAAACTAGAAGAAAGAATGATCCATAAACACTAATTTCTCATACGATTACTACATGATTTGGGGTTGAACAAAGACAAATTGACTTCAGAGCGTAATTTCAACCAACGACCTCCGGTTTAACGAGCCGGCGCTCTACCAGCTTTACCCAGTCAGTTTCCATTGTGGTTTATAACTTGATATAGGATTACAGAAGGTAATAAAAATAATAATAGTGGCTTCTTATATAGCGCTCATATCCGTCACTCAGTGACGCTCAAGGCGCTTCAACAGTCAGTATTTTCCTGCAAGGTATATATGTGGAGCTACTTTTTGAATTTTGAGACCTATTTCTTTACATAGCACCATGTAATGGTTTACAAGGTGCTGTGGCGCAATATGCAGCCAATCAAACCAGGAACACCGGGGCAAACCCCTTCTCTTTTCGATAAGTGCACTGGGTTCTTTTACGTGCATTACACAACACACGGGACCAACGGCTTTACGTCCCATCCGAAGGACGAAGCAATAATGGTTAAGTGTCTTGCTTAATAAGGACACTTAAGTGTCACGACCGGGACTCGAACCCACACTCTGCTGAACAGAAACACCAGAGCTTGAGTCCGGTGCTCTTATCCGCTCGGCCACGACACTACCCACAGAAAAGGTGACAGAAAAGATCCGTCAACACCGTCTCAAGCTTGCATGGGCACTGCGTCTGTCACATGGAGCTTGTAGCTAGCCCAACCATTCTCTGGGAACCCACATGGGGCACTGCCTCACGTGGGAGAAGATGTTCCTCCTTCATGGACTTGCTGAAACGAGACACCAGCTTGACCAGCGCTGAAGAGCTGCGTACTTGCATGCTGGACCAGGTCATTTAGACCAAGACCCCTGGACAGGCTCGAGATGATGTATGGCCTCGACTTGATTGATTGATAGGATTACTAAATCTTACAATCTGTACTTATATGCAAACATAATAATTCCCCATTACCAAATCAAGAGTTTTCATTTATTAAATGACACAAACTCAAATAAAGATTTGAATCTCTGGAGAAAAGCTTTTGCATGTAACAACACATATTAAAACTCAAACATTTCTTCATTGTCTTTTCTACACAGCTTATCTTCTATCAATCAATCAATTGTTTAGTTTTCTTTGTTTTGTATATTATTTTGTATATTATTTTGTATATTTTGTATATTTTGTATATTTTGTAATATTTTGTAATATTTTGTAATATATTTCTTGTTAAATATAAATATTTTGTATATTGTGTATATTTTGTACATTTTGTACATTTTGTACATTTTGTACATTTTGTACATTTTGTACATTTTGTAATATTTTGTAATATATTTCTTGTTAAATATAAATATTTTGTATATTTTGTATTTTGATTGAATAAAGCTATAATTGATATGACTTACGTTGGGAACAGTCAGGACCAGTCCAGCATGAACTACATACACATGTATGTACTGGACAAACATCACCAAGAACATTACCAGCTTCACAAAATCCACCATTTTGACATGGATTACTGGAACAGGGATGGGTAACTGCGAGAATTAGAAAATAATACATTTATTCAGGTATTACAATTTATATATTAATTCACTCAGGTGTTATATATTTATATATCAATTCTAGAGCTCCCAACACTCAGATGTCCGAAACAGTACTTGTCACCATGCAGTGGTTGTCTGGAATTTACTGCACATTGTGTGTGAATGAGACTTTAGCCAACAGGTTTTAGTGGCAGACTAATATATGTTGAAACTTGATAAAAACCCACAGTGGTTGCCAAATCTAAACATTTAGGATAAAGGCAACATGCGTTGGTTACAATTGACAGGAGGAACAAGTCAAATTAGCAAATTCCAGCTTAGCAGAAATAAACAGGATACCAGTCAAAAAAGGTACATGTGACTTGTTATTTTGGCTGGTAACCTTATGCTGGTATGTATCATTTTGTTGTGCTTAGCTTATTTTGTGCTTAAGCAGCTTTATAATATTAATAATAATAATAATACTTGGTTCTTATATAGCGCTTTTTATCACACCCTTAGGGGCCAAACAAAGCGCTCAGTATTTTTTCCTGCAAGGTATGTGGAGCTACGTTTTTGAAGTATGAGACCCTTTTCTTATAGCACCATGTAATGGTTTACAAGGTGCTGTGGCGCAATATGCTGCCGATCAAACCAGGAACACCGGGGCAAACCCCTTCTCTTTACGATAAGTGCACTGGGTTCTTTTATGTGCATTACACAACACATGGGACCAACGGCTTTACGTCCCATCCGAAGGACGCAGCATGTGGTTAAGTGTCTTGCTTAAGGACACAAGTGTCACGACTGGGATTCGAACCCACACTCTGCTGATCAGAAACACCAGAGCTTGAGTTCGGTGTTCGGTGTTCTAATCCGCTCGGCCACGACACGCCACCTTTATGAAGTTAGGCCCTGGATGTAACTACTTTAAGTGATAATTCTGAACTTACTTTGATCACAAGTAGCACCGCTGAAGCAAGAATCGCATTCACATATGTAGGTATAGCATTGACCTTGCTGAGGGATGGTACGACATGTAGCGCCATTATTACATGGGTTGGCTAGGCAGGGATCAATAGCTGGAAAGACAAGCAAATATAAACTTTTAATAATGACAAACACACCAAACGGGTAAGTCTCATAGAAAGAGTCCCCCCAACTAAGTCCATTGGTCCATAACAGTAGCCAGCCTCCAACCCAGTCATTAGCAAGCAATAAAGACCGGGTTGTCACACTGTTAATTAATGCATTGAACCTGCTCTCTCAAACTAGTATACAAGGATTTCAGGAAGTGATCTAGATGTTGACTACCCAAAAGATGGACAGACTGCGTAAAAAGCCTTCTGTCTCAGACCGAACATCATCCCTATAGACACCTTGCATTGGCAGCCATCGCTGATGAAACGTGCACGCCTGAAGGGCTATCATTGACTGAGAGTCGTGCGCAGCGCCTACATTATTTCATTGTTTGTCATCAAAGATGGCGGGCAACGCAGAGGTCTATAGACTCCTTGCACAATGCGAAAGGCTACAGGTATGCTGAGGTCAAGCGCACGTTTTTACGCACAGAGAACAGCTATCGTCCAATGATCTGCCTCCTTTTGCCTCAGTGAGGGCGCTTTTTGAAAGTGTGACGTCATATGCAAGGCGTCTATTGTAGTGGCTAGCAGACAGGTGCAAAACAGAAGAGGATGGGAGAACATCGCTAACACTGAACCCATTGGAGTTAGAGTGAATGGCATTGATAGAGTAGATAGAAATGATAATCTCAGTAAATTAAACAAATGGAGGGATTGAACTTACGCATGACACAGTTGTTTCCAGTCCAGCAACCACTACATTGACACATATAGCTATCACATGAACCAGCAACTGGCTGGCATAGACCACCATTGAAGCATGGATCAGATGCACAAGGGTTCACCACTGAAAAACAAACAAGTAGTTATTATATTTAAAATAATTTATATATGCCAATATTGGCCAGAAAAGACAACACAGGCAATGAAACAAATTAGCTAATATCAATATATGAAACTCTGTAATTAAATGTAATGTTTCTTAACTAATAAGTCACAAATTGTTCTGTTTATTTTCTAATTTGGGGTTGAACAAAGACAAATTTCCTACAGCAGGATTTGAACCAGTGACCTCCGGTTTTACGTGCCGGCGCTCTACCAACTGAGCTATGTATTACTAGCCCTATGTTGGCAGTCTCCCTATTTTGTCATATCTTTGTTCAGGGTGCCAGTCTTTCTGACATAGTTTTCTCAACCCAACATTTGCAATAGTTTTCGCAACCCAACATTTGCAATAGTTTTCGCAACCCAACATTTGCAGACTCCAAACGTTTCGAGTTTTTGTAGTCCAGATAAACTTTTTCCTTGGACTCTACTGCACGTTATGTCCTTACTTGGGTTTGAGTTATGATGGTACTAAACTATTCTTGAAAATACAGTTGTACATTATCATTGACCATTTTACTGGGGGGGGGGGGGGGGGAGTTGAAATGAGCAAAATAAGAGTATCCCCTGAAAGATACAAGGTGGGCTACATCTCATGAACAATCCTTGCTGACAAAATATGCAATATAACCACAATCTGCATTCACTTTGCGCTTCCTTCTTCAATTGAGGCAGTAATTTGTTACATTCAGTACATGTAATATGGTTAGATTAATGATATAAACTCCATAGTGACTTACACTGAGTACAGAACGGCCCACTCCAGCATCCAGTGCAGCTGCAGGTGAATTCAGTGCAGTCTATTGCCATACAATTACCACCATTCTGACATGGGTCACCAACACATGGATCCAGCACTGAAAACAATTCATTAACAAAGAGAGTCAAAGTCATTCAATTCAAATAAAGTTAGGCCTGTCCGCTATGGCGGCTGCGGCTGTTACTAAGGGGCTCCTATGCTTCAATGAATGATCATATTATGATCAAGCCGCAGCCGCAAAGCCGGACATGGCCTTAGCTGGTATTTAAGAACCACAACAAAGTTTTGCACCCACACTTTTAATTCCCTCAATGTTATTGTCACATATTTGCACCCACTAGTATCTTTTTATTGTGCATACAATCTGGGCTAATTCTTTTGACCCCAAGCATGCATCCATCTATCAGTATTTTTTGCATACTTTCGGCATATAGAAGTCATTTTACTAACAAGATCCTGAAAAATGTTCTTGATGTTGTGTGTGTATTTTCATAGTTTCACAGTGTCACTAAATCACTTTAAACAAAGGGCAGTATCCACGGACTAGGGGAGATTTTGACAGATGACTCTGGAGGATCAAAGTTTGAAGACGATTTGGGAGATGACAATGCTGAGGGGAGACATCATTCCCCAACCAGAGGATTCCGCTGGTTACTTATCTTTTGGGGCACTTACTTTTTCTATAAACCTTATGCATTGACGTCACCAAGCCGCCATCTTAGAGGTAAACTGATGATGAAACAATGGAAACGCGCTGATTTGTACGCGCGACGCACAAGACTGGCCAATGAGCATCAGCTTCCTTTTGACCTCTAGGTGAGGGCGCCCTACTCAAATGACGTCATATGCATAAGGTCTATGCACAAACCAGGTGAATATGCTAAAAGCAGCTAGACCCAGCAGCTCCAGATCCCATACATAAAAACTGTGCATGACTTCTTGCACAACAGCTATTCACAAAGACTGCCAAGAAATTTCCTTGGTTTAGATTTCTTTTGTTAGTAAAAAAAAAAAAAAAAAAAAAAAAAAAAAGTTTCTATTCGAAAAAACAAAAACAAACTTGAAAGCATTTTGAGCCAGTTTTTTGTAATTGGAGTTGGGAAAGAGAGAGTAAACAAATCTAAAGAGTTTTTTACTTGATTTTGATATGAAAAATGTACTTGTTTTGGATGGGAGAAATTTACATTTACTTTCACGTGTCAGTGCTTAAAAGGGGAGATGTAATAATCTATGATCATTCTTGCTTGTAACTGTTATAGCGCCACCATGTGGTATGACTTGTCCAACCAGCACATGTACTGGCATTGATTAAAAGTAGCCATCTTGAGTTATGCTTTAGAGCACATCTAGTCTCCGCTATTACATTTCTTACAGTGGCAGTACTCTACAGGGCTATCTGGATGTTTGGAGGTCGGGAAATGAGGTCTCCCCTAAACGCAACTAACCCCAATTTTGTATACTAAGAACAAGTCAATAAGTAATTGTTCTGCTACTCTATGTGTGCATTGTTATTTAGTTTGATATTATTATACTGACAATGATGGGGTGGGTATACTCACAAGTTTCACAACTTGTCCCGGTATAACAGCCTGGACATCTACAGAAGTAGGCATTACATGTGACAGAGCCTTGGAAACACGTTCCACCATTCAAACATGGGCTTACTTTACAAGGGTTGATGGCTGTAAATGAAATACACAACAAGAGCAGGATGGTGGATTGCGTATTCAAAATCAAATAGTTAACTCATAGCACGGTGCAGTGTGTGCAAAGAAAACAATAACTACATCAAGGAAAGACGCAACTGAAAATTATTTGAGAATGGTATGTAATCTTATTAGGATATAATAATAATAATAATAGCAAAACTTATAATGCGCACATATCCGCCGATAGAGTGCTCAAGGCGCCTACAAGAATACAAGACGTTAACTTAATACAAAACCTTACAAATACATACATGGAAAATGACAATGAAAATGCAATTACCATGAGCGAGAAAAGGCTAGAGACATCAAATGCGTTTAGAGGCAAGATTTAACATGTTTAAAAGAACTTAGGAACTAGATAGATGATGTCTTGCTAGAATATGGAGACTGCTGAGTTAGTCATTAACTACTCAGTTGTGAGACCACTTTTTGGACGAGCATGCATCAATTTTTTAAATATTCTACCATATTTTTACACATGTATGGCAAAATGATATGTGACACATGTGTATGGCAAAATGATATGTGACACATGTGTATGGCAAAATTTGCCTTACAGGTAATATGTCATTTGGGGGCCAAATGGAAAACGTTTCGGGCAAAGTGAACCTTTATTTTTTTCAACCATTCGCTTGTTTTAAAACTAACCTCTGAAAATTGAATTTCAAAAGGGGGTACTGTTTTTGTGATGTCGCTGAAAACCTGGAGTGGTTATGTCCACGCAGGAAGAAGAATACGTAATTGGAATACACAATCTGAGCAATGTGAATCGTTTCTCACAATGTTACACTTATTGAACAGCAGCTGCAGTGCTTCTTACCAAGTAAGTTTATATGGTCACAAATGTTTGGAGTAATTGCCAAAGGTATACCCTGCCTTTAAAAATGCTCAATGTGCGCTGCCATGTTGTCATGTGGTATCATTTTGCCATACAAGTGTGTCACCTGTTGTCATTTTGCAATACAAGTGTGTCACCTGTTGTCATTTTGCAATACAAGTGTGTCACCTCTTGTCATTTTCTCATAAAGTGTGTCACCTGTTGTCATTTTCCCATACAAGTGTGACACATGGTATCATTTTCCCATACAAGTGTGTCACGTGGTATAGTTTTCCCATACAAACGTGTTATTTATATTTACCGCTTGAATATTTCTGGCATAAATACTTACGTGTGTCACACTGAGGACCAGTATAGCAGCCATCACATACACAGGAATATGCAGAACACACACTATCAGTCGAGCACGCACCACCATTCTTACAAGGTGTACTCTGGCATGGATTGTTATCTGTAACAGTCAACATATCAACAAGTATTGCAATCAAAGATTCATCCCTTCTTATCTTTGGTTGGCTCAGTGGTTACTTTCCCTGCCTTTCACCTCTGTGGACCCCAGTTCGAATCCCACCTGAGACCCAGAGCCTTGCATGTGGACTGGGTTTTCAGTCCCTGCCTGATTGCGTGGGTTTTCCCCATTGGGTTTTTCATCCCACATGTAAAAGTGAATATTTCTTCAAATTTCCTATTTATCCTGTTATTGGCCCTAATTGTGCTGTTGGACATGTAATAAATACATACTTTGAACATCTTTAGACAAAATGAGGTCATTTCTATTTTTGGCTATATTACTTCCTTGCAACAGACAAATGTTCTCTCGAAATAGATATGTCGGATCCTCTTCTTTAAGCAGACAATGTATTCTTCGGAAAATGAAAAGTGTTTTTCAATTTTTGGATGACAGGCCGTTTTTTTGTTTGGCTAATAGAATGTTTTGATTATACTCTAAACTGACGTGTGATAAGTACTGTATACTCGGTGCTTTCAGAGCCATGCAGGAAAAAAATCCACTGGCTATTCAGGTGGGATTTGAATCAACCACCTCCCCACTCTAGAGCAGGTGCCTCAACCACTAGACCACAATATGTAGAAACGACCTCACTTTGTCTAAACATGTTCATAATATTGATTTATTACACATCCAACAGCACAATTAGTGCCAATAGAAGGATGAATAGGAAACTAGAAGAATGATATGTTGGATTTGAACCCCTTAGTGTAATTACGACATTAACTTACAGATTTGGCATGTATCCCCGGTCCAGCATCCCGCACAATCACAGGCAAACCTCTCACAAGAGACTCCACTAGCGAAGCATTGACCACCATTGACACATGGAGTTTGAGAACATGGATTCTTGCCTACATAAACAACCAGATAAATGAAAAGGTTCATTCCTGTAATAACACATCAACGTACACAACTGTGGAAACCGACAATTCAGGTGTTTATAAACAACATTGATTGTCGACATAAAATGTAAATATTTACAAATAATAAACCACACAAATAAATACTAGTAATTAAATTTTATTGGTGGAACATGTGTCATCCTTTATTTTGCCATTTACACTGCAATGCCACTCCAAAATTTAATATCGGAGTCCAATTAGTTACTTTGAAGCATTGTTTCCCATTGTTCCCCCCCCTTTTTGTCGAAACCAGGCAAAGTCGTGTCCCAGCTGACAAGGTTTGTGACTACATGGAGTCAGCCATGTTGTTTAGAAGGGGTCTTTGGAATGTTCAGAGTGTGGGGCGGACATGTGTCTGTGTCTATTTTGTGCTTAGTGTGAAAACATTTCAAAAAACAAAGATCTTTGTGTGAGTTATGTTAAAACAATGTTGAATGCATTTTGTTCCTGCATTGTTGCAGAATACAATCACTCGATGAAATCGAGCTTTTCCATTTCATTCGGCTTCCCCTTGTGAAATGGAATAGTCCAGATTTCACCTCGTGTTTCTATTCTACGAAAATGCACTCACAGGCATTCAAAATTTGCATAGCATGTCATATTACCTTAAAGAAAACAAAAGAATGATTTACAAAATTATCAGTATTGTTTATTTTGCATCTGTGCATGCAAATTGATTGTAATTAATGTATCAAAAACGCACAGGCAGTGTAACAACAAAAATTGATTCTAAATATTTGACTTGTTTTGAACAGGAAGATTGACTTATTAAGAAGATGGGAATAATAATAATAATAATAATTATAATAATAATAATAACTAGTTCTTATATAGCGCATTTCACAATACAATGTAACGTCTCAATGCGCTTTACATTAGTGCCCTGGTCATTGGGCCAATAACATTCCTTTAATCTTTCTCAGCTCCCTGGGGAGTATACAACCCTGTGCTGCCGTAGCGCTCCGAAGGTTTTTTCAAACACAATTTCAACCTCTACCCTTGCAGGTACCCATTTATACCCCTGGGTGAAGAGAAGCAATTATAGTAAAGTGTCCTGCTCAAGGACACAAGCGTCATGACCGGGACTCGAAACCCACACCCCGATGATTAAACCACCAGAACTTGAATCCGATGCTCTTAACCACTCGGCCACGACACGCTACAAATAATCGACTTACGTTGTGAGCATGTTGGTCCCGTCCAGCAATCTGGACATGTACATGTATACTGATTACATGCAAAGGGATCTTCAGTACATACACCGCCGTTCTCACACGGGTTGATGGTGCATCCTCCTTGATCTAAACAATACAATCAAACAACAATTCAGACTGATAACCAGGGGCTTAAAGGCAGTGTGTACTTTTGGTAATTACTCCACAAATTAATGACTTGAAAACTTACTTGGTAAAGAGCACTGGAGGGCTGTTAATATTATAAAACACTGTTAGAAACGACCTCCTATGAAGTAAATGCAGTTTTAGAGAAAGAGGTAATTTTTCAAACAAACAATTTGAATCTGAGAAAGGCTGCAGGCATGAAGCCTTTCTCAGGCATTTGAAAGCACACAATTCTATGCAACAAGGGTGTTGTTTCTTTCATTATTTTCTTGCAACTTCAATGACCGATTGTGAGCAAATTTTCAGTGCAGAACTTATTAATAGTCCAGCTGCTAAGGCCCATATGTGGGAAAATTGTGCACTTTGTGGTAAAAAAATTAGCATGAAATTTCCTACACTCGTTAAATATACCCTAAATATCATTTTTAGACGTGGAACCATCTCGGATCTTGCCTATTTTAGGGGCTGGGCTATTTTCTGAAAGTCGGGGTAAAACCCCAAAATTTTCAATTTGACTATATAATTTTTTTCCTTTGCACATTTTGTTTACTGAAATACATGGTAATAGTATAGTATAAATATTGTTAAAACCAATAATTATCTTTATATCTGCCCGGTGGCGGAGTTGAATTTTTAAAAGTGGGAGGCAAACTATAGTATGCCATTCTCGCAGCTTTGTTTATTCATTTTCTTAAAACTGAAACAAGCAGAAGATGTAGATACAGGCATTTAAACACAGTCTTTCCACACTTCAGATTCCACTACAAAACTGTTTCCAGTGACAGTGCATTGCATTGACTCAGAGCAAGTATTGGCTCCCTCTTGAAGACAAATCATAAGTAGATTTACAGTTAAGGAAAGACAACTTTGACAAACAAAGAGAGACAAAACTTACAACTGTCACAGTTGAAACCAAAGAAGCAGGGTGGACACCGGCAGTTGTAGTTGTTACATTGGTTGACACATGTGCCTCCGTTAACACAGGGTGAGCTGATACATTTATCAACCGCTAAAAAAACCAAACAAGAGAATTAACAATAAAAACACAATTATGTATGAAGTTACAAACACAGAGAGGAAACGATGAAAGCACCGTCCATGGATGCATATGATGTCACCAGGTCAAACAGCGTCTCACTGAGGTAACAAAAAGATCTATGTCTGATAGTTGTGTGACGCATAAACAAGTGTGGGTTTCCACCGTATGTCCTTAGTGATGGTGAGGTATGCAAGCAATCTATGTATTTCTTTAGGTCTTGTTTTGAGTTGTCAAATTACCATCCCCCATGTGAAAAGTAAGACAATGGAAACTTTTCAACGAAAGCTGAAAATGAAAAGAACGAACCCGTCATTTTGTCAAAGAGTTGGCATTTTGAAGTTCATCCACTTTTGCTACCTTGTGACCACATCATGAATGGTTGATTGGTTGTTGGGTAGTACATGAAGCTGACAATTCTTTTTATTCTTTACGTTTATGTTTTACATTTCATATAGTAAAGTTAATGTGGCACTTTTCAGTATTGAGTGGTACAAAATGTTGTGGTTGTATCTTAAGTTACATGGTTCATACATTACAAACAGTGGTATGTTAAACCTAACACCAGGAAAAATGTAGCATTGTTGGTGCTATACTGGCTTTTCTGCTATACTGGCTTTTCTGCTATACTGGCTTTTCTGCTATACTGGCTTTTCTGCTATACTACTACAATTTATCTATATAAATATAGCTATATATTGTTTTGCATTTTAGTGTATGTATAGTTCAAAATAATACATTCCACTCAGTGCTTTGGGGTTGTGGCTTTTCTGCTATACTGGCTTTTCTGCTATACTGGCTTTTCTGCTATACTGGCTTTTCTGCTATACTACTACAATTTATCTATATAAATATAGCTATATATTGTTTTGCATTTTAGTGTATGTATAGTTCAAAATAATACATTCCACTCAGTGCTTTGGGGTTGTTTCTACATAAGGCGCTTTACAAATTGCACTTCTTGTCATTGTATACTTACGTATTTGACACAAGTCTCCAGTGAAGCACACAGGGCATGTACAGCTATAATTTGGGCATCCATTATTGCATATACCGCCATTCATACATTGGTGATTCTCACAGTAATCAACAGCTATATAACAAATAATCAACAGCATTCTTTATCATAATCATATTGAACAATAACAATAATACTGCTCTATATTTCTCTCATTGCAACCCAGTCTGTTTTTGGTTTTGTTTTGCGTTACCTGTTTGTCTTGTCTCCACGTTTGTTGTCTAGGCTGTCTCCTACAAACCTTGGCTCATACTCTCTTTTGTTTTGGTATAGACCTTATGCATTGACGTCACCAAGCCGCCATCTTAGAGGTAAACTGATGATGAAACAATGGAAACGCGCTGATTTGTACGCGCGGCGCACAAGACTGGCCAATGAGCATCTTCCTTTTGACCTCTAGGTGAGGGCGCCCTACTCAAATGACGTCATATGCATAAGGTATATACATTGATTAGCTCAGTTTAATTACATCCCATTATATACAGGTGTCTCAAAACACTTCACAACAGGTATGCCGTGTTTGAATTATGAAACTCATAGCATCTTGTAAGGGTATACAAGGTAAGACTACGCAATCAACAGCCAGCCAGGTCAGAAACAGATAAATAACAGGGAGAACCCCTTTCTCTTAATGATCAGTGTACTGGGTTATTTTCTGTTCTATACACAACACACTGGACCTATGGCTTTACGTTCAATCTGAAGGACGAAGCACCTATGGTGTCTTGCTCAAGGACACAAGTGCCATGAACGGGACCAAAACACAGTTTAGGCCAACACCACAACTTGTGTCTAGTGCCAACACTCCACAGCGATTTTTAAAAATAAAATTTCCAAAAGTTTATTTTCAGAGAACAATTTAGTTCTGATAAGACGCAGTCACGATTGGTGTTGAAAGAACTTGTTTTGCTGTATATCCACTGCCTTGCCTCATAGTAAATTGGGGAGACTTTTGTTTTTGCTTTGTGGATAACAGTACTTCTATTTTTGCATATTGGATTGGGGTAGTTCTGTTTTCACTTAGTGGATTGGGGGACTTCTGTTTTCGCTTAGTGGATCGGTGGACTTCTCACAATTATCTTCACAATCCCAGACTGAGAAGCTGCATTCCTGTTAGAAATCAAGATTGGTTGTACTTACCAACATCACAGAACATTCCCCTGAAACAATTGTCACACACACAGACTACTGATGTACATTGACCATTCTGGAAACATGTACCACTGCTGCTACACGGGTTCACATCAGGCGCACAAATATTCACACCTAAAACATCAAATACAACCACCAAGAAAAGTCACCATGAATTTACTTTCATGACAATCGGCTGTTTTGGACAAAGATGCAACAAGGGTTATCATTACTGATTGTGTACAAATAATGAATGTTTATGCGTTCAATGGTGAGAATATTTTCATGAGTTGGAAGATGGAACGCTCTATTCACCGATCTTGAACTCTTGGTGGCAGCGGATATGCCTCCATTACTGCGGTGTACCTGGGTGGTACTGCGCTGCCTAGCGACTGGTATAAGGTTTGGGCTACACGGCGATCATTTGATCAGTCGCGGGTTATTGGACTTTCACTTTGCAAATCGCTTAAACCCATCGCTAGGCAGCGCAGTACCACCCAGGTACCACCGCAATAATGGCGGTATCTGCTGCCACCAAGAGTTCAAGATCGGTGAAGGATTGCTGTATATTCAATGAGGCAAAGCCGAGTTGAATGGAACATTCCATCTTTCAAAAACATAAAACCTACGGATTTACATCCCATTTGAAGGATGAATCAATTACGGTTAAAGTGTCTTGCTAAGGGACACATGCGTCATGACTGGGACCCAAACCCACACTCTGACAACAACACCAGGGCCCAATTTCATATAGCTGCTTAGCAGGAAATATTGCTTGACAATTTTCTGCTGAGCAAAAAGGAGCGGGATACCAGTCATAAATGGTACATGTGACATGGTATTTTGGCTGGTAACCGTATTCTGGAAAGCATAATTATTTTGTGCTTAAGCAGCTCTATGAAATTCGGCCCAGAACTCAAGTCCGATGCACTACACTGCTCAGCCATGACATTCCAACTTCCCAATTTTTTTCATAGAATGACGACTTATCTTTCAAGAACACAAGACCTAACGATTTACAGCCCATTCGAAGGACGAAGCAATTATGGTTTCTTGCTAAGGGACACATGTGTCATAACTGGGACCCGAACCCACATTCTGACAACACCAGACCTCGAGTCCGATGCTCTACAACATTCCACCTTCCCTATTTCAAAGAATGACAACTTACTTTCGTCACATGTTGGTCCGCGGGTACAGGGCGGGCATTCACATTGAAACTCAGTACAAGAGGTTGCAGTACAAGTTCCACCACTCTTACATGGATTACTAGCACATGGATCAATCACTGCATGTAAAGAAAACCAACAACAAATGAAAACAACATCGTTAAACTTGTTAGTTCTTCACATCAACAGATCAATAGCATTAATGTTTACATCACAAATAGTTAGAGGAAAATTCAACTTGAAGTCAGGCAGTTTGGTGATGTAGATCCCAGTCTAAGTTGGTATCACACACTCTGGAAGTTTAGCAAAAACTAAAAATTGAGACCCACCAAAGACCATGATTTGGTTTTCTTCAATAGTTAAAGTAACACATTAAACTGAACAGTTCACAAATTGTTTGAATATGAGCCAGACAGGGATAGTGTACTGCCTTCTACGCCATACTGTCGTGTCAGTGCAAAAACGTTTGATCCCCTAAAATAACATTTCACGCAAGTTTGAAAGTGCCGCTTAAAATATCACGGATCTACAAACAAAACCTGTAGTTGCTAAGATACAATGTTTCTGCACAAAGCATCTCGTCTGCAAAATACAATATTTAGCATGAAGTGCCTCTCTCAGGCTAGATACAAGATTATTACAAAAATTATTATAAATCTTGTTGTGCTGCTGCGACAAAATGATGAAGATGCTTTCCAACTTAATGTCACACATTGCTGTTTTTATACCGAATGGATTGAGTATTCAAGGATTTTGCAGGCATGGAATTTCATCTTTGAGAGGGCAAGGCCATTTCCATTTTGCAAAAGGCACTTCCATTGGAAAACCTTTAAGCCTATGGGAAACTTCTGAAGGGGCACCAAGGCCAAGACCAGGGGCAACAGAGGTCTATGGCCTCCGTAGCCTTGGTGCAAATTCCAGACTTGATTTTCATTTGTACACTAAACATAACACTCTCCAAGTGTCTTTGAAAAGTGGCAGCAACACTTTGTGACTGTGAATATATACTTGCTTAATATTGGTGTTACGATAAAAACCAAAGTAGTCTGTGATTAGCGCTGGACGATATCACGATATTATCGTCGCGATACGATATTGAAACAATATCGTCAATATCGATGATGGTTTATTAAAATATCGAAATACCGCGATATTCACGATATTCAAAAAAATAGACGATATGGTTCTAAAGAATGCCTTTTGTTAAGCCTTTAACAGTCATAACATTCGGCAAAGGTTTTTAACTTGCAAAGGGCATTCAATATTTTGGACGGCGACCAGCCCTACACATTCGTAAACGACAGTATTTTCTATGTAGGCTGAATACCGCAAAACAGACGGATGGATTGCAGCATAAAATTGTTTTGAAGGAATCTGGACTCAATGTGTACGTCTTCCCATCTAGCCATGGTTGTTATTCTTCATGGTATCGCCGAAGCAGCACAAACATGATTGGCACAGGCTGATTGGCTGATTTCTGACTGGCCGCTTCCGATTGGCCGAAACGTACTCGATTGGCGTGAATAATTATGACGTAATGCTTCTAGCGCTGCCATCCTATTTATCACCTCGATCCCGCGGATGTGCTTGCTCCTAACGTGGTAAACTTTATACTTAGGGGGTGAAGGAAGGGCGTGTAGCCGTGGGAGCAAAAAGGCAAGGGAAATTCCCTTGGTGAGAAACATCGCGTGGTCGGGAAACGTCGGGGAAACGTACTTACGTGCCGTGCACTATGTACTGTATCGGTATAAAAATTGAGGCACCAGCTTCTATTCTAGAGAACGCAACGTTCAATCGTGGAAGAGAAACCATGAATTGATTGTGTCGGAACCGGTGATAAAAAGCACACAAAAATGTAAGACGTTCTGTTTTCATGGAATATGCAGTGATTTTATCTCAGCGGTTTATCCATACAGTCATGTCTTGTTTGTTTATTTTATTGCTCATGTCCTCCCTGCGGTAAAAACATATTTTCGTGTTCGAAAATTTTTCATGATATATCGACATATCGGCGATATTTACCCGACGATATATCGACAGTCAAAATTAACGATATCAAGGGCTATCTGTGATAATATACTTACAGTCCTGACAGGTAGATCCAAACCAACACCCGTTACAGAAGCACTGATAATTCTGACAGTTGGTTAATGCTGGCTGGCAGAAGGCACCATTCTTACATGGATTGGAATCACATGGATTAATAGCTGCACAAGTAAGAAACAAAAACATTGACTGAAATAAGGCAAATATCAGAACTTCTTTTTCATTAATAAATGTGTATCAAGAGGTATTCACCCTTTGCATGTAGAGCCTCGAATTGGGGACAGCAGTGAATAGAAGCATTATATAACTCTGTATTGTCACGGTAAATATAATGACATTTTCATCCAAACAGATACATAAATACAATACAAATGAAGCATGAAGTCAAGGCTCCACACGCACATGGCGGTTCCATGCAAAGGGCAAATAGGCAACACGTCTGCTCTGTAACTGTAAGGATTTTACTAATTGTGTGTGAATTTTAATGCAATTTTTAAAGTTGTATCATTTCGTTACTGATCATTTGTATTGTATTTGCGTACAGTTCTTTGTCAAGGCCATTTTAATTTCCCCAGTGAGGGATAATAAAGTTTCATCTATCTATCTATCTATCTATCTATCTATCTATCTACTCTTACATTTAAATCACACACAACTAGGTTCTGTGTTGATGTAGAGTGAAAGAAGATCATCTTCTCTGTCATTTATCTTTTGGAATCTAATTTTTCTCATACCGAGACCTCTTCCAAGCAACACAATACCATTGGCTGTGATACTGTCATTCCTTGATCCAAGTAGAGCAATGTCTAAACTCAACCGTTCTCAAATATTCCTCCCTGTGGAGTTATCTTTCAACCAGTACTTAAGATTTCCCCGTAGACTTTGTACACAATTCCCTGTGGAGCACCCCAGTCTTTTAGAATTCCTCTATGGAGTCCTTTTATTTTCCCTTTTTTGTTTTGCCCTTGGTCTCCATAAGGTATCGAGTATGAGCACAGATGTGTCAACAGCAGCCCTCTTTTGATTCAAAACGTTCATCTTCTTCATAGCAGTGACATCAACGACCCCTTGCATTGGTCACAATCACTGAGGTCAAACAAGGGAAGTATGTATGTGTGTAAGACCTGCCTTGTACAACTCTCAGCCAATGAGAGGTCTTCCTTTGACCTCATTGAGGGCGCTGTTTGAGCTTGTGGCTTCATAGGAAAGGTGCCTACAGACCTTTCTATTGTTGATAAACAAAGTGCGCCGGTTGGCATGGACGGTCAATCGTGTTAAAACAAATTGTGACCAAATTCAACATTTTCTGTAAAGATTCATGAACTGAAACACCTCCCATGTTTCCAACAAATTCAACACTATTTTTTAATATTTGTGTAACATTGCTACTAACTATGGCTATCTGTTTTTGATTTGCAGTTATGGCTTTCCATAGTTTTCCAAACTCAGTTGGCAAAAACTCACGCTGTGGCGTTGCAATAGAAAGGTCCATACACAGCTCCAATGGAGTGAGCTGTTTGTGTGTGAATACCCATTCAAACCATAGATGTGTACATGAATCTAAGGGCATACCGTCTGTGCAAATAATGCAAACATGTTGGTTCGGTGTTGTGTAACTTTGACTTTATCTGTCGATTTTGTTTTGACTGTCTCAACCAGCTCAGTCAATGAAGGCAACCATACTGTATTTCCACCTTGTGTCAAATCAGTGTTTATGAAACACTGTGCCCTGGGCAACCTTGTTCTACTAGAAGTCAAATTATCTTACCAACGCTGCAGTCGAGTCCAGTGAAGCAACCCACACAGTCACACACAAAGTTCACACAGTTGTTTGCAAATGGGTAACAGATACCGTTGTTCTGACATGGATTGGGAGAGCATTGATCAGTACCTATGGGAACAGGAATATGAATATTCATTAGCCACCATGGTGCATGAAGTCATTCAAGTACCGTAATTTCCTGCGGATAAGACGCGGGGCGTACAAGGCGCAGGGCCGTGAAATTACCACACACAAAAATAAAGCGTCAACAGACAAGGCGCTCTGCCGCACAAGGCGCATGATCTTACATGCACCTTTGACTGCAAACAGCAGACCGTATCGGTACATCGCCAAAAAGGGGTAATTTTGTTACCCTAAAAGTATCACGCTAATCAACGTTGCTGCATTGTTGGAATGAATTCACAGTCGTTATGTATAGGGACATGTGGCCACAAAGGCGGCTCAACACATCGCGTCATTGTCGGAATGAAAATCTGGCGACATTGTCTGGAGAGTTGAGCGCTGATAATGTACTACGTCAACAATGCGTGGTGAGTTGATGGTTGGCGACCGCATTATTAACCTGACCGCAGCTACATTAAATAGGGCCTAGATTATTTGCACGTCGGCCACGGGCATTTTGATCTCAAGCGACATCAGACATGGCACACTGGAATACAAGGCGCAGTGATGATTTTGTGGTCTAAAACGTCAGATAAGACGCGTCTTATCCACAGGAAATTACGGTACATGTACACAATGATGGTAGCAAAGATCAAGCAAGTCCCAATTGAGCGCTGAACTCAAACAGCACTCTGTGTCCTGCTGTGGACATGGCATATCGATCAATACGCGACATGCAGGGATGGCAATATGGTGATACACATCGAGTATTTATGTTTCCTAATGGTTGATCCTAATTGACCAGTATCTATGTGGCAAGTGTTGCAGGAAATCATTTTTGACATACATACATAAATAGTAAATGTACTAAATTAGCCACACACACATCCATGAAGTGGTCATAACTGAGTACCATGGATAATGACTCACTGGTTCTCGGCTTTTTAGCATTTCTAATGTCGATCACTTCTCAAACACTTAAGAACACATGAATTGATCCCATTCATTACAGGGTTTGCCCTTCACTTTTTCAGTGACTGTAGCCAGCAGGACCAGTTAGCTTTTCATTTCGCTGGTCTGTCAGCTTTTACACTTGTCCATAATTCATATTAAACAGGGGTGATTTCCAACACTGAACTAGCCAGCCGGACCACCTGGATAGAATTTTAGTGTTTTAACTGGCATTTGTCTAGTGGACCACTGTTGAGCGAGAACGCTGCATTATTGATTAGAGGAGCAGGCATAGTGCATATAGGTCTATCATGACCGACTGTCACAGAAAAGATGTCTACTTACGTTGATCACAAAATGTGCCTGTGTAACATTCAGGGCAGTTACATACAAAGCTTTCACATGACGATGAGCCCTTAAAGCAAACACCATTATTCTCACATGGACTGTTACGGCACGGATTGACCTCTGAAATAAAAAGATACATTCACCATCAGTACATCAATGAATGACTGGCACAAATACTGGACACTAATAACAAATCCTTATTGGCCGATAGGTGACGCTACTTGACAATGGCTTTTATACAAACCATTCATTATTCCACTCAACCAAAACACAAAAAAAGATTGTGTCTTTTCTTGCTGTTTAATTGTTATTGTGTCTCAGTACAGAAAATCAGCACTTGCACAGTAAGCGGAGAATGGTGATCGTAAGCGCAGAATTCGGTGGTAAGCAGAGCCGTGAAATTGGGCCCAGTCGTTACCCCTAAATAGGCCACCCATTTGAAATAAGAAATAAATAAATAAACAAATAAATAAACGACATACAATAAAAGAATGTGTTATCCATTATTACCTGTATCGCACAAGGGTCCAGTAAAGCATCCTAGGCAGGTGCAGGTGAATTCAAAGCAAGACACCTCACTGCACAGGCCTCCATTACCACATGGATTGGATACACAGGGATCCAGACCTGTAGGAATACAATGTGTTGAACAGAGTTAACCACTCTCTCTTGTTTGTATAGACCTTCATTATGGTGCAGCCATCTTGATTTCCTCAAATTCATATCAATGTTACCAAACCGAGGCTGGAGGGACAAATAGTCTGGTCCCATTTTGTACAACATATATTGGCATTCATTACTGTTATTAGATACGGGGAACATGACCAAGATGGTGGCAGAATGATAAAAGTCTATCCGGGTTGCTATATGGGCGAGTGGCAGTAGGAATTGTTTTGAAAGTTATTGTTTGGGGGTTATGAGAATTCTAGGCAGATTTAAAAAAAGAAATGCTTCAAATATCATGCATGCCTTTTTGCACTAATTGAATGGAATCTTAAAGCTAGAGTGGTGGTAAGGACGTTCACACTTCTACAAGTATATATTGTTCATGGATTAGTCTTAGTATACATTCAAACTTGTGTTGGGTTCCTAGTACATGCTGTATGCCAGTATAATCATAGGGCTGATGCTGGAAATCAGTTCCATCAACTGATTTGATTTCGTTTAACAAACATGTGTATAAGAGGTCAATTTATAACATATCTTGTACATTTTTCTTAATTAACCATTCATTAGAAATAAAAGAGAATAGTATTAGAACATTCATGGTCATTAATATTTATTGTGATAAGGATTGATTCCAGATTGTTCTTACGTATTTCACAGCTGTCTCCTGAGTAGCAACCAGAGCACAAACAGATGGTATCTGAACAGGAATTTTGATTCTGAGCACAGATTCCGTTATTCTGACACGGGCTGGGAATACATGGATCATCATCTGCAGAATATAATCAAACCATTATACATTTCAGGGCTCAAATTTTACACTGGACCGCTGGCCCGAGGCCAGTGATTTTACCATCAGGCCAGTAAACTAATGCCCAGACAAGTCCGGGGGTCTTGTGTTTGTGCTCAAATGTTGACTTTCAGTCTGATAAATATAAATCTGTTGATTATCAAAGACTACTTACCCATAATATACAAATGAGATCAATCTTCTCTAAGTGCTTTTTCAAATTCAAACACTTTAATTATTTACCTGTGTAGGCATTTTTTCTTCTCACTTCAATTCTGGTCTTGTACACAAAAATCCGGTCCAGTAACTATTTTGAGCTACAAGCCCCGAGGTCTTGTGGGGTTTTCCCCCAAATTCTAGCCCTGCATTTATATGGCAATTACAAACTAAAGAAACAGAAAATTAACTTTTCCCACAAAATGTTACTACACTTTAGTATTAATCCATATTCCATAGTCCCAATTGCACCAGGGCTGGATTTCACAAAGAGTTAAGATTGATCGTAACTGCAAATCCATCGCAGTTGCTTAGCAAAGAGTGATGTCACAATGCAAATCACTATGGTGATACTGTCAACTCATCTTAAGATGAATCGTAGTGCTTTGTGAAATCGACCCCAGGTGACCTCAGTCCTCCAATATCCTCCTCTCCAATGTCACTCCACACCAAATTGTTAGGACTTAGATTAGAATGCCTGACCAATTTATGAGCAATCGTTTGGGCCTACGACCAACAGTCCTTCTGAATTCTTCATTTCAGCAAAGAGGGCATAGACGAATTTAAGAGGGTAAAGTTTAATGAAAACTTGAGGAACACAATAGTAAACCATACTTCCTTCTAATACCAAACTATTTTGAATATTTTTTTGATATTTGCAGATAGCATGATAACTGTAAAATAGATGTTAAATTTGCATTGGGGAAGTAGTGAGTATACAGTGCTTTACACACATAGGTGTACTGATAAAACCAAATAACATTCTTTATTTCTGATGCAAGTTTAATTTCTATTAAATTGTTGCGGTACCCTCTGCTAACATACAGGAGTCAAAGTGCCTCTAGCTACCGGGCAATCTCAATGGTCTAGTGGTAAGTCATCTGCTCTAGAATGGCAAAGGTCAAGGGTTTGACTCTCATCCGAATAAAATGCCTGCTAAGGATTCGAACTGCCTCTAGTCATCGGGCTAGCTCAGTGGTCTAGTGGTAATACATCTGCTCTAGCAATGCAAAGGTCGTGGGTTCGAATCCCACCCGAGTGATTTGCCTGTGGATTTTTTTTCACATGACTCGGGGAAAGTACTGAGTAATCAGTGGCTTAACACACATCGGTGTACGGGTAAAACCAAATAATATGATAACTGTACTTACAGGTTTGGCAGTTGGAACCAGTAAAGCAGTTTGAACAAGCACAGGAATATGACAAACAATCTGGCGTCCTCTGACACTGTCCACCATTCAGGCATGGCTGGTTGAAACATGGATCAACAGCTGCATACAAATATAAATAATTAATAAGAAGAAGAAGAATGATTTGTATTAAAGCGCCACCTATCTAGGACCAAACATATTCCTTAGAACTGGAAAAAAGAAAGTTAAGAAAGACATACATTGCAAGATACCTTGATTTATCAAAGTTAACAGGGGATGTAATTATGGAGTACATTAAAGAGTGTTTTGCACACTGACAAAAAACAAGTGGGTAAAGACAAATATAGAGTCAGCCATAAGCAATGCCGAAGAAAAGTGTTTTGAGCACGCTTTTGATGTATATTTGATTTGCAGTAACACCATGTGTATATCTACTTGCTAGGTAGATTTTGTTCTTTGAGAACTTGTCTTGCTCTTATTCTACTGCCGCGGAGTAGATTATTCAAAATGCGGGAGACTTCTCTCTGTTCTGAAAAGAACTGTCCTGCTTATTAACTACTACCTGGGCGGGAGGTAGGAAAGTCGGCCGGGACTACTACTTTCGCTTTGTGGATCGAGGGGACTTCTTGTTATGAACTACACTGCCACAGAGCGAGTTCTTAATTAGTCTCAACGTTTCGACTAGCTTGCTCTAGTCATCGTCGAGATGCTTTTATTACATCTTTCTGATTATGAAACAAGGGACCAACAATAGTGACTGGCACTGTGACTCGAAGGCCTGAAGATACCTGCGTAGAGAAGATGAAACATTAATCTCATTTGACGATTGGGGCGGGGGGGGGGGGGGGGACGACCCATGCAATCAGGCAGGGACTGAAAACCCAATACACATGCCAGGTTTCCAGTCTGAGGTGGGAGTATATTTGATTGTTGGAGTAAATTAATTTCTACTCACCCAACTGACATGCATCTCCACTCCAGCAGGAGGGGCATTCACAGATGTAATATGAGCAGTAGTTAACACACTGTCCTCCATTCTGGCATGGGTTACTCACACACAGGTCAACAGCTGTTATTATGAAACAGAGGGAGTTAGTCAAGTAAATGTAATGAATGGAAATGAATGGACAAACTCAATAACTTTACAATTTTAACAAAATGTTTTAATCTTGCGTGGTTTTCCTTTTACTTTGCGAACTAACACGGTCCGCCATTTTGTGGAGTCAAAAATTTGGCATGCCATGTTAGTTCACGATGTGAAAGGAAAACCACGCAATTTCGAGGCATATTTGTGTGGATCATTGTTTTCTACTTTTAAAACATCATTCTAACCATATGCATTTTATAAAAAACAGTTACAAACGCTTTTCATGGACCAACTCGCCCGATCCAAGGCAACGTGTCCCTTTAAGGTTCTAGTATTGATCAACCCGATGTCATCACCACAGTCAACCTTGCATTTGCTATTTTGGGTTTCAGTTTTCTCGTCTGTTATACTGTGTATACTACTTAGACGACGGTTGCGCTCGCACATGCTCACAATTTTTTTACATGCAATTTGACTACTAACATGGCAGGCGATATGGCAGGCAGACAGTAAGCCCCATTTAAAGTCAGTGTGGAGTGGAGGGGGGGTGTCCATACTATAACAGTCACCATAATTACATTAACACTGTAACATGTAGCAATACCATTCTGATCAGCTCTAGTCGTGGTGTGTCGTGGCCGAGCGGATAAGAACACCGGACTCAAGCTCTTGTGTTTCTGATCAGCAGAGTCTGGGTTCGAGTCCCGGTGGTGACACTCGCGTCATTATTGCTTTGCCTTCGGATGTGTTGTGTAATGTAAGTGAAAGAACCCATTACACTTATCGTTAAAATGAGGGGTTTGCCCCGGTGTTCCTGGTTTGATTGGCTGCATATTGCGCCACAGCACCTTACATGGTGCTATGTATTAGGAATAGGTCTCACACTTTCAAATATATCTCCGCAAACTTTGCAGGAGAAACTAATGAATGATTTGAGACGCCCATCGGGTGTGATAAAGTGCTAGATAAATACTACATATTAATATTATTTGTTTGGTTAGTCCATGATGTATACAATAGATCGATCCATTAAGCCCCGCCTCCTTACGAGTTGACCAATCACAGCCGCGAAACCCGATCACCATTAGTGCAAAGATCACCAAACGGCTCAAATGGTGATCAGATTTCGCGGTTGTGATTGGTCAATGAGAAATGGGCGTGGCTTAATGGATCGGTGTATTGGCCATGATTGATATCGGAGTATAGTCGACTTACGGATATCACAGTTCTGTCCTGTCCAGCATGGTGGACATGAACAGGTATAATCAGGGCAGTTACTTGTGCAGATTCCACCATTCCGACACGGATTGTTCAACCGTTGACAAACATCAATGCCTAAAATACAGCAAGAAAACACAAAATCAAAGTCATCACACGTCAATTATTATATTGTCATAGTTTGAAGTTACGTCAGGGACTCTAAAAGACTATAACAACTTTACAAATGAAATGAAACATGCAACAAAAAAGCAACTATTACCGATGTGTGTTAAAGGGTCTGTATACATTTGGTAATGACTCTGAAAATTAATGGCAATAAAAACGTACATGGTACAAGTAGTACAGCAGCTTTGGATAGTATAATGCATTTTGAGAAACTTTTCACTTCGAAGTACTACGGTTATGGAAAAATATAACTCTTTTTATCCCATAAAAATTTGAATCTAAGGAGCGTTACAGCCGTAACGCTTCTCAGATTGTGTATTCCAATAGGGAATATTCTTACTGCGTGGAAATATTTGCTACGGGTTTTTCGGTGATATCTCAAAAACGCGACCACCTTTTGAAGTGAAATTTTCACAGGTTCGTTTTATTGTATGTACCTACATTTATATAGGATTAACACAATCAGTAGGCTCCAATTACCAAACATATACAGCACCTTTAAGCACTGTATACTCAGTACTTAACACACATTGGCGTGACATTGTGGCGTGTCGTGGCCGAGCGGTCTAGGTCACCGGACCTAAGCTCTGGTGTTTTCAGCAGCAGAGTGTGGGTTCGATACCCGGTCATGACACTTGTGCCCTTGAGCAAGGCACTTAACCATAATTGCTTCGAAAAAGTTGGGAAGGTAGTGCATTCTGCTCTACCAGACAGGCTCCTTGTGGATGATACCCATGCCTACATCCTTAAGGACTGTGAAGGGGGTAACCCTGTTTCAGCCCCAGGAGTAGGAGGCAACGTGCCCCTGGTGTCAATTGATTTGGGTTGATAGCCCAAATCAGTTATGTGTAGCCCTCACCTTGAGTGGCCGTCCGTGGCCTTGTGAGTTAGGCGATATCTCATAAAAAAAAATAATAATAAAAATTGGTAAAAAAAAAATATATATATATTTTGTATCCCTGATAACATCTATCGCTCTGTCATTGTAATCCAATCAGGCCAGTCTTTTAAATCCAGGGTTCATAATGTGCTTATAAACATGCCCCCTGCTCACAATTTATTAACTCTAGCTGTAGTGCACTACTACTAGCTTCTTGTTCGCTTGAGTAGGGCCGAAAAGAAAATCCATTAAAAAAAGCTGTTATCGTTTGCTGTCGTCTAAAATAGTCTCTGAAAAATAAATAGATTCAGTCTTTATGTTTCTTTTCTGATTTTCATAGATTTTAAAAGAATGAGTTTTGAACATGATAAGCATATGAATGTTGTTACTTACGTTCTTGGCATGATTGTCCAATATGGCAGCTGTCACACACACATATAATACTAGTACAGTCATTCTGTTGGAAGCACGTCGCTCCGTTAAGACAGTAGTTCTGTGTTCGGCAAAGATCAACCTCTGCAAAAGGAGACAAGAAACACTTATATGTCACCAAACCTCCACATCTTCATATAACTCGGTTGTTCATTCGTATGATTTTTCAGTCAGGCAGCACAGAGTATAAAAAGGATAAGCTGTGAAGCCAGTCTGTAGCAGCTCTGTCAAAATTGCTTATTCTAAATGGCCCCTCACACATCCTATTCTTACTGTCTTACAAAAAGGCCTTACATAGTACATTTACCACTAATTAGCCACTGCATGATCAGTCAACTCCTGTTCTCCGGTCGCTCCACTGGCTGCCTATGAAACAGCGGATAATCTTCAAAATCCTCCTAATGACCTACAAAGCTCAACACCTACTTGCTCCTCAATACATATCCAAGCTTATCACTCCCTACAACCCAACTCGTAATTTACGCTCAACATCTCAAGGTCTCCTGGCAGTCACTCATCGTCCCTCAACGAAATTCTATGGTGAGAGGGCCTTCGCCTCTGCAGCTCCTCGCCTCTGGAATGACCTGCCTCCACATGTTTGATCTGCCACTTCACTGGTTGAATTCAAATGTCATCTTAAAACCCATCTGTTTCTGACTTAATCCAATCTGTTACAAGTTCGTTGTTGGCTGGTGGACTTTTTTGCTAACCTCCGCTTCCCCCTTTGTTAATAGTGGCCAGATGCTGAGGATCGTTGGCTGAGGGTGTATGTGCTGGTAACCTCTCCCCTCACATTTTGACATTTCTCAATTTTTAATGTTGCTTTCTGTTGTTGTAGCTAATTGTCTTTTAGTTTTTACTGACTTGTCTCTTGTGACTTGTTTTTTGGCTTACTTTTTACTGTTTACTAAAATACTTTTTGGCTAGCGCTTCTGTGAAGCGCCTTGAGGCCCTCAAGGCGCTCTATAAATATTGTATTATTATTATTATTATTATTATTATTATTATAGGTATAGGGATTATTGAATAAAGTCCCAATCTACACTCTGTATACAACGTACCATCTTCACAATTGACACCAGTTCTACATGATGGACAGGAACATGTGTATTCAGTACAACTCTCCTGTAGACACACACCGTTGAATCGACATGGGTTATTGCTACATGGGTCCACCACTGGAGGGAAAAAACAACACAGGAATTCCATGATTTATTCACCACACATTCTATGTCTAACTAGTGGCGTGTCGTGGCCGAGCGGTTAAGAGCACTGAACTCAAGCTCTGGTGTTTCTGTTCAGCAGAGTGTGGGTTCGAGTCCCGGTCGTGACACTTGTGTCCCTGAGCAAGACACTTAACTATAATTGCTTCTCTCCACCCAGGGGTAAAATGGGTACCTGTGAGGGCAGAGATGGTTCTTGTGATTGATTTAGCTTAGTAGCGCATATATTGCAGCACAGGCTGTATACTCCCCAGGGAGCTGAGATGGTTTAAGGAATGAAATAAATGGCCCAGTGACCAGGGGTAATAGTATGTTAGGCGCCTTGAGCATCCCTTGGGGTGGATATGTGCGCATTATAAATGTTGTTATTATTATTATTATATATTATAACTATGGAGCATCAAGTGCAGTTTACAACACACCTCAGTCAGAAATATGGAGAAAACAAAACTCCCAAACTGTTTTAATTCAACAATTAATTCATAAGCAATTCAACACTTGAAAGAACGCTTTTAAATTCCCAAGATTCAATTTTTAAGCTGTTATTCACTGTTCACATCATGAGAGGGCGCTGTAATCAGTCAAAACTTTGAGTATGTTGCTCGATTTGTGAAGTATTTCCCGCAAATTTGACACGCACGATGTCTTGATGCACTTGTGTACTTCACGGTGGCACAAATGACATGCACTGGTCTATTTTACTGAACCCCCTTGTGACCGTGTTCAGCCGACCAGAATACAGAACCAGCAAGAGGTTTTTGCTATATCAATAAACCAATAAGCCTGATGGTAGGATGAAACTCACATGTTAGGCAGTTAGTTCCAGAGTAGCATCCACTGCAGGTGCAGAGATATTCAGAGCAAGATCCAGCTTTACGTAGACAGTATCCACCATTCTGGCAGGGTCTACTATCACATACATGGACATCTGTAATGTAAATAGAACACAGACTTATGCGTTAGTTTACTGTAACGAAAGTGACAGCTATCCCACCAAATAAAACTGCTGACAATAAAACAAGAGACATGATTGGCTACAAGTATCGATATTGTGTGCAACACCACACACCTAGTATGTATAAATCAATAAAGTTATACAGCAGCACTGCTTGACCTGGATTGTACCTTCCTCAGGTCAAGCCTATGTACTTGTGTGACTGACCTACAAAACAAACAAGGTCAGGCCCGCTCGTCAAATGTGAGCAAGCAACAACCGCACGGCATAGCCAACCACTATGTTCATTACTGGCATTTTATCACTAATAAACGAACAATAAAAGGGAATATACTTTTATGTGTGGTTTATTCATTTGAATCATAAACAACCAACAGGCTGACACTATTCAAATTTACATAGTTTACATATATTTGAATTTACAATTTAAAAATCTACACAACAGGCTAAAGAAAACATCAATATGCATAAAAATGTAGAGTAAACATTAAAAAGAAGACAACACCTTCAGTTTTGCAGCAGCTGACACGTGCAATAATAGATTTAAAAACAAACAAAAAAATGAAAAAATAAAAAATAAAATATGCAATCTGTGCAGTGATAATCCACTTGCTTTCAGAAAAGATTAAAAAAACATGAAATAAAAAAAGTTGTCAATGCATTCAAAAACCAAGTTTTCTGATACCTGTGGTTCATGTATGACAAGTCAATGAGGAATAACCCTAGAGGTAACTAGAGAGCTTCCCAATTCAAGACTCACAACGATGGTGGAAATACTCCTTGTGTCTTGAGGTAATACTTACATTGATCACATGTATCTCCAGTAAAGCAGCCCACACAGACGCAAGTATAATCCAGGCAGGCTGATGCAGACTGGATGCAAGTACCTCCATTACTACACGGGAAGCTAGAGCATGGATTGATACCTGCATTTAGACAATCACAAAACAACATTATTGACAATGTATTTTGAACCTCTCAAAATGTGTGAAATTCTTAATAATTATTGATGACATCCCTCTTCATTGATGTCAATGCAATTTGTAAGCAGGAAACTGCTTGAACGTTATACTATTTGGTTTTACCCGTACACCGATGTGTGTTAAGCACTGTATACTCAGTACTTTCCATGAGTCTTGTGAAAAAAAATATCACAGGCATATCGGGAGGGATTCGAACCCACGACCTTTGCCATTCTAGAGCAGATGTCTTACCAATAGACCACCGAGATTGCCTGGTAGCTAAAGGCAGTGCATCTTATCCTCACCTAGTGTGAGTCTGAACTTTAAAGGGAGAAGAGAACAGAGGAGGTAGTTTGAATCCTATATTTTAGCGGCGGGTACCGCAACAAAACATTGCTTAAAGGCACTGTACACGTTTGGTAATTACTCAAAATATATATTAGCATAAAAACTTACTTGGTAACGAGCAACGGAGAGCTGTTGATAGTATAAAACATTGTGAGAAACCACTCCCTCTGAAGTAACGTAGTTTTTGAGAAAAAGGTAATTTCTCACTAAAATAATAAAAGACTTCATGCATGAAGCCTTTTATTGGCATCTGAAAGCACACAAATTTGTGCAACAAGGGTGTTTTTTCTTTCATTATTTTCTTGCAACTTCGATGACCAATTCAGCCCAAATTTTCACAGGTTTGTTACTTTATGCATATGTTGGGATACACCAAGTGAGAATACTGGTCTTTGACATTTACCAAACGTGTCCAGTGCCTTTAAACATTTTTGAAAATTAGTAAAGAGTAAAACCTAGAGAGAGATTGATTTCACTTACTTTGTTGACACTGTAGTCCTGAGAAGCATTCCGTACACAGACAGGTAAACTCAGTACAAGAACCAGCAACCCACTGGCATACACCACCATTCTGACAGGGATCGTTAGCACATGGATCAATCACTGTGGATAACAGAGTCAATAGATTGAATTAATAACAAGAAAAATACTGTACATCGTGTAGCTGATTATGGTGATTAGCAATGAAGTATTAACCTCCAGTAAGCTAGAATCCATGCTTCTGATTGGTCAATGGCTGTAGGAGGTATTTTTATAGCCCACTTCTAAATGCTGTGTTACTGACTGCAGTACAAACATGAACCCGCTTAATACTGCAATGCAAGTAATGGTTGAGATCAAAAGTTGACTGTCAATATTTATCGGTACAGCAGTCCCAAGAGACTTACATTAAGGGCAGGGTGTACTTTTGGTAATTACTCCACAAGTTAATGACCATAAAAACTTACGTGGTAAAGAGCACTGGAGAGCTGTTGAAACTATAAAACATTGTTAGAAACAACCCCTTTGAAGTAAAATAGTTCTATAAAAAGAGGTAGATTTTCACCCCAAAATTTGAATCTGAGAAAGGCTTTTTAGGCATGAAGCCTTTCTCAGGCATCTGAAAGCACACAATTCAATGCAGCCAGGGTGTTTTTTCTGTTGTTGTTTTCTTGCAATTTCAGTGACCAATTGAGCCAAAATTTTCACAGGTTTGTTGTTTTATGCATATGTTTGGATACACAAAGTGAAGATACTGGTCTTTGACACTTACAAAAAGTATACTCTGCCTGCAAGCTCAAATAAAAAATAAAACAATATTTTGAAAGTCAGTCAGCCTTGTAGCATATGGACGCTGAAGCGCTGCATTTTTCTGTAGTCCAATCACAATTTTGGAATAACTAAAGACTCAGCCTCGCTACCATGGGCAGCGCGCTGTATCGATACCGCGTGTAAAAATGCAAGTATTTTGACGCGTGAATCTAATGAATCTTGTTTTTACATGGTCACCCGATCAAAGAAGAATGAGAGGGTACCAGTTGCTCTGTGACTTGATGCCGGCGGTTTGCGGGCTACCAAAATAAAGCACGCGTAGAATGGATCGACTACAGGCCTAATTTAAAATGTGCTAGATTCTAGCACATTTTCATGAACCAATTCCAGGGGGATATGAGGGAGCAAGGCATGCTGGGAAAAAATGGCGCGGCGAGATCGATCCTTCCTGGGAACAAGGTTGCTAAAGACTAATTACAAGCAATCAGAAAGCAGCTGCAAATTTTTTTTCCTCATGAAACAAACCGCATTATAACCTGAAACTTTTACTGCTTGTTTTAGTGCTTTGTTTATGGCAGGTATTGCCAACTAACTCTTCACTAGATTCGTGAAAAGAAAGGTTTGAAGAAAGTAAAGTTGAAATGAAACTTACATGTTTGGCAGTTGAAGCCCTGGTGGCAAGCAGGACATGTACAAGTGTGTAGATGGCAGCTACCTGTTCGTCTGTTACACAACCCTCCATTGAGGCAGGGACTAGACAAGCATGGGTCAATCACTGCATCGAGAGAAGAGAGATAAACATGTCAAATATGAACGAATCTTGAGGTCAGAGAGAAAATGAACAACTTTAACACTTCTGAATAATGAACAAATTACTTGAGCAAGATTTGAACCTGTGACCGCTGGGTTTACGTGCCGATGCTCTACCAACTAAGCTACGACCCTGTTTGGTGGTCTCCCTATTTTTGTTACATTTTTGTTACTACTCAATGCGTCTGCTTATCAGAAGAAAAAAATGATGTAAAGTGGTGAACAATTAAAACAAAACTCCCAAACCTTGGTCAACGAAGTTTAAAACTTATTCATGTCAGTGAAAACTTGAGAGCTTGACACCAAACAAGTATAGACCCATTGCACAACGCGCAGTGCACTTGCATGCGCCTAACCTGTGCGCCATTTTGGGAGTCGAAATGTACACACAGGATTTGACTCCCAAAATGATGGAAATGGTAAAAGCGCATTTTTCAGAGGTGCGTTCCGCAAGGGCCCAATACCTTTATTATGTCACACATATGTGAATTCTAGTAAATTACTTACACTGTTCGCATTGTTCTCCTTGATAGCAACCACTACACACACAAGCAAATTCAGTACAGGAGTTTTGACTGCGTAGACACTGACCACCGTTCAGACATCGGTTAGGCTGACAGGCGTTAATCTCTGTTATAACAAAAACAAAAAACTAATGTAAGATTGGACCAGTATTGCCATCATGAGTGATGCCACATTAGGATATCACATTACTGGAAGTAGAACTGAAGACAACTAATATTACCACGGCTAGAAAGTTATAACTACGATCTGAACATGTACACGCTGTAGGTACTCAACAAGTTGATTTATGTAATGATGATGATAATGATGAACATTTATACATCGTCAGTCTGTGCCACAGATGGGCGCTCATGTCGCTGCTATTCACATTGTTCTAACAATAGGTATGCTGGGTTGTAATATGAGACCCAGTTTATATAGCACCTTGTAAGGGGTTTGCAAGGTTAAGCAGCGCAATCTGCAGCCAAGCATCCAAGAACACGCCGGACAAACATCTTTATTTCCCATCTGAAGGATGAGGCAGTATGGTTAACTTGTCTTGTTTAACCAGGACTCGAACCCACAATTTGCTGATCAGAAACACCAGAGCTTGAGTACAGTGTAGGACACCTCAATTGCTCAGCCACAACACCAGCGTTCTCCCTTTACAGTGGTTCGCTGGCCAAATGCCAGTTAAAACACCTGAAGACCAGTCAGAATTCTCTCCAAGTTGTCCGGCTGGCTAGTTCATTGTTGAGAAAGCATCTCTATTTCATTTGACCAGTGAAAAAGTCGACGAACTAGCGAAATGAAAAGCTAGCTGGTCCTTCTAGCCAGTCACTAAAAAAGGTTACAAGGGCAAATCCTGAACACGCCATATTGACGCCATGTTGATCTTTGCCTTTTCAGTGTCATTGATAATTGATAGAGATTATTAAGTTTTACCTTGGCCACATAGACTCCCCTGCCAGCATCCTTGGCATTGACATGTATAGACTGTGCAGATGTTGGCATCAGGTATACAGATCGCACTGTTCTGACAGGGACGATTGCTACATGGATTCAAGACTAAAAATAAGAAGAATCAGACATTCAGTTAGAATCAACAGAGAGTGGTTAACACACAAACATTATCAACATCAATTCAGTGGGTGCGTTCGATTAGCTTCCCCGGGTGGACCCAGGTCTGACCCCAGTGCGTTCGATTGGCTCTGATGTCGTGTCTCACCCGGGTCAGACCCAAGTGCCCTGCTTGTGGAGTGGGTTACTTGGGGCTGACCCTGGCTGATGACGTCACGGCAACAAACTTTCTCAATGGCCACCATTTTGTTTGTAATTCAGCGGGATATTTTCAGGAAGTTTGAGACACATTTTCAAAATTTTCAAGTATTTTTTATTTCGAAGCCAGGTACTTTTGTATCACTGTGGGCTTGTAAAATTATTTAACGTTGCAGTTTTACCTTGAGAATAATGATTTTAAGATCTTTTCGTGAATCCACGAAAAGTTTTGGACGTAATGCACACAAAGAAACTAGTTCCGGTCGGCTGTCCCAAGATGCATTGATATGAATGCTAGGGGAAGTTGGTGTTCGATTAGCTCATCTCAGGGGCTCAACCGGATGAGCATACCGGGGTCGACCCGGGGAAGCTAACCGAACGCACCCAATATGGAAGCATGGTGGCAGCAGATATACATAAATTTCCGTTTTTTATGTAATTCTGAGCATGCCCACATTTCTGAGAACAATGGATTTACCTGGTAAGTCTGCTGCCACCAAGAGTTCCAATTATTTAATATTAAAATTTCCTCTAGGTCTACAAACGAAAAAACAGCAAGTATGCTTTTCCATCTTGTGGGAAGTACAAACACACTCAGAAAATTCTGAAAACCTCTTTTAAACAACATGGTGACTCCATGTAGACACCAACCTTGTCTGCCGAGTCACAACCTTGCCTCGTTTGGACCCTTGCCTCGTTTGGACCAAACAGGCGGGGAAAAACTATTTTGAGAACGATCCTGTGAAGCGCCCAATATTTACCAATAGTGGACGGGTACCTGTCCAATATTAAATTTTGAAGTGTCATGGCAGTAACTACATGACTAAATAATGGATGACACGTGATGGGTGTTCATACAACCAATCAAATGACACGGATCTGTGAGTTTATTATAATGAAGGTTATTATTTAGGACTGTCAGACTTACTTGTTTCACAATTGTTTCCTTCAATACAGTTTGGGCACAGGCAGGTATATGTAGAACAATCATTGGATTCAACGCATTGGCCTCCATTAATACACGGGTTACCAGCGCATGCATTCAATCCTAACAGAATAGATACAAGTCAAATAGCAGGTTACAATCAATACCAGTGAAAAACAGACTAAGCTGTTGTAAATTGCTCACCAACCAAGATGACATGTGGTATAAACACACAAAAAATTTTGTAACGGCATCACATTTTGACATTAGCAGAGTCTTTCTCAATGGCTAAGCAACAGTCACTTAGTTTGGAGAAAGACTCTGCTAAGGTCCAAATGCAAAGCCATCAAATTTTGTTTTGAAACAATACAACTCTTACATGTATTCACCAGTTACACATTAATCTTATCAAACAGCACAGTCTAATAAAAAATAGTTAATGGCCTGACGTTTCGACCCTAGCAGAGTCTTTCTCGAAGGCTAAATGACATCACAACACAGATGAACAGGTATACAAGTGTAATAGTGTATTTTCTCTAACAATAAATGACAGGCCATTTCGTAGAACAAATCAAACTGAATATATTTGGTAAGACACGTTACAAAGACCAACTTACTTATTTCACAGTTAACTCCTACGTAGCATATAGGGCAGGAACACGATGCAAATGTGCAGAACTCATCACAAACACCACCATTCTGACAAGTCAGTGAGTTACAAGCCTCAACAGCTACAAGAAAAAACCAATCAAAATATCATGTCAAAAAGAAACTATTTTAAGAAACGATTGCTGATTGCAAACTGCTCATTGACCCAACTGACTTGTGGTATATATACAACAATTGCTAATGGCCCGAGGTTTCGACTCTAGCAGAGGGGTGTCGTGGCTGAGCGGTTAAGAACACCGAACTCAAGCTCTGGTGTTTCTGTTCAGCAGAGTGTGGGTTCGAGTCCCGGTCGTGACACTTGTGTCCCTGAGCAAGACACTTAACTATAATTGCTTCTCATCACCCAGGAGGTAAATGGGTACCTGTGAGGGCAGAGATGGTTCTTGTGATTGATTTAGCTTAGTAGTGCATATTTGTTGCACAGGCTGTATACTCCCCAGGGAGCTGAGATGGTTTAAGGAATGAAATAAACGGCCCAGTGACCAAGGGTAATAATGTGTGAAGCACTTTGAGACGCCCTTCGGGTGTGTAAAGCGCTATATAAAAACCGAATATTATTATTATTATTATTTCTCAAAGGCTATAGAAAAAGATTTAGCAAGGATTCATAACATAAGACCATTAATAATAACTTCTGCACCATTATTTGAATATCACTCTCCTGGAAACTACTTGTTTGAACTGGTGAATTTTCTTTCCCTTGAGCAGTTTCTGTTACAGTGGTGTTGCATTTATTGATCTAGATATGCAAACAAACTGGTTGTAGTTTACTCGTCAGACTGTCCTACCCCAAACATGAAGTACCACTAGCACTGTACAATAACAAAATGCTGTAAAATGAAATAGAACAAGCCATTAAAAATACTTGTCCCAGCAAATACAATTGTCTCTATCGCCACAAACCAAAGAGGGTTTTAGTTACTTACGTGTAGAGCAGTCTGGACCCGACCAGCATGAGCTACATTGACAGGTGAAGCCAGGGCAGCCATTCAAACACACACCACCGTTCATGCAAGGATTGCTAGCACAGTAGTTGATACCTGTAATGACATAGTTACAATCGAGGGTTACTTGTTTATAGTTCAGATGCAGGCTCCACTATTTGCGAGTCACATTACAGTATGCCCTGATAAGTAGGATTTGAAACTTTGCATGGCGGGAGTACAATCAAGTGAGGTTCGCGGTGATACCGTATGCATAAATCTCAACAGAGTAGTGGTGGTTCTGCGAAGAACCGGTGGTTTGACAACTCAACGTTTGACCAGTATGCTCCTGAAGACGATCAGAGTATAATGATTGAAGCGTCAAGTTGTCATCACGATTCTTCTCAGAACCACCACTACTCAAAAGAGATTTATGCACACACATGGTGTCACCGCAAACCTCACTTTACAGAACGCCCTGTGCAGTATAACCCAGAGAGGCCATGATACATCCAAACATTACCTGAATAAATATGCATGCAGCATTACAAATCAAAGCATTGTACATCGTTATACTTACAAGTAAAACATTTTGAGCTAATCTTATGTTTCACTCAATTGTTAATAGAAGTTGAAAATAAGATCTCAAAACGGGCTTGAATGAATCACAAAAGCTGTTCAGATTGCAAAATCCATTTCATGAAAATCAGAGGCATTTTGACGAAATATGAGAGTGCCCGTATTGGTATACTAAAGTAGCTGGGGTGGATTTCACAAAGCACTGAGATTCATCTTAAGACGAGTTGTCAGTATTACCATAGTGATTTGCATTGTGACATCACACTTTGCTTAGCAACTACGATTGATTTGCAGTTCAGATCAATCTTGGCTCTTTGTGAAATTGGCCCCAGGTCTATTGTAATGCAATATATGTTGTTTTTCTGTGTGGTCATAGTGTTTCAATCTAAGAGATGTTAATTTTACATCGGTAATAAAGAATACATTTTAGTTTTACCCTTACACCGATATGTATTAAGCAATGTATACTCAGTACTTGCCTAAGGTCTGTGAAAAAAAAAATCCACAGGCAAATCACTTGGGTAGGATTCGAACCCACAACCTTTGCATTGCTAGAGCAGATTTCTAACCCCTAGACTACCAAGCTAGCCCGGTGGCTAGAGGCAGTTCGAATCCTATGTTTCAATCCACTGAACTGGCAGAGATTCCACAAACAGGACAACCAATGTTTGCGATAGTTCAACTTACGCTGTTCACAGAAGACTCCAGCGTAACATGGTATGCATGTACATGTAATACCATTACAGTCAGTCCGCTGATTACAAGTCGCTCCATTCAGACAGAAGTTGGATGTCTGGCATAAATCAACACCTAATGGAAATCAACAATGCAAAACATTAACAATGACAAAATATCAAAAACTGCAAAACATGATCAATAACAAATGCAAAACATTAACGTAAACTAAGTTCCTGTGTGTTGTATGAAAGACTATCACTGCACGTAAAAGAACCCAGTACACTTATCGCTATTAAAAGAGAAAGGGGTTGGCCCTGGTGTGTCTGGCATCCAATGCGCTTATGCCTCATCTAGATGCTGAATATCACCATACAAATAGAACAGACTGTACTCCTACTTACTGTCCTGACAATTGGAGCCCTGAAAGCATGTAGGACAATCACAAGAGTATCTGGAACAATCTCCACTCAACGGTGTACAAGCCCCTCCAGCTAAGCATGGGTTGTTGAGACACGGATCGATATCTGTCAATTATAAAACATTCATATACTGCATTAGTCTAGTGCGTGGGACTCAAGTACTGGTGTTGTCAGGAGTGTGGCTTGACACTTGTGTCCTTTTAAATGGGAGTGTATACCTTTGGTAACTACTCCTAATTAATGACCGTAAAAACTTGGTAAGAAGCACCGCAGCTGTTGATAACAGGGAGGTTTCGCACGCGAACGGATACGCATACGCATACGTTTAGCTATCCGTAACCGTTAGCAGCCTTTCTGTTGTTTTGCAATCCCAGCGTTTTGGTGGCACTGTTCGCTGTTCCAGCACAGCACTTGGTGGCGCTGTTCAACATGGCATCCTCCATATGTTCATAGCTTTAGAGGAAAATGACGAAGAAACAGTGCATTTTTTCGTATTTCAAAGTCTTTAGAAATCAACAAAATGACACGTACATGTTCAGTGATTCATTTATTTTGATACTATTCATACATATTTGGAAACAAATACAGGAGAATTACTAGAAGTTCGAGTTTTCCTACGTGTTTTTTACTTACGTGTAGCAAGCGGGATATCAGTGTCGTCTGCACGTATAGCGGATAGCGAGTAGCGTATGACGTCATAATGATGACGTATCTGTCGCATTAACCGTATCCGTTCGTATGCGAAACCTCCCTATTATTTACCATTTTGAGAAACAATTCCCTTCTAAGGAATGTGGTTTTAGAGAAAGGGATTTAAAAAAGTTTCAATCTGAGAAACGTTTCATGCATGAAAAGTTTCTCAGATTGTGTATTCAAATTACGGATCATTCTTCCTGCGTGGACATAATCTCAAAAAATGCTACCACCTTTCAAAATGATATTTTCACAGGTTAGTTTAATTGTATATATCTATATTTATATAGGATTCAAACAATCGAACGGTTACAAAAACCAAAGGTACACTTTGCCTTGAAGCAAGACACTTGACTCCAAGTGCTTCATCCTTCAGATGGGACTTAAAGCCGTATGTCGCGTGTATTGCATAATGCTAGTAAAATAAACCAGCACACTTATCATAAGAGGAGTTTGCCTCTGTGTTTCTGCAGGAAACACCCTCCAGCTATCTTTCTGTCAATGCATTTATTTCACTCCAACAGAGAATCATCAAAACAAAAACAAAAGAGCAGTAACAGAGTAATTGGAAATGGGGGCATATAGACAGAAAAGCCGGAGCTGGTAGTAGGTATACTCAGAAAAAAAATGGACTAACATTCAGAAGTACAGTATCGGTAAGGTTCAATATTTAACTGGACAGAAATAGACTCTATGTGAACTGAAGTAGGATATCAGTTTCTCTGTATATCAGTTTCTCTGTATTATATATTTTTACATGATGTAATATATCAGAAATTGTAGATGTAAACTAGAGGATGAGGTTTGAGAAGGTAAATATAAAACTTACTGGTCTGGCAGAGGTCACCAGTGAAGCAGCCTGTACACTGGCATGTGTAGACCTCACAGGAATTGACATCAGGTACACAAAAACCACCATTAGTGCAAGGGTTTGGTTCACACTGGTCCTTCCCTACAACAAACAGGGAAAAACAAATCATATTAACAACTACACAAAATAACATTGATTGGCTTCGGTATTGAAAATTTTGAGGGCTTTAGTAAAGTTTCATTTGAACAATATCATTATTGTCCCAATTCACCTGATGTCATCACCCATGTTTGTTGGGTTGTTTGTTTGTTTGTTTGTTTGTTTAGATGATCTTCCAAACAAGGGAACTCAGCAAAGCTCCCACAATGGGATATAAACACCAAGCTGGCAACAGCCAACCTCTTTCATGCAAACATTGGTTTAACGTCTATGATTATGAATTGCACAAATCAAGAAATTGAGATTTAGTAGTGAAATCAGCGGTTAGGGTGGTAGGATTCAAACCCACAACCTTGTGATAGCAAGTCCTGCATTCTAACTTCTTGACCAAGATGACATCTTGGTTGCATCGTTTTAAGAGCCAGTTTCCCGTTGTGTTACTCTGCAGTGTGGTTTTAGGTGATATATGCAATGGTAATCAAACCTCGCCATATCTTTACATGCACTTTGACTCTCAAAATGGCAGAACATTCTAAGACTCGTCCGTTTCATTTTCCTAAAGACAAATTTGCCCCTGGTTTCTCGGCAGATGATGTGTGTATCTGGGTGTTGCACTGCTGTTGCTCCTATTGTAGAATGTGATTGTCTGTTCTGCCTTATCGCGCCCTTTTTCCCCCCGGGGGACGTGTTGTCAAATTTTGTAGTAGGACAGAGTTAATTGGATCATGCACAAACCAGTAGTGCTGCTGACTACCCCAGGAAAAATTAACTGCTCATCCACCAAGTTTAATGACCCAAGAAATTCAATGTAAACACACTCCCTCTGTGAAAAGGATGAAAACTTTCCGAGTTTTTATGTCCAAACTCGGAAATTCTTTGATGGAGCTTTCCCGTATTGAGCTAATCAAACGCAATAAGTGACAGACATAGATCACGAGGATTCTTCTCAGGGTGATCAAGTGCATATATTTCTAATCTAACGCTGTATTGAACATTCAATAGACTTACTGATTTGACAGCTGACTCCTGTGAAGCAGTCCAAACATTGACAGTCAAATGTAGTACATCCAGTGGAGACACACATACCACCGTTAGCGCAACGGTTGGTCTCACACGGGTTCAACACTGTAGAAAGGTAATATTGCAAACAAATTATTCAAGCTAAAACAATTAATTATTGAGATAATCTTTTGAGCATATGTTTTAATTTGAAAAGAGCAGTATGAAGTAAAAGCTGATTTGAGTTTGGATTTTGAATTATTATAGCTACTTGATCAAAGATCACAAAGACTTGTGCACAGCAACAAACTTGACTGAGATTGCCTCGGTGACAGGGACCTAGTGTTAAAAACTGCTATAACATGCTGGTGCCGTGAGAGTGCATGCCTTGGATTAGAGAGACATGATGATAGACTGATGATATAGTTTGCTCAAAACTCAAAATAATTTGTTGACAAAAACTGCAAAAAAAATACAATTAGAACATTCTTTACTGATTTACTTACAGACTTGACACCGGTTGCCAAAATAGCAGCCTGGACAGTCACATGTGTACTGGGAGCAAGAGCCGGCTACCAGGGAACATATTCCACCGTTCGCACATGGTGCAGTCAAACATGGATCCGTAGCTATGAAATAAAAAACAAAACAAGGGGCTAAGGTTAGCTCTAACGGTAAATCATGTGTGCTACAACTGTTTCTTATTACAAAATACAACAGTTACTCCACTTTTTCATTCAACTTTTTCATTCAACTTTGTGGTTGTTTAAAACTGTCTTATTTCTGTTATTAAATCCATGACATATATTGTTGTATTGGTTGTGTGATGCATCTCTCATTATAAAACTTCATTGAGTTCAAGTTGGTCAACCACTATTATGTTGATGCAGTCATTTAATATTAGGTACTAGATTAAGTCTTTGACAAGAAAAGAAAAAAAAACCAAAAAACCCCCAAACAAACAAACAACCCAACAAACAAATGTTTCCGCATTGGAAAATACTTCAAATCCCGACACTTGCATTAGACATGGTATATTGTTGTAGTTAAATAATGCACAAGTCAATTTTTAATGGCTAGTAAGAACCAGTGTAATGATAGGACTGACGATTGTATGCAGATTTGGGTTTATTTCTTGTTCAAGTAGAAATTAAACACATTAAATACCAAGCTAGTGAGCGTTGTTGACTTACGTATATCACAGAATGTGCCAGCATAGCAGCCTCTGCAGGAACATGTGTAGTCTACACAGTTACCAATCACATTGGAGTTAACACACTGAGCATTATTCTGACATGCTGACTGCTCACATGCATTGATAGCTATACAGAGAAAAATCACAAAACACCCCGGTCAATACATCAATAAATACACTATTTATATCAAACACATTCCTTAGCTGTGGCATATCATGTTCTTGTGCAGCGGATTCAAGTTCATCAGAGTGTGGGTTCCAATCCTGGTCATTCACAAAATGATGCAGCTCTATCATTGCTAAAAAATAATATTCTTGAAATAAGAAACAACTTTTATTTCAAGAAAACTTTTCTTGTGTCACTCCAATAAATGTTATCAAAAAATGTTCTAGGGAGTGACACATACATTTTTTATCTTGAAGTAAGATTTTCACGAATACTACTTTTAGCAGTGTAGCCAAACTTTGAGCAAGGCACTTAACCATAAATTGCTTCTCTTAGCCCAGGTGTATAAATGGGAACATAGGAGGGCTGATTTAGTATTCTATTAGATGAACCCTTATAATAGGTCTAACATAAACAGCTTAATAATAATAATAATAGTGGCTTCTTATATAGCGCTCATATCCGTCACTCAGTGACGCTCAAGGCGCTTCAACAGTCAGTATTTTCCTGCAAGGTGTGGAGCTACTTTTTGAATTTTGAGACCTATTTCTTTACATAGCACCTTGTAATGGTTTACAAGGTGCTGTGGCGCAATATGCAGCCAATCAAACCAGGAACACCGGGGCGAACCCCTTCTCTTTACGATAAGTGCACTGGGTTCTTTTACGTGCATTACACAGCACACGGGACCAACGGCTTAACGTCCCATCCGAAGGACGAAGCAATAATGGTTAAGTGTCTTGCTTAATAAGGACACAAGTGTCACGACCGGGACTCGAACCCACACTCTGCTGAACACTGGACACACCAGAGCTTGAGTCCGGTGCTCTTATCCGCTCGCTTAAAGTATGCCTGATCAACAGGGATAGTTTTGTACAGCACCTTGACCTAGCTACTAGGATATGATTGCTATAGAATCCAAATACTGTTGATAGAATAGTAATAACGATAACAATGATAATAACAAAACACTTAATATAGCACCCAATGCCCGAAGGCCTCTGAGTGCTTTACATAAAAAGAAACACAAATACAAAACAATTCCTCGTTTCACACACACAAATACGATAAGAAATCTAAAATAAAGGAAACTTTCACAAAGAGACAAGAATCACAAAGTTTAAACAAGACCAACAGATTTGTGTAATAAAACAAACAAATTTTCACAGCTAAGAAAGTTTTTGACTATATAACTAAAATCTACATGCTTGGGCAATGTGTATGACTTACTTTCTTGACATACATCTCCTCTGTAGCACGTTGGGCAGCTGCATTCAAACTGAGTACATGATGTACCTCCTAGTCTAGAACAGACACCTCCATTCAGGCAGGGTTGTATAGCACAAGGATCTTGTACTGAATGACCAGAAATGAACAACAATTAGCAAAAGGTTAAAATATTACCCACATAGTGTTTTGCATTCGAAAATTTGAATTTGCACAATTCTGGAAATGTCTAGAAAAATAAACCACAAAGAATGCTTGATCTTTAACACAGCATGAGAATCAAAATGCAAGCGGGGGAATTAATTATTAATGTCGAAATTTCAAAAGCAGTGTTCTCCTACATGAAAAACAAGCACCAACACACTTTCTGTAGCACCCGCCATGTTTGAGAAGTTGTTGCCAAGCTTTAAAATCCGCCTGCCAGATTTGTCTCCCACTTTTTTTCATGCTCATGCATTTCCGAGTTCAAATGCAATCTTTAAAACCTTTGCTTAAAGAAGTCAGGAGGAAGTTGCCATCAGGAATCACCTCATAGTGCATCACTATGATCACAGAGCATGTACAATCAAATTTTGGCCCCGGACCCCACACCATAAAGGCTCTGCGCTCGCATCGGCAGAAACCTTTAATTTTCAAAGTAGGAAGACACTGCAAAGTGATACATGGGTGATGGAAATTTAATTATTTATTTGTCTTTGAAAATGCAGATCTTTTTTAAAAATGAAAAATGCAGCGGAAGTTAATCAGGGGATTAATGGCATGAATGGGACCTGTCTCTTTGATTGTTGGATAGGCCAATTCAGACAATAGGGAGGTTTCGCATACGAACGGATACGGTTAGTGCGACGGATACGTCATCATTATGACGTCATACGCTACTCGCTATCCGCTATACGTGCAGACGACACTGATATCCCGCTTGCTACACGTAAGTAAAAAACACGTAGGAAAACTCGAACTTCTAGTAATTCTCCTGTATTTGTTTCCAAATATGTATGAATAGTATCAAAATAAATGAATCACTGAACATGTACGTGTCATTTTGTTGATTTCTAAAGACTTTGAAATACAAAAAAATGCACTGTTTCTTTGTCATTTTCCTCTAAAGCTATGAACATAAGCTCGTCTATGGAGGATGCCATGTTGAACAGCGCCACCAAGTGCTGTGCTGGAACAGTGAACAGTGCCACCAAAACGCTGGGATTGCAAAACAACAGAAAGGCTGCTAACGGTTACGGATAGCTAAACGTATGCGTATGCGTATCCGTTCGCGTGCGAAACCTCCCTAATATTATATACTTACGGATTTCACAGAATGATCCAACATAACATCCAGGGCAAGTACATGTGAAGGTTGTACAGGAACCAGGGTCTGGTACACACATACCTCCATTACGACATGGATTGGGTGCACACTGATCAACACCTACAACCAAGACAAATAACACAAATTCACAAACCTACATTCAAACTTGAGAAACTATTCTGCATAAAAAAGCAATCAAAAATTTGTTTGGTTACATATCAGCTTTATACATGACATATGAAGATTATTTGTTTCTTACAACTGAAATAATTATTAGCACAATTTCAGTTTTCATTATTATTTCTTGGGTAATTTGAAACCAAGGATGCCTCATAAGCAAACTTAATCACTCTAGCTCGCAAGCCTGAGAAAGCCTGTAGCCAAGGAAGGGTTCTTTTTCGTGCGCTACCAATCCTAGTACAGGGAGCCTACAGCTACGCCCCATCCGAAGGACAACAAAATTGTGGTAAAGAATCTTCCTCATAGACGCAACCATCGTGCGCAGCCAGGCCGGGATTCGAGCCCAGAACTTGAATTCGATGTACAAGACCACTTGCTCACAATGCTCCACAGAACATTTCGCGACACAAATGATAACCCCAACGATCTAATTTATTTCTTGGAAATCTAGGGAGTGTTTTCATGTTGTGTACTTACGTGTTTCACATTGTTGACCGATATAACACGATGGGCATTGACAGATGAAATCTTCACATACTGATCCTACTGGTTGACATGTACCTTGATTCTGACATGGACTGGGAAAACATTGATCCTTCCCTACATCAGAAAACAATCATACATAATTAAGATACAAAGAATCACTGGCATACATGATGCAGCAATAGACCTTTCTGTTGCAACATCACAGCCCAAGTTTCTGCCATCCAAGGTTGGAAAACTATGGAAAACCATAAATGCAATGCAAAAACAAATAGCCACAGTTTGTAACAACATTACACAAATATTCAAAAATAGTGTTGACTTTGCTGGAAACAAAGCAACCAATCATGGGATATTTCTTTTTGTAATTGAAAGTTTGCAGAAATGTTGAATTTGGACACAACATCTTTTAACGTGATTGAATTGTTTGCTCACAGCGTGTGCGCGCGCGCGCGCGGGGTTTGTTTATCAACTATAGAAAGGTCTATAGGCCATATGCACAAGCGTCATCTTAAAAATATACCACAATGCATCCTGGGAAACCAAAGTCAGTTACAAAATAAATCAAGCTGCCAAGATGGACGCCATGCTGTAGTTTACATGTAACTACACCAAGTTTTATAGTTGTGTACCACTTTGCACCAAAATCAGCGTGCCGTGATGGTTGTCAGTGTTGCTTGGACTCGGAAGTCACCAATAATTAGAGACTCGGAAGTCACCAATAATTAGAGAAAGGTAGGATATTTATCATTCTTTTGAATACAGAATAAACAAACATGACATGCTTTGTGTGCAGAAACATTACTAGCTGCACAGGTTTATGTCAGTAACACCATAAAATAAATGAAATATCTGTATGTAGCTCATATGAGTGAAGGCGTTTAGCAATAATCACTTGCAACATGATTTGAACAATGACTTACTGGTTTGACAATTATCTCCTGTGTAGCATGGTTGACACTGACACGTAAACTGATCACAGGTCCCAACTACTGCATTACAGAATCCATTATTCTGACAAGGATTGGGACTGCACTGATCAACAACTGATAAGAAAAGAAAACAAAACACCATTGACACTTTTATTCATTGTTAAAAGTATTCAATGATAGCCAAGTGTCTGAATTACTTGTTATGAAAAGTATTGTCCGTCACATTTTCTTGACAAACCATACTAAAGCTTTGTTTGTGAAGCAGAATTACTGTTTTAAAGGTATTATACAGGATTGGCAGAGCTGACAAAATAATCACAGACAGTGTTCATGTTTAAAGGTATTATACAGGATTGGCAGAGCTGACAAAATAATCACAGACAGTGTTCATGTTTAAAGGTATTATACAGGATTGGCAGAGCTGACCAAATAATCACAGACAGTGTTCATGTTTAAAGGTATTATACAGGATTGGCAGAGCTGACAAAATAATCACAGACAGTGTTCATGTTTAAAGGTATTATACAGGATTGGCAGAGCTGACCAAATAATCACAGACAGTGTTCATGTTTAAAGGTATTATACAGGATTGGCAGAGCTGACAAAATAATCACAGACAGTATTCATGTTTTAAAAGGTATTATACAGGATTGGCAGAGCTGACAAAATAATCACAGACAGTGTTCATGTTTAAAGGTATTATACAGGATTGGCAGAGCTGACAAAATAATCACAGACAGTGTTCATGTTTAAAGGTATTATACAGGATTGGCAGAGCTGACAAAATAATCACAGACAGTGTTCATGTTTAAAGGTATTATACAGGATTGGCAGAGCTGACAAAATAATCACAGACAGTGTTCATGTTTAAAGGTATTATACAGGATTGGCAGAGCTGACAAAATAATCATAGACAGTGTTCATGTTTAAAGGTATTATACAGGATTGGCAGAGCTGACAAAATAATCACAGACAGTGTTCATGTTTAAAGGTATTATACAGGATTGGCAGAGCTGACAAAATAATCACAGACAGTATTCATGTTTTAAAAGGTATTATACAGGATTGGCAGAGCTGACAAAATAATCACAGACAGTGTTCATGTTTAAAGTTATTATACAGGATTGGCAGAGCTGACAAAATAATCATAGACAGTGTTCATGTTTAAAGGTATTATACAGGATTGGCAGAGCTGACAAAATAATCACAGACAGTGTTCATGTTTAAAGGTATTATACAGGATTGGCAGAGCTGACAAAATAATCACAGACAGTGTTCATGTTTAAAGGTATTATACAGGATTGGCAGAGCTGACAAAATAATCACAGACAGTGTTCATGTTTAAAGGTATTATACAGGATTGGCAGAGCTGACAAAATAATCACAGACAGTATTCATGTTTTAAAAGGTATTATACAGGATTGGCAGAGCTGACAAAATAATCACAGACAGTGTTCATGTTTAAAGTTATTATACAGGATTGGCAGAGCTGACAAAATAATCATAGACAGTGTTCATGTTTAAAGGTATTATACAGGATTGGCAGAGCTGACAAAATAATCACAGACAGTGTTCATGTTTAAAGGTATTATACAGGATTGGCAGAGCTGACAAAATAATCACAGACAGTGTTCATGTTTAAAGGTATTATACAGGATTGGCAGAGCTGACAAAATAATCACAGACAGTGTTCATGTTTAAAGGTATTATACAGGATTGGCAGAGCTGACAAAATAATCACAGACAGTGTTCATGTTTAAAGGTATTATACAGGATTGGCAGAGCTGACAAAATAATCACAGACAGTGTTCATGTTTAAAGGTATTATACAGGATTGGCAGAGCTGACAAAATAATCACAGACAGTGTTCATGTTTAAAGGTATTATACAGGATTGGCAGAGCTGACAAAATAATCACAGACAGTGTTCATGTTTAAAGGTATTATACAGGATTGGCAGAGCTGACAAAATAATCACAGACAGTGTTCATGTTTAAAGGTATTATACAGGATTGGCAGAGCTGACAAAATAATCACAGACAGTGTTCATGTTTAAAGGTATTATACAGGATTGGCAGAGCTGACAAAATAATCACAGACAGTGTTCATGTTTAAAGGTATTATACAGGATTGGCAGAGCTGACAAAATAATCACAGACAGTGTTCATGTTTAAAGGTATTATACAGGATTGGCAGAGCTGACAAAATAATCACAGACAGTGTTCATGTTTAAAGGTATTATACAGGATTGGCAGAGCTGACAAAATAATCACAGACAGTGTTCATGTTTAAAGGTATTATACAGGATTGGCAGAGCTGACAAAATAATCATAGACAGTGTTCATGTTTAAAGGTATTATACAGGATTGGCAGAGCTGACAAAATAATCATAGACAGTGTTCATGTTTAAAGGTATTATACAGGATTGGCAGAGCTGACAAAATAATCACAGACAGTATTCATGTTTTAAAGGTATTATACAGGATTGGCAGAGCTGACAAAATAATCACAGACAGTATTCATGTTTAAAGGTATTATACAGGATTGGCAGAGCTGACAAAATAATCACAGACAGTATTCATGTTTAAAGGTATTATACAGGATTGGCAGAGCTGACAAAATAATCACAGACAGTATTCATGTTTTAAAGGTATTATACAGGATTGGCAGAGCTGACAAAATAATCACAGACAGTGTTCATGTTTAAAGGTATTATACAGGATTGGCAGAGCTGACAAAATAATCACAGACAGTGTTCATGTTTAAAGGTATTATACAGGATTGGCAGAGCTGACAAAATAATCACAGACAGTATTCATGTTTAAAGGTATTATACAGGATTGGCAGAGCTGACAAAATAATCACAGACAGTATTCATGTTTAAAGGTATTATACAGGATTGGCAGAGCTGACAAAATAATCACAGACAGTATTCATGTTTTAAAGGTATTATACAGGATTGGCAGAGCTGACAAAATAATCACAGACAGTGTTCATGTTTAAAGGTATTATACAGGATTGGCAGAGCTGACAAAATAATCACAGACAGTGTTCATGTTTAAAGGTATTATACAGGATTGGCAGAGCTGACAAAATAATCACAGACAGTGTTCATGTTTTGTGTAATCAACCACATACATGAAATAACAAACATGTGAAAATTTGAGCTCAATTGGTCATCGAGGTCACGAGAAAATAGTGAAAAGAGACCTTATGTGTTTTCTGTTTTTCAAACATCGAGTTTATTATCGCGCGTGATAAAAACTATTGTTTTACTCATTTCTCAGAAACGATAGCATTTTAGGCAGAAATATTTTAAGGAACCCTTTCTACCACTACTTACTTTAAATCATGTAAGTTGTATGTGAATCTGTGAACATTTGTGTTTTTCGATCTTACCAATAGTTTACAGGGCCTTTAAGTCGATATTATTATTTATATATCATTCCTAAGGAATCCAAGGGACCCTCAAAAGATCCTTGCACTTTACTCCGTAGGCCTGAAGATACCAGAGAAGATGTTGAATTTTTTAAAGCTTTAGATGTGGTGGGAAAACCCAAGCAATCAGGTAGGGACTGCAACCCCAATCCCCTGACGACCCAAGGCTCTGGTCCGGTATTTGAACTGGGGTCCACAGAGGTGAAAGGCAGGGAAAGAAACTACTGATCCAACCTGATTCTGTTTCAGTTTGACCATCACACTGCAAATCTCTAACTACTATTGTATAATAACAGTAGTTCAATAACTTGATGATTTAAAGGACATCTGAGGGCTTTCTGTCACCGTTGTACACTGGATAAAATCACTTGTGAAATATGTGGCTGATTTTCTTTTCATTTTAAGTTAGAAAATAGTGAAATTGTATTTGCATCTTGATGGACCTGTTGAACATAAAATTCAGTTGACATTTTGGATCATTGATTTGTACAGGGTTTAAATTCTTACATGTTTCACAATTGAGTCCCTGATAGCAGTCTTGGCAGGAACATGTGTACGCTGTACAGGTGTTGGCAACTTGATTGCAGGTTCCTCCGGAACGGCACGGAAAACTCACACATGGATCCAGGTCTGAAAATCACAACATACAATAACGTTATTTTAATTAATTAATTTTTTAAATCAATTTGGGAGGCTAATCATCCTTACTTGCAGCTGAGAAGCTAAATTGCGAAGGACACGGCTACAACATGATTGAGCTGCTGGCATGCAAGGACGCCTACAGCAGCCAGCCACATCAACCCATTATGAACAAGGAGCACAGCCAGAGATTGAAAGTGTTTGATTTTTCCAGAAGGAGAAAAAACTGGAGGGCCCGGAGAAAAATCATTGTGGCATAAAAGAGAACCAACGCCCAACTCTACTCACATATGGCCTTAGCCAGGAATCAAACCAGGGCCACCTTGGTGAGAGGCGAGCGCTTTACCCACTATGCCACTCATGCCACCCCTTATGGACCTCTCTGTAGAAAGTCCTTTGAGTTCTATTGTAATACTGACTGATAGCTTGTACTTGTGTTCCAACCTTTGATTTAGTCTTCTGATTTTTAACTCAAATGTATTATCTATTAAGGTTTGTGGTAAAACCATGTACAGGAATCTCTCTGTCTCTCTTATGAGTTGTGGTGGTTCTGAAAAAAACCGTTTTTGTAACAACTCAACATTTCGATCAGTATACTCCAAGTGTCTTCAGGAGACAGCAGCATAAAGCTGCAAACATCACAAGTATGTCACAGTGATATCAGTTGATGCATTGATTTCATATTTACATGTTTCACAGAATTCACCAGCGTAGCATTCAGGGCAGGCACATGTGTAAACCCCACACGCATTGGGACTCTGCTGGCATGAGCCACCGTTTTGACATTGATGAGTGTCACACACATCTTGATCTAGAAAAAACAAAGTTTACAAAAAAGGGTATTAATCATAATTTTACTAGTATTTCAGTTAATAAACAGCTTAATCTATTGCAATATGATGGCCCAGACTAGATATCTGATGCAATACAAGGACGTTCTCCAATCTAAGTACTGACCATAGTAAATGCTATGCATCCACTCAGCTAACTCACTTAATGGCCGGATGTTTTGACCCTAGCAGAGACTTTCTCGAAGGCTAAATGATATCACAACACACATAAATGTAAACACAAAAGGTGTATTCAAGAGCAGTCAAGTGGAAATACATGAAGAGAGAGAGAGAGATAGGCAGAAAGCACACATAAAACGCAAGAGGTAAACAATAAATAAGGAGACAAAAGGGGGTTGGAGGGAAGGGACTGGTTAGACAACAAGAAGTTGGAAACACAAAGGACAAAATCAAAGGTGGGAAGAGGGAGGAAAAGTAATTAATTAGTGAATAAGGCAGATTAAAAAGGAGGATATCTGTGGGGAAAAGGAGAGGGCAAAGACTGAAAAATTACGACAATTATGACACAACACAGCCACCTAGTCCATACTTACATATCTCACAGTTGGTGCCTCTGTAGCAACTAGGGCAGGTGCAGATGTACTGCGTACAGGAGTTAGGAGCTTGATTACATGTCCCTAAGTTCTGACATGGATTACTTATGCAAGGATCCACCGCTGAAAAAAAACAAAAACCAGCACGTAATATGAGTTTAACAACTATTTAATTCTGACCCCGACTTCTGCATTTAGTCAACTTGATCCAGGGTACTACTAATACCAATTCATAGGTTTTCCCGGCCAATATCAGCGAAAAAAATCAATCGATTCATCATCCAGCTTCATTCAACTTCATTTCAAAATGAATACTTCGTTGCATCAGCATTCAAGAAATCAAAAGAAGTCATTCAAATTGAATGCAATAGTAACTCAAAAGATTAGAGAAACATGGGTGAATTTGAATGCCTGTTAAACAAACTGAATGAATTTTTGCTGGAATTGACCGGGCAAACCTGCATTGAACTTTCAACCCCCTGAGTGATTTATTAGGATCCCCTCTCACTCTTACAAAATCCAACACTATACGATAACTCAGCACCAAAACTAATGGAATCGTACATGTATTATGGTGGCACGTCTGATCCCATGTAAAGCACAATATACTAGTGCAGTCCTCGGTCCAACAGAATTAAACAAACTAAGCCGTTGTATTCTGATGGGTTGGGTTTAGAGGACCAGATTTAAACTTATCAGTCACACAAATTGCAAAAGTTTGTTTTATTGTTGATTCTTGTTTATTAGGTAGTAATTTATGACATATCCAAAATGGGACAAGAGTTTTGACCCAGAAGTGACCTAATTAGCATATTTAAATTAGGCGGTAATGGCCTTGAGATATTGCAAGTATTTCAAAATATTTAAAAGAACGAAAAATACTTCTACAAATTATGCTCGCTTCCATTGGTCTGTGTACAGAACTGTGCCTGCAGGAAGTCCAGGCTCTGTTGCTTTTTTTGTAAACATGTGATGTCACAGGTTACAAGGTAAAACAATGACAATAGTGGTAGCACTTAATGACTAACTAATTACATTAAAAAACTGCATGAGCTTTTGTAGCAACAACTGCTTCATCAGATGCAATGACGGGGACAAGTCAAATACATGTGGTGTATATATACAAGAAAGTTACGGGTGAAAAGGTTACAAGGTCTATGTGTTTGTACCTTGTAAAGCTATAAGGGCTCCACTAATCCAAATTATATACATGATTGTTAGTTAAAACACCTTGAGCGGTTTTTTTTGAGGTGAATACATTTCCATGATTAGCCGAGATGACTTACGTATATCACAGGTTGCTCCTTGGAAGCATAAGGCACAGTTACAGGTGTACTCCGTACAGGAGCCAGCGACTGACTGACAAAAGCCATTATTGCTGCATGGATTGGGCTGGCATTGACTGATGACTGCAAAGAAATAATCACAAATGTGAACAATGTCAATATTAATAGACTTAGTACTGACTGGAAATCTTATCTTCGTTTATCAAGATGTGCTTGTCCGACTCCGTTCCTTGTGTCGGACTGATAAACCATTTATGAACCATATATCTCTAATGATCTTAAAATGCATTGCAGTGAACAATTTCCCTTGTACAGCAGAGCAAATTGCTACACAAAATGCATCAGTTGCTACTCAAAAATCAGGAGTTGCTACTCAATATTTGTCTGTTTGTTTGTTTCGTCTTTGTATTGTCCTAAGCATGTACCCTTAGTTTATGTATTTTGTTATGTAAAGGCAAGCCGCTACAAGCTACCTGGCTTATTTTGGGCCTTGCCTCCACGCGCTTTCCCACTAGTTTATTCTTAATTCTTATTCTGTCTTTTATATTATTGCATTTTACAATGTAGTTCTGTGGAAATATGTTAGTGGAAATAAATGTGAATTGAATTGAATTGAATATTAGCATTCAGTGTGAACAAAACAAGTTCAGTCTAAATATTTTGCTATGCAAAATTGCTGGATGAAATCAGACCATGGTGCGCTTAGAAACATCCGTATTTAGCGCCTAATAAATGTTGTGTATTATCATCATCATCATTATTACATTGCATATGTAAAAATGTCCAGACCATCTCTCCGTTAAAGAAGACGAAAAATGACGCAACAAAGTTCTACTGAATCCCTTGAACTGATGACACTTGTGGGTACGGTCTGCCCAATGTCTGCCATTTTGGTAGTCTAATTGTTTGTAAAGATATGGTGAGCTTGTAAACGCACGAGCCTACTTCTCACACCAGCACTACACAGTAATACCTGGGTAAACTGACTCACAAAATGGTGCAACCAGGATTTGATGAATTGGGTCAGAATACAATTTTTCAATTAGCACGACAATACGTCACTCCACACAGGCATGGTTTTAACATGGGAAACAATGGCAAAGTTTTATTGAGGATTAAGGCTGACCTACATGATCTGATTTAATTTTGAACTCAGTTACAATGTGACAAACACAGTTACAATGTGACAAACACAGTTACAATGTGACAAACACAGTTACAATGTGACAAACACAGTTACAATGTGACAAATACAGTTACAATGTGACAAATTAATTGTTCATAGTTTGTTTAGAGCTTTGAAAATTCAAAAAACAAACACATTTTACTTACATTCATTACATCTATCGCCCATCCAGCATCCACTACATTGACATTGAAACGTTGTACATGATGTAGCTTGGCATTGACCACCATTCAAACATGGGTTCCCTGCACATGGATCCAACACTATCGGGGGGAAAACAAAATAACGATAAAACCACCATGATGTATTTTCTAGGATGCATTTTCAGAGAAATCTCTCAACAATGCTTCAAAAGACTGTGCAAGTCTTAAAGGGAAAGTTCACATTTGGTAACCACTCTTAAAATTAATGGCAATAAAAACCTATTGGCTAGAAGCCTACAGCAGCTTTCGATAGTAGAAAACATTTTGAGAAACTTTTCACTTCAAAGTTTTGTGGTTATGAAAAAATATATCAGTTTTTCTGCCCCCAAATTTGAACCTGAGAAGCGTTTCTGCAGAAACGCTTCTCAGATTGTGTATTCCTATTAGGGATTATTCTTCCTGCGTGGACATATTCGCTCCGGATTTTCGGCGATATCTCAAAAACGCGACCACCTTTTGAAATGAAATTTTCACAGGCTAGTTTTATTGTATCAACATTTATATAGGATTGAAACAATCGAACACTTCCAAAAACCAAAGGTATACTTTGCCTCTAAGTGTTGAACCATAGAGTTATATAATAGGACTACACGGCAAACAATGTCCCGACAAGAAGCATTTTTAGCCATTGAGAAAATGCCGACTCATTGATTACACAGGTCACACACCAGTTCACACAGCCAACATTTTGTAAGGGGACATCTATATGTAATTTACCCATAGGGATTCGAACCCATGGTGGTTCAACTTACATGTAGCACATCTGGATCCGGTGTAGCAACCATCACAAGCGCATGTAAATTGAGAGCAGGATCCTGGAACCAGACTACAGGCTCCGTTATTCAAACACGGGTTGCCACTATCGATACAAGCATCAAGAACTGAAGAAGAATGGAGAAAAAAAACATCTCAATAATTACTACACTTCCTCAGATGTTACACAATGGTCACAAATTCACAAAATTATTACCTCAATATATTTCAAGAAAACTATCAGAGTTAAAGATTAGTACATAGGGTAAACCAATTCCATATCCTTTCTGTTTTAATAAAGTAACTATAAATCAAAAACATATTTATATAAAAAAACAGAGCCAACTTAAGCAAGGATTACAAAAGTACAGGTTACACAAACATGGAAACAACTATTTAACTTTTTTCAACTTCAGTAACTAATGTTTTTTTTATATTTGTGTTGCTCCATCCAAAAACAGGCACTTCCTGCCAAAACTCACAACTGGATTTATTTTCTTGTCAAACAGATGTGCCTAATAAGAGCTTTGGAATGACTCCTAAATAAGCCTATAAAGGTAAGTAATTCTCAACATATAGAATGTTTAAGACATCACATCATTTTGATTTAAAGTACAATGTTTCAATGGTCATCATGTGGAGTGTCGTGGCCGAGCGGTTAAGAGCACCGAACTCAAGCTCTGGTGTTTCTGTTCAGCAGAGTGTGGGTTCGAGTCCCGGTCATGACACTTGTGTCCCTGAGCAAGACACTTAACTATAATTGCTTCTCTCCACCCAGGGGTAAAATGGGTACCTGTGAGGGCAGAGATGGTTCTTGTGATTGATTTAGCCTAGTAGCGAAGATTTGTTGCACAGGCTGTATACTCCCCAGGGAGCTGAGATGGTTTAAGGAATGAAATAAATGGCCCTGTGACCAGGGGTAATAATGTTCGAAGCGCTTTGAGACGCCCTTGGCTGTGATAAAGCGCGATATAAATCCATATTATTATTATTATTATTATCACTTATAATGCCGTTTTCACTTTTCTAAGAACCGCCTGACTTTGACATCGGACATCAGGTTTGAATTGTATCTGAATTGGCTAAGGCTACGGCTATGACTGTTACCAAGGGTGTTGCTAAAGACATCATATACAACAATGCATAATGACGCGGCTATCCAACGGTAGCCATAGCCGTAGCCATCAAATTTGTACCAGCCTTTAACCTGCAACCATTTATGTACACTATCATTTCGTCTGCTCAAAACTATACGGCCATTAGTGCAATTTGTGTGGGTTTCATAAAGTTGCTTTTGATATTTTGGAGCTCCTGGTAAATGGAGTTTGTTTGACAGAAAGAAACATTAATTTTCTAAGTAAAACAATAATTTGATTAATGTTTTTAAGTGTATATGACCTTTTGGAGCTCTCTCCCTGCTACCCTTCGTTCTCAGACGAACCCGAATATCTTCAAAATACACCTCAAATCCTACCTGTTTTCACAATCTTATTTGTAGATTATACTTGTATTTTGTTTGTTATTATGTATTGTATGTAAAGCGCATTGAGAGTTCTCCCAGAACTGAAATGCGCTCTATAAGAACGTCATATTATTATTATTATTTTGATCATTACAAATATGAAATTGCAATTAATGACCTTATAGTTCTGAGCAGATGATTTGTTACTAAATCAGCTCATTAACTAGACGTACCTATTTCACAGTTGTCACCAACGAAGCAGGTTTGACAAATACAGACTGCTTCTGTGCAAGATGTTCCGCCCAGTTTGGAGCAAACGCCGTTGTTCTGACATGGTGTTGGATTACACGGGTCTAACACTGTAAAACAAAGTTTTTTATTTAATCGATGTGTCATCAATCATTTGTTTGAGATTGTGTAATACAGTTACAACAAGAGAAAATCTGAATAATGAATAATGGCGGTAGAAATATAAGAAGCTAGTGGGAGGCTTTGGAACGCAAGGTGGCAGCAGACTTACCGGGTAAATTCTCATTGTTGACGTACTTCTGAGCATGCGCATATTTCCGAGAACAATGGATTTACCTGGTAAGTCTGCTGCCACCTACCGTCCTAAAAGTGCCCCATTCAAAAAACCACAACCTGTTAAGCTCATTTGCATTTTGGGCAATGCTGTACAGATCCAACTGAACCATCACATGATCACTGCTGATTTAAGGACGTTTTGAGTCTAATGCAGCGTGATGTGATGGCTTTCCAAAATCATTCACTACTGGAGTAAAGAGTTTCACTAAACTTGCATGATTCTAGCGACATTATGTGTCATAATTGCCAGGGCATTTAGGGCCCATCACATCTCTTAAGTATTAAAAATAAAGTCAAAATGTTGAGGTGTCCTGTTTTCAAAATGCGTGCAATACTGATGTGGCCCACCATGGACCATACCAATTATGTGTTAAAAATATTGTTTACATCTGAAGTTTTCCAATATTTTTGATGCATAAAATCATTGTTTATGTAAAGTAAAGTGTGGACCTGAGAAAAGAAGAAGTCCACACAGTGTAGGGACTTGAAACACTATGTGGACTTACACACGTCCACACAGTGTTTTTTTTTACAGTATTGAGGAATAGTTTTTTTAAGTGTACAGAGCAAAGGAATATCCGCAGAGTGTATGCGACAGAGAGCTAAGTGTCTGCACAGGTGCAAGCAATTCCACAAAGTATTACAGCTTTATATCTATAGTTTTGCTGGCTATCTCATATCCATTACTTCTCCCTTCTGATCACTGTTGTATGTGTCAACAGCATTACGGGACTTTAAAGGGTCTGTATACGTTTGGTAATGACTTTTAAAATTAATGGCAACAAAAAACTTACGTGGTAAGAAGTACAGCAGCTTTCGCTAGTATAAAGCATTTTGAGAATCATTTCACTTTGATGTAATGTGGTTATGGAAAAAGAGATCAGGTTTAATGCCCCAAAATTTGAATCTGAGAAGCGTTTTTGTCAGAAACCTTTCTCAGATTGTGTATTCCTATAGGGATTATTCTTCATGTATAGACATATTCGCTCCGGCGATACCTCAAAAATGCGACCACCTTTTGAAGTGAAATTTTTACAGGTTAGTTTTACATGTATATATATATCTCAATTTATGTAGGATTATGTAGGTTCCATAAACCAAAGGTATAATTTGCCTTTAAACCATTGATCAGCCTCCCATTAGGTCCCTTTCTTATTTGACCTCAACGGCGCAGCCTTCAGGTGAAAAGGGGGTACCACACTTACCGGTCTCGCACGTATCTCCACTGAAGCAACCTTCACAAGAGCATTCATAGTTCAAACAGTCAGGCGTAATTGTGCATACACCTCCGGCCATACACGGTGAACTCTGACACGGATCAACAGCTGCCAATCAAATACATTATGAAAATATGAATATTAATAACAAACAGCCCTCAGATAATGTGTATATACCCTTCCTGTCAATAATAATAGTAATAATAATATCAGCTCATATATATCGCGCAATTTCAAAGAATGATCATTGCAATTCGAAAAAACATTCCTTAAACCATCTTAGCTCCCTGGGGAGTACACAGCCTGTGCTGCCAAATATGTAGTGCAGTAAGCCAGATCAATCCATGAACCATCTCTGCCCTCACAGGTACCCCTTTACCCCTGGGTGATGAGAAGCAATTATAGTTAAGTGTCTCACTCACAGACACAAGTGTCATGACCGGGATTCGAACCCACACCTCGATGAATCAGCAACCAGAACTTGAGTCCGATGCACTAAACCGCTCGGCCACCAAAAGCTACTCAATCTAAACAATACTGCAAGGTATGATCATTCAGTGCTTCATCTGTATTCTGTCTGTACATGACTTACCAGTTTGACAGTAGCGTCCAGTATGACAAGTATCACACTGGCAGGAGAAATCTGCACATGAGTTGACATCAGCAATACACTGTCCATTGTTGGAACATGGATTAGGCTCACACTGATTGAGAGCTGCATGGACAAAACACAACACAAACAGCTTTCAATCTATACTCTATTTATATATCTTAATTGTGGTTACCTTTAGAAATGAACCATGCACAGTTATAGTTAACACTGGAAGACATGGATAAATATGCACCACATTACGGGAAAGCTCCATTAAAGAAAGAGGCTAAAATGAAACATCCTTTTCTATTGGCAACTCACACCTGTTACCTCTATGTTATTCCTGTTCTAAACAGTGGACTTTATTGGATTATCCACAAACCAGTAGGGCTGCTGACTGCCCCAGGTGTATTAACTGCTTATCAATGAAGTTTAATGACTAAAGTAATTCGATGTAAACAAACCCACTCTGTGAAAAGGATGTATATTTTCCGAGTTTTTGTGGCCAAACTCAGAACTTTCCCATACTGATCTTTTGAAGACACCCAGAATATGTTTTTGGGTGCAGGTGAATGTTTGGTGACGTCTTTTCACGCCTACACATTCCATTGTGTAGTGTGCACAAACGAGGATAACGAGAGATCAATGGGCTGCATCATTGTTTATCACTATATTCAGCAAGTGGAGGTAAGTCCAAGATTCCAGAATACCATCGCCGATAATCGATTGTGGCTTTCAGCCATGGGTTGGCCAATTCACAGTGAAGACATTCCATATTTGCTCAAAACCTGGTGCATTTTATGAGAATGTATGTTGTCTTTACTTTTTCTAGTTCATGGTTTAGTTGAGAAGATGATACTCTCAACAAAGTGAACAAAAATAATAGAACACAGAGGCATAGTAAAAGTTGTAAAGTGGTGAAGTACACAGGATATCCGAACATTCAATAGCAATTTTCAAAAGCAATTACTGACAATGAAGTGACAAATTAGCAAAAAGATTGAGTTAGACTTTTAAGCGTTCCGTTGTTTTGTGAAAAGAAGAGAGCATGGTACTTACGGATTTGACATCTGAGTCCAGCCCAGCATCCTTGACACTGACAGGTAAAGGCTGAGCATGAACCTTGTACGTCACTGCAGATGCCTTGGTTTTCACATGGGTTCGGCAGACATTGGTCAATCACTGTACAATACAGATAACAATGTGAACTTAAATTACCATCATTCCAATTACTACTGATTGTACCAATCCATTCTATTGGTTTCACATTCACCTTGTTGGTTCTGGACAAGTTTGAATACATATATTATGCTATGAAAGCTGACCTATATGAAGGTCAAAATGGGTTAAGTGAATATATAACCACAAGTGAAATAGATTATTGACTGATAATCTGGTAAATTGGCTTACTGCTGTAAAATGTGAAGACAAAAAAGTGTAAAGGGAGGTTTATACCCTTGGAAAATTCTCCAAAAATTAATGACCATAAAAACTACTTTGAAGAAGCACTGCAGCCGTTGAAATTGATTCAATACAATTCAATCTGACAAACGTTTTATGCATGACGCATTTCTCAGATTGTGTATTCCCAATTACGGATTATTCCTCCTGTGTGGACATATTCGCTCCGGATTTTCGGTGATATCTCAAAAACGCAACCACCTTTTGAAGTGATATTTTCACAGGTTGGTTTTATTGTGTATTCCAATTACGGATTATTTTTCCTGCGTGGACATAACCGCTCCAGATTTTTGGCAATATCTCAAAAACGCTACCACCTTTTGAAATGAAATTTTCACAGGTTAGTTTTATTGTACATATCAACATTTACATAGGAATACAACAATCAAAGTTCCAAAAAACAAAGGTATACTTTGCCTTTAAATGTATGAGCACAAGGGCACCTTTTAGAAACTTTTATCACCTGAATGCTGATTTCCGTGAATTCTTACTAATAATCGTCATTCCTGCTTCTGAGATTCTCTCCTATTGACCATAGCAATATATAACCAGGTAGAGCGTAATATTTTTCGAACACCAAGCAGTTACACTCTGTACACAGATGTAAGAACATAACAACTTACCATTCTCGCAGTTGGTTCCATTGTAGCAGCCAACGCAAGTACATGAATAGTCAGTACAGGTGACTGGTGAGCAGAACGCACTGTTCTGACATTGATTCGGACTGCATGGATCATTATCTGGGTAAAGATCAAATACACATCAGGATGGTTTATATCACAAACAACACTATCAGCTTAAAATTGAGAACAAACAGGAAAACAAAAGTAAAAGATTGTTGTCAGACTCCAGGAAGTTTCCCAAATAACTTGATTGTACGTCTTAAACGAGTAGAAGATTAATTTGAATCCTTTCAAAAAAAGCTTTAACCCCGTTTCCCTGGAGTGATTTACTAGGATCCTTTCACATATCAAACGAGATCCAACACCATACAGTAACTCAACACCCAAACTGTTGTACTCTGATCATGGTGGTATGCCTAAAGCATGATCAGTTTACCAAGTACAGTCCTCAGTCCAACTGAATCACAAAACATGCAATTGGATTTCAATGGGTTGGGGTTAAAAAAAGCGAAAGAGTAAAATCGATGAAAGTATTAAAATGAAAGTGTTCCTAGCAAGACTTTGTATATAGTGTACTCACCCGTATCACACGTAGCACCAGAGAAGCAACCTTGACATGAGCAAGTAAACGCATTACAATCATTGGGGTCTCTGGTGCATTGACCTCCAAACTGACATGGGAAACTCCTACATGGATCAGTCACTGCAAGAATACAAACAATCATAAGTCAGTATTTGCACTGGGTACATTTCAGGGGTACAAATCCTTTTGGGTTATACAGTTGTACTTCCAAACTTAATGTTTGTACACCGACATATATTTAAACTACACCATTATTAACAGTGTAGCTAATGAACAATTGGACAAGTTTGTTGTTCAACAGTCAATTACAAAATCACAGTGTCAGCCTGGTGTCATGTGGTGAATGCATTAACACAGTAGACAATCAACCCTCCTACTATCTGACCATTCACCTACTGTGGTTTTGAATGATAGCTGTACTCAGAGCTGTGTATTAAGAGAGTTGTGACAAAAAGGGACAAGTTTTCTTCGGGCATATGGTTGCCGGACGCCACTTTCCATCCAGATGCAGCACAAGCCAATGGGCAGACTAGTATGGCACCTTACCAATGAGGTTTTTTGTGTGTACAAAATGGTTTTTAATCGCAAGTTGTCGCAACTCTCTCAATACAAGGCTCTGGATAAACTGTGCCAAATAACACCAAGTGTTCTTTGTAATTGATTGGAAGCAGTACAAATACTTACGAGTCTCACAGAACTGTCCAGTGAAGCAGCCATTACAGCCACAAGTATACTCCGAGCATGATGTACCAGATGGTGCACAAACTGCATTGTTCTGGCAGGCGTGGTTATTGCAAGGATTTTGCACTGTGAACAAAATTAGGAACAAGCGTGTTACAATCTAAGTCATTACATATCATTGATCTTCTTAAGGCCATGTCACTGGAGACAATTTACAGGCAACTAGCTCCAGGCAATCTCTGATAAAGAAATTCATTCCCATTGCAGATTTCTCATCATTTCTTTGGGGATAATAATTGAGAGCTAGAAGAGTGTCTTTTGTGCTGCTGGAGTGTTTGTTTTGCATAGAGTGCAACTGGTTGCCTCCAAATTGCCTGAAAAATTGCCCTTTGTGACATTACCTTATGATATTCTAGAACATTGTCAAAATATAATCAAACTTTACAATGATATCAAACATTCTAAACATGTTTGTCTGTCTGAGCTAGATAGGGCTAGATAGCTCAGTTGGTAGAGCGCCGGCACGTCAATCCGGAGGTCGTTGGTTCAAATCCTGCTCTAGTCAATTTTTCCTTGTTCAACCCAAAATCATTTAAAATTTACCCAGTCAGTTTCCCTTGTGGTTTATTATTTGATATCTGATATAAAAAAGTCGCATCCCCTTATGGTGATCCCCTGGCTGCCGCTTCCCAGGTTGTATCGTATACTTGGGTGTGATCCTTGGCTACACGACAGTTTACGGTTGAATGGCTTCAGACTGGCACCCACCGAACAAGGATATTGACAAAATAGGGAGACCGCCATCATAGGGCTAGATAGCTCAGTTGGTAGAGCGCCGGCACGTCAATCCGGAGGTCGTTGGTTCAAATCCCGCTCTAGTCAATTTTTCCTTGTTCAACCCAAAATCTGTCTGAGCTTGTAATATTAAGGATTTTCAAGGAAACCAAAAAGATGTTATTTCCCTTTTTATGATCAAATTGGGAATCATTACGGGAAAGCTCCATTAAAGAATTTCCAAGTTTTGGCTGAAAAACTTGGAAAGTATCCACCCTTTTCAGGGAGAGGGTGTGTTTATATTGCCATCCTTGTTGAATCAACAAACTTCCTGGATGAGCAGTTAACCTCCCTGGGCGCAGTCAGCAACATAACTGGCTGGCAGTTTTTAAATAATAAATACTACATGGAACTCGGTTCCCACTCCTCAGATTTCAAAATAATGTTAAAACCCACAAAATGTTTTCATATAATGGACAAGGAATTCCTGGAGATAACAGGCAAGACTGGTGGTAAAGACGAAAAGGGTGTTCAACTCCGGCCTCTTTCTTTAATGGAGCTTTCCCATAATGATGAGGACAGACCTGGGCCAAATTTCATAGAGCTGCTTAAGCAGAAAATATTGCTTAATAATTGTCTGCTAAGCAGAAATGAGCAGGATACCAGTCAACAATTGTACATGTGACATGGTAGTTTGGCTGGTAACCGTATTCTGGTAAGCGAAATATTGTTGTGCTTAGCTACTTTTTGTGCTTAAGCAGCTCTATGAAATTGGGCCCCATATGTAAACATTTATTGCATTTCCTAATACACAATACAATGATTACAATTATTTACAGGGTGATTTTTGGAGATCTATCTTGATTTGTATAAAATAAAGACACGATTGAAAATTGGAATACACATTAGACAATGTTAGACACCGATGCTGACTTACAGATATCACAGGTAGCTCCAGTGAAGCAGCCATTGCATTCACACTGGAAGATGGTACAAGAACCTTGAATTGACCTACACACTCCTTGATTCTCACATGGATTGGACGCACATGGGTCAATTCCTGAAAGTCAATAATAACAATTGTTATATTCATTGTGAAAGAATGCAGACAACATATTGTCAAAGACCAGTATCCGCACTTTATGTGACCCAACATTTACATAAAATAACAAGCCTGTGAAAGTTTAAGCTCAAACGATCATGGAGTCATAAGAAAACAGTGAAACACCCCCATATATGTTTTCACAGCTTTAAAACATAGAGTTTTGGACTCCTGATTTCGAAAATAATTGTTTTACTCATTCTTCAAAAACTGTAGCATTTAAAGCACAAATAATTCAAGGGAAGTTTTCCATCATGACCATCTTTACACCATGTTACTTATATTATAAATCTATGAACATTCATATTTTCAGTCTTACCAATGATGTGCACACCCTTTAATTATTATTCTTGAATTGAAGTAAAAGACTTCATAAAGTCAATTTGACTCAGCGTAATAGACTCTGCAAATCTTGTGCATAGCTGAACATTTAAATGTGTGATTTATTGTTCATCCCTTGTTTTTTCACTTGAAGGCACTGAACACGTTTTGTAATTGTCAAAGACCAGTATTCTCACTTGGTGTATCCCAACATATGCATAAAATAACAAACCTGTGAAAATTTGGGCTCAATTGGTTATTGAAGTTGCAAGAAAATGATGAAAGAAAAAACACCCTTGTTGTACAAATTAGTGTGCTTTCAGATAGGAATAAAAGGCTTCTGGCCAGAAGTCTTTTATTATTTTAGTGAGAAATTACCTCTTTCTCAAAAACTACGTTACTTCAGAGGGAGTCGTTTCTCACAATGTTTTATACTATCAACAGCTCTCCGTTGCTCGTTACCAAGTAAGTTTTTATTCTAATATATATTTTGAGTAATTACCAAACGTGTACAGTGCCTTTAACTGCTTTTGTTACACCAGTATACCAGTGTGTTGTGTTGTCATCATTTAGCCTTTTAAAAAGACTCTGCTAGGGTCAAAACGTCAGGACAGAATTTTTTGCAATTAAACCATACGTCCTTTTGGTTGGTAAGCAGTCTGCAACAGCTATTTCTATTTCCCTTTTTAGCTTTATTTTCTTAACACATTTATTTTAAAGCAATGTACGTGGGAAACCAAAGGTCTTAAGTTGTTTGGATTCGCATGAGACTTCAATGGTCCAAAGTACTATGTATCAGTGTATGGCATGGTACTTACTGACATCACATGTTGTGCCTACAAAACATGTTGGGCAGCTACAGGAAAAGTCACTGCAGGAGTCAGGGCTACAGACACCTCCATTGTCACATGGACTGGAAGAACAAGGATCCAAAACTACGTAGAAAAATCACAAGCAGAAATTAGTTAAAAAGTTACAAAGCTGAAAAATTGCCTTTGATTTAGAAAACGTATTACTGTGTAGTGAGCATTTTAGGCAACACGAGCGCATTGACATTATCACCATATCTTGACATGCAATTTGACCCCCAAAATGGAAAACTATGGGCAGCAGACAGTACTCACATGTGACGTCAGTGTAGGGTTAATGTGATATTCAGCTTCTGACACAACAGTGGTAGTTAGACAAATGAAACATTCATAGTGGACGGATCAAATGATTTAGTGCCGAATAAAAGGAAATAAATTTGATTTTCAAAGGAAAAAAAGAGAATATCAAACTGCCCATTGTGGACAAATCTACTTGATATTAATCTTTCTTCCCTATTATACTCATCAGTCAATTTGGGGACACTAGCCATAATAACACTTACAGGTTAACTTCATTTATTTTTAATTGAACATATTGTCTTTTGGGCAGTTTCTACAACCATCTCAGTTCTCCAAAGAGTTTATCAGAAGAAAACTTCATTGTAGAATATTTCAACTACCAAATTATATTCATTATCCCCGATGCAAAATTAACATCTATTAAATTGTTGCGGTACCCGCTGCCAAGGATTCGAACTGCCTATAGCCGTCGGGCTAGCTCAGTGATCTAGTGGTAAGACATCTGCTCTAGCAATGCAAAGGTCGTGGGTTCGAATCCCACCTGAGTGATTTGCCTGTGGATTTTTTCACAGAACTCAGGGAAGTACCGAGTATACAGTGCTTAACACACATCAAGGGTAAAAACCAAATTATATTCATTATCCCCGATGCAAAATGAACATCTATTATATTTCAACTACATCACACAAGTACACCATAACACCGGCTGTCCTCGGAGCCAAAACTCCTCCCAAAAGATATGTACACATGTACCCGCAAGCTTACTAACATTAGTTACATCCTATATCACACATACCTGTACCACAGGTAGCACCAGCATTACATCCAGTACAAGCACATGTGAATTCATTACAGTTGACTGGATGTCGTGTACATGCCCCTCCAAAACTACACGGGTTTGGACTGCAGGGGTCAATTACTAGTGGGAAGAAACAATTTAAAAAAAAACAAGTTCAGGGTCACATTCCTTTCCGGTTGTCTGATTCTTTTCTTTAATTCGGCAGAACTTTCTCTTGTTTGATGACTCAGCTTTGAGGTTGTTCTGCATAATCATTATTTTCTTTCTGAATAATTCAGGTCTATAAACGAGAATGAATACATACTTTCCTGGCAATATCAGTACTTTTACTTTAGGAATCATAAAAGTACTCTATTTTGCTTCTTCAATTCAAATTATATACATTTTGAAATAAGCAGAGCAATACATAAACACATAAGGGGATCTCAGTATAGACCTTATGCATTGACGTCACCAAGCCGCCATCTTAGAGGTAAACTGATGATGAAACAATGGAAACGCGCTGATTTGTACGCGCGGCGCACAGGACTGGCCAATGAACATATTCCTTTTGACCTCTAGGCGAGGGCGCCCTACTCAAATGACGTCATATGCATAAGGTCTATTCACAACAGTAAATATCCACTATACCAAGAGAAAAATAACACATCAACCATCGCCAAAACCATGATTCCACATGAATTCAGTTATGATCATCTACATTGCATTTTGTGAAATCAGTTCTCTATATTTGAACATGTTTATATTCAGATATGTTGTTTTCTTCCAAAAGGGGCTCTAAGGGCAAATTCAGTTTTGTGATTTGCTCATTTTCCAATGGGTAGAGTCCTCATGAAAGTGAAAAGAATATTACAAGTCTATTACTTCAAATGACACTGTATTTGATACCCTTCCACTGCACAATTTGTTTACAAGGCCAAACAAAATAAATGTTCTGTTTCCGATTACATGCCAATTTAAAATAGGGTCGGTAGGTCGGAAAGTTTTTTTTTTTTCCCTTTTTTTTTTTTTATTCTAATAGGTTTGGCGAGTGTGTAAATACCCTACTTGCCCGATTCAAAACTAACACTAACACTGGTTTTTTAGGTCAATTTTGTTAAAAACATATTAGTTTGGTCAAAGTCTGACACTTGGTCCATGGTACCTTCATTTTTTTATTTATTTATTTTTTTATTTTATTTTTTTATTTAATTTTTATTTTTATTTTTTATTTTTCAAGCCGAATAAAAAGTTTAGGGTCGCGGCATAAAGTTAGGGTCGGTCGGGAAACCAGAAACAGAACATTTATTTTGTTTGGCTCAACAAAAACATCCATTGATGTCACATCAAAATATATGGATTGGCAAATTTCTATCATAACTGTAAAGGGAATTTTTAGTTTATTATTGAATTTTGATAGTCAAGTTTCAAATTTTGATCTAAACGAGTAACACATACAAAGCGTTTTACACAAATTTTTCGACAAGGTCAGAGACTTGTAGCTTTTTTTTTTCACTTTCATAATGACTCTCTTTATTGGAAAATAAGTACACCACAAAACTGAATTAACCCTTCTACTGTCTGACCATTCAATATCATCCAGTGGTTTTGAATGGTAGATAAACTATGCCAGCCTGCAATGTAATATCATGTGGTAAATGCATCTACACAGTACACACATGTTATGTGCACAGTTGTGCCATCATACACAACCAGTGCAGTTGAATGGTTTCAAATGGTTGGTCAACTCACTGGAAAATGTTACCAAGAGTAGGAGGGTTAACCAAACTAAATAATGAACCAAATTAACAGATGTACTATCATAGACTACTCACGTGTTTGACAGAGCTCTCCTTCAAAGCAGCCTTGACAGTCACAGGTAGAGAGGGCACAGCTTCCTGGTACTTGTTCACATACACCACTATTTAGACACGGGGTGGGTTCGCAGGGATCCATCACTGTGAACAAATCATGAATAAAACAATCAAACACAAACTCAATATAACATCAGCATTTACAATCAATACCAGGCCTGGAATTACACTGAAGCTACGGAGGCCATAGACCTCTGTTGCCCCTGGTCTTGGCCTTGGTGCACCTTCAAAAGTTTCCCCTAGACTTTTCCAATGGAAGTGCCTTTTGCAAATTGAAAATGGCCTTGCCCTCTCAAAGATGAAATACCAGGCCTGCAATACTGCAACTTATGTTTACTTCCTCATCAAACTAAAAGCAAGAACATTGAACAACTGAAGCAGTTTTAACAGCCTCCCCCAAAAATATTCAAAATTCAGTTTCGAGTACTACAGATAAAATCTCCTAAATAGTTGAAGAGCACGATATACCTTTCAGCTAATGGAACAATACACCGATCCATTAAGCCACGCCCATTTCTCATTGACCAATCACAACCGCGAAATCTGATCACCATTTGAACCGTTTGGTGATCTTTGCACTAATAGTGATCGGGTTTCGCGGCTGTGATTGGTCAACTCGTAAGGAGGCGGGGCTTAATGGATCGATCTATTCTATGTGGTAGGTAGCCTTAGTAGTAGGTATGGTAACTTCCAGTTGTGTTACATCATGAAGGGTACCTTCTTAATTTGATAACATATAATACTCACACTGTTGGCAGTTTTGTCCCACATAGCATCCTACGCATGTACAGCTATAATCCGTACAGGATAACCCAGTACAACCTCCTCCATTCATACAGGGATTATTTTCGCATGGATCTTGCACTAGAAGAAAATTGCAATAACATTAATATCAAAGGAGGTTTTCAAAACGGATTCAAACCGGGTTAGAAAACCACTGAGCCTGCTTAACTACCTAAATCAATGTCTGATACGTAATTGCATGAAAACTTTGACTTGTTCTTCATGCTATAAAAAGTTATTTGAGACTATTTAGTGATCGTTATTCAGTGTATAAACTTTGCTGCAATTCACCAGCAAAGGCTGTACAATGCACTGTTCAAAACAAAGCAACTATGAAATAACAATAAGTCACTATCGCCTTGTATACACAATAAATATTAATCTTGACTAGAATGTGATCACGTACAGTTCTACATCAGAGAGTCCGACGTGGACTAAATAAGTGATAGCTAGACTGAGATGGGTCATTTGTACTTACGTATATCACAGGTAGGTCCTGTGAAACAGTTAATACATGTGCACAGATAATCAGTACATGATGTACCCACTGGTGAGCAGAAACCATTGTTGTTACATGGATTAGGCAAACACTGGTTCACACCTGAAATACAACCACAAAGTGACAAATAACATTACAATTATCAAATACTTGTACAACTTCTACAAATCCTTAGTCTGAGTAGACACAATTTTTGTCTAACTATAACCTCCCTGGCGCCGGACCGTGATATCTGAGCTAGAAGAGATGGGACTTAGCCAAGCCACCTGACAGAACTCAGTGGCATCAGTTGATTGCAGCCTTATGTCCCACTGGGGACGAAGAGGATTATGTTAAGTTAAGTGTTGGTGTCTTTGGCCATATCCGTTCAAATACTCCACTTTACGGTAACTCAACACACAAAATGAGGACTTAGATAAGATTGCTTAGCTTGTGTTCGATTTCACAAAGCGCTAAGATTCATCTTTAGATGAGTTGTCTATATCATCAAAGTGATTTGTATTGTGACGTAACACTTTGCTTAGCAAGTAAATCTTCGTCAATCTACGCTCTTTGAGGAATCGGCCCGATGTCCGCACCATTTCCTAAAAAGTCAAATGACTTCCTGAATAAGGTTTTGGAGGATTTGGGAATGTCGGGGGTTAACTGTTAACCTTTTCAAAATACAATGTGGAAAATGGGGGCTTAACAGATCTAGATAAAAAAAGTTACGCACTTAAATCATTTTAAAATTAACCCAGTCAGTTTTTCTTGTGGTTAATAACTTGAAATTTATAAACTGAATGGAAAATAAGAGCAATTAAGAAAGACAATTACATGAACGTTCTGCATTTTCCTTTCATTACAAAAAGACAACTGTCCAACCAACAGCGCTACTGCATGGTAGCACCCATTAATGGGTTGAGTTAATCATGCTGAAATGTCAACGATTGGGAACTTACGAGTTTCACAGTTGTCGCCAAAGAAACACTCTGGGCAATCACATGTGTAATCAGTGCATATATTAGCATTACCAGCACACAGACCTCCATTCAGACAGGGACTGGTTCGACACTGGTCAACTCCTGCAATAAATAACACTCAAGGATTAATCCAAAATATTCCACAAGAGGGCACAGCATTTTGAAGCAATATTTACTACATAATTTGAAAAAACATACATCATTTTCATCCAACTTTACAATGAGGCCCTTATTATAATTGGTACAAATTTCAGAAAATTAATTTTTTTGTAATTGATTTTTCCAAAAGGTATTTGAGCAGCAAGATAAACTTGAATTTTGTTGGGAAAATAACTTTCTTAGAACTCTTATTTTCATCATTTTTCTTTTGACTTATAGATTTAGTTTTGAGGCCCTTTTGACTGTTACAAACTGCAAATAGTGGCGTTATAGCACCGAGCCGACCAAATGTACAACATGAGCTATACTCCAAATATGTGTTCTGAATCGCCAACTGAATGCTAATACTACTACTACTTATTTCTTATATAGCGCTTTATCTCCAGGTATCTCAAAGCGCCTATGTTTTTAGGACAAATGTGCTAAGTTTTTGAATTATGAGACCCATTTGCATAGCACCTTGTAAGGATTTAAAAAGGGATGTGGCACAATCTGCTGCAAACTTATGCAACAAACACCAGAGGGGGAACCCCTTTTCTCTACGATAAGTGTACTGGGCTATTTTAAATGCACTACACAACCAACAGGACCTACGGGCTACATGTCCCGTCAGAAGGACGGAGCAATAATGGTTAGGTGTCTTGCTGAAAGACACATGTCTCAAGACCTGAACCCACTCTGCTGATCAGAACCACCAGAGCTTGTGTCCGTTGTGCTTGACCGATCAGCCACGACACACCACAATACAGTTTATTGAATGATTTGCTATAGATAGTTCCCAGTAGACGCCATCTTTACGGGCAAATCGCATTTTGGCTTGCAGGCGGCGTCAAGCGCTCAAATTATTAACGCAGCCGCGTCATTCACTAACCAATCATGCAATGAGTTTGGTGAAATGTGTGCGTGCTGCACGCCGTTCTCACGCGTAACGCATGACCGTGTGTTCCAAATTGCCCGTAAAGATGGCCGACTTACGTCATACTGCAACCTATCTATAGTCAAATAAAGAAGGTTAACACTACTTACTGAATTCACAATTGACACCTTGATAGCAAGGGGGACATGTACAGGAGTAGCTCAAACAGAAGTTTGGATCCTGAACACACTGCCCACCATTGCCACATGGACTCAAATTGCAGGGGTTCTTGGCTGTTGAATCAAATACAAATAAATGGTTTAGGAATTGTGGAATAATTTCTTTATTCTAAAGGATAAATCATTGGTAAAAACCCCTGGCAGTGTACCAACATATTGTGTGACAATCAGATTACAAAACAACAGCTGTATGCCCGCCGCACTGTACACATCCTGTATGGTTGCACTTTGTACATATTTAGCACCACACAATGTACAGGGTCCAATTTCATAGAGCTGCTTAAGCAGAAAATATTGCTTAACAATTGTCTGCTAAGCAGAAATGAGCAGGATACCAGTCACAAATTGTACATGTGACATGGTAGTTTGGTTGGTAACCTTATTCTGGTAAGCGAAAGTTTATTGCGCTTAGCTACTTTTTGTAGCTTAAGCAGCTCTATGAAATTGAGCCCTGACTGGAAGACCAACTAGCTATTCAATCATACAGCAGACTAATTCCTTTCCTGCTAATGGAAAACAACAGCAGTATGGGTCTAGTTTCCCGTATGCTAGCATTGTCCATAGAGTTATACATAAGAACTAGAAGGCGTACAATACCATGCGACATTTCCCTCCATAAAGCATTATTGCCAATTGAGAAAATGAAGCTGACCAATCATATTACATTGGTCACTCATCGGTTTACACAGCAACATTTTTCCAAAATGGATGTTGAAATGCAAACGACCCATAGGGATTTGTGCCCATGGCAAGTCAGCAGAGTTTCGTGCATGAAACAGCAAGCGCTCCCTCTCATTATTATACACATACATTCCCTCATAACAACATTTTTTTTTTTAACAACATTTTTTTAATAATGCGCACATATCCACCCCTAGGGATGCTCAAGGCGCCTAACAAGGTATACTATTACCCCTGGTCACTGGGCCATTTATTTCATTCCTTAAACCATCTCAGCTCCCTGGGGAGTATACAGCCTGTGCTGCAATATATGCGCTACTAGGCTAAATCAATCACAAGAACCATCTCTGCCCTCTCTGCCTTCTTATAGATGTTTTAGTTCACACTATTTCTGGCTTTTCTCTCAGTCGCGCCAGGAGTGTCAAATCTGACAGACATGGTGGGTTATAACTGTCTGTTTCCTACGAAGATTTAGTTCATTTTTTTATGGAAGAGAAACACAATGAAAAAAGAAAGCTAATTATTTCAGTTCAAAAGAAAGGTTGATGTGGTAAACTTACGGACGTCACAGTTGGTTCCCTCAAAGCAGAAGTCGCAGACACATTCGTATTGATTACATGGATCAGCAGCAGACGGTATACAAAAACCATTCACACATTGATCCAGATTGCAGGGATTCAAACCTAATTATACACACACAAATTTGATTCAAATTCCTCAATTGTAAAAATGCACAAAAGTTCATAGAGCTGCTTTTGCCCAAAAAGGTTACCAGCTAAAATACCATATCACGTGCACCATCTGTGGCTGGTTTCCTGCTAGTTTTTGTTTAGCAGAATTTTGATAAGCAATATGAATATGTACAATAATAAATGGTTTTCATCATAACTTATCTATTTGCTGTATGCATACAAAGATTTGTTTGTTGTCAAAATTATTCAAAAAGTTTTGGTATATTTCAAAAGTCGGCCCTCAATATGGATTACAAAATGATCCATCTGAAGACTAACCCGCCTAACATTTCCTTCAATTGACAGGCTCTGATTTCTATTACCAGATTACTGGAAAAAATTCAAACAGCAATAATCAGTTTGGGTACATCTTAAAAATAAGGAGACTGCCAACATAGGGCTAGATAGCTCAGTTGGTAGAGTGCCAGCACGTTAAACCGGAGGTCGTTTGTTCAAATTATTATTACTTTTTTGGTTTAAACCTCGCTTTAGGAAAAATGTTCTTTGTTCAACTCCAAATTTTTTGTTAAATCCTATGGTGCTGAAATTCTTTCCAACTTACTTGTTTCACAGTTACTGCCAGCAAAGCAACCTTGACAATTGCAGGTGTAGTCAGTACATGAGCCTTGTACAGCATTGCAAGCTCCACCATTCACGCAAGGAAAACTCACACACGCATCTTGAACTAAACATAGGGGGTATAGAATGGTGCAATTCTTATCATTGTTAGTCTGTTAAGAGTGTCATTGTGATTAACGTGTTTACTTTGGTTCAATATTTCCACAAGGAACTGTGATGCAAACACAACACAGCTTGTAAGAAAACATCTCTCGGTCTCAGAACACTGACAGCTCAAACAATAAAATGCTTTGCCATTATTGTAAAGCGCTAACTAGAAAAACAACCTGGCCTTGAAAGATCTCAGCACAAAGGGCAAGAACCTTTGTAGTCTTCACAAACAGTCATTTTGAGCTCTTAGGAAATAACCTAATAATTTTTGTAGTTTCATGTTTAAACCAATTTAAACTTGAGCAAATATTTACAACAATCCTCAGACAAGAAGACTGTGCATTGAGGAAGACTAGAAATACCATGAAAACGCCTTGAAAAATATGTCAACATTTTTCACTGGATGACAATGAAAGTGTTTACAGTATAGGCTGTGCAAGTCTCGCGCGTATCCGAACGAGAAAACACGTCAAACGAAGAACATTTTTATTTCTGAAATCAAATCTTTGTTTTAAATTATATCTCATGACAAAATCTGGAAAAAAAAAAAAAAATCATTACAATTTTATGAAATCAGTTTTAGCTTTTAAAAAAAATACGCCAAAGTGTGTTAATTATTATTAAAAACAAATTAAAACTCTGGGACAAGGATGCTTTTTTGATGTTAACTTTTTAGAAACCCCTTACGCAGATTCGTGAAGGTCAAACGGGTTTTAAATTGACCCGTATCGCAGTTTAAAGAGGAATGCTGACGCCTCAACACCATAGATTGCAATGAAAAGAGTTCGCTTTGCAATTACAGCATCTGGCGATTAAAATTCCGCATCCAAAACAAGCTTTTACATAAGTTTTATGATCGGAGGTGAGCACAAAATTCTTAATTTTGTGCAATAACCGGAAGCTGAGGTCAAGTTTAATTCTCGGGTTTTCTTCGTTATATTGTTGAATTGGTTTTACTTTCATATTTTGTTATCACTTAGAATTACATTCCCAACAACATGTATAATTTTCTAGGTCATAAACTACGTTAAACTAAAATAATTGACGAAACAATATCTCGCCCACGTAAAACTCCATATGGTTGGGACCACTATGGTCCCGGAAGTTCGAATGCGCGCGAGACTTGCACAGTCTATTCTGGGACGAACCAGAGACATATTTACGCTTTCTGTCATCAACTATGCGTTTTCATGACTTTGGTTGGCTGAAATGACTTAAAGGCCCTGTACACTATTGGTAAGATCGAAAAACACAAATGTTCACAGATTCACACATAACTTACATGATTTAAAGTAAGTAATGGTAGAAAGGGTTCCTTAAAATATTTCTGCCTAAAATGCTATCGTTTCTGAGAAATGAGTAAAACAATAGTTTTTATCGCGCGCGATAATAAACTCGATGTTTGAAAAACAGAAAACACATAAGGTCTCTTTTCACTATTTTCTCGTGACCTCGATGACCAATCAATTGAGCTCAAATTTTCACAGGTTTGTTATTTCATGTATGTGGTTGATTACACAAAACATGAACACTGTCTGTGATTATTTTGTCAGCTCTGCCAATCCTGTATAATACCTTTAACGAAACACAGCGCCTTCTGATTGGGCGCCTTGGGCTATAAAAGTGTTTGTTATGAAATAAATATATGGTTGGAAAGATGTTTTAAAAGTATTGTATGGTTTTCATTTTACTTGAACTAACATGGTCCACCATTTTGTGAAGGCAACGTGTCCCTTTACTTATTCAGACCAAACTGCAACCGAATATTGGGCTTGGTTTGGCTCTGATTCAAAATGACGGATTTTACAAAGTAACACAAACTTTTAACAGAATTTAATACAAAATTACTTCTGGTACACTTAACAATACAGTATTTATGCCAAGAGTGCATTTCAAATCATGAAATTAAAACAAAAGCCTGTGTATTTTGAGAACATCAGTCTTTACAAAGTAAGTGCATTTGTTTCTGGTTAAAGACAAATTTTCACGACACTCACTGAAGGTGTTTGGTTCGGTGAATTTTACGAGAAAAAGTTCTATCTGACAAGGGTCGTCAAAACGTGCCCAGGTAAGCTAAATTTTAATCCCTAGAACATTACTGGGTAAATTTATAGCTTGAGCGAGAACAGTCACATGTTACATACATGAGCTTCTTCTCTATGTCTAAATACTGATAAGGCAAACTGCACTGGTGTTTTTATCGTTATAGAATTGGAATTCAACTCACATATTCCGCATGTTGGTCCGGTGTAACAGCCAGCACAAGAACAAGACGTCTGTGAACATGCAGAGTCCATAACACACTGAGCACCATTCTCACATACATTGTTGGTCTGGCAGAGATCCACAGCTGTCATACACAAACACAAATCAATAGCTTCAATTTTAATAACTGTGTTAATGCCTGATGGCGGAATTTGAGAAAGTCTGAATAAAAGTTGAAACTTAACATGATGATGAGTCATTATTCAACACTAACTATTATATATAGTCTATTTGATTTAAGCCAGTGTGATAATAGTTATTTTTGTAACCCTGTTACCGGACAATCGGTTGGTTACCCATGTAACTGTACGATCGGTCTGTTAACCACGCAAGTGTGTAACTGTACGATCGGTCGGTAATCCATGTAACCGAACGATCGGTCCGTAAACCAAGTAACCGAACGATTGGTCAGTTAACCATGTAACCAACCATGTAACCAGATGATCAGTCAGTAAATTACAAAACTGTGTAACCGGTACAGTCTTAATTTGGTATACTTAATTTCCTCTCTTCTCCTCAGCCCCAACAATTCAAACTTGGATCGGATTACACATCATGAAAGTGATACAACTTGTTAGCTTAAATGCACAAGCAGATGAAGTATTTATCAAAAATCAAGTACCTCTTAAAAGTCACTACCTCTTTGTTATCGCTTCTTACCTCACAACTGCTGTACCTACAAATGTATTTCATGAGGGCTATGCATCCAACATCATCTCTGGAAGCATAAGCACCGACAGTTGGAGGAATTCTTCAAACAATACCCCTCACCTTGCAGGAGGTACCCGTTGCCTTCTGCCTGCCTTATATGAGGTACCCTTGAATTATAGAAGGTACCCATTGCCTTATTGGAGGTACCCTTTGCTTTTATAGGAGGTACCCTTTGCTTTTATAGGTTCCCATTGCCTTACAGGAGGTACCAATTGCCTTACAGGAGGTACCAATTGCCTTGAGGTACATTTACAAAGCACCTCACACTGATCTCTATCAGGAATTTGACTACTTACGTAGATCACACATCTGCCCTTGGAAGCACGATAAACATTGACAGATGAGGTCTCCATCACCGCATCCAGTGCCTTGTAGGATACATCCACCACCATTCAAACAGGGATTACTGGGGTTCAAGCACTGATTCTTTCCTGAAATACAAGAGTTTTCAATCGTTAACATTTGGATCAAAGCAAGTGGCATCGTAGTCAAAACAAAAACGGAAGCACCCATACACCTGCATACAGACTGAGAATGGAGCCCAGTGGATTCACCATGACTTTTTATAACTTCTGTTTATAAAATGGCAAATAATTTCTTACATTTTACTGACACAGTTAAGAAGCCGGAAGTCACAGTGGACAATTTGTACATCCATTTTTATTTTGATCCTTAGGCCTATGAAGTTTGTTGGCTCAAGATTCAAAAGAAGTCTAGAATGTAAAAGATCAAACAATAGCATCAGGGAAGAAGTGTACTATGATTTTGATTTTACCTAACACCCATGAGTGATAAGCACTGTCTACTCAGTGTTTCCCCCCCCAAAAAAAACCCCAAAACAACAACAAAATCAAAACAAAATCCCTCAGGCATACAACTTGGGAGGGATTCGAACCTATGACCTCAGAATTCTAGAGCAGACCTCTTTACCACAGGGCCACCAAGTGTGCCCGCTGAAGAGAGACCAGTTCAAATGCTGTACTTCAGCTAATACTGCAGACAAATTTGCCTTTCGTCACCAGGCACACATAGTGGGGGAGGGGGGAATCCCGAGTTCGAATCCCACCCGAGTAGTCTTCCTGTAAGCACTGACTGTCTTATGGTATTCAATCATCAGTTTGAGGGTCATGCAATTAATAATAATCATAATAATAATCATAATAATAATATGGATTTATATCGCGCTTTATCACACCCAAGGGCGTCTCAAAGCGCTTCTTAACATTATTACCCCTGGTCACTGGGCCATTTATTTCATTCCTTAAACCATCTCAGCTCCCTGGGGAGTATACAGCCTGTGCAACAAATCTGCGCTACTAAGCTAAATCAATCACAAGAACCATCTCTGCCCTCACAGGTACCCATTTTACCCCTGGGTGGAGAGAAGCAATTATAGTTAAGTGTCTTGCTCATGGACACAAGTGTCACGACCGGGACTCGAACCCACACTCTGCTGAACAGAAACACAAGAGCTTGAGTTCAGTGCTCTTAACCACTCGGCCACGACACTCCACATATGTGACGGGCTCTGTGAAAATGAGTCACTTGGGGGGACAATTCACTTTTGAGTTTTATACATGGCTGTAAAGAGCACACAACAAGCTTAATTTTGACATCTTTTACACACTTGTGTCATTTTTGGTTCAAAAGTTATGACCTTTTGAAAAACAAATTATGTCGATATCTGAAAATAACCCCTAATGGAGAACCGGCCCGTTTAATAAAAAAAATCAAATATTGATGTCAAAAGAGAAATACTATTATTTTGTTTAGAGTTCATAGATACCACAATGTTCCTCAATTGCTACAGACTTGAAATTTTGGGGGAAGTTTTATTAGTGTATTCACATGACGATGCAATTTTAATATTTTCAAAACTAATTACAAATGACCTTATTTGCATATCTGAAATAAATTAAAGGGAGACATTTACAATGGCAAAATGCCTTGTAAAGTACAAAATAGGAACAAAATGGTCATTAAAAACTGTTTTTATTCATGTTTATCAACAACAAAAGTTTCTATTTAAGAATTACGAAAAGATAGACCCTTAAGAGGCAAGAAACCGTTTTATCACAAAATTTTATTTCAATTTTTGTTTCACCCTACCAACACTCAACTGCCCCGTAATTGAAAGTGGGTTATGCGACAAGTGACTCATTTTCGTAGAGCCCGTCACATATGTCAACACAGTTAGCAATTGTTGAAGTTGTGAAGTATTTCTCATTCTTGTATTTAGGTTAGTACATTTTGAAGAGCTTTGCAGAGAAGAACTAAATCCAATTAAACGCCCCCTGACCTTTTAAGTAGGTCTTTTAACAATGACATATTTTACCCTCCGGCGTTTAAAATGTAGTTTAGGCATTTCAACATAAAAATTGACTGAACTTCAGTTAGAAAGTCACGTACCAATACATGTGTAATGTTTATGAAAACAATCTACATTCAACCTGTTTTTCCATCTGGCAACAATCCAAAAGTCGGATTGTAAGCACAAACAAGTTCCGCAACAGCGAGTTTATTCAATGCTTTGAAAATAATCTGTAAAGGGGTCACACAATGTAGGTTTTCAAAGCTGTAGGTTGAGTGCAATGATGGCTGTTCTTGTTGAGGTTATCATCGGCTGTACTTTATTTTGAGTATACATGTAGTGAAACTGAGCTTGACGATAATACACTAGATGGCATATTAACGTTCTCTCAATGAGTTCTATTTTCTCTTGTTGTTTACCCTACATGAAGTGCATCTTTAAAGGTATTATACAGGATTGGCAGAGCTGAAAAAATAATCACAGACAGTGTTCATGTTTTGTGTAATCAACCACATACATGAAATAACACACCTGTGAAAGTTTGAGCTCAATTGGTCATCGAGGTCACGAGAAAATAGTGAAAAGAGATCTGATGTGTTTTCTGTTTTTCAAACATCGAGTTTATTATCGCGCGCGATAAAAACTATTGTTTTACTCATTTCTCAGAAACGATAGCATTTTAGGCAGAAATATTTTAAGGAACCCTTTCTACCATTACTTACTTTAAACCATGTAAGTTATGTGTGAATCTGTGAACATTTGTGTTTTTCGATCTTACCAATAGTGTACAGGGCCTTTAACAAAGTATTGTCAATGAGCAGATTGCTTTATGTGTTAATAAGACTGTGCCAATTCCTCACACATAATTGTTGTTAATTAAAGAGTGCCATTTTGCTCTAATTTGGAGGCAATGCAGGGTTCTCCACAGGATTGTTCAAGACTGTGGGGGCATTCTGTACCAACATTTGTTGATGTTTGGCCGAAGCACTGAATTTAAACAAGGTCTAGGAATGTTTTCTTTGTTGTTGTTTACCTTGGTTTTAAAAGCATTCTTTATGGTTTTCTCTTGATGTTTTTGTTCATAAAAAAAAAAATTGTGTGTGTGTATCGGCCGAAGTTGGCACATCGGCACGCAGTTCGCATGCATCATGTGCATGGGGAGAACCCTGTATGTACTTGGGGAAACCCAGGTTCCTCCTAATGTCTGAATACATGCAATACTTGTACATTATAATCCACTATGCTAGGAGAAAAACTGTGAACAACAACTTTTCTAAAATTGTCATGAAAGTGTTCAATTCAATCTCAAATGAAACTGTAGCCCATATAGGTTAAGTATTAGAGTATGAATGTGCAATAATCTTGTACTTACGTTCTTGGCAGGTTTGACCCAGGAAGCATTCAGTACAGGAACAGAATGTAGATCTACAGTCATTACTCTGAAAGCATGTCCCACTATTCAAACATGGATCAGCAGTATCACACAGGTTGAAGGCTGTAGAATAAGGCATCAGAATATCAAAATGTTGCACCACATTCAATACACTTAAAGGCAAAGTATACATTTGGTTTTTGAAACCGTTCGATTGTTTTAATCCTGTATAAATGTAGATATAATAAAGCTAACCTGTAAACATTTAATTTCAAAAGATGGTCGCGTTTTTGAGATATCGCAAAAAAACGGAGCGAATATGTCCACGCAGGAGGAATAATCACTAATAGGAATACACAATCTGAGAAGCGTTTCTGACTGAAATGCTTCTCAGATTCAAATTTTCAGGCACAACAACAACTGAATATCTTGGTCACATTACTTTGAAGTAAAATGTTTCTCAACATGCTTTTTACTATCCAAAGCTGCTGTAGGCTTCTAACAAATGAGTTTTTATTGCCATTAATTTTAAGAGTAATTACCAATCGTATGTACCTTCACTTTAATACAATCATAGGGGAACCTCATAGCACTACATTGTACATCTTGGCTCAATTATGAGGAGAGAAGCCACAAGACTGCTGGGCTTGTCTCTCAAATGTTTTACTGGACCAGAATTTTGTTTACAAGACCACAATTACAAAAGTTAACTGTCTACGCAGTTTAACAAAATACCTGCTTTTACTTAAAGAGTTAAGGTTGATCTCATTTGTCTCCTTGACAGATATTAATCAGACTCAAAGTGAACAATTGAACATCATTTTCTTGTTCAAGATATTACTCAGTGAGGTGTCACTCAACTGAAAAACACAAGACCACCAGACTTGTCCAGTCATAAGTTTACTGGCCTGAAGCTTCAGTTCAGTTCAGTTCAGTTTATTTCCACAGTATCAAAATCAAATCAAAGACAATATAAATGGGAAATTAAGAGTTAAATTAATTATTTGGTAAGATTTAATTAAATAGAGAGTAAGCATGGGAGTTAATGAAACTGTGGAGGGACCCATAAAGAAGCAAAGCTTGTAAGGTTATGGGTCCCTGAGCAAGCTTGTGCATTGAGCCGATAATACAATTATTGTTGATATATTGTGGAATGCACCACTCCAGGTAGAAAAACACGTTCCTGTAAGGACAATTGTATAACCAAGTAGGCTCAATGCCCAAGCTGCCAACAATAAAGGTAGTTACCTAGACAAACGAACAATGGACAAGGACGAACAGAGACAGGTCAGCAATGTAAGAAAGAAAAAAATCATCTATCAACAATAGGAATGCAACAAAATGGCCTTAAATTTATGCTTAAATACAGAGAGATTTTTAGAAGCTTTAAGTTGAGAGTTTAATGAGTTCCAAAGCTTGGGTCCCTCAAGTTTGACTGTATTATGAGCGAGAGAAGTACGAGTATATGGTATATGAAGGTCGGAAGCTTGACGAGTAAAGTGAGAGTGAAGACCAGAGGCCAGCTTAAATCACTGGCCTCTGGTCTGCAGTCTTGTGTCAATTTCGAAGCCTGCATACATGCTTAAACTTTATCAAACTCAATCTGGTTTGTAAGGATGGGTGTAGGTTGCACACATGGTTATTAAGAGGAATCTTCAACACATTGACAGGACAACTCATGAATCAGAGCTTAGTTAAATAACCTACAGAGAATTTGGAATTAATTCTTTTCTCCCCATTGCTTTAGTCAAATCAATGAAGTATAAATTAACATGTGACAATTAGCTTTATCCACTCCCACTATACACCACAGACTACTAGATAGTTTCTACACCAAACATGTTTTGTACAACTCAAGATGGGCATAACAATGCCACCAGATAAAAGCATTTAGTAGATTTACCAAAGTATATCTAAGCTAAATTTTCATCTCCTGCATTTTAAACACAAAGGAAAGATTATAAAGCATTAGCCGTGTAGTGCTTCCGTACCAATGGCGAGTTTACTCGACACAAAAAGCAGCGGCGTTTGAGAGCCTGTAATTATTTTGTTTGCCGCCCTCTGCTGTTGACCTTTATATAGACGGGTAGCTTGTTTATCGAGCTTCACAATGGTGTGTATTGTATAGGGGGTCGCCATTACGATATTCCGAGAAAAATGACATTTCATGCAGCAGTACTTCCAGATTTCATGCTTCCGTTTTCCCGACAAAAAATCACCATCATGGCTGTTCGTGACCTGGAGGTTTTGGTTGAAATATTTGTCGTAAGTGACTCTGAATTGGACTCAGAAATATCTGAAGAAGAACCTAGTGAAGATTCAGATGAAACTCGTGATGTTTCGCCGCCAGGCACGGTTCAATTATGACAACTATTCTGACGATATACCGGTAGCTGGACCGAGCACGGCACCCGTTCAACGCCGTGGGCTTGGGCGTGGACCCGGCGGGCCTCGACCCATTCGTGCCGATCGAGGTGACAAAGGACATAAAGATAATGTATACAAATTTGACATCATTGAAAGGTCATTTCATAAGCTACAAATTGTATGCATAAAGTTTTTTCACACAGAAAATCAAGATTGAAAAAATGTGAACACTGCACGTTGCTTTTTTTGTGTGTGTGTGTGAAAAAATGCGGTACACAGCAGTGGGTGTGACCCCTATAAAAAATGCGGTATTGAAAGGTGAAGGTAACATCATTTTGCAAAGGGGATTTCAATTGAACCTTTTGACTACCGTGTATGTAATACCAAGTTTGTTTCTCCCTAAAATCATGTCATATTATGAGAATCCTGGCCACCTATTTTATGTACTATTTCAACAAATTCTGAATAGTACAACCTCTGTCATTAACTGAACAAATCTTAACACCAGAAAGCCACTCAAATACTTACATTGATCACATCTTGTCCCTCTGAAACAAGATGGACACTGGCATGTGTAACTGTTGGAGGCAAAGTTTGGTATACATAAACCACCATTCAGACATGGGTCCCATCCACATGGATCAATAGCTGTAGACAAACAAACATTTATCGAGATTCATTAAAAAAAAATTAAATAACAGAAACACATTTCATTTAACATTGTCTGAATGGAAAATATCTACCAACATACAAAAAATATTACGTACTACATGTAATTCTCCAGGGAAAATATTTTCTTAAAGCGTTGTTTTTGCCTGAGGCAAGGGCAAGTTGTAGTCAGAACGAAACATTTTGAGGATGATACAAATATTCTGGTTCACTTTTAAAACTTGTCCATAATTTGACTAAGGAAAGATTATAATAAAGAAGAAAAAACAAAACAAAAAAACCAGCAAAACAAAACTAGAAAAATCAGAATTGTTCACACCTCATGATGTTTTTACTGATTATAAATGTGAAAACAGAAGTAGCTGTTTTACATTGTTTTCATAGTGAGGTTAGTATTTTAGCATAATTTTCTTTTCTCTAACGACACCGTCACCATTCTGATAATGTGCAGGGTGGGGGGGCCCTGGACAAAATATCTTTATTTTCTACATAAGTTACAAGGTCCAGCCAATTATAAGCCATAATCTTGGATGTCCCATTTGAAGTGCATCAAAACAACATTCCAGCCTCAGCTCAGGTACAAACCTCTGATGGAATTCGCACTCAAAAGGCTCAGGTTGAAAGAGCTATTGTGACTGTACCACTGTACCGTGTCAAGAAAGCAAATTTTGTGGTAGAGTTGTGCCGAATTACATCTACTACCTAGTGCTAATAAAGCGGTTTGAGTTTAACCACTGACCTGAGGGTTCGCTTTTGTGTTTTCATTCCTTCAAGTTCAGGGAATTTTTCTTTTGTCGAAGATGCACAATGGCAGCCAATTATAGGCTTCATGCCATAGTTAAATGTATAATTCTGACTTATTCTTTTACCATTTTCTTGACAAGAATAACACATGGTCATGGATGATGGATAAAAAGAAAGTTGGACGTGTGAACTTCCTAATTTAATAATAATTAGAGTAGTACTTAGTATAGTAAAAATGCACGAAGTTTTTGACTTTTCTTTTCCATAACAGTCAGCAGTAGTAGGCTAGCAGTAGCTGATACATGGCTAATGGCTAACATTGTTTTAATAATGTCCAGAATGAAAGAATTACGTTTTCTTTTTAAACTTTACCATCGACACAAAACACAAGTATCACGTGGATACACAATCGTTTGGCCGTTTGGCGCATAGATGATATTATATTAGAAGTAGGCTCTGTAATGTAAAGCTAAAGTCGACATTGCAAAAAGAGGAGTAGGACGAAATATTGCAACGCCCCATGCTTGCATATAAGTACATAGGACCTCAACAAAACAATATAATAATAGTACAATATACCATTCCTACGCCGTTTGGTGTATTTATGTCAAAGTTCGCTTGGTAGTGAAATTGAGAATACCGCTCACTCTCTCTCCAGTTCTCTCTGGATGATGCCAAACAATTAACTGAAAAGGGCGCCCCCAAGAGACTTTAAGACAATCACTAATTTCTGCCAAGAGCGACCGACTGTTCAACCCAGACGTAGAGATTACTCCAGAGATCCTAGTTATAGCGTAAATACGTGTGTAAGCATTTGCATCGTAATTGCAAGACGACTGTATAAATAACACACGCACGACGGAAATTTGACTTTTTTTAATGATACCACTCCCTCCCAAACCAAACTTACCTGCCGTCCAAGTAACTCTCCAGCCCCTGAACTCGATGTTCTTATCGGTAGCAAACAGCATCCAAATAGTATCAGAGTCCAGTGTTTGTGGTAACGGAGCCATCATTCCTGCAAACCTCTTGGGAAACTCGCCCGTCGTAACATTGAGAGTAAAGATATCGTCTGGGAAAGCAAGCCCCGTCCCGACATACAAATCATCTTTATCATTCTCTTCGACTTGGAAGACGTTATCGAATGTCAGTGTAATTGAGGTAGCAGATGGAATGTACAGCTGATAGAACGTATTGTATCGTATATTGTAAGTGTCGGGATAGTTAGGCGATTGGAAGGAATTTGTAGTGCATGTGTTTGGCCAGTCAAAACATCGGCTGGGAGTCTCGTGGAATACTAAAACATCTGAAACAAAGAAAAGTCATTATAAGTTCATTAGGCCTATAGTTGGCGACATTTTCTAACACAGAAAATTAATGGGCGTAAACCGAAAAACCGCAATTTGTAAACATATTTTGTAGGCCTAAAAAATGGTTATATAAAACGAAAATATTATGACAGGGGAAGCTTGCATGACTCTCTGCAACTGCCAGTCTCAACAAAGCCAATATTCTGCATAACTCTCTAAAAAAGTTAAAACGTTACCCCGTCCTCCCAGATAAGCTACCATTGCATTTCACATCAGTCAACGGATCAACTTAGAAAATACTGCTCCAATTTGTTTTAGCCACCACACATCACATGGTTTACCTTATGTAATATTTTGAAATACGTGTAATTAGCCAAACGCAAACAATTATAGTAGTTCGATTGAAAATGTATTGAACAAAATTTAGACCTGAATATTGGAATATGTACAATGGCAACTGGTTCCAATTAACCAATCATCTTTCATGTTACATGAATCGATAAAGAAATTATTCAGCTTGAAGAGGCAGCGCGATCCAGGTGAATGCGTTGCGTTATGTGCGAGTTATGGGAAGTTATGCTGCGAGAGCACGGCCATTTTCTATGTTTTTTCACCTTCTGCCATAGGCGCGTGAAAGAAAGTCAATTTGTTTAAATCAAAAGGGCAATTTGTTCCCTATTAACAAACAGTAAATTAATTATATGAATTGAAAGAGTATATTTTTTTGTTATTAAAAGTGAACGATCCATGAAATTTGCTTTTCGCGATCTCGAGATATTATGGATTTTCTAAGAAATTCTGTGTTTTAAAAGTTAGTTTTATACGTATTTTGACACATGCAAAAAAAAAAACGCAAATGATCGCTATGTTCCGTTATGACTCCACAAGGACATCTGTCAAACAGTTGCAGGCCTAATAAAAGTCAACTTCAATATATGTATTAATGAAACCAAAGAAGTCAAGTCTTACCACAGCTACAGTAAAAATTGCCTCCTCCCATTTGATTGAACCCTCCCACTGAGACAGTGAGAGTTAGTTGACAATTCATTTTGGTCTGTACTTACTTGATGTTATTGAGCAGTCGTAACCCATGAGCATCCCTTCACACTGACAGGCGTAGTCGGGTGTATTTCCCGGCCGCTCAAAACATATTCCCGACCCACGGCAGGGGTCTGTCTGGCAAGCTGAGGAAGATAAAATCAAGTTTTGTATAAATTATGATGTCTGAAAAGTAGGAAAAATATTTTACCATGGCCTTTCATGACCCTGAACACATCATAAAGAATAAAATGTTAATGGAAACATAATTGTTGAGTCTTGAATCTGTCTTTTTGCAAATTACTATGGGAAAAAAACAAATTATAGGCCTATAGCTATCCCAGCTAAAGTTATAAGCTTTCTTACACGACAAAGTCTGCTGACGGTAAGTGGTAGCTAATTAAAAACTAAACATGAGAAAATGGCATTAGCTGTTGCAAACTGCTTACCAAACAAAAGGACCTGTGTTTATAAATGCGAAAATTTGTTAGTGGCCTGACGTTTCGACCCTAGCAGAGTCTTTCTCTTTTAGCCTTCGAGAAAGACTCTGCTAGTGTCGAAACGTCAGGTTTTTAACTAATTTTTGCAAAAACTAAACATGTATTATTGTTGGGATCCCGACATTATCTCTTGTCCATTGGCCGGCGATGTAGCCCTATCCTAAAAATTGTTTTCTGTTACATGTATTTTGTGCATCATCGTATAAAAATGGCATAATTATGCAAAAGAATGGTCATGTATATGTTTTCGGTTATAACAGCATAATCTCTCAAAATACGTTTGGAGAAAATCATTCTTTAAAATTTTCTTTCGGCGAAAAACCGACAATGCAACTTTTATGACTTTCGAAAGACTTTAAAAACGTACTGCAATATTCGATCATACAATACGGATGATCAAAATAATGAAAAACAAAGTTTTATGAATTGACGAATATTTCACGATGTTTTCAAAACAAAAATGAAATGATTTTAATTGTTTGTTTAGACCAAATAACTTTTAGAGAAGGGCAAGGTTGGTTGGTTGGAGATGGAAAACAAACTCTAAGGATGCGTCGTGCGTGACTTAGCTTTAACATCCAATTACAAGTTGAAATACGAATTTGGATTCTAGTAAAACGCACCATAGCATGACCCGATCATTGTCAGCAAAATGGCGGGATCCTGATCTACGGTATAATATTGGACAAAAACGTTCTGGGCACAGCTGGGACCTAAAAAACATGATCATTTGAATTGGTGGAACATTCGTTGAGTGACTCCAATGATTTGAAATCACACAAATTAGAGCGAAATGAATAAACCGCCTATCCCTATAAAGATTAAAAATAAAAAACTCAAAAACAAAACATTCTAGGAATGTGGGCCTTTTGAAAAATAAATATACTGAGAATTCTTCAGTGACGTATGCGGTAAACTATGCTGTGGTTAAAATGAGGCATGCAAAATGTCACATAATTGTGATTTGAACCTTGAAGTCTTCAATGAAAATAATAAACCTTTTGAAAGCAGGACAACTTCGTAAAATATGGGACCTGCGAATCAAGTATTTTGGGTGGACTAATAGGCCTACGTCACATTGTGAGATAAATTATCACTGTTTAATTATACATGCTGGTGTTTCATAATTTAAACCACAGCGGCCATGATGGAAATTAGCATTAGATATCAAAACATGTCTATTCTAGCTTAATTTCATAACCGTAAAAAAAAACATTTTAGGTTTTTTAAATAAGGGGTTTCTCAATTCTTCCACCAACGCCAAACTTACTCGTGAAATAGTTTAAGGTAACAGGTTCAAGTAAAAAAGATAGTTAGGAAATCAGATGTGTTGAATATATGTCTGCTTCAAGCTTTTAAAAAAGGACTCTGGTCACAACATAATGTCAGTAGAACATTAGATAATAATTTTCTTTATTTACCGTTCTATAGGGCCTATTTCATTTACATGCATACACTCCAATGATACACCTGCAGGCTTAGGCCTACTTATCGGTTACTATTTTTTTATTTTTTTTATTTAACATGTCAAATGAAAGCTTGTGCATACACAGTAGCTGTTTAATGGCTGTTTACCTACTAACCCTACCCAAGCTACATCATCATCATTACGGTATAGACAAGTGCAAATGAAATCGAATTTCTTAGTAATTGCGGATGGGTCACCTAGCAACGGGGGAAGCTCTCAATAATGTAACGAGGATGGGTCTGAAATACTAGTCTTATAGAATAGTCACAACAGATGCAGCTGTAATTACCATTAATTTGGATTCAGTTTATACCCGTAAGGTATAGTGTTTGTTGTAGACGACCAATATGCATTGCCATTTTAATGCAAATATAGTAACAGAAATATTTGCATTTCAAAGAAGTAATTGCACTTACATTTCCTCCAGTAGGATTGGATAGGAGTCTCTAAACTGTAACACCCGGTTAAAACAGAATATTTGGCATGTGGTATTTTTATATGACGACCAATGCGACAAGAGATCAATCGGGGTGGAAATAACCCAACATAAAGTCCACGGATATGCGTTAGTTATTAGGCCTAATTCTCTCTAACAAATATTTGTTTGTGTAAATTTTCAGACAGTTTTTAAAACATGCATAGGCTAGGCCTAAGCAGATTGAAAACGAAATAATATAATAGTGTGTATTTCGATCCAGAAAATAACCGTCCTATGTGAAGCTGCATGTTACCTGCCCTTCTCATGTACTAAAGTCAACAAGAGATTGATTGCAGAAACTATTAAGATTCGTCTTAAGATGAGATGTCAAAATCACCACAGTGATTTGTAGTGTGACATCACACACTTTGCTCGGCATTGTACACAACTGATTGTGACAGTACACAACTGATTGTGACAGTTTTTTTGTACGTTGTGAAGAACACATATTCAACTTATCTGCTTTCCCAGTTATCTGTTCTTGTACCTGTTGCCTTAATTCACTTCACAATTAAGTTTGGCGTCGGTATTACCCTTTATGTCTTGTTTTGAAAAAAATACCCCCAAAACCACCCCACACCTAACAACAACATTAAGTTCAAACTGTCACATCAATTAAGATTGATACGTATTTTAAGATCAATCGCAGCTCTTTGTGTAATCGACCCTTGATTTCATTCCCCTGTTGCATATGAAACCTGCATATGGCAAGTTGTATGGTTCATCATTATTGGAGTCATCATTTTTTACGAAAGCGTCAGTCTGTGACTTGCGTTTAAAATATGAATCATAATAGTTTGAAGACAAATGCACTGAATCCACCCAAAATAAAAGTTCCAGTATTAAACACGGTAAAATACCGGTGAAATCATACCACATGATCAGTTACTATACTACAAAGATAACTTTATCCAAGGATCACGAATCAAATTAATACCAACATTCATGCACAGTTAGTTCTGCTGATGAGTGCATAAACAAAAATAAATTGGTAAAAACTACCTCAAGAACAGTAATGGTTTTTCTGTGAATTTGAACGTACACTGCAAAACCGTGGTGTTAAAATTGACACAATGGGTGTTGTCAATGTATAGATACCAAAAGAAAATCAACATTTACACTACAAGGTATAAAATAACAATTATTTCTGCCAAAACAATAACATTTGTGATAATTTAACATCCTATTACGTTAATTTTGAGTCTCTCTTCGGTATCTTTATGTGAAAACAACTAAGGTGTCAATTTGAACCGCAGTTTTTGCAGAGTTATAATACCCAACCGGGTCCCAACCATGTAGAAGACAATGGAGTGAATTACAATTCATTTTTGAATAAATTTCTGAGAGGCATATATAGTTATGTAACACAGTCATCCACTAAATGCAGTGTAAACTCTTCTGAAAATTACTCCCGTATCTTTTTAACGAAATACTTTTTTGTGTATGGATTTTATAAGGGAATGCATTTGGAAGTCATTTTTTCTGTTGTACAGCTTTTATGACAATATTTTGTTTGTGTGACTCGACTTTTGTAGATGTTGTTGTAAAAATATACAATAATAGAACCACTGAAGCAGACAGTATAACAGAGATGGCTTCGCATGGTACAAACTCCAACCATTTTTATTATTAATTTTTTTTTGGGGGGCGGGGGGTAGGGATGATACCGGATCGTTTGTGCTTTGAAAGATAACAAATTAATTGACAAGGGATTCTCCTTCCTATGCTAGTCTACAGAATCAATATCAACCTGATTTGAAAGTACCAATGCCAAGAACTATAGGCCTAAACCTTTGTATTGTGTGGATTTTTTGTTTGGTCTTTTTGGTGTTTCTTTTTTAATGATGGGCACATCAATACATATCCCCCCCCCCCCCCCCCATGGAGCAACCAAAGTTCCATTTACACACTCTTTTGTAAATTGAAATTGTATAATATGAATTTCATGTACTATATTATTGAAGGAATGGTAACGTTTCTGTATCTGACTGCCACTTTTCCACTTTTTATGAAATCGAAAAAGTATTTTATTCAATCAAATGAGATATTGCTTTAGATAACAATGACAAAAATGAGTGAAAAGGGGGCAGTCGGATACGGATTTTTTTATATAAAAGAATTCTATAATAGAAGAATCAAACCTGAATGAACAAGTGTTTAATATTATTATTAGACCACTGTTCAACATTAATGTTTAAAATATGATAACAACATGCGGCTGCCCTGACCAATCAATGCATTTTGTAACTGGGTTTGCAATTTGTCTAAACCTACACAGTTCTGAATATTAATGATGAAAAACACATACTTTGAGTTTTGCTGTTTCCTAACACTGTGTTAGTAACAGGTCTACTTACCATCTTGTGCATGAACTCCGAATAGCGCCAGCGCCAGGGAAACCAAGAAAACTACAATTCCAACACCACCAGGCGTACATGTATATTCCATAATCGTTAACCAGTTTGCTGAGTTGTACTAATATAATAAACAAGTAGGTGATATAAATTCCGACCGTCTTCCGCCAGCGGATACGGTCCGGTCCTAAAATTGGTGTCAGCGGAACAGTTGACTGGTAGGAATTATTTCTCACGTAGACGATCGTTTGGTGATGAGGTACTTCAACGATCAGAAGCTGCATAAGATTTGGAAGATGCTGATAAAAATTCTGGTGGTTGCGTCTTTTCTTAAATAACAAGTTATGAAACGTGCTTGAGCAATATTACAGACTGAACTGACTGATGTGTCATTGGGTAACGTTCCTGTGTCGGACCCAACCTAGTCTCCATCATCAAATCAAAGCAGAACGTTATCAAGCGTGAGCATGCCCTAAACCAATTCAGATGTAAATCGGCTTTTACTTTCCATTGTGTTTCACAAAGGTGCTGCATGGACCAATGCACTGACGTGTACAGAGGGAAATATACTGTCAACAATAAAACGATGTGGGTTGCCGAAATTCAGACTGCGTCATGAATTGAATTTGAGGGTGGAGTACGCTTTATTTGGATAAAGTGTAGAACTGCGTGGATACATACTAGTGGTAGACCGTGTGACAAAAATGGCGTGCAGTACGTATACACAATGGCAAAGACATTATGCGAGCTGCCATAGCCGTAACATTCGCACGGCAGCACGAGGACCTCCACGCATGACGTAACTATTTCTAGATGTCTTTTTATGGATTCCTAAACGGTAAAATAAATAGAACACGACACCATTATACATTAATAGATGTAGTTGCAGACGCTCAAGCCTCCTGGGCACATGGAGTCTGGGAGTGGGAGGTTCGAAAAGGAACTTTACCTCATTCAAAGCTTCTATCGAATTTCAATGACAAAATTAGAGATAAAACTTACCCGGTCTATAACGACTGATCAACCCATAGTAAACGCTGTGTAATGACGTAATACATATAGCGATTAATCTAAGTGGATAATTTGAGGCAAACTGTGACAGTTGTTATCTTCTTTATAAAAAACCACAACAATAATCTTTTAGCAGCTTGCTTGCAAAATATGTCTACAATTTCATTATAAACTGATCTAGTGGTTCTTTTGCCAACCGGCCACTTGTCTGACATTCTTTATCCAATAGGAAAAAAGTTAAACAGCTTTATGCTGTACTATTTTTTTTACATATTGACATTTAACACCAATGTATAAATACATCAAAATAAACCTCAATCTGCATTAGATGTTGCTTTACTTTATACAAAATGTTGAGTATTGCCTGCTGTATTTATAATTTTAAGAAGGCATGTTGTTGTCGGTGTGGAAATCATTGTTTCATCTATTAATCAATCTATTATCTTATTGTTTTTAAAAGGTGTGCATATGACATTTGGTAAGAGTATAAAATATATACATGTTTCACAGATTTGCACACAACATACGTTAAATGGTATAAAGTTGTTCATGGTGGCGAGTCCAAAACTCATTGTTTGAAAACAGTAACATTTAAGGTTTTTTCCCACATTTTTCTCGTGATTTTTAATGACTGATAAAGCTTGAACTTTCACAGGTTTGTAATTTCATGTATGTTGGGTCACATCAAGTGTGGATGCTGGTCTTTGACAATTACCAATATGACACATGTGCTTTAAAAAGTTTCTTACAATATAGAATCATGCATATTTTAACTTGAAAATGAGAAGAACTCCAAGTGTTGTTAGATATAAGCGAAGTCTCGACTGGGTGCCATTTAGTTTCGAAACCATATCTTCTACGCCACAGGCTCAATGCTTTTGAAGGCATTTACCCAAAAGGTGTGCCTCCAAACAGCACGTCGTATACTAGTCATATCGGATGATGTTCGCATGAGGGCGCTAGTTACTTCGAGCAGGGTGAAAACACCGATCGCTCATTGAGGCCACTACTTCTTATCTACATTGAAAACGCTTAAGACTTTAGACAAAGGTTAATATATTGACGTTTCAGACATGTACAGACATGATAGTTATCAGGCACTCACGATATGAAACCTTTGCTGTCATAATCTAAATTGTATCCATTGGTTATTGTGTCACACGTTTAAATGTATGATTATGGACACATAATGAGACGTTTGGCATGTGTTTTGTAATCGGGCTGTCAGCAAGCAAGCCAACTCTCAACGAGCCAAACCTGCCGTACTGTCAGCTAAACAGGGACACCAGCCAGTCACCGGCTAGTCTTGATTGGCGACGTTCATTTTGTTTAACGTAGTGCGATATCGCAACACGAATTTACTGTCCGCAACACGAATTACTGGAGCAGAGATATCTGTATCACACTAACATTCCGGGCAGCAAATCCAAAATCGTCAAGACGCTGTTTTGATCCAGATTTATAGACTTGCCCAGTCCTTCTGAGTCAGCCTCCCAAACAGTCAATGTAACGCCCTCTATTGGTGGCTAGTACAAAAAACAGCGTCGCCAATCAAGACTAGTCACCGGCCAGACTACCAGACGCTAAACTGCCGGTGTGGCATGAGATTGTGTCCCCCAGAGATTCTGTCCCCCATACGGCAAACAGCGTGTACAAACCTCTTCTGATAGCGCCTTCTTATAAAATCATCCTCCTCCGATCCATCCCATGTTAATTTCCCTTATTGGGGACAGAATCTCGGTGGGACAGATTTCCCTAGGAAATCGGCAAGACAGATAACCAGCCAGTCACCGGCCAGATTGCCAGCAATAAAAACGAAGCCATCTATTCATAGGCCAGCGGCCTAAAATGGCGGTCAGCAAAAGAAATGACTACCAGACTGTCAACAACTTCAACAAGATAAGAAAGACCGCCAGCCACCGTCCAGTATACCAGTCTGCCAGAAGAAAGGAAAGTAAAGCAGGCAAGCAATCAGCCAGCCAGTCAGTCAGCCAGCCAGTCAGCCAGCCAGTCAGTTAGCCAGCCATCAAGTCACCAGCCAGCCACCAGTCAGCTAGTCAATAAGTCAGCCAGCCAGTCACTCAGTCGGTCAACCAACCAGCCAGCCAGTCAGTCACCCAGCCAGTAAGTCATTCAGTCTGTCAGTCACTCAGTCAGCCAGTCCATCAGCCAGCCAGTTATCCAGCCAGCAAGTCACCAGCCAGCCAGCCACCAGTCAGCTAGTCAATAAGTCAGCCAGCCAGTCACTCGGTCAGCCAGCCAGCCAGCCAGTCAGCCAGTCAGTAAGTCATTCAGCCAGTCAGTCACTCAGTCAGCCAGTCCATCAGCCAGCCAGTTAGCAAGCCAGCAAGCCAGCCAGCCAGCCAGCCACCAGTCACCAAGTCAATAAGTAAGCCACTCCACTCACCCAGTCGGTCAGCCAGTCAGTATAGTCATTCAGCCAGTAGTCACTCATTCAGCCAGTCCGGCAGCCAGCCGGCTATTCAGTGTGCCAGCCAGTCAGTTCACCCGTGTCCTTGTGGCAGCCCTCAATCTAGTAGCTGTGGTAATCCACCATACTACGGGTGAGGGGAGTGCATCATGCTCAGATTAATGTCTTCTTAACAGACTCGCGACCGAAGCATTGACCTTCACCACACTCTTCAGACTGTAGCATCTTTCGTTCTGTACGTCACAGTGTCCGAAACACGATCTCTCAAAATACCACAAACACCTTTTAATATGCAAACATCAAGTCATATCAATTTCTTAATGTGTCAAATCCACAGGGAAACTCTCCTCTCTTAGTAACGACACAACATGATGACGTCATAGAGAGCATCAACGATATCCTATTAAACCAAAAATGCCCCCTGTTTGTCTGTGTTTGTTTTGACGTGTTTTGGGTCGAATCACGGGAGATTACAAATGCTATACTTTAGGGAATAACCATATTGGAAAAACAACTCAATCATTTTCCTTGTTGTACATCCCGGACTCGCAACTGCATTATCATTTAATAATCGCTATAAGTGACGCACTATATAAATATCAAATATCACCTTGTAAGGGTTAGGTGCTGCCACAACATGCCAGAACCACCGTAGCGAACCCGTTGATTCTTAAACGGTGTGTACAACATTTGGTAAGATTGAAAATATAATTATCCACAGATTTGCACATAACTTACATGGTATAAAGGTGGTCATAGTGGGAAAACTTCCATTGAAATAGTTTTGTTGAAATGCTATAGTTTTTAGGAAATGAGTAAAACAGCTAGTCTTGATAACAGTGAAAACATAAATGGTGTTTTTCGTTGTTTTCTCATGACTCCGAAGACCAATATTTAGCTTAAACTTTCACAGGTTTTGTTATTTCATGTATATTTTAATGGGTCACATCAAGTGTGGATACTCGTCTTTGATGTAACTTTAACGTATACCTCGTGTATCACACTGTAAAGGATGTCCATAAAGCAAGGCATCAAGTTGATCTGTCCTTTTGATGGGACGTAAAAGGTAATTTATGTTGTGTGTAGTGCACATGCAAGACTAGTGCACTTAACGTTAAAGGCACTGAACACGTTTTGTAATTGTCAAAGACCAGTATTCTCACTTGGTGTATCCCAACATATGCATAAAATAACAAGCCTGTGAAAATTTGGGCTCAATTGGTCATTGAAGTTGCAAGAAAATGATGAAAGAAAAACCAGCCTTGTTGTTCAAATCAGTGTGCTTTCAGATAGGAATAAAAGGCTTCTGGCCAGAAGTCTTTTATTATTTTAGTGAGAAATTACCTCTTTCTCAAAAACTACGTTACTTTAGAGGGAGTGGTTTCTCACAATGTTTTATACTATCAACAGCTCTCCGTTGCTCGTTACCAAGTAAGTTTTTATGCTAATATATATTTTGAGTAATTACCAAACGTGTACAGTGCCTTTAAGAGAAGAAGTTTGCCCTTGTATTTCTGATTGCTTGTGTTGGATACCAAATGCGCCGCATCACTTTCTTCAACTTTACAGGTTGATAAATGGGTTTCATAATTCAAAATATCACAGATAGTAAACCTGATGTGAAATGAAGAGCGCTTTGGGACGCCCGCCGGTAAAGCGTTGCTGTGTATACAAATGGTGTGATTTATTTAAAACAAAACACAAAGGACCTGCGGCTTTGTGTCACATCTGATGGAATGGGCATTAGTTATTAGTGTCTTTCCAAAGGACACGAGTTCCACCGTCAGGACCCAATTCCACATTTTGACAACTTTGAATCATTGAATAATTGATTTGCAAATCATGGCTGGTAACATGATAAATATTATAGGATGTTTATAAATGCTGCTCTACGGTGCTTGACACATACGATGTTTGACGGGGGATACATTTGCTATGAGTTTGTGTTGATGGTGAGGGATTAGGGAATAGTGATGTCGATTCAATGTTGTTGTAGTACAGTGTGATCAACCTGACATTCTTAGGATTATGATCGCAATCCCCTGGAGGATGATCATTCGAAGGTTGGATTATACACGTTACTCCAGGGCAGGGTAGGCAGTAAGCCCTGAGTGGAGATAATTTTTCGCTCGTCTCAAAACAGAAACAACAGCACAAAATGCTTAAAACTATTTTATTCATTATTAAATTCATTTTGTTCTAAAAATTCAAAATATAAAGAAAGTATACCCTTTTTACAGAGAAATGCGGGGGTGGGGTGGGGGAAGAAATTTAATGAAAACATTGAAATCAAAGAAGTTAGCATTGAACTGGGTTGAAATTTATGATTGGTAACAACTGTACACCAACTATGTTTTCGTGTTTTTTCTTCCTTAAATACAAAGAACACCTTTGGTTTTTGGAACCATTCGAGTGTTTTAATCCTATGTTAATGTATAGACGATGTGACCTCTGACGTCATTTGAAAATCATAACATGATGCGCGCGCATGTCGCCGGGCAAAACCTTTGTGCACTTGACAGCCAGCTAGAAAGTACACGCAATATTACCATGACTATCGCGTCTTTTTGCCCGGCGGAACATGACTTGGACAAAAGACTTGTCAACAGAGGGCGGTTAGAATGTAAACAGAGGTCACATCGTCTATAGACAATAAAACTATCCGTGAAAACTTCACTTCAAAAGGTGGTCGCGTTTTTGAGATATCGCAAAAAAACGTACATTAATTGGGGGCGTAAAACCCGACATCTTTTTCCATAACCACATTACTTGGAAGTTAAATGGTTCTCAAAATGCTTTGTACTATCAAAAGCTGCTGTACCTCTAACCAAGTAAGTTTTTATTGCCATTAATTTTAAAGTTATTACCAAACGTATACCTTCCCTTTAGTGGTAGTTAATTTTTCAAAGACATGATTTCCAGTAATCAAAAGTCACAATATTGCCAGAATTAAAAGAAAATTGATTTAATCTTGTTTGTGACAAATTCGTCTATTCAGCATTTACATTCAAACAAAGGTATTATTAGCAAAACTCTAATCTTTGTTGACAGATTGTATTATTTGATATCATAATAACCCTTGAAGATAAATGTAGGCTACCGTCCTTCAGAAAAACATCTGGTTTAAGCGCAGACATTAGAGGGAGCAATACAATTGACTTGTAAGGAGGGAAATGATGTAAACACTACGGCCATAACACAAGACAAAATTAGATGACACCTTTATTCCCAATAGCGCCCTCTTGTGGTCATGTAGCTCAAAGTATGTCCCTTTTCGAAACCATGGTTTCGGCTTGGGCTCCGGCTTAGGCTCTGTCCGCCTGTTTGAACCCTGTACATGAAGCGCATGTTTTCAAATTAACTAATGTAGCCTAAGCCGATGTCTAAGCCGAAGCCGTGGTTGTCATTAAGGCCCCCTTGTCTCATAATTATAGTATACTGCCAGCCGTCTACATGCAATCAACTGATAGTTTGGGAAAATAGAACTAGCTGTTGCAAACTGCTTACCAACCAAAAGGACCTGTGGTATACAACTCTTACATGTATTCACCAGTTACACATTAATCTTATCAAACAGCACAGTCTAATAAAAAATGCAAAAAATAGTTAATGGCCTGACGTTTCGACCCTAGCAGAGTCTTTCTCGAAGGCTAAATCACAACACAACACAACACAACACACATAAACATGTATACAAGTGTAACAACTGATAATTTTGTCAAGAAGTGGGTCATGGTTCATTTGTTGTATAAAGTTATATCCACATACTACATTCATCATGATATTACTGAAACAAATCTGTGTAAATCTTGCTTTATTGCATTAAACATAAAATCCGTCACTACTGGCTCTTTGCCCGGACGTCACCCAAGATTACTGTCTGCAGCACCGTCAAAATGGTTGAATGTGTGAACACACGCACGTAGTCTAAAAGGCTCCATATAACACATGTAGAATTATGACTCCCAAAATGGCGACAGTGGTGACAGTGACGTCTGGTGAAATGGATCACCGACCAGTTTCAAACTTGCAAATGATTAAACAACTCTGGCGGATTATATGTTCGCTGATGTTCTGCACACAGCAATATACAGTAAAACCGTCAATTGTAGAGGAGAGTCTCCTCGACAGAAACATTTTTTTGTTTTCAATATTAGACAATCCCTTAGGCTCTAGCTGGTTCAACTCTTTCCTTTTGTCGACGTTACACTTTTTATTTGAATTATAATGTACTTTTATCATTTTTTGTATTAGCCCGATATATGTATAATAGTAGGTCTATACGACTTTCCAAGAAAAGAAATTTTGAACATTATTTTTAATTCCCAAGTTGTACCAAATCACAGTCAACTCATCATTATTGAATAACAACCGGAATATCTGAAAGGTAAAGCAATTACATAGAACGAACAAAAGAGTCGTTGATGATTAATCTTCATAACACTATCAATTTATTTCACCCATTCTGTAAATATTGAAGTCGTGTGACTATGTGACGTCCACCCCCTCCATGTATTATGGTGTGTTGTAAAACGGAACATAAACAAAAATAAAACCCAACATAATTATCTTCCTGTTCAATTTGTCCATGAAACATCCATGCACCACCTCCTTTATCCTTTCAAACAAATTCAATTCTAGGGGTCAATGCTCATCCAATTGTTTAAATAAAGAAGTCGGGAAGTTGCTGACACATGAATTGATCCTTTATCCTTTGGGAAAACTGTCCAGAGTTTTTGTTGAGTGTGTATTCGCTTTAGTGGAAAGACAAGCGATTCATCAGAAACCTAAGGTGGAAAGGAAAGCATAGGGCATCCCCGATCAAATCAACGGGTCCCGCCTGATCTCCGCTCTCATGCAAGAAATAATTGTGACTTACGGTTTGATTTAAAGTAATCATTACAGAGTTGCAGGAAAGTTGTTCGTCTATTAATATTTTGTGTTCGGTGATAATAATTTACGAACACGCTAACCTACCAACCATTATAAACAGCAGAAGTTACCCGCACTAACGAAAATATTGACGCCATCAGTGACAACAAATTAAAATATATTATTTCAGCACAGTACGGCGGGGGCGGAGGAGGTGGGTATTTCACATGATTTCTTATTACCCACTGACTTATATGAAGTTTAAAGTCCACTGACGCCATATTGTCTTCCAATATGCAATAAGGATTGTTTGGGAACGTTTTGCAATTTTTCGTGGTAAATTCTGGCGTAGGCCTACCTCAGAGTCAGAGTATGTGTGAAAAACAATCCAAAGGGAGAAACTTATAATGGTTTGGGGTAGCCGATTCTTGTTCGTACAAATGTTATTTCGAATCAATTATCATTTTTAAAATGATGTGAGCCTATGGGATCAAATTCTGCAGCACAGTTCTTATAGGGTGCACTACTCTAAATCGACCAACAATTCATGCGCCAAGCTACTTATCATAATTTGTAAACCCACAACTTATTTTTAATTATAACGTTTTGGGGGTCATGCAACTAATAGAGTGTGTAATTATAAGAACTTATCACAACCTGGGGGTTGTGGGTTTCAAGTTTTGAGGAGATTTGATAAATTTGGGCTTTAAAGTTGGTCCTATTTAGCTTGGGAATTGGAGGAGTGCCTCATGAAAACTGGCGGCAAGTCGGTTTGGGAAAAAACACATTTTCGGGGGTGTTTTTTCTGGGGTAATTAGCAAAAATTCCAAACGGCTGACCTGCCAAAAATTGAAAAGAAATCTGAAGTTTAGTGGTCTGAAAATATATTTGATTGGTTTTCAAGAGGCTGAGAGACTTTTAACTATTTTTTGAGAATTTTTGAATATTTAGCATTTATTATTGTTTGCTATGGGAGTCTATTTAGAGGGGTGAAACCTATAGATACAAAATGGTGGCGCCCACTATACACCTGCCGTGTGCTTGTTGTTAATACGGTTATGTAGGCTTGAAACGACGACAGTAGTGTGTTGTATGGGGGCACTTTTCGTCAGTTGTTGCTGTGTTTACATTGAAAACATCATTCCTTTGGCTGTATTAACAGATAGTATATAGTAATAATGTTGCTATTTGTTCCTAAAATTACAAAACAACAGAATAATTCAACGTTCCAAAGAAAGGTTTGCTGGGTTTGGTTTTTAGTGTAATACTATATCGACGAGTATGAGACTATCACGGTAAGTCACATTCAAGAAACTCAAGAATCTTCAGTGGCTGGTTGTTCAGGGGAAAAGTAGAGACAAACCATCAACAGACTATGTGAAGATGACATAGGCGGTGGGTGGTTGATATGGCATCATGAATGTCAAGTTCCCGGGAACTGATTGCATGTGTGAAACCCTAGCCCTCGCAGCCAAAACCTTAGCCCTCAGCAAAAACCCACAGCCGGTACACCCAAACCCTAGCCATCGGCACAGAAACCCTAGCCGTCGGCCCAAACCCTAGCATACACCCCAAACCCTATAGCCATCAGCCCAAAACCCTAGCTCTTAGTCTAAACCCTAGTTTACAGTCTTATCCTATTGTCCACAACTAACCGTATAGTATCTGGAACGGAATTTTGCAACATGCCCCGCCCACCCCCCGCCCACCCCTTTACTCCCCCCCCCCCCCCCTTAACAGCTAGCAAGATGAAACTTGGAAGAACAATAAATGTGGTAAAATGTGTTTGTTTGTTGGGAACTTTGTTATAAAGTTCACAATTTTAAACTCAATATGAATACATGGTTAGAAAAGTTGGAGGGAAAGCAAAAACGCCCCCCCCCCCAACTCAGGGCCCCCTTCCAACCTGTTTCCCTTTTTACCGCTTATCCACAATAATTAACCCCCTCTTGTCGATTAATTAAATAGTTTGTAAGGTTTTTAGAATCTTATTACGAAAAAGAGACATGTTAATAACTTTTTGAGGGAAGATTTGGACGTAACTTCCAAGTATTCAATATAATGTACACGGTGTGTCATGCAGGTTTTTCCTCTCACATTGCTTAAAGTACATGTAAATGCTTCAACATGACATATTGTTTGACCTTGTTGTAGACAAACGCAATAAAATATTCCAATTTTTTGTCCAGATTTCATATCAGTGACTTATTCTCAACATTTTAAGCATAATTTTTTCCCCATAAAGAATAATTGACTGCCCTTATAGGGTGCACTACTCTAAATCGACCAACAATTCATGCGCCAAGCTACTTATCATAATTTGTAAACCCACAACTTATTTTTAATTATAACGTTTTGGGGGTCATGCAACTAATAGAGTGTGTAATTATAAGAACTTATCACAACCTGGGGGTTCTGGGTTTCAAGTTTTGAGGAGATTTGATAAATTTGGGCTTTAAAGTTGGTCCTATTTAGCTTGGGAATTGGAGGAGTGCCTCATGAAAACTGGCGGCAAGTCGGTTTGGGAAAAAACACATTTTCGGGGGTGTTTTTTCTGGGGTAATTAGCAAAAATTCCAAACGGCTGACCTGCCAAAAATTGAAAAGAAATCTGAAGTTTAGTGGTCTGAAAATATATTTGATTGGTTTTCAAGAGGCTGAGAGACTTTTAACTATTTTTTGAGAATTTTTGAATATTTAGCATTTATTATTGTTTGCTATGGGAGTCTATTTAGAGGGGTGAAACCTATAGATACAAAATGGTGGCGCCCACTATACACCCGTGTGCTTGTTGTTAATACGGTTATGTAGGCTTGAAACGACGACAGTAGTGTGTTGTATGGGGGCACTTTTCGTCAGTTGTTGCTGTGTTTACATTGAAAACATCATTCCTTTGGCTGTATTAACAGATAGTATATAGTAATAATGTTGCTATTTGTTCCTAAAATTACAAAACAACAGAATAATTCAACGTTCCAAAGAAAGGTTTGCTGGGTTTGGTTTTTAGTGTAATACTATATCGACGAGTATGAGACTATCACGGTAAGTCACATTCAAGAAACTCAAGAATCTTCAGTGGCTGGTTGTTCAGGGGAAAAGTAGAGACAAACCATCAACAGACTATGTGAAGATGACATAGGCGGTGGGTGGTTGATATGGCATCATGAATGTCAAGTTCCCGGGAACTGATTGCATGTGTGAAACCCTAGCCCTCGCAGCCAAAACCTTAGCCCTCAGCAAAAACCCACAGCCGGTACACCCAAACCCTAGCCATCGGCACAGAAACCCTAGCCGTCGGCCCAAACCCTAGCATACACCCCAAACCCTATAGCCATCAGCCCAAAACCCTAGCTCTTAGTCTAAACCCTAGTTTACAGTCTTATCCTATTGTCCACAACTAACCGTATAGTATCTGGAACGGAATTTTGCAACATGCCCCGCCCACCCCCCGCCCACCCCTTTACTCCCCCCCCCCCCCCCCCTTAACAGCTAGCAAGATGAAACTTGGAAGAACAATAAATGTGGTAAAATGTGTTTGTTTGTTGGGAACTTTGTTATAAAGTTCACAATTTTAAACTCAATATGAATACATGGTTAGAAAAGTTGGAGGGAAAGCAAAAACGCCCCCCCCCCCAACTCAGGGCCCCCTTCCAACCTGTTTCCCTTTTTACCGCTTATCCACAATAATTAACCCCCTCTTGTCGATTAATTAAATAGTTTGTAAGGTTTTTAGAATCTTATTACGAAAAAGAGACATGTTAATAACTTTTTGAGGGAAGATTTGGACGTAACTTCCAAGTATTCAATATAATGTACACGGTGTGTCATGCAGGTTTTTCCTCTCACATTGCTTAAAGTACATGTAAATGCTTCAACATGACATATTGTTTGACCTTGTTGTAGACAAACGCAATAAAATATTCCAATTTTTTGTCCAGATTTCATATCAGTGACTTATTCTCAACATTTTAAGCATAATTTTTTCCCCATAAAGAATAATTGACTGCCCTTATAGGGTGCACTACTCTAAATCGACCAACAATTCATGCGCCAAGCTACTTATCATAATTTGTAAACCCACAACTTATTTTTAATTATAACGTTTTGGGGGTCATGCAACTAATAGAGTGTGTAATTATAAGAACTTATCACAACCTGGGGGTTCTGGGTTTCAAGTTTTGAGGAGATTTGATAAATTTGGGCTTTAAAGTTGGTCCTATTTAGCTTGGGAATTGGAGGAGTGCCTCATGAAAACTGGCGGCAAGTCGGTTTGGGAAAAAACACATTTTCGGGGGTGTTTTTTCTGGGGTAATTAGCAAAAATTCCAAACGGCTGACCTGCCAAAAATTGAAAAGAAATCTGAAGTTTAGTGGTCTGAAAATATATTTGATTGGTTTTCAAGAGGCTGAGAGACTTTTAACTATTTTTTGAGAATTTTTGAATATTTAGCATTTATTATTGTTTGCTATGGGAGTCTATTTAGAGGGGTGAAACCTATAGATACAAAATGGTGGCGCCCACTATACACCCGTGTGCTTGTTGTTAATACGGTTATGTAGGCTTGAAACGACGACAGTAGTGTGTTGTATGGGGGCACTTTTCGTCAGTTGTTGCTGTGTTTACATTGAAAACATCATTCCTTTGGCTGTATTAACAGATAGTATATAGTAATAATGTTGCTATTTGTTCCTAAAATTACAAAACAACAGAATAATTCAACGTTCCAAAGAAAGGTTTGCTGGGTTTGGTTTTTAGTGTAATACTATATCGACGAGTATGAGACTATCACGGTAAGTCACATTCAAGAAACTCAAGAATCTTCAGTGGCTGGTTGTTCAGGGGAAAAGTAGAGACAAACCATCAACAGACTATGTGAAGATGACATAGGCGGTGGGTGGTTGATATGGCATCATGAATGTCAAGTTCCCGGGAACTGATTGCATGTGTGAAACCCTAGCCCTCGCAGCCAAAACCTTAGCCCTCAGCAAAAACCCACAGCCGGTACACCCAAACCCTAGCCATCGGCACAGAAACCCTAGCCGTCGGCCCAAACCCTAGCATACACCCCAAACCCTATAGCCATCAGCCCAAAACCCTAGCTCTTAGTCTAAACCCTAGTTTACAGTCTTATCCTATTGTCCACAACTAACCGTATAGTATCTGGAACGGAATTTTGCAACATGCCCCGCCCACCCCCCGCCCACCCCTTTACTCCCCCCCCCCCCCCCCCCTTAACAGCTAGCAAGATGAAACTTGGAAGAACAATAAATGTGGTAAAATGTGTTTGTTTGTTGGGAACTTTGTTATAAAGTTCACAATTTTAAACTCAATATGAATACATGGTTAGAAAAGTTGGAGGGAAAGCAAAAACGCCCCCCCCCCCAACTCAGGGCCCCCTTCCAACCTGTTTCCCTTTTTACCGCTTATCCACAATAATTAACCCCCTCTTGTCGATTAATTAAATAGTTTGTAAGGTTTTTAGAATCTTATTACGAAAAAGAGACATGTTAATAACTTTTTGAGGGAAGATTTGGACGTAACTTCCAAGTATTCAATATAATGTACACGGTGTGTCATGCAGGTTTTTCCTCTCACATTGCTTAAAGTACATGTAAATGCTTCAACATGACATATTGTTTGACCTTGTTGTAGACAAACGCAATAAAATATTCCAATTTTTTGTCCAGATTTCATATCAGTGACTTATTCTCAACATTTTAAGCATAATTTTTTCCCCATAAAGAATAATTGACTGCCCTTATAGGGTGCACTACTCTAAATCGACCAACAATTCATGCGCCAAGCTACTTATCATAATTTGTAAACCCACAACTTATTTTTAATTATAACGTTTTGGGGGTCATGCAACTAATAGAGTGTGTAATTATAAGAACTTATCACAACCTGGGGGTTCTGGGTTTCAAGTTTTGAGGAGATTTGATAAATTTGGGCTTTAAAGTTGGTCCTATTTAGCTTGGGAATTGGAGGAGTGCCTCATGAAAACTGGCGGCAAGTCGGTTTGGGAAAAAACACATTTTCGGGGGTGTTTTTTTCTGGGGTAATTAGCAAAAATTCCAAACGGCTGACCTGCCAAAAATTGAAAAGAAATCTGAAGTTTAGTGGTCTGAAAATATATTTGATTGGTTTTCAAGAGGCTGAGAGACTTTTAACTATTTTTTGAGAATTTTTGAATATTTAGCATTTATCATTGTTTGCTATGGGAGTCTATTTAGAGGGGTGAAACCTATAATTGCTATGAATACCGCCCTCTCCCGTCGTTGCACGAAATCGGGCTCAGTCAAAGTACGGGGGTTCCCCTGCTGTGCACGCCTCTGGAACCGAACTTCATCACCATTAAAGTTATTTATCACATTAATATGTTTAACAGAATAGTATTCTATGCTGTCTGAAAGTATAGCAAAAATAGCGAAAGCTATACCCAACCAAACGGCAAAGCCTTTCATTAAAACAACTTTCAAAGTGTTCAGTCATAATCACATCGGGACAATTTATTTGGTAACAACACTCTGACATTGTGTGGTTTAATTCATGGACTTAGCGAGTTGTTACGACGGTGGTAAGGCTATTTGTTTCCATGCTGTAAAACTGCGGATGCTGTAACTGACAGCAGCTTTTTACTTTACGAAATGTTGTCCCAATATTAAAGACCTTAAAGTTGAAGTTTATTTTAGTTGCAGCCTGATGAAAATTAACGACGAAAAATTTCGTGTTTTTTTACATGACCTAAGACGCAGTGGCGAAACCATTTGGGGGGGGGGGGGGGCATAATTTATTTGTTTGTTTGTTGGTTTTTTTGTTTTTTTGTCTGTCTGTTGTTGTTGTTGTTGTTGTTGTTGCTGCTGCTGTTGTTGTTATTATTGTTGTTGTTGTTGTTGTTGTTGTTGCCATTTGGGGGCTATTTGCATTTTTCGATCTCATGGGGGGCAAGAAGTGGGTTTTGCTACTGAAGGTGGACCACGTTGTGCTATCGATGGTGGTTATGATTATAATGTTTACAATTTTAGAAGTGCATTCGATCACAAAAACAATCTAACGTTGAAAGAAAGATGTTACACATTAATATGTTATTGACAGCCAAACATATTCACCGGAAGCTGAACTTTGCTTTACGACTAATGAGAGTTTCAAAAGATGATCATTGCTTACAGAGACAAGCCGTAAACAAGTTACATTCAGAGACATCAAAGGCTTGACTTAATCTTCAATACATGGCCCGCTCTTAGGAAAATAATAAACCGACATCTGTGTCACTTTGGGAGCGTAACTAATTACTACACAGAGCGGTCGCAGTTGGACTTCTGCTTGCTACATGCATTGTTTTATTTCCAATTAAATATCTGCAGTCAGAAAATGGATGGTGATGAAAATGTGACATCTCTCGAGGGGACGGACGGGTAATAGGAATCGAGCTGTGGAAAGCCCCTAGTGAGGAAAGATCAAGGAGCGGTCCGGTATGAGATCGGGTAACGCGCCGGCTCAAGTCTCCAAGGACCACAGTCAATTGGAAAGTGCCGGGATATTGTTAGATGTCTTAATGCAACACATTACGGGAATACCCACAAGAGATGGACCCGGAAAGACTCTCCTTGATGTAAAATGTTGATTTAAACATTGTGATAAAAACTAAGAAAATGAAGTACAATGATACAAATAAGAAGAAGTACTGTACATGTATGTATTCATGCAGGTCAGAGTAAACGATATGCACTTATCTCATGAATTCACAATAAACATATCCACTAAGTACCTTTTTCAAAATGTACACAACTGCAATCTTTTCTTTCAACAATAACCTAACATAATAAACATAATAACGGTCTCGTTGGTCGAAACACTCACTGCTGCACCCAACATTATTTTGTTTGTCTACATTATTGATATCACCTGAAACGGATTTGAAAGATCACAATTTCTTAAAGTATTTGAATTAAATATTCTGATAAAAAAAAATTACCTTAGGGAGTGGATGACAGAAAGAGCCTGGTTGTTTTAAAACTTATCTTGGTTATTGTTTGTTTAATGGATGTGTAAGCTTCAGAGGTTGATCGACTGCTTCTCAGAAGCTTGCCGTGACTTTGGACTCACCATCAGTCTCAAGAAGACCAACATAATGGGTCAGGATGTGCGTAGCATCCCAAGCATCTCCATTGGAAACTACACCCTACAAGTGGTGGAGAACTTCACTTATCTCGGCTCCACGATATCCAGCAACCTTTCCCTTGATGCTGAGCTCAACATACGCATTGGCAAGGCAGCATCAATGATGGCTAGACTCGCGAAGCGGGCCTGGGAGAACTCTTTGCTTACCATCAACACAAAAATGAAGATCTACCAGGCCTGTGTGCTCAGCACTCTTCTGTATGGCAGTGAGTCATGGACTTCCTACGCCTGCCAGGAGCGTCGCTTGAATGCTTTTCATCTCCGTTGCCTGAGACGAATCCTCTGCATCAAATGGCAAGATCGCATTCCAAACAAGGATGTCCTCAGTAAAGCGGGAATGATGACCATCTTTGCTCTACTGACTCAACGTCGCCTGAGATGGCTTGGCCATGTCAGTCGAATGGAAGACGGCCGCATCCCGAAAGACATCTTGTATGGAGAGCTAGTCACCGGGGCTAGGGCTGTTGGAAGACCTGCCCTTCGCTTCAAGGATACCTGCAAACGGGACATGAAGGCATGTGACATCCACCCTTCAAGCTGGGAAGCCTCAGCATTGGACCGTACCAAATGGCGTCATGTTGTGAGGACGGGCATACAGAGGAGCGACCAAAGGAGAGTTGAACAGTGGGAGGCGAAAAGAGAGCGTCGACAACAGTCAACCACACAGTCGACCACACAGCCAACCACTCAGCCAACCACTCAGCCAGACGTGACACTCATCTGCAGTAACTGTAACAAGCTATGCCTCTCCAGGATTGGATTGTTCAGCCATAGGAGGCGCTGCACCTCTAAAAACTAACTTGCATTGCGCAATATTCTATTGTCTTTCGAGACAGACAGATGCCAGAGAGAGAAGCTACAAGGCCCAGGGATGTGTTAAAACCTAGACCCCAACAGACGTGATTGTTCAAGCTAAAACAATCGTGAACTTGAGTGAGAGTCAAGAACCGATCAGTGTCGGCCAATGATAACAGACTAATTGAAACGTCAAGTAAATTTAGCATAAGGGGGCTCCAATGTCGGGCAACATATCTGCATTTGCCCAAGATGTCATACGCAAAAGTTTTCTGTAAAATATTGTGTAGGCCTTTTGTGCCTAAAGGTAGTTCACAACAAGATTGAAAATATAAATGTTCCCAAATTTGCACATAGGCCTAAAACTTACATGGTATAAAGATGGTCACACTGGAAAACTTCCCATGAAATAGTTTTGCTTGAAATGCTATAGTTTTTAGGTATTGCGCGTGCCCGAAACCCATGTTTGAAAACAGTGACAACTTATAATGGGGTGTTTCCCTGTTTTATTATACTTTCACAGGTTTGTTATTTCATGGACATTTAGTGGGTCACATCAAGTGTGGAAACTGGTCTTTGACATTTATCAATGTTGTACATGTGCTTTTTAAAGGCCCTATACACTATTGGTAAGATCGAAAAACACAAATGTTCACAGATTCACACATAACTTACATGATTTGAAGTAAGTAATGGTAGAAAGGGTTCCTTAAAATATTTCTGCCTAAAATGCTATCGTTTCTGAGAAATGAGTAAAACAATAGTTTTTATCGCGCGTGATAATAAACTCGATGTTTGAAAAACAGAAAACACATAAGGTCTCTTTTCACTATTTTCTCGTGACCTCGATGACCAATTGAGCTGAAATTTTCACAGGTTTGTTATTTCATGTATGTGGTTGATCACACAAAACATGAACTTTGTTTGCGACTGTTTTTTCAGCTCTACCAATCCTGTATAATACCTTTAAACCAAGATCGTGTATATACAACCAACCTGTAGGCGTTCTATATAGTCAACATGTCTACGTGACAATGGCGAAAAGTAATGGTTTGATTTCAAATTCATCCAATCATCTGTGAAAGGTTGTATCTCAATTTTATCTTCGTTCGCATGTCTGTGAAATCGACTCGACCTTTAAGCCTGTTAGCACACATGTAAATAGAGAATTTCTATGGTTCTCACGCAGTTTGTACTTCAAATATTCACGTTAAATTTAGCGTCTGAGGGCCAGGTTTAAATAGTGACGTCAATATTGACATTCCACTTTTGACCCGAAATTCAAATTTGTGAGCATTGACGTACAATTTCACGCTTTTGAGTCAAAGTCGTGGATAATTCTCGCCAACATTGACGTCAATATTTGCAAATATCCAGAACCAGCCTCCACACTCGGTCAGTGTCGGTAACGTAAGCCATTCGTCTTAAAAACTACGGCAGGAATTATACTAAGCTGTAGGCTTACACTATGTCAAGTGGACACTGACAGCTCAAATCAACCACAATAACCCGATAGCATAATTTGAATGATTTCGCTCTAGCTACCAGCATGTTGCTGTCAATAACTGTTACTTATAGCGAAGGGATGAAATCTGAAGACAAGTTTGATCCATAACTTTGATCAGTTTGCAACGCACCTGGGGTTTGGACTTCGGAGTTTGCAATGTATAACTGATTACACCGTTCTAGTGATTTGACGTGTCATATTGAATACTAGAGTTAACCCAGCACCACGAGACCACGGTAGCTTCAGGGTTATTATTACAATTATTCAGAGTGATTTGACATCGGGGCCCAGTTGTATTTCCTTAGAGAGGAAGAGATGAAGATTAACGGGACACGCTGACCATAGGTTTTGGTGTAAGCCGGACACGGGAGAATATTGATAACGTGTTATAAATCTGAAACAAGATGGTATTATTTCACTTATCATAAAAAATGGACAGTGTTTACCGTACGTTATGGTGTATAGTAACACTGAATATCCAGTAGACACAATAAGGTACTCGCTCTTTGCACGAATCCACCAAGTGCGTGTATAGCCTCGGCTTCATGCTACATTTGTATTGTATTTATGTATCTGTTTGGATGAAAGTGTTGTTACAAACGTGACAATACAGAGTTATATACTGCGTCTATACATGTATTCACTGTTGTCCCCAACTCGAGGCTCTACACACAAAATGGCTAACCGTGCAAGGGCCGAATATAATCATGTGAGGGATCAATGGTATCAACACACAGGGAAACAAACTCGTCTATCGTATTCATTGACTACTGCCTATTAGATTTTTACTATGCTGTGTTGAGATTGAAATAACACAACTTTTGGGAACTCGAAAAAACAAAAGAAAACCCCCCTATAGTGTTTTTTTAAAATAAGTGTTCTTAACACATTGTCAGTGTGTTTTTAAATATTTTATAGGTATTACACCACAGTGGTGATGATTATGTTGGAGTGTCCTAACACTGACTTGAAACCCAGGAGTCAATCAGATCATCAGACTACATTGATTGCAGTGAATAATAATAACCCACGAACAATAGGAAAAATACTTAAAACCTTTTACATGATGGCAACGACATTTTTTGAGGAAATCATTTTAGGTTTTGCGATAAATGTCATAGTTCATCCTTTTGTTTGGTGCTGCTTTATTTAGTACCTCGCCTTTAGGTTCAGACATGGATGTGAAGTGCTTTGTGAGAATTTATTATTCATATTATTTGAAACTTTGCACGGTGGGAGTACAATCAAGTGATGTTTGCAGTGACCCCTTACGCATAAATCTCTTTTGAAAGGTTCTGAAATGAGAGTTGTCCAACCACCGGTTTTTCTCGGAACCACCACTACTTAAAAGAGATTCATGTACATGGCATGACGGTCACTGCAAACCTCAATTGATTATTATCATTGTACATGTGTTTTTCGCCAGTGTGGAGTGCAGTCCTTTCCATTAGCTACGAAACATTACCAACACACGGTTGGTTCACCACGAGTGGTATCAGTAAACATTGTCTTTAGCATGCGGACATGTTGACGATTTAAATTATTCCAAATCACGTATAAAGGAACTATACTCGTGTTAAAGTCCTGCCTCACAAATAGGATATTTGTTTACTATGTACATAATTAATCGCATTATGTTTACTTTGTTGAATGAAAATATATACAATGTTAATTTGTGATGAGGTATTAATCTTCTGAGTATTTAAAGGTGACATACAATGGATGACTTAATGTATTCCGACCATGCAGTGTAAAAATACCTTCCAAATATCCTGTTAAAATTGTGGTGTCATATTTTATATACACATAGGCCTGTGTTGAAAAATTAATTGAAAATAAATAAAAACTACGGAAGAGGTCACTGTTTTGACTGGATTTGATGCACGTCCTAATCGGGCTTATTTGTATTGCGCTCACAGTGTTAAAGGCACTGTACACGTTTGGTAATTACTCAAAATATATATTAGCATAAAAACTTACTTGGTAACGAGCAACGGAGAGCTGTTGATAGTATAAAACATTGTGAGAAACGACTCCCTCTATGAAGTAACGTAGTTTTTGAGAAAGAGGTAATTTCTCACTAAAATAATAAAAGACTTCTGGCCAGAAGCCTTTTATTCCTATCTGAAAGCACACTAATTTGTACAACAAGGGTGTTTTTTCTTTCATCATTTTCTTGCAACTTCAATAACCGATTCAGCCCAAATTTTCACAGGTTTGTTATTTTATGCATATGTTGGGATACACCAAGTGAGAATGCTGGTCTTTGACAATTACCAAACGTGTTCATTGCCTTTAATCGAAATAAACAGTGTTTAAAATTTGCGGTATATTGAAATGCAACTTCCTGACAGTAATTCTGCGGCAATATTTCTGCGGTGGATTTGTTAAGGTTATCAGTGAGCTATCAGAATGAAAGGAATCGTTAGTTTTAACTTTCGATAAGCATGCCAGGATTTGAACAAGACTTGAAGGTTCGTATGGTAGAAAGACAATGACGTTACTAATTTGCGGTGACACCATGTAGGCCTATAGTTAGATCTCTCTTTTGAGTAAATTGTGGTTCCGAAAAGAACCGTTGGACCCAACGTTTCAGACAGTACAGTCTGTCTCAGCGCCGTAACTAGGGCAATATTTTAGGGGGCACAATGAGGTGCACAATTTTGTCTATAGGGGGCACTTCTCGCCAAGTTTCCGTTTGCCTTTTCTTAACAGAGCCCCTTTTCAGCGCATTTTTAATGTAATTTATTATTTTCTATAAGATAATCTGGCGTTAGTGTAAAAACAAATACGTTGTCTGCGTGGTATTGTTTTCAAAAAATCGAAATCATCTATACATTATCTGCTTGTAAATGGAAAAATAGTTTTAAAAACATCAACATTATCTACATTATCTGCTTGTAAATGGAAAATAGTTTTAAAAACATCAACATTATCTACATTATCTGCTTGTAAATGGAAAAATAGTTTTAAAAACATCAACATTATCTACATTATCTGCTTGTAAGTCGAAAAATAGATTTAAAAACATCAACATTATCTACATTATCTGCTTGTAAATGGAAAAATTGTTTTAAAAACATCACCATTATCTACATTATCTGCTTGTAAATGTGGAAAAATAGTTTTAAAAACATCAACATTATCTACATTATCTGCTTGTAAATGGGAAGTTTTAAAAACATCAACATTATCTACATTATCTGCTTGTAAATGGAAAAATAGTTTTAAAAACATCAACATTATCTACATTATCTGCTTGTAAATGGAAAATAGCTTTAAAAACATCAACATTATCTACATTATCTGCTTGTAAATGGAAAAATAGTTTTAAAAACATCAACATTATCTACATTATCTGCTTGTAAGTCGAAAAATAGATTTAAAAACATCAACATTATCTACATTATCTGCTTGTAAATGGAAAAATTGTTTTAAAAACATCACCATTATCTACATTATCTGCTTGTAAATGTGGAAAAATAGTTTTAAAAACATCAACATTATCTACATTATCTGCTTGTAAATGGGAAGTTTTAAAAACATCAACATTATCTACATTATCTGCTTGTAAATGGAAAAATAGTTTTAAAAACATCAACATTATCTACATTATCTGCTTGTAAATCGAAAAATAGATTTAAAAACATCAACATTATCTACATTATCTGCTTGTAAATGGAAAAATAGTTTTAAAAACATCAACATTATCTACATTATCTGCTTGTAAATCGAAAAATAGATTTAAAAACATCAACATTATCTACATTATCTGCTTGTAAATGGAAAAATAGTTTTAAAAACATCAACATTATCTACATTATCTGCTTGTAAATGGAAAAATAGTTTTAAAAACATCAACATTATCTACATTATCTGCTTGTAAATGGAAAATAGCTTTAAAAACATCAACATTATCTACATTATCTGCTTGTAAATGGAAAAATAGTTTTAAAAACATCAACATTATCTACATTATCTGCTTGTAAATGGAAAATAGCTTTAAAAACATAAACATTATCTGCTTGTAAATGGAAAAATAGATTTAAAAACATCAACATTATCTACATTATCTGCTTGTAAATCGAAAAATAGATTTAAAAACATCAAAATTATCTACATTATCTGCTGGTAAATGGAAAAATGTATTAAAAATTATCAATATTTTCACATTTAAACTATGGAAATTGTCAATCCTTACGAAGGACAGAGTATATTTCTTCGCAACCGCAATTACCAAAATTTAGAGAAATTCTTAGTACATGGTCTCGCTGCAAATTTCTTATGTTAAAGCCAAGATTTATTTTAATCATTACTTTAACAATCAATAAAACAATGGAGCAAGTTACTGTTTTGACTGCACTTAAAAAGGTAAAAATTAAATAGAAAAAGTCCATGAGTTATTAAAGTCTCTGCTAAATGTGTGATTTCATTTGCAGTGACGACCATTCTGCACGCATTTCCATGGTAACATTATTTTCTTTAAACGGTCGACAGATACACAAAGTTGACTTAGGGTTGTATTATTTGCCAATTAATATCAATTTATAGAGTTTTAAAGACAATTATTATTTGTTTTTCTGAAGGGAAATCTTTGTCAAGGCCATAATGTATTCTTACAAATCGGCTTAACCGCACAGCAATCACGTATTAGTGTACAGGGTACTTCAGATCACGTTTACATGGTGGCCCTTAGGTCGCAAATCTCAAACATCTGCGTATACATTTCTGATGTCTTTGATTTTGTTGTTAAAAAAAGCAAGGGAGTTGTCAAATTCAATTTTGTGATGTAGCCTACTCATTGTCCAATAGATAGAGACCTCATGTGAGTGTGGAAACAATTGCAAGTCTCTATTAACCTCATGTTCAAAAGTGTGTAAATTACCATTGTGTTCGATACCCTTCCAGTGCAAAATTTGTCAATAGCCAAAACATCTTTTGACATCATTCTGTGAAAATTGGGTTTGTACATTTTTGTGTGTATGGGAACATGTTTTGGTTAATTCCTGACTTTCAATGACATTCAATCAAAATGGCCCGTGAATTTGACATTTAAAGGCCCTGTACACTATTGGTAAGATCGAAAAACACAAATGTTCACAGATTCACACATAACTTACATGATTTAAAGTAAGTAATGGTGGAAAGGGTTCCTTAAAATATTTCTGCCTAAAATGCTATCGTTTCTGAGAAATGTGTAAAACAATAGTTTTTATCGCGCGCGATAATAAACTCAATGTTTGAAAAACAGAAAACACATAAGGTCTCTTTTCACTATTTTCTCGTGACCTTGATGACCAATTGAGCTCAAATTTTCACAGGTTTGTTATTTCATGTATGTGGTTGATTACACAAAACATGAACACTGTCTGTGATTATTTTGTCAGCTCTGCCAATCCTGTATAATACCTTTAAACTGACAAAATACTCCTCCCTTGGAATGGAAAGACCAATTTGTTGTTGAAATCTATTGACGTATTGTTTAAAATTTCGCTCTGAAGAAGTCAGGGTTGAACCAAAACATCCCCGTAAATAAACTATGAAAAGATATTTACGACAAACCTCATCACGATACAACATATGTAAGTGCATTCAAAATAGTATGTGTGACTTCGTAAGTTACATGTATACGCCTAACAACACACGAGCCTTCACGATGCCACAAACCATGTAGGGCCCTAACCTTTGTTTACAGAAACAGCGACTTGCAAATAAATTGCAGAGCTTTTCCTGGCGGGCAAAATGCTACACCTGGTATGAGGAACTTCACATTTGATTTGTCGTAGTTACAACATAAATTTAAAAAAAACCTAAAAAACAGGTGGACGAGTTTGCAGATCCCATTGACAAAGTTGATAATTTGTTTTAAAAATATTGTTAGCTATTGAGCTGAGTACAGGCACGAAGTACAGGCCCTGTGGCCCTTTTGTAAACGTGTGACGCCACAGGTTACATGGTCTGGTCTATGCGCGCATATATTTCCGATTTGCGGTGTCCTTTCGGAGCCACCGTATGTAGTATCTTCTACGCAAACATGACTGTTCTACCATATCAACTACGTTGTTTCCCCCCATGTCTGATTCATGACGTCAAGCTTAGTTCCCATCTAACAATTCCAATCGAACCATGCAATATTGATTTGTCAGAACGGTTGCAGGTTAGGTGATTGCACATTTTTATACTTGAAAACATAATTTAGAGCTCAGGGAATTCAATTCAAGACTTTCCGTAATGCAATAAATGACACCTTGTTTGCGATTTTGGTTATTTTTGTTAGAATAGGCCTATTCATGATGAATAATTCAATTTCATAATTACAGCAGACTCACTCAAAATCAATGTCAATTTTGAAAATGCTTTTTTTACTATACATAGGATGTTGATAAGTATTTATTCCAATCCTCTATAGTTATTTGAGACATTAGGCATTTACGTACGGTAGTACAATATTTGATTCCAATCCCCTCTAATACTGGCAAACTTTCGAAAAACCGTTCAGATAAACATAACCAACACATCTCTTGGGGACCATTCCTTACTTCAAAAAGAAAAGAGATTCAGTTTCCCACTCTTTAATCCCAACAACCCCACGGCCCATCAAAATCCAACTGCATGTTTTGATTTGATTGTGTTGGACTGAGGACTGCACTAGTAAACTGATTATGCTTTACATGGGATCAGGCAAACCACCATAATCAGAGTCCAACAGTTTGGGTGTTGTGTTACTGTATGGTGTTGGACTGAGGACTGCACTAGTAAACTGATTATGCTTTACATAGGATCAGGCATACCACCATAATCAGAGTCCAACAGTTTGGGTGTTGTGTTACTGAATGGTGTTGGACTGAGTACTGCACTAGTAAACTGATTATGCTTTACATGGGATCAGGCAAACCACCATAATCAGAGTCCAACAGTCTGGGTGTTGTGTTACTGAATGGTGTTGGACTGAGGACTGCACTAGTAAACTGATTATGCTTTACATGGGATCAGGCATACCACCATAATCAGAGTCCAATACAGTTTGGGTGTTGTGTTACTGTATGGTGTTGGACTGAGGACTGCACTAGTAAACTGATTATGCTTCACATGGGATCAGGCATACCACCATAATCAGAGTCCAACAGTTTGGGTGTTGTGTTACTGTATGGTGTTGGACTGAGGACTGCACTAGTAAACTGATTATGCTTTACATGGGATCAGGCAAACCACCATAATCAGAGTCCAACAGTTTGGGTGTTGTGTTACTGTATGGTGTTGGACTGAGGACTGCACTAGTAAACTGATTATGCTTTACATGGGATCAGGCAAACCACCATAATCAGAGTCCAACAGTTTGGGTGTTGTGTTACTGTATGGTGTTGGACTGAGGACTGCACTAGTAAACTGATTATGCTTTACATGGGATCAGGCAAACCACCATAATCAGAGTCCAACAGTTTGGGTGTTGAGTTACTGAATGGTGTTGGACTGAGGACTACACTGGTAAACTGATTATGCTTTACATGGGATCAGGCAAACCACCATAATCAGAGTCCAACAGTTTGGGTGTTGTGTTACTGTATGGTGTTGGACTGAGGACTGCACTAGTAAACTGATTATGCTTTACATGAGATCTGGCAAACCACCATAATCAGAGTCCGACAGTTTGGGTATTGGGTATTGAGTTACTGAGCGGTTTTTGGACTGAGAAATGCACTAGTAATCTGATCATGTGCTTTTCATGGAATCAGGGGTCGATTTCACAAAACTCTTCCTAACTTAGGACTAGTCCTAGGCAATGCTAAGAGATAGGACTAGTCTTAAGTTACTGGTCCTAACTTAAGACTAGTCCTATCTCTTAGCATTGCCTAGGACTAGTCCTAAGTTAGGAAGAGTTTTGTGAAATCGACCCCTGGTATATCACCAGAATCAGAGTAAAACAGTTTGGGTGTTGTGTCACCATAAATCGTTGGATTTTGTTAGATTTGAGGAATGATCCAGGATAGGCGAATCGGGTTAAACTTTACACAAGTCGGGCAGACGTTGCTTGCAAATCAGTCATCATTCTTTGTTAGAAAGAAGGCTAAAAGTAAAACCATTTAAAACTGCGATCAGAACTTTCCGAAACTGCCATGCAATTAACTAACTTATGAAAATGTTCTCTATAATCTGAATAAAGTTATATGGGATTTGAGGCATTGCATGGTGAGGTATCAATGTATATTTGGTTTGCGGTAACACCATGTGTTTATCTACTTGCTAGGTAGATTATTTTCTTTGAGAACTTGTCTTGCTTTTATTCCTTCGGGAGACTTCAGGAGACTCAGAATTGAGAAGTCTCCCGATTTCCGAATAATCTACTCCGCGGCAGTAGAATAAAAGCAAGACAAGTTCTCAAAGAACAAAATCTACATAGCAAGTATAGATAAACACATGGTGTTACCGCAAACCAAATATACACTGAATAAAGTTGTTCTACTAATTTGTTTTAAACATAGGGTTACAACTGCATTGCAAAAACTAAGGTGTTAAAACTTACACACCATGGGTGTGTTCCCAGGGAGGATCGATCTCGCCGCGCCATTTTTTCCCAGCATGCCTTGCTCCCTCATATCCCCCTGGACCCAATTTCATAGAGCTGCTTAAGCAGAAACTATTGCTTAACAATGTCTGCTAAGCATCAATAAACAGGGTACCAGTCACATTTTTCACATGTGATATGGTATTTTAGCTGCTAACCTTTTTCTTGTAATATATAGAATGGTTTATTGACAAACTTGTTATAAGCAGCCACATGCTGAATTGCAACAATTTACAATAATAATTAAAAGCTTAAAAAAAACAGAAAATTAGTTTTTAGTTTAAAATATAAAAAAATACATGCAACTTAGCATAATTTTGTTTTGCTTAGCTAGTTTTTGTGCTTAAGCAGCTCTATGAAATTGATTCATTAAAATGTGCTATAGAATCTAGCACATTTTAAATTAGGCCTGTAGTTGATCCATTCTACGAGCGCTTTAGTGTGGTAGCCCGCAAACCGCTGCCATCAAGTCACAGAGCAACTGGTACCCTCTCATTCTTCTTTGATCTTGTGACATTTCTAAATGCATGCATTTTAGGGCGACCGTGCAAAAACAAGATTCATTTGAAGTCGAAACGCGTCAAAATACTTGCATTTTTACACGTGCGTAACATCGCGTACTAAGCGTCCTTCAAGATAGCCAATCAGCGTTGTTTTTCTACACATCCTTACCAGGGGTTAGTGACGAGCGGTATCGATACGGCGCGCTGCCCATGGTAGCGAGGCTGCATATAGATACCAAAAGAAGAACAACAAATGACACTATTTAGGGTTTTAAATAACACTTATGTCTGCAAAAATAGTTACACTGGTGTTATTTTAGCACCATATGATGTTAATTTTGATTCTTTCTTCGGTATCTGTGTCATTTTAACGCCTGAGTTTTTGCAGTGTGTCTTTTCCACGTCAACATGATTTTGTTGTTTTGAGAAATCAAAATGCCAACTTAACAATTTTTAAATGTTATTTGAAATTATCTTGTTTATGAACCTGATCCGAGTTTGATTGCTCATATAAAGAAAATAAGACTCATTCAGTCTAGTCGGATTTAACCAAATGAATAATACAAAAAGGAAATTAAGTTAAGAAAAAAATAAAATAAAATAAATGTAATTACATTTAGAAATTGGCTTGTATGTTATTGTTAATAATAACAGCAATCCAAATTGAATCAACCATTTTTTATTTGTCTCCGTAAACGGGCTATATTCCACCACCGTTTTCCTGCGATTAGTCAGTTTAGTTTTATTGCTTGAGGTGTTTGCACGGCAACCATGTTTACTGCAAAAAGGCCAATGACCACTCGATCCTTTTGTAAAAGTGTATAGTGGGTAAACATCGCCCCGTGACTATCAGGGAAAAAACATAACAGCTGAAAATTTAATAACTGAGCTGATAACCTGCGATAACGCCTGGTGTTTCTTCCTTAATGCCAACAGCTAACAGTAGTCGGTAGTCTAGAAAAGGACTCCTATGACGTCATATAAACGGCTGGAGAATCGCTGGTGTTATGCTTGAAGGGCTGGTTCCGCTGAGAGTATTGTCAGATGACGAGAGGAGCTGTAAATGCCTCGTGTGTTTTAAGGTTTTAAAGCAAATGTAGTCAATGCTATATTCGCCAAATATTGATTGTAGTGGATCACTAGAACTAAATAGTCCAGAGGCTGGAGGGGGTGGAGCTAGTGGTCCCCCTCGATCTCAATAATACACATTGCCTGTTACCTCAATGTGATGAGCAATACCAAATTACTATCTTACAGTAATAATATATCGTTCTATTACTGAGAATATAAATCAGAGATACTTATGTAAGCTGTGATTGCATCAGTTATAATTCACAAATATTTCTCTCTAGAAGACAAAGGGACGGAGCTGACAAACAACAATTAGACTACTTATCAAATTCATATTTTTGAACAACATAAAGCAAACTAAATGGTATACATTGTAAGGGTAATTAATCCTTGCACAAATTTTCAGCCGAGAATCCAAAATGTTGATATTTCTTTATTAAATCTCTTCTGTACTGATAATTTCAAGTTGGCACATTGTCGTTAATTAAGCGGTATACATAAACAACGTCAAATCGTAATGAGTACACGCTACATGTGAAGCTATTACAGAGTAAACGATCCGTGTATGAGGAAATGAAATAATGTCCCATCAAGTAAACAAAATGCTATATAAAATGCAAATTAATCATGGACCACTTGCAGCTGACCACCTGGGAAAACCGTATGAATATTAATGGTGATGTTATCGCAGTCAACCAGTACAGCACTCTTAAATCTAGGTCACTGTAAACACCATCCGTCAGTATATTGTGACGCTTAAATTGTGTTTTCTCCGCTCTAACATTGGCTGCAACAGTCCTGATTTTGGGTGCATCTATCCCAGGCCTTCATTGATATTCAAAGCCCGGCTTTCATGCACTTAATATAGGAGCCATGTCCCCCGTGCCCGCCTGACAAAAACAGCTATCTGTGCCATCTACGCCACAGCGAAAGCCACGGCTGGATGGGCAAACAACGACCGTGTCAAGAAAAAGCCCCAGCGGGGCCGTGAGGTTCCATCTTCCGGCCTTCCTCCTCTCCACAGCGCTCACTCTGCATGATGTGGCCTCCGAATCTATTTATTCCAAATTGTGTTGATGCAGACTGTCATGCAATCACTCGCCGCTTGATGATGTTGTCAGTATTAAGGCAAAGAGGTATGACCAGGAACAAGAAAAACTCGAAGCTTGTAACAGAATATTTATGCTCATTTATAACGGCAGTGTGGACACTGTATATGGTCCCCAGGGTATCTTCTGTAATCAAGGAAACCGCCATCACTTGTCATTTTAACCACGTCACCTTGATTACAACCTCGTTTCCACAGGCTACTTTTACTCTTCGATTTTCTAAGTGAAAAGGTTATGTCTCCTTCTCAGTGGTGTCAATCACTCTATAACTCTATTCTGTTGGTTAATACGCGGATCAACACAATAGTACCTTACTCGGTAAAGTTGAACTCACCTTAATATTTGCAGTTTGTTGTTTTGGTAAACACCACTGGAATAGGGGGCTTCGTCATTGGTGCGCATGGGCATTTGATGCATAGAGTCCCAACAAAAACGCGACAGATCAAAAGACAAAGAAAGGATATTAACAAAATTATAATTTTTTTATTTTATTTTTTTCTTTCTTGCCATCAGTATAAAAACAGGTTCCATTTCATAGTCAAAGTACAACATGACACCCAGGCACCCTTTTCAATGGCAACCTGTAACCAAACCTGGACTACTTCGGTGTTTATTTTCAGTTGGATAAAAATGTACTCTCAGGAAATTCTCACTTGTCTGGATCCAGTTCTCAAGATGGGAGGGGACAGTCGATAATTAGTTAGAGTGAGTCCGCGGCTCGGACTGTATCGCTCAGGAGGACCTGGCTTTGTATGATCAGGAGGAACTCGGTCTCTCAGCTGCACACATGTCAGCATTTTGGCCTTTACTATGATTTGAATATAGACTCAATCCTGACGGGATAAAGGACAATTATGTATAAACCATGGTATATTATTAATTGTAATGAAAAAGAGATCCGCGATTGAATTTAAAACATAACGTAAAGTGGCCCATATAATCGCAATGCAATACCAAAAGAGACGCTATATCGCGTTACACTTGTGTATATTCCAAACAAAATAATATTGACTGTGTATTATGTCACGAGGAGTTCCAATATAAATTCGAACACAATCACAGAATTGTTTGATTATTAACCATCCCGCAGAAACATGATATAACTATTGAAGATGATAGATAAATCTACCATGGAATCTTTAGGAAAATGATCTTGAGTAATACAACAGTTACCCCTTTGCCCTGTAATTTCTTATAATTGGATCATTACTCAATAATGGACAGTCAGCAGATGATAAACCCATGCACTCAGCTGTAAACCTTAAAGGCAGGCAGTTTGCGCACTTGCATGATACTAACGTGGAAACCAAGTATTATTGTAAATAGATAATACTGGCTAGTCCACCTAAGATATCAAGCTATATAGCTACCAATAAGGACTGATTTTATAGGCACATCACTAATCTTTAAGAAGCTAGGTCTTGACAGTATTAAATCGGAAGAAGGATGTTGCCCCTGTGGGTAATCATACGGTTGAGATTTAAATTGTGAACCTGACAACGAATATCGCACTTATAATCTCAATGAGATTTGGCCAAAGCCCTTGCCTACCTATAGCTGATTTCACCGCTGTGGTACGGCCTCGTATATTGATGGATGGCACACGTAGGCTATCGAAGAAAGAACATATGACTTTTGCCTAAATTGCCTGACGATAAACCCTTATAGGGTGAATGTGGAATAAGAACTTACGCTCCAGTAACTCTGTTATTAGATAGGGAAGATTTGCCATCGACCATGTCACATCCACAATTCATGACGTACGCGACTATATATAACCATGTTCAATCTTGCCTGTCGGGTTGGAGGTTGAATTACGTTGGTCTGCCAGCATTGGCTTTTGACACCGATCATATCATAAAGATTAAAGGTGTATGGTGACACTTGATTTTACACGTTGGATATGAAGGCCGATAGAAAGATGACATTCATTGGTGACGCTAGAGTGGGGAGAAAATACAGCAAACAAACCCAATTCATGGAAAGTATTAGCTTATAAAAACAGTTGGCCTGTTAACAAAATGCAAACCTACATAAAAAATTGCTTAAAATGACGTCAACTTGCTGCAGCAATTAAATGCTGTTTCATTTTGGGATCAGAATGGCGAACATGAAAGCCTCGTTGATCATGTGGTATGTGGAAATCCTTTACCAGTCAGTCATTGCAGGGTCGAGTGGGGTGTCGATTTATGGTACAAGCTGGGGGAAAAGGTTGTCGCACGACGCATTTTGGGGTCAGTCAAAGCTTCTATCGCTTGCTATTATTACTCCAATAACTTTGTAGCTGCACGACTGTATACGTTTGTGTGTAATTCAACCTCTATATTATCTAATTTCACTGTTTTCAACGATCTCGTGCACCTGAAAAAACCAAGGACGATGTATGGTCTCGTTGACTTCCAAACCGTTTACATGAAGTCGGTTTTGTTTATGGTGTAACACGTCACACCTTTAGTAATGCTGCCTTTTCGCACACGTAAACATATATTTCTTCTTTTATAAGCGTTTTGCAGTGACGAAACTGTAACTATGCAGTAACCAAGCATTAGGCTTGCTTGTTTTTTCATTCATATTTGAGGATTTAATGACGGTGGTAACTTTTTTCATGTGACTCATAAAACGTTTTCATGAGCCTGTGTTATGTAAACGTGTGTGTTGCAACGATGCCAGTATGGAGAATGTTCTAGTGAAAGGCGAATTGGGCAAATAACATTTTATTATCTTTTGTTAAATGATGTATACTGCTGTGTTTCCAGCAAATAAGTGCTCTCCGTCCAAATACACATAACGAACAGAATAGAGACTGAACTCAATGAAGGAAGATATAAAAAAGCATTTAAGGCGCCAATACTAAATGACAAATGTGAACGCTGAAGCCTTGTAGCTAACTAGGGTCCCGTTGTGTTTCGTGCTGATAGGAAAATTGCCGTGACGGCAATGACATCCCTAGACTGGAGCCACGAGACCTTACAAATCATCAACATATCGCATCAGAGGATATTGGGTTTCCAGCTTTTCTATCAAAATATCCAATCTTTTGCCGGTTTGCTCCGAACAAAATGATCTGACGCTATGAAAGCAAAGCAATCAATCTAACAATACAGTGGGAGCCGGCGCAGTCAATCCGTACATTCCCTTCCATAAATCCAATAAAAGTGAGTAACAGGCTAGGACAGCCTATGCGTCCCTTAGTCAAAACTGGCTCAATGTGCTCTCAAAATGGTTATCGTCCAGATAACTTGAGTTGTAACTAATCCGCTGAAATGGCGAGCGAGAACAACAAGCATGTACATAAAAGGGATACTAAGTTTCATAGTTGATGAAGATAAAGTACTCGCCGTATTTTATTATTTTGTTATAAAATTTTGAATTTTAAGACCGAGTTTGAGATTGAGTAGCTGATCCAGAAAGGCGGTTTCTTTAATTGAGTATAGCTGATCCAGAAAGGCGGTTTCTTTAAATAATTGAGTTAGGCAGTGGTGTCTCTTTTGAAAAAAATACAGATAAATGCAGGCCTCAATAAAACAAAATTAAAAAGAAGAAGAGAGGGCGAGAAAAAGAACCTTTCTTATTATTACTATTATTATTTGTTATTTACCAAAAACTGGTATCGACGGACGCATTATGAGATAAATTGGCGCAACACGCTGGCTTTTGGAGGCGGGAAGTCTGCCGACCTGAACCAATCAAAATGTAGATGTGCGAAATGAGAAAGACACCCACACTCCTGAGTCCTGACGAAGAAGACACATGCATTACGGGATCAAGAGTACACGTAGTGTAATCCTTACCCACCCCAGAGACACGCTGTAAACATCCGTGAGTCCTCAAATGTTTGCATTAAAAAACGGTACACGTGTAGGCCTATTAGACTGCTCACAATCTGACAATTTTGACAACAAAATTATGACACGGATGGAATTATCATATACGGATCTACCATTCTCTTCAAGAAAAGTTCATGTTATGTATTACGGTAATTGTTTTTTTTAACAGTAAGTTTCCACCGATAGGCCTAGTCAGGATGGATCTGCCTGAGGGATTTTTAATTACATGTCATAGGCCACACACTCTTTAATATACAACATCGACTAAAAAGTGGGGTTTGCACACTGTTATTTGAGGTGACGACTACAAGCTGAATTGTTTCACCAAATGGCGTTTGCACTTGAGATGTGCCACTGTGGTGACCATGATTGCAAACATGAGGCATTGGTGTGAAAGAAGGAGAGACCAGTCTCACTGTCTCTAAAGCACAGGGATAAACACTAAACAGTCTACTCGTAGATGAGCAGACGGCATCAGGTTAAACGCCATTGATTGTGTGGAGAGCTTTCATTGTATGGCATGGTACGGGTTCTCATAGTATCGGGCACGTAGGTACTTTAAAACTGTCAGGATCAGTGTTCTAAACACGGGGGCATGAAGTTGACGGCCTACGTGTTGTGTAACAAACAAAAGAACATAGCGCACTTATGTCACGATAAATGGTATCCCTGCTTGTATAGGAAGCCAGTAATTTTCATACTTTGGAGAGCTGCTATAAATGCAATGATTTTGACAAAAATAGTCAACCGCTTCAAACTTATTGGTTTCTGAATACAGTTTTTTCTGTAAGAATATGACTAAAGATGTAGTTCTGTTTTACCTCAGACACATTTTAACGTACACATAGTGTAAGGTCGGTTGTTAATAACCATGGAGGTGAAACGTAGAATATTTACAGTGTTTAGGATAGCAGCCAACTTAAAGAAATTTGTAAAGGATGTCATTGGGAGTGAAGACTTCCCCGTTGAATTACTTGCAATAAAACTAAAAACGGTAAAAGTCACGGCTGTAAACTTCACTAATAGGAGTGCATTACATTTGTGTGTTTTCTGACATTGTTATTCAAGAGCAAGTGTTGAAACCTTCAATAATTATTGTCGAAATGTAGGGGGTGTATTTTAAAGTAAGATACAGGCAACTAGTTTGGTGAATGTCTTATTCCTTAATGAAAAAATCAATTTATATGACACTGTGATATATGATAACGTTCTCGTTTGACAATACGTAATCCACACCTGACGTGCATGTATCACAGAAGTTGCACATTTCCTCACACACAGCACTAATTTAATCAATGAGGTTTTTAGGCATTTCTGAGGTGTCCTTTGTTGTCAACTTGATCATTTCACCACGTTCTGAATTCGTCTATTCATCCCATCCTCTCATTGTCACTGACACATAATGGCTAGTCTCATATCCAGTTCATATCAGTATGTAATACAGCACGTATAGCTCTGACACCAAGTCTCGCTCGTGTGGTTTATTTATTACCAATGGCCTTTCGACCCTCCGTTATTGCGACAAGCGACTGGTCGTCCCCTGCGATGGGGGCCTTCAAGGAACGCCTTGGACAATTTCATCAGATGGACTGTGCGGAGACGCCTGTCCATTACTACATCCACGGTGTGTAGTGCAACGAGTGAGCAATGTTGGTGCGTGAATCTCCCCTACAGGCTGATAGAGCATTGCCCGTAAATGATTGATGCGTAGCTTCCACAAATCTTCATAGTCGTAGGAGATTCTGCGGTTACCATGGTTATGTGAAAGCCGATAAACCCTTTGCAAATTGGCAGATTTAAAAACAGTCAAAACATGTGTGATTCCAAGGAATAGCAAAATACATGAATCTGTAGTGTATAATTAAAAAAACACATCGTTTGACTGGATTTGGTATAAAAAAAACCAGTGCTTGGAATATATTCCATGGTGTAAAATTGTTATTGATAGTAAAACCTCTAAAATATCCTAAAGAAAGACTGTTTTACATAATGATTGACCGAGCCATTCAATGGACGTTCATCCACACTCGTGCATGATGCTGCCGATTACTGTCAAGTTTAAAGTAATATGGATACCATGCAAGGATTGTACACTTTGCCCTGAGAATTAAAGAAATAATTTTAATTGATAAAGATATGTTTGCGACTGAAATTGAAAAGATATTGTTATCACATTGATTTCATAAAATTAAATAGAAATCACATCAATTTGGACATTAATATTACTTAATAATAATGTTTTGAGTTTTAAAGACCCAAGAGAAATAGTGACAAAATAACTTCAAACCCCCCGAACAAAGATATTGACAAAATAGGGAGACCGCCAACATAGGGCTAGATAGCTCAGTTGGTAGAGCGCCGGCACGTTAAACCGGAGGTCGTTGGTTCAAATCCCGCTCTAGTCAATTTTTCTTTGTTCAACCCAAAATCAAAATAACTTCGAGTCAGAACAATGTTAAAACAGTAGGACTGGGACTGTCGAACCTCTATACATCCTACACCATCAATCAGCTGCCAGACAGTCAGTCACATGAATCCCCATCAGTTTGCATCTTTGTGTTTTGTGCTGTTGTGAAAAGCAGTCTATCTGTACATATCAAACATGAATGAAGAAATATAACGAATGTGTATGAGTTCTGACGTAAGGAAGCTTGAGGTGCCATCCACGTTTCCATGTTTCCATGCTAAATAAGTTCATAGAAAGACGTAAAATTTGATAATTTCCGAGTGCTCGTCAGGAAAATGCATATTTTTGATTAGCTTGTATCTGATTTTCCCGAACGATTGCCATAAATCACGGCAGCTACAGCGTGGAGGTAGGAAGAAACGGGAAAGACGTGCGGGTTTGAGAACTTGCTAAATACAAAATATTTACGTAAAAAAAAAAAAAATGATTATAGCTCAGAAACAGTTCGTAAATCTTTGAAGTAGGTGGACAATGCTTTATTGTAATGTTTGGTAACAACGAGAAGGAGATAGAAAATGTTTACTCGTTAAGTTTGATAACTGAAATAACTAGTACAGACTAATAAGACTAAATATTAGGCGAGGTATTGTCTGTGTGTGTTGTTACCATTCAATAGTGCCCACTCAAGTGGGAATGACAAAGCGTATTATCTATGGGCCATTGTTCATGTTGCCCAGTCGAATAGCACCTGCCCACACACTCGTGCATCTGCAGTCCCATGTTGTAATTTGTATGTCTGTCACCAGGTTTAGAGCCAACAAACCTTTACCTTAATTTGTTAGTAGATTTCCCTTGATTTCAACCGAAGTGATTTTAAGAAAATTAAGCTTTTGTTTTTATAATGTTTAAAAACAAAATACGATATTGCCTTCGGATCTGGCTAAGTCTCTGGCTGATACTTCTAAAGCTTCGTGTATTAATGCAAAGAGCTTAAGATGGAATCTGAGAGGAAGCCGCCCCACTTCATATTATAGCCATTCACAGCATGATATATCGATGTATCTCAACCATTGTTGTCCTCTTTTGTTGTCGATATTTTGAGGCTTTACGGTGAATACATGGCGCATTGTTGAAGATTGAGCGTGGCTCACACAAAAGGGGAAAATATCATAAACCATTATTGTGCATTATCATATGACAGTAATGAAATAAATGTTACAGATGTTGATGATGGTATTGCTAAAGACCTATATTTTAATATATATATTTTTTTCCCAGGTATAACCTAAAATGCTGGTAGACCTGTAATAGACACTACTTCCGTACATTATTGACGTGATTTGGTAAATAAAGACTTCCGTGTACTTTGCAAGATGTACATATCGGGTGGTCTTCAACCCATTCTTATATTTTACTGGCAATACAGAATGCGATCGTGCACGGAATGATGGGATATTGTTCATGTCGACAATACGCTGCTCTCGGGAGCATTAGATATTAACGATTCAACTGCAACAGACAGTTCTAAAATGGTGGCAATATTCAAATGGAATAACTGCAGTTACCGGTATTTAGTTGGAAGAATGTCGGTTAAATATTTAGGTGTAAAAATAAACTATTGTACGATAGATTATCGGTCTTTATAAAGAGTCAAATGAATCTATTTTTGTCGTGATTCATCTGCCATAAAAAGTATTAATTTCACGAAAAATCAGGTTAATTTGATTTGCCACTATTTTCTTCTACACGGACTGATACAGTGTGTACCAGTGGTCATTTCATGATCTGAAAACTCAAAGGGATACGCGTTTTTGTCCCACAGCAATAAATATGACACTGTTGTTCCCGCCAATAAAAATTAAAGAGCGAAGCAATTTTCCCCCGCTTCACCCGGGGGATGACACGTCTGCCGTTGGGAGACACCAAGAAAGTATATTTTCGTGTTTCCCCCGAGCTCCGCGTGGTGTAAACTGCAGTAAACAAAACATAAAATCACAGTTCGAGTTGAGTGCTAGGCTCTTATTCGATGGCAACATCAAATATACAATTACATAGCATGTCGGTGCATTCAAATGTTTCAAAGCACTTTAGAAAAGAAGGTTTTATAAACCTACTCATCGTAACAGGTGACATTACAAGGACAGTGGGAGTGATGAGCTATCATCTACTTATGCCATTGTTACTGAGCTAATTAGGTAGTAGAACTATGATATATCGAAAAAGACCACTCTTCTCACGTGTATCTACCTTGATTTGGAATGTCATATAGTTTTAGGAAATGATTTATCAATAAGACTGCTTGAAGTTTTTGCCTTTAGATTTTACTATAACGGATGTGTTTCAAGGTGTTGATTGAATGTCTAAACACTGAATTTAGTAGAGGAAGCAACAAACTTTCAAAGAGCTCAGAATTTGTTCAAGTTACATTTATGTTCGACCCTTTTTAGTCTGTTACATTATACCATGCATCCACTCGTAAGATCCAACAAGTGTCCTTCTTGTTTTACTTCTTAATGTGAAGCGAACTAAACAAACCGTTATACACAATTTAAGTTCGTTTCTTGTTGCCGCAGAAATGGCTTGCAATCATCTTAGGCATTATTGTTTTAAAACTAATAAAATAGAATTAGCTGTTGCAAACTGCTTACCAACCAAAAGGACCTGTGGTATAAATGCAAAAAATAAGTTAGTGGCCTGGTACGTTTCGACCCTAGCAGAGTCTTTCTCGAAGGCTAAAAAACTAATAACATTTGATGAGAACATGTTTAAAACATTAACTGAAATCATTTTTTTCAGTGGAATTTTCAGGAAAGTATAGGTCTCCGACGGAAAGAGAAAAAGTCAAAACGGGAAAGCTTAAGTGCTTCTACCCTGGAGATGGAAAAGAGCGGATGCAGTTGATGTATTTTCCCCATTAATAATAGCGACTACCAAGAGGTAAAAAGCCTTATCTTTCTTTATACAGACCTACCTCAAGGGTCTTCACACTATCACCCACGAGTCATTTTCACGGAAGTGTTAAAATGATACTGTTTCCCATATCATATAACGGGTAAAAGGCCGCAGGCTGTAGCATTACCCCCACTCTACTGCGTTTGCCTAGTCATATTATTGGTAAACACAAAGTGCAAAGGTATACCAGGTGCAGATGAGACCTAAAATGCATATAGGGCACTCAGTAAGACACCGAACGTGAAATTTTAGCCCGAGACAATAGCTTCTATAACCGAAAAAGAGAGCCAACTGATTGAAGCATGTAAAAGTGCCCTTGAGTCGGTAGCAACGTGTCATTAGGAGTGGGCTGCCGTCGATAGTACCGGCTATAGAAGTAGACCATGCGCCACTTGTCCTACCTGTATGATAGATTATTGCTTGTCTGACCGATAGAAGTGTGAAGAAACGGAACTAGTGGACTTACAACGTGTATAAAGTGATAGGATTCGATGGAAGTCACAAATAATTGTAAACTTTCACCCTCGCTGTCTATACAATAAGGTTTCCCTTTACACAAAGCCATCAATGAATGCTATTGGATTATTTTGTGCGATGTTAACTTTTTATCAACTTCCCCGACTTTAATATTGAAGTTTGATCACGTGTTAATATCAAGACTACGTAACGTAAATGTTGACATCACTTTGACTACCTCAGCTGAACGCTCCAACATTTACGCTTCAGTAATTTTGCGTCTTGGACAAGTTGCAGAACTGTTGACACTTGGATTTGATTGACTCACGTCTCAGTAATTTCAAGGCCTTCAACTCGAAAACAATGACGTCAATATTTGCGATTTTGAGTAATAATAATAATATCGGCTCTTATATAGTGCAATTCCAAAGAATGATCATTGCGCTTCACACTTTATTACCCCTGGTCACTGGGCCATTATTTCATTCCTAAAACCATTTCAGCTCCCTGGGGAGTATACAGCCTGTGCTGCCAAAGCGCACTAAGCTAAATCATTCACAAAAACCATCTCTGCCCTCACAGGTACCCATTTTACCCCTGGGTGAAGAGAAGCAATTATAGTTAAGTGTCTTGCTCAAGGACACAAGTGGCATGACCGGGATTCGAACCCACACCCTGATGACTCAGCCACCAGAACTTGAGTCCGATGCTCTTAACCGCTCGGCCACGACACGCCAATGACAGTACGAGTATGACAGTACTCTATTCAAGTAAACTAGTTAGAAAGTAAACTAGTTTTAAAAGAAAGTATACTAGGGGTTAAGACTGATCTTAACTGTGGATCTTAACTGTGTAGCAATCTTAATTGCTAACCAAATTGTTATTTCACAATACAAATCACTTTAGTGGTATTTTACAATATTTGAGGTGTCAAATAAAAGTTTATAACCCAACCAAAGAAAAACATAAATTGATTTTCGTTTTCTTTTTTTCATTACTAACGTCAAATTAGCTCAAGTCGTCCGATTTTGAATGATTTATATTGTGAGTATCCCCATTCAAGTAGTTTAAAAATCCAATATGTTAATGTCATGTAAATTTGTTTCACTGCATTGCGCAATAACTATGAACTGATCTTCAACAATATTCTAAACGAAAATTTGAGGGATGATCTTTCAGCCGTTAAGGCCAGACATGATTCAAAATACAAAGCTCGAGGGTGTCTCAATTATACAGGCCAATCAAACAAACACGACCCTAATTCCCTGGCCTTGACTGTGCTGAAAATACATTGTTGACTAATGTTGATACTTGATACTGTTTTATATTTCAGTTGAATTAACTACAAATTTAATAAAAGCAGTCTGGTTGACGTTGCAATGACTGGATATAATATAATTTGCAATAGCATCAACTGGAGGAATATCCAATGTGGGCGATCGAGAGAGGCAAAACTCATACATTATTAAAGCTGATGATTTAAATGAGTGCTCATAAATGTCAGGTGTGGTAGTTATAACGTTAATGTAGTTTTAAGTTGTGTATACCTTCGGGTCTTGAGAATAATTTGGCAGAATAATTCCCATCGCACTCAATCTTTGCTCACTGAGTTAATGTTGATTATTATATTAAGGGTTCTTACAAATATGCACAAAGTAAGTGGGCATCTTCATTGCTAATTACTACTGGGATTAGATTTTGGCAAACATTTTGTATAAAATCTCATCAGTGAATGAAATTATTATGATATAAACGATGGTTAAAAACATACAACACCAGTAGGGATCACAGTGGATGAATTTGCATAATTTATTTTTTATTATTATTTTGGGGGGGGGGGGGGTAATGCTTCCTTTAATAAGGTACTGTTTGCAATCTATGAATGTATGTAACAATTTAAGGACAGCAAATATCCATGAGAAGCTGCGGCAAACAAAAGGGACGAGTACATGAACAGAGAGTATCAAAACAAACTGCATGGTTGTGTATACACGTTTTGTTTCTCTTGTTATTTTTTATTAACTTAGCCACGCTTCAAAATGTCAAATGTCAACTTCTGTTGTGAGTGAAGACATTCTCCCGGAAAAACATCAACGATCGGTAGGTTGTAGGCCGTACATTAAAAAGGCCAAGAGCTCTGACTGTTGTTAACCTTAACCGACAAAAAGACGCCCCTTGTGCTTGTTTTAGTCCGTCACCCACCATATCAAGTGGTAAATGTAAGGGGCTACGCTGGACATTATTGTATGACCGTTGAGATATATGGATCATGTTGCCTGTGGGCAAATGTCACCCACGAGAAAGTGCCGTGCATGTTTGGACATGAGTTTAAAATAAAAGGCACATTCGCATCTGCATGTGCATTATCAGATCATATATCACTAATGCAGGTGCTATACTGAACTGAGCATGAACTTTCACACCTCAACAAACAAATCACGGCTCAGGTCAGAGACGACTTTTTTTCCAAACTTTTAAAACCGTTTATTGACGTCATGTATGGTGCCATGTGTAAAGGCGTTATTTAATTGCCTAGACCCAATCTATCGAGCAGTCAATAGACTTAAACTAATCAAAAGGTCCCTTCAGCCAAATAGTAGACTACAGGTCTATAGTGTCTGCAAAGAAAACTCAAAACGCATGTCTCTAAGAAATAAGCAATTGAAATTTAGTTTGTTCATCAAGACCGGAAAGATTTGCATCTGAAATAGGGATTCGCGTGCTATTAAGTAATACTGTAGGAAACAAGCAACATAATCAGAATTTGCTCTGTGAGATTTAAGGTTCAATAACTCTTGCAAAACTTTAGCCAGTTCATACATTGTCATAATGTATATTTATAATTTTTCATTTTGGGTGTTTACGGAAAAGTGTACTAATCATCTTCGGTGAATGTTGATTATGAATGAGGCCACCAGAGCGTTGACGAGGATGTATGTACATGCACAGAATCCATCATATGTAATTACAGATTTCCTGTCACCTCAGCCAACCCACACTTCAGCTCAAGTCCCTTGACCATGTATGAAATGGTTGACTTGAAGCCCTGTCAAGCAGTCAGCATTTCCATTTTAAAGGGAACTGCTCCCATGACATTTTGTCTATATACATTCAAAGAGTCTATAATGTTTCAAAGCATGTCCAATTGTGATGAGAAATGAAATGCTTGTGTTTAGCTCAGTTTTTCCACTTGGAAGACTTTCATGTACCTCCATGTCGTAATATCATTCACTCGGGGTTCATTTTGATCGATAAAAGCTCACCGTTTGGAATTGCATTATTCTGTTTTAATCTTGGTGATGTTGTTGTCATTATTAACGTCCTGGTCATAATTGCCAGAGTCACTTAATGTAAACTGTGCTGTATGTTTTCATTGCGGATGAAGAATATGTTCGCCTTGTTATCGTTACTTTTCCATATCACTTGGTACTAAGTAAAAATATAGACAGACAAAGAACCAACACCCTAACATTCAAACGAGCGAAATAATTTTTTTAAATTGATTTCAGTGAAATCTTTCAAGGTTTTCTTTTTAATTCTTAGTAACTCTTGATGGACGTTTAATATCTGTCTATTTTGTTTAATGTTCAATTTTGTATAGGCCATAAATTTGACTTTTTACCAATCCGCCATCATGATGCAATTCAGTTCAAAATGATCTTCTTCTAACTCATGTCGGTCATTTTATTCTCCAAAAGGCAGCAAAAAGTTGGAGTTCAGCTTGTTCAAGGAATCAATTTTTTAGTTTGTTTAAACAAAAGACCCCTAAAACTTGCATGGCCCAATTTTTGCTGAATTAATTTATAATAATATTTCCCCCGAAACTGTTCTCTGAACAACTATTGAGAGATGATGCTGTTAATAAAAAACCTAACCAAGCGAAACAAAGAAACAAAACAGCCCGCAGAAAGAAACAAACGAACAAACAACCCAACAAACAAACGAACAAACGAACAAACGAACAAACGAACAAACGAACAAACGAACAAACGAACAAACGAACAAACAAACAAAATCATACAAAAACGTTCACATTATGCCATGGACAAAGCACACATGTAACATGCACAATTGTTGTTTGTTCATGACTGATAGACGGGAGATATCGTCAGGATCCTGAGAGTAATTTATTTTAAGTTTTTAATTTAACAACCACTTAATTTAAACATTGGCTGATTCTTTCGTGCATTTACCATAAATAAGAGCTTGCAAAAATGTGCTATCTATCAGATTTAGATGTAAATTTTTAGGTCAAAACAGCAACAAAAACAAAAAACGGACCTACATCTTTCATCGAACAAATACAAAATTCCTCCAGTTTGAACAGATGGAAATGTGCACGTGCTGTCGTATTTCGATAAACTGCCTGTTGGGAATTATGTAGCGCCCTCTCCCGTTAATGTTAATTGATCAACCATTATGTGGTGCAATAATAGGGGAATCCCCATGGTGCTCATAATTCAATCGCTGTGAGACAAGATTGCATCAGCACTTTCAATTGCAAAAATGGCCCATGAAATTTCAACTTGATTGAAAAAATGAGCATTTTGTGCCTTTATCGCATTTGTGGGTGTGTGAATTAGACCAAATCCAGACAAACAAGTCGAGAATCATCCATACGTAGCCATCTCGCAATGATGCAAATAATCAAAACTCGATTCACTTGAACAACTAGCTCATGAGGTAGTGCGAACAAGAGTTTGCTATAAGCATGACAACTTGAAACTTGAGTCTTTCATTCAATAAATTAATGTATACTTTGTGCTTACACTAGCACTATAATATGTAATTATTAACGCAATAACAACAAATATAATTCACATTTGCATTATTATCTGTCAAACTAATCTGTGTAAAATGATAAAACTGTATGCAAGTGTTGGGTTGTCATTTAGCCTATGAGAAACGGACTCTATGGGTCGAAACGTGGTTCTTTTATTTGGTAAATAGTTTTCAGCAGCTATTATATTTCCCCATTTATAAAACAGGTATACAAATAAAAAAACAAAACCCCAAAACCAAACAACAAGATTATTTAACTATTTCATCCACGTATTTAAAATATATAAATAGTTTTCAGCAGCTATTATATTTCCCCATTTATAAAACAGGTATACAAATGTCACAGGTTTTTACCTCTATTAATTTAGAGCCTGCGATCGGTTCTATGTTGTGTAAGGGAAACTTGCTCGGTAAATAAACGCAACGGACAGCTATATATGTGGTTTGATTCTCCAACTGGGATCACCGTATTATTATTGGTTCATACAAATAATGCCAACAACAGTATGTAAATGATAAACAAGCAATTGAAATATAAAGAATTTGATAAATACAAGTGTAGGTTAAAATACAATAGCTTCAGTTAGAAGTTATTATCATCAAATGGAATACGATCTAACACTTGATAAAATATACAAAAATACATCGGTGAAAATACATGGATATTGGTAAAGATCTTAGCTGGGTTTATCTGCACTTCTACGGCTGGGGATGGAAGGTACACGTCACTCAGATGGGCTCCAAGATGACAACTTCAAGGTCCAGGAAAAAGGCGATGAAAGGGGTTGAGAAGCGGGGCAAGGTGGAGAGATGAACCGGGTCATATCTACCAAAGCGGACCTGGGGGCTAGTACATCTGTATCAACAGAGCACGTGAAAAAGGGATGCAATAGTTTAGGAACCACTTTTAGGGAAAAGTCGTCGCGTTCCAATCAAGTCAAGACAAAGTGTATAGCGGGACACTTTTTCTGACTTAGCATCTTAGGCCGTTCTCGCTTCTATATCAATCAATTATGCAAAATACAACCAACCATAGAAAATTGAGTCTAACTAATTATAATAAACAAAATATCACTCGTTCAATGAAATTGGCGACTTGAACATGTTCTCTCAGGAACATAATAATCATGTGGAAAACACTTGGGCTTCGAAAAGGAATATTGAATAAAACATATCAAGGATATCGCTCAACGTAGATCTTTGTATGTATGTGTGCGGAACATAGGTGGTCAACCGGTCAAAGATCGCAATTGTTTATAATCCCAAACAGCAAACAGTCGTATAAGCTACTAGTTGAAAATAATGTGCATGACCATGCTATACTATAAACAGGTTATCTCAGGACAAAATAAGTATAGCCAAGAATTATAGGCGCAGTACTTGTGTTTGAAAGTCTCGACAAAAGTATAGAATCATGGCTATCAATAAACGGTTTAGTTTTGATAACTTGGATTGAATCAGAGAATGCTTCAATTAAGTATTCCAATAACTAAATGGATTTCTATCAAGAAATGAAACGCCTTGATAAACGACAATAATAGATACGAGTGTATAATTGTTACAATCAATAAAATGCTATACAACTAAATCAAAGATATAAGCAACACAAAAATCTAACGGTAATTGGACGGAACTCCTAAAGCTTTTCCGTATACGTAGTGAGCAATAAGAAAGGTTACACAAAGATTATTTAGTGATCCTATACATCTCAAAAAACAGTTAACAGCATTGTTCAAACAATCTATTTAGAAACTCATATTGGACTGTTCCATCCATCTTGAGTTTGTTTTCAACCACCTTGTTGAACAATCAATCAATCAATAATCAAATACAATTAAGGAATAAGTTTATACATAGAAAATAACATGAAAAGTAGCTTACCTGTATCAACAGAGCACGTGAAAAAGGGATGCAATAGTTTAGGAACCACTTTTAGGGAAAAGTCGTCGCGTTCCAATCAAGTCAAGACAAAGTGTATAGCGGGACACTTTTTCTGACTTAGCATCTTAGGCCGTTCTCGCTTCTGAGGAGCCAGGAGCGAAACATGGGTTTAAAAAACCCGGCTGGTCACGCACTCGGACAGAAATAACTATTTGATTGGTCAAAGTCTTAAAACAATGATGTCCTAAATGAGCTTCAACCAATCACAAAAAAAAAGACTAGTGGACTACATTTTAAAATAACTTCGTGGTCAGCAAAGACGACCAAATTTGGGCAAACTATTTAAGACAAAGAAACTACTGAGCTTGCGAGAGGGGGAAATTCCGGACATGGCAATTAATGTGCTGTGGTCAGGAGAAACCGTGGGAACAGTAACTCTAGGACGTGGTTTAACGATCGTTTGTTTTACGACTGATAAGGAGAAGTCTTCAATTCTACCTCCATGCACTCACACATGTGGTGTTTGTCTAAATAATAAATCTTCGTCGGACTAGTCTAAAAGAGTTATAATAATATTAATATGAAATGTGTAACAGAGTCCGACATTCTCGGCTTCTTAAATCATGGCGTCCTCGACATGTATCCTACTATCAAAAGACTTCAACAATTCTAATCCTTGTGATAAAATGCACTAATTAAACTACTGGTAACTTCTAAAGCTCTCTGTTGCATAGTTAAATGCTGCTCAAGAAGTTTTGCTTTTTGCTCTTCAAAACCATAATATTGAGGCGGTTTCCTATTTCGCCGTGGATAGGGAATAGGGGTGTCTTTAGTATCTGTATCGACTGAGGTTGTCCCACTGGCTACATGAACTGGGGGTTCAGGGTTAGACTCCTCTCCCGTTATACTCTTGTCCTCTGGGTCATCAGATGACGAGTGTGAAGAAGAAGAAGAAGTAGTAGGACTTTCTTCAGAGGGCATTGGCTCATCGGAGACTAGGCTGGGTGAGCATTGGGCAGGTTCACTCTCCTCCGTCGGGGTGGGTACTTCAATGACATCATCTACCGAAGGTACCGGAATAAAGACTGGTGCGCTTGGGTTAAGAGTGGCTGTCTTTCTTGGGGCGGGGACTGGACGTAGAACATAAAAGTTATCATCAGAAATGTCGGAGTCCAATGCATCTGCCATATCGTCATTTTGTGGCGTTGGGAGTGGTCTTCGCTGGGGACGCCTACGGCGGGGTTTAGGCTGTGGTCGGTTCCTAGCACTAGGTTCATCTTCACATGAGGGGACAAAGCCACATGGGAGGAGCATGTTGCGATGAAGTGTTTTCAGTGGACCATCATCATCGATTGGCTCCACCAAATAGACTGGAATATCTGGACTCAGTCGTTGTCGTACCCGATAAACTGTCTTGCTCCAACGGTCAGCAAGTTTGTGTGGACCCTTCAGGCCGACGTTTTTCACCAACACACGATCCCCTGATTCAAGTGTATGATCACGAACTCGTTTGTCGTAGCGGGCCTTGTACTTCAGAGCGGTTTTCTCCATAGCGGCTGAGGCAAGTTCGTGGGCTCGACGCATCCTCTCCTTAAGGTCAATAGCGTACTGGGTGTGGTTAGTTTTACCTTGCTGTGTTGGCAATCCAAACTGAACATCAACGGGAAGTCTTGGTTCACGACCGAACATTAAAAAATATGGGGACATGTTGGTGGACGCATGCTTGGTACAGTTGTAGGCGTGTACCAGGGGGCCGACGTATAATCTCCACTTTTTCTTCTGTTCTTCATCTAGGGTGCCGAGCATGTTTAACAGGGTTTGATTAAATCGCTCACACTGACCGTTTCCCTGGGGGTGGTAGGGAGTCGTTCTCGACTTCTTAATTCCGGAGACAGTACACAAATCTTGAATAAGACGAGCCTCAAAATCCCGTCCCTGGTCGGAGTGTAGTCGCTCTGGAAACCCATAGTGTACGAAGTAGTTTTCCCATAACACCTTGGCAACCGTATGAGATGTCTGATTCTTGGTAGGAAAAGCCTGTGCATAGCGGGTGTAATGGTCCGACACAACCAAAATATCTTTGGTGTTGCTAGCATCAGGTTCCAGGCTTAAGAAATCAATGCACACGAGTTGCATAGGTGCCGTGGTTTGGATGGAGACAAGGGGTGCGGTCTTCATAGCCTTTCTTTTTCTTCGTACGCACCGCTCACATGTTTGACATTTGAACTCCACATCTGTAGTCATCTTAGGCCAATAGAATCGGGACCGAGCAAGATCAAGGGTCCTGTCGAAACCAAGGTGGCCGACATCGTCATGAATGCCTCGGAGTGCCTCTTTTCTTTGATTCTTTGGGACAACAAGTTGGGATAATTCACGACCATTACTAGAACTATTGCGGTATAAAACACCATCATTAAGTTTCAACTTATCCCAATGCCGAAGGAGGAGCTGGGACTCTCTTGGCAACTGTGCTCGCTCAGCACCATGGGGACATACACCATTCTGGACACATTCAATAACGAGTCTGATATTATCATCTTCACACTGTAGTTGTCTCCAGTCTTCAGGGGTCGTCATTGGCAACGCAGTCTGGGTAACAAATTCTGGTGGGATAGCTTGTGGGGAATCGGTCAAGCTTTCTACAAGGGCTGGCTCATCATCGTCTGGCCTGGCAACTGTCGTGTTCTCTGCTTGTACTCTGACACTGTGCCGTTGGCAAATGGCTTGGAAAACTTCCTTTGAACAAATCCCATCTTCGCTGTAGTGGCCCATGCGATCGCAGAGTTGAGCGATCTTTCCTTCCACTTCCCTCGACTCGTCATCTGCTGTTGGTGGTGGTTGGGGTCTTCGTGACAGTCCATCAGCATCAGCGTTTTTGCTACCAGGACGGTACTTGATTCGGAAATCAAAGTTAGATAGTGCAGCTAGCCAGCGATGGCCGGTGGCATCAAGCTTGGCGGTCGTCAGGACATAAGTCAGCGGATTGTTGTCTGTTAATACGGTGAACTTACCACCATATAAGTAGTCGCGGAACTTTTCGGTTACCGCCCACTTTAAAGCCAAAAACTCCCACTTGTAGGCAGGGTAGTTTAACTCGCTCTTAGACAGACCACGGCTGGCATAGGCTATAACGTGGGGGCGACCATCGTCATCTTCTTGGTACAGAGCCGCTCCCAACCCAGTCCCACTTGCATCGGTGTGAAGGAAGAATGGCCGGCTGTAGTCTACAAAACCCAACACCGGAGCAGTGGTTAGTTTCTGCACAATGGTATCGAATGAGACCTGGCATGATGGAGACCATAGTTCGCCGAAAGGCTCGTTGGGGCTTCTAAGTTTGGCTTGACGTTTAGTTTTCAACTTCTTAACAAAACGTTTTCTCGTCAGGTCGCAACCGGCGGTCAGTTGATTCAAAGGCTTGGCTATTGCAGAATAATTCTCCACAAATCTTCTGTAGTAGCCGGTAAACCCCAGAAAGGACTTCAGTTCTCTGGCATTGTTGGGGACCGGCCAAGATTTAACTGCATCTATCTTGCATGGGTCGGTGCTAACACCATCAGCAGAAATCACATGCCCAAGACATTTTACCGAAGACTGGAAGAACTTGCATTTCTCGGGACTAAGTTTTAACCCAAACTGACGGAGACGATCCAAAACCTGGAAAAGACGGGCTTCATGTTCTTCAACAGTGTTAGCGAATACAATTATATCATCTAAATAGACATATACACCATTATGAAGAAGATCACCCATGCACCTTTCCATGAGTCGTTGGAACGTGGCAGGTGCATTGGTAATGCCTTGAGGCATTCGATTGAACTCATAAAAACCCAAAGGACACCAGAAAGCAGTCTTATGTTTATCTTTCTCTGCCATCTCAATCTGATAGTATCCAGACTTTAAATCGAGGCAAGAAAACCATTTTGAACCATTCATGGCGTGGAGTGTATCTTCTATCCTTGGTATTGAGTATTGATCCCTTATAGTGCGGCCATTCAGTTTGCGATAATCAATACATAGGCGAATGTCACCATTCTTCTTTCGAACCAAGACTATCGGTGATGCAAATTGGCTTGCTGATTCCTGGATAATCCCCTTTTCTTGAAGGTCTTGAAGATGTTGCTTAGCATCAGCAAAGTCAGCGGGAGGAATTCGCCTACAGTTCTCTCGAAAAGGGGTCTCATCTGAGAGGTTGATAGTGTGTTTGACTGTTGACGTACAACCGATATCTAAGTCACCTTGAGAGAAAACTTGGATCTTATCATGAAGTAACTTCTTAATTCTATCTACACCTTCGATGGGAAGGGGGGAAGCTTTAAAATCAAAATCTAAGGAAACCAACGAAGGAGAAACTGTATTTAGGACGGCAGTCTGAGTACAGCTAGCTGTCTGGGCGGATTGTGAGAAAGAGTTGCACTTATAGGCTTTCGCCCAAGCACAATCGACGGAGAGATGGTTGATAAACTGTTTCCCAGCCTTCAACTGGCACACCCACAACATCTCCCTCACGACGCTAGTGTTTGTGCCCACGAGCAGGGGGACATCATCCTTTCCCTGACGGCTTGGACACACAAGGGCGAGGGTAGTAATTTCATGTTGCGTCCCTGCTGTGCTAGCAGGGAACATAAGACTAACTTCTATATAACCCTTGTATGGTACTATTTGGTCGGCTGCCCCTATCACCGCAAGGTGCGATAGGGGTTGGAGTTGGCGGTGCTTCAGGAAACTTTGGTAAAACTTCTCTGTCACGCAGGTAACCTGCGACCCGGTATCAAGGAGACAAATCGTGGAGTGCCCGTCGACGAAGACAGGGGTAGTAGCCTGGTCGCCGATGACACCCCTGGGGATACTTGGGACATCATCACATGAAGGAGACTCGTGATAACTGGTCGCAGTTGCCATTAGTTTCGCTGAACCCTTAGATGGTTTGGGGACGGCAGGAGGGCCCTTTACTGCTGTCCACTGTCGTTTCCCGAACTCTGAGGCTTATTTATAGCTAGACGGGCCATCATCTTTTGTTGTACAAGAGCCGGATTCTTGGGAGACTTGCACATGTCCATGCGGTGGCCATCCTCTCCACAATTATAGCAGAAGAAAGACCGGGTGTGGGTGTTCCTCTGCTTCCCAGGGTAAGAGTTGCCTCGCTGACCATTTGGTGGGGACTTGAAGAGTCCGTCCAATCTTCGGTGGAGGCGGTCGACGGCCTCTCTTAACTCTTCCACCTCACTTCTGGAATTAGGGGCGGTCATCTTTGTCGGGGGTGTGAGTACTGTCTGCTCCAAGACGGAGACCTTCTTAGGCGGGGAGTGGTGTGCCGCCTTCCGGCCCATCTTCTCCTCCAGATGCGACTCCGCCACCCTCACCTCTCTCAACAATTCTAGGACACTGGGCGGGTTCATCTTCTTAGCTTGGAGCTGCAGGGTATGAAGGAGAGGGTCATTGTAGAGGCAGCCTCGCTGAAATTGGCTGCACAGGAGTTTTGGACTGTCCGTCGGCTCAGCGCCGCCTTTCTCAACGACCCGGGTGAGTATTGTGTGGAGTCTTAACAAGTATTCGGACGCCTTCTCCCCATCCTTCTGATACTCGCACCGGAACACCGTCAGCAGTTCGTCTCCATCAGCCGTCGACCCGTATGCTTTGGAGAGGCAGTCCAGATATTCGCTTGCCGATGCACCTTCTCCTACAGCCCAGACGATGTCTAACGCCGGGGGAACCAGGGATTCTGTGACCCTGCTTCCTTTCTCACCGTCGGAGATGCTGTCATCCTTGATAAGCTGTCTCGCAAGACGTCTCCAATTTTCAAAATCTAGCTCACCAGCCGGGGTAGGGGTACGCCCTGAGAACAACCTCAGCCTACGATACGCTCTATTACTGAGATTGGTTTTGTCAATCACAACAGCCTTGGGTTTGTCAGCATCTTCAACTACTACATTGGGGACTGGAACTATGCCTAGGGACTCCTTTAAATCGTCTAACGATTTATCTTGTGCTTCCAAAAATTCCTTAAGGGCATCAGTAAATTCCATCGTGCTCGTGTTGATACAATTATAATTACAAAATATAAGGCGGTATTAACGCAATTCAACAGAATAACAACAAATTATGTTGTTAACAGTTGTGGGAAAAAATACTTTGGTTAACTACAACAAGCAACAATATCAAAAGGTGTTAGCAAAATTATGGCATCAATAACAATGGTACAAAGTGAAAAGGAGAATCAAAATAAAAAGTGCTTCCATTAAAGGTTTTTAGAACTTCCCTCAAGACATCAAAAGTGTAAATTCGCACAAAAAAAGTAAACGGTATAAGAACAACGAGAGGGAAATATAATTGGATTGAGCAAGATCCGGGCGGTGCCTCCAATTTTGTCACAGCGTTTTTACCTCTATTAATTTAGAGCCTGCGATCGGTTCTATGTTGTGTAAGGGAAACTTGCTCGGTAAATAAACGCAACGGACAGCTATATATGTGGTTTGATTCTCCAACTGGGATCACCGTATTATTATTGGTTCATACAAATAATGCCAACAACAGTATGTAAATGATAAACAAGCAATTGAAATATAAAGAATTTGATAAATACAAGTGTAGGTTAAAATACAATAGCTTCAGTTAGAAGTTATTATCATCAAATGGAATACGATCTAACACTTGATAAAATATACAAAAATACATCGGTGAAAATACATGGATATTGGTAAAGATCTTAGCTGGGTTTATCTGCACTTCTACGGCTGGGGATGGAAGGTACACGTCACTCAGATGGGCTCCAAGATGACAACTTCAAGGTCCAGGAAAAAGGCGATGAAAGGGGTTGAGAAGCGGGGCAAGGTGGAGAGATGAACCGGGTCATATCTACCAAAGCGGACCTGGGGGCTAGTACATCTGTATCAACAGAGCACGTGAAAAAGGGATGCAATAGTTTAGGAACCACTTTTAGGGAAAAGTCGTCGCGTTCCAATCAAGTCAAGACAAAGTGTATAGCGGGACACTTTTTCTGACTTAGCATCTTAGGCCGTTCTCGCTTCTATATCAATCAATTATGCAAAATACAACCAACCATAGAAAATTGAGTCTAACTAATTATAATAAACAAAATATCACTCGTTCAATGAAATTGGCGACTTGAACATGTTCTCTCAGGAACATAATAATCATGTGGAAAACACTTGGGCTTCGAAAAGGAATATTGAATAAAACATATCAAGGATATCGCTCAACGTAGATCTTTGTATGTATGTGTGCGGAACATAGGTGGTCAACCGGTCAAAGATCGCAATTGTTTATAATCCCAAACAGCAAACAGTCGTATAAGCTACTAGTTGAAAATAATGTGCATGACCATGCTATACTATAAACAGGTTATCTCAGGACAAAATAAGTATAGCCAAGAATTATAGGCGCAGTACTTGTGTTTGAAAGTCTCGACAAAAGTATAGAATCATGGCTATCAATAAACGGTTTAGTTTTGATAACTTGGATTGAATCAGAGAATGCTTCAATTAAGTATTCCAATAACTAAATGGATTTCTATCAAGAAATGAAACGCCTTGATAAACGACAATAATAGATACGAGTGTATAATTGTTACAATCAATAAAATGCTATACAACTAAATCAAAGATATAAGCAACACAAAAATCTAACGGTAATTGGACGGAACTCCTAAAGCTTTTCCGTATACGTAGTGAGCAATAAGAAAGGTTACACAAAGATTATTTAGTGATCCTATACATCTCAAAAAACAGTTAACAGCATTGTTCAAACAATCTATTTAGAAACTCATATTGGACTGTTCCATCCATCTTGAGTTTGTTTTCAACCACCTTGTTGAACAATCAATCAATCAATAATCAAATACAATTAAGGAATAAGTTTATACATAGAAAATAACATGAAAAGTAGCTTACCTGTATCAACAGAGCACGTGAAAAAGGGATGCAATAGTTTAGGAACCACTTTTAGGGAAAAGTCGTCGCGTTCCAATCAAGTCAAGACAAAGTGTATAGCGGGACACTTTTTCTGACTTAGCATCTTAGGCCGTTCTCGCTTCTGAGGAGCCAGGAGCGAAACATGGGTTTAAAAAACCCGGCTGGTCACGCACTCGGACAGAAATAACTATTTGATTGGTCAAAGTCTTAAAACAATGATGTCCTAAATGAGCTTCAACCAATCACAAAAAAAAAGACTAGTGGACTACATTTTAAAATAACTTCGTGGTCAGCAAAGACGACCAAATTTGGGCAAACTATTTAAGACAAAGAAACTACTGAGCTTGCGAGAGGGGGAAATTCCGGACATGGCAATTAATGTGCTGTGGTCAGGAGAAACCGTGGGAACAGTAACTCTAGGACGTGGTTTAACGATCGTTTGTTTTACGACTGATAAGGAGAAGTCTTCAATTCTACCTCCATGCACTCACACATGTGGTGTTTGTCTAAATAATAAATCTTCGTCGGACTAGTCTAAAAGAGTTATAATAATATTAATATGAAATGTGTAACAGAGTCCGACACAAATAAAAAAACAAAACCCCAAAACCAAACAACAAGATTATTTAACTATTTCATCCACGTATTTAAAATATATAAATAGTTTTCAGCAGCTATTATATTTCCCCATTTATAAAACAGGTATACAAATAAAAAAACAAAACCCCAAAACCAAACAACAAGATTATTTAACTATTTCATCCACGTATTTAAAATATATAAATAGTTTTCAGCAGCTATTATATTTCCCCATTTATAAAACAGGTATACAAATAAAAAAACTAAACCCCAAAACCAAACAACAAGATTATTTAACTATTTCATCCACGTATTTAAAATATATAAAGAGTTTTCAGCAGCTATTATATTATTTCCCCATTTATAAAACAGGTATACAAATAAAAAAACAAAACCCCAAAACCAAACAACAAGATTATTTAACTATTTCATCCACGTATTTAAAATATATAAATCATCTTGTCCAGAATTCCTATCTTTTATATTCTCTATTTTTATTCACGGTCAATCAGAAATGAAATGGTATTAAAACAAACACCACATAATTAATTACACACAATGTTGATTATTATAAAGTATTTCCTTAACAATTCAACTCGTGTTTATGATTTTCAATCAAACACCGTCTTTTAGAACAAGAGCAAATGCAATTCCACTCATAACCTATTCACCGTCCTATCTTCGGTAATGTTTCGTTGTTCTTGTTTAAAGTGAAGTAATAGTGGCTTCTTATATAGCGCTCAGGTCCGTCACTCAGTGACGCTCATGGCTCTTCAACATTATTACCCCTGGTCACTGGGCCATTTTTGTGTCATTCCTTTAACCATCTCAGCTCCCTTGGGAGTATACAGCCTGTGCTGCCAAATATGTAGCGCATCTAGCTAAATCAATCACAAGAACCATCTCTGCCCTCACAGGTACCCATTTACTCCTGGGTGATGAGAAGCAATTATAGTTAAGTGTCTTGCTCAAAGACACAAGTGTCACGACCGGGACTCGAACCCACACTCTGCTGAACAGAAACACCAGAGCTTGGATCCAGTGCTCTTATCCGCTCGGCCACGACACGCTTAATAAACCAAGTCTATTATTGTAATTATGCAGCTGTAATCATAAGAGTAGAAGTGCTATGAGTGCATGCCTACTTTGTTTTAAAGCGTCAAGAATGAAGGGAACATGTGAATTTATTAATTATTCAAAATAATATACAAGTTTTACTTCCTTTTTTATAATCTATATAAATTGTTTAAACGATGCTAATACCGTTCCAACTTTTCCTACTTATGTAACTGACTCCTTGTAATTCTACAACTAAAGATGTTTCAACGAATGTTCCCCTGAGCCCATTATTCTCCTTTAAATTACATAATCAGACCAGAACATCTTGTTGATCTCACATTATCGAAGTCCAGATGGCTTGTTCTAAAACGAAGCCACTCAAAAAATTGCCATTTGGAATATTTGTAGTAAACTTGTGCGTCCACCATGCACAAGTATTGATTTCTAGGCAAACACTAAAATGGGGCACGCCAACTTCAAACTTGTACTCTCTCGACTGAGCTAAGTAGCCGAATAACATTAGGCGAAAAAAAGTCGAAAGAAACACGCCCAGTTGAAATAACTAACAACATTGTGGCGTGGGGCACACTGGAAGCTGTTTATATACATTGCGCTCGTGTGGGTTACATTATTGGAAAGTGTAAGTCTAAAATTACTGTCTGCATTGCTTAAGTATGTAATCGGTATCACTACACGATCCAGTTGAATACGAATAGAAATAAGTCATGTTTGAACTGGGCTGTACAATATTTTGGGGGTAGTAGTACACCGTGTTCGTGTTACAAACAAGGATAGAATGGCTTACGTTGTGGTCTAGATTATTCCCCGATACCATGATTGTGTGAGTTGACGTCATTTCTTAATCGTAAGCGTCTAAAGGAGGTTTTGCGTCAATACGAACCTTGGACATTGTTGTGAGAGGGTCCCATACACCCCTCTTGTGTCCCACACCTGTGGTCTATGGACTTTGATGGAAGGAATCATCATATCCCTTCTGCTGGAGTGCAAACTGCTGGAAAAAACCTTTTAGTATGAAAAATTGAAATGGCGGTCTGTTTCTAGAGTGTGAGCAAAGTGCACTTCTAGCTTTCATTGATTTGTTACGTTCGCTTTTGATCATTATATATATGGTATGTTTTTACACTGTATTTTATATGAATGCAAGTTTTCTTCCTTCACTTTTGTTTATTCTAAGTAAATCATTGCCCATTGAATTATATTGTAAAGAAACCCTTTTAATTAGCAGTAAAAACGCACAAAAGGGAAGCGTAATTCAGTTATTCGTTGACGATGTTGTTTTTGAACGGGGAAAATTCATTTGTCAAACATGTGCAGTGACGAAGGTGTTATTTCTTTACCGGGGATATTAAAATTTAAATTGCATGTTTGATAGGTTGCAAATTGTGGTTCTGCAAGGCATAAACGTACATTTTTCTATCAGTTGTTTTGACAACCACTGGGGAGAGATGTAACGCTGCCCCAGAAAGCATGATTTCCCCTGATGGGGTTGGCTCTTCCCAATCACCGATATCAGTGTCTCACCAAGGGACACGAGCAAAGTCCCGTAGCATTTTATGTGGCGATCACGCCGTAAACGGTCGTTAAGTATGCATTAAAAATTTGCCGCTAAATAGTCAGGAGCGAGTGGCTGGAGGCGACATTGTAGCTGTTTATGGAATGACACGATGAGTCAATATTAGCCCCTCACGATGGCCTGTCGTTCTGAATTATCATAGGGGGGCCTGTAGTAGAACAATCAAGCTGGTCGTACTGTCATAGCTGGAAGGAGATAAAGCTCGCTTGAGGGTGTCTGTGAGGCGTCAAGTGCTTAGGTGACGGGCCTGAGTTGTCCACATGCCTTCTCTCCGTATCCACTAGTGGGGAAGAAATACTTAAAGCATAGAGCTTGCTCTATGCTTAAAAAACAAGAATAAATTGACTGTACCCTCGCCTCTCGACCTAAACCCAGCTTATCCGCTCTCCAAGCTCAGATTATTCCAAGACGTTGTCTCAGATTTGCTAATAATCTTTTTATCTATTGTAAATATCATGTCGTGAGGGAGGTATAAAATTGTAAACATTTTAAACGAGAAAGTCACGCTGAGTACAATTGATTGATACAACCGTTCTATGTGTCTTTGTCTTCTAGAATCCCAATATGAGTAACAACGCGGGGACTTCTCTCAAACATTTTAAAAGTTCAATATTAAGGACATTAGTGTTAAATACGAGAGCAATTACAGGTATAGGTACGCCTACATTTATTGCACTATGGATAGACAGAAATTAATTGAAACCTGGCACAGCAATGGTTTTTAGAATGGTACCCCATCTCAAACTAATAAAGTAAATAAAATACGTTAAACCTGAGAAAAACTAAATGCTCATTATCGATTTTTTTACTAGGTGTCCTTATTTCTCTTACCTTGCAAGACAACAGTTATAAGGTTGAATATTTTACACAATCTCGACTAAGTTTAAGGCATTTTGGTTCGAAAGGTTTCACAGATATAACATAACATAGGCCTATAACAGAATAATACAACACAACAGTACGCTGGGTTGTAAATTTGCTTAATAGTACACTGCACCGGGGGGGGGGGGGGGGGGTCCTTCCAAAAACAGAACAATAGACAAAGGCAGTCCCAATGGAACAACAGACTACCAAAGGAAATTCTTTAGAAAAGACAATAGGTTGGATGAACTATGCAGGGCACCGCAATCCCAACCCATGATGTCAGGGGTGACTACCCGTTGCAACTGAGTACCTTAACAAAAGGGATCCGAATGAGCAAGGATGTCCACTGTTCGATTTTGTGTACGAGATCAATGATTTTGTGTACAAAATCAATGGTGATGTCGCTAAAAATAGCTCCAATTATGAGGGCATGGAGAAGAATTCGATTTATCGGATCGACAAATGGAGTTTGCAGTGACATTCACTCCCGAGGACTTACAACAACAGGTACAAAAGGTCAACGATTGCTAGAACACAGGAAAACAATCGGGTCCTTTGTCAGGACAAAGATAGTTGAACAAAGGAGGGTCCGTGATTAGAGTCCATTATATACATGGACTGTGTGTGTGCGAGGGAGAGGGGGCGGTTGGGAAAGGGGGAAGCGGGATGGGGGGGGGGGGGGGGGGTGTAATTTGGTAAGGGTTGGACTCGTTACCAAGTTAACATGCAAAGGCTTACACAAACAGTACATGTATATTCTGCTGATTTAGGTTAATTTTATGATTTGTTTTAGAGTATTTGTATGTTTGAATTTATTTATGATTTGTTTTAATCCGTTCGACACACCCGCTTACGGCCTCTGGCCTGTGGGTCCATTGTCATGGCTCTGTTTACTGCGGAGAACGCGCTGTAAAACACATAGTTCTATGAATTCTAGACGCATAATTTCGCGAGGGACTTGACCAACTTTCGCCTTGAATATGTTGTTTTCCTACTAATCACAGTGTACCGCGTTCGTTGTACTCACGTGTTGTGAGTCAGTTCACCTTACCTTCACCGATCGTTGATTGATTTTCCTCGAGAAAATTGGCAATGATATAAACCAAACCTCTGAAGTACCTGCTCGACGCGATGTAATTTGTGTCACATTTTCATTTTAGTAATATTAAGTACACCCTTTCTTACACACACATTCATATTCTATCAAAAGTAATTTGCTAAAAATGGTATTCTTAAAAAAATATATATATATTTTAAGAAAACTTCCCTTGTGTGGCTCACAATTTGTTTTACAGTAAAATGTTCTAGGAAGTGACACAATAATTTTTTTTAAAAACATTAAAAAAAAAAAGGATTTATTTTAGCAGTGTATCGAAGATGAGTCATAACACGGATTGTGAATATTTGATGAAATTTTAATTAGGGAGGAATAAATATTACATAAGATCTAATAACACGATTAGATTGTGTTGTTCCATCCGTGAAGGACTTTGCATGCAGTGTTTAAAGATAAAATACAGTAGGTCCTGAAAGAAAATGGAAAACAGAGTTTCATTTTTTTTGGATCATTGATATCAACAAGATGATGTTAGAGTCACGCATGACTGATTTTGGAACAACCTAAGATAGCATTTTCAGAACTGGTTTTCTTCTGAATGGGATCAGCCGGTGATAATACTTCATTCTAAATCAAAGAGTAAAAAGTATGTTTTAACAATCCAAAAACACCTGGGTTTTTTTCAATCTCTGTGTACTACAATTTCCACTTGGCAATAAACACAACTTTGAAATAAGATTTTTAAATATTTTGTTGAAAAGATATTTTAAAGCCCAAAGTAAAGCCCAAGCTTCTATTCTCATTGACCTCACTGCATTTGGAATTATGTCCCTCTGCTGTTGTAGTGCCACTTCTCTGACAAGGAACAATCTTATGCTGTGTGCATATCAGTGACATATGAAATAAAACCCTAAAGAACACCCAGACAATGCCTTCTTGAACAAAGTAACTTATGGATGGGTCTCTGCGGTGTTTGTGACCTCGAGTGTATGAAGAACGAATTTACACAACTCAAATGAGCCCAAAAGTGTAACCTCAACAAAATTATTTGAAAAAGATCTTATGCCTATGGAAATAAAAACAATGGAAGAACTTCACTTGATATTACATTTTTAAAGACACCATCCAACTTGACAAATGTTCATGCAGTTTACAAGTAAGCCTATGTTTTTGTTTGTCTCTGGACAAACGACAGGTAGCAGCAGCAGAAGAAGACAAGAACCCCCCCACCCCCCAAAAGAAACAAACCCAGCCCCCACCCCAAAGAAACCCCCAAACATAACCAAAAAAAACCAAAAAAAAACAACAACCCCAAAACAAACAAAACCCCAAACTTACAAAAAACAAACAAAAAACAAACAATTAAACAACAAACAAACACAAACAAGCAAAAAACAACAACCTTAACAACAAAAACAACAACAACAACACAACAAAAACGAATAATGAACAACAAACAACGAACTAAACAATAGGTGCTCGGTGCAAAATCTTAAAGAAAATTCCACATATTTCTTCTTTCTCAACAGCACAATCACAATAGTAATGACATTAAAAGTAACAAATATATACACACACCTTTAATTTGGGGCTATCAACCTTCCCTTATCATCTCTTTGATTCTCTAAAAACATCAACATTTAATATATCACTTGGTGCTTAAAGTGTAAAATATGTGGACTGCGTGTTAGGCAGCATGTGTCTAATGCCATGTGTGTTCGGAATTTACCTTTGTCCTATACGCCGTATGTCTTACTCACCTTCGGCGTGACCCGAGGTTTATTTTTCCAGTGAAATTAAATTTTTGGTTATAAATTTCTGCATTGGGTTCCAAGAGGGAGCTCCGTGCGATGAAAAATTTACTAGCTCTTTTTTTTAATTTCATCATCTCCCCCCAATTTTCTTTTTTAATACTAGCTGGCAATCTCCAAGTGTCATTTCTCGACTCATCTGTTTCATGACATGTATTGAAGAGGCTTATAGGTACAAATAGCATCTCATGTACTACTTCCAAATCACGCACTTGGGTCTAGCTTAATGGGGTTCAAAACCAAGTCAGGAAAGGGTTGTTTCATGATCGAATTTCCACCCCACATTTTTACACCTGTCCTCATAACTTTGATCAGTTAAACAGTCTATTATTGTATCACTTGACGATTGACCTTAAATTTCTACCTCACGGCCTAGTTTTACAATTAGACTGGTATCGTGAGCGACATATCTATACATTGAATTCACGTTATTTCTTAATACTGCTGGACTACGATCGATAATGCAATCAAACGGGTTTTGAAATGCTCTGGACTGATGCAGAAATCAGATCGTATTGATATACAATCTGAACAATAAGAATCATTCAAATAAAGAAAATGCCAAGTTCTGTATAGATGGAGGGTAATAAATTTACATCCGATTTCCTAGAGTCGACTGTGGGGAAATCTGTAAGCAAAGAGTCACAGAATTATAATACTTTACGGAGGTATATAATCGAGATGACGCGGGATCTAAAATAATATCAGCCTCTATTACAGCGCCGTTACTAAGGTAAAACTGCAGGAGGTACAAAGGGGTGCACCATTTTTTCTAGTAGGCCCTTTTGGCCCAGTTTTCGTTTTGCCCTTTTCTGAAAAACACCCGGTTTTCAGCGCCTTTTTATGTAACTATTTTGTATAAGATAATCTGGCGTGAATGTAAACACAAAATACATGTCTGCGTGTAAATGGAAACGTTTTTTAAAACATGGAAATTATAACTTCACAGCGTACAACATGTAACATTTAACTCTGGAAATATCCAATCCCCAAAAGCCAGATTTCAGAAGCCCCCTAAAAGTAAGTCCACTTTTCTAATATTACCCGTGACCTAATATACAAGTGCGGATAACACCTGTACATTACTATTACAAAGAGGGGTATTTGAATTTCCGTCTCTCCATCACTCACCATTTAAAATTCTTGCGTTCCAGTTCACAAAACAGTCGTCTGAAGTTATCGCTGTGTAAAACGAGTGCTGATCACGATGTTATAATACACCGGGGACTAGGGTAATCATCCAGCTTAGAATGAGATTCAAAGAGCTAAAAGGTGATGTCCACTTCGCTCATCAGATGCTTCTACTGAAACCAGCCACCCAATTTTAGGGATGATTGACGAACTAATGTTTCACACTATAAGAAATCATCATCACTATGAATAGACACAATATCGTATAGGCAGCTTGTAAACGAATCCATTGTGTGACTTAATCAGACTCACACATTCCATAACCTGTGTTGTGTCAAAAAACCTCAAGCCTTCAAATAAAATATTAGAAAATGTGAAGTACTCAATTGTTTGTCTCTGACATTACAATTCGTAAAGGCAATTTAATCACGAATACGTCTCTTTATTACTAAACGTAAATATTCGTAAAGACAACAATTCCGTTTGTTGATACCCAGAACACTTGGGGAAGACTATAATAAAGAAACAAAATGCAGAAATATTAAAATACACAATTTGGCGAGCTGAACGTACAGCATCAGTAATGATGAATAAATTGAATCTTCCATCATACTTATATAAAACTCATTGGATTAGAACACGTGCACTATTCCTAGATTTCCAACTGGAACCTTGTCAAACTGAAATTTAACAAACATCGGTTGATATTCAGAAAATGTTAGATCGCCACAGAAATAAGCAATGCTGTGTTAACTTCCTACGTTACTCCAGAACAATGCCCCTTTCACACGAGAGCAATATAGCAAGGGTCCCTTGCTAAATTGTAGCGTGGTTGTAAAGTTCCACAAAATGTGCCTCGTGTGAAAAGACAATATTTTCTGTACTGTCCAAGGTCCCTTTTACAATCTTGTCAAACATTGCAGTTATCTGCATTTCCTGACGCATTGGGATCGCTTATTGCTATAACCAGTATAGACTTATTCTGAGAACGAGGGCATTGTTTTTCCCCAATTCAGTGGGATGACCGGCAATTCCACCCCCTTCCCTAAAAGATCGATGTTAATGGAGCGTTTGTTTTAAAACTCCGCTTGTGTCATGGACTATTTGCCAAACTGCGATGACACGTAAAGACATCAAAAAGACTCCGCAAAATAGATATTTGATATATTGGCCAAAATGTCAAGTTTCGATTATTACAACCCAAGACTTGGTGGACCTTCTGCGTAGGGAGATATATAATCAAATCATCTTATCGTTAGCCCACGGTGTGAGCATATGACATGGTTAGAGTCTAATAACATACCCAGGTTGAAATGTGGGAGTTATTGAGCCCACACAGGCCTATACATCCCTTACTTCGATCCCTGCATCACAAGAGACAGTTTGTTCCTAGCTCTACAGCTTCTTGAGAATGTACAAGTAAGAAATAACAACACGTACTATGCAAAATAATAGGCTGTAGTTGTTCACTGGTAATTAATATTGTACTTGTTTCCTCCCGTGACGTAAAAAGAATGCGCAATGCGTGGGACACACTACACGCCACAAGGTAGACTTGACAAAGAATCGCCATGGCAACTATAGGAGGATGAACGGAGTTTTCGGACAATGCGGAAATAGATAGCTACCTAGTCAGGACATAATTACTGTATTCCAAAAGATACAAGATGATTACTGTAACTAAATATATGGAGTTGTAAAGATCTACCCGCCGTGGAGAAAACTGAAAAGAAAGGAAAGATAGTCTTGCAATGATAACAACCTTGCAGGTGGATTTAAAGAATACATCCTCACACTACATCAACGCATTATTCGTGTTAACAATGTGACTTTAAATCACTTCGACTCATTTTGAATGCAAGATTACATAGTTTAGGTCTCTAATACGTTTCCCATTTCACTTCAACCATGTCATTAAAGCAAACATTTCTCCCGAGGAAAAAACCACAATTGCCGTACCAGAGGTTATCCTCTGTCGACCTTGACGAAAACGTCATGCCCATTAGACCAATCATGACGCCGTCCTAATTAGCACTCTTATCTATACTATTGAGCAACTTGACCCTCCACGGAAAAGCCCTGTGTCACCCATAACAAACAATGTCCACCCCTATCAAAATACCCTACTAAAACCTGAACTACGACGATAGGGAGTGTCTCATCGACTGTCTGCTACGACTCCTTTGACTCTTCTATTGAATTATCCAAATTCTGCCCACATAAAGAAGCGGTTCTTTTCTGGTTACAACCTCCGAGCATGATGATGTGCACTATTTGAGTCGTTTTAGACAATGCCACGTTGCAGCAATTCACTGTACTTCATGCATACCTAGATCTGAGTTTTATTTGTTCAGTTGCGCAGCTCGAAGTATAATGTTTTATTGAGTGTCGTACGTACTGCTTGAATAGACCATGGAGGTCCCTCCATGAATAGACAGACAAAAGATTTATACTCGGAATAGAAAAAAGGCGCTCTTTTGAGAAGCACTGGACCGGCTAATGATTCTGGCGAATCCTACCGTGTTCAAATGGGGCACTCTTCAGGTCGTATTTTAGACAATCATAAACTATAGCTATTCTGACTGCCTATAACAAAATGATTTTCCGGCTGAAACTGTAATTGAAGACAAACTACAACTAGGGACTGTATTGCACCGTCCACAGAAATTATAGCTTTTATACCCCTCCAATCAAGTGTAAGGTTTTGGGAAGTAAGTGGACCTTTTTGGGGGACGACTTTGAACCTTTTAATTGTGCTTTGTAGGGTTATATCATTCCCAAAATTTACGATTTACCATTAATTACATAAACTTTATTTAATTGAGTTGGGGTTGAACAAAGAAAAATTGACTAGAGTGGGATTTGAAATGTATTTAATTCCCACAGTATCCTGAAACGTTTCAAACTCCCGAACAGGACCCGGCGATTAACTGTACAATGTAAATGATATCATTCACTCCAAACAATACACTAGACTTTTGTGCACTTTTAAAACAACTCACTTACCGAAATCTATTTTCCCAGTGAAAACTGACCCCTTTTAGGTCGTGTACATGAGTTCTAATGATGTCCATGATCAAAGTTGAACCAATACCTTAGTCACCAAATATCTACTAATTTTAAATATTGGTAATAATGATAATAATATGGATTTATATCGCGCTTTATCACACCCAAGGGCGTCTCAAAGCGCGTCGGACATTATTACCCCTGGTCACTGGGCCTTTGTTTCATTCCTTAAACCATCTCCGCTCCCTGGGTAACCAAAGTTTCTAATGGTGATACAGTTCCAAACTCAAAATGAAATACCAGAGTAGCTTGTGGCAGTTCCCGACCCATGAAAATACCAACATATCTGAAGAAGTCAATAGACTCAATGACTTTACCACTAAAATAGCAGTTCCCGACTCATGAAATACCAATTAAAGTAGCTCGCAGTTCCCGACTGTGATGTACCAAAGGAGCTAATAGCAGTACTGATGATGTATAGGCCTACCAAAGTAGCCTGAATTTACGACTCATATAAGTAGTCACCGACTCATGAAATAACCAAAGCATCTAATTATAGCAGTTCCAGACTCATGAACTACCAGTCAAAGTAGATTGTAGTAGTTCCCGACTCTGATGCAACAAAGTATAGCATTTTGCAGTTGTCGACTCATGGACAAATCCTGAATCACGAAATACTAAAGTAGCTTCAATAGTTTCCAACTCAAGAAGTACTAATGTTTGAATTTTATTCAGAAAGTGTCAACTCTTGATATTTTTTTAGAACCCTTCCAATGAAAGCAAAATCTATGGTGGCCCTGAAGGGACATCGCATATCGCATACGTGTGCGCACACGTATGCAATGTCGTGAAACAATTCGCGAATATGTGCGCACACGTATGCAATGTCGTGAAACAAATCGCGAATGTATGCGCACACGTATGCAATGTCGTGAAACAATTCGCGAATATGTGCGCACACGTATGCAATGTCGTGAAACAATTCGCGAATATGTGCGCACACGTATGCAATGTCGTGAAACAAATCGCGAATATGTGCGCACACGTATGCAATGTCGTGAAACAATTCGCGAATGTGTGCGCACACGGTATGCAATGTCGTGAAACAAATCGCGAATGTGTGCGCACACGAGTGCGAATATATTTGCGATGTCGTGAACGTTTATTGCATACCAAGTTGCATACCTTTGGGATGATGTCGTAGTTGCAGACAATTTGTTAGTGACCTAGGGAGTACGTGGCGCTACAGTCAGGCTCCTGTAAGCATGGCTATACAATAATGTGTACCCAGGAACTTGGCACCAGGCCAAGTTTCGCCAACATGTACTACAGCATAAGCTATCTACCTACAGCCTACTAATAAGTACTTGTGCTATTACAATCAAGGTCGAAGAGTACGCACGCGCGAGGGTATCATTTACGGTCAAACACGCCCATTTTATGAATAGCCCACGTGAAAAAAAGAAATACGCCACCCGCCTCGCTTGCCTCACAACAATGACTACCGCTGCAATGACTACCGCTAATCTCACTGTAGGCAAGAAACCCCCAGATCATTAGACATTTTATTCAAAGGTATGCAACTTGGTATGCAATAAACGTTCACGACATCGCAAATATATTCGCAGACGTGTGCGCACATATTCGCGAATTGTTTCACGACATTGCATACCGTGTGCGCACACATTCGCGATTTGTTTCACGACATTGCATACGTGTGCGCACACATTCGCGATTTGTTTCACGACATTGCGTACGTGTGCGCACATATTCGCGAATTGTTTCACGACATTGCATACGTGTGCGCATATATTCGCGAATTGTTTCACGACATTGCATACGTATGCGCACACGTTTGCGATATGCGTGTCCCTTCAGGGCCACCATAAAAATCCCCTGCTAAGTATTAGCGAGCTTAAAAAACAACCCCCAAAGCACAAACGAAATGCAAGCTCATTTGAATAAAACAGTCACAATAATATTAAACTGGTGAGAATTCACGCCACAGTATAACAGAAACACGTCAAGATGAAGAAGAAAAAACTAACAACCAACAAGTCGAGAAATAATTTATGATTGGTAATTACTTGTGCTTGCAGTCACCCATCCGTGCACGTGTTAGTTTTTGTCAGGCTGTATGTGCTATAGCAATAAACCATATCACCATAATTATTATGCGTGGTCAGTTTATAGTACGGTTATAACCCTTTTCACATTAGTGACTGTATATACAAACATGTAGAAAGATAATACTTGTCTTTTGGTCCTGGAATCAACTGGGAAACATAACGTATTAGGTCAATGGACAAATATCTACCTTGTCAAATAGCACAGAAAATAAAATTGTAATGGTTAAGTGGAAATAATAGAAATACAGACCTCGTTGAATCTCACATATTACCTATTTCCATTCGATAAAAATGTTGTCATTCTTCATAAATACTGATATTTCCGGTAAATAATCAAATATCAAGAGTTACTTGAATGGAAGGTGAAATATTTTTATATAAAGGAACGATTTTTTTTTATTGATTTTGTTGTTGCTCCAAACTCGTTTGCCATTCTAGAAAACTCCTCTTAAATCCGATGTCATCTCCATCGACTCGAATTCAAGACACGAGATGAAATGTTCAAGTCTGAGGGGGTTTCCTGGGAAATTGGATAGCATAAGGCAAGGGTTTACAATAATTGATCCTCTTTGCCCAAGACTACAGGGTGTTTTCACAACTAGCACTGACACCTTTCATGTGAAGAATGGACGCGGTGGGACCATTAATACCCATCTAAGGCTTTCAAAACAAAATGGTGTGTCTTCGGCAGGACAGCGTGCCGTCTCCTAAGTTACCCGCTGAGGAGCCCACCGAAGGGTCTTCATAAACGAGGCCTAGCTTCAAGACACTCAATGAAGACACACAAGACGGCTCCTCGCTAAATCGCATATTTTGATCAATACTTATTCCATTGGGAATCACACTCCTCTCGGCCTTGTACCTGATATAAGGTAAAACAATGTCTAAACTTAGTCTTCGCAGCCGTGTAACCGAGCAAGGACTTAACATATAGAGTAGGACAGATGCTCTCTCGGGAACAACTGGTTTTATTGACGGACCTTTTTGAAACTAAAATAAGTTCCGTGATGGGGAACTCTTTAATAGTAAGCTGTGATGACGTCAGAAGACCAATCGAAGTCGGACCGACGTCTTAATAAAAGAACTAACGAACGGGACTTTATAAGGATGTGTTAGATAATGACAAGGATATGGGCAGGAAATCTAGCTAACCCACCAGGGGAATTGTTCCATTCCCTACACTATTCCATATAATTACTGGCAGGATAATCTGCTCAAACTTGAACTAATCTGGTCTGAGAAAGAAACGGCAAAGTATAATGCTATAGTATGAAAATTAAGTCGAGAGATATGGTGGGTCAATAAATCCCTGGGTTCCATTGACAATCAAGTTACCATGCTGGAACTGTTCAAAATGTAATAAACCCGAATCATTATTTAAAAACTAAATATGAATCATGCAAAAATACAACCTACTGCATCAGTAATCAATTTGATCGCATCTGAAAACAACATTTGTCTTTGAATTAGAAATGCTTTCGTTACCATTTCTGGAGGAAAATATTATACGCTATCGAAATCAATAGTTGCACTATTGGCAGAGTTTCGTTTTTCACATTAGTTTAACAATTGTTATTCTTAAAGCATTATAAGCTTTACTATTTACCGAAAACGAAGAAATCTGTTTTCGAACATTAAAAGTTAAAGTATAAAAATAATAATGTATAAACAAAACAAAAACGAGCATTGGGTACCAGGGGCGGATCCAGGATTTCTTAAACCGGGGGGCACAACGGCGCACCCAGGATTTTGTATAGGAGGGGGGGCTCAAAAAAAATGGGTGGGGTCCAGGGGCCGACCTCACCGCCCCTGGTGGGGTTAAGGGGGCAACGCCCCCTTAAGCTCTGAGCCTTTGGCGTTTTGAGGGGTGAAAAATCAAGCCTCCATGTGCCTAAAACAGAGAAATAGACACACTTTTATAGGAAATCAGATCCATATCAATCTTCTAAATTTACTGGGAAAATTTCTGTAACATCGATGGTTAGGGTCCAGGGGCGAAGCCCCGGTGGGGGTCCTGAGGCTCTGAAGTTTTGTCGTTTTGAGGGGTGAACAATCAAGCCTTTGTGTGCCTGAAACAGAGAAATAGACACACTTTTTAAGCACTTCAGATCCATATCACTGGGGGCCCCCGGAAGCTCTGGGCTTTTGGCGTTTTGAGGGGTGAAAATTAAGCCTCCGTGTGCCTAAAAACAGAGAAAGCACTTCTGATCCATATCAATCTTCTAATTTTACTCCAAGAAAATTGTAATCCCACAAATCTCGCATTGGATCTGGTCGCTGCATTATCTGGTTTCATGCATATTATATTCATTAAAAACATAGTGGGTAAAATCTTGCGTTTCTCAAATTCAAGCTTAGTGTAGTCTTTACATTTGAATGCCAGAACGACATGAAATATATTTTATACAGGACAAATTGGCACGTCAGGTTTCAAATGCTTATGTTATTGTTGGAAATCTAAACAATAACAAGTTACATATCATGAAAGATTCATTTTGGCAGAAAGAAAAAAATGAGAATGGCATAGGATGAAAAAGAAATCCATCCTGCCGCTTGGGGAAAAGACTACACCACACACACTTGTGGCTAATTTTTTAATTAAGCGGGCAGTAGTAAAAAAAACAAAATAAAAAACAAAACCGCTGGATCCGCGCCTGGGTACAACAAAAGTGTGTAAAAGTATACTTTAGTATCATGGTGCTTTCACGCTAAGTTAATGAGGGTCTCTGAGGTAAAATTCAGTTTTGTGATGCACTATTTTCCCAATAGATAGAGGCCTTATGAAAGTGGGAAACATATTCTAGTCTCACCACATGCTAAAATGGTGTAGATTATCTTTTTAAAATACTTATTCAGAGCAAAGTTTGAAACATGACGTCAATGGATATCAACAACAAATGGGTCGACTGTACATTCCAAAGCTCAAATGCAATGACTTTTTTGATTGAATATCAACAAGACTCAGGAATGAAATACAAAACTTCCTGTACAACAATTTACAGACCCATCTATTTGATATGTGACGTCATTGGTTGTTTTGGGATATTGACAAAACTCGCCCTGAAAGGGTACCGTCAGTACAATGGCATTTTACACAGTTTTAATGTGACGTTAGAGACTTGTAATTTCCCCCCACCTTCATATAAAGGACTCTTACCTATTTAAACTTGAGTTCATCATAAAACTTAAATCAACCTTGAAGCTACATTATCTGTATGGCTCTTGTCCCTTATCAAAATTATTTGGAAAAAAAGTTACGGGAGAACATCCCTAAATATAAAAAACATAACAAATAAGTAAACAAGTTTAAACAGAAATTTAGGAAATGAACGAACTATGACGTCATTATTGTTTCACATTGACTTGTACTATAACAAGGGATAACTTTGCTAATAATTGATTGAAAAAAGTGCCGTAACGTTGAATGCACTCCTTGTTTGTAAAGCTCTTATTCGTCGCTATTTTCTTTATAATACACTTCAGCGAGCTTCTTGTAAAAACTGTGCCTCCATCAATCTACAGCCAAATAGAGTTAATCATTACACTAAAGCGCAGAGTGGTCAAAATAAGAAACATTGACCCACATAAGCGATGACAAATCACAATGGCTAGTACTATGCCTCGGGGATACAGACATTACAAAGGCGGTTGTTGAACGAAAGATGTTCATAAATCTAAGACGTGTTAAGCCCGTGTCATTACCCTCTCCCGCCCGAATTGAAAGCTCTGATTCCAATCACGGATGTGACCCTTACCTGAGGGTCAGTGTCCAAAGTTCAGTTAACATTTTAATTATTGACCTGACTTGATGATAGCTCTCTTTAATGTATATTATAATGTCTGGCAGTTGGATGTCATTGCCATGGTAACGTACAAGTACATCTCATCTACGTTCGTATCCATGTGTGTAAAGGTCAATGTCCACACGTGCCTGATGAGGATGGGTCGCAGTCTCCAAGACGATAACAACAGAATAAGTCACTGACAAACGCGTATTCTTGCATTCAACAATAATACTAGAGAAATATAATTTAATTTGAGAGAAAAATAGTTTGAACTAAAGAGATTGAATCAAAATGTCTGTATAATGAGTGGTTGATGGTAATGTGACAGTAATGCAGTATTGTCTTGTGGATTATGTACCCAAGTTTAGAATGGTTCATAATTACAGATGATAAACAAACAAAAGCAAACAAATACAAAACGGGACTTAATGTTGTCTTTGTTATAGATCGGAACTCTTCTGAAATGAAGATGTAATAGTTCCAAGAAGAAATATGACAATCTTCCAGTAATATTCCCAGCAGACGAAATCTTCGATTAAACTTCTCCGACATGTTATTTAGGCCTGCTTCTATTTTTAGTTGTCTACTATCATCAAGCAAAATGTATACACTTGCAATTAAAGGTATGATGTCCTCACAAAAACAAACTCAAGGGTCATCTTATTTGATTATTCTGATTGGATAGAGACAATTAAAACCTTGTAAAGTAAACGTTTGTCACCATCAGTGTGTTTGTCTTATAGCATGTTTTCATTTTGCAGGAGGATGTTTTTGAAGTTTGTCACACACGAATGCAGCATTGCTAACTGATCTAGCAGCAGTCTGATGCATCTAATTTGGCATTCGAGTATGGAAGGTGCTAAACGCATATCAGTGGTGTGACTGTTAGTCCGGTTTGTATGGTTCAATTTCCATAGAGTAGTTGAGTCACGCAGTGTCTCTTTGTTGAAGGTGCCGCTGTTCCTCCAAATTTAGGCCTAAATGTGCCCAAATTACGACCGGCTCGCTGTGCTGCTGCAAGTAACGTGTAGTTAATGAAGGAGTGAAGTTAATCTAAGCGCACGGGGCTTGACACTGTACTCGAGTGTAATGGAAGGATGAACTTTCGGAAGTTGCATCCCTACCATAAATAGCTCCATCTACTCGATTTAACCACGGTAGAAACTGGGACTCTGTGCAGTTGTTCCGTGAACGTGCGTTTAACCAACCAAAATCATTTTCAAACCGTGCACGTATTTGTCATAGCAATATTTGCTCGGGTTAATTACGGTGCAGATATTAATTTGCCACGTTCTGCGGCTAGATAATCAAACAGAACATTGCGCCCGTTTAATCATAAAATATCCAATCTTCGCTGACATTGTGTACGTAATAAAATATAGCATTTTTGTTATGCTGGTCGATGCATTACTGAAGTATAGAGTATCTTAGTTTTTCGGTGTATATTAAAGATATCTTTGAAATACAAACAAATCAATACATCGTTAAGAATTTCCCTTGAGAGCTAGTAACCAGGATTGTTGCACATTTTGTACTCATCAAATTTGCAACAGCTGTTAACGGAGCCCAACGCGAAAAAAAGATATTATCGCCGACCATATTGAATATCATCAATATTTGAAATACCTGTTGGCTTTCTAATAATGAAACGTACACAGAAAAATGTTCGAATTATTTCGGTCATGCATAATATTATTAGTTTGGAGTTATCAAACAATAATTGCACATTTGAAATAATGGTCAACTTCGATTACAGGATGATTGTGCTATTAAGTAACAGCCCATTTTATTGGCGACACAATTGTTATAACAATACTTGATAAAATAATTTTATAAGGTAGTAAAAACACAGTTAAATGGTGCACGTGGACCTATTGTAGAGGATGTTTACACTAACCCAATACACTGGAGAACCTACCAGTGTCTACATGGGGCGCCAATACACTGGAGAACATAACCATGTGTCTGTATGAGAAAGTGTAATAACACCATAATCATCTATAACTGTAAACGATTTCATACGAATCTGAGGCAGCTACCTCCTTAGGTGATACCCTTAATTAAAACGAGCAGAATGGAACTCTTTGTAGCTTGGCCACGCTATTGTATTGGGAGAAATACTATATATACCTGCTGAACTTAATGAAATATATCACAGCGTCTCTCTCATCAGACCGTCATCAGCAAACAACCAGCGCTATTGTGTCGGTCATGTGTGGGTGTATAAGCGTGTAATATCAGCCCACGTTACATGGATTACATTGATATCCTTTCTGGCCATCTTTTCCCCCACGAAGTCTAATGAGACGAACTATTTGTATATGCCTGCATCTACGTGCAGTTGTTGCCAAAATAGGGGAAGATTGCAACTACTTTATTTTCTGATTGAGGTCTAGAAAGAGACTACGATCTATCCGAAGCGATGTCCCCCCCCCTCCCCCCGAGGCGCCACAATGTCGTGATTGTGCCGCGTATACAACTCGGAAACGTAACCATTTTTTTCTTTCTATGCACTGCCAAGTGCTTTCGCTTTAAATTGGTCCCATTAATAAACTAAGTGGCGGTTGTGGCTTGGAATATTTATAGTAATTCCACGGTTCAGAGACCCAAACAAGAAATGTTAATATAAATTTATGCAAAATACACCTTTGTGATTTCGATTTCCATTCTATTTACTCTTAAAGGTTTCCCAGTGAACCAGAATACAATATTTCAAACCTGAAGCACTTGCTGATTACATTGGCTTACTGGTAATTTGGCTGCTATCAACACTACAGTACAATAACTCTGGGAAGGTTCGAGTCAGGCCTGAGCTTACAGGCTCCGGCTTAAACCCCGATTTTCAGTACGCGACTTCAAACAGGTGGACTGTCCCGGGCCGAAGCCTCGGTCATGGTTTAGATAATGACATTAGACTCATAGCCCATGCTTTGTATGCCCGGGGCTCGATTTCACAAAGAGTTAAGATTGATCGTAACTGCAAATCCATCGCAGTTGCTTAGCAAAGAGTGATGTCACAATACAAATCACTATGGTAATACTGACAACTCATCTTAAGATGAATCTTAGTGCTTTGTGAAATTGACCCCCGGGTTACAGTATTTAGTGATGAAGAATGGCCAACGAAACCAAAGTTGAACCAGGGGCGCTGGCATGGGGCGCGCTACATTTTTCTTACACAGTGTTGAATTTTTTCTTAACCTTTGCTCAGTTACACATGAATCGGCAGTAATTAACATGATAACAACCGTTAGATTAATAATATTTCTATGAATTATTACCTCTTGAGGCTTAAAAAGTACTATTTGTCTTTGCAAAGACGAACATGGGTGTTCATTCATTATCTGTTATCATTGAATGACGTATGTAAAATTGTACGATGCCTTAGAAGTGACAATGAGTTTCTGGTAATGCCATCATCCAAATGCCCAATGATTTTAAGATCGCAAAAGTAATTCCTATATTTAAAAACGGTGACCCTCAATTAGTTTGTAATTACCGTCCTATTTCTATACTACCTTGCCTTTCCAAAGTGCTTGAGCGACTAGTTGCAAATCGTCTTGAAAACTTTATAACTAAGTATAATATTCTAAGTAACTCTCAGTATGGATTTCGAGCTAATTTTTCAACTCAAATGGCACTTATAGACCTTGTTGATAAAATCAGCTCGTCTATAGACAAATCAAACCACACTATTGGCTTGTTCCTGGACCTTTCCAAGGCATTTGATACCATTGACCACGATATTTTACTCTCAAAACTTGATATGTATGGTGTTAGGGGAAAGGCCCTGGATTGGTTCAGGAACTATCTTTGTGACAGGAAACAGTTTGTTGAATGGAAAAATAATAAGTCTACACTTACATCAATCAAATGTGGCGTACCACAAGGCTCTATTTTAGGTCCAATACTCTTTCTTTTGTACATAAACGATATATGTTATTCTTCAAAATTGTTATCCTTTATTCTATTTGCAGATGACACCAATGTTTTCTTTAGTCATAGTAATTTAAAGGAGGCAGTTTCAATTATAAATAGAGAACTTCAAAATGTTTCCTTGTGGTTTAAATGTAACAAACTATCGATTAATGAACAGAAAACATGCTTAATGTTATTCTCAATTAAGTACAAAGATGTAAATATAGATATTTATATTAATAATTCTAAAATAAGTCAAGTTAATTCGTTCCGATTTTTAGGTGTTATAATGACAGCAAACTTACGTGGAAGTCACACTGTCAAAAGGTTCATACCACAGTTTCCCAAATTCTGGGTGTTCTGCGTAAACTTAAACTTGTTTTGCCTAGAAATGTACTATTTTCTATTTATAATACGCTGGCATTGCCCCATCTTCAGTATGGAATTCTAGCATGGGGAAATACTCATAATACTTACTTGAAAAAACTATTAGTAGTACAAAAGAAATCGTTGAGAGTTATCACAAATTCTGGCTTTAGAGAGCACACTTCACCCCTTTTTAGACATTTTAATACACTCAATGTTTTTGAACTGTACAAATATCACCTAGGAATCCTTATGTATAAATTTGAAAGTAACCTGTTACCGAGAAACATAAGATCTCTTTTTAGGAGGAATCTGGACGTCCATCTACATAATACTAGATCAGCACATAAAATTCATATTGGAAAAGCTAGGACCACATTGTTTAAGAATACAGTTAGACATCAAGGCCCCCTACTTTGGAATCAGCTCACCCCTTTACCTTTCTTTAGAACTGTGCACAGCTTTAAAAAATACCTGAAAAACCTACTTATTTTATCAATGATGTAAACTCCTGAAATGGCATATATACATATTATGATTACATTCCAATTATCAAGTCTTGTATTCAATTACTTATGTTTATTTCTCTTTTTCCCTCGCTTATGCGTTTTTTTGTATAAATCAATTCTGTTTAAATAGTTCTATAAATTTTAAAACTGTATGCAATAAACTAATTGTTTTCTTTCTAAACGAACTATTGGTTGCGATATACAACTTCTCCTTATTCTGTTTCAATAATTATCATCGTTATTCTTAAATTGATATTGATTCATTTATTAACTAAAGGGACCAGGGCCTGTATAAGCCTTGGCTTTTTCCTGGTGCCCTCCATTGTCACCACTTGTATCAAATTCTTGTATTGACAGATTGTCTAGTTGTGATATATGGAAAATAAACAAACAAACAAACAAACAAACATTTAACCGGCCTTCGAAACGCACGGCAAACGATTGCATGTCTAATGAGGTGTGATATTCCTCGGAAAAAGCAAATTGCTTTTAATTACTTATCCGTTGACTTTATTCTGTAACTTACATTTGACACGGACAGGAAGAACTTTGTCTGGGGATATTTAACACAATGAATGATTTCATGAATAGGTAACAACAACAACATCGACGACGACAGCGATGACGATGACGATGACGATGACGATGACGGCGACAGCAACCGCAGCAGCAGCAGCAACAGCAACAACGACGACGACGACGACGACGACGACAGCAACAGCAACAGCAACAGCAACAGCAACAGCAACAGCAACAACGACGACGACGACAACATCAATAACAACATCAATAACAACAACGACGACGACGACGACGACGACGACGACGACGACGACAACAACAACAACAACGACAACAACGAAAAAATCCCAAATAAATACGAAAGGGGAGATGTAGGTGTTTAGGGTATTCTAAACGGAAAAGTATGCACTATAATCGAAAAGCTATGGTACTACAATGCCCGAATTGTTCACAAGCAAATAGATAAACAATAGCTGAAAAATATCGTAAGCATAACCAAAGGAAAAAAAGTGTGGCATGTGCGTGAATGTCAACAATGTATTTAGAATGTATTCTATGAACGCATATCGGAACAACAATATAATCAAAAACTGACATTTAATTAAAAGCACATCGAGGGATATTTAATCCATAATACACCAAATAAATGCTGTTTTATTGTTACTATTATAATTGTTATTAAAATTAATTAAGTTAATTAAACAGACTCATTGCCTTCGGATTTGGAGCTTTAGTCTATAAAAAGCATTTGTTATGAAACTAAAATGTTGGAAGGATGGTTGTGTTATTAGGATAATATAATGGTTTAAAGGCCCTGTACACGATTGGTGAGATCGAAAAACACAAAATTAATGTTCACAGATTCACACATAACTTACATGATTTAAAGTAAGTAATGGTAGAAAGGGTTCCTTAAAATATTTCTGCCTGAAATGCTATCGTTTCTGAGAAATGAGTAAAACAATAGTTTTTATCGCGCGCGATAATAAACTCCATGTTTGAAAAACAGAAAACACATAAGGTCTCTTTTCACTATTTTCTCGTGATCTCGATGACCAATTGAGCTCAAATTTTCACAGGTTTGTTATTTCATGTATGTGGTTGATTACACAAAACATGAACACTGTCTGTGATTATTTTGTCAGCTCTGCCAATCCTGTATAATACCTTTAAACAAATATCCCAGGAAATTGTGAGGTTTTTCTTTTACTTCTTGAACTAAACACGGTCCGTAATTTTTTAATAATTTTTTTTCTATTGAGGACCCATTTATTATATTAAACTTTAAAACATCTTTTCAACAATACGGATTTTAAGACAAACGCTTTTATAGCCCAAAGTGCCCGATCCGAAGAAAAGTAGACATTTTACTTTACTTGGAAGTGTATTGTTGCATTCGAAAACCAATATCAACTTTTGTTACACCCGTAAGTCAAATTAACCCTTAACGTTCGATTCATTAGATGAACAATTGAGTAGGGCCTATTCCTGTCTTTGCAAAAGAAAGCCGGAAAAATATCAAGGAAAACAAGAGTATGAAACATTTAAGAAGGAGGTCTGTACACCTGATTGATTTACAAACTTATAATTCAGCTGATGTGAGCGGTACCGGTGATTCCAAAAGGGTCTTGAGCAGGAGATCCTCGGGCAAATGCCCCTTTCTATACTAGATAATTCAGCTGTCAAATGTAATTGGCTCATCAACTTTCTGACAACTACCATTGGGAAGTGGAACGAAATGAGATTAAATACTATTACAATCTACTATAGACTACGTACCTGACAATGAACACCTCGCTCTGGCGTCACATGCCGCAACTGTCTTCCCATAGTCTGCCATCTTGGGAGTCAAACTGCATGTAAAGATATGGTGTGCCAAAAAGATATAACAGAACTAGAGGGCGCGCAAAACCATGCGACACGGCCCGACAAGAAACAATGACCATTGAGAAAATGTTGCTGACCCATTGTCAACACAGGTCACGCACCAATTCATACATTTAGCACTTTGTAAAGGGACATTTGTATGTAAACTACCCATAGGGATTGGTACGGAAGCGTATTGCCGCCACATGAAAATTAAAAAAATCTCTCTTATCGTGTACGTACACGATAAGTCCAAACTTATCGTGTACGTACATAATAACTTATCGTGTACGTATGTACACGATAAGTTTGGACTTATCATGTACGTACACGATAAGTTATTTTGTACATACACGATAAGTTTGGATTTATCATGTACGTACACGATAAGTTATCAGGTATGTACACGATAAGTTTAGACTTATCATGTACGTACACGATAAGTTATCGTGTACGTACACGATAAGAGAGCGATTTTTATGTATTCATGTGGCGGCAATACGCTTCCGTAGATTGGAACCCATGGTGGGCCAACGCGGTTACGTGTGCGTAAATTAGAGTGCTCCCTCTAGTTCTATGTGGTGACTGTGCATCGAACGGTGCAAGAGAAACCTTACTTATTATAAAGATGGTAATAGCGGTATTAAGCATCCTGCGAAATAATTTCACCTGAACTTCTGAAGTGCCCAGTTGATTAACAATTAATAAAAGTATGTCGAGAATTTGAATCTCCAAAGATTACCTTCGGGCGACTTCAGGAGATTCAAATTTCCGTTGTGTCCGCCAGAGATGCTGTTGGTACCCGCTGCTGTCACTTCGCTAAACGTGGATGGATTCGACGTTCTTGATGAAAATACCGGGACGGTTTTTTGCCGTTTTCTCAACAAGTAGAGATTGTATTCAGCTGAAACTTTCAAGGTGTGTTGTATCTTTATTGATAATTTGGCTTATAAATCAGCATTGACAAAAACCAATCTACCTTTAAGTTATATACGACAATGGATGCTTGTTATGAACACTTCATGGATAACATCCATTTTACTTTTCAAGACCTTTATTCTTCCATTCCTTGCATTTAAACGAACGTATAGGGAAACATCTGGTTCAAGCAAATTTAAAGAAAAGTTGAACATGGAAAGCAAAGTCGCAAACGCGTTGTATCCAATGCAAAAATTACTTGATTTAAAAAAAGTGTACACATTTTAAACACTTTAAGGAGTAGGCCTACTCCTTACAAGATCTGCTTGCAGTGTGAGCTTTTAGGGAGCACACCTTTATTGTTTTGTTTGTGGTAAGTTATGCAAATTGAAGATGTGCATGGCGGTGCTTCATACAAGCTGAATAATGGCCCCCGTTTTACAAGTGGTTAGTGATACACTCAATGTTTAGATTAAAGCACACATCAACAGAATCAAACCAGAAGTTTTGTCTGAGCTGGACGTATAACCCTTTTAGGAACCATTCCGAAGTGAAGTTGTTCAAGTTAAAAAACCAACAATTACTTTTTAGTGCGCAATATCAATCAACACGCTACTAGCTCAAACTTTCATCGATCGAATTACAGTCTATAGGTCTGCCAAAACAAGCTCAGTTAAGATGATCTTGCTATAATTATGACAGGACCTGACCAGACACAATTGGTTTCCCTCTACCCCATAACATCTAAAGCTTCCTCGGATACAAATATAGAACTTGTTAAAATTCTGCATTTGCATGTAATGCACACACAAACACCTCAATTTGAAAAAAGATAAATGCAAGGCAACACGGTGATTGTGACTATATTCTTACAAACTAAAGTTTAACCTAGTTGTGTTTTTTTACCCTACACCCAAGATGTAATGAGCACTGTATACACTACTCTTTTTACTAAGGCACACTTCTTGTTGGGTGGGTTTTGAACCAACGACCCGGCATTCTACAGTTGATGTCTTGACCATATTTTGGATTCGGGGTTCGTAGGTTCGAATCGCACCTGAGGGGGAGGTCTACGCCCGAAGAGTCACCATGACTTGAGAAGCTATCACAAGCTATCACACAAGCTATCACACCGCGGTGTAGGCTGTAGGGTTAAAACAAGTTATTATTCAATTTGAACCCCGGAAAGAAAACACTGCTGATAGATTTAAAACAATTAAAAATCCATAAACACTACAACGGCTGTTGTATGTTTTGTTGTTTAAATACAGAAAGAGACTTGGAAGGGTTTTTGTTGCAAGTAAGAACCATTTAGATAGATTGTTCAACTTAATCGTCATAATACTAGGTATAAACAGCCATAAGTAATGAACAAAAAGAGAGGAAATTATCACTTATTCATCATTTTATTTTTATTTTTTCATTTTGGGGGGTCAGAAAGTACTTATCCGAACAAATTTATGACAAACGTAACATCGACAAGAAAATGAAAAGATTACCAAGCTAGAGCCAGACGGATTGCTTAAAAGAAACTCTTCCTTTCTAGCTTGCACACATATAAATGTAAATATAAAAATGTAAGCTACATCTACAAAAATGAAATAGTTCTATATTACGGTTGCTTCTGGAAATGAAACCGTGTTTTGTAACCGTTTATGCAAAGGTTTCATGTCGTTGTTGACTCCTTTTTGATGCTTGTGTAAAATATAAGCAAGTCACAAGAAAAGTCCAACTAAAATGAAAAGATCTTGCAAACAGCCGTCGGGCGTCATGGCACTAGTTTGCAAACATCTCCCAATTGTACAACTGCCGTCATGAGTACGTCACAAAGTAATAAAAAGAAAACAATTCTAGCTCTGTAAACTGCTATCAAACCGTGCCTTGGGAGGGTAAGCATCAATTTAAAAAAACACAATATAGCTTGTTTTCTTTTCCAAAAGAGATTGCGGTTTCGAAGGCAACAAATTATTTTAACTCTAGGTTCTGTAACTTGCAAACCTGTGTCCATGTTCTTCTTTAAGAAATTAATTTGAATTATGTGGATCCGTTGCTTGGAAGGCACAATTTGGACAGCCGCTACTTTAAAAACCCTAAGTATTGACAGTGGAGTCCTCAAACTTTCCCGACGGTCAAACTGGTGATTGGAGGCGCTTGGAACCGGTAATGGTGAATAGTTTTCTTTATAACGAGGAGACATTATGGTGAATGAGCCCCCAGGCCCCCCTCCAAGAAATGCCTAGCTCGCCATGTAGCGATTCCAATCGGATGCATGCAGGTGTCTTCGCAGGTGAATAACAGACATTGATGCGAGGTGTTTTAATACTTCCTGTCAGAGTTAAGATCAATCTCCTGCTTGCTCGATGCGTCACTACTAATGATCGTGTCAATTTCATTAAATAAATAAGTGTTAAACAAAAACAATTGAATCATAAGTTAAAGGGTGCGCACAACATTGGTAAGAACAAAAATATAAAATGTTCACAGATTTGCACACAACGTTCTTTGTGTAAAGTTGGTCACGGTTGGAAACTCGCTTTGAAATATTTTTGCTTGAAATGCAATAGTTGTTTTAAGAAACGAGTAAAACGATTGGTATTGATCTTGCAAGTCCAAAACTCAATGTTTGAATACATTATTATTAAGTATTATTTATACAGGATAGCCCTATCAGTGTGAAAACACTGTTCTTCCCGGGATCCTGTTAAAGAACAATTCAACAAAACAAGGAAAAAAACATGAAAGAAAACAAGCTCCATAAATACCAACAGCAAACTAAATCACTTGAAACATGAGAAGACAAAGCAAAACAAATCAATAACTCCATAAAAGCAAGCACATGGAAGTAAAAGATGTTATGGGTTTTCCACTTTTTCTTCTTCTCGTGAAAACTGATTGAGTTTTGAACTTTCACAGGTCGTTATTTCATGTATATCTTGGGTCACATCAAGTGTGGATACTGGTATTTGGCAATTATTAAAGTGACACATGTGCTTAAAGGTAAACAAAACAGAAAAACGTACGTAGTATATTTAAAATACAAAAATACAAACAAAACAAAGATAATCAAAAAGAAACTAATATCCAAATGAACAAACAAATTCTAAAGTTGGAAAAAAATTAAGTCCAAGCAAAGATATGTAAAGTTAATATTTTAAAGCCTGACAATGAAGAACATAAACTGTTTCGTTTTGGTTATTATCTGTAAAATAAATTGTATACTTTTAGTATGAACAATTAACTGACACTAACCAAGAAGGTGCTGTTATTGTTGAAAACCAACATGTAACGTGACCATGCCTATTGCATAATTCATAGTGGAAAATACACGTTCATTAAACTCTTCGTTGCTTCTTCATTGTCCGAATTCCGAATAATCTACTCTGCGGCAGTAGAATAAATAGTAAGACAAGTTCCCAAAGAGCAAAATATACCTAGCACGTAGATATACACATGGTGTTACCGCAAACCAAATATACATTGATACCTCACCATGCAATGCCTCAAATCCCATATTCTTCATTGTTATGTGCTAAAATATCACAAATATGAATATACATAATATGAACACGAAACTGCTTGCCATGTGGCCACTTGCGTTGAAACACAGAACTTTACAAACTGTTTTTGAGAACAAATTGATTAATTCTCACGCATAAAACACTCGCTCACTCGCTCAAATTTCAGTCAAAAGCGGGCAGTCCATCTTTAGCATTTCTCTATTCACAGTTGTCCACAACGAGAGTTGTTCGTTTAGACAGGTGAAATGTAGCAGGTAGCCATACCAATAATATTAGAGTCACCCACGCACTAGTGCCGTCAGGCAGTAACTGAAATGGAAGTGTACACATTATAACAGGTATTCAGTGTATCATCAGCTTCTCAGATGTCCCATCTCTCTCTAAATGGAAAATTAACGCGAGATAATATTAATTAACAATATCCAATTTCCAATAGGGGGAGGTATAATTTAAACTATAACTAAGCAGGTTCCGATTTATCAACAATCTAGACAAAATCATCCGGTTTACAGTATGTTTCAAATGTAGGGCCAACACTCAACATTACACTGCAAAAACCGAGCTCTTAAAATTGACACCATGGGTGTTGCTACATATAAATACCGAAAGAGATAATCAAAGTTCACACCATGGGCTGATGAAATAAAACTAATTTCTGCAAAAACAATTACTTTGGTGTTATTTCAACATCCTAAGATGTTAATTTTGATTCTTCGGTATCTATATCTGACAACACCCTTGGAAAGAGATGAAACGCTAGGGTCGAAACGTCGGGCCACTCACTACTTTTGAAATTTATATCATTGGTCCTTTCGGTTGGGAAGCAGTTTGCAACAGCTAAGTATATTTTCTCATTTCTATTCTAATACAAAACTTTAATACCTACTTAAGCATGCCAGTATAGCGGATATCGATCATTCAAACTGACATTGCTATTTTGAATACCACAAAACATTGCTATCAACAGTTGTATGTACACATTAGGTTTGCGTATAGATTGTTCATAAAACTCTCTGGATGAGCTGGTGGTAATTCTGAAAGGAACCAGTGTGTACTAAAAGAAGCGGAGTTGTTATCGATCGGTTCTTTACAGAACCACCTAATTTGTTCATAGTTTTATGTAGGCTGTGTGGTGTTTTACCGCAAACATTACTAGATTGAATTCCCACCATGCAAAGTTTCAGATCTTTGTATGTACATATTTACAATTGTATTTTCGGCATTCATTTTCTTTCTTTATTGTTTGTATAGATCGATCTGTCTGCCTGTAAAGTTTGAAAAGTTGGATGTTGTTAATCAAGTCAAGTGCTCTCTTACATGCCATTTTCCCAGAGGCACAACAAGCTGATTTACTATTTTGGCCGAGTTGTATACCGTAATAAAAATAATCAGTATGCCATTCATTAACAACGCATGAATTCCAACTAGTACACTTGAAAAATCAATTACATCGTTTTAACTTAGTACTTAAGCAGATGTATATTAAAAAACTAATAAACGTTGAAGCACATGTTAGTAAATGTCATCAGAGTACAAAAATGTTATAAACAAATATATTAAACGCGATAGTGCTTCAGTTCCTGAGAATTATACTAGGCTAAAACTTAAGTTGCGGGGGGATCCATGAGAGCACTAGGATTGTATGTCAACATTTTTCCAGTACCAGTTTTAGGTTACATTTATACAAGACCGAAAAAAAAAAAATACTCGTGAGTTTATTATTTGATACTCTACGGGATTGAAAGTTATTTGTCAGACCCAAATTGAAAAACTTAACGTATACAAATAAAAGATACATTACAAAGTGAAATATTATTTTTCAGTTTAAAACTTAAGACCACCGGACTTTTCGTGTCCCGAATTTGCTGGCCCAAGCAAAAATCTCTGGCCTTGGTCCTGCGGTCCAGTGTAAATGTTAACCCCCGCTAAATGCTTTTCATCCTCATTTGGCTATCAATAAAGATTTCAAAATCAAACATTGGAAATGAAGTTGTTATACTTTTATAACCGTAATACTCATGTAACTTGTAGCATGTTAACTAAAATATACATTTCACAATTGCGTTTTGAAGGAAACGGTTTATGTAAAAAACATATAGGCCCTATAAAATATTATACAAAAGTATTGGATGCATGTCAGTGCATTGTCGGTGAAATCAGGACTATTGCAATTCTTTCGGCTTCTCCTTGTGAAATAGAAAAAGCCAGATTTCACCGAATGATTTTATTCTGTGACAATGCACAAACGAAATGCGTTCAATATTGTTTTATATAACTAACGCATAGCGTCATATACCTATCAATACAAAGCGCCGACCTATATAATATTAGTGGCTTCTTATATAGCGCTCATATCCGTCACTCAGTGACGCTCAAGGCGCTTCAACAGTCAGTATTTTCCTGCAAGGTATATATGTGGAGCTACTTTTTGAAGTTTTGAGACCTATTCCTTTACATAGCACCATGTAATGGTTTACAAGGTGCTGTGGCGCAATATGCAGCCAATCAAACCGGGGCGAACCCCTTCTCTTTTCGATAAGTGCACTGGGTTCTTTTACGTGCATTACACAACACACGGGACCAGCGGCTTTACGTCCCATCCGAAGGACGAAGCAATAATGGTTAAGTGTCTTGCTTAAGGACACAGGTGTCACGACCGGGACTCGAACCCACACTCTGCTGATTAGAAACACCAGAGCTTGAGTCTGGTGCTCTTATCTGCTCGGCCACGACACGCCACTATATTGAATTTTAAGGCGTTCCGGTATAGTATGGGTAATTATTTGACTCTGTGAAATCTTGCTTTTCTATTCCACTCGTTTCTCCTAGTGAAATAGAATAGTCCAGTTTTCACCTCATGATCATTATTCTGCGACAATGAATCAAATAATTATATAACAATATCAGATGTAAAACAGCAAACAACAAACAAACAGGGGAGTCGATTTCAAATATGATAGCAACATCGTATAGGGAAGAGGCACTTCCAATAGTCGTGATACATAGTGCTGTCTGAAATTATGTCATTCCAAAAAAAACCTGGTATGAATCGGGTCTCAACTAAAAGCCAACCATTCATTTGACCACTTGGTTCAAAACTAAACATGAAACCATTCAATGACAATTTCTCGAAAAGAATTTGTCACGTTTCAGAAGGCAGTTACTTTTAAAGGATTGCTTTTTATGATGCTAATTATTGACATCAGGGTGACGTGTATAAATGTTCTCTACCATAAACAATAGTGGACTGTCCCTTTAAGAGAAAGAAGAAAAAAAGAAAGGGGGAAAAGGGCATAAAGAAGAGAGAGAAAAACAAAACAACCGAAACTGGGTAATGTTATTTATTTTAAGAATGTTTATTTACAAGAACTAAAGATTATATCTTCGGCAATTGTATCTTAAAATGCATGCACTCTTCAACACTGCTCGTAAAACGAAAATATGTTGCCAACAGAGCTATTTCATTATGCAAATTATTATAATTATAATAAAGGATATGATTCACCCTTTGTTGGTTTTGCAGATAGTTAGAATTGATGTGTTTCTCATTCAGGGTCAGCAATATGGGTTATTGCTGTAAAGGAAACAAAAGTGGGAATAATTTGCGAGAAGTCATCCGTGTTTATTAAGTATTGATCTGTACCCTCGGCTATTTTTCCTTGCTACGGGTAAATTTGGCGGAAAGGAACCTGATATGTGCAGTTGAGATGGAAACAAAATGTAGCCTATATGTCGGATTTGAAAGAGTGATCTAGTCTTCTTTTAGTGGCCTTAATTTGGTTTCTGGTTTGAAAGATGCCGAGCAGTTGTTTTCAATCAGATGGGAGATGGGGATATTTTGCAAACTTATTGAAGACTTGCTTTTATTGTAGGATAATGCAACACGCCTGTATTTATGTATATGTTTGTTATGCACATGGGAGCTATTAAGGAAGCATGAAAATTACAACCACAAACATTAAACGTGACTTGTCGACAGGTGTGTTTCAATGGGTTTTTGAATCAACGTTTTGCATTGATAAAAATGGAGACAAGTGCCTATGAACGAGACAGTGCCATGGCGGAATTACACTTTTTTTTTCTTCACTTTTTTGTTTTGTTTTGTTTTTTTTGGGGGGAGGCAAAGTCCCTTTTTGGATGGGGATGGGGGCTAGTTCATGTGAAATCAATCATTTGTGCATTTGTTTTTCGATCCCATGGGGGAGGGGGGAGGTTCTCTGCGCGGTGGGGGAGGGGGTGGGCTGCTGCCCCTCCCCGTCTGGTAACGCCACTTCCACGTTGATATGCTCATCAAGGAAGCTTTAAAATCGTCCTCTTATATATAACACTGATTCAATAACTTCATCCGGCAAAAAAAGGTACTCAAAAAGGGTAGGCCTATGTTTTGTGCTTTAATCTATCCATACATTCGAAAATTGTCCCACTTCAGTTACTCTAATAAAATGCATCAAACTCCATTTTGAATAATATGAAGAAATACAATCTTTGTAACGTTTCTCCCCAGTATCAAGATTTCTACCCCAATCTGTAAATGCTCACGACTGAAACTTGTGCATCATTGATAGATGATCTGCTTTTTCTGGACTTTACTATTAAGAAGCGATTGGGTTCCAGTATTGCAGCGTCCGTTTCCCCCGCCTCTTATCAAAATGAAGGTTGATTAAGACAACTTAGTTTTTTTTTCATGTGGACGTTATATGATCGAATACTTAATCAAGCTTGACGGGTATCATCTGCATATTGCGTATCTATTACAACAACAAAATATATGTCAACTTGTGATAAATGACTGCGCGTAAAAGGGACTTTGACGGAGCGGAAATGACAAGCTTCATGATAAACCATTATGAAAAGCACCGTTACTTCGTTGATGAAGGTTGGAAATTAAATTTTATTTCTAACTTCATGCTTTGGTTGAGCTCTTCAGTACGGTTTGTAGTTTGCAGTGTAGACACCAAGATGCACACTACAAGGCTACAACCTTATTAAGTAAGGCTGGATATTTTATCAAGTGACACATGCTGAGATGCTAAATAAAGGGTGTGTACGACTTTGGTAATTGTCAAAGACCAGTTTCCACACTTGATGTGAACCAACATTTACATGAAATAACAAACCTGTGAAAGTTTCAGCCAAATCAGTCTTCGGAGTCATGAGAAATAGTGAAAAACCCCACTATATGTTTTCACCGTTTTCAAAACATCGGATTTTATCACCAGTGGTAAAGACTAATTGTTTTACTCAATTCCTAAAAACTATGGCATTTCAAGCAAAACTATTTCAAGGGAAGTTTTCCACCATGACCATCTTTATACCATGTAAGTTACGTGCAAATCTGTGAATATTTATATTTTCAATCTTAGCAATGTTGTACACTTTGGCGGTGATAATGACTATCAAGTACACCAGAGAATACATCAAATAAAGAAAACGAACAAAACCGCAAACAAACTTTACTGTTTTTTCAACAACCTATCGTGTTGACATGCATGCACCAAAAAGCCATTGTATACTTTAAGTTAAATCTCTTTCCTATAATTGCAAAGACACATGCTGGGATTAGAGAGTGCCGTATGTTTCCCATAGCATAAACTATCAGGTGTTTATGAATTTGTGCTCATGATACCAAGGCCTACTTTGTTTAAAGGGTTTTTTTTGTTTAAAGGTCGTATGAATATCAAACGTTCCAGTTTAAACTATAAAATTTGCACATATTAACATATAATGTAAGTAAACAAATATCAAAAATATACTTAATTAGGCCTATATATCGGAGGTTTTAATCACACAAAATAGCAAATAAAATTAGGGATGAAGCCTGCGCTCCTAAAAGGGGACAAATTCGTGACGAAGACCTCGAAACATTTGAGGCGATCGATAAACATGCAAACTTAATATGTAACTTCATGTGCTAGGTCACCTTGGGACATATATATCTCAATATGGCTTTTTAAACATTTATAATCCTTTTCTTCTAATTATTTACGATAACAAGATTGCTAAAATTAAAGTTGAGGATAATTGAAGTAATATCTTCTTTTTCAGTCAATTAAAAGACAAAAATGCGATCGGGGTACAATATTTGATATTACCCAAATTGCCGTTGGCAATCTGCAGATACTCAATGTGTATTGTGCCTATATCGGTTTGAACGGACAAATATTCTGCCGTGCAGCCATGTATAGCATCGGTAGTCACATCTTGATGTCGACTTGGTTTTGGATATAGATTACCCCTTTTGCGAAATTAATTAGGCTATATACGTCAGGTAAGACTCGTGATCGACATAACTTTTAATATTGTTAAGCTATAAGTATAAACAATAAAAGGAGCACTGACAAATTGTGTACTGGTACACAATGTACATGTATCTCACTTTGTTTATGACAAGATGAAAAATAAATTAACTGAACTTTTGTGTGTTTAATGGATTTCCCGTTGTTTGATTCCATTAAATATACCATTTCTGTTATGAATAAAGTATTAATAAAAAAGTAGTGTAGCTATACGTAAGGGGAAAACTCAATTTGGATTGAATAGTTACTCGAGACAGATGAATTGAATGGGTATTATCAAATATAGAAGAAAACAACAAAGGGTCGTTATTTACAGTCTTATAGAGTTGTATATTTAACTAAATATAGTAATGCATGATAAGTTTAGTAACTCACAAGTTAATGACAGTATTCTGAGGAAGATTGTGACATTGATAATACTAATTATTCGGTCTGACTTGTTGCTTAGCTTCAAGTCACATAAACTATCAGTTGCAGCCAAAGCATTTGCTTGATTTGTAATTATATTAATACTGACCGCAAGAGAGACTCGGGTATCAAAGCCTAACGTCATGCATGTAAGATTATCTGCCAACAAGCTGGTCCGATATTACAAAGTGACCGTACCGACTTGTATGTCTCTTACACATTGAAACTGAGACCGAGATATATTGCAAGCCTCAAGATGCAATTCGCTACTTGAGTCATCTTCTCTCCAAAGAAAACACAACAGAAGACAGCTTTAAATAACTCTTATCTCAATTTGAAAGGTATAATAAGCAGTTCTCCGTTATATTGAAGCCTTTTTCCCCTTTTCAGCGTACTTCCCTAAATTGGGAGAGTGGCACTTCTTCGACGAGCCTTAATTTCTGCTTGAATGTAACTATTTTTATATCATGACACTTGCGTCTCCAGATTTACCTGGCTTTTTCAGCCGCTGTATTCGTTTCATTGGAAAATCATATAAATGTACATCCCCATCTCAGAGATATCTATAGTACCAAAGTAATACTTAGTTGCATGAGATAAGACGTACATAATTAGAAAATGTTTGAGATATCATTATTTTATAAATTTCTGAGTCAATCGTTGCCGACATTTTGGTCAACGAAACCAAATCTACCTCCATTGAAATGTTCATGTCTCACGAAACAGTTTTGGCTAGCAATCCATGTTTTGTGACTGGAAATAACAGATGGCTTAGGCCGAGGTTGAAGAAAAGGTAAAATGACACGAATAGTTATTGTACGGGTGCGGAGATGCGCTAAAATATATCGCTGTTGCGTTCAGGTGGGAATTACGTTGGAGCTACCGAAGCGTTGTGTCTACTACGTCACTATACTTATCAGCGTCACCTGTATGTGGTCTCCACCGGTAATATAATATTTGATGTAGATTACGCACTACATTCATCGTGCTGGATGAATTAACGCCAAAGATTTGCAATATGAAATAGTTTGGTGTTGCCCCCATGCGGACACTTTTCTGATTATGAAGGCAGTAGTTTTCCCAAAAGAAAGATGGACGAAAGAGAGAGTGGGAAACGGACAAAAGAGGAAAAGACCTGCAGGCAAAATTGATGTTATGTTTCACTGACAGTCCTTTCGTTAAAAGAGGGAAAAGGGCACACTTTTTAAAAAATCGTAATACTACATACACTCTTCAATCGGTTTCAACAAACATTTCTAAGAAACTTAATCTTCTCAGCTAGAAATAAATTGGGAACGTAAATTATTCACCTCATTAAAAACCTCATCAGATTGTGGTTTGGAGCGTGCCTTGCACGTGCTGGTCGTGTGGCAGAAAATGTTGCGGCCGTCGTGTGGCCATGCAGGCGGGCAGTGGGCTTGTGTTTGTTCCTGCTACCCACTATCCACAGAAGAAGATTGGCAGAAGCCTCCGGAGTGGGAAGACCTTTTTAAGAGAGAGAGAGGGGGGAGAGAGGGAAAGAGGGAGAGAGAAAAGGAAATTTACCTAAAACATGAATTGTTTTCGCATAGTCGTGGACATTCGAAATAAACTCGTACGTATTTCTGATCTTCAGAGTTTGAGTTCGAGCCCCGGTCGTGGCACGTGTGTCCTTGAGCAATTTGTTTTACAATAATTGCTTTGTCGTCATTAAGCTGTAGGTCCCATGGCTACTAGGATTGGTAGTTCACGTAGAAGAATCAAAAACAATTATTGTTGAGGACGTTGACTCTGTTGTTTCTGGTTCACCTAATCAAGCACCCTTGTTTACAGGTTTCCCCATCGGCTTGCGAGTTGATTAGGATCACTTATGAGACATCCTTGGTTTCATAACCAGAAATATATAATAATAACAATAATATAAATTCTACAGTGATTTTAGAAATAGAATACACACAGACACATGCGTTGTATGAAGCGACATAAGTCGAGCTGTATGTAGGCTACCAGGGCATGTGCAAAAAATAACATAAAACCTCGGTTTCAACTCAGTGGAACAAACCCTTTTGTCGTGTGTGTAAACGGTTATAGCTTTAAACAGAAAAGGGCACCCCGAAAACAGTTTATTAGAAGGTCTGAAAAATTAAATGCCATCAGATTCACTTCCTCAGATCAGGTTGCCCCTTATGCGATAGCCGGAGGACAAGAAAGGTTCCCCGTTCAGCCTTTATTACTGGCCGTTAACTTCAAAGCGTTTAGAACCACGTTTAACGAACTCTACTTATGCGCGGTCATGGTTATGCAGCTATGTTATTCGATTGTTTATCAAGCTATAAGAGTCGATCTTTTCCTTGGGTTCGTCAAGGGATTCTCACATGATGCACATGATGTATGTCAGACCTACACAAAGCAGCTCACATTCTACTGTGCAGAAGCATTTATTTTACCCCCTCTGGTCAGACATGTTTTTGTTGTCATAGTTTTGCGGTAATTTTTCTTCGAATTATAAAAAGATGAACGGTTTATTGCTACCTGTTGTTTTTAGTTTCTCCTCTTATCCCGTGTAACCTGTTTGTATGTATAACGATATTGTTTTAAGTCTTGTTAGAACTTGGAACATGTTTTCGATTGACGGTCTTCAAAGTGTTTAGACGGTCTTTCCTCTCAAATTTTTGTACAACACAAAGCACATAATGATTTACTGATACCATGGGATTCAGATATTGGTGGTGATTACCTTGACCAATCTGAGTAATTCACACAATTCTGTCATGTGCTTATTTAGTATTATTATTTATAAATTGTTGGTTGCATTCTGGCAGTTTTTGTTGTTTTGTAAGACTTTATAAAAACAAAAACAGTGCAGAGAAAGTTAGTCACAATGGCTTTTGACTTAATCCTATAAAAAATGTACGCCGGACATTTTTGTAATGCGCTGTGAATTATAACATAGTGCTATTAAACATGGTGGTTGGAAATCGATTCCACTGTCGTATGAAATATAATACTACAGTAAGACGAGGGGACATCGCTGTGCTGATTAGCATCATCAATAGACCCGCAATAACGACCCCGAGCGGCATGCTGGCACCATCTGAAGAGTGGTTGGTCTTGTCCCGGCAAGACTTGCTCGCCAACTCCATCAATTAGATGCATCATTATATATAGACAACGTGTGTGTTTGTGAACAACTAGTGTACAGCACGAAATGACCTTGTAAGCTTTTAACTATACGCTGGTTAAACGAGTTATGGTATTACGTACATATAAAAAGAACACTATTCACTACCACGAATTGTGGTCATAAATTATCTTATCCATTACATAAATCATAAATCGGGATAAAGCACTACGATAGAAACGACATGAGGGATTTCTCAAAAATACATTTTGACAAACGAGAGAGATGGCGTCTACATAGTTATGATATTGAGGCACTTTAGTGCATCACGATGACGGAGCACGTATAGTCTCCGCTCGTTGCGACCACAGCCCATTAGTTCAGACAAGTCAACATTTGTCAAATATTCAAGGCGCGTTAGTGCGACAAAGTTACGATTCATCAGTGACCGAGTGTCGACGTAGAGTCCTTTCCTGACCTCTGATGTTATAGCCCAATATTGGTACCCGTTTTTCCAAAAACTGCTTGGTGAAAAAAAAAGTAAAACCCACCTGCCTTGATTCAGAATTAAGGATATCCGTTTCATTTTTGTAGTGCAATTTGGTGTCACTTAAACGTGTGTACGCGTGTCTTCTGCACTATAAAGATGTATCATTTCGGTTCTATTTGAAGTACTTATTTTTAAATTAATTTTTTGAGAAAGTCGATCAAACCCAATGATCTAGCGCTGAAATCAAACTGCTACCTGATGATTTAGAAACAATTGACAATGAGTTCATGACTCGTCTGACGATTTTTTGTCTTCTAATTAGGACCTTGGCAAACAGTTCACGATGTAGTCAATTAGTCTATTAAGGTCCATGTTCGCAGTCTTTCAGAATTTTAAATTATTGATGGGCAATCGGCAAGACCTAATGGAGTCCCAAGGCCGCTGTGCCAAAAAGAAGATGTGATTTATTCAAATGTTTGAAACAAGATTATTTTCAGAATAAGTGGGATACAATAGAATATGTATTGAGAAAAGAAGGACAACTGTTTAAAACCCTCTTGTGAGATAACACAGGTATCATTTTAACAAAAAAGTTATTAAACAATAAATATTAAAATAAATAAAATAAATGAATAAGCAAATAAAAAATAAAAACAAAACAAGGGAATGGCAAAGAGTCTGCATATGTACTTAATAATCATTCAAAGTCTGGCATTCGACACAGCAAAACATAAGTTTGACTTGGTATTACTGTATGCATGCTGTCCACATACACCCAAGGACCAAATAATGGTAGGGAATTTAGAAAAAACAAACCCCAAAACAAAACAAAAAAACTATACGGTTACAATTGATAACATTTATAATATCCTTTTTTTTGAATTACGACAGTTTGTAGGTTTTAACATTGCCCAGAATCGTTAAATTGTGCTTCATTGTTTATGAGCATTAGCAATTTAGTGTCAACATTATTATGCTACATTATGCTCATCACTTTGGTGAGTTATAGTTAGCTGTTTCTCGTTGGTATCAAATAAAACGTATGTAATTGTATTGACAAACGTATGTTGTATTCGACAAACGTATGTTGTATTTGACGGCCTACAATACGCAGGCCTAGCTCGTAGGTGGGAGTGCGTATGTTGAAGTCCACTGGTCCAAACAGACAGTTCATATGTGACACGTCTAGTAATGCAGTTGGCTGGATTCGAACTGCAGTCAGCCGGGCTGCGTGGTGCAGCCAGACCACCGGTTACACCCGACTGGTTTATTGCGTAACAACACTTTAACAACACTACCAACACTAACATTACAACACTTGCATTAACACTGACAAACGAAACAGTCGCTACACTACACGTAGAACAAACGGTACTCGTTTCTATAAACTATATAGTTTCTAATATACACCTCAAACTGAAGACTTGAACAGAATTTGAATCACAGCGCCTTGTAAATCTTAATTTTCCAGTTTCCAAAAACAGCTAAATAAAAGCCATATCTTCTCCATATTCAAATGAGTGAAAAAACTCAAAATGACCACGAAAAACGATCAAACATTTTCCATTATACGCTCGACTGATTTGGAGGTCTTGATACAATTTCGTGATATTAAATTTTTTGATTTTAACGTTACTTCTCTATAGTGCATTGCATAGGCCTAAAGCCGGAATTTTCACCCAGGATTTATTTGCTGGTAGCTCTAATACGCGCTGTGCATCTTGACTGCACGAAACATGTATTCACATGCAGGATTCCACGTGTAAATTAAAGCTTGCAGCGAAAATGGTAATATTGATATTCGATGACTAACAGTGTAAAGCATATCCCAAACGTGCCCCCTTATTGCTCGCTCTATATCATACTTGGCGGCTCCCGTTACGGACAATCGACCGCCGATGAATGCTAATAGAAATAAATTTACAATTAGCCAGACCCAATTTTAGTATGTACGGGTGCCAGTGTATTTTATCGTCCCTGATGGTCAAGATATGTCAAACAAGGGTATGATGTACGAGTTGTAATGTAGGCCTACCCTTCCTCTGTAGGTTTAATTACATTATTTATTTATTTTCATTCACTAAATTTAAGAATTTCTGACAATGGTGCAACGACCAAATATAAATAACTAAACTAACTATAAATCCATCATTGTCGGGGAGACATTCTGAAAAGTCAAACCCAGTAGCTTGTCCTCAAAATATACCAAAGTTTTAAGTCGTTTATCTCTTATCTCGTTACTATGGTAGGCCTATACAGTGGACATTGGAAATTATTTTACAAAATGAATAATGAATCTTCAACACAACTGTAGTTTTTGTTGATTTATTAATCTTGCTGAATCTTTAAGCACCGGTAATTCATGCAATGTACAAGGCTTGTTACAGTGGATTTTTCTTACGTTCTTCCCCCCCCCCAAAAGGGGGGGACACACACCACACCAAAAACCACAAGAAAAAACAAAAACAACAACAACAAACAGAACGTAGGATGATAGAACCAACCCAAAATGTAGCTTGACAGATTATAACGGACAAGAATACAAAAACACAAAACACGGCCGGCACAAAATCATACACGAGCTCTAAAAATGCACCCTTGTGATTGAAATTAGATTTTTTTTCTTTCCTTTGTCCATGTAATTAACATCCTCACATAGACGTTGTGTGGAAATACAGTCTTAAGAGCCTTACAAACCCTTTGTTCCTATTGTTTAGGTCTCCATTCCGTGATGGTTAAAGGGGCGCCATACCACACATCACTAACACGCAACACTAAAATTGACATAGCACTAAACCATACTTTATTATTATACGCTTCTCATCAACGGAACTCTGCAAAACGCAAAATACAACGAAACGTAACTAACTACAACATGGGATAACACACACAACCACACCCAGCTCTGTGTTTCAGTCACTGTGTGGACTTTCCTTCGTTCTGTATACTTAAGGAAATTACTATTCTTCAACACTGGTGAAAACCCTGTGTGGACGTGTGTAAGTCCACATAGTGTTTCAAAGCCCTGCCTCATGTGGACCCTGTTCTCAGGTCCACACTTCGTATGTAATGCTTACCCACAGCAACCCACAACAAAAACTTCATCAAAATAAAGAACATCTCACTTTAAGGTATTACGGTATTAAAACTAGAAATAAAATCAATACAAATAAAACCGGTGCTTGGGGAACAAACGCTGCATCGTGGCAGACCCATAAATAACTATAGGACTGTTTCTCCGCTAGTATAAAGCCTTTCTTATTTCCCCCCAACAGACGTGGTTTCGATCATAACTGCATGGAAGAACACGTTTCCGAAATATCATTACCACCCTAGGATGGCTGTGGGCCTCGGCTATAAAAGTAATCCTGTCGAGTCATTGCAATGATGGACACGATACTCTCAGTGAAACTCCGTTGACTAGTAAATTTTTCAAAAAAAACCCCACATTTGTTTCGGTTTGAATAATAACAACAAAGTTATCAATTAAATAGTGAGAATGAAATCGTCTGATTAGAACTATAAGGTCATTAGTGCAGTTTGTGTGGGTTTCATACAATTGCTTTTGCATATTTTTGAGCTCCTGGTAAATGGAATTTTTGGATCAAGAGTGGTCTTCAAAGTATTTGTTTGGCAAAAAGAAACATTAATGTTCTATAGGTAAAACATTCATTTCTTGATTTTGATTATTATTATTTTTTGTTTGAATATCGACCTTTTGATCATTACGAATATGAAATTACCATTAATGACCTAATAGTTTTTGAGCAGACGAAATGCGACTCATTGTACATGTATTTTATAAACCCAATCAATCCATGGTCTTGTACGTACCTATTTTGTCCATTGAAGTTATTTAATTCATTAAGTAAAAAGGCATCCTTGGTGTGTAATGGCAACATTGCTAAATCTTAATCATTCAAATTCCATGTTTTTTGTGCGGATACATTATGTCCATTGACGTATCACTAACCGCAGCTCCTTAAAAAAATATATTTTAGTTTGGTAGTAACAATTAAATTCTACTTTATTATATAGGCCCTAGTTATCATTTAACAATTTAAACAAATGTAATACAAAGTTATAACGTTGTTCTGCACTCATGCAAGTTATAGCATTTTACCAATGAAACAGGACCTTGCAATTTTGAGAGCTTTGCGTTTGGAAAATTTGTTGCTCATTTATGCTAGTACCATTAATTAACCGGATGGTGAATAGTTTACTTTTTTCTCAATGCAAATAATATTGTTTAGTATGCGATAAGTTCTACTGCATGCCCATTGCTAACAATCCAAACATGCACCGTGCTCATTATCGAAGGTGAATAGTACAACTCATTGCGATGAGGTTGAAAGTCCCGTTGTATTGAACCGTTTCTCATTCACAGAGTGTTTAAACACAAATTATGCACACAATGTTGTCGGCATATTCAACGGTATTGTTGGGAAAACTATCGGGGGCGGAGTCGTGGGAAAGGAGGGGCAGATCATGGTGATAGTTGCGACATCTTGCGATTAGCAGCCGATAGTCGGGTACCAGACTAGACTTCACATTGGGTTGTGCTTCATTTGGACCGAAAATGGCGTCCAGCAACCACGTGACCATATAAAACTGGCCACATCTTTCTAATTCATGTCTTTCTAGAGGACAACAAACTTTACTAGAAAACAAGAAATTCACAATTGACATTCCATCACACACAAAAAACGACTGTTAAATATTCAAGTTATGTTTGAATAAAAATATTCAAGTTATGTTTGAATAATATTATTGCCATGGTTATTGATGTTATTTGACGAATCAAAATAGCTGTTTACCATCGTGTCTTTAATTAATTTATAAAATATTGACTAGGATGAAAGTAGGCAAACTTAGGTAATATTGCAATAAAAAGGATCAAATGGTATCTCAAAAGTGTTGTAAAAATATCAAAATCCCTCGAGAACTCGGTTACACGGTAGTTTGTTTGAAATAATTGTCAAACACGATCCAATCATGCACGTGTCTTCCTATGCATGAATGTGAATGCCTGAAAAAACAGCATTTGCCAGGGCTTTCAGCGTTCACCTTCAATTTGCTTTAATTTTTAAATGAAACTTCCAAGCACATGGCGTGGTTTATCCTTTGAAATTCTTGAGAGCCTTTAATCTCGGCATGCTTTGAATGTGATACATCAATGCAGTACGTTATTGTTAGGGGAGGCTGATCATGACATTTCATAAGATTGAAATGAGATTAGTTAAATAAATAAATGTTGTTTTCTAGCACCGGAACAGATCCTTAATTATAATACACTGATGGTACAGCACCCACAGTTTCCTTTCTTAATATAAATGAGATATGAGGAAGGAATGCTTGCCTAATGAAAAGCAACCATGGATGGGTATTTAACGTCATTTTGTTCTGTTTCACTAAACACAAATGCCATGTTTTATTGTGGGAGATGTAATGATTGATCAGTGTGCATATACATCAACTCTCGGTAGTCTTGTGCTATTTGTTCAGTGCATCTGCTGATTTGGAGTTCCACGGCAAGGCGTTTCTATTTTAAAATTCAATTTAGTAGTCTCGTGATGACGTCTTTCTCTAAAACATATCAGGTTTTTTCATAAATAGCTAAAGGCCTATAATCATACTATCCGTCTATAAACAACCGTTCTAGACCTGTCTGTATATTTCGGTTTTCATCATCATCAAACCTTTTTACTTACAATATACAAGATTCTTTTTAAACAGTATGTTTACAATTAACATTTGCCGTCAGTTTGTCTGTACAATAACGCGAGCAAAGTCAGCTAACAAGAGACTAATGGTGTCTTGTACATGGTGGAGTGGCTCAACGAAACGCAACGCAATTATAGTCAAGAAAATGGAATGTTCTTGGATAGGTCCGCTCACAATTACGTTACTGTGCCTTCATGCAATGATAACTACTTTACAAATTAGGCAAGTAATGTCTGGTTTGTGAAGTCACTCTTTGTACTTTATTAAAAACATAAAACGGGAGCAGAATATAACAACGGACTCTGGCTAATCTAATTCATTTGGTGTTTTATATTTAAAGTAGAACAAAAAAGCAGCACACACAGGCTGGGCTACTCGGTAGAAAGTAATGCGGGAATGTGTTCATGTTTTAATATTTACAAAGTAGAGTACTGCATGCTCTTAAAACAGGAAATCATCAAAATGATTGTAAATTAACACAACAGGAAGCAAACTATATATAAATGATTAATCAAATTTGTGTTTAAAAAGAAAATAGTATACAGGCCAGCAGGTGAGTGACTTTTGTCTGAAGTATCGTTGAGGATAAAAAATTAGACCCGGACCTTCTAGTGTCTGCCTCGCTTACCGCAATCGTGGTTTTTAATCAAATATATCGAAGAAGGACAGCAAATTTAGCGAAGACAATTGCCCGGTCTGGCACTACGAAGCAATTAGCATCTGCAAAAACATGTCTCCGATATCTAAGTACCTACATCAAGAGTAAATGTCAGTGATTCGGGCGTCAATGCTGACGTCACGACTGATGTCATCATGCCAGCGTGCCTTGAATACGAAATTCAACATTTTGTGAAAACAGACCCGTGTGCATATTCCGGATGTCACGATGTGTTTTTGCACGTACGCGCGTGACGGAATTTACTTCAAATTGTTTGCAGTAATGAAATTGATTTTTTTTTCTCTCTCTTCTTCTTCGGGTATCAAACAGAGATAAGAAATTAAAATCTAAACGCGAGCAATGGTAACATGTTCTGTAAACGGCTTATATTATCATATAGTACTTCAGTATTAGATTTCACTCATGCGTTTCAGACAAACACTCTGTGTATGATGGCGGGATTGTATATCTTAGATGGTGTATAAATTGTCTGTGCATTGATCAACAATAATCCATACAGCATGTCTTACTCTCAAACCCGATACGAGAAATTCAACTCATCTCATCAGGTTTGGCGCAGGTTGGAGAAACAACAATTTTTCCCACTGAGATCATTTTCCTGGAGGTATTTTGACAATATCTTTTACCATTTCCCAATAGAAGGGTTGGGATGAAAAATAACAGCAGTGATTATCAGACGCTCCCATGTGATAATGAGACAAATCTGAAAGCCCTTTGGGTGTTACAGACAGATTTGGCTAAAGGGCATTGTTGACAGCTCCATGTGACAGTGTCCCACGACAATACACAACGGAGAGTAAAGGAAAACATCAGTCTCCTGAACGAGAGTTTAAAGCCAGACAAAACCTCTGGACAAAAACGATGAGTGTGTGGGAAAGAATGCATGGAATAATCATTAGCTATGCTCATGGTAATTCCGAAGTAACCCGATCTGTTCATGACATTAAATTGAATAAAACATTGTGATGAATTAAACATTCAGATACTTGTGTTGGCCTGCAAGGTGTTTTTAATGGGGAGAATGCCTTCAATTTTTACAGATATAGACGTACTGGTTCGTCTACAGATATCATAATGCATAATTTCACAGTTGATGTGTTTTTGCCAGTGAAATCGAATCAACAACAAATTATTTCGCACAATACTCAAAGAAAACGGAGTCAATTGCTCTAGAATGTTCGTACTTTAGTTCAAATGTCTTAGCGTTGGTTCTTTATCCCGAAGCGTCGAGATATATGAATGTATGTAATAGATTTTTTATAAGTGAGCATTGCCCTATATATATTATTTGATGTTTAAAGACGTACCTCCGTCATCATCGATAGTTGTTACACAAAACCCGTCGAAATACTTACATTCCTGCGAAAAGGGTGAACATTGTTCGAAACGGCGAACTATCTACAGTTGTTCGAACCACACATATTCAATTTTAATTTAAAGGGAATGTATTCACTCTTAAAATTATTTTGGGTTGAACAAAGAAAAATTGACTAGAGCGGGATTTGAACCAACGACCTCCGGTTTAACGTGCCGGCGCTCTACCAACAGAGCTATCTAGCCCTATGTTGGCGGTCTCCCTATTTTGTCAATATCTTTGTTCGGGGGGTGCCAGTCAGAAGCCATACAACCGCAAACTGCCGTGTAGCCAGGGATCACACCCAAGTATACATACAACCTGGGAAGCGGCAGCCAGGGGATCACCTTAAGGGGATGCGACTTTTTATATCAGATATCAAATAATAAACCACAAGGGAAACTGACTGGGTAAATGTTTAAATGATTTTGGGTTGAACAAAGAAAAATTGACTAGAGCGGGATTTGAACCAACGACCTCCGGTTTAACGTGCCGGCGCTCTACCAACTGAGCTATCTAGCCATCTGTTGGCGGTCTCCCTATTATGTTGGCGGTCACACTCTTAAAATTAATGGCAAAAACAAGTTATTGTTACAGTAGCTTTCGATAGTATAAAGCATTTTGAGAAACATTTTACTTCCAATTAATGTGGTTATGTAAAAAATATATCAGTTGTTATGCCCCCAAAATTGAATTTGAGAAACGTTACTGCCAGATACGTTTCTTAGATTGTGTTAGGGATTATTTATTCCCACGTGGACGTACTCACTCCAGATTTTCGGCGATATCGCAAAATTGCGACCACCTTTTCAATGACTTTTTTTACCGCTTTGTTTTTATTTTATATATCTACATTTATTTAGGATTAAAACAATCGAACGGCTCCAAAAACTGAAGGGATGTAATACGTGGGTGGTGTCACCACATCGGACATTAAGTTTGTAATGTTTAAACGTGAGCCCTTCCTTAAATTTACCCAAGGAGTACAGTAAAATGCCAGTCATTAATTTGTATTCAAGATACTTCGAAATGTATAGTTATTACACGGTTCTTCACAGAACCACACAATACTCGATTGAGATTTAGTACACGGTATTCACTGCAAACCAATATCATGAAGTTCGCTATGTTTTATTATAATAATATACCCTTTCTTAAAATTACCTGAAGAGAACTGTAAAAAATAGTCACTAGGCTTAGGGCCTATAGTTTATTCAACAAAGCAACGCTTTAATTTGCAAATATTTATAATCTGTATTTCACAAATAGTCTTGAAACGTGGGGAAAATGTTGATGTCAACAGTAACATTCAAAATATGTAAAAACATTGATTTGACAAAATGCATGATTTTTTCAGAAATTGCCTCTTCGTGAAAAGGGTGACGATTTGTCATATCTGTCTTGATTTTCTTGAGTGATAGCAATTTCTTTTGGAAAACTTTCTGCTCTGAAGTGATAAACGTTTACCAATGGCTTGTCTTCTTGCGTTCCCTCTATTCGAATCAATGCAACAATGGATAAACAAAATATGTTGTTTTGCTAGGCTAATGCGCAACTTATTGAGACCAAAAACTACATCGAATTTGATAAAGATTTCCAAGTCGCACTTGAACCCAATAAGCACATTCAAATACTTCATGGGTAAACTTTAGTTGGCAACCGTAGTCACATGATCGCTTGTTGTTGACCCGTATGCTTCTGCTTTCTGTTCCATCTTCACATAGTCACAGATTGACGCACGTTTTAAACGAGGACTTTTTCCCTCTTCATGTGTGAGAACAAAAAGACAGGGCGAGGGCATACCTGTGGTCAGATAGCCACAAATTAAGACACGCTAACAGGGCCAGCTCCTCTTCGTTATCTTTGAAACAAATGAGACATTTCCAGGGCCTGTGCCGAGATCTGCGCTCCCGAGGGACGTGCCTTAGCTACGTGTCACCATAACGCCATGTTCAGACTTGTATCAATAGAGTCCCTTGGGATATATAGGCTAAATATTACTGGCACAAACGCAACCTGAATATCTAGACTATGTTAATATGCTAGAAGTACATTGCTCTTATGAGATCTCGCGGCAGTTTGTATTTTAGTTCGTGGTTTTAATAAGGACGAGAATATTTGGATAACGATTATAACGAATTCACTGAATCACAAAGTTTGCCCCCAGTGCGCGAACATCAACAATTTGCAACTCACTTCTTTAAAACAACTATCACAAGAACCGTGTTAAGATAACAAAGTAGGTGCGATAACAAAGACGGAGAGGCCCACACAATTTGTTATACAGGGGTGGTTGAGTTACATGCATCTTTAGAGCGTCTTTCAAGAAGTTCACCTCTGCAGATATTAGGATGATATGGATGTTAGTTTCTCTAAAAATAAGCAAAACATGTCTTTAAAAATATGCTCATTGTAGGATTATTTGATCTGGCAAATCTTCCAGTACGTCAATTTAAAAAATTTACAAAAAATATTTAGAGAAAATACTTCTTACCAACCAAAAGGACCTGTGGTATAAATGCAAACAAAATATAGTGGCCTGAGAATGACGTCACAAAACACACATTCGTATACATGTTTGTTTGTGTTGTGATGTCATTTATCCTTCTAGAAAGACTCTGCTGGGGGTCGAAACGTCAGGCCACTAACTATTAATTGCAAAAAATATTTAGTTCGAATTCCTTGCCGTTTCTTTTTACAGTGGGATGGGTTATGATTTTGTTCTTTCCTTTGTGTTATCCATTTCATTTTGTTCGTCGACACCATTGTTAGTTTCAGATAACCAGGTGAGCGTGTAATACTTCGAATTTAGGTATTTTTTACACCGCGAAAACTGGGGTGGTACGATTGACACCGTTGGTGTTGTCAAGTAGATACCCATAATAATCAAAATTAACACCACAGGGTGTTAAAATAACACTAATGTAAAGTATTGGCAAAATTGGTATTATTTTAAAACCCTATTTTTTATTTTTTATTTTAATTTTTTTGGGGGGTGGTGTGACAACACCCAAGGTGTCAAATTGAACTCCCTAGTTTTTGCAGTATACTTTCTCTATAATTTCCAGAAATCCCAAACCAAAGTCCCTCAGGACTGTTTTGATGCCGAAATGCCTAGTTGAATACCAATAACACGTACACCGCACAGGCTAGGCCAGGCATTGTAGTTGATGCAAGATGCGTGCCGCTCAAATAACACTATACAGCACTTATTATTACAATTTAATTGAATTTCTATCCGACGGAATACAGAGTGTCAAGACATTTCAATTGACCTTGCGTTTGATAATAAGGTGTTGCTGGAGCTAGCGAAACAATAGAGTACAAATAAACGTACGAGTGAGAAATCTCATTTACCCCATACGGGCAACACATAAATTTGTCAAATGAGAGCCTTTTACTGATAGCAAGGATAACACGTGTCATATAGTAACTGTATTTGAATTTGTCACCATTTATTATAAAGTACGGTAGGTATAGGTCCGTGCACCTTTTCCCATTGTACTTGACATGTATTCATGCATGAAGAGGAAAGACAAAAATAGCATCCTACCGTGACATTTTGAGGAAAACAAAACAAAACTAATGCAGTTATTTGATTGTACACTATCTTTGATGGATCACAGTGATCCAGTTTAGATTATCTCAAGAAATGTCCATTTTTATGTGGAGCAAGTTTATTTGCTGCTCATGAAAAAAGAATGCAGAATTATTGGCCTCAGAGTTCAGCAATGAAAATAACATCTAAAAACTCTAACTTTGATTATTTTAGTTAATAAAACTATATGCCTCTTGTGTTAATTTTCCAAATGCAAAGGTTTTTAAAGAAATATGTTTGATTTTCTACCATCAAAGGGAATAAGAGATACATATTTGTTATTTAGATTTAACAAACATAACTAGGAATGTTAATATTTTTTAAAACAGCTTATACTTGCTTCGAGAGAGATGATTTTTTTTTGATTTTATTATTCATTTATTATCAAATAACTAGTTTTGTAAAATTGTAATTCCTCTCTTCTTCTTCGCCTCTTCCTTTATTCCACTCTTCCCTATAGTTTGTATTTCAAATATTTTTCTTGTCTTTTCAAATATGATTACTTAAATTATTTTCCAGCAGTTGATTTTATCCTTTGTTTTAAAGGCCCTGTACACTATTGGTAAGATCGAAAAACACAAATGTTCACAGATTCACACATAACTTACATGATTTAAAGTAAGTAATGGTAGAAAGGGTTCCTTAAAATATTTCTGCCTAAAATGCTATTGTTTCTGAGAAATGAGTAAAACAATAGTTTTTATCGCGCGCGATAATAAACTCGATGTTTGAAAAACAGAAAACACATAAGGTCTCTTTTCACTATTTTCTCGTGACCTCGATGACCAATTGAGCTCAAATTTTCACAGGTTTGTTATTTCATGTATGTGGTTGATTACACAAAACATGAACACTGTCTGTGATTATTTTGTCAGCTCTGCCAATCCTGTATAATACCTTTAAATACGTGATATAAAAACTGACCACAACTTGATGAACCATTTTGAAAATAAAACCATTTTAAGATCTGCATTCAGATCTGCAACCATTAATAAACTTTGTCCTTCATAAAATTATCCAATGAATGGTATATTAAACGCTCCACATACTGAACAAAACAAAGGATATAATATTGTTCAAATCTGTAATAAAATGCATGTATTTTATGAAGATGGCGAACTGAAGATTCTAATAAATAGCCGGGTATAAACTCTTTTGAAGCACGAGAACGACAATAGACCTTATGCATTGACGTCACCAAGCCGCCATCTTAGAGGTAAACTGATGATGAAACAATGGAAACGCGCTGATTTGTACGCGCGGCGCACAGGATTGGCCAATGAACATCTTCCTTTTGACCTCTAGGTGAGGGCGCCCTACTCAAATGACGTCATATGCATAAGGTCTATATCAAACCTGTGAAATTTTGAGCCCCAAATCAGTCATTGGAGGCACAAGATAATATAGTGAAAAACCCAATTATATGTTATCACTATTTTCAAACCTCAAGTTTTGGATTCGGGAGATCAAAACTAAAGTATTTATCAAAAATTATAGCATGAAATCCAAGCAAAAATATTTCATGTGGTGTTTTCCATCACTATGACCGTCTTTATACTGTGTGAGTTAGGGCCTATGTGTGAATCTGTGAACATGATCACTCGTACCAGTGTTTTACACACCCTGAGCTAAAATCACTGATTCTTCCCATAGTAGTTTCTCCTTCAGAGGCCTGCTAACTTTGACGAGAATGGCATCATCCTTACCAGTTTCTTTACATCATTTAGGCCTTAAATTTATTGCTTGGCACACAAATTCAAAGAAATCAACGAATACAATGCATTCGAATTAGAAATGCCTGTTGATTGAATCTGTCATTAAAATTGAACGTACTTTAAAGGCCAAAACTAGTCTTTTTGAGATATGGTGGACAGTAAAGGAGTACACTGTTATGTTTGGGTGTATACAGACATTAATTTACCTTAACCTAATAATGGTATCATAGTATTGTTAGCACCATATCTCAAAATTGCTTTGAGAACATTTCAAGAATATCAAATGACAAATCAAATGAAGTCACATACTGCGAAGAGTGCCATGTGTACTGTTTAAATGCATTGTTTCCATCCCTCGGTATCTGTTATTTATCTACTGTTTGAGTGTTCTTTTGTATCCATGCAGTGGGTAATGAGAACCTTGGGGCAGCTTTCACTTTGTATTCTGTGACGTCCCGGAAACGGGCATCATTTCCAGGGCGGAAAAAAAATGATTCCATGTTTAAGTTAAATATTTTTTGCTCAAAGGTGTGGCTTTCACCTTCCGATTCCAATGACGAATACATGTTAGATGCAGGTGTGTGGACGTCGTGATTGTTTTTCCGTCTCTTTTGTGAAAAAAATATAGCATACAACGCTAAAAGAAAGGCCTCCACCCTCAGTTGTGTTCCTCTCTTTGTTTCCATTGTATATTACACACTCGTAGCTATCGGCACTTGAGTTTTTGTTATAGGCCTAGCTATGAATGGTGGCTTCTGCGTTACGCGTCAAAACGCAGAGCTTGAGGCTTGAGTGACTGACGGTGTCTTAGGTTAAACTTGTTAACGTTGAGAGATGAGTTGTTTCACCAAAATGACAGCAACATGAAATATTGAGCCGTGTAATGTTAATGAGGTGAAAATAGCAGCTAATTCTTACAGGGATTTAAACATTATAGATGGAGCAACGTTTTCATAAAACACCCTGCACCAGAACCTTCCCTTAAAGGCAAAGTATACCTGTGGTTTTGACTCTTTCAATCCTAAAATGTATATCATGTTCAATAAAACTATACCTGTGAACATTTAATTTCAAAAGGTGGTAGCGTTTTTTGAGACATCGCCGAAATTCCGGAGCGGTTATGTTCGGACAGGAAGAATAATCCGTAATTGCAATACACAATCTGAGAAACGTGTCATGCAGAAACGTTTCTCAGATTGACATTTTGTTTGAATCCCTGTCTGTAAAACCACATTCCTTAGAAGGGAATCGTTTTTCAAAATGTGATACATTATCAACGGCTGCAGTGCTTCTTATAGAGTCATTTTTATGGTCATTAATTTTTGGAGACGAAAATTTACAAAGGTATGCCCTCTCTAGGAAAATGTGTCTGTGTTCAGCATATTATACGGCAATTTTTTCTATTAAAAATTTGAGCAGACTCAATTGAACCCAAGCTCCACAATCGAAGAACTTTTAGCATCGACCTTCATCAGCTATACAAGTAAGCGACGGTTCACCTACCGTGGTAGGGTTTAACCCAACAGAAATGCGAAATAATCGTGAGAATACAAATTAAAGCTATACTATAAGCTCTTACGGGTAATCCCATAGATTATTATCACAAATTGCCTTTTGTGGCCACAGTTGCTTTGACGGCTTGGTTGGAATGAAATGAGCTTAATTCTGAACATTTTCAATTAAAGACAGAAGTAAAGCCACATTACAGCTACAAATTACATTTAAATTGAACCAGTTGGTGTTTCCCTACCTCGACCCCCCCCCCCCCCAAACCCCCCACCCTCCTATACCCATTAAAAACATCACACCAAGACCTTAACTCAAATCCGAAGACGAAAATGAAAACACATCATGGCACAAGAAAACAAAGCAGCCTTACCTAAAATATTAACATTCTTGGTTATCTTATTTATTGAATAAAACTGAATCAAAGACGACGGAACTATAATATAAAATCAAAGCATGTAGACAGGGGGGTGGTTGTAATTTGATCCAGAGGTTAGAGTTCAAACGTCTTGATTTCTTTCTTACCGTTCTTGATCAAAGAGAAATCCGTCCCGGGCATCAGATAAACCCCTTTTATATGACAAGCATTGCTAACTGCCATGGCTCATCATAAACGAAATTCGAGAAGGATGGCCCGGGGGTAATGTCAACTTACAATCAATAAACCATATCTTGCTGTATAACAGATATCCCCATATCTTGAGAAGAATACAATGACAAAGACGAAGGAATAAAATAACCAACAACTTTTTTTAAAAAATACTTGTTAAATTTATTACTACTTCATTATGTTCAAGTTATGGATGATCCAAGTTTACATTGGAATGTTCATTTAGTTTCTGATAATTTGTACCAAATAAGTTACTTAACGAATCTGTTATTTTTAAGGTTCGTGATAGCAGGTGGGTTTCTAAACACGTAAAGTGCAGCTTTCATTTCAAGAGACACCATTACTCAATAGATAGGATGAAACTTTTGGGGCTTGAATTATAGGTGTCAAGATTGAAACAAAAAGTTATTGTATACTATGGAATTTGATACTTTTATGAGACTCGGTGGATTTGAGTCATCTTCAATGCTACAAAATGTCAAAGTTACTGATAACACACTGACAATGCCAAATACACTGATAAAAACATTGACGATCTTATATACACTTGTCAATATTTTTGCTGTTTGTCATTAGTTATGAAGTAATTATCAAAATTAACAATCAACTTAACGAGGGTATGTTTTGAAGGAAAGTCATTAATCAAAATAAAGCTCGGTGATTTTCAGACAAAGTAAAAAAATTACAGTCGAATGCATGATGGTCATGACCTATCAAGAAAACAAAATTAGAATACGAAAGTAAAACATCGTTTCTGAGTTGGTTTGTGTACCTGTTTACAATGCCTATTGTTCTCATTTGAAACATATATGTTTAATTGTAATTAGTAAATGTGGAATAAATGGGAATTGAATTGAATTGAACAGAATTTTGTTGAATACAAATGAAAGACAAGACACATTTCTGTACCGCGCCTTTACACCCATAATGACCAAAACCCGTGAAATTGTCACCACAAAAAATAACCTGAATATATAATTATGAACCGACAGTGGGTAATCAATCACTCATGATTATAACTTTTGCAAACAGACTATTATTATTCTACCAACTTTGTAAGAAGGGCACTACAATTGTTATTCCATCCATACAAAACCTTCTTTCGTTCCAAATATTCATACCACTCAAACAATAGTCCATTGTATTTTGATAAAAATTACGCAATTTTGGTGACATTTGATGCACACAGCGAATGAGTATTTAATTGATGTCATCCGTAGATATGTTCTTCATAAATTGATAAAGAACTTTTAGTCTTCGAATGTGATAAAGTTTTTGAATAATCAAAATGTATCAACACAAGTATTATAGCTGTATATTATAAGGACTGTGGAAGTTCCATACGTGCCTTAATTGGTCACGTTCAATGCTCGTTATCCCATAACGTTTTAGAGTTAAAGCTTCACATGAAAGTGACGAAAATAATTTACGTTTGGCCATAGCTGAATACTTCACAGCGCTTGATTCATAATTTATGTCACGTTGAAATCATTATTAATTCATTTGCATTTTGGAGATGCGCTCTACATTTTTGTTTGAAATGACGGCTGAGTTTAGACTGGCGCAATTCCAGGAAAACCGTGTAATCAATTTAAAAATAACAATAAGTAAAACAATTAAACAACTTATCTTTCAATTAAGGGATTCTCCATCTTTCTAGATCATGTTCAATATTGTTGACTGTTGTTGACTTACTAAATTGTTCCAGAATAGAAAGAATAAACAAATGAACATGGATCACTCGATCCAGTGAGCTCAAAATTAAAACATCGGAAAAATGAAACACGTTCACTACCGGTATCGTAAATGAAAATGAGCTTTACTTAAAATTTGGACGGCTTGAACACAACGGGCGGGACTTTGATAATCTTTTGCCTGGGTCTCACCCCCCCGCCCCCCCCCCCCCCCATACTATGTGTCTTTCGACTATTTTGAGACAAAACACATGCCTCATTTTGAGAGTAGAGGACGGTGTTTCAAATGTCAGCAGTTGAATAGACAATTCCATGGGATTGGGGGAAAAGACAAGTCAAGACTAGTGCATAAGGACTGATTCAATGAGATCACCTGGTATATATCAACCTTTCACTGTGTTTTAGTATTGTCAACAATTGAGGACCTGCCAATAACAAAAACATACTTATAACCTACCATATTTGAGTGAAGTACAACGTGGGAGTCTGTTCATAAAAAAACCACCAAGTTGACAAAATGCTGTTTTTCTGTTTTCGTGTTTGCTTTTTATTGTATTGTGGCATGCATGTCTCATGATTTTGAGCGCACGGTTTATAATCTTAGAAATATGCGGTTTTTAATGTTGCCTTGGCCCTAAATCTATGAGCAATTTCCAGATATAATTTAACCATTTAGCAGATATAACTTAAAGGCACTGGACACTATTGGTAATTACTCAAAATAATTGTTAGCATAAAAACCTACCTAGTGTAGTAACAAGCAATGGAGAGCTGTTGATAGTATAAAACATTGTGAGAAACGGCTCCTTCTGAAGTAATGTAGTTTTTGAGAAAGAGGTAATTTCTCACTCAAATAATAAAAGACTTCAGCTGAAGCCTTTTATTATGCATCTGAAAGCACACAAATTTGTGCAACGAGGGTGTTTTTTCTTTCATTATTTTCTTGCAACTGCGATGACCAATTGCGTCCAAATTTTCACAGATTTGTTATTTTATGCATATGATGGGATACACCAAGTGAGAATACTGGTCTTTGACAATTACCAAAGGTGTCCAGTGCCTTTAACCGATGTTTGAAGATCAGCGATTTCACTCCGTGAAAAATCTACCCTTAATCTACTCTTTATTCTTAATTTCAACCTGATATGTCTTATGAGCATGCCAGTTTTAAAATAGAATGGCGGATCAGATTTCTTTCTTTGCTTTGAGATCGGTTTCCAACTAAAACATCTATCGATAAACCATCTAAATTGTCAAACCCAGTAGAGGCATGTCTCTGTGTATTTACCTTAGGTTCAATTATTTATAAATATATATCAATATATATTAATAAATGTGACTTTATTTATAGTTAAAATAATTTCAACTTTTCATTCTGATGTACAGCCATAAGTCCAGACTATCTGTAAATTCTCAAGGCTTTATACAGATATTAATAATCTGGAAGTATTCACTTTCATTCTATATTTTATATTTGAATGGCTCACTCACGCGAAACATGTTGTTGAATGTCTACTAAAACAAAAGTAAGCAACAAAATCAAACTGATAGTGAAAATTAATGTAGGCCTATCTATGGTGTGAATCTATAGTGTGGTTGTATTTTCAAAAAAATTAAGGTTTTAACGATAACGCGTATGTACATTGTAACCTATTACTTTTACATTTATCCCAAATCTATTTGAACTACAAAGCTATTATAATGACGACTGTGTGAAGCTCGTCAGGTGTCTAAGCCTCACAGTCCAAAGGGCAAATCCAACCCAAATAAAATGTTATGAATGAACTTAATAAAAGTGTTTTCCCTGCTCTCAGACGTGCAGTGCATTCGAAGACACAGTTTTGTATGTGTGGCTTGCTCAATTGTTTGTGATCAGAACAATTGGAATCGTGGAATATTCGAATTAGTCATTTTATAGAACTGTCAAACCATCTCAACTCAGATTATGATAGATTTGACCACAAACAAACCTTTTCAACGATTCAACTGCAAAAGACGAGAAGGTTATGACCGTTTCTCTCATCTAAAATTAAAGGGCAACCAGTTTGGACCAAATCTTTTCAATGACAATCGCTTGTACGGCATTTTTTATTGAAAAAAGTTTAATGTGTGTTTTCAGAACACCTATGTAATACGATAAACATATATCTAATGCTACAGGTTTGTAACTCTTGTCAGTTACTATTTTAAAAATAATTTACATATGTTCAGTTATAACACTTTGAGTCTACATAAACGAATAAATAGAAAGCTAGATATAATCTTTCCCTTGAATCTAGCTCATAAAACAAAGGCACTAAACGTACACAAAATTGATCGTATAATGTCCGTTTCAATAATGTGATTTTTAGACTTGATTTCATTTAACAGTGACAGACCATTTGACTTGCTTTCCTTGATAATTCTAATTATAGACAGTTAGACTCGCTTCTTTAAACAGCTAGTCCTTCCACTGAAATTGTAAGGAGAAAAACCAGGCTACAGTTCATGCTTCTTTTACTAATGACAAAATACACATCACATTAATTAGGGCTGACAGAAAACATGATCATCGACAGACGCATTAAATATGAGACAATTATTTATTTTGGTCCTTGTCAGTTAATGCTTTTTCTATGTAAATGTAAGAAGTCAAGGTTCACCACTACTTGAACGGAAGACATCGTCGCTTATTTCATTATTAAACAGGACAAACTTTGCTTAGCGCAAATCGTGTGTATCAATAAAACGCCTGAACAAATATCGTGTTTCAAATCAAACGGTAACCACGTCGCTCTCAGAACAGCGAGGAGGTAAATAAACACGCAAATTAACTTACGTACAATCGAATTGTCCAAAAAGTGTGAGCAAAAGAAAAAAACAAAATTGAATTAAATTATTCTGTAGGAATGTACAGTTGTTAAAGAAATTAGAAGATTGATTAAAAATTCAAATCCGAATTGAATGAATTGCATTATGACTTCGTCAGCTGCTCTGTAAACAGAACAGAGTATTATATTGGCCAGTCAAATAAATTATCATTTTAGGGTACAATAGTCAGAACACATGTCAGCTTTAACATGTCTTTTGGTTTACCAACCAAACTGGTTTGGTCTAATTTGGGTTTTAAAGTGCCATTGTAAATGAACATCCAATATAATGCAATATGTCAATTAATATGCAAAATTATACTCCGTACTGCGGTCATTCAAGCAGCAGCTAGTCGTTGAACATTGACAGTAACTTATATCTGGTAGCTTGCGCTTTGCACGAATGCGTTTCGCGGACCATTTATTTATGCTTCGTAAATTGCAAGCAGTAATGGGATAGGTCGTGCATTGAAAATCTTGCTTGAAATGGCTCTGCTGGCCCTTGAATTGAAACGAACGAGTGTGCAAGCCACTGAAAACACCCACAATGTTTATTAATATATAATAACATAAGAAGCACGGTGCTCTTGCGCACAGGGGTTTGGCTTGGTTATTTTAACAGCTTCTTGTGATGATACGATTAACTCAAAGGTGCTTAAGCTTACTGAGCGGGAAACTCGAGCTTTTAACAGGTTTTTCTTGTGTTTCCCTTATGCCCGTGTTTGACAGGTTTGACATTTCCCTTGTCTTTTGTTTTTCTTTGCTTGTCGTCTGTACACCTTCCGGCATCGTAAGGTGAGATAGCAGGACTGCCATACAAAAGAGCTTCCATGCAGGCAACATCGCCGAGCATATTCAAGGAGATTTCATGCGTCAGGGATATCTTCAACGACGGACTGAAGGTTGGAGGGATGGCAATAATACATCAGCGGTAGGAAGAGCTACCGGTAACAGTCGTCTGTGATACATCGGTATCTATGTACTCTACTACTGTTTGCGGCGTTACATTACATGACGGGCATGGCGTTTGTGCTCATTGATGAAATTTGAACCCGTGGACACCATGATTTTGAGAGTTCATATTGTGGCACTGTTCAAAAAGGCTTCTACAATTATTCTTTCGGAAATCTGAACCCTCTGCATCATCATATAATTTACATTTGTCCAATTCATTTTTGTAAAAATATAGTTTATTTCATCATGTCCTCGTGCAAAAATGAGGAAAATGTGTAAGAATACACAGGCCGGCGCTATTCCGAAGACACAACTTTGCTTAGTTTCAAAGCCAAGCTTGTCAGTGTGGCTGCGGTTTTTTCTGGAAGAGTTTTTCGCACCTGAGTACATCAGCATCATCAACTCAGGTACCTGTCCCTTATTCTCCACAGTGTCTCTGAACGGTTAAATGTCACTCACTTCATAGGCCGTCTTCAACCGCTTCAAGCATTTGGAATAATGCAATGCAAGACGAACCCCTCGTGTGTGACCCGACAGGATTTAAGGCGAGAGCCGAGAGGACTTGTCGGATATACGGACGATCTCTCCCATCAGGCTCGCTCAATAATATAGATCCAATTAACGCTGGCTGGACGTTTGTTTCCGATCAAACGGACGCGATTCCCCCAAATCTCATGTTAGAATTTCAGCTGTAAGTCTTCCATGTCGGTTGTATCGTTCAGTATATCTTTTTTGGGGACTATGTTCATGTTGGAGTCTACGTCTTTACTGAGGCCGTACAAAGATTGTATGTCATCCAAGTCAGATTTCAACTTTACCACGGTATCTGAAAGGGCTTCAATGTAGTTCTTGGCTAGGGTCAGGGTTTCAATTTTGGAGAGTTTTCTCTGGCATGTCACGTGTGGTATGGTGTTCCTCAAATCCTGGAAGGCATCGTTGAGAGAGTGCATGCGCATGCGCTCTCGCTCATTGCTTTCAAGGCGGCGAGTGTTCCTTTCTCGTGCATTGCCACTTTTCCTGCGACGGTTCCCGCCTGTTTTACGAGTTGTTTTGGCGCGCTTGATAATACTCTCAGGTTCCTCTGCAATGGATCCTGTGGAAGACTCTCCTTCAGCTGAACCATCATTGGATCCTTCCTCAACGGAGTTTGTTCGGTGCAACTGCCTCTTCTGTACACGATGTCTGTCGTTGGCGGCAGCCTGCTGCTCCATAGCTGCCGACCACGCCTCCAAACCCTCCCGAGAATGAAACTCTTCCTCCAATTGACTCCAAGACATTGTGAAGCAAATACACTCTGTAATACAGAAACAGATTGCAAAAAGATTAAACCCCCAAACATCTCCTAATAAGCGGGAACCACAGGCTAATTGGCTCGAGTGGCCACAGTGCCCCCGGTCAACACACCATTCACATCGCCTTTCTATTTCTCTGATTCTACCGTACTAGATCAGTAATTGCTCCTAACTGGTTCCGATCAGCCACCTAACGGAGTGTAATTTTCTGAGGGCAACGAATTCATGAATAAAATTAATTCTCCCATCCGCAACTCGGCAACATCAAATAATAGTCTTGAATCCCCCCCCCCCCCCCCCCCCCCCACTGAAAGCACTTGATGGCTGCTTGGTTCAAGTCGCTGGTTGCAGTGGTTTCCGTTCGTGATGAGAGCTTACATTCATTCCGTCCCAGAAAATACTCCTTCATTGGACTTATCGAGCCACAGCCCGTAAAAAAAAATATCAACGAAGCGAACTGCATTGAAATCTAATTGGAATCCACACACGCGTGACACAATCCTTTTTCCCTGAGACCTTCAAGCAATTCCAAATACAAAAAAAAAATTTACGATCGCCGGCGAATTCACAATCCAGACATTTGCTATAAGTACCAAGTATAAGCTTATAATAAAACTTTATATCAATAATAGGCTATTATCGTTCGGATGCGAAACCGCGTGCATGCGATTTTAGTATTTTACGCAATATAAAAAAATAGCCACGCGTATAGATGTAGTAGGCCTATGAACTTAAATGCAAAGCCAAAAGAGAGAAATTTAGATGTTATCTCTTTTGAAGATGATAATTATATTCAAGCTCACATGAAACTAGAAATATTTATATAAACATTAAGTATGTTATGATTCACGGCTCGACTAAATCTATAATTGATATTGTAATACAATCATTATCAACCCACACATATACTTTACAATATGGGGTATGGAATATGAGATGGCCCAAATTATGTGGGTCAAAGATTGAGTTTTGTAGAAGATAAAAAGTAAAGTATACTCCGTTTTCCATTCATCTCACGCCCATTATAAAGGATGAATGCGGAATTTATAACATTAAAAATCTAAGGCAACACTTTGTGTCTACTGTCATAAACATTTTAAAGGTCATGTTGAAATATACAGCATGGAGAAGAAACTGCGTTGGATTAAGGGTGATGTTTGATTCCTTTTGATCGCCGCATCTACGCAATTTTGCAAGCACTGAGTCTGTGGCTTCGATCGCTGAAGACTCCTTGCATATTAACAGGATCGATGGCCTGGACCTTGGAATAGGATTCTGAATTATATAAATATACATGCAGTAAATTCAAGGAGTTACAGATTACACTGCCGCAGTAAGAAAGTCATGACAACTTGCATCTTTTTTAAGTTGCCTCTTAAATTGCATTTTGTTTTCCAGTTAAAGGGTTAAATTCATCTAAATTAATAATTAATGTGCATATCACAAAATTGTTTTGTTATAAGTATTTTGAATTTTGGAGAGATAAACCATCAATAAATAAAAATATCTTGTTTTTATAGACCTACGGTAGTTTGGAGTGGTTGTTTTGGGATATTTTAAAAACAAAAATTGTTTTACATAGTTATGCCACTTGCTATATTTACTGCCCAGGTTTATTCTAGTCTAGCACATACCTTGATTCTTCCGCGCTGGAATCCTGCAGGTGTTCTGCAGGTGGCCACACGGAGAAGATGTCCACGTATTATACACGGGTCTTCAAGTACTGCAGTATAGAAGAAAAACACCCAAGCAAATTATGACAAGGGTTTATAGACCGATACACCAGTAATCCCCCTCTTGGTTAAACCCGCTAGTACTTCTCTCGAGCTTTGCCAGCAAGTGAGCAGGCGAGTGAGATATAGAAGCGACGCGTGGCTGCGACGCGTGTATAAAGTGTCCTCGCGAGCGAGACGATCTGGTTCAAGTGACGAGCGACCGTGGACAGGCATATAACAAACAGGATTACAACCGTCGTAATAGCTGACGTCACCACACGGTCTGACGTCAGCCAATCACAGTCTGTGGAACACAACGCCCACGTGATCATGCTATGAATGGTTGCGCTTGGCTCGCCGGGACGGCCGCGGCAGCCGCCGGAAACAATTGGTGAGCCTTTTTTTATATTAATAGTGCACTCAATGTAACCGCCTCCAACCATACTCCTGTGGTCAGTTATTAAAGAATATTCAGTAATGACAAACACAGAATTCTCATCTATACAAAGTTAGAAGATGCCATCCTACAAGATTCAGTATATTTTTCTCTCACCAGAAAAAAAAAAAAAAATAAAAAAATCATAGACAAAATTTATTGATCGCGACCTACTTTCTTTACTCCTTCCCAAACTGAAATATTGAGAAACCTATGCAGGGGGGAAATAATATGAAAAGGAAATAGGTCTCGTTAGCTTTTGAAAGAAACAGTGATACCATGCGAGAGTAAATTGTTAAATATACCTTGGTCCTAACATGTGGCAACATTGTAATGTCTCATTTGTTTGTTGTGTTCCCATCGAATGCATATATGCCCCACGGTAAACATCCACCGGTGTGTTGACTCTGTCTTCAATGCAAACCTTGTCAAAATACCGTTCATAAAATTAATACAAATTATATCCCCGCTATGAATAATTTAGCTTTTGTTTCAATCGATATCGTCAACAACAGCCGTTTACGTATTCGGTACCGTGTGTACATAGTCAACTCAATTGTATCCACTACCGGTACATTTAAAAAAAAATAAAAAATTGTCATTTCAAAAATTCACAAAATTAATTACTGATTTTATAATATAATATTCGCTTATTGTTGGGCAATGTAATTACAGAAGCCAAATGCAGTGTTAGTGATTTTTCACATTGGTTTGTATTGCAGGGCAATGTTTGTAGATGCAGTATGTATTTGAGTATGTCAATCAAAGTTTACCCGACAGATACAATATTTAGAGCCATTAATTTAACTGATGTTAAATCGAACAGTAAATTTGTTTTGACTTCGTGGTTTCCGCCGTAATCTGCAAGAGGGACTGACGTGCTAAAAATGGACCACACTTTAGACTAACAGGTGACTGCTAAGCTTACAATTCACACGTTGATTGGAAAATGATAGCATTCTGCAGGATGGAGTGTATTTTTGTATAAATAGTGTGATATTGCTTTTCATGGCCATCAGTTGGGGAATACGACAATATTATAATGATGTTAATAATTTACTAGCGAAACGTAATTTAAGCCACAGCATGCTCTCTAAACAATTCTGATTGAGTTTAAGTGAAAGTGATTAAATTGCAAAAGATAAGTCTCTTGCGTCAATCGGTGAAAGTAAAATGTAAACTCGTCACCTTTGAAGATAGAAAAAACACTTCCCAAACCAACAAAATAATTATCAACACATTGCATGGCAAGAACACGACAGTTTTGTGACCTTTTGCCTGAAATGAAGGGAAAATCGAAGCTGTTTTGTCAAAGTGAAATAATAGAGTGGGAAGATGTTTACTGAACTAAGGAATAACAACGTGAGGGATTTAAACCTCTAATTAATCTCAATTAACGGAATGGTAGGTAGAAAGCCAGTTAAACTTTGCGCACAACACTTTTAATGAACGTCAAACCCATTTTTCTTCTTATTAAACTCTACTGCATTTTCATTCCTACATTAAGCAATGTATAATTTTCGGCAATGTTGTTAAAAATGCACCTTGTATTATCAAACCCATTTTTCTTCTTATTATACCGTAGGCGCGGCCTACTGCATTTTCATTCCTACATAGCAATGTATAATTTTCGGCCATGTTGTTAAAAATGCACCTTGTATATCAATGTGATATCTCTATGTCCATCAGATTAATTTCTAATCCTCGGAACGGCTTTGTCAAATTTACATGTGGCGTGGAAATCGCGGGTCTTGCGTCGTCATCGGGTGATATTAGGGAGGTTTCGCATACGAACGGATACGGTTAGTGCGACGGATACGTCATCATTATGACGTCATACGCTACTCGCTATCCGCTATACGTGCAGACGACACTGATATCCCGCTTGCTACACGTAAGTAAAAAACACGTAGGAAAACTCGAACTTCTAGTAATTCTCCTGTATTTGTTTCCAAATATGTATGAATAGTATCAAAATAAATGAATCACTGAACATGTACGTGTCATTTTGTTGATTTCTAAAGACTTTGAAATACGAAAAAATGCACTGTTTCTTCGTCATTTTCCTCTAAAGCTATGAACATAAGCTCGTCTATGGAGGATGCCATGTTGAACAGCGCCACCAAGTGCTGTGCTGGAACAGCGAACAGTGCCACCAAAACGCTGGGATTGCAAAACAACAGAAAGACTGCTAACGGTTACGGATAGCTAAACGTATGCGTATGCGTATCCGTTCGCGTGCGAAACCTCCCTATTCACCGTAGGGGGACGTGCTTCAGATGCGGAGTACACTTCTTCAGTATACGGCTGCGTGCCTTTCACCATAAAGCCTTTGTCGTTATAGACACTGAGCTGGGAATACAAGCCAGAAAGGTGAGGTGAAGAGGAACACATAATAAAATATGAAATTGTCTTTGTGTGATTAAAGAAGCTTGATCCCTCGTAGTTTCCCACAGCAGGAGTTTCTATTTATTATCCACCTTTGTTTTGGGATTTAGTACTCATTACAATCTATAGAGCTGTTATCATTTTGAAAGGTATCAAAAGGTGTTTCTTCAGTTTCTTTGAATTCACTTTCAATGTCACAACAGGCCTTCACCACTACAACGCTCAATGCTCAAACCAACGCAGTCACTTCACTGAATATAGCTTTATTAAAAAACAAAACAACAACAACAAACTAATTCAATGAAATTGTTAAGTTTTATTTCTGCTTGTTTAATGTCTGTCTTTGATATTTTATTTCATCTTACTTTAATTTATATTCATTTTTCCCCTTCCCCTTTATTAAGACATGTTTTTTGTGTGTGAAAAGAAGTTGTCTGCATTTTTGCATGATGAAACATGTGAAACAAAAGTCAACCTGGTAAACAATAATTCAAAGACTTACATTTCTAGAATTAGCTATACATATTTTGTTTCTTGTAAGAGGAGAAAGATGATGTAAAATGTACAGGCAAACAAGTGAAGCCTCGTATTTTCCGTAATAAGTATGTATGACGTAAGTAGGAGCCTTTGATTACTGCACACAAAAACAAAACAAAAACACCCGTAACGTGGATATAAAAACGAAACATGTCGTATGGAATATCCAATGAAAACATTTGAACACTTAATACAACAATTGTTATTAGTCATATAATGGTATGATAATCATTCAAAAGTGCTGTAAATCATGTTCATACAAAATGACAACCCAATTTAAATGATTAGCCTGATGGTTGCACACAAATTTTGCGATTTGCATGAAACTAATTGCCTTTTGTGCTCTGTCACGTTAAAAAAAGACTATAATTTATGGCAGATAATTCCCGATGGACTGAACACAAATAAGCAGTAATGAAGGTGTCATTTGCTAGAACCAGGACACAATGAAAACAAACAAAAAACCTACACAGGTGTTTTATTCTGATGCTAATGGATTTATGTCTTCAAATAATGTACGAAATATCAGTTTCCAAAAATGTGTCAGTGATTTACCGAGACTTGTTTTCTTTGAATTAAGATATGCACTAAATAAATAACAACTTTTGCATTTGAATATAACGCCTTTGGTTCAATATTGTAAATAAATCCATTTGAAATACCTGTGATGTGTAGACACAAAGTGGGTTTCAATTTACGTGAAATTCATTGTATCGTGTTGGATAACAATATTTCAATCAATTTCAGATGTTCACACGTATACAAGTTTTTCTCGAAAGCTTTACCCACAGAAGGTCCATGCAAGCGATGTTGTCAACTTTCATTGAGTATATTTAATTAACTAACATATTGATGAAAGGTTTGTCAATTTTAAAATTTGTTTGCCGATAACCCACCCAGGGTATAATGATAACACCATATACTAACTGCTTTAAGTGTGGAATAAATCTGTTTAGTATATTTTACCATTCGCTCTGTGTGTGCATTATTAGAAACTACATTACCGAGCGTTCATATTATTCTTAAAGAAAGTGCTTTTACCGGCATCCGCGTCTGTGATTTAACATTTATGCTTTAGTGTATAACTACATTGTGTTTTATTGGGGCGTAAAGATTGTCGAACGAAAACTATAGGTGGAATATTAAACAAAGAAAATAATTTCACCCTACTAAAGTAAAAAGCAAATTCTTTTTTACAGATAAGTGATGATAAATACAATAATGCCTTTTTATTGCGCCAATTTTGGGACACGTTGTTGATATATGCATATAGTTTCCCTTTATGGTCGTATGAATGCACGTGGCACAAGTGGTCTTCTCCTGAGAGCAAACCAAGGCCATGTCATGGGTGGTGAGGCGAAATCAGGTGGCCGATTGTCTCCAACAGTGGTGACATGAATGTTAAGCAAATACTGACGTCAAATCAAAGAGGGGGTGGGGGAAGGGAGAGGAATTCGTGCCATTACGCAAGCATTATCAACCGGCGTGGATCACCCTTCTAAGTCATGAAAGAACCCCCCCCCCAAAAAAAAAACCCAAAAAAAAAAACAAAAAAAAAAACAAAAAAACACAAATAACCCCCACAACGATAACCATAAAACAGCAATATAGTACAATGTTAAAAAACATCAGTAGGTTTAAACTGTTTAAAATCTTTAAAGGTATTCTGTGCGTTTGTCAAGCGTTACAAAAACACCCATTACTGATCGCATTATGGTTTCAGTTGAAAATTTAAATCAATATTTAGTGAGTGAAGTCTGCGAATGATACTAAAGATTCAGAGTGCTCATTTCCCACCCCGTTAAAACCTTTTTTCAAAAAAAAGGGGAAACTTGTCGAACAGAATTGATCACTAGCCGGTGATTCATTTCAACAATGTTTGAACGTGAATAAACATCTTGACATCGGACTTTACGCTATAAGTTTCAGCGAAATAGTGATAAATTCTATATAGGTTTTCATGTTTGTATATTTATTTCTTAATATCTTTACTAAGTTGTAATATTTGTTAGGTTTACTGTCGTTTCAGCTATATACGTCTGTGTACAATTTTGTGTACAATTTTGTGTAAAATGTTGTGTACTATTCTGAGTACAATTCTGTGTTCATTTCTGTGTACAATTCTGTGTATAATTTATTCTAATAAGTCTACAATTCTGTATACAGTTCTATCAACAATTCTGTCAACATTTCTGTTCACAATTTTGTCTACTACAATTCTGTCCACAATTCAGTCAACAATTCTGTCTACGATTCTGTCTACAATTCTGTCTACATTTCTGTCCACAATTTTGTCTACTACATTTCTGTCCACAATTCTGTCTACAATTCTGTATACAATTCTGTCAACAATTCTGTCTACATTCTATTAACAGTTCTGTCTACAATTCTGTCTATGCTACGTTTATGGCATTTTAAATCCCAGTGGACAAAGCATACTGTTTAATTGATGCATTATCAATCAGTTGACTTTGCTGCAGCAATCATGGTGCAGCTGAGGCCTTCTATATGTAAACGTATTACTGTTAATGAATAACAGAATGTTCCTTTCTCGTTCGTTATGGTCCGAGTATTGGAGTTGCAAAGCGAGGAGGAATCTACCCCCTTTCACTGCAGTATCAGCATACGTGGTGTAGACCATGTTAGATGTGGATCACGGAGCCTGGACTTTCCTGCAGGCACAATTTGTACATAATCTAATGGCTAAAGACATAAAATACTTCACTTTAAAGACTTCCAGGTCATGATTGACCCATATCTCGTGAGGCCTGACCCTTTTCTGGGTCAGTATAACCCGGAATCTGCATCAGAATGATCAGAATGGGTGAAATTGACCCGCAGAGTCAGAGGTAAAATCCCAATATTCAACCACTTTCAGCCTGACCCGGAAATGGTTCAGGCCACCCTGGGACTGAGACCCAGATTCCGGGTCAATTCTGACCCAGGAATGGTTAGAGTGCAGAACGCATTGATACGTTATTAATGCGCTATATAAGAACTAGTTATTATTATTATTATTACATTAATTTGATGGAGATATAGCACTGGACCAGTTTCATCAACTTTTAATATGAAAAAGGAGGAATATAAAAAACTTTGTTCAGCTGTTATTGTTAATTACATTTCTTTATATATATGTTGTAGTTACAAAATGTTAAAGTCACCTGGAAATAGAATTATAGAATGGAAATAAGAGTATATGTATATTAACAATAAAACAATTTTTTGAGTAATTGTTTGTCAGTATTTATATGTTAAAAAAATATATAAAGTTGTTTGGGGGCGACTCCGCCCATCCCTTTTTGTGACGTCAATCGAGGAAGACTTCGCCTCGATTGAACATCGACCCCACTCGAACTGCCTGCATTTACGTTACGTTGTGGGTTTTTTCTTGCATTTTTCCAGCGAAAATTGCTGCTGGATGCAGCAAAACGACTAAAGATGGGGTCAGCCAGCATTTTTTTCCTGCAGATCCCAAATATAGGCAGTTACGGGCATCGAAAGTTAGGCTAACGAGGGCAAAGTGGTCCGGTCCGACGTCGTTTTCAGAGCTATGCAGCGAACACTTGGATAGCCCGGGGATTTTTTCGTTGGTAGTAGTGTGCAAGGGAAGTTGCAGTGAAGCTTAGGTTACCAGCGAAATGTTTCTGGTGGAAAAACAATACCTCGTATTATTCGTGTTCTCGTTATGACCATGCTCGTATCTTCCGTTTTTAAGACATAGAAACGCGCATGGGACAGTTCGGGACCGGTGAAAAACCTCGTATAAACTGGCGTCTCGTATTAGTCGACTGTACACTGTCCTAGGATTGCATTGGGTGGTGACGTCCGAATACGAAAACGCATCATACTGATCAGGTACCCAGACGTAATGTACGGGGCCAGACTACACATTTTCTCCTGCCTCGATTGACGTCACGAACAGCGCCATGTAAAGGGGGGCCTATTTTTTAATTTGTAATTAAAAGAAAAATACAATTTTTTTACCTTAGTAAATTGTTTATTCACATTCCACTCATAAAAATGTATATATTAATGACAAAAGCTTTATTTTGAAAAAATACCACTGCCAGGTGCCTTTAAGTTTCTCACACTATGACCACTATAGTATTTTGCCTGCCATATAATGCCCGGGAATGCGCAAGATCACTCTCACAGTCAACATTGTGACATGGTCCTATAATATATCGGTGACTGGAGCTGAACCGATGATAGTTTGATGATTAGGGGACAAGCTTATAGATCTAGTTCACACTCCAATCAAGAAGTCAAATCGAGCTATTCGGAGAAAGCAAGTACATTGTATGGTAATGTATAATTCAGAATGCGATTTTCCAAACCCATTTCAAGGTATAATAGGGAGATCATCAATGTTTTATTGCACCTTCCTTGCTGTATTGTTGCATGTCCGTTTTCCGGGCGGGCGGGCTGTCTGTCTGTATGTGTTAGGCAAGCTAAAAAAAAAATTTCCCCCCTGAGAAACCCGAAAGGTATTTTAAAGTAAATTATGGTCATCGAATTCACGAACAGTTAGCTATAAATAAGCATTTAAGCCAGTTGGGTGTTACGTTGGCGCTGTTAATGATGGAAACAGGACAATGCGTAGGCAGGCTCTAATTGCAATGTGGTTTAAACAATAAATATAACTATTATGGCCCACGTCTTCTCGTAAATAGGCTCCCCAGAAAGTGCGATGGTATGAATGAAATAATCATAGTAGGGCCTATTTACTAATTCCGTGAAGTAATGAAGGATGACGAGATCGAAATCGAGAAACTGTCGAAATATTCACGTAACTTAGGGGAAATTACCAACAGTCACGCGACTTCTAGAGTTTGAACAAACAAGTTATTTAACTTTTCCAAAATTAGCCTCGTGGGCTTATTTAGAAATAGGCCTCGAGGTTTCAAATTCGTGCTCTACATTCTTGATTATCCTACGCATTATTTTGTAGCATTATCCACAGCGCTAAATGTCAAAATAAAAACCGTTTTTAAATGTCAATGTATGGTTTAGATGGAATGGCCTGTAGTGTTTTAGGCTTACCATTTGAAATGAGTAAACCAAATAATAAAGCGGAATATTTGGTATACCATTGTAAGAAAAAGAAAAAACATTCAGAAGCGACTTCTCCTATAGTAGGCCTATGGTGTTAAATATTAAAATGAAAAGTGTATACAATTTCCAAAGGAAAACTAACCCACGTTGAATGTTAGCCATTTCGCGTAGGCCTTCCGCGTGGGGGAAAAATGCACAATTTTATACGCTCACGGTGTATATTCCAATAACTGAAGAAGCTGCACCTTCGCGATACATTGTAGAAATGTCATTTCAGTAATGTGAATGCAAGCTTTTATGTTTTTCGCACATTTGAATCCTTGAGTAGAGCTTATGATATGAGTGGGTGGATTATAACAGTGTCGACAGAAGCCAATTAGTCATCTCTGACATCAAGCTACGAGACACTTCTTATTCAAGGCTCAGCTTGCTTTAATGTAAAAGGGGTATCTATTAACTGAAGCTCAAGTGGTAATTCTCTTTAAAAAAATGTGTTTTTCCGAATCTGGTCAAATCCTTAGCGACATGAACTATTCCTATACGATTTATTTATACGAATTAATTCTGGTGAAATGAGTTCGATATGGGCGTGGCTTAATTGTGTATGACTTGAAGGTATCGTCAATACGAGCAATTACAGATAAGAATTGGCTTTAGTAAAATGAGTTCGATATGGGCGTGGCTTAATTGTGTATGACTTGAAGGTATCGTGTATCAATACGAGCAATTACAGATACGAATTGGCTTTAGTAAAATGAGTTCGATATGGGCGTGGCTTAATTGTGTATGACTTGAAGGTATCGTGTATCAATAAGAGCAATTACAGATACGAATTGGCTTTAGTAAAATGAGTTCGATATGGGCGTGGCTTCATTGTGTATGACTTGAAGGTATCGTTTATCAATACGAGCAATTACAGATACGAATAGATCGATCCATTAAGCCCCGCCTCCTTACGAGTTGACCAATCACAGCCGCGAAACCCGATCACCATTAGTGCAAAGATCACCAAACGGCTCAAATGGTGATCAGATTTCGCGGTTGTGATTGGTCAATGAGAAATGGGCGTTGCTTAATGGATCGGTGTATTGGCTTAATAGTAAAATGAGTTCGATATGGGCGTGGCTTAATTGTGTATGACTTGAAGGTATCAAGTTCCAAAGATATAGAGTCATCAGAAACCAATTACTTGAGCATTGTTAGATATGTTGAAACTTTTATGACAAAGTGTGAATTGTTCCCTCAAAATGACTCGCCCCTTTCACCCCATCCCAATGTTTTGTACATTGGCATGTCACTTGTTCTCATTAAAGGTAATTACCCTTCAAAACATTTCAAACAAGTGCAGCGCCGTATACTAAAACTCTAACTATCGATAATACCTTTACTGACGTGACGCCCGTAGGAAATCCAGTAGCGTTTGGGATATAAACACTCGTCAAATCGAAAAGGTTAACTTTATTAGCAATAGTAAACACAGTGCATCAAAGTCGTGATATCACCTCATCAACGCTGTCAAGTGGCCGTTGCAAATTATGGTGTATATTTTGAAGTGGTAAATAAATTATACCCATGCAAGTCCATGAATTAATGAGCGCGTTGTTTCCTGTTTCTATTCACAACGCAAACCGGGTTTCTATAAACACAAACATTGGAAGGAGTGTTCCCGATCGTTATGTGTTGATCCACATTATCCATCAAACAACTTCTATATAAGGTTGTGATGATATCCGTCAAATACGTTTTCGTGTAATTGTAATGGCCTCATATTTCAAAAACACCCACACAACGTACACAAAACAATCAGGACGTGTGCCTCTAACGAGCTCTGTGGGACTGACTCAGGCTGTATAAGGATCCCAGAAAGCTTTATTTTCATTTAGAGAAAATGTAGCGTGTCGTAGCCGAGAGGTCTGGTGCTATATGAGCTCAATGTCTGGTGGCCGAGTTATCCGGGATGTGGGTTCAAATCCCGGTCGTCACCTCTTGTGCCATTGAGCAAGTAACTAAAACTGCATGTCTGTACGTATGTACCCTTTATTTCATTACCCAGAGGTATGCAAGGGTAGAGGTTGTTAGTATGAATAATTAGCAAGCTGTATGTCCAGTTTGCTGCCGGTGCTGCATACTCCTAATGAGTTGAGATGGAGTTGTTTAAGGCCCGTTGAACAGGGATAACAATAATGTAAAGTGTTTTGAGGGGTAGACCTCTATTGATAAACACATGTTTATTACTTTTATTAAATACTCGTCATTACTTATGTCTGTTTCTATTAGTATTATATATATTTTTTTTACCAAACATTAAGATTTTGTGAAACAATAATTCATAAATCAGTAATCACACCTACACAATTTGAAACAAAAACTCTAAAATCATGTTATTTCTCTAAAAATGCCGAACTAAATTGAGTCCAAGTTGTGTGAACATTTCTCAAATATTTGCTTTTTTTCATAATAGTATTCAAGAGGATCAAATAATATTTACGCCAATATTGACGTTTGATTCGTGAATATTCACGTCAGCATTATCACTCAGAACAGTCAGAAACGGTTTGCGTACAAGAGGTTCCAATGACGGTGTTCCATATGACTGAGCATTGAAGTATGCAGGTTTCATGGTTTGGTTCAATGCATATTGTTTGCCAATGTGTACAGAGTTTGACCTGTAATGTCTATTAAACTCTAGAGTCAGGAGCAGGGTTGTCGGCTGTCGAATGTAACTTACGGTTAGATTATATTCCCTGAGTGAACTTGCCTCTTTCTTGCTATTGTGTTGCTATCGAACTCCGTGTCCCCATGATTGTACAGGTATGTCTACTGGTCAGTTTTTAGTCGGAGTTCCGTACTCACGTAGCTTGTCTAAGTGTGTGACAAACTTTTTAAACCATATATTTAAGATCAGTCGTCACCATACCCTCCCGGGTGCCAGATTTCTTTTTTCCTACGAACTTTTTGACACCGCGCATGCGCACTTACTTACTCCTGAATAAGCCATGAATATTAATGATGGTTAGGGTTAGGGTTAGGGTTAGGGTTTGGGTTAGGCTTAGGGTTAAGGTTAGGGTTTATAGGGTTAGGGTTGGGATTTTGATGGTCTCTTTTTCTCGGTTCAAATATACAGGATAATACACTACACGCGTACACAGCGTACACTTACAGGCTACACGCATTAGGCATGCCTTAGAATAAATCATTTAATGCGCATGCGCGGGTGTCAACAAGTTCGTAGGAAAAAATCTCGCCTCCCGGGTCACAACTGACCCGAATTCTGAGTCCCAGGGAAACTGACCCACTTCTGTGTCGGTTTAAACCGGAAACTGGTCATAAAATGAGCTTTTGCCCCGGGTTCTTAGTAAATTTGACCCAATTTGCGTCACTTTGACCCGGGTCAAACTGACCCAGAAACAGGTATGGCTCAGCTGGACAAGTGGGGCCGATTTTACAAAGAGCTAAGATTTATCTTAACTTTGAATCAATCTTAACTGCTATGCAAAGTGAGATGTCACAATACAAATCACTATCTGGTAATACTGACAACTCATCTTAAAATGGATCTTGGCGCTTTGTGAAATCGACCCCAGGATCCGGGTCAGGGCCCAATTTCATAGAGCTGCTTAAGCACTAAATTAAGCTATAAAGCACAACGAAATGATGCCTATCAGAATAAGGTTACCAGCCAAAACACCATTTCACTTGTACCATTAGTAAATGGTATCCTGCTGATATAAGCAGGAATTTGTTAAGCAATATTTTCTGCTTAAGCAGCTCTATGAAATTGGGCCCATTTTGAGAATGAGCACAATTTTGATGATCTTTCTTTTGAACCGTAATATAGAATGTAAGGAACTACTGGGTCCTGTTGGCCTATATCGGTGAATACCGCATGCATATTATATTCTGAATGAGATCTTTTAAGGTTTTCCGCGGAGAAAATAAGGAGGAGCATTGTCATCTATTGGATTATAACTCAGTACTCAGATCGTATGTCGTCAATCTTGAGATTGGCTCAATGGGTTCTTAGTGTGTATAAATCATGCTAATGGGAAAGTGAACGCACATAAACCATACACTGATGCAATAACGGTGCATCAACTATATATCTACATACATCATAATTGATGGGGGTTTGTAAGTTATTTTGTCCAATGACGTTCATTAAACATGTAGTAGACATCATAGCCATGACTTATTAGTACATGGACGATAACTCAGTGCAGTGATCTACTTCCCTAGCCTATATACAACAAACCATGCTGTAGTGGATAGTCATATCAAATAATGAAGACTGGATAAGGTTGGTTTGGAGCACATTGCAATTTGTTACCTCACCAGATCAGGTATTAGTGTTTAACACGCAGTATTGTCTCAAACGTATTGTCTCATAACAAAGTTTATTTAAAAAGGTGAGGGAAAAAAGAAACAATTAAAAGAGAAAAATACGTATAAGCAAAAAGTAAACAAACATATCTGCCTAGTGCATTGTTAAAGTGACATAATATAAAAAGACCACTTATAGACGATGTGACCTCTGACGTCATTTGAAAATCATAACATGATGCGCGCGCATGTCGCCGGGCAAAACCTTTGTGTACTTGACAGCCAGCTAGAAAGTACACGCAATATTACCATGACTACGCGTCTTTTTGCCCGGCGGAACATGACTTGGACAACAGACTTGTCAACGGAGGGCGGTTTGAATGTAAACAGAGGTCACATCGTCTATACGTACAAATAAATATGGTCATGTTCACGAGTTAACCACTACAAAAACCAAGTAAAGTTAGACCGGAACAAAAAGATCTCCCCGTATACTGGTGTCGGTAATACACTAAGTAGGTTTCAAATCGACCTGTCGCTCTGTTTCCACAACGACTCGCCACATTTTGTAGAACAACCTTAATATCATATTCACCCAGACAGTGACGGCATTTAATATTCAAATTGCAAATTAAACCAAGCTGTATCAATAACCAACGAGTGGCCCAATAAAATGTTTCCTTTTGATGTAGACTTCCAGAATATTAAAAGTTAATGTTTATAAACGGCTGGTAGATAAATAATTGGTTCTTTTGTCTCTTTCTCTCTCTCCCATCATGGGCGATTGACAGATGAGAAAGGGGGGGGGGGGGGGGGGGATATGCACGTTTTTCTAAGTTCTACATAATCATGTCAAGACTATCGTGATTCATGATTTAGAACAACAAGTGTCGTTTTATAAAGTCCTCTATGTTTGATTTCTTCGGTTGAAATTGGTGGTAAGTCGCTAGCATTTTGCTTTCATGATGAGTACATATCGCGGATTAACACGCGACACACGCCCCTTCTATGTATAACTCATGTAATGGGAGAACCCAAGTGTTGAGAACTGAATGGATAAGCCCCTAAAACTATCATTTCACATTTGAGGTGTGAACACAGTAAAAGGTTATACTTGCACACTGTTCCTGTTTCCATTCACTCAACACTACTGTCGAAAAAATAAATAAAAAAATTAACAGCTCTCCATTTTCAAAAGTCCGTCGTTGTAGTTTATTAAAGGCAAAGTATAGCTTTGTTTTTGGAACCATTCGATTGTTTTAATCCTGTATGAATGTGATATATATATTTTTTTATAAACCTGCTAAAACCGCATTTCAAAAGGTGGTACCGTTTTTGAGATAGCAGTCATGTCCACGCAGGAAGACTATTCCGTGATTGGAACACACACAATCTGAGAAACGTTTCTGCATGAAACGTTTGTCAGATTGCATATTTTGTCTGAATCCCGCTCTCTAAATCCACATTCCTTAGAAGGGAATCGTTTCTCAAAACAGCAACTATACAGTGCTTCTTCAAAGTAAGGTTTTATGGTCATTAGTTGTTTGAGTAATTACCAAAGGCATACTAAGTTGGCGATACTGAGTTATGTGTGTACCAGGGAGGGATCTACGAAACCATACACCATGCACGTGCTGTTTCGTTGACATTTTACATTTTAGTGTTCACCCAAACCCTGAAAAACAAAATACAGAAGTATACACATCATAAGGCATTTGGTGATTGACACGTTGCTTGGTGCGCTCCCACTCCTATTGTGTCGTCATTGTGTTCAAGGAATCTCGGGAAATCTTTAGAAGATTTTAGGGCGAGGGGACTTCTGTACAAGAGGAATTTAAAATATTGGAACATTAGGAGGGGGGCTGAGCCGTATATTGGAAATTGCGACAAATTGCGATTAGAAGCCATTTTGTGCCCCCCAAAAAACCCACACGCATGGGCGAATACAGGTTGCCAGACTAGTCTGCCCATTGGGTTGTGCTGCATTTGGACCGAAAATGGCGTCCAGCAACCACATGACCGAAGAAAACGGGTCCCTCTATGTTGCAACTCTCTCAAAACACAGCTCGGGGGCGGGGGGAGGGGGGAGGGGGCAACACACATTGCCACATATCGGGCATGGTTTATCAAGCTACGGCAACTGCATTTGTATATGAGTTATGTCAGTCATGGTTGAGTGTGTCTGACGGCCTTGAGGCATGAACGAATCCTATAGCGATCTTGAATTAACTGAGTCAACATCCTAACACATACAGCCTCATGCAGTAAACACCAAATGTGGGAAAACGCATAATGCAGTCAGGGTTGGAATCAAGTGCAAATCAAGAGGTTGCTAAACGCATAAACAAAACATTGTCGTTCAGAGGAAGATGAGGTTTTCTGGTTTGTACAAAATACTTAAAGTTTCTCCCTTCAGCAAAAAGAAAACTAAAATGTTTCACAGTTCATAGTTTACAGATATGCATTTATGTTCCTAACCCCGGATTGTACAACAACTGATTATTAAAATAGCCAACCATTCTTATCTGGAAGCTAAATTGTCTGCAGTTGAAAAAAACTATATTAATATGCGCTTTTTATGTTTGGTTTATTAAAATATTAAACAAGCATGTCATTGTTATACAAATTAAAAAGCATCATTAAAACTGCCGAGGACATTGGCTTATTAATTTTGGAAAAACAAGCGGGTTTGAGTCAATTGTTGCTGTTGCAATTGTTAGCTGTTCCTTTACAACAGACCGGCTGGCAGAGAGTAGAGGCAGATGGAAGGTACAACTGGTGTACAACAGTTGATGGATTGCTATAAGCTTGTATTACAATTACATGAAACATATACCGCTGTATACAGTCAGTCCACATTGCCACACGGTCTCAGTCAGTGAATTCGGAAATTATGAATTAATAACAAGATACTTTTGAGCTCAAAGGCAATTCCACATTGTCTCGTTGGTGATACACTTCCATTAAACATTTACTCCAACAGCTATTAACATATGTATATAATATGTTTACCCTACACCGATGTGTCAAAATAAAATAAAATTCTTTATATCCCAATGTGAATACTGCATTCATCAAAGTTATTAACATGTTTGTATTCCTCTTTTGGCACCGCGTCTTGTTTCTTTCAAAGGTTTGTTGATAGTAATACAACTATAGTAATAAAGAAAATTTATATTTAGCGCCAAATCCGCAAAAAGGCACTACAACATGGAATTCAACCAATGCAATCGCATGTCATTAATGTTTCTGCCTCAATTTGAATTGCAAAACATGTATCCCCCCCCGGCTTTAGTGGAGTTCATTTATTTCGCTCCAATACTTCATACACACAACACACATATGAAACAAAAGCATAGCGACCGCAACGAAGATGGCAGGGAAGTGACCATACCAAAAAGCCGAGATGGCGGAAATTCTAATCCAAGATTGTTTAAGACGGCGCGCTTCAAATCAAAGATAGCGTACTAGTTTGTTACGGGGCTTTAATGGTATATACTTTTATCGTCCAATTGAAAGTCTCAAAAATAGATTTATAACTACAAAGGGCTCAATTTTGGGGTAAAATGTATCCGTGTGAACGTAATTAATGTTTATTATCTGAACTGTCAGTTATCAGCAACTACGGGTTGGCTCCCTGCACGCGTCTGAACCCAGTGGGATTTGAAGGCATCAAGTGAAGGCCGGGCAGTCTGGGCTGAACGCTTGCCGAGGACAAATGTCTTGATGTTTGCGATGAAGGGTTGACTTGAAGATGGAAATGAGGACAGAGGGTGAAGTAGAGTAGTGTATGAGATCCCTGGAGGATGCTTAGCTAGAATGACCTCTTCAGAGCATCTTAGATGAAGGAAGTAGTCATAATTCATCTACGATGGGTCGGGCGCTCATCATGCTGTGACCAAATAGCCATTCATCACGCACACGTTTTCAATATGAACATATTCAATTTCGCGAAATGGCGGCAATGCTTTGCTATAGTTCAGACTTGTGCGTTTATAATATTATGCCGTTGTGATGATCTAATTTAGTATTGACATAATCATAATGAGAAATGAATACAATTTTGTGATAACAACATCACAAAGGTTTCGGTGATTAACTGAGGGTCATGTTTCAGAAAAAACTTAACAATTGTTTCAGAGAGTATTGATTGCAAAGAGGGTGGGGGTTTCCCCGATAATTATGCAGATGAGTGAACACTTATAATATTTCGGAAAAATCATGTTTTCAAAATTCTTATAAATATGCACAAACCGATTTATGTCTTTTAAGAGTATAACACAATCTCAGACAAAAGCGCTTAACAGTTTCTTCTAAGCCAAAATAAGCAGGATACCAGTCACAGACGATACATAATGATATTAGTTGGTAACCTTTTTAAGCACGATGTATATGTAATTTGCAAATTTTGCACATTACTTAGCTTCTATTCACAGACTTTTCCCACTAATTATCCAATATCAATTTACAAACTTTAAAACTGTCTGCATTGAGTTTAAATTCCAACAATCTAGACCTTAACCCAGTACAGCTTCATAATAAAGACCATTGTTTTGATGGTTTTCTCATATCGCAATTATTAAGATGTTTTGTTTTACCTGAGGGAGGGAAGTCAGACTTATGATTCGTAGAATCGAATAAATGTTTCATCCAAATATAATATTCATCTAAATTTCATGGAACGGCATCCGGTCATTTGTATGGGGGAATACAGCAATGATTTGGCGTAGACAGGGAACAATACAATAATTAAATTAGTTTGCACTTTTCATAGCTTCCATTCAGAGCTTGTTCCCTCTTATGAAATTAAAAATGATTTAATTTAGTCCTTTCGTATAACGTTTATGATCAATGCACGTGTTTCATTCAAAGTGCTGGAAGGAATGCTATCTCGTTTTGTTGTTTCGGTCAAAGTAGTGTTTAGATGATAGCTGTGATACTTGATATTGTTGGAAGTTATTATTTTAGTACATGCTGAGAACTTGCATTTTAATGAATGGATATTATAGTACTACTGTGGACTGGTGTTTAATTTACCAAATTTTAGAGGTGTTGCAAGGTTGTTTCTCTTCCGAAACGCTGTTTAGATGGTACCTGCAGGAAGTTTAAATGACTTTTGGAAGTAATTGCTTTTTGGGATGACACTTTCAGAATGTTATTATTATTATTTTTTCTAGATATGAGGGTATACTTATGTTTTAATGAGTTTTATGTGCGGAATAATTGTAAAAAAAATTAATTAAGTTATTTATATGAGCTTGAGGGATATACAATAATGCTATACCAGTACAGAAGAAACAATTGTTTGGTCCCCAAGCATGGCATCAATCAATCAATCAATCAATCAGAAGACATTTATATAGCGCCAAAATCAACAAAAATTGTTCATTATGGGACATCGACAAACACTGCCTGGCTGGTGTTCTCATTATAGCGTGTATAATATTGCATTAGATCCTTGATAATCTATGATATGAATGCTCGCATGGCTGCACCCATTATTAACATTTTTGTCTCTTGGTCTTTGTTCATTCACAAAATATAGTTAATGAATAGAAATGTTGATGCTTGGCCCACCTTAGGTGCGTATATTTGGAAGACGGGTCTCTCTTCTTCCAAGACAACGCGTCCGGGTTGGAAACCCAAACCGGAACGTTGGCTTACTGTCAACCGAACCGGAACACCGAACACGCTTCACAATCTTTTATAATAATGACTGCTCCACATGTACACTTGACTTCTTGAAGACGAAGAACAAAGATCAGCCTTTGAATCGGTCATCAGTGCGTGGATTCCTGATAATGAAATACCCTTCACTAGTGAAGTTAATGGACGTTTCAGCAGAGATTAGGTTTCAGGAAATAGAGAGGTTTGAAGACCGACCGGAACAGATGCTCCTGGTGGAAACAGACCCATCTTCTCGGTGTCCGGTGAACCGGATGAAGCAGGTTATAAATTAAAATCAGCATCCACAAAATGTCATTTATTGTTACGGGAGCTTCAGACTATCATTTGGTTGTAGAGTGTGAAATAATAGAGTTTATGAAACATTTAAAAACAACATCTGTAGCTTCCATCTCAATTGTTGTTTTCACTATTGAGACCCCCCCCCCCCCCCCCCCATCATAAATTCAATCCAATTGTCAAATAAATTTGGATGAAAGTAAGTTAGAAAAACAACAGTTTCAATTTCAAAAGACATAAGGAAAGCCACAAATCAGAAACGACTGTGCAAAGCTGTTTGAGTGACAGCAAGTTACAGCTATGTTTAAGTTCGGTTTAAATTGATCATGGAAGTGTTGTTGTTGGGATACCGATTAAAGAAGTTTAAAACGTGGGGGGCAAACAGCAGTCAAGGTACGGTACCCAATAAACAAATAAATAATAATACAACAATTCATGAATTATTTATTTTTTCTCGTTTTCGCACCTTGATTTTGTGTTTTGTGGTTACACCAGCTAATTCTTTCACACACACACATTTCTCTCCTTCCTGATGCTTTAGTACTTACTGCATTCTGCTTTTTTCTTCTTTTTTTTCTCTTTTCATTTAGCCTTTGAGAAGGACTCTGCTCGGGTCAAAACGTGAGGTCATGAACGTGTTTTATTTTTTTATTTTTTGGCAAACGGAAGTATTTTAAAATCAACATCCAACAGAACAATTAGCGCCAATAACATGATGAATAGGAAACAAGAAGACATTCTAAAGTGTTTATAGTGTGGGAGGAAACCCCTACATAGAGAAACCCACGCAGTCGTATGGAATGGAAACCCAATCCATTGGTCTGAGGTGGGATTCGAACCGGGGTCCATAGAGGATAAAAGGAGGGAAAGAAACCACTGGAGCCATCATGATATCCAACTTGGATTAAGTTAGATTGATGCTTTCAATCAATATATATGTGGTCTAATTAATAAGAGAATTCGTCTAATTAAATGACTTTATTATAAGAACCATGCAAAGATCTCTGAAGAGTATACTGACGTTTCGATGAACATGTTGTGATTTCTACAGCTTATATCGCCTCACACAACACTGCCTCTTTAACTTTTACGAGATTGTCGTGTTATGCATTGCGCCTCTGCAATCAACCTAACCCTTTCATTTCATGTTACGGGGGAGGGGGGCGGGGGCACGCAAAGTTAAAGGCCGTACTTTGGTTGTATAATTCTTTGTATATAAGTCATCTTAAGATGCATCTTAAATTGTCACTTTGTCAACCTGGGTGTTGATGCTTTAATGCTCGGTACAGGTGTCTTTCGTACCTCACCGAATTAAAGGATGATTGGGGGTGGGGTGGAGGATGATTGGGAAGGTGATTGGGAAGGAGGATTGGGTGAATGAAACAAGATGAAATAATGACGTAGGAAAGGACGAGTAGAGAGGACGTGAGAGTGTGGGCGAAATGTTAAGAGTGGATGATGGGAGATTGGAGGGCGGCGATGAAGGGATGACAGATCGATTATGAGGACTAAAGTAAACAATATAGGGAATTAAAGGAAATGAATGATGAAAACGATGAGGAAAAAATACCGGTAGAAGCACATGTAGTTTGATCCAGCAAGACACCACTCACAGACAGGTAAACAGCGCGACAAACCACGGCGCTCACGTGTTTGTAGATAGTCCAGAGCGGTAACCAGCGATCATGTAATTTAACCCAAGCATACAAACAAGCAGACAAACAGTAAGTAGACTCTATAGAGACGTCCAAGATGACACTAAAGTATAGAGAGCCGAAGGAACGGGGTCAAATGTCCATACGCATCACAATCGCACACACCAGTCTTCTGACGTAACCGACCAAGGTTCAGAGTTCAAAGTTCAAGGTCTTTTTTGCAATTCTAATTATTACAGGTGTTGAAAAACCATTTGATTCTGAACGTGCATATTATAGCTCACTTAGCCTACACAAGTAATCAAATCACGTATACATGTTGATTCATCTCATAATGAATATTATTCATAAACCTTTGTACTATGACTTGTACCAATGAAAGAGCGATGACTTTATAATTATTATTTTTATTTTAACTAATTATTATTGGTTGATTTCATAAAAATAAAGACATAAACGAATGCAGTGTGGCAACCAACAGCTTGAATTGCACTACACAGTGATACATAAACAAGGGTTATAAGAATGGGGAGTTGAGTTAACATAACCAGCGAAACTCATATCAAGTAAACCAATAAAAATATGCAATAATTCCAGGGAATTAATTGGGATTCTGTGATACCCGCTCAACATCTCCGTTCAAACTGCACTTTTGCAAACAGTTTCATTAACAAACAATGGCTTTATTAGCAGCGTATTAAATCAGCTCTTGGTTATTATGTTCTTAAAGAACTCCTTCCAATGAATAATATGGAAACTCCTCGCGTACGTCAAATAACTTTCAAAACGGATTATATTTAGCATTTAACAAAAACGAGTGAATTTATAAAAGATTGCGTTATTAAAGTTCATAATGTTGTACGGACATTACTTTCCACCCATGCCTTTCGGCAGACAACCCGGTGTTGTTCCAGTGTAGTTTTTGAGTGATAATATCACCACATTCTCTGGTTTTTACAACGACACTCATACTATGAGAGTCTTTTTAGTTTTCCTTTGAAAATGAAAATTTTACCTACAATGCAGAGTAAAAAGTATGTGTGTAATAGTTGTATTAACCTACAAGTTTTACTATTCATTTAACTAGCTGCCTTATCATTTCTGACGGTAGTATAATAATAATGATTTAAAAAAAAAAAAAAATGATGAAAAATCAAAACAATGCAAGATATCATTGCACGATCGCAGTAATAATCGAATTATTAGACATGTTTTAGTCGCTTTTAAACACTTTATCAAAAGCGCCTTACATTGGGCCGCTAGCATTCCTGAAACCATCTTAACTTCTTCGGATTATGCAGCACCGGACGCCAAACGTGGAACGTAGCTACTTATTTACATCATACCATGGAGGTAGGTACCCCAGTGTGCTAAGAATCAATCACAGCTAAGTGTCTTGCCCAAGAACACAGTGTCATAACTGGGATTCGAACCCACACTCTGATGACTCAGCCATCACAGTAATCGAAGCTCTACACCATTCGGCCACCACACTCTACGATAGGAGTGGTATACTGCACCAGTATATAAGACTAAGAGACACCCTTTTTAAAACGGGTTTGAATATTCACAGTAGCTTGACAATGTTTTCCAAAAAATCAACATAAGACTGCCGACTACAACATAATTTACTGAATGACAGAAATTCACCATAAAGGAAAACATGAGCAAGTAACAATGAGGCAATAAACACAATCTGAGTGAATTATTTTTTTGTTTTTACAAATCCAAAATATTGACTGTTACAATGTTGACTTACCACGCCCCTCCACCCATCAAACAGACTTCTAAACTACATTAGTCGTTTTGTTTTCTATTGACGGGTCTGTAATATTATTGTTCACCCTTTCGCTCGCTACTCTCTGCAGATAAAAATCGGGTGGAAGTGTTTCTTAAAATCTCCACTGTTAATCATCAGCTATTGCAGCAATGGAAAAACTGTTTCTTACAGACGTAAAGGACACGGAGGCTTCGGGGTAGACTCGTGACAGAGAATACGAAACTGTATTTCTCATAATAGCCGGTGCTAAACTAAATAAATCCAATCGCACTGCTGGCGGTACCGTTTTGTCCAATGCATTTTGTTAATGTCATTGGTGACGAGGTGTGCACCATTATGTGTTTCATATTGTTCGTTATCATCACATTGTTTGCGAAAGAAGAGAGTACATTTCAAACCTTCCGCGTCTGTTTCCTGCATTCATCAACCGATTTAGGTAACAGTCGTATGGTTTATTCGTATCACAGATTGCAAAATATACGTAACTCAATGGGGGACTTTTGGGACGTTAGGTATATAGCAGCAGACTTACCAGGTAAATCCATTGTTCTCGAAAACTACGTAAACAATGGAAATTTACCTGCTGTCACCTAGCACTTGTTAGTACATGAGGTCATTGGAAGAGTAAAATCGTTTATACCCTTTGATTTTTTTAATTATAAAAACCCATTTGTTAATATAATAACGAAACTTGTTTATCAAAATCAGTGATTGTGAAGTCTTCCATGTGAGTTTCTCTACTTTGACATTTTATTTAAGATGGAGTTTTTCTCTTGAGGTTTGCCACTCACATGAACTTAATTAATGAGCTGTCAGATTGAAACCAATCAATGTTTCCCCTCGGTATTTACTAATCATGTAATTAGTTTCTGACACCAGTTCTGCATGAATGGACCGGTTACTATAGCACCGGTTTTACGCTCTATATCAGCAATGATGTGTATCCCCATGAACTCTCCATCCCCAATAAACTCTCCCCCCCCCCCCTCTAAAATAAAAAGGGGGGGGGGAGGCAGGGGGAAAGTGGAAGCTGATTCACACTATGGGATAATTTAAACCTTTGTGTTCTTATCCAGTCAATACATTGGAAGAATTCAGATCGATCTTTCACAATATTACTAAATTAGGGCTTAGAACTAACAGATTTCCGTCTGGACTGAAAAATGTAATCAAGTGATCTTACAATGTGAAAATTAATAACAACTAGTGCTGTCAGGCTTATGTGAGTGTTTGATAACCAGTTGACTGAGAGATGGTCTCGATTGACAGTGTCGACAAATTGTTGGCTGTATTGGATTCTCCCCTTGTCTGCGTTTTGAATGTGCTTGGAAGCAATTGCATTTTGCATAAGATTAGTTACAAAATATGAAATTGTAAGATTTATTCTGTTAGTCGTTCCCGGCTTGAACGCGAATTTAAGAAAATGGAAGCTTTTAGCAATCCATGAACTCCGCCAGTTGCGTCACGATTCGTATCAGGAAGGATATGCCTAACTTGGACTGTGTCGGATTGTGAATGAGAGCGCGGTATCTCCAGTTCCAAATGGACTCACAACAAAAGGAACAGCACGTGTTTGTTTAATGTCACAAGGGTAAAACGTGTCGTCCCCCTTAAGTCACACAAATAAACGAACACTGGGAAATTCTCTAAAACAAGTGTATGTGTCTTAACTGTACACTGAGACCTTAAAGGGACACGTTGCCTTGGATCGGGCGAGTTGGTCTATAAAAAGCGTTTGTAACCGTTTGTTATAAAATGCATATGGTTAGAAAGACGTTTTAAAAGTAGAATACAATAATCCACACAATAATGCCTCGAAATTGTGTGGTTTTCCATTTACATCGTGAACTAACACGGTCGGCCATTTTGTGGAGTCAAGGTTTTGACGCAACTACAACATGAATTTCAACGGGCAATAAGAGCAATTTAATGATACAATAAAAGACCGTATAATTATTATTTGCATGTAAGTGCAGTCAGCCTTGGGTACAGTATGATAATAGGCTATGTCATTAATTTCATTGCAGACATTATTTCATTTTTCTGTATGAAGACCTGTATGGGGCTTTGTTATTAGTTCAGATATAAATGAGCTATATTGAGTTCAAAGTGCAATCCAACTTGTCTTTATTCAAGACGCCCACAGACCAACCCATACGCGTTTAGTGCTGCAGTCAGCACCGCCATTACTATGACGCCGGAAGCGCAAGGTGTACAGAAAGACATAGGAAAACTCGTAAGCAAATAAGTGTCTTCCTCAATAATTTAAACATTTTCCCTGACAGGACAGAATGAAAGAATGGTGTAGAACATATTTATTAAATATTTACAGCTAAACAGAAAGTGAATACTGAAATTATGACAAAAAACCATGGTCGTGATGTAACGCAGCCGTGCATATTTCGTGTAGTATCACACTCAAACTTACCTATGCGCCGTTTTCAGGATTCAGTTTCTGTTTGAGTTGCAAATATTAATGAGCAGTGTTGTACATCGTTATACAACATGCTGTCCTGTCAAGAAAACTGTGGAGTTCATTGAGGAAGACACCTAATTCGCATAGAAGGTAAAACAAGCCAACGGTTTTCTCGTACATCTTTGTGTAAAAAAATCCTCGCGTTGCCAGAGTACCAGCAATGGCGGCACGGTGCGGATCATTAGCGCGTATTACGGATTTGTCTATAGACCTTTCCATTGTTGATAAACAAAGTGCGCCGGTTGGCATGGACGGCCGAATGTTAGCAAAACATTCAATCGTGTTAAAAAATGTTGTGACCAAATTCAACATTTTCTGTAAAGATTCGTGAACGGAAATACCTTCCATGATTGGTTGATTTGTTTCCAACAAATTCAACACTATTTTTGAATATTTGTGTAACACTGCTACAAACTGTGGCAATCTGTTTTTGATTTGTAGTTATGGCTTTCCATACTTTTCCAACCTGGGTTGGCAAAAACTCGGGCTGTGACGTTGCAAAAGAAAGGTCTATATACCCATAGATAGGTTGCAATATGACGTAAGTCGGCCATCTTTACGGGCAATTTGGAACACACAGTCATGCGTTACGCGTGAGAACAGCGTGCAGCACGCGCACATTTCACAAAACTCATTGCGTGATTGGTTAGTGAACGACGCGGCTGCGTTAATAATTAGAGCGCTTGACGCGCCTGCAAGCCAAAATGCAATTTGCCCGTAAAGATGGCGTCTACTGGGAACTATCTATTGCTCATAATTTTATACCCATATACCCAAAATTACGCGCATGTATGCGCGCTGCGCGTTGTGCAATGGGTCGATTGCGCTGCGCGTTGTGCAATGGGTCGATTGCACAACGCGCAGCGCGCATACATGCGCGTAATTTGGGGTGTCAAAACGTGCACAAAAGGATGGTACACGTGTTTACGCACAATGCGCTTGTAAACACGTGCACGATTCTTTTGTGCACGTTTGACCCCCAAAATGACGCGCGTGTAGATGATGACGTCATATGCAATGGGTCTATAGACAAGACATCCCAAGATAAATACAGACTTGAAAAAGTCAAGGGATTACGTCATATTTATTCAGGACGTCATAGGTAGTGAATATAAATAGAGTACTTTTGATGTTTAGCTATCAGTCAATAATTTAATGGGTTGTTATGGCCGGAGGATTAATTGTTCCGGACTGCGAGTTTCCGCAAAGGTCATTGCTTTGACAGTGCCACCCGCCTATCTAGGCTTATATATATTGGGTATCAAACACATCAATATATTGCAACTCACTAGCAATATATGAACGTCAGTTAATTCGTCGAACAAACCCTTCATCAGTCAACTGCACGTTAAAATACAATTATGATAAAAGTTATTGGAATAACAACTGGTAAGGATCACGTGGTAATTTGAACGCTGGTTCAGCTATTGCCTCTTTCTCGGATGGTTCCGCAATAGAAATATTCTCCTTAAACTGACATACTTCCTAAAATCCATTACACGGGACCAGAGATGTGAACATAAAAGGGGAAGATCTTATGCTGTGGAATAACAAGCTATAGGTGGTGGTGGGTGGGGGGGGGGGGGGGGGGGGCACCCACTCAGGATCCTTGGCCCTCCCGCCCATTGAGATCAAAACAAGGCATTCGTTGCCCCGCTTGCCCCCAACCCCACCACCTCAATGCCTTTTTCCCCCTAAGTCTATACCAAATTAATACACTATAGTTCAAAAAATTGGTTCGGGTCTAATAGTAATGATCAATAGAGGGCGACATTCCCAAAAAGCACAACGCCATTATGAACTTGATTATTCTCCACCAAATTTAATTAGAAAGTCACAATTAAGTACACGTGACAAACGTAAAGTAGATACGAAATGCAAAATATTGAACCGGCCAGCTAGATTACAGATGGATTGTCATAGAAAAGGGGTTTGTCGAGGAGACTCGCCTCTCTTATAAGTGGCACATAAAATAATATTGAGTAAGTATGAACTATTATTTAATGTACATTAAACAATAACAAGTACTTATAAAGAACTTGTATTTAACTTGATTATAGTAATTGGACCACTAGATACGGCAATATTGATATGAATGTAGTCGTGAAAGCAGATAAAATAATAATAACACAAAACAAAACAGGAATCAATTGTTGCCTATAATATAACAAAGGGGAAAATAATAATAACAAAGGGGAAAATAATAATATAACAAAGGGGAAAATATTGAGAGGATAAGTAATTAATTATGTGTCAATTTTGTGTTTAGAAGATAAGCGGATCACCGATCAGACGCAAAACAAAAGCCAATAAATAAAAGCAACAACAACCAAAGGAAAATGTAACCCTCCCTCACAGCTTGACGCATCATAAAAACATATTTAAAAATACTATAGCAAATTAAACGGAAGACACAAAAGTAGTTATCGATAAAAATGCGAAGTGGAACATGATTTGTAATTATTAAATTGGTCCATTTTCATTAAATTTAGTATTATGCTTTAGGTATAACGGTATCCTACATTATATATTTGTTTGTGTTGTGGATTTAAATCAACATACAGAGGAACGTAGTGACTAATTTTGCAATCTTCTTCGACGAAGGATTTTGTCTCCTAGGTCTATTACATTTATTAGCCAGAAAACACACTGAATTCCTACAGGTCCCTTTAGAGGAAAAACACACCTTTGATTTTTGAAACCGTTCTATTGTTTTATTATAGGCCTACATGTAGATACAATAAAACAATAACATGTTAACATTTCATTTCAAAGGTCGTAATGTTTTTGAGAAAATGCCGAAAATCTGGAGCGATTATGTCCACACATCAGTAAGAACAATCCGTAATTGGAACACATGCACAATCTGTGAAACGTTTCATCCACGTTTCTCAGATTGAATATATTTTTGAATCCCTTTCTCTGAAATCGCGTTCCTTAAAAGGGAATCACTAATTCTCAAAATGTTATACATTATGCAGCTGAAGTGCTTCTTAATTAAGTTGTTATTGTCTGTAACTACCACAGGTGTACCCTCCATTTACGCTGATTGGTGAGATTTAAAACGAAATCAGCAACTAACAGCTTTATTCCAGCGACGTAGAAGCTTCCAAAAGACAGATATTATTTAGACCTAAAGCCGAGGAAGCAACCAGCACGCACCCCTTGTACGAATTATACATAGAATATATTGGGAGGTCGACTTGGTCATTTCACATCTACAGTGTTTAGTAAGACATCACCCATAATCACCGTCAACCACGGATACCTAATGCGTCATCCGAACCAAAATGCATATGTATTGTACTTGTCCCGATCTTGAGATAAATAACGGGAAGCTAGCAAATCCTGCCTTTCAAATTATGTATGCACTTCTATTTCCCGCCCGAACGCCCGAACGGTGAGATGTTCCCCTTTAGCAGGGCCAATCAGTCCAGTATATTTCTCCAACTACGGTATTAGGAGCATCTTTATTAAATAGAAAGCACCTCCACTCAGAATCTTTCATTAAGCTTCAATTTCACGCAGGGGTCCCTCTGTACTAGTTGGCTGGGTATTTGGCTGGTAAACGAATACTAAAACGACGGCTTACTATCGGTTAAGGGAACCGGAAAAACGCGTTTCCGCGCCCGTTGAAATCGGCCTGAGAAACGCGCTATCCTGCCGGGTGTTTTATGGTAGAGTGATCCGAAGAAATTGTTAAAAGGGGTTAGGCCAACTTGTGAGTTGTTTGGATGTGCACGTATGTAAAAGGACCCTTCAGTGGGAATGTAAATGTCTCAAAATTATATTAAAGTCGGAACGTTGGAGTAGGATTTCCAAAACTGATATCAACCATGCTTCCCTCAAATCGAGGACAATCGAGCTATTTTTGCAGACGTCACTGTGTGTTGGTCATCGGAATATGTTAAAGCCTACTCATGGTTATGACGTTTGATCGATTCACTATCGTTCTTGTGGGAAAACAGCCTGATACTCCGATCTCAGTTCATTTGCCTTTACCCAAACGGCAACACACACAAAAAAGAAAAAAAAGAAAAAAGGGGGGGGGGGTTACCCAAAAGACACATTTTGAATGTTTACACCGATTACTTTCACCGTATTTATTATAGCAAAACGGTTTAAACCTAAGGTAAAGGTACAATGCCTATAGGGTCAAATCCGAGAAACGATTTATGCATGAATCGCTTTTTAGATTCAAATGTTTTTACTGATTTTAATCAATGGGGGTATTTCAGATTCGCAGGATGCTTATTACCATTACCATCTTTATAAGCTTTCGGATAGAAATTACACGATTGTTTTATTTTAGGTAATTACAAAACGATCATGCCCAATAAATCTATGAACACTAAAACCATTCCAAGGAAATACAGTCGAAATTCTCTTTCTGTAGAGGAAATATTCCTAAACAACGTTGTGTGTCAAATTCTGTTCAAATCGATGACAGGAAGGCAATCTGATACCATTTTCAATATTGCACGTTAAAGCTTGCTTGTTTTCGTTCAATGACCTGCAAGATAGATTTTTGTTTTTGACGGACTGAGGGGAACGGTCCAGCTTTGCTAAAGACTGAATATGTAGCACAAAGGAGCAAGTCACTGAACGTTCTTGAAAACACACACACGGTTATAACATTCATAAAAGCATAAGCAAGTTTGCTTTATGATAGAAGTTGCGCTGACCATGTCTCTGCTACTAGTTCTAAATCTGTCGTCGTATTGTTGTACCCTTTAACGTCATTATCCACGGCTGGCTGACACCACCTTTGGCTAGCTGCTGATGCTGCTGCGTGGATAACAGGGCAAACTATTGAGCTACAGTTAATAAGGAAAGAATAGCTTAAGTGCCGATCTCAAAAAAATCCTATAGGTCAAATACCACGATATCATCCGTGCAAGTCCAGTTGTGTAGTCACGAACCTAACCGCTCTCTAAACCGCTATGAGTCACCCAACGAACCACTCGCCATCGAGGGCGCTACATTCCCATAACCGCTATCACACCACGAACCGCTTAGATAAAAGTACGGAAGTGTATAAAGGACATGATGAAAAAGAAAAAAATATATTACGCCCGGGCAGATTATTAATTCGCCCAGGCGGATTACTTATTCGCCCGGGCGGATTACTAATGGAGGTCGTTCAAATAAACTTTTTGTTAAAAATGTAGACTTTTTCAAGGTTAATAAGGTGGAGTATGTTATTCCCACCCCCTTTTTGGTTTTTGGGTGGAAAAGCTTGGCCAAAGGGGCATTTAAAACAACAAAACTACACAGGGCTAATGACAAAATTCTCGATCACAGATCTATGGACCCGTCCCTCCCCGCTCATTATGTGGCTTTAAGTAAGGACAGGTGTGTTACTTATACCAATTAACTAAGAAATCTTAGAGTATGATGATGCAAAATTGCGATATCTGGGTGGAAAATACCAAATCCAATGAAAAAGGAAGTGTAGATCCCCTCCATTGTAGACCTACCTAGGTTTCAGTCAGAATGTGTTGGCCCCGTATCAACACCACATGTTCTTATGCAAAATTCCAACCATCTGTTTTACTACAGCAGCTAGAAAAACATGCACTCAATTAACATTATGTTTTGTTTTGGTTTATTTGAAATTGTGTAGGCCTGCCTACGTGTTAATTTATTTCTTCATTTATTTATATATTTTAAATATAATTAGGCCTATTCACTAGACTTGGCCAGACGCACTTCCACAATGCCGTGATCAGCAGACCATGGCAAAAACCTTCGTAACTTGTTTTTTATGTAAAATATAATAATATGTGCTGAAAACAATATTTTTCGAATGCATCTGATTCTGAGTTTTATTCTGGGTTTACATTTTCTCAAGTAATCATGAAATATCACTATAGGCTCAAACCACATAAATCACCAAAAGCAAACGCTAAAACCAGGGCTCAAATCCACACAATGAACAAGTTATAGGAGGGGGGCACAGTGATGGGGGGGGGGGGGGGGGGGCATTTCTTTTAAGTGGGGGGGGGGGGCCAGGTTGGGGGGGGGCTTTGAAGGGGGCCAACATCTTCTTATATTCTTTGAATTTTGGCCGCGGCAGCGATCGCATTTTATTAATTGTTTTCCTTTTCTTTTTTGTGAGCACTATCCCGTGGCTACAGTAATCCGCCCGGGCGAAATAGTAATCCGCCCAGAGGAATCCGCCCGGGCGAAATAGTAATCCGCCCGGAGGAACCCGCCCGGGCGAAATAGTTATCCGCCCGGCTTCTTCTCACCCGTACAATCCTGAGTAACAAAGAGTTTTCTGAGTAACACAGAGTTAATATTCAAATAGCTTTATTCCACAACTACATCTCTGTGGAACTCCTCCTTGCCTTGTGCATGGTCCCTCCATCCTATACAATCTAGTCCGTTATAAGAGGAATAATCAATTACTGGTTTCAGTATTGTTTAAATTTTATTATTTTTCTTCTTGTAGCCCCTTACCAAGAGTGGCTTTCAGCCTTGTTTGGGACAAACTTGAAAAAGAAAAAACAAAAAACAATATGGGTGCAATACACGATCGAGAGGCCGTCCAGGAAACGGCAAATAAAGTATATAAAATAATAAACAAATCATCAAAGATGTGGCATCCCACAACCTGCTCTCTTGAGAAGACACAGAACACTAAAATTTAAGTTAAATGTAAAACAACATGGCGAGTAAAAGAATATAATACAATCACAAACCAACGATACCTAAAACCCTAAAAAGCCAACCAAACTGTGACAATAAAATTAGGCTGCCCATGACAATGATGAATGTTCGATCTTTGAAAAAGACACAAAATCACATCCCGATGCAACGAAAATCAATCACAGTGTAAATAGCTTCAGTTGTAAGCTTTCAAACAGGATGATCTATCACGCTATATTGTAGTTGTACCAACGGAATAATGTATATCGATCAACTCACGAAGCGATAATTGCAAATCGACAGAAAACTGGGTGTAGTCAGAGATCATATTAGGCTATGTGACAACCCATGTGACAACTGAGCCCCTATATAAAGATACTAAAGCTACGTGTATTAGGCAAAGTTCCGGGTTGAAAAGTTTAGGGATGTTTTTTAAATGTTGTGCAGTAATAATGTGAGCTAAAGAAATACATTATTATGTGCCCTTCACTTTGTTTATTAATCTGAATCTGAATTATTGGGGTGATCCGGGTTTTTTGATAAAGGTACGGTTGCCCATAACGATGTGAGCTTCGATCGCAGCATGAAGCGACGGCGGGTGCGGGCACAAAATTAGGACGATAAAGACTGGTACTGATGTGCCCCCCTCTTTTCTGCGGGGGTCTGCGAGCATTCATTGCGAACACACGGCTAGAGGTACATCCGGGGTCCAGCTATAATTATAGTCAAGGCTGGAAAAACTGAGGAAATAATTTGTGTTATCCTTTGAGCAAAAATAGTTTGAACTGTTAGTGTTTTTTCTCCTTTCAGCTGTTCACTTTAAAGTCATCGAAAAGGTATACCGGGTGCAGGGTGCGGTTGCGAAGTGTGCCCCACAAGTCTGCCCCTGGGTCTCGATTGCTTTTCAAACATATTCCTACTACATACAACAAATCGTGCACTTCAGCATGTCCCAATTGCTCGAAACCACGCGAGCAAATTTTAAGGCTTTGTTACAGCACAGTAATTGGCTAATTTAGTTTAGACAATTTTGTTCATCAGCGATTAAAGAGAAAACAACTCTTAATATGCAGGTAGACTTGTATACACATTAAATAACAAACTCTGAAAGTTTAAGCTTAACAGAGTCACGAGATGGGGAAACAAATATATGTGTTCACTGTTTTATTTTCCAACATCGAGTTTGGGAATCGCGAGATCAAATCAAGACTATAGTTGGATTACTTGTTTCTCAAAACCTAGCCTCTCCAGGAAGCAAAAAATAGGAAGTTTTCCACCATGACCATTTTTATACAATGTAGAAGTTATGCCAATGCAAGTCTGTGGACATTATATTTTTCACAGAATCTTAGGCCTACCGATGTTGTGCACCCTTAACGCAGTTTTATTTGTTTGCAGGTTTAAACCTTGAATATTTATCTTTTTTTGATGGATTAAATAATTTGTTTCCTTACTCATTTTCAAATCGGAGCTATATATGCCATTGCTCCTACAAAATATTTGCAGTAAGTTGCCGAGTACTCCGGTATTAAATTTTATAGATTGATCTGTCAATACTTACCTTAGGTTGACACGTGGCTTTAAAGATCTGTTGACTTGTCGTCTGTTGTTGATCTGTGTTATACACACAGTGTCAATGGCTGGAACTGTCCTACAATTGGCTCTCGTATCTGCGTTTGTGATCACGAATAGTGCACGGGCACTAAACACGAAAACATCCCCGAATCTAATCCTCTCGCATGTCTCACAGCGAATAAGTCATGAGAAAATACAATTAACCAAGTCAAATCGGTTAAACCCAATGAATCGAACAGCATCGTTGTGTCTCCGTCGTGCTGGATACAATTATTGCACTGACCCAAATCCCAACAGAAAGCATCATCTGCTGAGAATACGTCTCACGACCCACGTATGTGGAACAGACAGATGAGCTGTCTCTTTTTTGATAAACGGCAGGGGAGTGGAAAGCTGCATGTGAAGATTAAATAAACCTGATCCTCGAGGATTGTTAGTTAATACTCGAAATATTTAACTTACACACATAATCGCTTTACAAGTTCGGTTTGCCCATAGAAACTGCTGACTACAGATTATAAAAAAAGGTTGTGACGTTCTATATACATGGGTCGCCCCCTTGTGTAATATACCTGTGTACCGCATGTGACCTCCAGCACAACCGTCATATTTCGCCTGCTGCAAAATGAATTAGGCCGGCCGCAGATATTGAAAGTTGGAAGTCGTCAGTGTCCGTGGTGTCAATTTACTTGTTACTGGCCGGGTTTGTCAACTGCTGCAGAATTAGACTTGTTGACAAGTCGTTAATGATGGTCGCGGTGAGTCGAGTCGCATCTGGTGCTGTCGCGTAAAAGAATGCTCTCGCGAGATCACTGCTCTCGCGCGAAGTTGCTGGCTGCCAACTCTTCTTCGTCATTAACGACTTGTGAAACCCGCCGGCGGTTCATATTCATTTATTCATGTGCGGACGCAGTGTACATTACGGTTGCTGTAGGAACGATCATGAAGACGAGTCCATTTTATCTAAGGGTAGTAGTAATTTTAGTTACTGTAAATGTACTGAATGCTTGCGCTTGAGACATCTGTGGGTGTGTTTTGTGGGTGTTAACTCCTTCATTAATTTAGTAACTAAAGAAATAAAGTAAACTTATCTTAAAATTCATTATTATAATAATTGTTTAAGATGTGTGTTTTGCCTCATAAAAATAAATAATGCCTTCCGTGAATAGTTACTGATCGCTCCAATCATTTAACCCGATGTGTTCTACAGTGATTGTGTGTATTAAGTGTGTATAAACAACAGACACGGAAACCAGTCAACTCGCCCCCCTAGCAAAGTCGCCAATTTCAAAAAACACATGTACAAAGTCACCAACTACAAAGTCGCCCCTAGCAAAGTCGCCCCCTGACAACAAACTCGTCCCCTCTCATAGTCGCCCCTCACAAGGGAATTTAACAAATTTGTGTGATTGGACTACAGGGCTTCGAAAGCTATCTTAAGGGAACAAAAGCTAGCTATCTTAAGGGAACGAAAGAGGAATTTTGGGGAACAAAATCTCATTGCGAAGGAACGAGAGCGTATATTAAGGGAACGAAAGCATATTTCGGACGAATGAACGTATATTTCTGGCAACTAATTCAAAGTCGTATTTTGATGAAACAAACGCTTGTTTTTAGGGAAAGAAATCTCCTTTCGGTGGAAAAAATTCATATTTTTATAGAACGAAAGCATATTTCGGACGAATGAAAGTATGTTTCGGGCAACTAATTCAAAGTCGTATTTTGATGAATCGAAAGCTTGTTTTCAGGGAAAGAAATCTCCTTTCGGTGGAAAAAATTATTTTTATTGAACGAAAGCATATTTAGAGCGAACAAAATTATATTTTGTGCGAACAAAATCATATTTCGAGGAAACGAATGCGTATCTTTCAGGGAACAAACGCGTATTTCTGGGTAACAAAATCGTATTTCGGGTGGAGAAGGCGTGTTCGAGGGAACAAAAACGTATTTTCTAGGAAAAATCTATTTTGCTACCTAGAAAAACACAACTTTGTTTACAAATTTAAAAAAATATAATTTTATGTGACAAAATTATATTTTGATTGAATTATATAATATTTTGAGGAAACGAAATGACTTTGTTGGAATTTTGTGTGTCGAGAGTGGAAAAAGAAATTCAGAGTGAGAATTTTTTTTCCACATTTTAATTTGTAATTTATTTTTCACCTGTTCCTTCAGGGGCTCTGGTTTTGTGTGTTGTTTTTTTTTTGGGGGGGGGCTCGTTTTTGTCTCACAAATTGTTTAACTTAATTGCACCGTCAATATAAGAGTGGTTTTCCTATTTATTGACATAAATCTTATTTAATTTCCAAATCGGGGGAAAGGAACGTACACCGAACATTGAAACGTAACGATTTTAAAACAGCGGATTCGATCAGCGAGGTTTACCGACTAACAAACCCGCAATGACAAGGTAGTTGGTGGTCTGGCTCCCTAACCCCTCCCACATGTTCATGAGCTTCCAGGTACAGCTATCTCTTGGCATGCTAGGGTAGGGGTTTCGTCATGCTGAGCCCCACCGAGAGAAACTCTGCGCGCCATGGCATGCAGCTACACGATTTGCCCGTGTGTTTTACGTCATGTCCCCACACGCTGTGCACTGTCAAACACTGAAATAAAATCTTACGTTCGATTTTTTGTAATTATTTACAAGTTGTACCCATAATTTGAATACGTATTTTCTTGTGTCAAAATATTCATGAACACAATCACTCTCACCACTCAGTGTTTGGTTTTGATCGTGCATGATCAAAGCATGGAGGAAGGAAAGCAACATAAAACTCCATCCAGTACAGGATTTGATGTTTAATATTCATCTACAGTTTGAATATTCATAGATATAACGAAATTGACCAATCAGATGCGTCCGTACGAATTCGGCTGAAGTGGCCATAGGCCGTGCACAAACCGCCAGCGGGTTTCACAAGTCGGTAAATGCGACCAGTCGTGAGAGCAATAATCTCGCACAGAGCAGCCCTCTCGCGGGATATTGCGAGAAAGCCGTTCCGCTATCACCGCGACAGACATTTAACGACTTGTCCACAAGTCTACTGCAGAATCGATGTTTTGTTCTCGCTGAAATGAGCATTCGGGCAGGGCTTGAAAATAGTGTGTCCAGAAATTTTAGCTGGGGGAGGCGGGGCGGGGGGGGGGGGGTGTGGCTTGCACTTACAAAAATTTACTGTGATATAATGAAACATATAATATTCCATAATGTTTGTTGACTTTAATAGCCTATATTACCGTGTGTTTATTGCGCAGGTCTATGGCATAAGGATACAATCAGCAAATAGTACACCACTCAGACAAAAAGTACACAGCAGATAAATTAAACAAAAATGTTTCGAATAACCACCTGAAAGATTTCATGTACAGATATACCTAGGCATTCTCAAACAAAAACCATTTTATCATGTTTTCTCCTTTACCTCCACTTTTGTGTGGGTGACGAGTTCTAGAAATGACTAGGAGTATGACCGATTCCGGTCAATTCATGAATAGACTGATCAGCAAAACCCATTTTCAAAGTAGAAGTGCTTGAAGTACCCATAACCATCGGGAGTCAGATTGACAATGAACTTGAACACTGACTGTATACGCTTGTACATTATTCGTATACATGGGTTTCGAAGAGCTCAGAATAATTTGACTTAAAGTTTACAGCAACCTGTCAATATTTTGTCAAACTTTGGCTCCAAGTTACAATCGTGCAGAACTTAAACCCCATAAACCTGTCAGCTTCTCAGCCAACACTTTTCTCAAGAGAGTTCACACATTACGTGTTTCCCCTACACGGATCTAATACTTCGTAACCATGCAGGGCTTCAAATGACATTTTCTCTAGGTTGGGTGTTCAATGTGATGTAATTAAAGTTTATCAAATAATAAACCACAAGGGAAACTGACTGGGTAAATTTTTAAATGATTTTGGGTTGAACAACCCAAAGTAATTAAAGTTTGTCACCATACAATAAAGATGTGTAAAACCGCTCTGAAAAGGCTGTCACAACTATGGTTCTCAGAGTTGACGAGTTGGGTGGATCTCTAATAGTCTTAATGGTAGATCTACAAATACCGATTTGAGCTCATGATGAGGTCGTGACTTGTTAATTGCAGTAATATTCCCTCAATATCGCTTCACACACACACACCGATCATTTACATGCATGTGAGATTGCCCTTGTGCTTGATGAAAAACACCGAGGTTAGCATATTAACGCTATACTCTCTTCCCTCCCCTCCCCTTCTCATCTCCCCGCAAGCTGGCATCAAGGCCCAATTTCATGGCTCTGCTTACCGTATAAGCAAAGCATCGGCGCTTATACGGAAGCAGGGAATTCCGCGCTTACGTCAGGCGTATTTCACGGGTTAGCAGGGAATTTTTGCTTGTGCGCGTGCGTAGTCCACGTATACTATAGGCATTCTACGCTTACACAGCTAGCGCAGAAATTCGGCGCTTGCTCGGTAAGCGGAGAATGGTGATCGCAAGCGCAGAATTCGGCGGTAAGCAGAGCCATGAAATTGGGCCCAGATGTGGAGCTCCGGGAAAACATTGCTCCTCGGTTCGAAAAATACGTCTATGCCTGTTTAGTATCTAACCTCCAAGCTGGATGATCCTAATCATACGATAAAGCTCCATGCATGGTGGAGCCTCAATAATCGAATGAATGTATTTGAAGCCAGCCCATCCTATTAGACGTGGAATTGAATCTATTCTTAATTCCACTTGCCTGAGCATCAAAGTCAATAAGGCAGTGATTATAATACCCAACGGTCGACCAGATCTGTAACAGTGTAGACACAGAAACACGGACCTCGCCTGTTGATTTTAGGCCCATGTCAATAACAATACCGTTAGGTCCCTAACGAGCTTGAGAGAGAAAGCAAGGAGAAACTCAGTTTGTATTTCAAGGCTATTCCACACATAACAGTCAAAATTTCACAAAACACTGAAAAAGGGTAATTAATAAATGAAGCTCAAAGGTTTAATTACCTGTTAACATTTTACTGAACTTTGTTTTAACCCGTGTCTAATAAAAGTGTCATCTGCTCTTCGTGTTAAGAAACAGTCGAAAATGTCCGCTGCGGTTTAGTTTCCATGAATGATACGATTGGGGACTTCTTTCGGATCTCTGACTACAGTTTCAGTTCTGTCAGAGTACTTTGAAAGCCTGAGCGTTGTAATGCAGTAAGCGGCAAGATGTTTTCTTTATCTGAAGAAAGAAAAATATAGCCGAAAGCAGTTTTTTGTTAGAGTGCAAAAGTCGATTTATCATCTGGAAAAGCTGCCGTGATTGCAGATGACCTGAATGGTAGTTCGTTACCTTTTTAAGGATAGTTTACAGCGACTGTCGACACTCTGCTCTAAAGATTTGGTGGGATCAATACATCATTTCAAGATACCACAGATGTTCTAGTCGCCTAGCTAAGATTTTGGACAATGCGCAAGTCACTAATAGGCCTACCAAGGTGGATGTCGATCAGTCGATCATGGCTTGGATTGACAGTATAGTCAAAATTACTGATGCCGTTTGAATCTCACTTCAGTCTAAGTTGTAAAATAGATACATGTATACATCTCCTTGGTGTCCTTCATTTGGCTTCTGCATGACTGGACACGCCTTCGAACAAAGACATTGACAAAGTAGGGAGGCTGTCAACAAATTAGGCCGACAATTATAGAATCCACTTTTTTCGTTTAGAAGTAAAACAATCGATATCGTGTCGTATTTAACCTTGACAGGTTGAGAAGGACTGCATTTACCCAACTTTTTCTAGACTGTCGCAATTGCCGTATAGTTTTAGGGTACTCATCCATAAACATGCAAATGAACACATTCTTGCCATGCATTATTATCAAGCGTGGCAGGCCAACCTAAAGCAAAGCTTTCGATGATATCTAACTTGATTACTAACTTAGACATGCCTAAATATTGATTTATGTTTCTCTTTTATAAAGTAAAGTTTGTTTAGGCCAAGTAAACAAAAATACCAGTTGATCGTCCGGGTTTTTTCAGAAATAGGAGGGTGAGGGCCTTTTTATTTTTTATTTTTTATTTCTTTCGAAGGTGACCGCCAAGCATTTTAATTCAAACTGGCCACCAATTCTTTAGTTTAAAGTCACCACTTACTTTCTGTAGTTACAAGTTAGTTCTAAAAGATTGGTAAGTTTAATGAAAAATACACAGAAAATGTGTCTTTTTGAAGAAAAAAAAGTAAAATTAAAAATAACAATAAAAAGGATGCGGCCTCAAAAAAGCATAAGGGAGGGGGACGATCAACTGGAATTTTTTTTTATTTGGCCTTATTGGTGCTTGTGCTAGTTTCTATGTCCTGTTAAAAAAAAAATAAAAATTACGTTGCTAGTGTTCTTCTTTGCGTTTGAAATTTGTATCGCCTATAATGTAACTTGTTAATTACCTTTTGTATATTGTAGCTTTTTACCTACTGTAACCACTGTGCAATTCAGCCCCCGGGCTGCAGTATGGTGTGAATAAACCAATAATAATACGGTGACGCTATAAGCTATCATCTCTTCCTTGTTGAAAGATTAACATTGAAAGAGCAGGCCTACATCTCCCTTGTAAGACCCAACTTATATTGCCCAACTGTCTGGAACCCCCATTACCAAAACCACCATCAACCAGATTGAAGCAATCTGAAGAGGGCAGCCAGATTTGTGCTTAACATCCATAACCGCACTGAGAGTATCACAACAATTCTCTTTGTAGTCTTGGTCCAAGACGTCACTATCCTATACACGTAACTATCTTTTACAATAATACTCGTGATAGAAATCGAACCACGGATAGTGACGCCCTCTGCTGTTTGAATTGATCCATTTCAGCGCGAACTACCAACGCAACGATGGATAGTGACTCATTCTGTTGTTGGAATAGATACATGCGAAGGTCTTGGAACCAAGACTATTCTCTCTGCCCCTTTGACACTCCAATCCAGAAGTAGCCTTTTGTCAAGGCCTTCGTGGCTTGGAGCCGCGATCCCAAGCGACTGAAATGAGAGACCACGCACGCGCGTGGTCTCTCGTTCCAGTCGCTCCACTGTTTACAAAGCTGTCCAAGCCACGATGGCCTTGACAAAAGGCTAATCCAGAAGGGAAGCAGCTATAAAAGACCATGCTGTACAAAATTTCACACAGCCTTATCGCAATATTGACAGAGACAGTACTAATACTATAGACTCAGAAACTACCACCCGTCAAAATACCAGCTCCTTACAACTCATTCCTCTAAGCATGGAGCAAGGAGCTCTGGAAAACGCACTACCTGCAGACTTCATCACAGCTCCATCAGTGGGCGTCTTTAGATCACACATCTACACCCATTTGCTCTAACTAGTTTTTTTTTTTACTAGCACTTATTTACCAAGCACAACTTTCCACCTGTTTCACGTGCACCTAGTCTTCACCTCAGCTTTTACATCAGAGAAGTGGACTTTGCTGAGTACCAGCATAGATATTTTGGAGCAACCCAGATATTGTTAGTTGTAAACGACCCCCCCCCCCCAAATAGATAGGTACCCAATTATTATTGCAGTTATTTGAATATGTATTGAAACAGGTACCATACGATTTAAAACGGAATAGGTTCCCGTCTATATTGTGGCATCGATTGTGTTACGAAATGAGGTCTGGTACCCATTGCGGTTTGCAAGTCTCCCAACATTATGCATTCAACAGTGTGTAACACGCTTGAACATGTACACGTGAATGGGTTGGTGGTAGATCCTGTGACGACCTGTATTGCTGCGTTACACGAGCCACACAAGACCAAGAACATCGTCGGGGCTCTATGGTTTTACTTTTAAGATTGATTGTTATCAGAAACTGCTCATGACTGATGAGTGATGGCTACCTCCAATTCAATTTCAGGATTCACAGGTAGATTTAATGATTGGCTCAACTTCCCTTTACTTTATTTTTTAAACGTAATTTAGTGTACACTTTAATATAATTTTATGTACATTGTATTTCACACTCTTGTCACGCAAATATGTATCGTAGGACGCCCTGTATTCAGGGGGTCCCTGAAATCGAGGCAAACCTTTGACCTCTCTGCGCGCGATGTAAACAGTCCCTAGATACAATTTTTGTGGTTTGACTTGCCAAGCAAAGAGTCTCCTCTCATTTGACCAAAACTTAGAAACATGAAAGGCTCCACTGGTTAGTTGCACTTGTAAATGCAAAAAGTTGTGGTATTTTAGGCATTTCTACAAGGTACAAAAATATGTCATACTGTCGGGGCCATAAAAAAAAATTTCCCCACCGAAAAAGTTTCATCAAACACTTTTTCAATTCACAATTCACGATGATCAAATCATGTGACTGAACATTCTGCTGAGCATTCTGGGGGAAAAAATACAGAGGTTTGAAGAAGCCATGTGCCTTATATCATTTTCTAATAGTCTGGAGAATTTTTTTTGTAACACTCATATCATTATTGTTATTAATATTAAAATTTAAACATCGGCTTTGTGATTCGATTATCACTGTTTATTTATATGCTTTAGTATAAATGTTAAGAAAAATAAAAAGACACAAAACTAAATAAAAATAAGATTTGAAAGCCAAGAATTATTTAAATTTTTTTATTTATATATTTTTTTTTTTAGTTTTTGCAAATTACCATGGTAATTTTTTAAAATTTAATAAAAAATATGTTGAATAAAATGAAGACAACTGCTGGCTATAGAGTCATACACTAAGTCTCACAGAACACTTGTAGTCACTGCAGATGTTTCTTCTACGTATGGCTTCACCCGGACACCATACTTTCTTGTTTGCATCGAAAACAGGTCAAACTCAAAACAAATGGGACGTTATTGAAGTCATTGAAGATCGGTGCGTGGTGTGAAAGTTTCAATGTCCATCACGTTTTAATATATGTTTGCATATTTCTTATAAACAAAGGAAGGTAATTAGGGCATCAGTTGATTATGGAATATTTTTATTTTTTTTCAATTCAAAGAAAAAGGCATACTACATCGAAAACCGGACAGGGGAGGATATGCATTTATGATTTATTTGGTACAGTCGTTTGACCGATTGCCAGTCATCTCGCCCCCCCCCCCCGGCAAAGTCGCCCCTCACAAAGTCGCCCCCTGCAAAGTCTCCTCCCAGCAAGCTCGCCCCCTCCAGGTACAAACTCGCCCCCTCACAATGTCGCCCACTAGCTACAAAGTCGCCCCCCGACAAAGTCGCCCCCTAACAAAGTCGCCCCCTATGCATTTTTTTGCTATTGTTGCAATGATTTTCTAAGGGGAAATTTTGTTGTTTTTAACTTGATTCAAGAAAGGGAATCCTCAAAGACTTTATACATTTTTGTTGAGGATAAATAACTTAATAACTAAAGTATAAACTAATTGAAAAACAACAAATTTTGACAAAAATTCTCCCGTTGTAACTCTTTAAAAGGAAATTCAAGAAACATTAATTTAAACAAACTTTACACTAAACCGCACTAAATTGATGTGTGACAAAAATTGTGCCTTTGGAATCAGTACTTTAATATGTACATCAATTAAAATGTAATAAAAGCCATTCAGTTACTTATAAATGATTTTGGGTTGAACAAAGAAAAATTGACTAGAGCGGGACTTGAACCAACGACCTCCGGTTTAACGCGCTGGCGCTCCACCAACTGAGCTATCTATCTAGCCCTATGTTGGCGGTTTCCCTATTTTGTCAATATATCTTTGTTCGGGGGGTGCCAGTCAGAAGCCATTCAACCGCAAACTGTCGTGTAGCCAGGGATCACACCCAAGTATACGATACAACCTGGGAAGCGGCAGCCAGGGGATCACCTTAAGGGGATGCGACTTTTTGTATCAGATATCAAATAATAAACCACAAGGGAAACTGACTGGGTAAATTTTTAAATGATTTTGGGTTGAACAAAGAAAAATTGACTAGAGCGGGACTTGAACCAACGACCTCCGGTTTAACGCGCCGGCGCTCCACCAACTGAGCTATCTAGCCCTATGTTGGCGGTTTCCCTATTTTGGGAAAAATATTTTTACTTAATAAACATAACAGATTTCTCACAAAAATACACTGTATAGTATTTAAAAAAAATAAAGGATAAAAAATCACCGATTAATGTCCATCAATAAATAAACGTAAAAACATATCTTACAGAAATATATTTCATAAGTTATAAATGTACTTTAAAAAGAAGAATAGAACAATATACAGGAGACTTAATAAATAAATTAATCTTGTACTGTAACTGTCAACCAAATGATAAAACGATGAATACAAAAAAACTAAACAGGCGTAGCCCATACTGAGATAGTGTTGTTATTTGTAAGATAAATCTTTTACTTTTTATTAGACAGTAAAATTCACACTACACTTTTTGCACTGCAGTTGCCCTTGTTATATGAGTTTGTTAACTTATTTTGCACTCTTGTCTCAAGACGTTTTATAAAATCGCATCACAGAGAATGGTCACTTGTGGATTTGGCGAAACGTACTAAATAGTACTAGCATAAGGTCTATCCCAAATATAGCCTGGTTGATTCTGTAACTGTAAAAGTTAGTGTCCATCCGGGGCATTGCCGAAGATGGCAGCACAGCCTCGCAAAAGACTTTGTTAGGTAGGGGGCGACTCTGGCGGGGGGCGACTTTGTAGGGGGGCGACTTTGTAGGGGGGCGACTTTGTAGGGGGGCGACTTTGTAGGGGGGCGACTTTGTAGGGGGGCGACTTTGTAGGGGGCGACTTTGTAGGGGGCGACTTTGTAGGGGGCGACTTTGTAGGGGGCGACATTGTGAGGGGGCGAGTTTGTACCTGGAGGGGCGAGCTTGCTGGGGGGCGACTTTGCAGGGGGCGAATTTGTGGGGGGAGACTTTGCCGGGGGCGACTTTGCCAGGGGGGCGAGATGACTGGTTTCCGTTTGACCAGTTCCGGATCATTGACCAGTTCCGGATCACTCAAACTTTGCAACAGCCACATAATTAAAATACTTCTCACATTACCAATTTCTGTTGATATACGTGAAGAATAACATCCAATAAACCAACAAACCCAAAATAAGGTGCCAAAACGGCCAAACATCATCGACAAATAAATTATTATGGCTATTTTCACAATCAGTGGTGTAACTTTGAGTTTGACTAGTTTGAGGTTAGGTAGGGGCTACCTCGGGTAGCTTAATAAAGTTCCTGTGTTTCTTCATATGGATACCCCATACCCCAGAAGGGGGTAAATCCTATCACATTGAGTGGTCCGTTTTGTTGTACCTTTTGTTTTTCAACCTATTTTTGCTGGTATGCATGCAATTTCAGGTTGCTTTTGGGTTATGATTGAGTACAAGGGATGGACCTTTCTGCCGTATAATTTTGACCTCTGAATCTGACACGATGTTACTAGGGATGTCGTGTTTCGGAGGTTACATTTTCCGATAACTTTTACTGTCAATATATTATGCATCACTTCTCATATTTGGAAATGGCAAATATCCCACATTTTCAAGCTTGTTGCTGCTGATTACATCTACATTTGTTTGATATGGTTTTTTTATTGGCTGAGTGGCATCTTCGAAAGATTGCATGCTTTCAAATATGTTTGTTAACTTTTCCGTTAACAGTTTCGTAACCTCCGAAACATTGGATTATAGGGTCTACCTTTGAAATAATAAAAGGTGGTAATGAAGTGAATAAACTAAAAAGAACTGATAAGACAACCCATCATTTATAGAAAATATCTTTGTAAAAAACATTGACTTTTTGGTTTTTTGTGTAATTTAACATTTCCGTTAACACAGGTAACCTCCGAAACACAATGTAACCTCCGAAACATTTCAGTTTGGTTTCATTAAGTTTACTTCTCTAAGAAAATACTCTCAGACCTGAAGATGATGTGTATTAACACTGCAGTCATAGGGATTAAAATAATTAGGTTTGTAAGGAAAGAATCAAGAAAGGGTGCTGTTTGAACACATGACTCTGAAAAAACCTGTTTCGGAGGTTACATGTCGTGCATGTTGACGTTTACAACACATATCTATAATTTGTAGGTACAATGCACTATTTTTTTAATTTTTTTTTTCTCTTTTTGCTTCTTTACCCACTTAGAATTATTGGCAAAATTACAAAAAAGTCTACATAGTTTACTTTTGATTTTTTTCTTAGGCTGCAATCTTTACAGTAGTAATTTGTGTAACATTTCCCAAACAAAACACAGTTGTAAAGGTTTTTGACGACAACATTTTCAAAAAATTCAATTTTTTTGTAACTGCAGTTGGTCAAACCATGGTCAAACCATTCCTGCTTTTAATGTTTACACTGCATTTTTTGTTCAAATTCTTCCATGGCTTGGTTTGCACACAACATAAAGAAGTCATGTTGTCAATTACAATGTGTTTCGGAGGTTACATTAGCTTGTTTACAACTCACTCAACCTGCATTTTTAATGCAGAGTGAACTAAATATACACTTACTCATTGCAGTATACACAATGTAGCAGTAATTGAATGATTCTTGAGGGGTGCACCTCAATAAATAGACCCCCCCCCCCCCATATCATCATATAATGGGAAAATTTCATTTAAACAAATTTGTTGAAAAATAGCAGCCTTTAACCCTCCTACTGTTCGCAACATTTTCAAGTGAGTTGACCAACCATTTGAAACCATTCAACTGCCAAAGTTGTGTATGGTGGCACAACTGTGCACAGAACTAACTGTGTACTGTGTACATGCATTCCCTCATGGTATCATATTGCAAGGCTGGCATAGCTTATCTATCATTCAAAACCACAGTGAATGGTACTGAATGGTCAGACAGCAAGAGGGTTAAAGGGTGTGTACAACATTGGTAATTGCCAAAGACCTGTATCCAAACTTGATTTGACCCAACATGTACATGAAATAACAAACCTGTGAAAGTTTAAGCTAAATCGGTCTTAGGGGTAACTTCTTTTCAAAAAACAGAATTTATCCTGCAGGATAAATACTAGTATTTTACTCATTTCCTAAAAACTATGGTATTTCAAGCAAAACTATTTCAAGGGAAGTTTTCTACCATGACCTTCTTTATACCATGTAGGTTATGTGCAAATCTGTGAATATTTATATTTTCATTCTTACCAATGTTGTACACACCCTTTAAGTGAAAAAAAACAAAAAACCCTCCTATCACATGCAGGGAACGATTTCATCCTAATTTTTTTTTTGTATAGCAAAACAATAATTTTGCATAGCAGTCCATAAATTTTGCTTAGCAAATTTTAAAATGCTTAATTATTGCAAATATGTAAACATGTGAAACGTTTTTATGTTTTAGGCTTAATTTCGGGAAATGCTATGTTGAAAATGCTGTGTGGAAAGTACAAATGGCCTTAGTTCCAGACTTCCATTGTGACATAAAAATAAAAAAGTCACATCTCCCGGCATGAACCTGAGGAAAAATTGGTGTGCTAACCCCGACATCCAGCGTCAACTGGTGAAGGCACAATGACTATCAAATCATTGTTTATTTAGCTCACAATTATTAAGGTTCAGACTTTGTTTTATATGTAATTATCACACCAAAATCAGCCTTTTAAAGGTGTTTAAAAAAAAAGTTTGCAATGGTGTTTTGTGCACTTCAAATGAATGAGCAGTGCCTGCTTGTATAGACGATGTGACCTGTGACATCACATGTTTACAAAAGAGCCACAGAGCCTGGACTTCCTGCAGGCACATTTGTACACAGATCAATGGAAGAAAACAACAAATCTTATGTTTTATGGAGATTGCACTGTCTGATTTTTCTCAACTTTTGATATGAAGAAAGGCGGGACATCTCAAAAGCTGTACAGCTGTTGCTTTTGTAAATTTTGAATTTATGTGAAAATTATGACACAAAATGTAAATTTTCCCGTATAGCCTGTGTAGTATCTTGCCCGGCAGGAAATTCTTTAGAATGTACAAGGTCACCACTATGTAAACAAATGTAACATGGTCTATACACAAGTTATTTATTCTCATGTACATGTACTAATAGTTTCATTCCATTTGAACAATCCACGAACTTTTTGGTCTTGACAGTATCCTACTGTTCCTATGGGGAGGGTCCCCAATTATTGCTGAGCAATTCTTAGCCCAGTTTTTTTTTTTTTTTTTTTTTTTCACCAAAACCTTGAAATTTTAACCCAAAACTTACATGTACATTTTAATTGATATTTGTCCATGTCAAAATATTTTATAATAACAGCAGCAAAATTTGTCACCCTGGAGGTTTTTATATTTTAAAAGGGGAGCTTTTAAGTTTTAACCTGCTCAATAATGTGAATTTTTTACACTAATATTCAGATTTAATACATTATGCAAATTGGTAAAAACATGCAATCCCATGCTTCATAAATTGTCGTATTTTGATATAATATTTTAAGAGTCATGAACAACAGCTGATCCCAATTTTCGACCAATATTTTAGCAGGAAAGTGTTTATTGCTAGGGTCCTTTACGAAAAACTTTGCTACATCAAATTTTCAATCTCATGGTTCATTGACCATGGTTTTTCTCCTGAAGTCACTCAAGTAATTTTGAAAAAAAATGGGGGATTTTATTATGTAAAGCTGGGTTTATCTCAAGATTGCAAAATGCTACAGAGTTCCATCATACACCAAATTAAAGCTTATAGTATGGCCTTTCCATCCATGTGTGTAACTCCAAAAGTAAATTTTGCGACGTAAGCAGGTATAGCTCCGAGTGTACCAGTATTCTATAGTTATTCCATTTATTTTAAATAATCATTTGAAAGAGAGTCTCCAGATTCAGCTTAGAGAAAGGTTTTACTAAAACTTACCTCCATGGTTACACTGACTCTCCGAGTTCGAGTCCGAGTCCATACATGATTGAGTTACTCTCTCACTTGTTGTCTCAAGACAAGTCATACAAACTACACAAGTTTTTGTGAAACAATTTAAGGCTTATTAAAATTATCTCACGCATCTCACGCCCGTCTGCGTAAAGAGATATTTTGCTCAGCGCGCTGAGGAGATCAGTCTGGGGCCCATTAGATCGTAGCACTAGAGTAGCAGTTGATCGTATAGTTGTTGTGAAGTTGTTGAGGGAGGGAGCCCGACAAAGTATGGTTTTCGTAAATTGTTAGTAATGTGAACAAAAAGCAATTGATTTCCCCCAAAAAATTTGTGATGTTTTTGAAAAAACATTCCAGCATTAGTGCTATCAAGTAAAGTAGCATTCGATTGGTACATGTAAGTTTCATGATCAAGAGCGTCCCCGATTAAAAATAACAGCGGGCACAGAAATTAAATTGCAATGGTGCTAGGGTTAAGGATACAAAGTGGATTGTCCCTATTTGTGGGGCTACAAATCCCAACCTTCCACAGTACAGTTAATTGTACCTAGATGGGCAAACCCTGAGAAACCATTGTAAAAATTGTGTATCTGCTTTCGCCACCTCGTACGTAAAATACGCAAAAGCTTGCTCTGAACCATGTAAGATAGTAGCTGTGAAGTCTGAGGAACTCAAATTAGGCTGTAACTTGATCAGCCATTTAAATCTAACTCACAATTGGCTTATTGACAGTGAACTGGAATGACTTTGACATTCAGCCTCAAACTTATCCTGTAATGGGCCTTACCAAGGTACATCTTTTTAATGTCTTTGTTTTGTTGTCATTTTTTCTTTCAGTTCTTCCGATCCAATTGAATGGGAAGAGTAAGACAGGACATTTTCTGTATTACAGAGAGCACAGAGTGAGAGATGAAGACTTCACTAAACCAGCAAACAGAACGCTCTTTGTGGTCAATATTCCACCTTTCTGCAACCAGGTATGAAATAAAAGCAATTTGTCTCTACAGACATTGCTGTGAATGATTTTCCTTGTATCATTCAAAGCAAATTGTTACTCAAAATGTATCCGTTGCTGCTCAGAAACCATCATTTGCTACTCAATACTAGTACAGCGCATGTTGTTGCTGAATATTTTGCAAATTTTGGGTTGAACAAGGAAGAAAATGGCTGGTGTTGGTGTTCCCGCTATTTTTTGATGTCTTTGTTCAGGGGTGCCTGCCAGAAGAAGCCCAGAAGGGTGAAAAAAGATATTGACAAAGAAAATAGGGAGACCGCCAACATAAAGGCTAGATAGATGGCTCAGTTGTTAGTTTACATAGAGTCTATTCAGTCTTGGAAGTTAAATATCGTACCTACTCACACTGTACTTGTTAGTCTATTTGTGTTTTTGTTTGTCTGGGCAAACCAACCACAAGCTTTGGCTTTTCTGGCTATGCCCCCATTTCCAATTATTCCTCTTACTGTTCTTTGATATTGTTATGATGATTCGTTGTTGGAATGGAAATAAATGTATTGAAATGAAGGTTGCAGATTCAAATACCACTCTAGTCAACATTTTTTTATTTAATTGTTTTTAAAGAATATGTACTGTTTTAGACGGTTTATCTTAAATAATGTATTCATCTTTTATGCTTGTGGTTGTAGGAATGCCTTGAGAGACTGTTTGGACATTGTGGGACAATTGAGAATGTCATTCTACAGGAAAAACCAACATCGTCAGACTCTTCATCAGCGAAAACCTCTAAGTTTTTCCTCTTGACTTCAGAAAAGTCACAGGTATGGCTTTGGGGGTTCCCCCATATTCATGGATCATTTGGAAGTGAGGCCACCCAATGATTAGACCGTGTCAGTCTCACAATACAAGTTATTTTCAAAAATAATTGGAGAGACTTTGGAACGCTAGGTGGCAGCAGACTTACCAGGCAACTTTCCGTTGTTTATGTAGTTCTAAGCATGCGCACATTTCCGAGAACAATGGATTTACCTGGTAAGTCTGCTGCCACCTAGTGTCCCAAAAGTCCCTATTGCCACAATACATGCTGTAGCTGCTATTCGAGGTCTCTGCAAGTCCAGATTCTCGCGAAAGCTCGTACGCTCTCGAGGTCAACTTACACAGTCAATAGCTCTTGGTAGCTTACAAGCGGCAAGCGTCAGTTACAAATTACCAATAAGTATGCTAGGACACAAGTTCAAATAAGTTTTTATGTAGCAATAGTAATCGGTCCCCAATCCCGCGTTTGCCTCGATGCTGAGAACATTTGTCCTAATAAAAGAGAAAGACGAGCTCAGAGGGCCTCAATTCAGTCAATGACCTGCGTGAGACTGCATGTTTGTTTTTTGTTTTTTGCCCTATCCGAAAAGTTCCTGGTAATACCAAATGACATGGTATTTTGAGAACGGTATTCCAAGGATCGCAAAATCAAAATCCGCCCAAGCATAGTAGCAACCATTCAATCTATCAAAATCCTGGTTTTCAGACATAAGGACCAAGGTCTGGAATCGGGGATTACATAAACACCCCTGGAAAAGAGTAAATTTGATAATTAAATCCAGCACCTGTTGTCCCTGTTTGTACTAGTCCAGTGAAGTACAATACCCTGAGCACTTGCATGAACCTTCTCTGCAAGTCAACACGTCATTCTCTGTTGAACTTCCACACACAACGTTCCGAACAGGTTGCCATGTCAATCGCACCCACTCACTTAAGTGTGTCAACACCTGCAATCAGGGGACCTGCTATTGTCCCTCTTTTGTTTGTACACTAACTTTTTGGCAACAACAGCTCCCATTGGTTTTGTACACACATTCAATCTGAGGACCTTCACGCAACCGGGACCCTGTTGTCCTCTTTTGTTCCTGGGTCCCCGGTTTGAATGTGTATACCTACCCACAGACTCCCATAAATGCATGTGTACATGTAGACGCATCATGTCTTTGAAAAATTTGCGTTTTACTATACAATGTAGCATCCATGGTGCCCAATTTCTTGGCTCTGCTTACCGCCGAATTCTGCGCTTGCGATCACCATTCTCTGCTTACCGAGCAAGCGCCAATTTTCTGCGCTAGCTGTGTTAGCGTAGAATGCCTAGTAACAAGGACTACGCAAGCGCACAAGCAAAAATTCCCTGCTAACCCGTGGAACACGCTTGACGTAAGTGCTGAATACCCTGTTTCTGTAAGCGCCAATTCTTTGCTTACGGTAAGCGCCAATTCTTTGCTTACGGTAAGCAGAGCAATTAAATTGGGCCCTGGTGTTAAGTGGTTTTAAAAGAATTTTAGTTCTTACATCTAGAATAAAGAACTGGATGTAGCTTTTAAAATTGTATTCACCCAAATGGTTTATATTTTGAAAGCCTGGTTGCCCAATCAAAGGGGCACAGTTAGTTTGTTTACCTGAGTGAGTATGCTAAAAAGTCATTACACCAGACATGCAAGCATTGGTTGTGCTAGTCTTGGCCCAAGACGTCAGTGATCGATAGTGGATAGTGTAATGCGCTCGGTTACAATTCGTTACAGCGCGCCCTCTTGTGGCTTGAATTACCCAACTTGACTAGCTTGGCTTTGGTTGCATGCACAGACTGTTTTACTCCTTGAAATAACGCACCACTCGCCAACAGCATTGCACATAACCTTTGGGTTCAGGGAATGAGACCCAAGATTGCAACCTCATGAATAAGGCTTATAGAAAGAACTTATGAAGGTAAAAATAAAGTGTACAAATATTTGGAGAAAACTCTTGATTAACCTGATAAATAATTCCTTTCTTAACAGGGTTTCCAGTTTGCATTTGTAGTATTTGAGAAAGCTTCATCGTTACTCAGCGCAAAGCAGCTTCCAAGCAAGCTATCCAAGCCATTTATATTATCAACGGAGAATCACCCTATCCTGACTGGTTACAAAAGTAAGTGTTCTTAGGTGCATAATGCTGTGTATCGCCCTGCTTATTGCTACATGAGTGTCTTAACACTCGGTAATGCCTGAGACATTCCTTTGGGAGCAACATTAAAATTGAACATGGAGATTGCTTTGCTCAATTGCCATCTGCGTCTGTGTGGGCAAGCATTACATACAAAGTGTGGACCTGAGAACAAAAGAGGTCCACACAAGGCAGGGTTTTGAAACACTATGTGGACTTACACGCGTCCACACACTGTTTTCACCAGTGTTGAAGAATATGTTTTTTCTCAAGTGCACAGACCAAAGGATTGTCCACAGAGGGTTGACACATATGTTTTTTTCTCAAGTGCACAGACCAAAGGATTGTCCACAGAGGGTTGACACAGTATCAATACCATGTGATATACCTATATGGCTAAATTAACCAGATCTACCAATGGGAAAGCTGGAATTTGCTGGTGACAGCAACTTGTTGGTCTAAACTTACAACATGTTGGTGTTCAGGTGTTGTGAGAGTGCTTGCCTTGGAGTGACATGATATTTATATATGTACATGTATATGCAATTTGTCTCCCAAAGTGGCAGACCATAACTGGTTGTAGTGTCGGTACAAACTGCAAGGGGAAAAATAGACAAACATCTGTTTAGAGAAACTTTGATGCATGTAGAAAGTTCTGAGAAGAGGCTGGTATTCAAGTACATTGGTAACTGCATCCTAAATGTCTGTAAAGCTGCTCAAAAATACTCACATTGACCCGAAATATCTTCATTGTTTCCTGTTGTTACTTCTTATAAACGCAGAGTGGTGTTCAGAGTACTCCAGGGGTCGTCCAAATTCAGAAGATCTCCAAAGAGATATTGATGATTTCATGCAAGATCATGATACAAAAGTACATGAGGTAAGTTTATTTCATAACTGATGGCGGGATTGTGGTCACTCCCTCATAAGAACAAAGTGCTTACCATCGCAACTGTCAGTTGGTTCCAGAATTTATTTTTTAATTTTTGGGGGAAATAAGTACCCAAATCAGGTAGTCAATCAATTCTCAGAAAACGTTAAATGGCATTTAAAGTGGAGATAGCCTTAGGAGTAAAGATCAATGTTATGTGATGTCCTAAACATTATATATTGTCACCGTTTTCACGAAGGGACGGGCATGTCCAAACGCTTGATTGAGATAACCATTTTACGCTATGCTTGGCTTAAAACTGCAAAATCTGCAATACTAAAGCCACGGTTTGCAGTTATAAACATCTCATATGATTCTGTATAAGTTTAACCTCTCCATTGACTAACTAATTTCGTAAAAAATATTTGCTAATTGCCATAGTAATTAGTCAAAGATACGTGGCACTTCGTGAAACCTAAAAAGTGAGAACACCCAACTGGATAACGTATTAAACATAGGAAAGGGGCGCGCGTGTCACGTGATCACGCGTGCGCAAAGATAGGTGGCTCTTCGTGAAACCTGAAAAACGACTTTTGCTACATTTTACGCTCTTCTGTTACAACGTTTTACAACGCATTTTTAGGGCCGATGGCTCTTCGTGAAAACGCAAAATGCTTTTATTGAGATAAAGGCCCCTGCTGAAATAATCAATAATTTGTCAAATAAAGATACGTGGCTCTTCGTGAAAACGGTGACGATATGTTGAGAAATACTTACCTCATATGCCCTAATTAGGTGTTATTTGAAAGCTTCTATTTTCATCTACATGTATGTAATGAGCAAATCAACCCAATGTGAATTTTTACAGTAACTGCCTTGTTTTGACTATTGGTAATAATGACTCTGCAGTGTCGCCAAAATTTTGAAATATTTTGTCTTGAGGTCTGTTGATCAAAGATTTGTTCAATAATCAATATGTTGGAAACTCAATATGGAGTAGTCTCAATATATTGAAATCTGCATCAGCATCGTCAAAATAAACAAATATGTTTACTAAACCTCTGCGTGACAGCATTGTGCCTTCATCACAGCTTTTTGCCTTTGAGAACCAAACCCCCCAAAAGAAGGGGGGAAAAAAACCATGCTGTACAAAGCTTGAGCACCCACACCAGCAATGAAGTTTCTGAAAATGTTGAAGATTTTTAATTTTGTAGATCATGAGTAAGTCTGTAGTTCTCAAGTCGTTTACAAGCGTTTTTGTTTTGTTTTGTGTTGTCCCGTAATTCGCTCTAGTTCGTATTCTGTTGTTGTGAAAGCAACCTCCAGCACTCGATGGTTCATTTTAACAAAAACTAACGGCCTATTTATTTCAATTAATGGGACTGTGCATGTCGGTGCGCTTTGGTACGTTATGTTTATTGTGATCACATAATAATTTGTCTTCGAAATTCATTTTTTCAAAAAAATTAACATTTTACAATAATGTACAAATGACACCCTTTCGATATTTCTGAAATCATTGATCGATATCAAATTTTCACATATATTTCAAAATTACTAAATTTGTGATTTCGGCGATATCGATATCAAAGCAAGATTGAGTGGTTGAGTAACATTGGTATATCAACAAACGTTAATTTGTCTTGTTTTGTTGGACATGATTCAGTCAGTAAGTAGGGATTTCAAATTTATAATAAGATGTCTATAATTGGTTTTTTCAAAATGCCTAGATCCTTGATGGCTTTCACCTTTGCCCAAAATAAGAGTTGCACATAAAAAGCCCTTACGTTGCAATTGCTTTACTGTAATCGCCTGAATGTAGTATCTTCTGTTATTATGCTTGAGTTATTCTTTTTGAAGTCAGAGACCCATTTCATGGCTCTTCTTTTCATGGAATTCTGCGGCGAGGTCCAACAGAGTCGCAGGTGGTTAGCAGCACCATGAACTTGGACACTGATCTGGGGTCGATTTCACAAAGCACTAAGATTCATTTTAAGATGAGTTGTCAGTATTACCATAGTGATTTGTATTGTGACATCACTGTTTGCTAAGCAACTACGATTGATTTGCACTTACGATCAATCTTAGCTCTTTGTGAAATCTGCCCCTGTTCTAGTAAAGTAGAGAAATGATTGCCATCCGTATGTTTGTTCTTCATACAGGCTGAGAAGGAAAGTGAGGCACAGGAGGGCGTCCCAGATGACGAGGGTTGGGTGACAGTAACACGGAAGAGTGCTAAGCCAGCTGTAGCAAGGACTGAAAAGAATCAACGACGACTTAGAGCCAAGGAGAGGAAAAAGAGAGAGAAGACAGAGTTACTCAACTTCTACACCTTCCAAATGCGTGAAACAAAACGGGAACGTAAGTTGTCAATTCCTTGTCATTGGTGGTGACTTACAGAGGAGCTCCAACATCAAATTCAGTTTTATGATCCACTCATTTTTCCCAATATATATAATTGGTTTATTGTTAAAAAACACATGGCAGCCAAAGGCTGAATTACATGCAATTTACAAAATGGAAAAATACAATATTAAAACTCTGACAATCAGAGACAAAAATTTACAAAAAGCACACTTAAAAAGACTAACAGTCCTTAAAAGAAGATAATGAAAAAATGATTAATTAAATTTGGGAGATAAACTAAAAAAATGACTGAGGCATAATTATGTCCACCTCCAAAAAATTGATTGATACAATACAAGACACAAGATCAAATGATGGACTAAGAGGACAATATTGCACTATTTTCTATTTAGTAACCCAGTCATGTAAGGCAGAGGGCTTGTCCTGAATCTGGTGGTGCGACACCTGTATGGTTTGAATTTTGGTTGATTTCTGAGCGACATTGATGATGTGTACTCGGAGTGTGGAAACCACTCAGAGAACTGCTGAGAGGAGCAAGCTTTTGTTGAGAAAACTCTGCAAACTTTCTCTCGCCTTACATGAAGAGGTTCCAAATCTAGTTTTGCTAGGGATAGATAGAGTCTTTATGAAACTGGGGGAAACCTTAGTCGTCTCTAACCTCGCGTTAGGACGGTGTAAAATGCCACTGTGTTTGATCCCTTTCAAGTGCAATTTTCGTCAAAATCCAAGACTTCACATTTCAACGGAAAATTGTACCTTATTTGTACAGATAATTTTTAGTAATAAGATATAATGACATTTTGCTCTGTTTTATTGTGTGGTTAAAGACTTGTAGTTTGAAAAATTAGTGCATCACAAAATTGATTTTGACCTTTGACATGTTAGAGCCCATCTTCAAGTTGAAAAAACATGTACAACCGAAGACCACACACAAACAACACCTGAGCACAAAGACCTCTGTTTATAAAGCTGTAGTATTGTCCTTGTTCCCCTGCCATATGCAAACGATGGTTGTAAAAAGAAAGATCGGATATTTCCAATGGTGGTTTATAAATAAAAGAAGGTTGCTATTTTGCAAAAACTAAAGATAATGACCCTGGCTGAACCTGGCTGTTTATCAACCGATTTGATTGGTTTTATGCTTTTTATTACGGGAATTTAATAAGTAAGAATGTTTTCGTTATTTATAGTGCTCTGAAATGAAAACTAAACTGTTAAAATAGAAATTGTACAATAATATGCACGAGCGCCATCTTATAAATAAATATACTGGATTGCATCTTGGGAAACCGAGTACTGACTGTTAAAAAATAAACCAAGATGCCAAGATGGATGCCATGCTGTAGTTCACATGTAACTATGCCAGGTTTGATATTTGTGTATAGACCTTATGCATTGACGTCACCAAGCCGCCATCTTAGAGGTAAACTGATGACGAAACAATGGAAACGCGCTGATTTGTACGCGCGGCACACAGGACTGACCAATGAACATCTTCCTTTTGACCTCTAGGCGAGGGCGCCCTACTCAAATGACGTCATATGCATAAGGTCTATTGCATTATTTAAAAATCATGGTTGCCATCATGGTTGCCAGTGTTGATTGGACTTGAATTTCCTCCAGAATCCTTTGCGCGCTAATTTTGCGTATTGGGATATGCATATGGGCTATTGGTGTCTGCTTTCACCAATGTTGTTCCTCGCATTCTTTTCTCACTCTTTACATTTAAAACCCAATTTAATGAGTTGAACCCTCTCATTACCAAGTTGTTTTGTCAAGCAACTGCTGGTGACAAAATTGTTTGACCACTCAAACGTGAAGCACATTTTCTTATACAACGTTCAGAGGCAGGTTTGACAAACTGTATTCAAAACAGCCTTACCTTATTTGATAAAAGTATTTTCTTCAATTCTTTCTTATATTCGTAGATATTGCCGAGCTCCGCAAGAAGTTTGAGGAAGATAAAATGAAGATTGCCGAGATGAGAGCTGCAAGGAAATTTAAACCTTTCTAAATCATGCAAAAGGAAAGTGAGTTATTCTGTCATCTGCCGTTCCTACTGCCTATCATAGGTGGCATACAATGGCTTCATGTACATGGTTAGATGATATGACATCACGTCCAGAAAATAGCCAAGCGGGTCAAAGGTTAGCAGGCACAACGTGTTCACTACAGTGCATACATATATGTCATTGCAAACTTTTGTAGTTTTTTTAAGATGAAGCAAGGTGGCACATACATGAGATACTTATGTCAAATACTATCTTCAAGCAAACTTGAATCCTAGATTCTAATTGGTCAACCCATAGCAACCAGAGGTGTTATATAAATTTTAACTTATATTATGTCACTGGCATAAAGAAATTACACTGCAGAATGTTGAATTTCCCAGGGGCCAACCAAAGTTTTCAATATTTTCAATGTCGTAAATGACCACTTTCCCCAAAGTGGTTCCTATCAACATTTGTTTTTTTCAATATTGATGCACATACATGTAGTTTGTAGATCTACTGCTAAAAATATATGAGGTTGAGACTAGTTGTTCCATTGTACTGCTTGAAATGTGATATTTTCGTCAGAAAAATGTATTATTTCATAAAAACGAAAAATTTCAAAAAACAAGCTTTATACGCAATCTGTATTTTATATTATTGAGGTAGTGACTGTGACCAAGAATCCATCCACAAACTTGAATATTGAAAACAATCCGATAATTCTCACAGCTACCCTTTACGCCGTTGTCAAAAATACACAGCTCATCACATGCAAGACTTACAGGTCATGTTTCACAACCCGAACACTCAACTGCGTCTTCCTGTACAAGTGTTTCGTGGAGTCCACTATAACTGGAAAAACCAAAACAAACGTTGAAATTCACAGGATCATTTGGGCGGGCAGAATGCAAGGCATTGATTTTGGGCAGTAACAACTTCACACAAAAGTCAACTTGGTCACGATTTAAAAGTCGTATCTCTGCAGTTTCCAAACATCCTACCCCATAGCATACTTTGTACGACCGTGAAAATGTTGGCCAGCCTCTAAAAGGACCAAGTAAATGACCCAGTTACGATGCGTACATCAGGACACTGTTTTTATAAATGTTGTGTTGCTTTCTAAAGTTAAAATGTAGTGAAATTTTGAAGTACATGCACTGTACATGTACATGTATTTTGGAATTTGGAGTTCTGAATATCCTCAATTAACTGTCTGGCAATTTGCAAGACATCTCACATCAGTAATCACTAAAAAATATCATCCCAAGAATGCTGCTCAACCAAAGTATTGGAGATATTTCACTTGTTTACTTTTTTATTTTACTTTGGGGTGGGAGGCGGGGGAAGAGGGAGGCAGAACTGGATTTTGTTGTTCAAAATAATAATGTATTAACATTTGTCTTTTTGAATGGGTTGGACGTACGGGTTTCTGTTTTTCCAAAGACCGGGCGTTTTAATATAATTGTTTTCATTTCAAAAGCCAAGAAGTCTGGCATTTCTTCTTTTGTCTTCACACACCTCCATTTCTGTAGTAGGTGTTCCATTGTTTGTGGTTCCAGTCTGCATTCACATAGTGTTGCATCTTCATAGCACCCCATTCTCCACATGTGGTTGAGTTGATACGAAGATAGTTTGTGACTTGCTATAAAGTAGATAAATAAACAATTTGAAACATAGGGTAGAGTTGTCCAAATTGTTTCATTGTAAATTGCCCCCCCCCCCCCTTCATTGTCTTCTTCTTCCTCACTTTTGACGTGGGTCAGTAGTTTCTGTCCTATTTAAAGACGACCCTTTGGTGTTTCTACCACGTCCTGACATCAACATCCAAATGGTCACATACTTGAAAGAGTTGTTGGATGGAGAGACTACTGAGTTCAAGCATTCTTGTTGTGGAAGTGCTCCATGCAGACTTGAACTGTGCGTTCTCCACATCAGATGCGGATCTTCTTTTTGCTGACCGAGTTATGGCAGCGGTTTTCTTTTTCAGTTTTTAGAGGCTAATGGCTGCCTATATCATGAATGCGTACTTCTCTTGCCACCGATGTAGCAGGTGCTCTTTTCTTAAGTTGCGGGGGGCGTCAAGGTCGACGGCCGACCCCATGCTGGCTTTTCAACTGTACCCATTTTGATCAAAGCATTTGCAGTTGATGCTTTGAAGTGAAGTACACTCAAGTACTTTGTTGCAAACCTTCCATCTGTGTACTATCCAGGCATTCATAGCGGCAACATTTACAAAGTGGAAAAAAATCCACTTCTTTTGTCAGCAAGTGTGGCCGCACAGGGCAATGAGGTGGACCATCTTATCCACTCCTCCCATGTGTTGGTAGAATACCTAGACAGTGCTGAGACATGGAAATAACTGTTACTTGAAGCAATATGAACCAAGCCAAAATGTCCATTGTGTGGTCCTGAACACTTTGAGAGACATCAGGCTGGATAGCTCATCTGGTAGAGCACTCATTCTTCCAGTACTCAACTCTTAAAAAAAAAACGGGGGAATAAAACCCAAAACATCACTTTACATCTGTTGCTGTAGTTGATGATGTAGCTTTAGGTATAGGGGACTCTTGCACAGGCTTGGCAATTGCGTGTGTAGGACTTCCAGCTCTCACTCCATTGTCCTTTTTAAGTTTCTTGACCGTCTCAAGGAATACGGGCAGTTCTAAAAATATTTTTAAATATGTGAAAAAGGAATGAGGTACATGTTCAATTCCAATGATTCCGAATAAAGAATATAAAATAATAAAACAAAATGGAGGGTGAAATAGATTGTTTAATTAAATAAAACAAAATTGCTGCAATGAAATTTCTCCCATGAATGCAAAATTGCTGTCAAACAATGACATACCTTTACATAGAGCAAGATCCTGCCGCAGGGACTTATTCTCTGACCACCTCCTCACTGATGTCAGTAGGCACATCCTATTATAACAAGATACAAATAGCTAACATGTTACCACACTTTGTATAACAATCCACACAGATCTTTGTAATTTGATTGGACAAAATATACCACGTGTCATCTTTATATTTCTATAGTGGTGATATGAGTATCCAATAGTACTTTTAAAAAAATATATATATATTCAGCTTCCAGTTTTGGCCAGCTACAGGTCCCACCAACCAGGTTTCACATACAGTATAGTGTAGCGTGATCTAATTGGGTTTTTGTTTAACCTGTTACAAAATGCCTACAGGAAAACACAACGGCAATCAGATAACTTCAATTCACAAGACTTTATACAGCTTCAAATACACGTCCACTCGGGACAACATCAGGTTAAGAACTACCCAAACAACAAAACATACACGCTAGAAAAGGGCGCCAAAACAACCAACACATCCTGTCGGCGCACCTGGATAATCTCTTATCTTACACAATTTGTTATACATTGTTACAAGATTGTTTTACATCAGCCAATCACTGTACAGTTCATACAAAGTTCAGTCCAGCTGCCGTGGGAGCACTGTCCTTCACGATCCGACGTGGTACTCCAGCGCACCCGGCGGGGCTTCCTTCCATATACAAAGCATATAGTTTGTGTTTGTTAAAGTAGTGTATAGCATGTAGCATATCTTAACATACTCCATCGTGAACATATTTTGTTATTGTAAACAATGTGGTGGAGTAATATGGCTCAACACGCAAGCTAACTGAGAAGTAACGCATATGAACACCTCAAAATAACATGGGGAAATTAAACAAACCCTCTTTCTCCCTCATTTTCTCAAAGAGAATCCTGAACATCTTGTCAGCTTCACTGCTATCCTTTGCAGCCACTTTTTTCTTTTTCCTTTGCTAGAAAAGAAGAAGAAAAACAGAACATGCATTGTTTATAGTACATGCACTATAGGCCTATGGCCTTCCGTCATCTGTCAAGGCGGTTGCGTAAAAGGCAAAGGGGCTCATTTGCCCTCCATCCCTACCGTGTGTACACAATTCTGTGCTTTTATTTTCTACTGTGTACCCTCGTTTTGACAAGTGGCTCATTTTTTCAAGACCTTAGTTGGAACAGAGGAACACAAGATTTAAGAAAAAAAAAAAGAAAAAAAAAAGGAGAATCACATATATGCCTATGTACTTTGTGTACATGCATGTCAGTGCATTACATTAGAAATCAAAGCAGTGTTATTAATTTAATGGGCCTTTAAGTTTAAAGGCCCTGTCACACCTTGACGTTTTAGCCAGCGTATGCCGACGTTTTAAAAATTTGCCGAATACGTTGAATAAGTTATGATTACGTTTTGTATAAGTTAAGAGCACGCCGAAGCCGCTGGTATACGTGAGCATGCACAAAATTTTCCGACTTATGCCAGCCAGTGTATGGCTCATACGTCCCGCATACGCGGGCCATACCGCAAGCACGTGGTAAATACTAGCCCTGTCATACTCCATGATATCCTCCCCCAGGGAGATGATTGAAAACATCTGTTCACCAACTGGCTGGGAGTCTTTTGATATTTTGCCGACAGTTTCTGCGGTTAAAAAATGGGAGATAAGCCCTAACAAGCCCTTTTAACTTTTTAATTACATGTGTCAAACATGTTTGACAAGGTGCCGACTTATCGTTTCACAAAAACAGGTCACTCGTTTAAGGGTTTTAATATTTGTTTATACTTACACTGTTGACTGGTTCAGCATGATGGCGGACCACAATCTTGAGGAAGCTGAAGTTTGCCTTCACCCACTGATCCCTCTCTGTCAGTTCCAGGGCGCGCCGTCACCGCTCTTCTTCTTGTCGAGACGGGTCGGTGTGGATGTCTCGCAGGGACTTGAACCACCCTTGAAGGTGCTCGTCAGTCTTCCCTATGGCTTTGGCTTGATCCTCCCAGATTGTTGCCTTCTTGTCCACCCTCCGGTAGTCAGTCTTCTTGATGTCCCAGAGGATGGCGTTCTCGCGAAGGAAATCTCGCGTTGGACATCAAGACAAAACTGTGTCTTCTTGGCCCCCTTCTTCTTGGTAAGGGTTGGCTGACTGGAGGTGGAGGCTACGGACGCAGCTACCGATGCCCGAGAGGCATTGGAACCTGCATCATCTCCATCAGAGGGTGAGCGTGAGGATGATGATGGATCCTCCTTGCGTTTGCGTCCACGCCCAGGAGACCTCTTGGCAGCGTTTTATATAAAAACTTGTAAGAAACTCACGGAACACTTTCGGCAGAAAAACAAAAATCTTTTGATATAGAGAACCTCGTTTGCTACTTGAAGCTGAGACATAAAGTGAGCCCAGCCTTGTCGTCTTCTCGCTCTACAAACGCTGCTCATTGGATGCCGCTTGATTGCTCGATTCCCAAAACCGGAAGTTATTTCTGACCCGTCCGCAGACAGGCCAAACTGAGAACAGTAAAGTGCTTAGGGCAGTGCAAAAAACAAATGGGATGGTTTCTCGGTTTAGTATAATTCATTTGATCAGTTATGTGATGAAATGTTTTATTTTTATTTAATTTTTTTTATATTATAATTTTTGGGGGGAGGGGGTGCAGGGGTGATATGTGAAGCCAGTTTAATCTTACCAGTGAAGAGGATTTCTTTCCCAGGCATGATATTCTTCCTATGTAAGTCTGATTTCATTCTCAAAAACTATTTTAGTTCAGCCCTGGTACTCAATAAAATGTCCTATTTGTTTTGAAGGGCAAAATATCAAGCCTATTTCCTCATCTCTTCTGGCAGCTCCCGTTGGTTGTTTTCTATTGTGTCAAGGATGAAAATCAAAAGTCAAATGTATGACCCTTTGTCTTCTTTCCAGTGATTTCTTCTTATTTGCAAGAGTTTCAAAAGCTTTCTTACAAACCATCTTTCTTTGCTTGGCTTCAAATGCCAACCTGCTTACTTTGTCGTTGTCACAGGCCTTTCTTGTAACATGAGTCACAGCTTTCTTTTTGTTTGCTGCAAGCACGGCTTTGCAGGCAGCAGCTGCACAGATGTTTTAAATGCCGTCAATGCATCCTGATTTCAGGCCAGCATGCGGTACTTCACTGTCTGGAGAAAGTGGATATGTTTTCTTTCTGCAAGATTTGGTATGAATCTAGTACATTGCAGATGCGTTCTTTGCTCGTACTTGTCAGTATTAATTGAAAAGCGGATATTCCTTAATCAGCCACAATTCTTTTGCGTATACCAGCATCTTTTTAAGCCCATCTACAAGTTTGTATGCACACGTCTTCCTCCGCATCGAAAGGCTGTATAAAGCTTTATGATCTGCTGCAAGATCCTTGGTCAAGTCTATAATAGGTTGGGACATAGTAAAAGGCAGGCTATGCTCAAATTATGTCAGGAGGGCCTGTTTGCCTGGGTTTCTAGACGTCTGCAAACAATTCCGGTTTATCTTGCGGGATAGTTATGTTGTTTGAGATCACAAAATGCAACCTAACTCTTGGTTATAGTGCTCAGAACAGAAAGACAGAAAAACTATTGAAAGTAGGCAAGTCTTGACATTGCCCATTGACAGTCATTACCTCATATGAGAGTATTTGGAAGCAGGCTATAGATCAACATTTTGGAAATACATTTAATTGATTACCGTTAGAAAACTCAATATTTCACACACAACCCAATGGCTTCATACTTTTTATGGAAACACTTTCCCCTATTTGGTTGAGAATAATATTTTTAAGGAATCGCAAGAACATATTTTCAGGGTATTCAGAACTTTTTTTTTAATGGAAATTTCACTGCAATAAAAGATGACACAAAACAGCAACCATTTTGCAGTTTTAATGTGCTACAGAGATCATGTTTACAAAATAACCACAAAGCCTTGACTCATGAGTTGTACAAAGTTCAATGGAAGAATGTAAACACTGACATTTTGTAGAGATTACACTGTCTGATTTTTGTCAACCCTAAATATGATTTTTTTTTTGACATTTTAAGATGTTTTTTTTTACAATTCTTGATTGTATTTGGTAATAATGATAGATTAAAGGGAGATTTCTCATCAGGAGATGCGGTGTTTTGAAAACAAGGTGCAAAGTTTACTCTACATGTATATACAAATGTACACTTTGTAAATATTTAAAAGAAAAATTAATAGAAGTTTTAAATAACAAACCAATAACATGTGATTTTTCATGAACAAGATTTCGTAATAAACTGACTATAAAATTGTATATTTAAAGATTTTGCTGATTTTGCTTGGTGTTATTTCTGAATGTAGACTTGCAGTTTGGCATTCATTGATGTGTGTATTATTAAGTATGGACAGTCAAACAGCTTCTCTGTTCTCTGGCCTTTATTATTATACAAAGCCCAAGGCTAACATGCACACCTGTTTGTTTCTAGTTGCTAGACGGGAGGAGTATTAAGACCAGAGCTGTGACACAGAGGGACCATTTTTCTTTGGTCATGTGGTTGCTGGAAGCAATTTTGGGTCCAAATGCAGCACAACCCAATGCATGTTTTTTTTGACACAAAATGGCTTCCAATTGCAAGTTGTCGCAACTCTCTGGTTAAGATTATTGAGGTTTTCTGTCACTCCGCCTTTTCTAATTAAACTGCACTTAAAGGGTGTGTACAACATTGGTAATTGCCAAAGACCTGCATCCACACTTGATGTGACCTAACATTATACATGAAATAACAAACCTGTGAAAGTTTAAGCTCAATCGGTCTTCGTTCAGAGTCATGTGAAAACAGCGAAAAATGCCCTTATGTGTTTTAACTTCTTTTCAAACATCGGAATTTATCCTGCAGGATAAAGACTATTATTTTACTCATTTCCTAAAAACTATGGCATTTCAAGGGAAGTTATGTGCAAATTCATTCTTACCAATCAAGCATTAAGTCCACCATGTCCGATATACTTCATGGGAGCCCAAGCAATGGCAGTCAATACACCTTTATCATGGGAGATCTGCTCTTACCATGCCCTGGGCCCAATTTTATAGAGCTGTTCAACGGCCGATTTTGTGCTTACTGTGCGATTTTCATTTCATAGCGCTGGTAACTAAGCACATGAAAAGGCATGCTAACCTTCCGGTGCTTACTGTGTGAAAATGAATGAAGTAACAATGTAAATCTATGGTAAACGTGCAAGCTGGCTGCCTAATTTTCTTTTTCTAACCTGTGAAATCCGCTTATGCTTAGTCGTGCCATGAAATTGGGCTCATATGTCTTGATATGTACAGAGCTAATATTTGTTTTATGTGCAACCCCTTTATGTGGACTTTCATGTCTGAGAAGTCCAGTGTAGTCGGAGTTTGGCCTGAGTTCCTGGTCATGGCACCTGTGGCGGGGCAGGAATGTCGGTGGCGTGTTTGTTAGGTGACATCCAAATTTACTTTGAAACCTGGTCTGATGCACAGAGATAGGGAAACATGCTTATAAAGAAATTTTATATGATTTACTTAATAAAACATGTACCAGTGCGCAGCACGAATCAGGAAAAAATACACCGACCCAGTGACTGGGAGGATGCGCTCATTTCACATACTGAGCGTATTGTATTTGTAAGATAACTCAATGTACTAACAACGCCATGCATCCTGAGGGAGTATCTGTACATGTATTAGCCATACACAATAACCAGTTTGACTGATGAAGTGAACAGTGTTGTCCACCATTGTGTCCACTCACGATAACAAGTCCAGTTCCTCAATCTGTACCCTATTAACTTGGTATAGCGCCCTCATGGTCCAAGACGAGAGACAGTAACCTGCACAAAACATAAAGAGAAGCATGTCTATTTAAAGGAGTAAACATAGTAACAATTACAGAATGGTACATGTACAAGTAAGGGCATGACCAGTTACTTCAGACAATCACCTCCCAAATACTAGCATTTTATTCTCCAAAGGAGCTGCATAACTTCCTGCCCATGCCTAACTAACGAGGTACAGTACAACATATGGCATTTCACTGTGAGAGCTGCACAACTTCCTTCATGTGCGTTTAGATAAAAGCCAACTTAATTTTCTGGCTCATTGCCATTCTTGTCATTTTGCCCATGTCCGGGATGTGATTTCTCTGTTTTTAACCGGAAATCCGTTTTTGTTGCCCCCCTAAAGATCAAATTCATCAAAAAATGAAGATAAAACCATATATAACGCCCCAGATTTAGGAGTAGGGATTTTAAAACCAAAGATAAATGTTATTAGTGGGCTTCTGAGCTCGCAAGCTTTCGCCATTGTGCAGAACTACATGGTTTATCATACATGTCATAGTACACAAAAACTGCAAACACCTACCACTGGAAAAACTCATTTATAAACAGTAAAATGTAAATGAGATGAGAAGGAAATGGAAAAATATAAAACACATTAAAGATAATTTTATCACGCTCTTTCCAACAGTGTAAAATCGGCAGATATGGGTTACAGCCAAGACAAACCAAATGACCTATTTGCACTTCATAATTCAACACTGCCATTATGCTATGTGATTAAATAGTTAATTTCCCTTGTACTGTGTATTAATGCTGTGACAAACCAAGTGGCGTGTCAAGGCTAAGCGGTCTTCTACAATGTAGTTCACCACACCCAAGTTCTGGTGTTAATACTAGGTTCTTAGCGCTTTATCACACCCCTAGGGGCGTATCAAAGCGCTCAGTATTTTTTCCTGCAAGGTATGTGGAGCTACGTTTTTGAAGTATGAGACCTTTTTTCTTATAGCACCATGTAATGGTTTACAAGGTGCTGTGGCGCAATATGCTGCCGATCAAACCAGGAACACCGGGGCGAACCCCTTCTCTTTACGATAAGTGCACTGGGTTCTTTTACGTGCATTACACAACACACGGGACTTACGGCTTTACGTCACATTCGAAGGATGCAGCAATAATGGTTAAGTGTCTTGCTTAAGGACACAAGTGTCACGACCGGGACTCAAACCCACACCCTGCTGATCAGAAACACCAGAGCTTGAGTCTGGTGTTCGTATCCACTCGGCCACGACACGCTTGGTGTTGTCAGCAGCTGGATGTGGGTTTGAATCCCGGTCGTGACACTTGTGCCCTTGAGGCTTGAGCAAGACATAATTGCATAATAAAAAGTTGGGAAGGTAGCACGGGATGACCCTGTTTCATGCAGCCCCTGGTAACAGTCGATTTGAGTCTGGTGTTCGTAACTAGACTAGTGTGGCCCAAAACTAGACTAGCTTGAAGTGGCCATCCAGACTTGTAATAATGATGATGTCTCATTAAAAAAATATAATAAATAAAAGTCCATGCATTTTATTTAAATACTGTTTAAATAGATTTAAATTTCCAACTATAAGTTTCAGGGAATTCCTTAGAATCTCAATTGTACTGTACCTATGTATTTATGCAACAAAATCCAACTCAACATACAAAATGTGTGTAAAATCAGTGGTTTTCCTCAGTAGACATTTTCACACTTGGTTTATCTCCCATGTGTCACAACCAAACCTAATGATTGCTAGAATGAATTGAACTTGACATCATCCCGCCAAGGAAATCGGGTTCTTATCCACAATGGGAAATTGGAAACAGACTTGGCAGGAAGTAGTTCCTGTCAAGAGGTTCTGGGTTCAGGGACGACTTGGCAGGAAGTAGTTCCTGTCAAGAAGTTCTGGGTTCAGGGATAAAAGGGCAATGCCTTTAGTCTGTCTGTATCACCATCAATCTCTCCACTGTGTTTTTTCCCAGTTGCTGCCAAGTACCATACATTTAAAGGTAGGGTCTTCAAGCTTTGATAACAAGTATATAATTTTCAGTAATATTCCAGTAAATTTCCAACATCCCCCAGCGTTCTACATGTACTTTCCAACAACGAACAAGGCAATGCCAAAAGGACGTACATTTGAAAAACCCTGGGGAATCACTTGAGGAATTGCAGTTTTAGCCAAAACACTCAAAGCAGTAAATATTTGTATACTATGTTTGATCATAATACAATATAATAGTAATTTTGGGAGGCTAATCATCCTTACTAGCAGCTGGGAAGCTGAGTAGCGAAAGACGCTGCTACAATTAAGGTGTCCAAGAAGCAGGCATGCAAGGGCACCTTACCACATCGACCATATATGACCATGGAGCACAGCCAGAGATCAAAAGTGTTGGACTTTTCCAGAAGGAGGAAAATCAGAGGGGCCGGAGAAAAACCCTTTCAGGGCATAGGAGAGAACCAACGCACAAATCTACTCACATTGCCGTAGCTGGGAATCGAACCAGGGCCACATTGGTGAGATGCGAGCGCTTTACGCACTAGCCACCCAAATATCTGAATATTACAACCTCATTAACACTCAAGCATGGTATTTTGATTAGTTCAGACAGAACCGGTTGAAAATGATACTGCCTCCATGTTTTGTTCAAACTATAACATTTCATTTTATTATGTACAGGCAGCTTGATACTCTATTGCAACCATGTGTAACCCAAGATGACCCAATGCAGTGACCCTAATCCCCTGCAAGTCCCACTGCAGACAGATGTTATAGCAATAAATAATAATTTGGATTATGTGATACAGAAATACAACTGTCACAGAGGGAGTTTCAATGTTAAACCACATTGAATTAATAAGTCGCTTCTAAGGTCAGTAAACAGAAATACAACTGTCACAGAGGGAGTTTCAATGTTAAACCACATTGAATTAATAAGTCGCTTCTAAGGTCAGTAAACAAACATGATTGATCCATGACTGGGTACAGTCCTTGATTCTCCTGAGGATGATGTGGGAGGTAAAGAGGAAGGACTGGGAGGGTATGATATATTAACCTGTCTCACTATCTATGTAACTCAATCCAGACTATGGACCAGAGAGAGTTCAAAAACAGACCATAAAATGGAAAGTAACTGATAAATCTGCTGGTCCAACCAAGTGTAAATCTCCTTAGGAAGGAGTGTTGGCTCTGACAAGAGCCATTTTCAGATCCAAGACTTCTCCCCGAAGAGATTTACAAATATGGCTGGGTACCCGCAACTTGAAATAATAATTGGAATTTAAATTGTGCCCCCTACATAAAAAGGACAAAAAGCACATAACATGTTTAAAAATGCACAGATTGGAAGAAAAAGGTTAAGAAACAAGACTGGTCACCAGGCCAGTGCCCAAACCACAGTATGGGGATACGTCTGTCCCACCAACAGAGAACTAAAAGTTACTTATTTAATACATAGACCCATCCCTGCTGGCATCGGAAATAATTTGTTTTTTCAAGAGACAGACACCTCTAACCCTATCTATGTATGTAAAGAATCTAAACTAACTTGCAAGACAACCAGAAAGACACAAAAGAACTTTACAAGTAAGTAATAGTTATACTTTCTACTATCAACACAATGCAAAGCTTCAAACAACTCTTAGACCAATAAATTCACGATAAAATACATGCACCACACAAAACAGTAAGAAAATCATGCACTCCATGGTTTTTGAACACCCACACCTTTCTTTTCTGTAAATCTAACTTTTGAAGGTTATGGCTTTTTAGGGATTGTTGAAAAATGATCCAATGGGTTGTTAACTTTCAACCTGGGGCAATTCGGGTATACATTGTATTGGAAGGAAAATTGCCCTATTTTGCTCAGAAGTGTAGGGCTCTTTTTCTAAGATGGTATCAGGCCTGATAACTCATTCAGGAGTATGGGCATGGCTCAAATTGTCAATTGCTAAAACCACTTACAAATTGAAAAGAAAAAAGAAGTTCAGTTATTATTTTTCTTTTTTTTCTTTTAATGTGATATCACCTAACATCACAAGGCCGGACGGCCACTTCAAGGTGAGGGCTACACTTAACTGATTTGGGCTGTCAACCCAAATCAACTGTCACCAGGGGCACGTTGCCACCTACTCCTTGGGCTGAAACAGGGTTACCCTCTACACAGTCAATAAAGGCGGGCTGGTAAAGCAGAATGCACTACCATTGACTACCTTCCCAACTTTTTATGAAGCAATTATGGCTAAGTGCCTTGCTCAAGAGCACAAGTGTCATGACCGGGATTCGAACCCACACTTTGCTGCTGACAATACCAGAGCTTGGGTTTGGTGAAGTAGACCGCTCGGTTTAAGATTGATTTCAAGAGTCTGAGAGACTTTTAAATTCTTTAAAAGTATTTTTGGATAATTGCCAATGATTTTTTATATGGATCATTCAATCACTATGGGTGCTCTTATTACAGTAATAAATAGAGTTGCATAGGGGTACATGCAAAAACCCATCAAACCAAAATATTAAAGAGGCACCAAGAAAAGAAAACAAAAATGACAACTTACTGATTGTTGGGAAGACCATCAAATGTCGTCTTAAGAGTACCTAAGAAAAAAAAAGAATATTCAGGGCTCGAATTTGGGATAAAATTCCACGAGACCGCAGGGCCTGTAGCTCAAATCGTTTACCGGACCAGAATTTATTTTACAAGACCAAATTTCTAAATAAGAAAGAACTTTCTACACAGCTTAACATTATAACTATTCTTATTTGAACAAGCACTAAGGGAAGATTAGTCTCATTTGTCTTATAATAGGTAAAGTATAGGGCCTACATCAATTCTCAACAGAATTGAAAGATATTTATCAGACTCAAAGTCAACATTTGAAAATAATAAAATGACAATTCAAAGTTATGTGTTCAATTGAAAAACACAAGCCCACCGGACTTGTCTGGTCAAGAGTTTACTGACCCAAGGCTAAAATCACTGGCCTTGGGCCTGTGGTCCAGTGTAAAATTCGAGCCCTGATATTTGATTATCAAAAACAATAAAGCAAAATATTTAGCCCAAGCAGTGCCCTGTATTATATTTGTGCTTTTGATTATTTTATACCATTATTTGTTTTGAGGGGGGGTGTTGAACAAAAAAATATTACTAGAGTGAGAACTAAACCTGTGACCTCCAGATTAACGTGCCAGCGCTCTACCAACTGAGCCATCTAGCCCTAATGTTGGTGGTCTCCCTATTTTGTCAATATCTTTGTTCAGAGTGCCAGTCAGAAGCCATTTGTACCGTAACTGCCATCTAGCCAGGGATCCCACCCAAGTATACGATACAAGTTACAGCCTGGGAAGTGGCAGGAGTGGGATCACCTTAAGGGGATGCAACTTTTTAATTCAATTATCAAGTTACAAACCACTTACATGTAGCAAAAAGGCCTTTCGTAAAAATAAAAATAAAAATAAAAATGGCCTTGCCCTTCTAGTTCCAGGCTTGGTGTTGTCACCGGTACAAATGAATTATAAATAGGGCTATACCAATACGCAGTCCGAACATTTGCCCATTTTAACTGGTGCGAGACACTGCTTGGTTTTTCTTTAATTAAGCAGAATATAGCATTATTTGTGACAGAAGAGTCTTTGGAGAATTTCTATAGAGAAGTTTTAAAGGAACTTACTTTTAGAACAGGCTAGTGCCCCAGTTGACATGGCTACCTGCACTACTTGAGCAAGTCTATCCAAGGAAGTATGAATGACCTCTCCTTCAAACTGACCTCCACTCAGCAGCCTCCGCAGGCTGTTGAGAGCGCCCTCTATGTCTGTAACTGACACCACTTCCTCAAGTTTGGCTTTGGACGGAAGTGATGATCGTTGTTTTTGTCTGTTCTGTGTTGAGAGCAGAGCCTGAAGGATACCAAGATGAAGCTTGGAGTAGAGATGATGCTCTGTGGAATGTTCGTCCCTGTGGGTGCCGACGTCCGTCTTGGAGACGGGTTTGTTCAGGACAAGCGGAGAGGTGACACATGCCTTGATCAATCCTGGGAAGGGTCCCTGAAGCCGCAATGACCCAAGGTCCTGACCCCCACTGTGGAATGATGGGATACCCGGTGGTGGGTTCTGGAGATGCTCGATGAATATGAGTGGGCGTTTGTTGATCCAACGGGCTATTACCTCCAGTAATGACACTGGTGGTAAATTCTTCTTCTTTGGATCTGAAATTTCATCAAAACCCATATTTCAATGCAAGTCATGTTTCTGTAATTCTTATATTCGCTTGGAATTAAGTTTGGAATAAAAAACATGTACGTATAATTAACGGCATGATGAGAGTATTAATTCTTTCAGTGCCCGCTATTTTTTACGTTTTGTACCTAAAATGCCCAGCTTTTTGAGCTTTTTAAAAGTTCTGTATTAGAACCCCCCCCCCCCAAAAAAAGTCTTTCTCACCAAACAAAATGTGTCTTGCCTTGCTCATCCCAAAGTCAATAGTATTTCTTGAGGAATACTGCCCTTTCGTGATAACATGTACATTATGGGTCGTACATGTAGGATTGATGACACTTTTTGAGTAGACAAAAAAAAATTGCACATGTACGATAATGCCGGCACTTTTGGAATACATAAAATAGAGCGTACATGTACGACCTTGGCACTGAAAGAGTTAAAGGTAAGGCATTAGACGATTTAAGAAACAAAAGTGAATTTGGAAAAAAGTGAACCTAATCCAAAAGTTTATTCCACCACTCGTTTATAATCAGAACCCTGTTTAATTTTTTGCTAAACAGAACTCTATCAGTCCTTATTTGCTTAGCACATACCCGGACCTGGTTAATTCAGACACAACCTTACATGGTCTTTAAACAACAGCATACAACAATAGTACACAACTCAACAACACAAATATGTATTGGTTTTCTGTTCTCTGTCTTTTTGGGGCGGCTGGTGGGCAGGGCAGAAGTTTTGGGGAAGTACTGAGTGGGGGAAGGAGGGGGAGGAAGGGTTTTGGGGAAGAATTGTAATAGTAGAAGCTTCTTATAAAGCGTTCAAAACTGTCACTCAGTCACGCTCATGGCGCTTGAACATTATTATAATTGATCCAGCAAGGTATGTGGAGCTACGTTTTTGAAGTATGAGACCTTTTTCCTTTGTAATGTAATGGTTTACAAGGTGCTGTTGGGCAATATACAGCCAATCAGACTAGGAACACCGGGGCAAACCCCTTCTCTCTTTAAGGTTAGTGCACTGGGTTCTTTAATGTGCATTACACCACACACTAAAGAAGGTCTTCAGTCAGAAGAATGATGGAGTGTATAAACCGGTGGGCAAAGTGCAGCTACACAACACGTACAAATGCAAATTTTGTTGATTCAGTCTGCAATACAATGTACCTACCCCTATCCACATCATAAAGTGCAGTTAGACACGCCATGAGCCGACTCACAAACAGTGGTGAGGTGTCCACAAGGTCTCTGAGTAACTCCTTAGCATCTGGAATCAAGATGCAGAAGTCTTGCACAATACTCTGAGTGAGCGACAGAGTGGCCTCCGATGCTCCCTATGGATTGAAAACAGCCAGGATTTATACACAGTCAAGTATTTAAAGCTGTCAACTAGTTCATGTTTATAATTTAAGCCATCTGCTTGGCATGTACAAGGGTACATACACAAGGTAAACTAGTGTTCCAAAGCTGGATTGAAGTATTAAAGTATTTACACTCCTCAGAATTGTTCTTTCCAAATGTTTTTTAAGTAGAGCGTCACAATTTCAAGTAGGTTTGCGTGACAAACTAAGATTAAAGTGCTGTCAAACATTTACAAATACAGTGTACAATGTAAGTGTAAAAAACTAACAAGTAATTTGAACTACTTAAAATACTGATTAACTCTTAAATGATTCTCATTATTACTGCACAGGTATGTTTTAAGACATCAGATGTTTACAAATGAGCCACTGCTATGGGAAACCGCCAACATAGTGCTGGTTGGCTCAGTTGGTAGATCATGGGCTTGTAGGGCCACAGGTTCAAATACATTATTAGTCTGTTTTTTCTCTGTTCACCCCAAAATGTATTCATATTTACCAAGTCAGTTTCTCTTGTTGTTTATTACTTGAAATTTTGCACAGCGCTACAAAAACACAGATTTGAATAAACTTTGAAAGCTAAACTGCCAATATTTGTGTACCTGGTTGTGGATCAACACAGCAGCACAGTCAAGCACAGGGATGCAGTTAACAGCAATAGCCATGGAGACAAGTTTACTCAGTGCTCCAGTCCTGTGTTCATCGCCAATCTGTACGGGTCCCGGCTTACAACCAAAGAAGGAGTCAAAGACATTGTGTCTGGTAATCAGGCTTTTGTTGATCTGAAAATGGTTGCAAAGCTCTTCCAGAAGTCGCAGTTCTTGAATGGCTGTCAATTTTTGCTGAAAATTAAAGGGAAGGTAAGTTTCTTGTGATCAAAATAGTATACAAATCTAAATTTATTTATCACAGAGTGACTGAGTGTTGTTGAATTGGACCCAATTTCATGGAGCTGCTTTAAAAGCAGAAAATAATTGCTTAACAATTTGTCTGCTAAGCAGAAATGAGCAGGATACCAGTCACAAAATGTACATGAGACATGGTAGTTTGGCTGGTAACCTTAATCTGGTAAGCATACTTTTGTTGTGCTTAGCTAACTTTTGGGCTAGCAGCTCTATGAAATTGGGCGAAGATTGTACAGTGTTTTAAGGAAAAGGAAGACACAACAAATGTTTAGACTTCAAGTTCAAGAATAAAATATGGTCCTTTATCTCAAACTCTGCAAAAAAATTTAAAGACAAGTACATAGATCTACATTATAAAAACCTTATTTTCAAATGCAATAAAAGGCATACATCTTCCCTGATTTCCCAGTTTTAACCCTCTTGCTGTCTGACCATTCAATACCATTCACTGTGGTTTTGAATGATAGATAAGCTATGCCAGCCTTGCAATATGATACCATGAGGGAATGCATGTACACAGTACACAGTTAGTTCTGTGCACAGTTGTGCCACCATACACAACTTTGGCTGTTGAATGGTTTCAAATGGTTGGTCAACTCACTTGAAAATGTTGCGAACAGTAGGAGGGTTAAACTCAGCAATTAGCCGTAATGGGGAACACCATAGGAGCATACTGTTTGGTTTGGGTATATTATATTTATATTTGCCTCTGACAAAGGTCCAGTTTGGATCGAAAGCTAAAGCCATCTCCCCCACTAATTTTATATATTTATGAGACATCGCCTAACATCACAAGTTCAGACAGCCACTTCAAGGTGAGGGCTACACTTAACTGATTTGTTCTGTCGACCTAAATCAACTGTCACCTACTCCTGGGGGCTGGGGCCCTTCACTTTCCATAAGGATTTAGGCATGGGTATCATCCACTAGCAGCCTGGCTAACAGAGCAGAATGCAGTTACCTTCTTGACTTTTTATGAAGCAATTATGGTTAAGTGCCACACTCCAATTTGTTTTTGTAAATTGCTTGTGTAAGTAAACGCTGCGCCGCCTATAATGCTCACTACACTGTATAACACACAGGGACAATGACTCCCAAAATGGTGCAACTAAGATTATTGTGAAGATGGTTTCAGGTGAATTGGGTCAATGGTGTTCATGTACGTGTAGCACATGCATTTTGACAAGGGAAAGAATTATAATGAATAATGAAAAATTTTCCCTGCTCTATTTTTTAAAGATTGGTCAACGATCACTTTCCCTTGACCTTATATTTGAACTTAATGGATCTTACGATTTAGAGGTTTGCTGTACAATCCTTTTCAATGAATTAAAAAAATAACTTTCATACCTGCACTCTACTTGTACCAGAATTTCTGTAAAAGACAAACTCTTCGATGAGTTGACGGACACATTCCTGATTTGGGAATTTCCCGGGAGGAAAATTCTCACATTGTACAAAGTAGCGATGAATCCACTCTAGTAGTGTTCGCGTTGCTCTGGGGAAATCTTGGCGCTGTAGAGTTTTACGAAGCTCTGGGAGTCTCAGGTGGGTGTCGGAGTACCACAAACAAACATCCTCTGAAAAGATATGACGTTACAAATTATTATTTTAACCTTTCTTTTGGCGTGTCGTGGCCGAGCGGATAAGAGCACCGGACTCAAGCTCTGGTGTTTCAGATCAGCAGAGTGTGGGTTCGAGTCCTGGTCGTGACACTTGTGTCCTTAAGCAAGACACTTAACCACATGCTTCGTCCTTCGGATGGGACGTAAAGCAGTTGGTCCCGTGTATTGTGTAATGCACGTAAAAGAACCCAGCGCACTTATCGAAAAGAGAAGGGGTTCGCTCCGGTGTTCCTGGTTTGATTGGCTGCATATTGCGCCACAGCACCTTGTAAACCATTACATGGTGCTATGTAAATGAATAGGTCTCATACTTCAAAAACGTAGCTCAATATTAAAACCTTTCAGAAAAATACTGACTGTTGAAGCGCCTTGAGTGTCAGAGTGACAGATATGCGCGCTATATAAGAAGCCGTTATATTATTATTATAAAGTACCAGCCTACCCCCCACTAGTACCAGGCCTCCAAATTTACACTGGACGGCAGGCTGGGGGACAGTGGTTATGGCATTGGACCAGTAAACTGGGGGACAGTGGTTTTTGAGTCTCACGTTCTGTTGAGTATGGAAATGTATAATTACCCTTAAAACAAAAATGAGACTCTGTATAGTGTATGTAAATCTTCTCTTACTGCTTTTCAACTAAAAACATTTTACGCCTGCAACTCCACAACATACGATCAACTGCTGTAATCTATTAAATGGGGACCAGACTGATTTACTCAGCATTAGTCTGGTCCCAATTTGATCGTAACAGTTGATCATATAAATGTTGCGTAATTGTTAAGGGAACCCGACAAGTATGGTTCTCGGTGCAAGTTGTTAATACGTGAACAAAAATTCACACTCGCGACTCTCGACTCGAAAAGCAATCAATTTTCCCCAAAATTCTGTGATGTCTTTAAAAACAAAATTAGCAGGAAGTTTATCTGGAAGTAAAGTAGCATTCGATCGGTAAGTTTAATGATCCAGATCTTTGCAGATTAAAAATCTCAATGGGGCACAAACATAGGTTTGCAATGGTGATAGGGTCAAGGATACGGAGTGGATTGGCCCCATCATTTCATGGGTAGGGATGGGCATGAATCATGATTGATGGGGCTAACTCAAAATCAAATCAAACTCAGTGACTGATGGTCCAGTCATCGGAGTATGAATCCGAATCACGGTCGTGACACTTGTGTCCTTTTTGAGAAAGACACTGTCAAATTTTGCTTCTATATAAGTATCATATTCTGTTATAAACTCATTTAAAACAAAATGAAAATGCAAGTAGGTACACACCTGGACCAATCGTGTAGGACGCCATTTCTTGTCTAATCGCAATGGCGCCACCAAGAGTTAAATGTTCGCAAGAGTCTGAGAAATAGCTGTTTTGATTGTTGGCCTCCATCATGAGCCTGAAATAGTGAACACGCCCAGCTGCACTGATGTGAGGTTGTAACTTGCTTCTTGCTTGTAAGATAATACAGTTACAAACCACTTTCACTGAATCGAAATAGTACAAAAAATCGCTGAAAGAAGAGTTCAAACTGCCAGATCAAGATGGGTAAAAATGATAAACTGGCCTAGCATATACTTTTACCACGGTCCTTTCTCTATGCTTTTACTTAGGCCCATTGCCTGTTGAGCTCGGTGATCAGAGCAAGTGTGGACGGGACGCAAAGGTGTGCATACCTGAGAATAAAAGATGTACAACAATGAACCTAGAGACATTCCGTGGACTTAACTCCCACCCACAAAGGTGCTTAACTTACCATTAGTTTATTTTTCTTGAAAAATGTAGCATTTTATTACACGCGTGGTAGGAACTTCCTGAAGGTACTTTGTGCAATAGTTCCATGGTGAAAGTGTTTGTATGGTTTTTTTTGTTTTTAACCAGCATATCATCTGTCTAGATTTTGGCCATGCAACTTTCAATCAAAACTGTTTACAAATATTTTTGTCAGCAAAATCGGGGTAGTATCTTTTGACTGAAATGTTGAATACGGCAAAGCCAAGGCTAACCTCGATCTGTTGATGTCTGACCCAACCTGCCGGGTCACTCCCAACCAGTGGGTTACCTCATGCAGTTGCTTACCTCAAGGGTACTTGATCGTGTCTAACAAGGTGCACCGAAAAATAATCTCAGAACGAATAAAACAAACACAATAGTGTGTGTGTTTTTGTTTTTTACTTGAGAAAAGCGCAATTTTCTTATATTGCATAATTTATCATAGTCCTTCCAGATATTATAATAATGCAGTTGGTGAACTAAATATTTTGACATTCTTACTTCGGTTATTTCCCTTTAAGTCAAGTGCAATTGCTACCGTATGTTCGACCCTGGCCTCTAAGCTATTGAGAACACGTGGTATAGTGATCAACACTGGTTTTGGGAAAGCGAACACACCGCTGTGTACACTCATGACTTTGAACAATCACACTCTAGTATTGTTTATAAAAATATAACAAAAACAATTTCACTTTTAGTGTTTTTGTGAAGCATTTAGTTAGAGTTGCGGGACGTAATAAAGTTACAGTCCATGTACTTTTGTACAGGTGTGTTATTCACTTTGCTTATAATCGCAACTGGACTATAATTTAGGAAAAATGTCAAGCAGGAGAGGGAACTTTGTATCCATGATGTTAGTTTGTATTTTAATGACTTTTAAGGTCTCTGATTCTGTACCTGTATACACGGATCTATTGGTGAACCCGGAGGATATTTCAACACTCGTCACAGCTGCGGTATGTTAATTTAATACTTTGTTAACACTCAAAGAGGCACATAATTATTGCCGTAAAATTTATCAAAATGTACTGTTTCGAAATGCTCCTTATATTCTTAGAGTTGTTCATCCCACAAAAACACAAACTGTGCTTTGTAATTAGCAAGTAGTAATTAAGAAACCCGGTAAATTTGCTTCTTGAAATAAAACCAGCGGTGGTCGGAACAAACGGCCCGCCAATATTGTGGAGTCCAAAATATTTGTTCTAATGTAATACAGCGGACCGTGCAGTCATGAAATTACCCAAACACCACACAACACCAAGGGATATTATTTTTGTGAATCACTCCTTTTAAAATATCCTTCCAAGATATTAATTTCAAAACAAACGCTTTTTTCTAGCCCACTAAAGCATAAAAACCGAAGGCAACGTTCCCCTGTAAAGCATGCATCCAATGGTTCTGTCAAAGACCAGTAAGTGAGTGACCAAACATAATAACCATTATTTATTTAACCTGTGACGAAGCTCAATCGGTCATCGAGTCAAGGAAAAACAGTGCCAACCCCACATGATTTCACTGTTATCAAACATCGGGTTTTGGATCGATCAAAGCTAGGCCTAATTGTTTTACTAATTTCCCAAAACCATAGCAATTCAGGCAAAATTTTAAGAGAAGTGTTCCACCATGACCATCTTTATACCCTGTAAGGTATAGGGTACAACTGTACAGTGGATATTATATACTTTCAATCTTACCATGACCATCTTTATACCCTGTAAGGTATAGGGTACAACTGTACAGTGGATATTATATACTTTCAATCTTACCAATGCTGAAAAATAGTAATAAATTAAGTTAATTTGTTCTAAGTATAGGCCTAATAACACCTTTTGTGACTTAAAGTTGTGTATACGGCATTATAATCTTCTTAAAATATTACATTGTGTGCACCAATTTGTAATAACAATGTTTATTTCGCTAACTGTTGATCATTTGTTTTTAATGATAACTAGGTTTTAGACACTAGGTAATTGAAGGTTAATTTTTAATAATGCCTATACTCAAAGTCTGCATGCTCTTATTCTGCATGCTCCTTGGGATTGTCAAAACCAGAGTATCTTCACTGGGTGTATCGCACCATATATATTATGCATAAAGTAACAAACCTGTGCAAATTTGGGGTCAATTGGTCATCGAAGTTGCAAGAAAAATAAACACCCCCCCCAAAAAAAAAAAAAAAAACAACCCAAAAACGTTGTGTGCTTTTAGATTCATGAGAAAGGTTTAATTCATGCCTGCCTTTCTCAGATTCAAATGTTGGGGTTTACACCCCTTTCTCTAAAAACTGCATTACTTCAAAGGGGTCGTTTCTGACAATGTTTTATAATACGACCAACTATTCTGAAGAGCTCTTTACCAATAAGTTTCTATGGTCATTGATCTTTGGAGTAATTACCAAGGTTATCCCCTCCCTCGTTAAGTCATTTTGTCGATGTAATCCCTACATTGTAATTTGACCCATCAGAGCTTTCTTGCCGACTATGGGTTTATTTCTCCGGATAAGGGAAACGCTCCACCGGATCAGATGAACGTAACGGAAATGACCTTAGCAGTGAAGAAGATGCAAAAATACGCCGCGGTCAACCAGACAGGTCGACTTGACCAAGCTACGGTGAAGATGATGAAGACGGCCCGGTGTGGTTGCCACGATGAACCCGATGAAATAATGGATACGAGGATAGAGAGTACAGACCCACCCGGGGAAGGAAGCCATCGACAAAAGAGATACGCCTTGGCTGGATTGAAATATACATGGGACAAAACGGATCTTACATACAAGTAAATGTTACATATCCTTAATACATTATTTTGTTTAAATTTCTTAAACTATCGGGCGGACTTTGCCTTATTCAGTGTAATGTAATTTCATATGTTGTTATTGTAGTGGACACTTTGGAAAGTAAGCTTCATAAAGTGCACTTGAAGAGTAAGAGAATATAAAAAACTTCCTGCTATTCCTATGGAATATGGTTGCAACACATGCAAACTAGTTTCAATGATAAATCTAGTTTTTGAAAACGTTTTTGAAACGTTAACATTTCTTGTTTATTACTTGACCTCTTGAAAGGATAACTAATTACCCAGACAGCTCCCAGTCCCGAATCACTCCGGCTCAGGTAAGAGAAGACACAGAGAAAGCATTTCAACTGTGGAGTGACGTCACACCACTGACCTTCACTAAGGTAACGCATTACGTCATCTTTTCGGAAATCAGACTTGCATGAGCCTGTTATCTTCAAAAATGTATGGTTACAAATTCAAATCACTTCATATCACAGGCCAGTCAGAGGCCCTCTAAGATCGCAATTACAAATTGTAGTGAGTGATAACACGTATGTGTGGGTTCGGACGTCCCGCGCGTGTTCGAACATTGGGACCCGTTGAAGTGTGCGAGTTTGTTTCTTTCACGTGTTGAAACAATGTGGGACCAAAGTGGTCCCAACAATTTTCGAATACGCGCGAGACTTGCCCAGTCTATTGCAATTATTTGACAAGACAATAAAACATGTGCTTTGTAACGTGTTTCACCATTGTGTTTATCCACCATTAGGTAGAGGGTGACGAAAATGCCGATTTGCATATTTTCTTTGGCGCCTTTTACCACACCGAAATAGTGAGAGACCCGTTGTTTGACGGACTCGGAGGGACGCTGGCCCATGCTTTCTTTCCTAAGAGTGGTTGGGGTGAGGCGGACGGTGATGTGCATTTGGATGACTCGGAGGTATTCACCCATCAAGAAGTAGCCGAAGGTATGGCTTAAGACCGGTAGACACTTTCTCCCGGTCCTCCATTAAACGTCTTTTCTTGTGGATTGCTATGCTCTTTTTCTTATAAATTTTCATGAAGAAAAGTTCAGCAAAACTTTTAATGGCGCGCTATAGGCTAAATGTTTACATTTCCTGTCTTAATATTATTGCGTATGCTCTATGGAGTGTATCAAGTAATACACCACAAGGGAAACTGATTTGGTAAAATTTACATAATTTAGGGTTGAACAAAAAGCAATTGACTAGAGCAGGATCTCGAACCAACAACCTCCGGATTAACTGAGCTATTTAGCCCTTTATGTGGGCGGTCACCCAATGTTGTCTATTAAGTTTTTGGGGTGCCACTCAGAAGCCATACATCCGTAATATCCAGAGATCCCACCCAAGTTTACGAAACAACCTGGGAAGCAGTGCTGTATGGTAGAGTGGTTACCTTTTTTAGGGGGCGACTTTTCAATTAGTTAAACCAACTCTATGAAAACGCCAGAAATAAAATCAATTTGTAAAATGAATTTCAACAAATTATGTATTCTGTGTATGTGCTCTTAAGTACGCTTGTTGACAATCCAATTCTTTATCTTGTATTGAATTACTAGGAACTGATTATCTGTATACGGTAACCCATGAGATAGGTCACGCTCTTGGGATGGCACATGCTTCAGAAAGGAGCTCACTGATGTTCCCTTACGACAAGGGATACATCCCCGACCTCAAAATACCCAAAGATGATGTCCAAGGGATACAGGTTTTATACGGTAATTTAATTTCCTGAATGCTCATCGCGAGAGATAGAGATTAAAGGGGGTAATTCTCTGCCAATGACCGACATGATTCATTTACTCCATGTGAAGTTAGTATCGAATGTTTTCTCCGAGCACCCTCCCACCTTCTGGTCGACTCAAAACCAGAACGTCCATGGGGTGTCTTGGGTTTTTGAAACAGGTGACAAAGCCATTCCTCGAAAAATGAGGCAGAATGACGTAGAACTAAAGGGTGTCAGATAGTCCGGGCTTTAGTGACATGTTGAATTAAACTCTATCAATAAGATATCTCTATTGTGGAATTCGGAGAATTAATGTTTAATGTGTGGAACAACACTTCAAATCTGGAGTTCACCTAGCCTTTTGTCAAGGCCTTCGTGGCTTGGAGCCGCGATCCCAAGCGACTGAAATGGGAGACCACGCACGCGAGTGGCGAAGCCATGAGGGCCTTTTCCAACTTGTTTGCGGGTTCTATTGTGTTTCTTTATAATCTCGACTTTTGCTACCCGAAACGGTAGCAAAAGTACGAAAGCCCATTAGCGCCACGAAAAAATAAAAATCAAATCCGTTATTACGGATTCGAATCCGTTATAACGGATTCGCAATCCGTTATTACGGATTCGCAATCCGTTATTACGGATTCTCAATCCGTTATTACGGATTCTCAATCCGTTATTACGGATTCGCAATCCGTTATTACGGATTCGCAATCCGTTATTACGGATACACTCGAGGATCCCTCGATGGCGCTATTTGCGTTGGACAGTAATGGTTTTTACTGCCTAACTTTTATTAGGCCCAATTAAAGGACGTACGTGATTTCAATAATCAATCTATTATTTGTTTTACAGTAACTGCAAATCGAGTTATTGAACCACTACAGCAAAATATTGAACTAATTAGTTAAAGTGCAAATTTACAAATACACAGTCCAAACCGTTGAAAAAGTTTTAATAACTTTGTGTCTTTACGGAAAAACCACGTGGTTCAAGAAAGGCCGGACCTATCCCACTATTCTATCAAAAGCGTTTGTTATGAAATTAATTGAAATGAATATGGTCGAAAGATGTTTAAAAAGTAGAATATAATAATCCACACAAAAATGCCTCGAAATTGTGTGGTTTTTCATTTACCTTGTGAACTAACAACGTCCGCCATTTTGAGTCAAAAATTTGACTCCACAAAATGGCGGACCGTGTTAGTCCACGAAATATAAGAAAAACCACACAATTATTTGTGTGGATCATTATATTCTACTTTTATAACATCTTTCCAACCATATTCATTTCAATTCAATTCATAACAAACGCTTTTGATAGGATATTGGGATAGGTCCGGCCTTTCTTAAACCACGTGTTTTTTTCCGTAAAGACACAAAGTTATTAAAATTTCAAAGGTTAGGACTGTGTATTTGTAAACATGCACTTCAACTTAGTTCAATATCTTGCTGTAGTGGTTCATTATTAAGTGTACAATGGTTGCGGTGATTTGCAGTCACTTTAAAAAAAATTAATAATAAAACATTATTATTGAAATCACGTACGTCCTTTGGGCCTAATAAAAGTTAGGCAGGATAAACCATTACTGTCCAACGCAAATAGCGCCATCGAGGGATCCTCGAGTGAATCCGTAATAACGGATTGCGAATCCGTAATAACGGATTGCGAATCCGTAATAACGGATTGCGAATCCGTAATAACGGATTGCGAATCCGTAATAACGGATTGCTAATCCGTAATAACGGATTGCTAATCCGTAATAACGGATTGCTAATCCGTAATAACGGATTGCGAATCCGTAATAACGGATTGCGAATCCGTAATAACGGATTGCGAATCCGTTATAACGGATTCGAATCCGTAATAACGGATTTGATTTTTATTTTTTCGTGGCGCTAATGGGCTTTCGTACTAAAGTCCAAACCAATCAGAAGTGCATAACGCACGTTTCATACTTCATGAATAAATCATTTAAAAAAACGCAAACAAGTTGGAAAAGGCCCTCGTGGCTTCGCCACTCGGCTCGTGCGCGTGGTCTCCCGTTCCAGTCGCTCCACTGTTTACAAAGCTGTCCAAGCCACGATGGCCTTGACAAAAGGCTAGAGTTCACCTTAAAACTGGGTCATTCAAAGTTTTGTCATTGGGTATCTTATTTGTTAGTATTCTATATATTCTTCATGATTGTGTAATGTTCTGTGTATAGGACGGAATCCACGGAGTCCAGATGTAGCTGACATGGTATCAGATCATCCTGTATGCAGCACCGGTATCACGAGCTTGACAATGGTCAATAAAATACTTTATGCATTCTCAGTAAGTAAACTCCCGATTCTGTGTATATGTCGCTGAAATTGTTTTCATTCTTGAGTCACACGGTTAAAAAAGGGAACTTCCTTATAATTGCCTTCAAGTAGGCCAGAAGATACATGATGTGAAGAGAAGAAGCTGAAAGAATATTATCAGGTTTGCATGTGGTAGGAAAAGGCCAACTGAATGGGAAAGCCACTCGATCAGGTTAGGGAGTGAAAACGGAATCCCTTGTCCTCTGAAGCAGGATTTGACAACGGGGTTCACAGAGGTGAAAAACAGTGACGTATAAAGCAGACCTGAATTCTCTTAAGAGATTACATACACACAGTTCATGAACATTTCACCAATAACTGTAATTAAAACTTGCAGGGAAACAAGTTCTGGAAACTTTCGATGTCTAAAAATGTAATCGGTCCTGAGGAAGGCACTTTAACTAAGAACTACTTCCACAATGTAAAGGACGGTTCATCGGCTGTGTACACAAGATGGGACGGTAAAACTGTGTTCTTTCGAGGTAGGTGATGAATCATTCGTAAAATAATGCACAAAACAATGAGAACAGAAGTCTTCGTTTGAAATTGAAGGTCTGTATGTGGGAAAAGCCTGTCCATGATATCTCTTGAGATTGAAACAATTGCGAATAAAATATTTGTTAAACAATGTAGGCCTATTACGACTTTTGTTCGAGCACAATGCTGTCAAGTGTTTGAAACTTTGCATGGTGGAGGTGCAATCTAGTAAGATTTGCGGTATCACTACGGATAAGATTTGAAACATTGCATGGTGGAGATACAATCTAGTAAGATTTGCGGTATCACTACGGATAAGATTTGAAACTTTGCATGGGTGGAGATACAATCTAGTAAGATTTGCGGTATCACTACGGATAAGATTTGAAACTTTGCATGGGTGGAGATACAATCTAGTAAGATTTGCGGTATCACTACGGATAAGATTTGAAACTTTGCATGGGTGGAGATACAATCTAGTAAGGTTTGCGGTATCACTACGGATAAGATTTGAAACTTTGCATGGGTGGAGATACAATCTAGTAAGATTTGCGGTATCACTACGGATAAGATTTGAAACTTTGCATGGGTGGAGATACAATCTAGTAAGGTTTGCGGTATCACTACGGATAAGATTTGAAACTTTGCATGGGTGGAGATACAATCTAGTAAGATTTGCGGTATCACTACGGATAAGATTTGAAACTTTGCATGGGTGGAGATACAATCTAGTAAGGTTTGCGGTATCACTACGGATAAGATTTGAAACTTTGCATGGGTGGAGATACAATCTAGTAAGGTTTGCGGTATCACTACGGATAAGATTTGAAACTTTGCATGGGTGGAGATACAATCTAGTAAGATTTGCAGTTACACCCAATACATGAAAAACTCTCTATTATGATTTGTGGTGGATCTGAACAGAACGGTGTTGTAACAACTAGACGTTTTGATCAGTATAATGCTTCGACCGTCAAGAGAAAGCTAGACCTGCTGTTTGTACTCCATCATGGGTGTATGAGAAAGAATGGACACTATAACCTAATGGAAAAACATTGGTATTTCATTTTGTGCAAAATAAAGGTAGAAATTACTGGATCTACAATGGCACGACAAAAGAACGGAGAACACCTCTAAAAATAGCTGTTCTTGGAGTACCTAAAGCGCCATCTGCGGTCATGCATGACAGCAACGAGACACTTACATATTTCTTCAAGTGGGCCAAGGTAGCTATAATAAATTTAAAGATTTGAATCATTCACACCCAAACATCACCTTACAGTAACCTGTCACTGATGAAATCAACCTTTAGCCAGACTGTAAATAATGTGTGACGCCTCATGCCAAAAACCAGGCAATTCAAAACTGGGTTTGTTTGCTCGTATATAAGAGCTTTCAAATAACACATAAAAAGAGCCTCCATGGGCCTATTGAGGTAGGTGCTTTTCCACATGGAACGTTTGACAGAAATCACAAGACATTGATATCAATGGCTGATATTTAAGTTATATTCATTTTCAGTTCGGTTCAGTTGAGATACACACATTTATTTCCATACTTCTATGAAATATAATGACAAAAGGACAGAAAAATAACGACAAGTACGTGTAACAATAAGTAGCAATAAGCAGGAATGTAAATAATGGAGTATTGTTTTGTTAAGCAGAAGCTTGTGAAAATAGCCAAACACGAACTAACAAGCAAAATAACAAAGTACACACAAACAAAAGGACAGACAGACATGACAAAATAGCTTCACTGACACAAGTTAATAATAATATATTTTGTCCTTCCACTAATTCCGAGAGGTACCACATTTCGGCGTGTGGCGTCAAATCTTAGTAGGTTGATACTAAACCCTATTGCTTTTATAGTCTGCTTGATTTTATAAAAAAAATATGCTAAATTTGTTTATAACTTTTTTAAATGAAGGTTTGGAAGTACGACGAGAGATTCCAGAGCATGGTTGATGGTTTCCCGCAGGCTGCCCACAAAGTTTTCCATGGACTGCCGAACAAGAGCAAAGTGCAAGCAGCATTCATTGACAAATCAGGTAGGAATGTAATGATTACAATCTTAATTGTAAATATTTAATAATTAAAAGAACTTCCTGGAAGTTTTGCTGTGATCCTTATCACGCTCAAGCCATACTTTTGTCCAAATCCAAACTCTAACAACCAAACCATTGCTAAAATGATACACACATTCTTTAAAACCCTGAAACGAGGCACGTTGTTAGCACATTCTGACATAATCACATTGTCTTAAACCACACCGTATACACTGGTCAGCTCATATGCCGTGATACCCCAAGCTGGACCATGCCACACGTCATAGAGGGGTGTCGACCAACACGGGTCAGTTATTTTGTTAGAATAAAGGGCAGGACAAAACTTTGCAAGACTGTGTAACCAGTGTAACCAGGCACACATTAAGTTGTATGTTACTTAAATGTTCATTCGCTTTACCTTTTCTGGTTTGATGAATTTACAGGTGCCAGATATCTGCTTATAGGGCGCGAGTACTACCGGTTCACGAATGGGCAAGAGTTAGATCCCGGCTATCCAAAAGATTTCCTCGTTGACTATTTTGACTGTCAGCCACAGTAATCCACCGAATAAAGCTCCAATTTAGAGACAACTGTTCTATAATGCTTTTTATTTTATAAACTTTAAGCAGACTTTGTTTAAAACAAGGAAGCACTTTTATTGTGAAGTTAATGAAAGGAATCTTAAAACTTCGAATAACCTTAATTTGCATGATTGAAAGTAAATTATACAAACTTTATTTAGGTAATAAAGGGTACAGTTATGAGTTTATTATTATCCAGTTAAATCCAGTTGTTATTATTATTTATAATTTCAAGTCAATAATTGGCCCCAATAACCAACAATTTGGGTTACACTGTAAAAAAACTGGGGTGTAAAAATTGACATCATGGGTGTTATCACATTCAAAATACCGAAGAGAAAACAAAAATAACATCACAGTGTGTTAAAATAATACCATTGTATTTTTTTGGCAGGAAATATAGTGTTATTATAATTATGTGACAACACGCCCATGGTGTCAATTTTAACACTGCAGTTTTTCAGTGTATCCTCTACCTTCGTTAGAAAAGTTATGTAATAATGTCTTTTCATGTTATTGATGAAACCTTCGGGTTTGCTTTTAGTGTATTTTAGAAATAATAGTAACACTTTCGGCTACAAGGATATTCCACTTAACAAGTGTTTTACAATCTAAAAATGTGACCCGTTTATCAATCCCCTTGTACTCCACATGGCAATAATCATGACATGTTATTGGTTCGGAAAAATAAGTGTGATTGCAATGCTGATTTATGATGTTTGTAATCTTCAGAAAGACCCTATTTATCGTATTGATTTAAAAGGAGGGTGCTGACATGACAAAGACTGGGAGCCTCTAAATTGGAAAAGACGTGACCGTGTGCGTTGTGTGAACTGTGATCGCAATGTGGTCCGTGTTTTGCGGAACTTCCGAGTGAATTGTTTCGACATTAATTTATCCGAACCCTAAAAATGTAAACGTATAACTTCACATTTAATATTCCTGTGTTGTAACCAAGTCATTTTTTCTCAAGTCAAGTCAAGTCGCAAGTCATATTTGCTCAAGTCAAGTCAAGTCACGAGTCATTTTTGCTCAAGTCAAGTCAAGTCGCAAGTCAATGAAATTGGCGACTCGAGTCTGACTCGAGTCCAAGTCACCGACTCGAGTCAACAACACTGCTGTATTGTAAATTTCGTGTTGTAGAGAGGTCAAGTTCAACACCTGTTGTACCGGTCGAACGGCCCTGTACTTGAACTTACTAGCACGCCATGATGGTAAAGTACAGGCACCCCCATTCAAACAACCCTTAGCGTGATTCACAGTAACCCTTCAGGTTCAAATTGTTCATTATTGTTAAATGATTGCCATGGCGACTCTTACATCTCAGTAGGACCAGCTCGCTGTGGTCGTCTATTACATTATTATGAAGTCGTTCAAATCGCAGCAGTGGGTCTTTGCCAAGTTCACGAAATGAGAAATTGTTATTCCTAAACAAGTTCAGCTGCCCAAATTGACCTCGATTCTCAATCCTCTATCCCATTTCATCGCTGTGTATCTTTACAAGTGTCTGCTTCAAACGGGAATACTCAATTGACATCATCTTGTTCCTGGAAAAACTGCGCTCCCTAAACAGTTTCAGAATATTTTGCTGGTTCAAGTTAATGTTCAGACGATTACATTTTAACGGCTTATTTTATCAGGGTTGTCAATCACAAGCACGGTTCTTCTTACATATTATTGTTATGTGCGATAAAGTAACTGCGTGTTTTTTCCACGGTTTTCTTTACATGCTGATGAAATTGGCAACCGACCGCCCTCCATTGAGTGGCACAGTTTCCGGAAAGGTGGTGATAATAATTTCAAAAGTGACATCATCACGATCATGAGCATTGGATCACTGTAGTCTAAACTGATTCCTTTAAATCTATCCTGTCATCGGAACGTGTTGTTGAATAAATTTGTTTCACAAAGTCCCCGTTACTTGTTCTTTGAGTACTTTTCTGGAGCCAGTTTCTTGGATTTCCGAACTGACCGCGAAACGCTTTATTAAAAAAATATGCCTATATACTAAGGAGTGTTTTGTGCATGTTCAACGTCCTATTGTGTCAACCTAGCTCACCAAGTTCGGCAGATCATCATTGAATAAGTTAGATTCAACCTGGATTGTTATTGATTATATGAAAGTTTCACCAGTGCCAGAAACATCTGTGTCTGATCAGTGCTGTCAGAGTAAAGGATAGCATTTGAAGACCTCTTACCAAATTGTTATTCTGACCGCTGAAATCGAAATAAAAATCATGAAATAAAAATCTTGCAAAACATGAGCCATTTTGGTCGTTGTCAACAAGATTATATTTTTGTATGGTGTGATTTTTAAAGCTAAACAGGGTGGGAGTGAACATTGTCATGTTTTTGTTTTAGTAATACGTGGTCGGAGGCAAGATGTAAAACTTACACTGGTAGCAACACTATAAATGTATGAAGTTAATTCATTGCTAAATGGGGAAAAAGAATACAACTTTTCTCAATGTTCAACGCGACCATAGGCCTGGATTCTCATATACCAACTCGGGACCTTTGGTATAATTTTACCGTCGGATTTATTTATCTGCGTGAATATCTCAGAATAATGGCCTTCTAATCACGATTCATCAATGGGTACAAAATGTCTGATGTTATAAACAGTTTTCTTAAGACATTGTGATGTACAAGGGGTAGGTAGGCCCCCTATGAAGTAAGTTGAATATAAGTTTTTACTGGAGGATTGGAATGAACACACTCTCGAATAAATGGTATGTATGATACATTCAAAGAAGGCATCATCACTTGAATATGTAAACAGAGGGCGCTACACCTAACCAAAAGGTTCTCTTACTGTACATGCAATCTCCTACAATAAGTCAATCATGACGTCATAGACTAATTCAAACCCCTGCAGGACCCCCACAGCATATGATTCAAGGTATATAAATGGGTTACTCTTCTGTCAAACTCCACAAGACCGGCTTCAGGCTTAGTAGTGTTTGTTGATACTAGCAGTTTCCCTGTGACAGAGTAACTCCGGGCTTCTTTAGCATTAAAGCAGGTGTACTTTGCTGGTTTTAGCTGAAAGTTGGTAAGAATGATGTTTAGTATTTTGTTCAGTTTTCGGTGAATGTGTGTTTATGGGCAATGATAAGCCTTGAGAACCATTGAGAACCGTTGTAGAAAAGTTGAAATCACAAAACTGAAATGCTGCAATTCTAAATTACCGTTTCACCATAACAAATAAACAGCAGATACCGGGCAAAAACAAAAAAGGAACTTCCAGAAAACCGGCTGGTAAAGCATATACGTTGACCTTTAACCGTTTTTTATTTTTATTTTTATATCATTAATTGCGTGACATGTTTTTTATTTTAAAAACATAAAAACCATCTAGAAATAATTGTCTATGATTCTACATTACTAAATTACGTAAACAGTTTACCGGTGTGTCCCTTTAACCAAAAACTGGGCCAAGGACGCCTAGTACGGTGACTATTCCAAGTATTGTTGTCAACAAACAGACATTGGGTAAAACCGCTTAGAATTGCTTTGTGTGGTTTTGCCACATTATATAAACATATGACTCGCAAAATGCAATAGCAAACAAATGATTAAATTGATCGCTTTACTGGTATGGGTCGTCTTACAAATCGGAAACCGTAAAACTACCACAAATTTCCGTCTGAAACCACCATTTAGATGTCATTTCCTTGCTAGAAGACAAAAGCGGAAACTTTGTTTCCAAGTATTGAATTCAATTTTGCACGCAGGATGGCCCAAAAAGAAGAAAAGCTTTGCTAATTTTGACAGCATTTTTCACAAACATCTTGTTGAGCCCTTTTCAAAATTACAATTTGACGTATTGAAATAGTAATGTTTTAACCTATAAACGAGGCACCTATTTCAGCGTAACATCTTCAGCTGGCTGTCAGTCGCGATTGTCACACGTAATAAATCACTTAAGAGGGCTTGCGAGGGCTTATCTCCCATTTTCTAACCGCAGAAATGACGGCAAGACATCGAAGGACTCCCAGCTAGTTGGGGAACAGATGTTTTCAATCAACTCAATGGGTCCAGGACTTTTGGCGACCACGCGCGTGACATCGGTGTCATTGACATTGACCAGGCGGCCATTGCTTTGTGTACAAACCAAATCACAGGCGCAATGGGAGGATTTTTTTTTCTCTCGGCCCCTCTGACCCAAGTCACCGACCCCTTTTGATTGACACCCCTTTCAGACTGTGTCTACAGCCTAATGGTACTGCTGAGGATGTCATGGACTATCGCATGCCTGGGATTTACCACGTGGGTGCTGTTATGTTTTTCTTGACTTGTGACAGACGCTTTGACAGCCAAACTCGCTGCAAGGTTTTATATTAAGTGGCAACAAAATGACTGCAAATGTATTTGACTCTGAGATATTGTTGTTTCAACATTTCAAGTGGCAAGCCTGTTGGTCCACGGACGGTTTTAATTCCAACCGCTTGACTGAGCTCCGGAGCTTGATTTTCAAGACAAAAAAGCACAACACTTCAAGCAACACTTTTTCATATTTTCTTATCCCGGGTACAACATTTTATTGCTCTCTTATCAACGAACTTACATTAACAATGAAAAGAGAATAAATGAAAAATCTTATCTTACAGTAAATAAGAATTAAACTGGTTACAGTAGGTTAATACTTATTCCATTTCGAATTAAATTTTTGAGAGGTTCCGTTGACAACTAACAAATATTTCTCGCAGATGTAATAGCTCTACGATGCAAAGACGTCTGTCGTTTATTTTCATTTTATAAATGTGAAAACGATCAATTAAAAGACACTTGCGGTACATTAAGAAGGTTGAATGAGGCCGTCCTTGTATACACAAACAGGTTTTTCCACATAAAACTGTTAAATCACCATATCTCAGAAACGAAATATGAATCATTTTTTCGTCACTTATGCAGATCATTATTTAAGTAACATTTAACATAGGCCTATGATAATTTTAAATATGCTCTCACACTACAGTTGGTGTAAATTGCTGTCAATGTGGATTTCCTTCTTTTTGAACCACCCTGTAGATATTAGGATTTATTAGAGCAAGGTTGGCAAGAATTAAATTCCTACCCCCTTTCAACGATCCTTTCATCTCTATACGATAAAAAACAAACAAACATGGAAGTCACAAGTTATGACATCATTATTATTGTTTATGTTTTGGCAAAAAACACACATTTTGATTAGATCTGTGTTGGGACATCCTTTGGTTAGTGGCGTACGGATAGTATAGTAAAAATTGAAATCGACGTGGTGGTCATCAGTAGATTTTACTCTGGCCTGGGAGGTTGAAATCTCTGTCTCTATAGTTTATAATAGTTATGAAATAAATCAATTGTTTTCTCCTGCAAGAGAAGTTTCACTATATAACCTGTTTAATTTTGAAGTTATGTGAATTAGGATCCCGTTGGCTGAAAGTCAGCCAACGATGATAAGACAGCTGATTTCTTGCAAGTTAAGAACTGCAATTCTTCAGAACAAACTCAGACTTTTATCACTGTATCTAATTATTCAATAGACTCCCTTCCCTGTTCTTTCACCACCTGCCGACGTACGGTTTATTGCATGGATGGCATCAAGGTACCTTGTTAATACTATAATAGCGTTTGCCATGAGTGATGATCCTATATGTTGCGTACACCCATCACCCAGCCATGTGGTGAGCGGTAAATTCCACAACAATTCGACCCCTTCGGTCTAACTAAGGTCATATTTTATGTTGACTTAAATGCCGTGTAATAATCTACACCAAAACATTGGACGTGAGAGAAAATCTGTTTTTTATCTTATGACCTTAACTCATCTTTGGCTTGGAAGGATGGTTTGAAGGTGTTAATGCGTAATGTTTAATGCATCTCGTGGAGGGGGGAGGGTGGTGGGAAGTTTATTATGTTGCTTAAGAAAGTCATAGAAACTTTAAAGCTTCAGGGTTCAGAATTGACCCGTGTTACGGGTCTCCCTGGGCCTGACCCAGTTTGGGTCAAGGGTCAAACTGACGCAGACTCAATATTTAAATCAAAATTTTCAACTACTTTCCGGGTCAGCTAGACCAATAAATGGGGTCCCCGGTATGGTCAAGTCTGCAATATTAACGATGTTAAGTGAAAATTTGGTTTGTGGTAACACCATGTGCATTATTTATATACTTGCCTGGTAGATTTCGTTATTTGAGAACTTGTCTTGCTATTTCTTCTTCTGCTGCCGCGGAGATGCCTCAAATTCCATAAGTGCTAAGTAGGATTTTAAAATGTGAAAGATGGGAATACAATCAAGTGAGGTTTGGGGGAGACACCTTGTAAATAACACCGTGTGGTGGTTCTGAGAAGAATCGGTGGTACGACGTTTCGACCAGTGCGGTCTAGTTGTCTTCAGACTAATGGTGTTTCAGGTGCCGATGGTGTTTCAGGTGCCGAAAGGGCTAGCCAAAACAATCAAAACAATCAAATTTGATAATTTACACCAAGCAAAGAAAACATCAGATTGAAAGGTCAGTTGGACAACCCATTGATTTCTAGTTACAATGATAAAGTACACTGTACTCATTAGTCAATAAACACAGGAACTGAACCAAGTCCAACCGTCCACAAGAAGTCCGGTAACCTTGAAACTAGTCTTTCCAATAACAAATGACAACACCTTTTAAATTTAAAGGCCTACAAAATAGATAACGCGTATCGAATCTTGATGTGAACTAAAAAAACCCAAATAGGGATTAGTTGAAGACAATGATGTCGACGGAATAAAACTCGTTCATTCTTTAGGTAGTGAAGCTACCATTAGCACTTCTTCTGACAGAATCGCTATTGGAATTGATTTGGATACAATGTTTAAGAAGGTACTTTTGATTCCACGTGTACAAACATTGGTAATAATTATTACACTTTAAGCGATCAAACACAATATACATGAAATAACAGATCAGTTAAAATTTAGGTCCAACAAGCGGTCATTGGAGTCACGAGAAAATAGTTACAAAAACACCTTATTATGTGTTCACTGGTTTAGTTTTTGTTTGGCGAGATCATAGCTTGTTTTACTCATTTTCTCAAAAAGTGTAGCGTTTCAGACAAAAATAGTCCAAGGGAACTTTTTCAAAACGACTAGGCTATCTTTATACCAGATTAGTTACATGCAAAGCTTTTAAACAGATTTATTCAATTTTATCGGAAAAACCCCACCCTGTTAGTAAAAAGCTTATAATCTTAAAGGCAAAGTATAACTTTGGTTTTTGGAACCGTTCGATTTATTTTATATCTATCTAAATGTAGATATATACAATAAAACTAACATGTGAACATTCATTTCAAAAGGTGGTTGCGTTTTTGAGATATCGCCGAAAATCTGGAGCGAATATGTCCGCGCAGGAAAAATAATCCCCAATAGGAATACACAATCTGAGAAACGTTTCTGACAGAAACGTTTCTCAGATTCAAATTTTGGCTCATAAAATCTGCTATCTTTTTAATTAACCACATTTCTTCGATATGATTTGTTTCTCAAAATGCTTTAAACTATCGAATGCTGCTGTAGGCTTCTAAACAATACGTTTTATTTCCATTAATTAGAGTGATAACCAAACGTATCATCATTTAAAGGCACTGGACACGTTTGGGTTGTCAAAGACCAGTATTCTCACTTGGTGTATCCCAACATATGCATAAAGTAACAAACCTGTGAAAATTTGGGCTCAATTGGTCATCAAAGTTGCAAGAAAATAATGAAAGAAAAAACACCCTTGTTGCACAAATTTGTGTGCTTTCAGATGCCTAAAAAAGGCTTCATCAGGCCTGAAGTCTTTTTCAGATTCAAATATTTTAGTGAGAAATTACCTCTTTCTCGAAAACTACGTTACTTCAGAGGGAGTGGTTTCTCACAATGTTTTATACTATCAACAGCTCTCCGTTGCTCGTTACCAAGTAAGTTTTTATGCTAATATATATTTTTAGTATATAGGCCTACGTGTCCGGTGCCTTTAAGGCAAAGAACTCAAGACAAAACATCGGGTTAAAAAACACAATGTGTGAAAATGATTGTTGGTATAATTTATGAGGCTATATTTGGGGTTAAGCCAATCTGCTTTGCTGCTTGGTTGGCCTATGGTTGGATTAAGGGAAAGGCTTTGAGCCTACAAAAACAAAACCGATGACGAATATAATAGTTGTTTATTATTTTTCTGCCAATGTTTGTTTTGTTCCAAACCTCGTGCATTGCGCACCTGTTCCCCATATGAGACAAGTCGCGGGCCACGAGCGGAATTAGTGCGTCCGCTCCATTATGCTTTTCTCATTAAAAGAAATTGCATAAAGAGTGCGAATTCACAGATGTTTTAGTCATTGTGATTTTCGGATCAACCAAAGCGTATTCAACTTCAAATCAATTTGCTTGTCAAAGAAGCGGGATATACCTTCTCGGAGAGCAGAGTGATACTGAGGTACTGAGCATTACAAACACGTATAGAAAATCTGATCTAGGTTAAAACTTGGTAGAAAATTCACATCTTGATAGTAAGATTACTTATTTTCTTTTGTTTGCTTTTATTTACTTGAGAGATCATGATGGAGCACAGAGTTTGCCTTGGAGTGATCCTCATGATGGTCTTCACTACTGTGAGTTCCAAGCGACCACCTGCGGTGCTATCCAATGGGTCAATTCGCGACCTGGTTGCAGCACCGTTACTCCCCGGTGAACTTAACGAAGGAGACGGCAGAACCAGCATGACATCCAGGGACATTCAGAGAACGGTAGATCGACACAACGAGTACAGAAAATACAGGGAAGCAAGCAACATGCAGCACATGGTTAGTATAGTTTGAGTTTCAATTACACGAATCTCATCTTTTGTTCATTGGAGTCAAGTGTCAAGGACCAAAAGTTTGACAGGTTTTTTAAGATGAGAAAATAGAACTAGCTGTTGCAAACTGCTTACCAACCAAAAGGAACTGTGGTATAAACGCAAAATTTAGTTAGTGGTCTGACGTTTCGACCCTAGCAGAGTCTTTCTCGAAGGCTAAATGACAACACAACACAACACACATACACATGTATACAAGTGTAAGACTTTAAGATGACAGAATGAGTTTCTTTAGGGAAATATTTATGTGTGAAAAAAAAATCTCTCATTCTGAGGAACTTATTCTTCTTCTGTTTCGAGTTCATCATCTCAAATGTTTGGCCAGGATTGGGCACGTCTCACAACCTTCTTATACAGCCTTGAAAACCTGATGGCAGCAAACGAGGAACTTATTATGAAAACCAATGAGTGCCATCGCTATTTGCTACTCTTAAATAAAAATAATAACTGCTCTCGAAATAAAAAAATATAAATGCTCTCAAAATAAAGAAAATAATTTTATCTTCGCTCTTTATAGACTTGGGATGCCTCTCTCGCCACCATGGCCCAGCAGTGGGCAGAACGCTGTGAGTTTGCTCATGGTGTGGGTAACAATATCTCTCCTTATGAGTCGATTGGACAGAATATCTGGCTGCGTACTGGCGATCCCAGTAAACCAACATCTGGAGTGGTTGCTACTAATGACTGGCACGACGAGATCAAAGATTATAACTACGAGACTAATTACTGCGGTAATGTCTGTGGACATTATACACAGGTAAGTTATTGTGATTATCAATATTTCTGTGACAAAACAACAAATTACACTTTGAGTTTGAGTTTGCCAAAAGTTTCTTTACGGTGCCATTGTCTGTTACTTCTCAGCCTTTCATTGAACGTTTTGTACCGTTAAAGCTATTTGTAAAATTCAAGTTATTGAGAATAATTGGTAACCATTTTGACAGTGGTTATTTTTCTTTTGACTTACGTCATAGATTGTGTGGGCGGAGACAAATAAAGTCGGGTGCGGCATCGCATTTTGTAATTACATCTCTGGCTACCGCGATGCTTGGAATATCGTGTGTAACTATGGCCCAGCGTAAGTAAACAATGGGTCTTTCTTCTGATCAAACTTTTGCACTGTGGCCATTTACGAAACCCGACGGCTTCGGGACTCTGGCTATATGGCTTAACGCGCACTTTCGGTACGGAACCCACGGCGACTAGGCTGACGAAGCCAACGACGTAGACGCGAAGCTGTAGCCAAAAGCCGTGGATTCGAAAGGGCCATAACGTTGATAATGAAGTTATAAAGAGGAAGGGAAGTGACAAATTCTATTTTGTTTTGTATACTCATTTTCTCATAGATAGAATCCTCAAGTGAGTTGGGAAACAAAATTGTCAACATCCCAAAACATCTGATGACATCATTCTGAGAAAAATAGACCTCAACATTTCTGTACGGGGATGTTTTGGTTCAGTCCCGACTTTCAATAAAATTTAATCAATACAGCCTTGAATGTGATATTATGACTGTCGAAAAATTCCTCCTTGGAATGTAAAGATCCGTTAGTTGAATTACAATGACGTCATGTTTCAAATTTTGCTGTGAAAAAGTCAATTATGAACTAAAATATCCCTTTACAAAAATGTAGTGACCCGATTTTCTCAGAATGATGTCATCAGGATGTTTTTTCATGTTGACAAATTTTGCACTGGAAGGGTATCAAGTGCAATGCCAATTTACACCATTTTAACATGAGGTTAGAAACTTTTAATTTTTCCCCACTCATATGAGGACTCTATCTAGTGGGTACATCACAAAATTGAAATGGTCAGTTCCCTTCCTCTTTAATGTGACGGTGACATATTTTCCCCTTTAACCATCATAGAGAAAATGTAAGGAGTATCGGCTGATGTTGTTAATAATTCACAAGTCAGATCTCCAACTATTGAACAATTAGCATTATAATAGTTTTCCTTTCATAAACATTAACTCCGGATTCTTCACTTTCCTCTCAAGCTATTAAAGCACGTATTTTGTCAAGTCCGAGATATTTAGTTAATCTGAGTTGTTAACTGTTTTGACAGGGGGAACTACCAAGTGAAGCCATACAAGAAGGGCGATGTGTGCACTGACTGCCCCAAGGAAACTCCATTCTGCTACAACGGACTCTGTCGTAAGTGTCGTCCTAAAGGCAGCGTATACTTTTGGCAATTGTCAAAGACAAGTATTCTCACTTGGTGTATCCCAACATTTGCATAAAATAACAAACCTTTGAAAAATTGCTCAATTCGCCATTGAAGTTGCAAGAAAATGTTAAAAGAAAAACACCCTTGTTGCATAGATTTGTGTGCTTTCAGATACCTGAGAAGGCTTCATGCCTGCCTCAGATTCAAATTTGTTAAGGTGAAAATTACCTCTTTCTTTTAAACTACACAACTTCAAAAGGAGTCGTTTATCATAATGTTTTATATCAACAACTCTTCAGTGCTGCTTGCCAAGTAAGTTTTTATGGTAATTAACATGTAGAGAAATAACCAAAAGTGTACTCTGCATTTAACAAGGGTGGACCTTTAGCTATTTGGGTTCAAACTTAAAGGAAGAAAGTGTCGAATTCAATAATGATTAGAGCCAACCAAGCAATGTTAGCTTTAATAACTGTTGAACCTCTCCAAAGCCGAAACAAAGCCTACAACTTCAAGCTAACTCGAGCTTCCTTTCGTTTCATTCTATATACAGGTCTCTGTAACTTGGAGGAGGCGGGCTGTTGTAAGTATTATTTATTCAACAATTGATACATGGAAATTCAACTCACGTGTTGATATTTGGAAGCAATTTGCTTATCTTAGAAAATACTTCCTTTCATTTCTTGTCTCGTATTAATTTCTTGTCTCGTAATTTCTGATCCAAACTTAGCTCGAATGAAAAAGTCAAAGTTGAGAAGTCCCTATACTTCAAATAAAAAAAATTAAATTGAATATACTTGAATATACTTGAAAAATTGTAACTTGAATATACTTGAATATTTCAGTGCATTTTGATGCCTGTTTTTTTTTATGTGTACATTTCAGCATGCACTTTGAACTGCCAGAACTGTGGGGTGTTGAATAAAGATAAGTGTTACTGTGAGTGTCCCAACGGATTCCAAGGAGCCCAATGTGCGGGTAAGTTTACCTTTAAATGCTTCTCTCCACTAAGGAGTATAAATTAATGGCTGTCCAATAGTTGTCTAAAATTCTTTTACTTATGTCACTTGTGTTGTATTCTTGTATGCAGATGAGTGCCGGGATCTTGATCGTAAATGTGGTGCAAACCCTGGCTATCCCGGTCCATACGCTTGCTCATGGTTCCCAGAGGTACCCAAGGCCTGTCCCCTCATGTGCGGATCGTGTAGTAAGTATACAATCCAAATAGAATTATGGCCATAAAACTCAGTACTCTGCAAAAACTGCATGGGGTGTTATAATTGACACAATGGGTGTTGACACATATTATAGATACCGAAAAAAGAATCAAAATTTACACCTTACGGTGTTAATTAAAATAACACGAATTTATTCCAATACAATTACATTTTTTTGAAACACCCTTTGATGTTAATTTCGGTTCTCTCTTGGGTATGTGACAACGTCAAATCTTAACAACCCAGTTTTGCAGTTTGGAACTTAAAGCCCATCAAAATATCGTCTAATCGTTATGGATAACTGTATAATTATTTTCTGGTTAAAATTTCAGACGCACGTGATCCTGGCTTTACATGTGGTGAGTTGTATACTAATGCTTGACAAAATTGTTTCACACAATAATCGACCCTTGCCATGAAATGTGCTATTTACATTCACGCATGCGTACAGACACTATTGGTTGTCAAACGCCATAGAGTTGTGCACTAGGCAGACGCACAAACGCGTCTGCGTCACGCCACCATCAGCCCCATACAGCAAGGGGTGATGTTCCATCATTTTGCCAACCAAAGTGTTAGTGCGCACGCGTGATGTGCAATTTATTTCGTGGGAAGGGTCTTTTGTGTTGACCTTTTCGTTTTACAATGTTTTTCATAATCATTGCACACACTTAAACAACTTATGATTTGAAGTAACTCTCGGACGGTGACCGAAACGACTGAGCAACTGTAAATCTAAAACACGTGACATCAATTGTTTACAAACAAGTCAAACAGCCTTGACTTTCCTGGCACATAATCACATGATGATTTCGGATTGTCCACAATCTCTCTAAGAATTACATTCGTACCAGATAGTACTTCAGAAATAATGTTTGCTAAAAGTTAGAAGTGTGCCTCTTTCATGATTCTGTTTAGATCCAAACCAACAACCATCTACAGGAGGTGGTGCGGTGCAGACCCCAGACGTCTTGTGTAAAACCGTGTTTGATTCAGTAGCAATGATCAATGGAGAATTGAATGTTATTAAGGTAGGAATGATCGTCTTTTAACATTCCAAGTAAGGAACATTTTATTTATCTATAATATATTTTTAAATTACATTAATCTCTGGTAGAGTTATACGACTCGCTTTAAGTCTCTACTGTTTATCCAACATTGCTTTCATAAGGCTTGTACACTAATACAAACAAACATACATATTGTATACTCCAATAAGTCTGTAGAATCAATGCATGAAATGAAAGAAAAGTGAGAAACAATAACACTCAAGAATTGGGAAAAGGAAAAGAAACCAAACTAAACTCTTTCTTTCTTTCTCACAATTGCATTACCGAAAATGGTTCAATATTGTGAAGATAAAGTAGCGTACTTAATATTTCTGATCAGATAGACGCGGCCTTTCTGTCAAAACAAATCTAAGTTCATATTATTTTCCCCTTTTGCTTAAAATGCTTGTGCAGGGTAAGAAATACTGGCGGTTTGATCAGCAGGGAAACCTCCTATCCCCGACCTCAAAATACCCAAAGATGATGTCCAAGGGATACAGGTTTTATACGGTAATTTAATTTCCTGAATGCTCATCGCGAGAGATAGAGATTAAAGGGGGTAATTCTCTGCCAATGACCGACATGATTCATTTACTCCATGTGAAGTTAGTATCGAATGTTTTCTCCGAGCACCCTCCCACCTTCTGGTCGACTCAAAACCAGAACGTCCATGGGGTGTCTTGGGTTTTTGAAACAGGTGACAAAGCCATTCCTCGAAAAATGAGGCAGAATGACGTAGAACTAAAGGGTGTCAGATAGTCCGGGCTTTAGTGACATGTTGAATTAAACTCTATCAATAAGATATCTCTATTGTGGAATTCGGAGAATTAATGTTTAATGTGTGGAACAACACTTCAAATCTGGAGTTCACCTAGCCTTTTGTCAAGGCCTTCGTGGCTTGGAGCCGCGATCCCAAGCGACTGAAATGGGAGACCACGCACGCGAGTGGCGAAGCCATGAGGGCCTTTTCCAACTTGTTTGCGGGTTCTATTGTGTTTCTTTATAATCTCGACTTTTGCTACCCGAAACGGTAGCAAAAGTACGAAAGCCCATTAGCGCCACGAAAAAATAAAAATCAAATCCGTTATTACGGATTCGAATCCGTTATAACGGATTCGCAATCCGTTATTACGGATTCGCAATCCGTTATTACGGATTCTCAATCCGTTATTACGGATTCGCAATCCGTTATTACGGATTCGCAATCCGTTATTACGGATACACTCGAGGATCCCTCGATGGCGCTATTTGCGTTGGACAGTAATGGTTTTTACTGCCTAACTTTTATTAGGCCCAATTAAAGGACGTACGTGATTTCAATAATCAATCTATTATTTGTTTTACAGTAACTGCAAATCGAGTTATTGAACCACTACAGCAAAATATTGAACTAATTAGTTAAAGTGCAAATTTACAAATACACAGTCCAAACCGTTGAAAAAGTTTTAATAACTTTGTGTCTTTACGGAAAAACCACGTGGTTCAAGAAAGGCCGGACCTATCCCACTATTCTATCAAAAGCGTTTGTTATGAAATTAATTGAAATGAATATGGTCGAAAGATGTTTAAAAAGTAGAATATAATAATCCACACAAAAATGCCTCGAAATTGTGTGGTTTTTCATTTACCTTGTGAACTAACAACGTCCGCCATTTTGAGTCAAAAATTTGACTCCACAAAATGGCGGACCGTGTTAGTCCACGAAATATAAGAAAAACCACACAATTATTTGTGTGGATCATTATATTCTACTTTTATAACATCTTTCCAACCATATTCATTTCAATTCAATTCATAACAAACGCTTTTGATAGGATATTGGGATAGGTCCGGCCTTTCTTAAACCACGTGTTTTTTTCCGTAAAGACACAAAGTTATTAAAATTTCAAAGGTTAGGACTGTGTATTTGTAAACATGCACTTCAACTTAGTTCAATATCTTGCTGTAGTGGTTCATTATTAAGTGTACAATGGTTGCGGTGATTTGCAGTCACTTTAAAAAAAATTAATAATAAAACATTATTATTGAAATCACGTACGTCCTTTGGGCCTAATAAAAGTTAGGCAGGATAAACCATTACTGTCCAACGCAAATAGCGCCATCGAGGGATCCTCGAGTGAATCCGTAATAACGGATTGCGAATCCGTAATAACGGATTGCGAATCCGTAATAACGGATTGCGAATCCGTAATAACGGATTGCGAATCCGTAATAACGGATTGCTAATCCGTAATAACGGATTGCTAATCCGTAATAACGGATTGCTAATCCGTAATAACGGATTGCGAATCCGTAATAACGGATTGCGAATCCGTAATAACGGATTGCGAATCCGTTATAACGGATTCGAATCCGTAATAACGGATTTGATTTTTATTTTTTCGTGGCGCTAATGGGCTTTCGTACAAAAGTCCAAACCAATCAGAAGTGCATAACGCACGTTTCATACTTCATGAATAAATCATTAAAAAAAACGCAAACAAGTTGGAAAAGGCCCTCGTGGCTTCGCCACTCGGCTCGTGCGCGTGGTCTCCCGTTCCAGTCGCTCCACTGTTTACAAAGCTGTCCAAGCCACGATGGCCTTGACAAAAGGCTAGAGTTCACCTTAAAACTGGGTCATTCAAAGTTTTGTCATTGGGTATCTTATTTGTTAGTATTCTATATATTCTTCATGATTGTGTAATGTTCTGTGTATAGGACGGAATCCACGGAGTCCAGATGTAGCTGACATGGTATCAGATCATCCTGTATGCAGCACCGGTATCACGAGCTTGACAATGGTCAATAAAATACTTTATGCATTCTCAGTAAGTAAACTCCCGATTCTGTGTATATGTCGCTGAAATTGTTTTCATTCTTGAGTCACACGGTTAAAAAAGGGAACTTCCTTATAATTGCCTTCAAGTAGGCCAGAAGATACATGATGTGAAGAGAAGAAGCTGAAAGAATATTATCAGGTTTGCATGTGGTAGGAAAAGGCCAACTGAATGGGAAAGCCACTCGATCAGGTTAGGGAGTGAAAACGGAATCCCTTGTCCTCTGAAGCAGGATTTGACAACGGGGTTCACAGAGGTGAAAAACAGTGACGTATAAAGCAGACCTGAATTCTCTTAAGAGATTACATACACACAGTTCATGAACATTTCACCAATAACTGTAATTAAAACTTGCAGGGAAACAAGTTCTGGAAACTTTCGATGTCTAAAAATGTAATCGGTCCTGAGGAAGGCACTTTAACTAAGAACTACTTCCACAATGTAAAGGACGGTTCATCGGCTGTGTACACAAGATGGGACGGTAAAACTGTGTTCTTTCGAGGTAGGTGATGAATCATTCGTAAAATAATGCACAAAACAATGAGAACAGAAGTCTTCGTTTGAAATTGAAGGTCTGTATGTGGGAAAAGCCTGTCCATGATATCTCTTGAGATTGAAACAATTGCGAATAAAATATTTGTTAAACAATGTAGGCCTATTACGACTTTTGTTCGAGCACAATGCTGTCAAGTGTTTGAAACTTTGCATGGTGGAGGTGCAATCTAGTAAGATTTGCGGTATCACTACGGATAAGATTTGAAACATTGCATGGTGGAGATACAATCTAGTAAGATTTGCGGTATCACTACGGATAAGATTTGAAACTTTGCATGGGTGGAGATACAATCTAGTAAGATTTGCGGTATCACTACGGATAAGATTTGAAACTTTGCATGGGTGGAGATACAATCTAGTAAGATTTGCGGTATCACTACGGATAAGATTTGAAACTTTGCATGGGTGGAGATACAATCTAGTAAGGTTTGCGGTATCACTACGGATAAGATTTGAAACTTTGCATGGGTGGAGATACAATCTAGTAAGATTTGCGGTATCACTACGGATAAGATTTGAAACTTTGCATGGGTGGAGATACAATCTAGTAAGGTTTGCGGTATCACTACGGATAAGATTTGAAACTTTGCATGGGTGGAGATACAATCTAGTAAGATTTGCGGTATCACTACGGATAAGATTTGAAACTTTGCATGGGTGGAGATACAATCTAGTAAGGTTTGCGGTATCACTACGGATAAGATTTGAAACTTTGCATGGGTGGAGATACAATCTAGTAAGGTTTGCGGTATCACTACGGATAAGATTTGAAACTTTGCATGGGTGGAGATACAATCTAGTAAGATTTGCAGTTACACCCAATACATGAAAAACTCTCTATTATGATTTGTGGTGGATCTGAACAGAACGGTGTTGTAACAACTAGACGTTTTGATCAGTATAATGCTTCGACCGTCAAGAGAAAGCTAGACCTGCTGTTTGTACTCCATCATGGGTGTATGAGAAAGAATGGACACTATAACCTAATGGAAAAACATTGGTATTTCATTTTGTGCAAAATAAAGGTAGAAATTACTGGATCTACAATGGCACGACAAAAGAACGGAGAACACCTCTAAAAATAGCTGTTCTTGGAGTACCTAAAGCGCCATCTGCGGTCATGCATGACAGCAACGAGACACTTACATATTTCTTCAAGTGGGCCAAGGTAGCTATAATAAATTTAAAGATTTGAATCATTCACACCCAAACATCACCTTACAGTAACCTGTCACTGATGAAATCAACCTTTAGCCAGACTGTAAATAATGTGTGACGCCTCATGCCAAAAACCAGGCAATTCAAAACTGGGTTTGTTTGCTCGTATATAAGAGCTTTCAAATAACACATAAAAAGAGCCTCCATGGGCCTATTGAGGTAGGTGCTTTTCCACATGGAACGTTTGACAGAAATCACAAGACATTGATATCAATGGCTGATATTTAAGTTATATTCATTTTCAGTTCGGTTCAGTTTAGATACACACATTTATTTCCATACTTCTATGAAATATAATGACAAAAGGACAGAAAAATAACGACAAGTACGTGTAACAATAAGTAGCAATAAGCAGGAATGTAAATAATGGAGTATTGTTTTGTTAAGCAGAAGCTTGTGAAAATAGCCAAACACGAACTAACAAGCAAAATAACAAAGTACACACAAACAAAAGGACAGACAGACATGACAAAATAGCTTCACTGACACAAGTTAATAATAATATATTTTGTCCTTCCACTAATTCCGAGAGGTACCACATTTCGGCGTGTGGCGTCAAATCTTAGTAGGTTGATACTAAACCCTATTGCTTTTATAGTCTGCTTGATTTTATAAAAAAAATATGCTAAATTTGTTTATAACTTTTTTAAATGAAGGTTTGGAAGTACGACGAGAGATTCCAGAGCATGGTTGATGGTTTCCCGCAGGCTGCCCACAAAGTTTTCCATGGACTGCCGAACAAGAGCAAAGTGCAAGCAGCATTCATTGACAAATCAGGTAGGAATGTAATGATTACAATCTTAATTGTAAATATTTAATAATTAAAAGAACTTCCTGGAAGTTTTGCTGTGATCCTTATCACGCTCAAGCCCTACTTTTGTCCAAATCCAAACTCTAACAACCAAACCATTGCTAAAATGATACACACATTCTTTAAAACCCTGAAACGAGGCACGTTGTTAGCACATTCTGACATAATCACATTGTCTTAAACCACACCGTATACACTGGTCAGCTCATATGCCGTGATACCCCAAGCTGGACCATGCCACACGTCATAGAGGGGTGTCGACCAACACGGGTCAGTTATTTTGTTAGAATAAAGGGCAGGACAAAACTTTGCAAGACTGTGTAACCAGTGTAACCAGGCACACATTAAGTTGTATGTTACTTAAATGTTCATTCGCTTTACCTTTTCTGGTTTGATGAATTTACAGGTGCCAGATATCTGCTTATAGGGCGCGAGTACTACCGGTTCACGAATGGGCAAGAGTTAGATCCCGGCTATCCAAAAGATTTCCTCGTTGACTATTTTGACTGTCAGCCACAGTAATCCACCGAATAAAGCTCCAATTTAGAGACAACTGTTCTATAATGCTTTTTATTTTATAAACTTTAAGCAGACTTTGTTTAAAACAAGGAAGCACTTTTATTGTGAAGTTAATGAAAGGAATCTTAAAACTTCGAATAACCTTAATTTGCATGATTGAAAGTAAATTATACAAACTTTATTTAGGTAATAAAGGGTACAGTTATGAGTTTATTATTATCCAGTTAAATCCAGTTGTTATTATTATTTATAATTTCAAGTCAATAATTGGCCCCAATAACCAACAATTTGGGTTACACTGTAAAAAAACTGGGGTGTAAAAATTGACATCATGGGTGTTATCACATTCAAAATACCGAAGAGAAAACAAAAATAACATCACAGTGTGTTAAAATAATACCATTGTATTTTTTTGGCAGGAAATATAGTGTTATTATAATTATGTGACAACACGCCCATGGTGTCAATTTTAACACTGCAGTTTTTCAGTGTATCCTCTACCTTCGTTAGAAAAGTTATGTAATAATGTCTTTTCATGTTATTGATGAAACCTTCGGGTTTGCTTTTAGTGTATTTTAGAAATAATAGTAACACTTTCGGCTACAAGGATATTCCACTTAACAAGTGTTTTACAATCTAAAAATGTGACCCGTTTATCAATCCCCTTGTACTCCACATGGCAATAATCATGACATGTTATTGGTTCGGAAAAATAAACGTGAGTGTGATTGCAATGCTGATTTATGATGTTTGTAATCTTCAGAAAGACCCTATTTATCGTATTGATTTAAAAGGAGGGTGCTGACATGACAAAGACTGGGAGCCTCTAAATTGGAAAAGACGTGACCGTGTGCGTTGTGTGAACTGTGATCGCAATGTGGTCCGTGTTTTGCGGAACTTCCGAGTGAATTGTTTCGACATTAATTTATCCGAACCCTAAAAATGTAAACGTATAACTTCACATTTAATATTCCTGTGTTGTAACCAAGTCATTTTTTCTCAAGTCAAGTCAAGTCGCAAGTCATATTTGCTCAAGTCAAGTCAAGTCACGAGTCATTTTTGCTCAAGTCAAGTCAAGTCGCAAGTCAATGAAATTGGCGACTCGAGTCTGACTCGAGTCCAAGTCACCGACTCGAGTCAACAACACTGCTGTATTGTAAATTTCGTGTTGTAGAGAGGTCAAGTTCAACACCTGTTGTACCGGTCGAACGGCCCTGTACTTGAACTTACTAGCACGCCATGATGGTAAAGTACAGGCACCCCCATTCAAACAACCCTTAGCGTGATTCACAGTAACCCTTCAGTTCAAATTTTTCATTATTGTTAAATGATTGCCATGGCGACTCTTACATCTCAGTAGGACCAGCTCGCTGTGGTCGTCTATTACATTATTATGAAGTCGTTCAAATCGCAGCAGTGGGTCTTTGCCAAGTTCACGAAATGAGAAATTGTTATTCCTAAACAAGTTCAGCTGCCCAAATTGACCTCGATTCTCAATCCTCTATCCCATTTCATCGCTGTGTATCTTTACAAGTGTCTGCTTCAAACGGGAATACTCAATTGACATCATCTTGTTCCTGGAAAAACTGCGCCCCCTAAACAGTTTCAGAATATTTTGCTGGTTCAAGTTTATGTTCAGACGATTACATTTTAACGGCTTATTTTATCAGGGTTGTCAATCACAAGCACGGTTCTTCTTACATATTATTGTTATGTGCGATAAAGTAACTGCGTGTTTTTTTCCATGGTTTACTTTACATGCTGATGAAATTGGCAACCGACCGCCCTCCATTGAGTGGCACAGTTTCCGGAAAGGTGGTGATAATAATTTCAAAAGTGACATCATCACGATCATGAGCATTGGATCACTGTAGTCTAAACTGATTCCTTTAAATCTATCCTGTCATCGGAACGTGTTGTTGAATAAATTTGTTTCACAAAGTCCCCGTTACTTGTTCTTTGAGTACTTTTCTGGAACCAGTTTCTTGGATTTCCGAACTGACCGCGAAACGCTTTATTAAAAAAATATGCCTATATACTAAGGAGTGTTTTGTGCATGTTCAACGTCCTATTGTGTCAACCTAGCTCACCAAGTTCGGCAGATCATCATTGAATAAGTTAGATTCAACCTGGATTGTTATTGATTATATGAAAGTTTCACCAGTGCCAGAAACATCTGTGTCTGATCAGTGCTGTCAGAGTAAAGGATAGCATTTGAAGACCTCTTACCAAATTGTGAAGTTATTCTGACCGCTGAAATCGAAATAAAAATCATGAAATAAAAATCTTGCAAAACATGAGCCATTTTGGTCGTTGTCAACAAGATTGTATTTTTGTATGGTGTGATTTTTAAAGCTAAACAGGGTGGGAGTGAACATTGTCATGTTTTTGTTTTAGTAATACGTGGTCGGAGGCAAGATGTAAAACTTACACTGGTAGCAACACTATAAATGTATGAAGTTAATTAATTGCTAAATGGGGAAAAAGAATACAACTTTTCTCAATGTTCAACGCGACCATAGGCCTGGATTCTCATATACCAACTCGGGACCTTTGGTATAATTATACCGTCGGATTTATTTATCTGCGTGAATATCTCAGAATAATGGCATTCTAATCACGATTCATCAATGGGTACAAAATGTCTGATGTTATAAACAGTTTTCTTAAGACATTGTGATGTACAAGGGGTAGGTAGGCCCCCTATGAAGTAAGTTGAATATAAGTTTTTACTGGAGGATTGGAATGAACACACTCTCGAATAAATGGTATGTATGATACATTCAAAGAAGGCATCATCACTTGAATATGTAAACAGAGGGCGCTACACCTAACCAAAAGGTTCTCTTACTGTGTACATCAATCTCCTACAATAAGTCAATCATGACGTCATAGACTAATTCAAACCCCTGCAGGACCCCCACAGCATATGATTCAAGGTATATACATGGGTTACTCTTCTGTCAAACTCCACAAGACCGGCTTCAGGCTTAGTAGTGTTTGTTGATACTAGCAGTTTCCCTGTGACAGAGTAACTCCGGGCTTCTTTAGCATTAAAGCAGGTGTACTTTGCTGGTTTTAGCTGAAAGTTGGTAAGAATGATGTTTAGTATTTTGTTCAGTTTTCGGTGAATGTGTGTTTATGGGCAATGATAAGCCTTGAGAACCATTGAGAACCGTTGTAGAAAAGTTGAAATCACAAAACTGAAATGCTGCAATTCTAAATTACCGTTTCACCATAACAAATAAACAGCAGATACCGGGCAAAAACAAAAAAGGAACTTCCAGAAAACCGGCTGGTAAAGCATATACGTTGACCTTTAACCGTTTTTTATTTTTATTTTTATATCATTAATTGCGTGACATGTTTTTTATTTTAAAAACATAAAAACCATCTAGAAATAATTGTCTATGATTCTACATTACTAAATTACGTAAACAGTTTACCGGTGTGTCCCTTTAACCAAAAACTGGGCCAAGGACGCCTAGTACGGTGACTATTCCAAGTATTGTTGTCAACAAACAGACATTGGGTAAAACCGCTTAGAATTGCTTTGTGTGGTTTTGCCACATTATATAAACATATGACTCGCAAATGCATCAGCAAACAAATTATTAAATTGATCGCTTTACTGGTATGGGTCGTCTTACAAATCGGAAACCGTAAAACTACCTCAAATTTCCGTCTGAAACCACCATTTAGATGTCATTTCCTTGCTAGAAGACAAAAGCGGAAACTTTGTTTCCAAGTATTGAATTCAATTTTGCACGCAGGATGGCCCAAAAAGAAGAAAAGCTTTGCTAATTTTGACAGCATTTTTCACAAACATCTTGTTGAGCCCTTTTCAAAATTACAATTTGACGTATTGAAATAGTAATGTTTTAACCTATAAACGAGGCACCTATTTCAGCGTAACATCTTCAGCTGGCTGTCAGTCGCGATTGTCACACGTAATAAATCACTTAAGAGGGCTTGCGAGGGCTTATCTCCCATTTTCTAACCGCAGAAATGACGGCAAGACATCGAAGGACTCCCAGCTAGTTGGGGAACAGATGTTTTCAATCAACTCAATGGGTCCAGGACTTTTGGCGACCACGCGCGTGACATCGGTGTCATTGACATTAACCAGGCGGCCATTGCTTTGTGTACAAACCAAATCACAGGCGCAATGGGATGATTTTTTTTCTCTCGGCCCCTCTGACCCAAGTCACCGACCCCTTTTGATTGACACCCCTTTCAGACTGTGTCTACAGCCTAATGGTACTGCTGAGGATGTCATGGACTATCGCATGCCTGGGATTTACCACGTGGGTGCTGTTATGTTTTTCTTGACTTGTGACAGACGCTTTGACAGCCAAACTCGCTGCAAGGTTTTATATTAAGTGGCAACAAAATGACTGCAAATGTATTTGACTGTGAGATATTGTTGTTTCAACATTTCAAGTGGCAAGCCTGTTGGTCCATGGACGGTTTTAATTCCAACCGCTTGACTGAGCTCCGGAGCTTGATTTTCAAGACAAAAAAGCACAACACTTCATGCAACACCTTTTCATATTTTCTTATCCCGGGTACAACATTTTATTGCTCTCTTATCAACGAACTTACATTAACAATGAAAAGAGAATAAATGAAAAATCTTATCTTACAGTAAATAAGAATTAAACTGGTTACAGTAGGTTATTCACAAAGTACATAATACTTATTCCATTTCGAATGAAATTTTTGAGAGGTTCCGTTGACAACTAACAAATATTTCTCGCAGATGTAATAGCTCTACGATGCAAAGACGTCTGTCGTTTATTTTCATTTTATAAATGTGAAAACGATCAATTAAAAGACACTTGCGGTACTTTAAGAAGGTTGAATGAAACCGTCCTTGTATACACAAACAGGTTTTTCCACATAAAACTGTTAAATCACCATATCTCAGAAACGAAATATGAATCATTTTTTCGTCACTTATGCAGATCATTATTTAAGTAACATTTAACATAGGCCTACGATAATTTTAAATATGCTCTCACACTACAGTTGGTGTAAATTGCTGTCAATGTGGATTTCCTTCTTTTTGAACCACCCTGTAGATATTAGGATTTATTAGAGCAAGGTTGGCAAGAATTAAATTCCTACCCCCTTTCAACGATCCTTTCATCTCTATACGATAAAAAACAAACAAACATGGAAGTCACAAGTTATGACATCATTATTATTGTTTATGTTTTGGCAAAAAACACACATTTTGATTAGATCTGTGTTGGGACATCCTTTGGTTAGTGGCGTACGGATAGTATAGTAAAAATTGAAATCGACGTGGTGGTCATCAGTAGATTTTACTCTGGCCTGGGAGGTTGAAATATTTGTCTCTAGTTTATATAAGTTGTGTTTAACTTAGTTATGAAATAAATCAATTGTTTTCTCCTGCAAGAGAAGTTTCACTAACCTGTTTAATTTTGAAGCTATGTGAATTAGGATCCCGTTGGCTGAAAGTCAGCCAACGATGATAAGACAGCTGATTTCTTGCAAGTTAAGAACTGCAATTCTTCAGAACAAACTCAGACTTTTATCACTGTATCTAATTATTCAATAGACTCCCTTCCCGGTTCTTTCACCTGCCGACGTACGGTTTATTGCATGGATGGCATCAAGGTACCTTGTTAATACTATAATAGCGTTTGCCATGAGTGATGATCCTATAGGTTGCGTACACCCATCACCCAGCCATGTGGTGAGCGGTAAATTCCACAACAATTCGACCCCTTCGGTCTAACTAAGGTCATATTTTATGTTGACTTAAATGCCGTGTAATAATCTACACCAAAACATTGGACGTGAGAGAAAATCTGTTTTTTATCTTATGACCTTAACTCATCTTTGGCTTGGAAGGATGGTTTGAAGGTGTTAATGCGTAATGTTTAATGCATCTCGTGGAGGGGGAGGGTGGTGGGAAGTTTATTATGTTGCTTAAGAAAGTCATAGAAACTTTAAAGCTTCAGGGGTCAGAATTGACCCGTATTACGGGTCTCCCTGGGCCTGACCCAGTTTGGGTCAAGGGTCAAACTGACGCAGAATCAGAATTTAAATCAAAATTTTCAACTACTTTCCGGGTCAGCTAGACCAATAAATGGGGTCCCCGGTATGGTAAAGTCTGCAATATTAACGATGTTAAGTGAAAATTTGGTTTGCCTGGTAGATTTCGTTATTTGAGAACTTGTCTTGCTATTTCTTCTTCTGCTGCCGCGGAGATGCCTCAAATTCCATAAGTGCTAAGTAGGATTTAAAAATGTGAAAGATGGGAATACAATCAAGTGAGGTTTGGGGGAGACACCTTGTAAATAACACCGTGTGGTGGTTCTGAGAAGAATCGGTGGTACGACGTTTCGACCAGTGCGGTCTACTTGTCTTCAGACTAATGGTGTTTCAGGTGCCGATGGTGTTTCAGGTGCCGAAAGGGCTAGCCAAAACAATCAAAACAATCAAATTTGATAACTTACACCAAGCAAAGAAAACATGGGATTGAAAGGTCAGTTGGACAACCCATTGATTTCTAGTTACAATGATAAAGTACACTGTACTCATCAGTCAATAAACACAGGAACTGAACCAAGTCCAACCGTCCACAAGAAGTCCGGTAACCTTGAAACTAGTCTTTCCAATAACAAATGACAACACCTTTTAAATTTAAAGGCCTACAAAATAGATAACGCGTATCGGATCTTGATGTGAACTAAAAAAACCCAAATAGGGATTAGTTGAAGACAATGTGGCGTGTCGTGGCCGAGCGGTCTAGGTCACCGGACCTAAGCTCTGGTGTTTTCAGCAGCAGAGTGTGGGTTCGATACCCGGTCATGACACTTGTGCCCTTGAGCAAGGCACTTAACCATAATTGCTTCGAAAAAGTTGGGAAGGTAGTGCATTCTGCTCTACCAGACAGGCTCCTAGTGGATGATACCCATGCCTACATCCTTAAGGACTGTGAAGGGGGTAACCCTGTTTCAGCCCCAGGAGTAGGAGGCAACGTGCCCCTGGTGTCAATTGATTTGGGTTGATAGCCCAAATCAGTTATGTGTAGCCCTCACCTTGAGTGGCCGTCCGTGGCCTTGTGAGTTAGGCGATATCTCATAAAAAAAAAAAAAAAAAAAAAAATGATGTTGACGGCATAAAACTCGTTCATTCTTTAGGTAGTGAAGCTACCATTAGCACTTCTTCTGACAGAATCGCTATTGAATTGATTTGGATACAATGTTTAAGAAGGTACTTTTGATTCCACGTGTACAAACATTGGTAATAATTATTACACTTTAAGTGATCAAACACAATATACATGAAATCAGATCAGTTAAAATTTAGGTCCAACAAGCGGTCATTGGAGTCACGAGAAAATAGTTACAAAAACACCTTATTATGTGTTCACTGGTTTAGTTTTTGTTTGGCGAGATCATAGCTTGTTTTACTCATTTTCTCAAAAAGTGTAGCGTTTCAGACAAAAATAGTCCAAGGGAACTTTTTCAAAACGACTAGGCTATCTTTATACCAGATTAGTTACATGCAAAGCTTTTAAACATATTTATTCAATTTTACCGGAAAAACCCCACCCTGTTAGTAAAAAGCTTATAATCTTAAAGGCAAAGTATAACTTTGGTTTTTGGAACCGTTCGATTTTTTTTATATCTATCTAAATGTAGATATATACAATAAAACTAACATGTGAACATTCATTTCAAAAGGTGGTTGCGTTTTTGAGATATCGCCGAAAATCTGGAGCGAATATGTCCGCGCAGGAAAAATAATCCCCAATAGGAATACACAATCTGAGAAACGTTTCTGACAGAAACGTTTCTCAGATTCAAATTTTGGCTCATAAAATCTGCTATCTTTTTACTTAACCACATTTCTTCGAAATGATTTGTTTCTCAAAATGCTTTAAACTATCGAATGCTGCTGTAGGCTTCTAAACAATACGTTTTATTTCCATTAATTAGAGTGATAACCAAACGTATCATCATTTAAAGGCACTGGACACGTTTGGGTTGTCAAAGACCAGTATTCTCACTTGGTGTATCCCAACATATGCATAAAGTAACAAACCTGTGAAAATTTGGGCTCAATTGGTCATCAAAGTTGCAAGAAAATAATGAAAGAAAAAACACCCTTGTTGCACAAATTTGTGTGCTTTCAGATGCCTGAAAAAGGCTTCATCAGGCCTGAAGTCTTTTTCAGATTCAAATATTTTAGTGAGAAATTACCTCTTTCTCGAAAACTACGTTACTTCAGAGGGAGTGGTTTCTCACAATGTTTTATACTATCAACAGCTCTCCGTTGCTCGTTACCAAGTAAGTTTTTATGCTAATATATATTTTTAGTATATAGGCCTACGTGTCCGGTGCCTTTAAGGCAAAGAACTCAAGACAAAACATCGGGTTAAAAAACACAATGTGTGAAAATGATTGTTGGTATAATTTATGAGGCTATATTTGGGGTTAAGCCAATCTGCTTTGCTGCTTGGTTGGCCTATGGTTGGATTAAGGGAAAGGCTTTGAGCCTACAAAAACAAAACCGATGACGAATATAATAGTTGTTTATTATTTTTCTGCCAATGTTTGTTTTGTTCCAAACCTCGTGCATTGCGCACCTGTTCCCCATATGAGACAAGTCGCGGGCCACGAGCGGAATTAGTGCGTCCGCTCCATTATGCTTTTCTCATTAAAAGAAATTGCATAAAGAGTGCGAATTCACAGATGTTTTAGTCATTGTGATTTTCGGATCAACCAAAGCGTATTCAACTTCAAATCAATTTGCTTGTCAAAGAAGCGGGATATACCTTCTCGGAGAGCAGAGTGATACTGAGGTACTGAGCATTACAAACACGTATAGAAAATCTGATCTAGGTTAAAACTTGGTAGAAAATTCACATCTTGATAGTAAGATTACTTATTTTCTTTTGTTTGCTTTTATTTACTTGAGAGATCATGATGGAGCACAGAGTTTGCCTTGGAGTGATCCTCATGATGGTCTTCACTACTGTGAGTTCCAAGCGACCACCTGCGGTGCTATCCAATGGGTCAATTCGCGACCTGGTTGCAGCACCGTTACTCCCCGGTGAACTTAACGAAGGAGACGGCAGAACCAGCATGACATCCAGGGACATTCAGAGAACGGTAGATCGACACAACGAGTACAGAAAATACAGGGAAGCAAGCAACATGCAGCACATGGTTAGTATAGTTTGAGTTTCAATTACACGAATCTCATCTTTTGTTCATTGGAGTCAAGTGTCAAGGACCAAAAGTTTGACAGGTTTTTTAAGATGAGAAAATAGAACTAGCTGTTGCAAACTGCTTACCAACCAAAAGGAACTGTGGTATAAACGCAAAATTTAGTTAGTGGTCTGACGTTTCGACCCTAGCAGAGTCTTTCTCGAAGGCTAAATGACAACACAACACAACACACATACACATGTATACAAGTGTAAGACTTTAAGATGACAGAATGAGTTTCTTTAGGGAAATATTTATGTGTGAAAAAAAAATCTCTCATTCTGAGGAACTTATTCTTCTTCTGTTTCGAGTTCATCATCTCAAATGTTTGGCCAGGATTGGGCACGTCTCACAACCTTCTTATACAGCCTTGAAAACCTGATGGCAGCAAACGAGGAACTTATTATGAAAACCAATGAGTGCCATCGCTATTTGCTACTCTTAAATAAAAATAATAACTGCTCTCGAAATAAAAAAATATAAATGCTCTCAAAATAAAGAAAATAATTTTATCTTCGCTCTTTATAGACTTGGGATGCCTCTCTCGCCACCATGGCCCAGCAGTGGGCAGAACGCTGTGAGTTTGCTCATGGTGTGGGTAACAATATCTCTCCTTATGAGTCGATTGGACAGAATATCTGGCTGCGTACTGGCGATCCCAGTAAACCAACATCTGGAGTGGTTGCTACTAATGACTGGCACGACGAGATCAAAGATTATAACTACGAGACTAATTACTGCGGTAATGTCTGTGGACATTATACACAGGTAAGTTATTGTGATTATCAATATTTCTGTGACAAAACAACAAATTACACTTTGAGTTTGAGTTTGCCAAAAGTTTCTTTACGGTGCCATTGTCTGTTACTTCTCAGCCTTTCATTGAACGTTTTGTACCGTTAAAGCTATTTGTAAAATTCAAGTTATTGAGAATAATTGGTAACCATTTTGACAGTGGTTATTTTTCTTTTGACTTACGTCATAGATTGTGTGGGCGGAGACAAATAAAGTCGGGTGCGGCATCGCATTTTGTAATTACATCTCTGGCTACCGCGATGCTTGGAATATCGTGTGTAACTATGGCCCAGCGTAAGTAAACAATGGGTCTTTCTTCTGATCAAACTTTTGCACTGTGGCCATTTACGAAACCCGACGGCTTCGGGACTCTGGCTATATGGCTTAACGCGCACTTTCGGTACGGAACCCACGGCGACTAGGCTGACGAAGCCAACGACGTAGACGCGAAGCTGTAGCCAAAAGCCGTGGATTCGAAAGGGCCATAACGTTGATAATGAAGTTATAAAGAGGAAGGGAAGTGACAAATTCTATTTTGTTTTGTATACTCATTTTCTCATAGATAGAATCCTCAAGTGAGTTGGGAAACAAAATTGTCAACATCCCAAAACATCTGATGACATCATTCTGAGAAAAATAGACCTCAACATTTCTGTACGGGGATGTTTTGGTTCAGTCCCGACTTTCAATAAAATTTAATCAATACAGCCTTGAATGTGATATTATGACTGTCGAAAAATTCCTCCTTGGAATGTAAAGATCCGTTAGTTGAATTACAATGACGTCATGTTTCAAATTTTGCTGTGAAAAAGTCAATTATGAACTAAAATATCCCTTTACAAAAATGTAGTGACCCGATTTTCTCAGAATGATGTCATCAGGATGTTTTTTCATGTTGACAAATTTTGCACTGGAAGGGTATCAAGTGCAATGCCAATTTACACCATTTTAACATGAGGTTAGAAACTTTTAATTTTTCCCCACTCATATGAGGACTCTATCTAGTGGGTACATCACAAAATTGAAATGGTCAGTTCCCTTCCTCTTTAATGTGACGGTGACATATTTTCCCCTTTAACCATCATAGAGAAAATGTAAGGAGTATCGGCTGATGTTGTTAATAATTCACAAGTCAGATCTCCAACTATTGAACAATTAGCATTATAATAGTTTTCCTTTCATAAACATTAACTCCGGATTCTTCACTTTCCTCTCAAGCTATTAAAGCACGTATTTTGTCAAGTCCGAGATATTTAGTTAATCTGAGTTGTTAACTGTTTTGACAGGGGGAACTACCAAGTGAAGCCATACAAGAAGGGCGATGTGTGCACTGACTGCCCCAAGGAAACTCCATTCTGCTACAACGGACTCTGTCGTAAGTGTCGTCCTAAAGGCAGCGTATACTTTTGGCAATTGTCAAAGACAAGTATTCTCACTTGGTGTATCCCAACATTTGCATAAAATAACAAACCTTTGAAAAATTGCTCAATTCGCCATTGAAGTTGCAAGAAAATGTTAAAAGAAAAACACCCTTGTTGCATAGATTTGTGTGCTTTCAGATACCTGAGAAGGCTTCATGCCTGCCTCAGATTCAAATTTGTTAAGGTGAAAATTACCTCTTTCTTTTAAACTACACAACTTCAAAAGGAGTCGTTTATCATAATGTTTTATATCAACAACTCTTCAGTGCTGCTTGCCAAGTAAGTTTTTATGGTAATTAACATGTAGAGAAATAACCAAAAGTGTACTCTGCATTTAACAAGGGTGGACCTTTAGCTATTTGGGTTCAAACTTAAAGGAAGAAAGTGTCGAATTCAATAATGATTAGAGCCAACCAAGCAATGTTAGCTTTAATAACTGTTGAACCTCTCCAAAGCCGAAACAAAGCCTACAACTTCAAGCTAACTCGAGCTTCCTTTCGTTTCATTCTATATACAGGTCTCTGTAACTTGGAGGAGGCGGGCTGTTGTAAGTATTATTTATTCAACAATTGATACATGGAAATTCAACTCACGTGTTGATATTTGGAAGCAATTTGCTTATCTTAGAAAATACTTCCTTTCATTTCTTGTCTCGTATTAATTTCTTGTCTCGTAATTTCTGATCCAAACTTAGCTCGAATGAAAAAGTCAAAGTTGAGAAGTCCCTATACTTCAAATAAAAAAAATTAAATTGAATATACTTGAATATACTTGAAAAATTGTAACTTGAATATACTTGAATATTTCAGTGCATTTTGATGCCTGTTTTTTTTTATGTGTACATTTCAGCATGCACTTTGAACTGCCAGAACTGTGGGGTGTTGAATAAAGATAAGTGTTACTGTGAGTGTCCCAACGGATTCCAAGGAGCCCAATGTGCGGGTAAGTTTACCTTTAAATGCTTCTCTCCACTAAGGAGTATAAATTAATGGCTGTCCAATAGTTGTCTAAAATTCTTTTACTTATGTCACTTGTGTTGTATTCTTGTATGCAGATGAGTGCCGGGATCTTGATCGTAAATGTGGTGCAAACCCTGGCTATCCCGGTCCATACGCTTGCTCATGGTTCCCAGAGGTACCCAAGGCCTGTCCCCTCATGTGCGGATCGTGTAGTAAGTATACAATCCAAATAGAATTATGGCCATAAAACTCAGTACTCTGCAAAAACTGCATGGGGTGTTATAATTGACACAATGGGTGTTGACACATATTATAGATACCGAAAAAAGAATCAAAATTTACACCTTACGGTGTTAATTAAAATAACACGAATTTATTCCAATACAATTACATTTTTTTGAAACACCCTTTGATGTTAATTTCGGTTCTCTCTTGGGTATGTGACAACGTCAAATCTTAACAACCCAGTTTTGCAGTTTGGAACTTAAAGCCCATCAAAATATCGTCTAATCGTTATGGATAACTGTATAATTATTTTCTGGTTAAAATTTCAGACGCACGTGATCCTGGCTTTACATGTGGTGAGTTGTATACTAATGCTTGACAAAATTGTTTCACACAATAATCGACCCTTGCCATGAAATGTGCTATTTACATTCACGCATGCGTACAGACACTATTGGTTGTCAAACGCCATAGAGTTGTGCACTAGGCAGACGCACAAACGCGTCTGCGTCACGCCACCATCAGCCCCATACAGCAAGGGGTGATGTTCCATCATTTTGCCAACCAAAGTGTTAGTGCGCACGCGTGATGTGCAATTTATTTCGTGGGAAGGGTCTTTTGTGTTGACCTTTTCGTTTTACAATGTTTTTCATAATCATTGCACACACTTAAACAACTTATGATTTGAAGTAACTCTCGGACGGTGACCGAAACGACTGAGCAACTGTAAATCTAAAACACGTGACATCAATTGTTTACAAACAAGTCAAACAGCCTTGACTTTCCTGGCACATAATCACATGATGATTTCGGATTGTCCACAATCTCTCTAAGAATTACATTCGTACCAGATAGTACTTCAGAAATAATGTTTGCTAAAAGTTAGAAGTGTGCCTCTTTCATGATTCTGTTTAGATCCAAACCAACAACCATCTACAGGAGGTGGTGCGGTGCAGACCCCAGACGTCTTGTGTAAAACCGTGTTTGATTCAGTAGCAATGATCAATGGAGAATTGAATGTTATTAAGGTAGGAATGATCGTCTTTTAACATTCCAAGTAAGGAACATTTTATTTATCTATAATATATTTTTAAATTACATTAATCTCTGGTAGAGTTATACGACTCGCTTTAAGTCTCTACTGTTTATCCAACATTGCTTTCATAAGGCTTGTACACTAATACAAACAAACATACATATTGTATACTCCAATAAGTCTGTAGAATCAATGCATGAAATGAAAGAAAAGTGAGAAACAATAACACTCAAGAATTGGGAAAAGGAAAAGAAACCAAACTAAACTCTTTCTTTCTTTCTCACAATTGCATTACCGAAAATGGTTCAATATTGTGAAGATAAAGTAGCGTACTTAATATTTCTGATCAGATAGACGCGGCCTTTCTGTCAAAACAAATCTAAGTTCATATTATTTTCCCCTTTTGCTTAAAATGCTTGTGCAGGGTAAGAAATACTGGCGGTTTGATCAGCAGGGAAACCTCCTATCGTCCCCGGCTGGTGAGCTATTGAAGAACTACCATTCTTCAGTCAAGAAGGGTGTGAAAGCGTTGTATCAAATAACGAACGGGGCAAGCGATCTCAAGGATACCATAACGATGGTCAGGGGTAAGTTTCAGCGTACGAGAACTCCTTGATTATCGGGGGGGGGGGGGGGGGGGGTAAGGGGTTGATTGGCCTAAATTTACACGGATAAAAACATATGCCCGTGTGTTTCCAAACTGTTTTGCCCAAATGGGCGGGGGTGGGGGTGGGGGTGGGTGGTGTGGGGTGCTCCCTGCCTCTGGGCCGCACGCCTATGAGAAAGACACCCAGTTAGTAACTTAAGTGGGCGCTCTCCATATCGACATGATTTATACAAGCCAATTGGCTCTATCACGAGGCAGACCTTGCGCTGTGTAGTTAAACTTCAGGAAACTGTTTGAAGAATTCCCAAAACACAGTGACACTAATCATGCTGCAAGGCTTTTCCCTATGGAAAATAGTACTCGGTATAGCCTATATTGCGGCTTTAGAAGAAAGTTTTTGCCTTGTCGATTTCAGGGAAGAAGATGACTCGGTTTAGCAACAACCGTCGTCGTTTGTCAGGGTGGCCCCAGAATCTGTACACTGACAAGGGTATAACATCTCCTATAGTCGCCGCGGTACACGACGACGGGTCTGGCCTGACCTATATGTTAGCTGCCAAGACATCGCAAGTATACAAGTATGATGAAGACCGTCAATCACTGTCACGGAGCAACCCTGAAGACATTGAAACGGTCTTTAGTGGTGTGCCGAGGAAGATAACTGCTGCTTTCCGTCAGGGTGGTAAGTGTTAATCCATCACATTTACAAACAAAATTCGTCAACACTTTGAAATGTTTGTAATCATAGCGCCCTCTTGTGATTATGTCTAAATACTAGGATTTCTTGTGCCCATTGGGTAAAATCATTGTCAGCAGATAAAAACAGACTCACTGTAATGGTTGTCTCGGCTTAAGTAGTCTGAAGACCTTTGTTTTCTTGTGTCTAATGTTGTGAGAGAAGGTCTATAACGTCTAAATTAAGGCCAAAATTTCAACTTTAGAAAGTCCGATGTTATGAATGAAGAACATTCGTTTCCACAGCAACCACATCCTTACACGAGAATAAATAAAATGTAGTTTATCCGATCCCATTCTTTACCCGTCACATCATCTGATCATTTACGTTTAATAATTAGCGTGTTTTTTTAAATTTGATTTTCTCCAGAATATTTCTACTTCGTACGAGGGAAGCTCGTCTATAAGGTCAACATGTCCACCATGGCAGTTGAGGGCGCACCAACCAACTTTGCGAAGACATTCATAGGGTGTTAACGCAAATAATTTAACCTAACACGAGCTGCTGGGAAGGTTTGTCGCTCTTTAGAGTTTTTATGACTGAGACTGTGTTTTTATATAGGACTTTTGAAATAAAGATTTATATAATTATGGGTTTAGAGCTACTGGTCATATTTTAGTAAGTTCTTTTGCGGTTTAAAGTGTGTGTACAACATTGGTAAGAATGAAAATATAAATGTTCACATGATTTTGCACATTATGGTATAAAGATGGTCATGGTGGAAAACTTCCCTTGAAATAGTTTTGCTTGAAATGCCATAGTTTTTAGGAAATGAGTAAAATAATAGTCTTTATCCTGCAGGATAAATTCCGATGTTTGAAAAGAAGTTAAAACACATAAGTTTTTTTTCCCACTGTTTTCTCATGACTCCGAAGACCGATTGAGCTTAAACTTTCAAAGGTTTGTTACTTCATGTATATGTTGGGTCACATCAAGTTTGCATACAGAGCTTTGGCAATTACCAATGTTGTACACACCCTTTAAAAGGAGGGACTTTGCAATTACTCCAAATAAATTATGACAATAAAAACTTACTTGGTAAGAAGCACTGCAGTCGTTGATAATACATTTTGGGAAACAGTTCCCTTCATAGGAATGTGGTTTTAGAGAGGGGGATTCAAAAACATTTAAATCTGAGAAACGTTTCTGCATGAACCTTTTTCTCAGATTGTGAGTGCCAATTACGAATTTTGTTCTTCCTTCGCGGACATAACCGCTTCAGATTTTCGGCAATATCTCAAAAACACCATCAGCTTTTGAAATTAAATTTTTCACAGGTTAGTTTTGTATAAATCTCAATGGTGAAAACAGTTGAACAGTTCCAAAAACCACGTATACTTTGCCTGTAATATAAAGCTGAGAAGATATTTAAGCCACACTGACGCGGTGTGAGCCATCAACATGAAAACAGTTTCCATAACTTTTTTTTATATTAACGGTTGGCAAAAGACGATTTTTAAATGAATGTTTTCCTGTCCGCGCTTAGGTAATACTATATGTTTTCGTTAACGTAAAACTGTCTTTATTTGTTTACGTATATGAGGACTATGCAAGGGTTCATATCTCTTGAAAGCCGCATTCAAACGAATGAATCTCAATGTTGTAATCATGTATATTATAGTTACAGTAAGAAAACATTTCTTTCTGAAATTTAAACTAATTATAAACCAATCAGCTATGCAAATCAGCCTTAATTTGTTAATCGTGTTTCTTTACAATAGCACGTCGGCTATTTTTTTTTAGAGACAATTTAAATAATAATTTGTGAATGTTGCTAACGTCAACAGCAGGTAATTGGCTTACCCAAAATATACACTGCATGTTACAAACGATTGTAGGTATTTTTAGTCATCTCTTTGGCCTTGACTCTTGAGTTGGTGAAGGTGATCCTGCTGTGAGGCATTAGCTTGCAAAATGTTATAATAAAAAGATTTAGTATACAATAAATCAAATTTGAGCATCATCCGTGTAATGAAAAGCCCGACCTTTGTATATTGCTCATTATGATATACGTACTTAAACAGAATAATATACGATAACAGCATTGACATAAATAAATATTATTCATAGTAACTATATAATTTATAATTTGTTTGCTTCAAGTTGTAACACAAGCTACTGACATGACACAGCTTTCAAACCCTGTGGGCACGATTGTGTTGAAAACAAAAAACCTCCACACACAAAACATTGAAATTTCATAACTTTGTTTACCTTTCACAATCATGTGCCCACGTGACCTCCACATGGACATTGTGTCTGCTTTGGTGTGTTGATGTGTTGATGTGTTGATGTGTTGATATGTTGATGTGTTGATGTGTTGATGTGTTGATGTGTTGATGTGCTGGCTTAGTATGATAGTATGACCGTACTAATGTAGAGTCACACTTTGGTTCTTTGCTCTGCAATTTGGGGAACAGTATGGAGCAAAATGGGGGGGGGGGGGGGGGCTAACTATCATAAGTAGACTACATTTCATTTGGCCTTCAAACTTGTGCTGGTACCCTATGTGTGAGGGAGGGGGAAATATGAAACTTAATTTGGCTTAATTCTCGCTTGTTCCCTTGAGGCATTTATATTTGGATTAATACAACTCTGTCAGTTGCAATAAATCATTAACACCAAACTAAGTGAACATTTGCTGCTAGAGTTTCAGCAGCTGTTTTAGGGGCACTTGTAAATATCACCAGCTAGTCGGAAACTATTTGAAAGTCAAACCTAATAATAAATGAACTTTAACTTATGCGGTAAAAGAAGATGATCTGATAAGGGAACATTCCATATGGTTTCATTCTTGACACAAGGAGGCAAAATTGATCGGTATGAACATCATGAAGGTTCACCTCGCCTAAAAGAGGAAACAAGTTTGCGCCCATAGGCCTAAGATAATTTCGCCCGTTTGGCCGCGGTCCCAGCACCTTATCCAAAGGCGCTGGAATTAGGAAGCCACTCTTGCTTTTACTGCTTCTTATTCGCAACATAGAAAAATAAACAATTAAATTAACATTTATTTAATATTCTTAATAATCGCATTGTGCAGAGTAATATTTCTTTGTATTTTCCCCCCAGTGCTTTCCCCTAGTCCTGCGGGGAAAACACCCAACAGGCATACTGTATACTTTGGTTGGATTTGAACCCACTAAGTCACACTCAAAGGACGAGGTGGTCTAGTGGTCAAGGTGCCTGCTCTAGAATGGTGGGGGTATGGCATCGATTCCAAACAAAGTACATAGGCCTATGCTTTAATATCACTCATCAATGACTCTGCTTAGTTTACCCATCCCAAACCGTCTGGTGTAAAACGTTCACAAAAAGCTTTAATTTCCAATAAAAGGGGCTCTTTTCTTATCAATAATAATGATAAACTTGAATGTCATTTGAGCCCAAAATGTACATTTGTAACCCCAGCTTATTTACTTGTTATATAAATGTGAAGACCAGATGTTTTCCTAACTTTTGACAAAAGGTTGAACCCCAAAACTGGGTTCTTCTTGGGATTATGAGCTCTGAACGTCCGCAGGACCCAACGAGACATTTCCCTGTTGACTGTTTTCTCAGTTTCTGAATGCCAACTCAATTTAGTGGATTTTTTACGGGCTTGTTGACGAATGTGTTTTGTCTGCGGAAACTTTAAGAGTATAGGAAAAACTCAGTTCTTCACACCCAACCTCACCCAACATGGGGTCAGGAAATGTGGATATGTCTTTTAACCCATTTCTGGTTCAAGATTTAGATCTCTCCGATTTTTGTGAGGGCTAACATTGCGTCTGTATTAACTTTCCTAAGACCAGGGCCCAACTTAGAGCAAACATTTTTACTGAACAATTGCACGCCAAGCAAAAACTAGCAGGATACCAGTCAAAGATGATGCATATGACATTGTAAATTTGCTATTAACCTTATCCTGGTAAGCAAAGCTTTGTTGTGCTTTTGAGCTGCTTTTGAGCAGCTTTGTGAAATTGAGCTCTTGAGCAGTCAACTTTTACGTTCTTTCCACTAATCGTAAACTTTCTGCTCTGCAGCCGTTAAACTTTGAACTCAGCCATTAAACTGGGGCTTTGGTTGCTATCTTACCTGCTCCCCTTCCAAAAAGTTCAGCAAACCTGATGGGAAAACTGATTGCAGACGGATGTTATTTTGGGACAACTCGCTGTTGGGAAAATCCAGGCACGCGATCACGTGACCGAACTTGAGGGGTTCTCAGTAGGGCCTGCTCCATCATCGAAGGGTGCGATGATGCATCGTAAATGATTATAGACAAGGTGCCAGTGATGTAAAACTCTGGTTCTTAAAGGATAAACAATCTCGTCTGGCCGGCAGAAGAGTTGTAATACTCACAGTTCAACATGAAGCGCTCCTGGGTCACTTTGCTAGCAGTGTATGTGTTTTGTGTAGGCTGCAGTGCCGCAGCGTTCGGTAACGAGGAGCTCCAGACGTCTTCCAAGACACTCGGAGGTTTCCCGTCGTTTGTCCAGAGAGGTTCGCGGACAGTTCGAGATGTTTACACCGGTCAGACGGACTTTGACGCACGTGCGGTTAAGGAGATCATAAACCAACACAATGAGTTTCGTAGCGGAGTATCGCCCAGTGCTTCCAACATGCAGTATATGGTTAGTAAACTTAGTTTGTTCTTATAACATAATGAGGGTAAAACCTGGAATTGTTCACAATTATTGATAAGTAAATTAATTTGAGGAAACCTGAAAAAAAAGTAATAGTGAAAAATTCCCAAATCCCCAGGGGCGTAGAGAAGGCAACTTTTATTAAAGTACTCAAAATTAACCATATAGTTTCAGTTATGAAACTGAGCTTGGGCTAGCCAGCTGATGAACTTTGTCCTAGATGCTGCCTCGTTATAGTCGTGTCTCATGCAAGGCTCCAGTCCTTCTCGATAATGCCCCTCATTAGCCCATCTTTTACAAACTTCCAAATTCGGTAAAACCTCTGCTTTGTCTTTAAATTGAAGACAGCGATCCTATTACATGTTTTTAAATGATGTTCGAATATAAAGATGTTAGGCTGCACCCATTTTGACATCTATTGGGAAACGCCCAATAGTATAAGTCAGCTTTGATTTCCAGCAATAATCCGCCATCTAACTAACGGAAGGCATTTGACTGTCTTCTTGACTTTTTTCTTGGCCGTTATCGCAGAAAGCGTCACGGTCAAACTGAATTGTAGCTTTGTGAAATAACACGTGAATACATCTTAGGGGACATGAATGATGTGGTTGGGAAGGGTAGACGGCAGTATGTTGAGGCGAGTACCTCATAAAGTATCTGGCAAATTGTTAAAAGAAATTAATAATACCGTTATAGATAGTTCCCAGTAGACGCCATCTTTACGGGCAAATCGCATTTTGGCTTGCAGGCGCGTCAAGCGCTCTAATTATTAACGCAGCCGCGTCATTCACTAACCAATCATGCAATGAGTTTGGTGAAATGTGCGCGTGCTGCACGCCGTTCTCACGCGTAACGCGTGACTGTGTGTTCCAAATTGCCCGTAAAGATGGCCGACTTACGTCATACTGCAACCTATCTATACCGAGATCGTATCACTCAACAACCAAGAGGTTCTCACTAAGTTTGTTGAAAACTTGAGGATATCAAAAAGTGAGTTTACTCTTCCAAAAAAACAAATATTCCCTTCATTATGAATTATACGGTTTTGGTTGATTTTCGTTTAAAGTGAATTTATAGACATCTATGGACAATTTTGCAATTGAATTTGTCTGTAATTGAGAAATCCCCATGTACTGGTAAGATGGTAACCCTAACCCACTTTTATAGACCTTATGCATATGACGTCATTTGAGTAGGGCGCCCTCACCTAGAGGTCAAAAGGAAGATGTTCATTGGCCAATCCTGTGCGCCGCGCGTACAAATCAGCGCGTTTCCATTGTTTCATCATCAGTTTACCTCTAAGATGGCGGCTTGGTGACGTCAATGCATAAGGTCTATTGTCTGATGATCAACACGGAAGCAGCGACGTGCGGTGTGTCAGTAGGCGGTCTGTTTGTATAGTAATTTGAATTAAATTATAAGTATTTCTCAGTTGTTGAAAAACGAAAATCCTCTCAAATTTGATGTTGAAGTTCAGTATCAGGTGCACATTTTATCCAAGTATTCCTGTTTGTATTCATAAAACTCGGTCACTGATGCTTAATTTGTTATGAACTTCTTGGACTTGAAGTTGCTTTTTATCCCAATGCTGACGTAGTAATACCATGTTTAATCAACATGCATAATATGAACCCCAATAAAAGATAGGCCTATATCATCACCTGGTGCAGGTAATAGGCCTCTAGTTTGTACTCCTTAATATTTCCTTATTTCTGTCGTATGTAGAGCAATGACAAAGAAGAATTTCAGGAAAGTTTCTTTCTCAAACAAGTAACTTCTTTATTTTCCGTCGTCCTTCAATAGACATGGGATGCTGAACTTGCCACTATGTCCCAGCAGTGGGCAGAAAAGTGTCGCTTCGAGCATGGCAACATCGGTGACCCATCTACATACCCCTTTGACAACATCGGCCAGAACATTTTCTACCGTGGCGGAGAGCCAGACAGACCGATTCCTGCCTCTGATTTCGTTTCATTTTGGCACTCTGAGGTGTCTAACTTCGATTATAACAGCAACAATTGTACCAGTGGAGAGTGTGGACACTATACACAGGTAGGCCATCACCTATAACAACAAGTTCCGTTTTGACCACATTCACAAAAACCAAGTTTTTCGGTACAAGTTATTTTAAATGTTTGCAAACATCACATAGTCAACATGTTCTGACGTCATAATTGTTATTTTGAAGAGGCGGAGGTTCGATTGTCGTGTCATACGCATAAACTGTTAATAAACCGTTAATAGATGAAACCGTTAATATATGAAAATGAGGGCTAACATTGAATCTTTTGAACATGTTCAGTTCAACTTCCGTTTGGACCGGAAGTCAAGGTCTAATTGGGGGTCATGTCAATTCAACTTGTGTTCGAGCTGGGATCCATGGGAGATCAGTTAGCGTTTCTTACCCAGGAATAGGAAGCACGAAATACGTTAATAAAATGAATAATTAAATTCGAAATCGAACAAAATTAAAATAATCCGTGGTGTGGTTCGGGAGTTATGACTTGTTTATACATAACAATCTGAATTAATGTTATTCGACACCTAATGACGTCATCGTGACGTCACACTTAAAATTACCAACAAGTTGGAGGGTCATAGCATCTCTGAACGATTCCTCAACTCTTCAACTACCATCCCCCATCCCCGGGATCGCTCCCCGTGGTGTAACCCCCTAGCAGTATACCTTTTACGTTGCATTCAAAGTTATTGCTTTCAACATTCAATCCGAAGCATGGTCTATGTCAGATTATAAATGTGTGGGTCCGATTTTTCGAAAATGTAGCACCATGAAGTTCCCATAACCTTGAGAGCTTGTACAAGTCACCCTCATTGTTATATAAATATATATTTTTTACCTCCATCTGAGTCAAGCGTGCATTTGATTTACATTGGTCAATTACGTTAAAATAAACATGCCTGAAATAAACCAGCTTTGAAACTATACACACAGAGAGAGTTATCAGAGCTGACTTTTGACCCAATGTCATTTGGGCCCAAGGGGCAAGTTATGTGTGAAATCTGCTGTTTACGAGACTACACACAAACCTGTGATAGTTTCGCTAAATTAATTTCAACGTTACACTCTAAGTTATCTGATTAGCACATAATTGTTAATAAATCATTGATTATTAATTTTGTATCGCAAGAGGTACGTACCAGCAACAGCAAAACAAAATGACATGGACCGACCATTTTGATCTATGAGTGGTGTTTGAAGCTTTCCAAGGTGCAGATCATAAACAATTTATACTAGTAAACTTGCGGGTACAATCATGTATAAAACTCTTTGGGGAGAAGTGTTGGTTCTGAAGACCAGCAAAGTATACTGCTCGAAACGTCGAGACCACACCGGTTTCTTTCAGAACTAACACTTCCCCAAACAGAGTTGAACTTGTATAGATAGTTGTACCCGAAAGTTTCAGTATAGTTTTTTTCCCATTGTGTATGCTGTACAGATACTTTGCGTTTAATTGTGACACTTTTCTGTAACTCGTAGGCCATAGTTTCAACACATGCACATAAAACATGATTTTGTTTTTCTGTGAGTGCCTATACTGTCGGTAGTTCAATTGGTTCAGGGTTCAACAGCGTAATCATTGAAGGGTTAACAGGTTTATATCATTAGCTTCAAAATCCACATCCATTACTTCATATCTTTTGAACATAAGCTCTGATTGACATGAAACGACTGTCTTTCTGCGGCAGAGCTTGTTGTTTCAGTGAGGTGTAAGCCGACAAAAGTATCGTCCCATTGGAATTCTACGAAAGCCCAATAGTGCCATTGCAAGTTGATTTTTTGAAAGTGCATGTTTCGAGAATCTTGTTTCTTGGAAGTACTTGTTTTGCTAGTCTTGCTGTTGGGAAGTATTTAGCTAAATCTTGTTTGGGGAAGTACATATTTTGCAAGTCTTGTTTTGGGGAAGTACTTTTTTTGTGTGTCTGTATTCAGCAGACCTTGTTTTTTGCAAGTAGATGTTTGGTGATCGACTCTTGCTTTTCGCAAGTATAAGTTTTGCGAATCTTGTTTTATGGAAGTCTAAACTTAGCAAATCTTGTTTTTTGAAGTATCACTTTCAGTGAGTTTCGCCAACTCACAACTACGACGGACCTTTACACAACCACGACGGAGGTTGTCCTCTATGAAACAACACATTGGACAAGACTCGCAAAACACATACTTGCAAAAAAGCAATTTTACACTTGCGATGGCACTAAATGGGCTTTGTTCGTAGAATTCCGTAAAAAGAAGCAATAAAGTGGAAAACGTTTTAACCATTTCCCGGGTTAAAAATGGTTCTCTTTGCTTCTTAGGTCGTATGGGCTACATCAAGGAAAGTGGGATGTGGTCTGCAGTTTTGTGACAGAATTGGAGGGGAGACAAATGCTTGGTTCGTCGTTTGTAACTACGGACCTGCGTAAGTACATGGAAAAATCTCTTTTTCAAATAGACCTTATGCATATGACGTCATTTGAGTAGGGCGCCCTCACCTAGAGGTCAAAAGGAAGATGCTCATTGGCAGTCTTGTGCGCCGCGCGTACAAATCAGCGCGTTTCCATTGTTTCATCATCAGTTTACCTCTAAGATGGCGGCTTGGTGACGTCAATGCATAAGGTCTATACCGAACTTGTTATAGCTATTTTGCTGCCTCGTTCTAAAGAAGCAAATGTCAACAATCCTATTTATTTGTTTCTACGTTTCGTTGACAGGGTATGTCCAAACAATTAAACATGCTTCCATGTTGACTTTGCATACATAACCACATACATGTACTTCCATATTGTACAACGTACGTTTCATAATTTAGTACACTTAAATGGTAGATTCACTTAAAATAATATTAGGTAAATGTAGTGGTATCTTGTCTCGCCTTCCACCTCTGGGACCCCGGTTCGATTCCCACCAGGGGCACTATGTGGATTGGGTTTTCAGTCCCTACCTGATTGCGTGGGTTTTCACTGGAATAATTCTCTTGGGTCTTCCTCCCACATCTAAAACTGAAACTTCCTTCGTTGTCTTCTCTCCAATGTACGTGATTAAGTTCGCTTTTCTGGGAGTCCTTGGCTTCACAACCAGAATTATTAAATGAAAAATGAAAGGTCTTAAACACTAACAAGACTGAGGAGTTCGCCAACAAGCAATAGGGGCTTGTGTTCGCCCTACCCTCCACATGGCAAAAACGGGGGTGTTAAAAATTGACACCATGAGTGTTGGTACCCAAGATCAGAGAGAATCAAAATTTACAATTAGTGTTATTTTAACACCCTATGGTATAAATTTTGATTCTTTTTTGTCGGTATCTACCAAGAAAAGGCCAACTATAATCTATACGACAACAATACATACCTTGTCAAGCATAGTGTCTTGAATTGACGCATTACAGTTTTAAGATACTGTATTAAATCATATTAATTTAGAAAATGAACACAACATGAAACACTTCTGTCCCTTGATGCTTTCATAGTTGAGTATTCTGAAGTATCTTGCTATATATATAAAAAGTCCCCTGGCTGCCGTTTCCCAGGTTGTATCTTAAACTCGGGTGTGTGATCCTTGGCTACACGGCAGTTTACGGTTGAATGGCTTCAGACTGGCACCCACCGAACAAGGATATTGACAAAATAGGGAAACCCCAACATAGGGCTAGATAGCTCAGTTGGTAGAGCGCCGGCACGTCAATCCGGAGGTCGTTGGTTCAAATCCCGTTTTTGTCAATTTTTCCTTGTTCAACCCAAAACCATTTATATATATATAAACGTAAGCATTCTGTCTGTCTCCTTCAGCGGGAACTTCTACGGTGAGATACCGTTCGAGGCAGGAGAACCTTGCAGTCAGTGTGACGCTTCGGCTCCGTTTTGTTATCGCAATATATGTCGTGAGTATTTACCTTTGGGATTCTAGAGGGATGAGCTAGTCTGGTTTTCTCATATCTTTTCTGTCTTTTTATCGATGTGAAGGCTGATATGATATCTGGTCTACATCACTCGGATGACCCTTCTCTTTACTCATCACCAAAACCTAATTTGCAATCACTCTGACATTCGAGGCAGAGGTCGCGATAAGCTGCGTTGGATAGACAATATAGTGACAAAGTGGAGTGGTAGAAGTGTAAGAGAGCTGAGAAGAGCAGCGATTGAAAGAGAACTGGTGATGGCGGCGACTCCAGGAATGCGCCCCCATTACAATTTGAGGATGAGGCGGCCACGGACGCAAGTCTTTGCCGAATGATGATGATGATGATGACAACGAGTTCGTACTTTTTAACTTTAACTTCATTACAATGAAATGTTTCTGTTGTTAACTATAACTTCTGAATCATCCGCCATTTAATAAATAATAAATGGCATTCAGTCCTGCAGCCAGTTAAAAGGTGCAATTCGTGAGGCGGGGTTAACCCAATGCCAATGCGAATAATTACGGTACCACAGTATCAAAGTTAAATCATTCAGCGAGAGGTTTTACTCGCTGGTAGTTTGAGAAAATGCGTAGCTTTGGTGAAAAGGTGAATGAAATGGGTTTATATAATAGGCGGGATTATTGTCCCATTTTCGAAACAACAGCTTTCGGCTTGGGCTTCGGTTTAGACATATCCGGGCTTGTTGAAGTCCTGTATCGAAAGAGTGCTATCAGGAAATTACTGTTATAAAAAAAATAATAATAATAAATAAAATAAAATCCCATGGTTGTTTTGTTTTCAACAAATTCAACACTATTTTATGTATTTTGTATCATTGTTACAAAACTGTTTATGCTTTGCATTTATGACTTCCCATAGTTTTCCAACCTTGGTTGGCAGGTTGTGATTTTAAACATCAACCTTTTTGTCAAGATTACAGACAACAACAACAAAACTGTGGTGGTTTTATAGTTATAAAAAAAATATCAACAATCAATTTCCCGATGGACATTTTGATATTTTATTTTCAGATAATTGTAACCCTGCGAAGGATTCTGAATGTCGTAAGTATCATATTGTCAATCTGTTTAATGTTTGACATCTTAGTCTAAAATTAGACTTGATGATCGCTCTCATGCAAAATTGATCACTTGAGGTTGTAAAACCATAGGCCCGCGTGTCTATGAGGCCAAGAAAATAGTTATTAGTATATAGTGATCTTTGCCTTGTATTGACCAACCAGTTGTAATAGTCAGGCTATGTTGTCGATTTCACGAAAAGCTATTAGATTGATCTTATTTGTATATCAATCGTAATTGCTAAGCAAAGTGTGATGTCACAATGCAAATCACTATGGCAGTTATTAATAAATCATCTTAAAGTGAAACGTTTCCTTGGATAGGGCGAGTTGGTCTATGAAAAGCGTTTGAAACCGTGTTATGAAATGCATATGGTTAGAATGATGTTTTAAAAGTAGAATACAATGATCCACACAAATATGCCTCGAAATTATTTGTTTTTCCTTTTACTTCGTAAACTAACACGGACCGCCATTTAAAAGAGCCGAATTTTTGACTCCACAAATCTAAGGCAACGTGTCCCTATGAATCTTTGTAAAATGTGTGCTTTGCGAAATCGAGCCCTGTTTAATGGGTTGGGCTTAATTGAGCTTCTTGATACATACCCTTGACTCATGCTGTAACGAGTCGATAAGCGCAATCTCCTGCTATCGTTAATGCTAATTGCGGATGTGATATTTAGCCGAAAATACATTAGGCTACCGGTATATGACAAAAATATACCGTTATATACCGTTAAGAAAAGTGACTGAGACTCACTTGATGTGTTCTTGAGGAGCAGTTTTAGAGTGTAATATTGCCATTTTACGTGTGTTAGGAGCTAACCAGGTGGCATCCAGTCGATTTTATCTCGCTTGTCAACATATTGAATTTGTTGATAAAGTCAATGAGGGCAGTACATCAATCGAAAGATCTACAATAATCCTCCTGTTGTGTTGATCTAAGAATCACAATCGTGTTTTTTGTGGTAAAAATAATTTTCAATATTGACAAAATAGGGAGACCGCCAACATAAGGCTATAGGTAGCTCAGTTGGTAGATCACCGGTACGTTAATCCGGAGGTCGTTGGTTCAAATCCCGCTCTAGTCAATTTGTTTTTGTTCAACCCCAAATCATTAAATTTTACCCAGTCACTCCCTTGTGGTTTATTATTTGATAAACATATTTTTCCGGACCTTTACTTTACACTCAGGATGTACAAAAACTTGCAAAAACTGCGGAACTCTTGACGTAGACGGATGCATTTGTAGCTGCGCCCCTGGATTCATTGGACCCAACTGTGAAGGTATAAAAATAAACCAACTCAAGTTTGTACTTAGTGTATATCCTGATTTTAGTCGAAACAATTTTTTAAAGTTTTCTTTCTTCTTTCTGTGAACGAACTTCGACAGATGATGCTGTTTCAAAACAAACAAATATACAAACACTTTCGCATATGCCACGGACATAAATCATGGGTGAAGGACGTGAGATAATGTTGGGACCACAACATTCATTTTTAGTTCTGAATTAACTAAAACAACTTCGTGCATTTCGTATGTTGGCATTTTTTACAAAACCTCAGTAGTTTATATAAAATGACGACGGTAAGGAGGGTATATCTTTAGTTATTACTCCAAAAATTAATGACCATGCAAACTTAATTAAGAAGCACTGCAGCTGTTGATAGTGTGTAACATTTTCAGTAACAATTCCCTTCAAAAGAATGTGGTTTTAGAGAAAGGGATTCAAGAACATTTCAATCTGAGAAACGTTTCTGCATGCATGAAACGTTTCTCAGATTGTTACGGATTGTTCTAAGTTCCTGCGTGGACATATCCAGATTTTCGGCGATGATATCTCAAAAACGCTACACCGCATTTTGAAATGAAATTTTCACAGGTTAGCTTTATTGTATACATCTGAATGTACAGGATTAACACAATCGGACGGTTCCAAAAAACCAAAGGTATTTTTGCCTGTAAAGTACGTAGGCCTAGGCTTATGCCAACATTATTGGTTAAACATGTACTTCCCCCAGGTGAAGCTTATGTTCCAGGGGCCGCATACTGATGATCAATTACATGCACTCTGTACGACATTTCCTACGTAACTCTGACATTATCGTACCCAATGTTACCGGATCTCACCGGAACTGAGATAATAGTTAGCGTTTTGGTGTTCGGATGTGATCAGTAATGCCTACATGTAGTGGGATATTGGAAGGATAGCAGTCACGTCTCAGGACTTGGATTAACATAAAACACATTCAAGATTTAACAAAAAACACATTCAAGGTTTAAAGATAATATATGCTTTACGAATAACTTCTAACCAATGCTGTTTTATCAGAACTGTTTGGTATTAGATGTGTTCTCACTTTCGATAGGTTTCGTTGAGGCCTCCGTACATGAAAGGCTCGGCGCATTATTCAAACTCCTCAAAACGTTCTGAGAGTAATTCTGTAATGATGAACAAGGGTGTTCTGAAGGTATTGGTTCATTCTCAGAGTGATTTACGCTTCATGCCAGTGTGTAAAAACGATCTCTTTATTTACACAAAGTTCAAAACGTTTTTCTTTGATTGACATACTATCGGACTTTCACTGTTTGATTGTTCACCATTTTGATCATTTTAGAGACATGCAGAGATAAACACGAGATGTGTGGTCAAAACCCCGGCTGGCCCGATGCATCCTTTTGCGGGTTTGATCCTGCCATCCCGGTTGGCTGTCCGCTCATGTGTGGCCAATGCAGTAAGATAATTGATAATGAATTGTTATTTTAATCAGTAATATTGAATTCACAATAAAATATCTCAATGTTATTTTACTGAACTATAACAAAATGTTTTTGCAAACTGTGTCCTTATTTCATCAGATCCGTCATGATTACATAGACTCAGTTGGTAAATTAAAACAAAATAACCCATGCATTACGAGAAATTATATAATCTTGAGTTACCTTGATTTAGCTTGATTTACCGTGATTTACCTTGATTTACCTTGATTTACCTTGATACCACACACCTCTTCCATCAGATCCAAGTGATCGGTCTGGAGTGTAGAAAAGGTCAGAATGCTTGAAGTCCATTGTAACCCAATTGTCCTATTATTTTCTTGAACCCCACTATGTGAGTTGCTGTTTACTGCTTATTTAGGGAGATTTTACACCAAACTATTGTTCCATGGGCTTTTTTCCATATTGTGTTTTTGTCATTATGTTTGTATCTAGGTCTTCCTGATCGAGACTACCAATGTGGTGAGTTTTTAATAACCCTAATTTTTGTGATAACCTATCAAAGTATAACTGTCAAGGGGTCAACTTCAATTTAGGCTCGGCGCTATTTTGATACGCGGCATAACGGGGCTTAGCCTCCGTCCGGATGGATGCTATAAGCCCGAGCAGACTCCGAAGTAAATCTAAGCCTTTGTTTGAGATAATTGTAATCTTCAAACCATTGCTTTCAACTTTTCGTTGAAGACACTCTGCTGGTGAGTTTGCTTTGATTCGAACCAACGATCATATACTTCAGTTGCAAAATGTTGAAAACCTAAACTTGAATGTTACTTGTTACCCAACCAACAGACGTGGACATGGCTCCAAATTGAATTCATGAATTGAAAGTGTATAAGGCTGATTGACCCACCAGAAACATTGTTGGTAATAATTATTTGAAGTTTTTGATGAATGCCATCTTGCTGTCAACACAGTAATAGTGACGATGAGGGCGTCTCTCCCTCTTACTCCACCAGTGGGTCTCGATCTGGAAAATAAACCCGTCTCTATATTATAATGAGACAGGTTTGTTTACACAACAATCTACGACTTGTTATCATGATGGAGACTAATAAAGTTGCACTCCTTTTGTGTGACACAGCTAACCCGGGAGGCTCAGGACCTGCACCCCCCGGAAGAGTGCAGCCAGTACCTACCCAAACAAAGAAGAAGCCCAGTGGAAGCAACCCTTCACCAACCCAACTGAAAAGGAAAAAGAAGGGGAAGAAAGGGAAGAAGGGGAATGGCAGGGGTAAGGGAAAAGGTAAAGGGAAAGGAAAGAAGGGCAACAAAAGAAATTAAACTCAAAATGCTCATAATGCGCAGTTATTTTCTTTCCTTGTATAAACGAAGCACACGTTGATGGTGATTGTTTTTAGTTTTTATGTGATGTAATCCATAATTATACTACATGTACCATGTACACAGGGAATGCATTTCGAAAGTTTCAAATGGTTAACAATCGGTGACAATAGTTTTGATATCCTTGGGTCAATCGGGAAAGAAAACAACTTTTAAAAAATAAAATTTTTAATTGAAAGCTCATGATTATCAAGTTCATGTCAGCTTCCGAGAAATATTTACACAATACTTCGAAAGTCAAGTATTTGAAGACCTCACAAATCACCGTTGCTTTGTTTGATTGCCAAACTTGAAATAATTAAGCCCGATATAAACGTACACAAAAACCATAGAAAACTCTTGTTTTGCTGTTTTTCTAAAACCTGCCCACCGACTTCGACGAGGGCTAGAGTTTCACAGAGTGTGTATTTTATTATTATTATTTTTTTAAATCTAGATTTAGAATCAATTTGCTCTGCCAAAAAACAAATGATGTACTGTTTGTGTCAATTAATTAAAGAGTGAACATTAATACATGGAGTTTATAGCTGTGTATGAAATTGGAATACAACTATAAGTTTTGGTCGTTTTACATAATGTTGGTGCCAGCTAAACTATTATTACTTTGTGCATTTAGGACCCCTAACTATTTTGTCAACAACCTCCTAACTGGTCATTGGTTCCATGTAAAACGTGTATTTGAACTTACACATCGATGTATTACGTATACTTAATCAGATAAGTTAACCAATAAAAATAATATAAATGTAATGTACATGTATGAGTTGTTGTTTGTCAGTGAAGCAGAGGCCGTTTTTAACACAGCATTGTAATTTGTATTGAGTTCATGAAAACCATTGTTTTTCAAAAGCATTGATTAATATAGGCCATTATCTTGCTGTCACCATCTCAGTCATGTTCCTTGTATCCAATAGCAGTAATGATTGCCAATATTCATCGTTCAAAAAGGAACCAGACCATTGCCCTTCCAGCCTCGGTTTGGTTACATTGGTTTAAATGGGAGAATGAAGGCCATGCCATAATAACGATTTATATAGGGAGCCTTTAGTAGCCTATTCATTGTTTGTGCTGTGTTTACTCATTTGTATAACTAAAAATGGGAGTCACTAATTCTGTTGGACCTCACTTACCGAAGAAAAAACAAAAAAGGATCATTTTAAAGTGTGGTCTTCAGAGAATGGATACCTAACAGGGGATGGGGCAGTTCCAACCAAACAAGACAGGACTTCCTTCTCAGCCTCCTCCTGTGTGTGCCACAGCAAAAGTTGGGGGTGGGGGGGGGGGGGGGGGGCGGTGGTGGTCACAATTCCTCCTAGGTGTTTTCTGAATTTTAAGGACCAGATAAAGAATAGTTTTGGTCCCCGGCTCAAACAAACCCTTTACACATTTTTCCCCTCCCCACTTCCTCCACGCTTACCACTTTTAGCATTTTCTAAAATGACTTTTCACAATACTTTCTTACATTTTTCATTTTTTTTATTGCAACTTAATATCAAAATAGTTCTGGTTATATAAAATAATAATATTAACATTTAACTTAAAAAATAGTTTACAATCATACTTATCTGTGAATAAGAAACGCGCGCATTTTTCAAGAATTTTCGCCCTGCAATTTTACGTTGGTCAATTTAAAACCAATGATCCATGTTCACATGGGGCTATACTTCACAAAGTTCCCATTTGTATTCATTGAAACCTTATAGACATGGTAAGCTTGTTGTTATTTTATGCCCACTCGGTGTGCCCGGCCAACATATACATAAAAAACAAACTGGTGAAAATTTCGGCTAATTTGGTCATTGAAGCTGCAAGAAATTAATGAACAAAAACAACACCCAAACACGTTGCGTAGACTTGTGTGCTTTCAGATACATGAGAAAGGCTCCATGCCTGAAGCATGTCTCGCATTCAAAATTGTTGGTGAAAAAATACCTCTTTCTCTAAAACTACATTACTTCAAATGGTGTCGATTCTAACAATGATGTATAATATCAACAGCTCTCCGGGTGCTCTTTGCCAAGTAAGATTTGTTTATGGTCATTAATTTTTGGAGTAATTACCAAAGTTATACCCTGCCTTTAATGCACGGCTTATAAGAAATGTATTCACAAGAAAAATATAAAGTTAAATAAATACAATCACTTTAGAATAATAAATACATATCGCAAACAATTAAAAACGCCCCTCAAAAGCGAACATGTAACCCACCAATACGCTTATCTTCAAGCGAGGTTATAATAATAATTAGTACAAAATTCTCTCAGCAAGTTTTGATGAGGAGCTAGACCATAGTTGTGGACCAAGACTCTCTACTCTGCAGGACATCGCAAGAACTCCTCGGCGAAGTTTCGAGGGTAACCATTGAGAGCAACAAACGTTGAGGTCTTGAAGTCATAGACGTAACGGTAATAGTCCTTACCCGTCAGAATGTTTGCAAATCCTGGACAATAAAAAGAACAACATTTATCAGAATTAAATCAATGTTGTTGTTGTTGTTGTTGTTGTTGTTGCTGCTGCTGGGGTTTTTTGTAGGTTTTTTCTCTTTTCTATATGTGTTGTTGCTGTTTTTTGTTCTTTTTTCTTCTTTCTATAATTATATATTTTTATATACCAAGTTTGAAGGGTAAAACTGTGGGCAGCTTGCTTCAATTTCCAGGGGACAGATTTTCAATGCATGAACCACACGTAATCCTGTCCGAAAACTACCAGTACAAAATGCAAGTGCGCGGTCAGGAAGCAAGTTATTTGGCCCAATCAAGTCCAATGACTCGGTTTTCTATTAATGCCTCATAATAATATTGTGGTATTGTTTAGCATGGGGGCGGGGGGGGGGGGGGGGGGGCTTGAACTCAGACAATTCTACTTCTAGCATGTTAAAGCCTTGAAATTGGGTTGATCTTGCACGCAACCCGGCTGCAGCTGATCCCTTTCCCAGTTTTATCTAATCACATTGAAAACAAACAAGGGAACTACGGCGTGCTTTCGTAAATATCATAATTTAAAGGAATTGTTAAGAAAAATAATAATATGAAATCAAACAAACCTTCTGCGAAAAATGAAACAGTGGGCCGGTCCGTGACTCCTTTAAAAACTGTCTTGACGCTGTTAGGGGATTTAGAGGGCCCATTCTCTTTACGTGTGAACACCTTCTTCCCTCGGACGACGTACGAGGAGTTCACCTCGGGAATATGTACTACCCCAGTCACGGCCTTTGGGAAGCCTATATCCCGAACGTGTTGAGGAAAGTCTGTCTTTGTATTGGGGTCGATGTCCTTCAATTGATAGAGTGGTGAGGATGAGGTTGAGAACACAGATTCCTCGTACCTCCAGTAATTTTTCCCTGTTTGAAGTAAAAGAAGAAATGCATAAAAATAAGTAAAACTAAAACAAAACAACATCAACAGAGAACAAGTCACTAAAATTTCTCGTTAAAAAAATAAAAATAAAATTGTTCAGAAAACCCCGAGTAACTCGCCTGTTGAATGTACATTTTGTGCATCCTAAAGACCACGTACCGTTTTTTATTTTATGAATGACCGTGTACATTTCAGGGCCTTTTGGGCAGGCAAGATACTGCACTGTTCTTCATATCAAAAGTTGCTAACAATAAAATAATTATTGGTTTCTTCCATTGAGTTGTGTACAAATCATGCCTGCAGGGCAGGCTCTGTGGCATTTTTTTCTATCAGCGAATAACTGAACTTGAAGAAGCAACTGAGGGCGCTATTTTAACAGCCATGTTGGGCAAACCGGATGTTTACAATGTGAATGCCCTGCTCTCATTTCTCGAAGAAAGCATGACAACAGTATCAGAAATGTTCAAGGTAAGTGGTAATTTTGATACAGTTCTCACTCTACATACTTTGTGGTAATATTTTGAAGCATTCCGACATAATTTAAAGAGCAAAAAACTGTAAATTGAGTTGTCTCGTTACAATACAACACTACACTACACTAGTCTAAGTCGTAACTTAATTGGCGCTCATACACATGTACGTGTCGGTCGTCTGCTACTTCTACTTGCTAATGCTATGTCATTGACTCTTGCTGCACCATGTCTGTACTCTGCTTGTTGACAGAATGTGTTACGTATGGATGGTTATTAAGTGCCAACAAGTTTAGTACATATAAAATATTGACAGAACCAAGTGTCAAATTTTCCCGTTTAATGTTTTATTTGCGCAATTACGGTGCGTAGCGTAGTATAAATAGTAACAACATTTCCAGGCCCTTGTAATAATAGTATAAAGGTTGTTGTTATTAGTTTATGATAACTCATGTAGTATAATGGTAGGAAACTGTTTGGACATGTTAAAATAACCCATAGACAGTCTGTCAGTCAATTTTGATATAGTCTGGTAGTGGTACTTGAACAGTATACCCCAAACGCCCACATTAGTTTGACTGAGTACAAAATGCAACACATCTTCAAGTAGGGTTAATAATAATATTGTGTAGCAAATCATTCAATGTTAGCATCCCTGTTGTCCGACCCCCACAAAACATCCCCTCAAAAACATTTTGCACTGCAATGCAAAGTGTAAATCAAGTTCTACGTCTCGTCATTTTCATCGCCCACTGTTGTTGCGTTAATAACTGAAAAGAACTCCACCACTATACCGGTTTAGAACAAAGGTCATGATTTGGTGCTGTGTTGTGGGGCATGGTGTACCCCTCCCCCATTGTGTCTTCATTGAGTGCTTGTAAACTCGGGAAATCTTTAGGATTTTAAAGGTGGGGGGGGGGGGGGTACTTCTGTACAAGGGGAAAATAGTGTGCTACAGTATGGGGAACATTGGGGGGGGGGGGGGGGGTGGGGTACCCTCTGCCCCATATCGGGCATGGTATAACGTAGCATGGTGCTCAACAGGTGCTGTTAGTTGGTTCTTTCTGTTGTATAAGTCAAGGTGCCAGCCTGTTTTTTGTGAAGGCCATAATGTATGGTGGTGAGTAGTGAATGGTGTAATGTATTGACCGATTTGAGAAAAACCAAAACCCTCCCTATCCGAGTGCAAACATTTAAAAGGAAGGATGCTAAACAACTTTGTACATGACTTTAACTGACATAAGTGGAGGGCAAAGGTTGTGACATACGTGGAAGGCATTACTATAATATGTTACAAAGGTTAATAGGTGCTAGTGCTAGTTCTCACAATTAAAATTCTTTTGGGGATTTATGGCCTCTGAGTACATAAAATGAGTTTACCTTTGAATACGATGACCTCTTTGGTTTGGTTAATTTGGTAAACAGCCTTGACACCTGTTAGAGGGAACTTTGGGAAGACATCTCGTGGAGATTGGCCCTCTGGAGGTGAGAGGAGGTTACGGTTGGAATCAAATCTCCAGAGCATACCATTCTGTGAAAAGAAAACATAAATATTTATTTGAGAAAGGTGTATTTTAATGGTTGTTGTAAAGTTTTCGCCAACTACAATAAAAAAAAAAAACAAAAAAAACGAAAACCCATATCATTAGTATAATCTTGTTTTTAGCACTGAGCAGTCAAGTACTAGTAGTGATTATTTGTTATTCTTTTTGCACTTTTCCCTATTGAACTGACAAAAAGGACCTCATCCTGACCAAACTCTGATTAGTCTTTTTACAAAGAATTTAAATTCTTTTCGGACAATAAAAAACCACTGGGATTTTAAAGTTTAAAAACGTCTCTGTTGACTCTGTTCATAGTTCAAGTGGGCAAAATACCATTTACAACAAGTAATTTGTTTGTATACAATTTGATGACAGATTTGTGATTAAACAATCTTCCCAAAGGAAACATGAATTTGACGATGGCCTTCGTATTTCATCAGCACGCTGTACTTACCCCAAACACGAAATACTGTTTGTTGATGAAAGCAATGGCATTAAAGGTAGTTGAACAGTAGATGGGGTCTTCCACCTTCGGTGATTCTGTGACCGAAGCAACGTTATTGTTGGGTCCTATTGAAGGAAAATAAAAACCAAGACGTACAATAATTATTTTAACATTCATGTTTACTGCCTCGCGGTGAAACATCAAGGACGGTCGTTATGGGGCACGTGGTGTGGACTCTCATTGCACTCAAGAGATGGCAGTCAAAACGTGTGGTATGCGAAAAGACGGTTGTGCAATTTTTGACAATGCAAACTTCCCGCTTCAACCTGGCCTTTGGCCGTCCGAAGTTGCTCTCCTTCATACTTCATTCAGTATTGCAAGTTATGTAGCCTTGTTTCATGCATGGATAATACAAGACTATAGAAAGAGGAGACATAGCCCGAAGCCATTCAAGCTATAGGTCAAGTAAAACAAGCATAACAACCATCCAAGGTAATGGGACGACATTGAAAATCTAGCAAAACAACTTGATATATTTATTTATTTACCATAAAGTTCTTGGATGCCGAGAATATCGTCTTCAGGTAGTACAAAATTTGGGTCGTAGCCGCGGGAATATGGCCCCATCAAGGCCCCAGTGACGTCAGAGTGGAACAATCCAATGGCGTGGCCGATTTCATGGGTGAGGGTGTAGAATAAATTGGTACCTAAAAACAAAAACCGATATAAACATTAAAAACAGAGTCTTTTCAAAACGATTGCACTACCACGACCCCAGGTGTATATCCGGGTTAGGCGGGGGGGGGGGGGGGATGTGGGAGGGGGGAGGGGATGTGTGAGTTACATTGTAGTAATTAAATGGAGTAAACTTTAACGTGAAAATTCGTTAGGTCTACATGTATCTATTTATGGGTGCCGTAGTTTTCACAACCAGAGCCACAATTTCAACACGGATCACCGCCACTGATTATGATGATTATGTAGACTCATGAACCAATCACATTGACTGTAGGCAACCGCTTTACAATTATAAGCCAATCAAATCACCGTAAACATGGATTTTTATATATATATATATTGTTTTCATTATTCATGTCCATCTCGGCAAACCATTGAGAAAGGACCCATCTCAATAGACAAACCAATCAAGTGTTAACACTCACCACTGTACACGCCATGCGAGAACGTCTCGTCGTCGTCAAGATGCACATCTCCGTCGGTGTCTCCCCATCCCGAATTCGGGGTAAATGCATGAGCCAGAGTGCCCCCTGGCCCGTCAAAGGGTGGATCTCCCTCAACCGTAGTGTGTGCTCGAGACCCAAACAGTATCTTAATATCTGCGTCATCGGTATGAACCTCGTTGAACCGTAAGGGGGTGACGTCACTCCATACTTTGAAGGCTGCAACGATGTCCTCGTCGACCTCGTCACGTGTTGCTGTAGATGTCTCACCGGGATAGTTAACGATCCTGGGGTAAAGGTTGAATTCAATCAAACCACAATAAACATACTTCACATACTACACACGATGGCATTAATATTGAATATGCAGATTCTGAATTGTCTATTGCACGGTCATTATGAGCACTATTTTGATAATAAAATGACATCACCTCAAAACTACAGTTACATTTTGCAAGAAACCTAAATACAATATATTGAACAATTTGCAATAAAATCATGATACATTCTCATCTCTTTACAAAAAATAATTTACGAGATAAGGGTTGTTTGTCAATTGTACGTACCGTTACCTCAAAAGGCTATTAAACTCAAAGAATGGAATAAAACAATGCACAGCGACCGGACATTTTGTTTTGTATAAACACTTACTTGTACGTAAGTTGAGTTTTGCCATCCGCCCATTTGTAGGGGTCTCCTAAGACAGAGTACCGTCTCAGACGTGTGCCCGTTCCTTTAATGACATGTCGCGGGTTACCGTCCTTGACACCGCAGCGGGGTTTGTTGAGCATCTCCGCCGTTGTTTCGTCCATTTCCCCGGTAGCAGGTAGACCAGCCATACGCTGCATTGACCGAACTGCCTCCTGCTCTTCTTCAGGGGTAAGTGGCTCGTTGTCCGTCTTTGACGCCAAATCTTCGTCGAAGTATCCATATTTCCACAGAAACTCCTGTAAATTAAAGCAAACATCAGAGTTAGAACTTAAAAAACCTAACTTCCATTATGAAGCATAATTGTTTTATTTTATGTTTATTTTGTTGTTGAGATGTGATTGTTAAAAACAAAAGCGAAGTAAAAACCTGGTGATAATTTAACACTTACATAAAATTGTGCCTTCAAAAGTATGTTCGCAGGCATAGCCAGCGATTCTTGAACTTGTAATGAGCACCAAAGCAATGCTGTCACCACCGCAACAAACCGAAGTGTCTTCATCTTGATTGTATCTTGTAGACGTTTTAGTCGTGAATGATGTTGATACGATGCTTATTTCTAGCCGATTGATGAAGGACTGTCGGTCCACAGCCAGTTTATATAGCCATCTTCAAGGTCACCAGCCTACGGGTTTACGGATCTAGAAAGTTGTGCTGAAAAGTAGGCCGGCCCATTTAGATCGTCATTTCCAGGGAATAATTCTTGAATTTTTGACCAACATTGACCGCAGGTGGATTGAGAGCCCATTGCATGGTTGTGAGTTTGTTTGTGTCACCTCTTCTTCTTCGACACCCCCTTCCGATAGGTTGATCTTGTTGGTTCAATAATAATGACGTCACTTCCTGTCTGGTGCCTCAATTGTCTGGAGTGGAAACACTACTACCGCTTCTGTGGTATCATCCTCGAGTTACGACCGGTTGTCAAACGGTTTCCAATAGCATCCAGTGTATACAAGTCACAACAATAGAGAGTTTGACAGTTAAATCCTTCATGAGTAATGATATGCCATAACTGCTAGCCCCTTTATGGGTGGATGTATTTGCTTCGGATAAGGAGGAGGAATGCTTTTTGTCTATAAAAGCAAGGATTAAATACGCATCTCTGGATGGATGCACCCGACCTTGACTTTGTCATTTTTTATTGTCTGAATTTTGACTTGATGAATATATATGTATAGTATTTTTTTCACACTAATATCTCGCATTGCCTGCAATTGTTGTTGGACCACTGGATGAGGGGAAGGGGAGGGATGTGTGTGCTGGGGGATGTTTATAGTGTCGGACTTGAAGGAAGTTTGCTGTATATGTAATGTTTTGTTGTCCGAATCTTGACTTTATATTATCTGTGTAGTATTCTTACTAACACGCATTGCCCGAAAAGTTGTTAGACCAGACTGTATAGTATTGGGGGGTGGGTTCGTGTCACTGTCAGGCTTTTGGGGGGTGGGTTCGTGTCACTGTCAGGCTTTTGGGGGGTGGGTTCGTGTCACTGTCAGGCTTTTGGGGGGTGGGTTCGTGTCACTGTCAGGCTTGCCTCCATGCTTGAAGGAAGTCTGTTTATGCTTTGAAGTTGTTGATCGCATGAACCATGACATGATTGAAAATCATTGTAACCTTTACTTGCATTGGTCTCATCCAAACGAGCGAAGTTTATTATTTTCAATATTTCTTTGTAATGCGTACTTCACTCAAGTTCAAATATTTATCACATAGTTTACTTCAATAATTTAATTGATAAACTGATAAAAAGAAAAGCCTTTGTGATTTCCTCGCAAGTTCTTCACCTTATTTCACCTCTTTACGTGTAACGAAAGTCAATTCAGGTCAAAGTCAGAAAACATCGAGGTGAGCAGAATAAGTTCAGTCTTGAAACATGACATCATGAACTATTTCAAAACATGTACGTCATCGACCAATCACTGTTCACTTTGTTGCGTGCCGGTGTCACGGTCTCAGCTATACGGCACCGGGCTTATTCATTATGGACGCCGTTCACTTCCGCAAACACTCGTGGCCCCCGACCCCTGTTCCCGTGTACCAAGAATCGACAGGGCTGGTATGTTTCCGGGAAACTCGTATACCGCAAGAAGTAGGTTATAGCATAGAGCAAGGTCTGTCCTTGCTCTATGGTTATAGTATTCTGTCCATTTTGTCAAAAACAAAAACAAAACCAAAAAAAACCCAGAAAAAACACCCCAAAACTAATAAAAACAAAAAAATACAAATTTTATCTGCTGGATATTTTGGAATTCTTCCATGCAGCTGAATACGTTCTGGGATAGTTTCTTATTTGAGAGATTTTTGTTGTTGTGTAATAATCATAATTATTACAAAAATAAATAACAAATACATGACTAATAGTAAATACCACATTGACTACGGAGGTATACTTAACATGTATTTGTTTTTTATATTATTCCATAGTTGAAGAATGTTTTCTTCGAAAATTGATTTAATCCTTTAAAAAAACTTTTGAAGGGGGTGTGTATGAAAACAACTTGGCAAGATCATTGATGACCTTACCTGAGGTATGTCTTGGTCAGTGAAGAAATTGAATTACACCGAAGCGATTGTTGACAAATGAAGCGAACCGAAGGACGTGACGTGAGCATTGATGATGGCGAATCGGCAAGGGCAATGGGCGAGAGTAATTCACCGAGAGAACGCATTCATGACACTCCATTATTCAACAGCCTTCGCGGTACTGAAAGGAGCAATACGAACACGTAAACCGTAACATGAAGCCCGATTGTGCAAAACGGACAATAATATTAATAATAGGCTGAAATGAACCCCATTCTAAATCGCTAGCACAACTAATGAGAAGAGCTGGCGTACAGAGTCACGGACTTTTGACATCGTAAAATGGTGTTACTGTACAATGTTGAAAATGTTGACTGCAATCCAATGCCACGTTGATTATTTTCTCAAGCGGAATTCAAGGTCTATTTTTGTGTTAAAAAAAATAACAAGATTGACTACCCTCCTTTTTTCGAAACTTCAAAATAATAGTTTGAGTCAAAGAGTCAGTGCGTGCTAATACCAGGACATACCCCTCCCCTATAACTCACCACAATACCAGGACATACCCCTCCCCTATAACTCACCACGATCCAGGACATACCTCTCCTCTATAACTCACCTCAATACCAGGACCCCTCCCTATAACTCACCACAATACCATGATATACCCCTCTATAACTCACCAAAATACCAGGACATACCCCTCCTATAACTCACCACAATACCAGGACATACCCCTCCCTATAACTTACCACGATCCAGGACATACCTCTCCTCTATAACTCACCACAATACCAGGACATACCCCTCCCTATAACTCACCACAATACCAGGATATACCCCTCTATAACTCACCACAATATCAGGACATACCCCTCCTATAACTCACCACAATACCAGGACATACCCCTCCCCTATAACTCACCACGATCCAGGACATACACCCCCTATAACTCACCACAATACCAGGACATACCCCTCCCCTATAACTCACCACTATCCAGGACATACCCATCCCCTTTATCCCATATCTGCAACATCAATATCAGTTTTCGTATGAGAACCGGGCTCGATATGGCCCTCCCGCTGTTTTCAACCCTCCATGATTCAACTCAGTTGATATTTCTCCTTTAAAGCACTTTGTTCACATCCATATAATGTTGTTGCACCTTATTTTGAAAATCCTTACGTCACTGCTCCCTATAACTTACCACGATCCAGGACATACCTCTCCTCTATAACTCACCACAATACCTGGACATACCCCTCCCTATAACTCACCACAATACCAGGATATACCCCTCTATAACTCACCACAATATCAGGACATACCCCTCCTATAACTCACCACAATACCAGGACATACCCCTCCCCTATAACTCACCACGATCCAGGACATACACCCCCTATAACTCACCACAATACCAGGACATACCCCTCCCCTATAACTCACCACAATACCAGGATATACCCCTCTATAACTCACCACAATATCAGGACATACCCCTCCTATAACTCACCACAATACCAGGACATACCCCTCCCCTATAACTCACCACTATCCAGGACATACCCATCCCCCTTTATCCCATATCTGCAACATCAATATCAGTTTTCGTATGAGAACCGGGCTCGATATGGCCCTCCCGCTGTTTTCAACCCTCCATGATTCAACTCAGTTGATATTTCTCCTTTAAAGCACTTTGTTCACATCCATATAATGTTGTTGCACCTTATTTTGAAAATCCTTACGTCACTGTTCCCACCCTTGTTTCCTTTTATTGTAAGTTTTAGCTCTCACCTTGATTGAGGGGCTGTTAATAGCCATGTAATGAGCCGACCAAACAGACAAATACACTTCACAAACTGGTGGGGTGTTACAATTAACACCATGGATATTGTCACATAGCCTATAATACTGACAACTAAAAAGAGAGTCAAAATAAGTACACCTGGGTGTTAAAACAACACTAATTCCTGCTAAAACAATTACAATGCTGTTATTTTAACACCCTAAGATGTTAATTTTGATTATTTCTTCGGTATCAATAATGTGACAACACCCACGGTGTCAATTTTAACACCCCAGTTTTTCCAGTGTATCCGTTCTGGTGAAGGGGCCACAAATCTATGTCATGTGCAAGGGCAACTCGGGACCAGATCTATATGCAGTATCCATGATTCCCATAACAGAATGTTTAGTGTCACATTTCGTTCGTAATTGATTGGGATGTGGTCAGTAATCCCATATTCATCGAATACGTAGAACTTCAATCACCACATTAGGCAAGTCTGATCTCGTTGGTTTCATATCTATTGATTGATATTCCATGAACGGAAAGAAATGACGTCCCGTGACTGGATTATGTCTGGCTTCTGGTATTCAACCTAATAATAAAAGCCTCGTTCAAAGAAGATTTATTTGAACCTGTTAAATCTTGTGGTGGGCAAAACTAATACGATTGTTTGGTAGAATCGTCGAGCAATTTGGGTAAAATAAACTTGACTTTTCTATTGATTGTTGGATCCGTTATACTCTGGATAGCCAGTCTGATGCTACCGCAAGGTCACATCACTTTCAGTCTGTTTTCTATGCTTAAAGGCACTGAACATGTTTGGTAATTAATATCAAAGACCAGTATTGTCACTCGGTGTATCCCAACATATGCATAAAATAACAAACCTGTGAAAATTTGGGCTGAATCGGTCATCGAAGTTGCAAGAAAATAAAGAAAGAAAAAACACCCTTGTTGCACAATTTTGTGTGCTTTCAGATGCTAATAAAAGGCTTCATGCATGAAGTCTTTTATTATTTTAGTGAGAAGTTACCTCTTTCTCAAAAACTATGTTACTTCAGAGGGAGTCGTTTCTCACAATGTTTTATACTATCAACAGCTCTCAGTTGCTGGTTACCAAGTAAGTTTTTATGCTAATATATATTTTGAGTAATTACCAAACGTGTTCAGTGCCTTTAAAGGGAAGGTGTACGTTTGATAATCACTCTTAAATAGAAATGTATTGGTTTAGAACTAGAAGTACACAGCAGCTTCCGATTAGCATTTTGAGAAACATTTCACTTCGAAGTAATGTGGTTATGTAAACAGATATAAGTTTTTATGTCCCACAATTTTGAATCTGAGAAACGTTACTGTCAGATAGTTTCTCATCTTGTTTATTCGGAATATTCCTCCTGCGTTGACATTTTCGGCGATATCTCAAAAGCGCGACCCAAAATGAAATTTTCACAGGTTAGTTTTATACATGTATGACGGATTAAAACGATAGAACGAATCCGAAAACCAAAGGCATACTTTGCCTAGATTAGTACATTAAACTAATCCCACCATCAGCAGAAACACGACGTATACAAATGTTTTATTAATTTTCTTTAGGAATAGATGTTCCATTTTATCGGAAAGTATATATCAATTTAATTTCATAACGTTTTCAAAGACTTGGTGTTACGGGGGAAAAAGAAAGAATTGGTACACGATATAGACATTTTTTGCCACAAACCAAAATTTACACTAAAATGATGTACAACTATTATATTAAAGTACATGTAGGGAGCAATAACACCGGACATTTAAGTTCACTGCTCCTTTATCAAAATGCGGCGCGATTAAGCGCGCATTACTTCCTTTTCCGACCGGCTGTTTATGGTTGCTGTCTCTAAACAAAGGATAACTTTCATGTTAACCTTTAAATTTAATGCTTAATCGTCCAAGTTGTAATACGGCAGGTATATGGTGGGATTGTACCTTTGATGATACAAGCATCGCATTTGGCACAGAGTAAAGTATGTCAGTAGAAATTATATTCAAAATGGCTGCCATTGGTAGTTATTCTTTACTTTAATTTTTTTTTTAAGAAAACAATCTGGAAAGACCCTTTAGCCAAATATCTTTCTAGTGACATACTGTGACTGTGTGCCAAATTCCATTCCGGTGTCGTCAAAGGCACAGTTCCCCCAAACATTTCCCCTATCTGCCCCTACAAGTATGTATGGCTAATGGTTTTATCGGCCCGGTACACTTAAAGGCAAGGTGTACTTTGGGTAACTACTCTGACCACAAGTTAATGACCATAAAAAGTTACTTGGTATAAAGAGCACCGGAGAGCTCTTGATATAAAACATTAATTTAAAAACAACCCCTTTGAAGTAATATAGTTTTAGAGAAAGAATGTATTTGTTTACCCCCAAAACTGAATCTGCTTCAGCCGTGAAGATTTTCTTCTGCATCTGAAAGTACACAACTATGCAACAAGGGTGGGTTTTTTCCTTTCATTATTTTCTTGCAACTTTGATGACCAATATTGAGCCCAAATTTTCACAGGTTTGTTATTTTGTGCATACATGTAGGGATGCACCAGGTGATGATACTGGTCTTTGACTACCAAAAGTATATAGGGGGGGGGGGGCCTACCCTGCCTTTAAAGGTTATTTTTTGAAAAAACAGTATGTATTTTCTGATCTGCTGATTCGAAGAGAGGGTCTATGGGTAACAGCCATACTCAATTTACTCTAATTATTTGTTAGCCGAAGCCAGTTGAGCCATCGCATCAGTAACAACCAAAGTCACACGATACACAGCCAAAGTGACTCGATGAAGGCAGGTCTAAAAGGCCTTTTCTAAACCTCAGCATACACTTCGGCTACGGCTCCGGACTCTGTTGGAAACACCATGCCCAATGCACGCTGCTCCAATACTAAAGACGGAGCCAAATCCGGAGCCGGAGCCCAAGCTGAAGTTTGTAAAAGGCCCGAAAAGTGTGCAGTAAAAACGCCCACTACATGGCACTGGCAACACCATTGTGAATAGAGGGCGGTGTTCAGCAAATTCGGTGGCATTTAAAACGGTAAAACTATTGTTTAGTTGAGACCTAACATGAAGGCTCAGTATACCACTTGGGATCTTGTAGGTGACCAAAACAAATCCACCAAGGCAAGGAAAGATATCTCAAAGAGGATGGGGTTGCGGGAGCTCATAAGCCATAGTTTTCCTTGTTGGTGTTAATGCAATAAATGCACAAATTTTTGTTTATTTTGTTTGCTCCAACGGATGTTTTTGACAAACCTTGTGACCCTGAATGGCATTTGGCGCTCTCTTTCGAAACTCTGATTTTTTTAAACTCAAACCCACACTCTGCTGATCAGAAACACCATAAATTGAGTCCGGTGCATGCCTTTAACCGCTCGCGACCGGATTCACCTGATTTGTTTACTTTATAAAAGACAAATTAACAGGTTTGCATCTTCGGCTATTAGAATCATCCAAACTCGTTTTCCTCTTTTAGAACCGGAGTTTAACTGTTGTTAAATTACCCCCTTGGACATCTATGTCCACGAACGTAACCATGTTCCCGGTTTGTTAAGTGTTTGTCATAGCCCTTAAAACTGGTAGAACTAAAACTCTATAAAATGTACAAGAGACACACATTTCATATTAACTTTGTTTTACTAAAACCAATCCATAAATAAAAACTATAATTACAATAAATATATTTCTAAAATGTTGGGTCTACTCGGAAGTATAAAACACAAAAAGTGTATATTTACAATAATTTACAGTTTAAAATTGAATGATATTCAATTTGAAATATACTAAATTTGTTCAAACATTTTTTCTTCTCTTCATTTCAAGACGAGCTCCTCAAATTTTCTCAGTTGTCAAACACTCTTTTTAAAAGCACCCTTCTCAATTTATAGGAAACAATCAGTTGTTAATCTAATTGACTGTAAATGCCTATCAGCATTCCTATAGTAAATCCAAAACCCAATACTAAAATCAGTGTTCTCCCTTAACAGTGGTCCGCTGGCCGAATGCCAGTTGAAACACATACGGACCAGTCAAAGTTCCCTCCAAGTGGTCCGACTGGCTTGTTCAGTGTTAGAAAGCATCCCCGTTTCATTTGAAGTATAGGGACTATGTATAAAATCCTGACGGAATAGTGAATTGATAAAAGTTATCTGTCCTTCTGGCCAGTTAATAAACAAGTTAAGGAAGGGCATGAACCCTGAAAATATCCCAATCTTTGGGTTAATGATTACAATGGTGTATGTAATAATAGCTATAGTACGCGGCTAGTTCCCCAACGCAAGTTTGATAGAGTTTAGCAATTCAAGGGTGAAAAGGTCAACCAATTGCAAGTTGAGATGCGTCTACTGTGGAAGGGACCATACTCGACATGACGACAGGTCCATGCATAAAGGGCATACAGATACTGATACTGTAGTGCTTGATCATTTCCTTTCCGAAAATGTGCAGGTTGATGAAATTACAATCAAGTCACAAAACGACTCTGGGTCTGCGCCAACCATCCCCTTGTGAAAATTCCACATGCGAAAATACTTTGTAAAATCTACATCTGAACCCATTCTTCAGGTTTGTTTTTTAAGGGCAGCCTAAAAGGTCCGTGTACAAGTTACGTGGGTACCCTGTCATGCCCAGAAATGATTTTCTAGTTGCGTCCCATTTGAAGCGGTAGTAGTCTGCTCTGTTACCGTGGATGTATATGATGTATGCGTAGCCTGTGTGAAAGAGAAATGCAAATAGGTCATTCGTCAAAATTTCTTCACACATAAACAAATCAATAATTTCGTTTTAGATAATTTGCGAATATTCAACATAATATTTTCCCAAAGGTGAACTTTATGCGGAATACAACTATTTTAACGGTGAATTAGAGTCTGTGTCCATGAGGGCTTCAACACAATTTAATGGTAGCCGAAGCTTTTAAGAGGTATCTGATTTTCACTCAAAGAAAATAAATCTAAAATATAAACTTTTCTCTTTACCGTCATTGTAGAATGCTGCTGAGGGGAACTTTGGCGCATCAGGGAAGACCAGATGTATCCTTTCGGCCGACTCGGCCAATGTTCCTTCAAACTCATCTAAGATAAAGGTGTTCTTAGCCTTGAAGAAGTAAGTTCTGCCCACATCAGCCACATGCATTGCCGCGGTCATCTTCTTGGGGAGACTCAGCTCTCGAACAGGGCGAGGAAAGTCGGGTTCGTCTTCGGCATTCGTGGTGTTGATGTTGTACATCTTGAAGAGTGGCGGTGAAGAGCGGGCTGACTTATAGATCCAGTAGTTACGACCTTGAAGAATGGAAAATGGAGAAAGTTGTGAAAGTGAGTTTTTGTCCCTCTGATATCTTTTATTATTTTCTCTTTATAAGTTGGATCAATAGTGTCTTTCACAACAACACTCTAAAAACTAAGTGTTAAATTCAACACTTTAACAAGTTCGGTGAGTAACCTTTCTTTGTAAAAAGTCAAGTTCATCTGATTGAAAAGGAGTTACAACATTATAGTATGTTAGATTTAACTTTGACAATGTTAATTAAACTTTTTCACTATTGTTATAAATGAAACTGTATAACTTAGAGTCGTCACCGACTGCACTCTGAAAGCGTGAATATAGTTTAGAATTTTCTTTTAAGAGTGTAACAACAGAGCATAGTTTATACTAGACTCGCTTAAAGGGTGTGTACAACATTGGTAATTGTCAAAGACCATTATCCACACTTGATGTGACCCAACATTATACATGAAATAACAAACCTGTGAAAGTTTCAGCTAAATTGGTCATGAGAAAACAGTGAAAACCCCCATTGTTTTCACTATTTTATAAATCGATTTTATCGTCACCAGTGATAAAGACTAATTGTTTTACTCAATTCCTAAAAATGTAAGAATTTTATGCAAAACTATTTCAAGTAAAGTTTTCCACCATGACCTATTTCAAGTAAAGTTTTCCACCATGACCATCTTTATACCATGTAAATTTTGTGCAAGGCTGTGAAAATTTATATTTTCAATCTTAATGTTGTACACACTTTAAAAAAAAAAAAAAGCACATCGATCTTTATAACAAATGCTGAATTAAATAAACAACATTGTAGGCATTTGTTATTACCTTTGAAGAAGTGGATTTTCCTGTCGTAATGTCTTTCGTAGCCAGCTGACGGGTGTCTTGGAAGTCTTGGGAAATACGTTCGAGACAGTTCACCCTCGGGATCAGACAGCAAGTTTTTTTCAAAGTCAAACCTCCACAGTCTGTCATTCTATTGATTTAAGAAAAATAGGACTCCATTTTACCCGTGTGTAATATGCTTATGTGAAATAAGTTGACGTTTTCACGGGGATAATTGTTAGTGCAGAGCTACAACCCTTCTGTCAGAAGAAAACGTCTGTCTGAAAGAAATGCTTTCCCCTTTTTTCATTCATTAAATTCCACAACATTGCAATCTTTTTGACCGCAAAACAGTAATTCCATCCTAGAAAACTTACTCTGAACAACAAAAAGTTTACCCGTAGGGTGAAATGTCCTCCGTGTATACAATACTATTGCATTTTTTGGTATGCAGGATTGGTATACGAGTTAGTTGTTTTGGAACAGGCCTATGATTCATTGATACTTTTGCGGTCGGCCTAACAAAAAAAACCGCGTACAATTTTATTTAACATTTTGGCGGTCATAGTTAGAAAGCAATTAGTAAATAAAAGTTGCTCCGATGTTATGCTTTCTCGTAAACTCTTAAATAGTATGCAGTTTCGCTATGACCAAGTTGCTCAATCAATTGGGAAATTTCTGATTTGTTGTGGCTCATTGTGCAAAGTCAATATTGAATATTGTGCGGAAGTCCGTCTTTCACTTCAGTGAAGTTCAAAGTACAATAAACAATACGGTGTTATTTCATGTAGTGTACGGTGTGGCTGTCACCGGTGCCTTTTGTTGGGAAATGCCCCCCGTCTTGTCTTTCAACTGTACATAAATTTTACGATAGTAATATTGAAGGGAAGTATAGCTCAGTCTAAACATATCCTACAATTCTCCAGAAGTTGAAAACAGATTAAACAACAGGAACCTGTCGTTACTGGTACGACAATTTGCAAGTGCTCGATAGCATCCGTGCGCTGTATAATATTTTACTGTTCATTGAAAAGAGGTTGGAACATCAAACAAACAGAAATAAATAAATAAATAATACTTCTGCTAAAACCCCCGGTATAGGCTCCAATGTTGTTGATAGAGCCACAGACAAATTATATGATACAGTTTGTCAACAGATCATTTTGCATTCTGAAAAGTTTAGTCTCTTGTTTTTCTTGAACGGACGACACCTCAATAAACTCATATTAGTTAATTTCTCCACCTGAGTGAAAGGATCAAGTGAATTTATATAATTTGTGATATTTTCCAACATTTTATTATTAACAAAAGCCCGGTAGAAACCTAAAATTCGCTTTCACCCAATTCATCTGACGTCATCCCCAACAAGAAATCTATAGTCAAGTTTATGTTGATAGTTAGATTCCCCGTGTATATGTGCGCTGCGCAATTTAGGCGACGCCTGCATGCAATTAGACGGGCACCATATTTTTTAAAATACATGCATATTTGACTCTCAAAATGGCAGACCGTGCCAACAGTGCCCGCGTGTGACGTCATTACAAGGGGCTACCAACAAATGACATTACTCTTACCGAAAATGTGTAAAGCTGCCCCCGGATTTTGACGACAGTGCTGATTGAAGCGACGCAGTAAGGTGGGGATGGTGGAGGCACTGTTGGTGAGGGAGTGGGTGGGTTCGGGTTGGCTCCTGCGAGAAAAGTCAAAATAAATTATGAACATAGGTATCGATAAGTGGGGTGGATAACAAGAAGCAACTAGTACTAGTAAAACCTGCGGGTACAACCAGGTGTAAATCTTATTTGGAAGGAATTAAATAAGCCGTTGGTACCACGCAGGCTTCGTTTCTAGAGCTTAAACTAATTCAAGTGAAAACTTGGCACAACTTTTTGTTTTCATTTGTGCTGCCTTTGGTAATAACTTGTTTGACAATATTTTTCATAAGTAATAAAACGAAAATTACCAAATCTTCAGGCCCTCGATGTCAGAAGTTGCACAATGGAAATGCTTCTTGTTTCTTTTATAAAGTGACAATTATATATTGTTTTAATAACAATTTACCATAAATTGACTGGATAGCATCCTTATCATCTTCAGGAAGTACAAAGTCTGTGACGAATGACTTTCCCCACGGCCACATGAGTGAGTTGGGTACATTAGAATGATCCAGACCGAGGGTATGACCTATCTCATGGGCAGCAGTGTAGAAGAAGTTCACACCTAAGATGAGATAAGAAAATGGATAAATGAAATTAGTTTCCAACTGATGAAATACTTTTTGTATTTATACAAGTGATCATTTAAGACTGCAACGTGTTTTTTCTGTAGCATTTTAATGGCGGAGTGGATGACGTCATGAAGACGTCATCGTTCATAATAAGTAAAATGTTCCTACTAGATTTGTATGCGTAAAGTTTAGCTTACCATCAGGGACACCATGCGTGTAAGTTTCATCCTCGTCAAAGTGTGCATCGCCGTCGGTGGTGCCCCAGTTGCTGTTCGGTGAGAAAGCATGTGCCAAGGTGCCTCCTGGACCGTCAAAGGTTGGGTCGTCCACCACGTCAGTATGACGGCGTTTACCGAATATCAACCGAATGTCTGCCGCGTTTTCATCATCAACTGGCCGGAAGGTCAAAGGTGTGACGTCACTCCAAAGCTGGAAGGCTTTTCTGACGTCTCCAATCACTTGCTCGGGACTGATGTTAGAGGGCGGGCCAGGAAAGTTTATGATTCTGTTGAAAAAAGAAAATAAATCTCAACACATGAATAAATTGTTGTTCTGATCGCAGTAAAAAAAAAAATCGTTCATGAAATAGTCTTCGAATCGGCAGAAAACCATACCTTTGTTACCCAACGTAGTGTAAATATTTGACTATCCGACTATACTATATGCCGGAATTATATTACTATGTTAAAGGAAACGCACAGGTCAAAAAGTTGCGTAGTGTTTACTTACTTATCGATGAGGTAGAGTTGGTGAGGGCAAGAATCATTTTTGGAAAGCCCCACCATTAAAAAGGAAACCTCTTAAATTCATTAGAATTAAACATTGTATATTATTATTTATATGACACATGATTCGCATGTCGCAAACTTGCAGTTCAAAACCATGCGTTTTTCATTGCAGTTTCGATAATAGAATTTCCTGTTTCAATCTTGCATTGGCAATTAAGCCAACTCGCACCTGCAAGCTCTCACCTTCGAAACTGATAATGACCCAGACCCTGTGGAAAAACCTTTGAAGGCTATCGATACGAAATACACAAAATAACCGATTTAGGTTGAAATGAAAATTGGAACAGTCAGTAAATTAAAACTTACTTATATGTAAGGCCATTTTTGTTCCATTGGTACGGCTGACCGGCAATGACGTATCGTCGTCGCCTGCTTTCTGTGCCGTTAATCGACGCCTGTGTGTCCTCAGTGTTGTTGGTTATGACCGGATCACTGACCCCACACCTGGGTTCTGCAATCAGATCCAACGTAGCTTCGTCAATCTCGCCTGTCTCGGAAAGACCTGCAAACTTCTGAAGTTGCTTGATGGCTTTCTCTACCGTCTTTGATGGTAATACACCGGTGGCGTCTTTATCGGCATCCTTTTCGATGTAACCGTACTTTTCTAGATATTCCTGAACACGGTTGACAAAAAATAATAATAGTTATAATAAATAGGTAAATGAAATAAAATAAAATGAATAAATAAATAAAAGTTTCAATGACGCCCATTGAATTTATACTTGTTCCAAAGAGGAGGACGATCTGGCTGGGTATCGCGCAAGGTCCGATTAGTCCACTTTCATTTTGACATTACTATGTTCAGGTTGCAATGAGTATATAATATTGCCAAAATGTTTCAGAAAACAAGTTTTCGACGTTTCATGCCAGTTCATTTCATTCATAACAAAAATCACTTTTGGAAATATGTATTGATCTTCTTCGATGAAAGCCATTATTAGAACACATTATTGAACACAAGTTATTGTACAGAATTGGTGGATCTGACAAAAAGTCGCACACAGTATCATGTTTTGTGTGATCAACCGTGTATACATGAACCAATAAACCTGAGATGTTTTAAAAGCTTAATCCGTTGTGTGGATCAGAAGAAAAAAACAGTTACACAAAAACTGGCGCAATTTTCAGCCTGTCCTTAATTTGTCCGTCACATGTTCACATTGTCTTTAACTGTAACATCCGAAATCAGCTGTTGCGTTTTTTTTGTTTTAGGTTTTCATATACAGTTTTCTCGAATATGATCACATTTTATTTCAAATGAAAATATTCCCTCACCCCTCCCCCCCCCCCCCCCCCCCAAGAAGGTTCTTATATGAACTATAATCATTGCGCTTTCAGAATAGAATTAAATAACGATAATTTATTATCCTTACCAATCCTGTATGGTACACTATAATGAGAATAAGTATTACTAATAAGCGTTTAAATAAGTAAATAAGTATATACTCACGTATCCCCTGGCTTTGTCGACTTCTCGATTTGCCGGTCTACCTTGCTGAAATTCATCTTTAACAGGTTTACCGTAAGCAGCGACCGCACACGTCACCAAGACTCCCAACAATTGTACTCTTCTCATCTTGTTTTGTACGAATTATCCTTTACTGGCGGGAAATTCAAATCACTGTAACTGTCCTATATTGAGCGCCTTTCTCTCAAGGTGCAGCTGTTACTAATGGTCTTTACACGTGTGTATGCTCACTCTTTTATACATACAAAATGGGCGTGGTATCTGGTTCTCCGTCGATGAATGTATTGTATGAATACCTGTCAAGCTTATCGCAATGCAGTGACACAGCGTAGGGGATGGTCGGGATGACGTCATGTCCCGAGCTACAATAACTCTATATGGACTTCCGGGTAAAGCCGTTCATTTTGCCGTTTGTATTCATCGACGGCTGTTTCATTCATTCCATGTCAAACTTTTATTTGTTGGTTTTTATTATGCAGAAATTCTCCATATCAATCGTTTTAATATAACCAATTCCAAACTAAGATAAAGGCATGCTGGTTAAAAAAGAAATCAGTAAAAAAAAAAAAATTAATCGTACAGTTTTTGTTGTTGGTTGATTAGCCAACAGTTTGCGAAAGGAAGCATCGTGCTTTAACATTAGGCTACCGGTTTATGCTGTAATTGGATTTAAACAAATGTACTTAAGTTTATTCTAATGACTGCAGGTTTTCTGAGGTCACTGAAGTATGCGCAATCTTTATTGATTATCCTTTTTGGGGTATGTGAAAGTAAGTCATGATTCAGTATTTTGCAGTTAGGGTCGAAGTAAAAACAAAAGTTTGTCATACTGACAAAATTACACAACAAACCGGCAATGCACTAAAATAGAAGGTAGTTTACGTCAACATTGTGGCAAACGTCGAGTTAAAGTTACCGGTCAGTATAATAATATAGCTTTCTCATACATGTATATGTGTTTTCCTCATTAAAACTAACCCAGCTTCCTAAGGAGGCGCTATGGCCCTATCCCTTCGTTCTAGTAACTGTTGTCACAGTTGGGTTTCTTCTACAAATTTTGTAGAATCTAACCACGTGACCATTTATATTTTAAAGCACGCAGCCAATATCGGTAGTTGTCAATTTAACTTGAACCCCATCTGAAGACCAATACATGAAAAAACAATTAAAGTTTCACGGTTCCAATCGGTCATCTGAGTCACGAGAAAAATAATAGGGAAATCACACGACTGTTCTCGCTGTTAATTTTCAAACGTTGGATTTCGGACTTGCGAGAGCAAAACTAATTGCTTTGCTCATTTCTCAAAAACTATAGCATTTTAGGCAACAATATTTTAAGGGAAGCTTTCCACCATGACTGTCTTAATACCATTAAGTTATGTGTGAATCTATGCACATACAGTACATATGTTCAGTCTTAGTACTGGTACACGCATCATGCTGTGAATATTTTTGCTATTTGGAAACACAATCATTGCATTGGTGTATCACAAGCTGTCAAATATTTTCGATAAACATCAAACGATGAGTCAGGAAAAGTTAAACCTAAGATGGATTTTTTTCTTGATAAATTTAAGGAACATGACTGTTGATCTGCATACAATACTGCTACACCGCATTGTGTGTAGCGTTGATTGCCACCATTCGACCGCAACGGGTTCGTCCCACCCTTCCTCCATGGTTAACCTCTCTTGCTTGGTTTTGCTACTAGTACCATGGAGGAAGGTATTCCTTCCTCCATGCTAGTACTATGTTCTACCCAAAGATGTGGTGTAGGCCTAGTTTGTTTTTCAAATATATAAAACACTCAGGAAAATAAAATCGAGGGAAGATAAAGCCTTGCAGATTATTTCAGTGGTATAAACCAATTTGCTTTTCCAAATCTTTGCCCTAGACCTCATACCTCAACAGCAACCCCCTCCACACTGTTCCTTCTTTCGGAAATTGCATTAATATTGTATTGAATCTGGTCTTAACAACCAAGAAGTGAAGCCTCGTGAAGCACATGAGGTTAGCATTATAAAAGCCAATGTTATGTGTCATAACGTTTTGTTTTCCTATTATACATCCAGACGTGCGACCTGTTCCTCTGCCAGTGTACTAAGTGTTAGGGTAGTGTGGATAGATCAGTCCATTTTGACAACAAATATACACACTTTGTTTGACCCTTTTTCAATTAAATTATGTTTCTGGAACGTTTTCCAAAGGGGCGAGTTGCACCATCGTATATACCATCATCTATGGGCCATAGATGTTAAACATCAAACAGTAAACGGCTTCAAAGGCCGACACTGCACTACCGGTACCTTCTTGACCGTTTCTCGAACTTTACACCATTTTATAATGTTACACAATCTTAATGATATGTAAGCGAAGAATATGATTCTTTGTATTCGATATAATAGAGGTTTTTGTGGTACACCTGAGTAGACTTTAATCTTGCATGAAGTGGACTCACTGTTTTAAGTGTTACAATGGCGTTATTTGTTTTGAGGGTTAACCTTTTTGTCATTAATACCCGTATTGTGCTCCCTTTTATGAACGGACCTTTTTGTGATCGCGGACATAATATTGCGGATCAAGTACACTCACGTGTAAAAGATCCGTGCTTTATTGCACGTGTACCAAGAATTGTTTCTGCCAGTCATTTTTAGTCATCCGAGTCCTACGTAAATGACACCATGCCTGGAATAGTACACCTTTCTTACGAGGTGTTTCACAATAGAGTATGATTAAAATAATTTAAAGAACATGTCTCAATTTTATTGTTCTCGTTTACAATTGAGACTATACAAAAGAAAAAGAAGTTGAACAGCAAACCATTACTTCTTATATTTCTATATTTGTTTCCTTATGTTTTCATTTGGAAGTCATTAGTGAACTATAATTAGACAGATTTTAACCAATCTAACTTCCTTCAACCATAGCACAAGGCTTTATCATTGAACTCGGTGAGTCTATGTTTTGATAACATAGGGTCGTGTGAGTGTTAAAGTTATAAATGGTCGGATCGCCCGTGGTGATTGTAAGTCGACCTACATCTGCGGTATGTAAAGCAAACACGTTATAATTGAGAACATGTTGTTCTAATTGATATGAGAGCAGGTGACCGGAACAAACTGGTCTGTAAAGTCTGTAAAGTACAATTTTCTGTACAACCTTTTGTCTGTTGTGGAAAATTGTTTGATTTACTGATTTTATTACATCAATTATGTTATGTATTTATAATTTCCCCCGTCAGACAAACAATCAGTTTCTAAAATGTACCTTTTCGCCTCCGGCAACATAAATTGTTGTAAGTGATTTTTAAATTAATGTCCCAAGAGGTTCCCATTACCTCATTAGAAGAACGTGACAGTTTTAAAAACTACCTACTTAAAAAACTAAAACATGTCGCCATGGTGGCCTTGCACTTGAATCTGAAGTGAACTTTCTGTTGGATTTTGCCCTGATACCGATTTCAATATTGCGGCTTGTTTGTCGTGGTTGGAAGCACATAGGTCATACTGTCTATAGTTTCTAATAGAAATACTGCTAGTGCTACAGAGAGTGGCAACACTGTGTTGTTGGAAATTGTTCAGTCACCGGTAAGGCTTTGTTAAGTACAATTTTATGTACATATATTTTTATTTCTTGAGCCTGTTTGGTTTTGTTCAGCTTCAACAATGCACAACGATGCGCGCTTTGACAAAAGAGGCACTGTAAAGTATAAACACCCACTCAGTTTACATTGTGATAGAAATCTAGCCCTAGGAATCTAGTGTAGGATTGTATATAAATTGTAAGCAAACTGACAAACGGCACAGATTATGGTTTTTAAGTTTCTCTTTCCAAAATACAGAGGTTTGAATAGGCATATTATGAGAGACAGTTTCATTTCGACTGCAATGGGATCTTTGTTTACTTATACGGGGTCAAACACTACAATGTTACTGCATCCATTATGATAAATATTTTGATTTTATTTGAAGAAACACAATTTTGCTAGTTTCCGCGTACCTAAATGTGTTTGCGCAAATGTAATACATGTAATGATGAAGTATCACCCGGTCGGTGGTTCATTTTAGCATAACCATGATTGCATTAAATTATTATTTCAATCGCACGATTTGAGAAAAATACTCGAACGAAGACTATATTTTTTCCATAAAAAACTTAATCATTCTTTTTAAGTTATATTCTTACAAAGTTATTGGAAGTGAAACTAGCAAGATAGCAGTTTGTTATAAGTAAAATTTTCAGTATTTATGTATTTTCAGTATTTAAAACAAGTAACTTGATCAAATTACCATATAACAAAACAAACATTGGGACGGAGATGTTTTTTTTGTTTTTTTTAGAAACCCCATTTGCCAAAGTGACCAGAAACGGATGTCATCACGTCTTGATCTCATGTTTTCTTTACTGATTTGTTAAATTTATTTTACTTTCATTTTTATGGCTCAAATCTGCTTTCCCAACAATAATAAATATGTTTTTATAGCCATAGCTTCGTTAAACTAAAGTATTTGACGAAACAGAATTGCCGCGCACGTAAAACTCAATAATGGTTGGGACATGGTCAGGACCAAAGTTCGAAAACGCGAGACTTGCAGTCTATTAAAATGACACATGGTGTCAGGTGCAAAATCTTTCCATGTGTTTGATCATTTTTGATCAAGTCAGTTTGGAAGACAGTTCGCACAAACAGCTAACAATTTTAAGTTAAAGTGTACATAACCCTCTCGGTCAGCCGAGTGTTATGTACAGTGTGTTCGACAACTGATATCGAAATAATAAAATATTTGTCTGTCCGGTTGTCCGAACTGACCGTTATGTCCGACAAACAACTTCGTCCAACCAATTGTTGGATATGGTTTTATCATCGGCAAAATGGTTCCGGGATGATGTTTTGAAAACTCAAGGTCACTTTGATTTATAGAGCCTTTGCTAAGTCATACCAAGAAAAAGTACGCGAAGCGAGACATCAATGAAATCACCCATAAACTGAAGCAGATTTATTTTTTATTTTTTACACCCAGCAAAAGCTAAATACAAATTAGTACAAAAAACACCATAATGTGCGAAACGCATTTTAATGCGTTTTAAAACTCGTTATGCATGATACAGATTGTATTGAAACGGCGTGTAAAATTGAGCGAAGTCATTGAACTATATATGAAATGTTTTCAAAATACCCAGGGAGTCCGTGAGATAGCTGCTTTACCACGGCAAATTCGAGGTAAAACTACCGGGTAGGTCAGAGTCAAGGTGGACCATCGAACCCGGACTTTGCTGCGCCATAACGGTGATAACTATACGACGTATTCTACTGAGTGTTTGTTGTGTTCACATCTTACGAATCAAGGATTCAACAAAGAGGATTTTAATAAATCGCAAATTAATGAGAAGCTGCCGAGTGATCTCTATCATTGTGACAAATGTATTCTAAAATTGAATGTTAGTAAATGCATTGAAGTGAATAATATCAGTTTGTTTTTTTACCCTACCGATGTGGGATAATCCGCTTGATACTCAATATTTCCGAGTCCTGCGAACAGGAAAAAACAAAGCCATTCGGTAGCAAGTGTCGTTACCACTCGACCACCAAGCACGCATGCCCGGTTTACAAGAGGCTTGGTTTGAATCCTATAGTTAGTAATTTAATAATGTATTGTGTCAGATAGAAGTTTAATTAAAACACAAGCAAATAACAAAAAACAAAAAAACAAAAAAAACAAAGTAAATAAATACTTTTGACGATTAAACTTGTGAAGCGGCTACAAGAGGGATACATTTCAAAATTCTTCAAAATGGCAATCGGAGCAGGTGTGGTTATGACTTAGTAGATGATAGATGAAGTAGATGGTTTTACTTAAATTCGTTTGTTAAGAGCCAAACTACCCAATATTTTAAAAGTAAGACGTTATAAGATAACAGCGCTGCATCAGTAAAGTGTACATCCGTAAAAGAGACAAGTTTATGGAATAATTTAACTGGAACGGGAAACAACAAAAACTCTCCACTCTTAGACGTGTGATAAAATGTCAAAATAGTTGTTAATGCAAATGGGAAATGTTCGTTATACCGGATACCTGCGAATTCAAGGAAGCTGTTATCATCAAACCGCTTAGCCATATGTTGTTTTGATAATGTATTGCATGGGGGTATTGAAAACCAAGTGAATAGCATGGGAGGTGTGGTGTTTTGTCCCCTCTAAAATACAGACTATAGGGTTTATACAGAGGTGTGTTTCTGCCCACAGGTCTGCACCTGGTTTTCATCATAAGAAAATAGAATTTCAGTCAAAGAAAGTTTTCGGTAAATCCTTTTGAATGTGACAATTTTAGACGCCTCCCCGTGGCTGTGAAGTATTACGGGTCAATGATTGCACGTGCAAAGCATAACCCTTTAAAGGGTGTGTACAACATTGGTAAGATTGAAAATATAAATGTTCACAGATTTGCACATAACTTACATGGTATTAAGATGGTCATGGTGGAAAACTTCATTTGAAATAGTTTTGATTGAAATGCCATAGTTTTTAGGAAATTAGTAAAACAATAGTCTTTTTTCACTCATGACTCCGAAGACCGATTGAGATTAAACTTTCACAGGTTTGTTATTTCATATGTTGGGTCACATCAACTGTGGATACAGGTCTTTGGCAATTACCAATGTTGTACACACACTTTAAACTAGTACACCATGAACTTATATTCTCATGTGTAATACAGTTAACAAACAGGTTTGCCTTCCCATTTGCACCAGTATCTTGAAAAGTAAGATTATTGCAATGCACTGGTGGTCGGTTTAACCATGGTTTAACTCTTATACAGACATACATTTGTTGAGTGCCCATTTACAACGACGGAATTTCCCAACGAGTCGTTTATGATGCCAACAACTTGAATAACAGCTCTGAAATAGCTCAGGCTTAAGGGGCGGGGGAGGCTTTTTCATCCACACAGATCCACACTATAAGTTTGGATAATTTATGTCACTATTTTGTTAACATAAAGTATACCTCAAATGGAAACGTGCCTTGAGCTAATTGCTTTGCCTTAGAAACTCTGTTTTGTTGAATCACAACATGCAGGTGAATATTATTTGGGGAACTTTCTTTTTGATCGATAACAAACCTCTGGTAAACCCCAATCGTTCGTGACTGTTTTGGTGAACCCATACAGTCAGGAACGATCAACAAGTTTGACAAACGTGATCTCTGCGGCAGATGGGACGGGAGAATGACGTCTCTATTTCCCTTTCATTAATGGGATCAGATTTCCTCAGGATTATGAAAGTAAAATGCAGGTGTTTTTGATCCGGGTGTATGTGATAAACACAGAAACTGACTTAGTTTTGAAATAAAAGTCCAATGCCAGAATGTTGGACTTATGTATACCATGATGAGCTGTTGTATTGCAAACAGCCAATTTCGCCTCTTGAAATAAAATGCTGACATGTAAACAATAATACTATACTACTAATAATAGGCATTTTTAATGCGCAAAATTCTTTTAAAAATATGTTTATAAAGCGCAGAAAAAGCAGACAATGAAAAACAATTCATAATATCCAGTGAAAAAAGAAAGAAATAACAGCAAGGTACAAGTCAAGTATAAAAATTAAGTCATTTATATAATAGCAAAGCTATCAACACAAACAAGAACAACTTCGAATTATAGAAACGCTGTTTACAAGGTGAGTCTTCACTTATCGCGACTCGTTATTTTACCAGGTTTTGCTTTTTGGAGTAATAATGAATAATGTGTTGTGAGATCACTTTGTCATAATTGGACACAGAAGATCGACTACCACCAAACCTTGGATTCTGTGCGTTTGGATTGAGGGGGGAAAAACCCTTTGAGCTATGTCTGTATTAGCACTGACTGCTATTGTCCTAATATTGGAAAACATGATAACATAAAGCATATGCGAACAGATTAACATTTTGTACAAATTGTTATTAGTTGTTTCCTTTGAAAGAGTTCCTTGTGTAAAAATGAGGAACAGGAAGATATAACTTTATCCTTACTTGACTCACAAAAACAACAGGTTATATCAAAGAACATAATGGTGAAACTTGTTTAAATTTCGTCAAACGCGCGTGCTCTAATTTGTACCGTGGGAATGTTTACAGTATGTCAGACACTAAAACATGCCAAAAATGGCATCGCTATTTACAATACAGGTGTAACAATAACTTGTTGAAGACCACATTCTTGACGCTACTGTCCGGCGAGTCAGCAAACAGAGAGTGGATGGGCATTTCCCAGATTACAAAATGATATGATGTAATCGTTGCAATGCTTATTGTGCATTTCTCGAAACGGGGATTGCAGTTTTGCATTGCGGTTGTTGAAAGTGATTTGGAAGGGCTGGCTGGGATCATGTGGTTATAGAACACAACTTTTAAGGTTAACCATTCTTTGAGTTGCGATTGTATGTTAGTATTATATTGACCACTTTATAATTGTAACGATCGATCAAGGAAGGTGATGTACACGTTAACGGGGATGTGGTTTGGCCGCAAACTCACTCCCTGTTTGGTTGTGTCCACAATACATGCATTGCGTGTACGACCATGGAGGTACTACCTCACACCTCCATGGTACGACAGATTTTACGATGCCCATTTACGGATTCACAATTTCGGGGTGTTCTAAATTATTATATAATGGACTCCGTAAATTTGCAAGGTTGTTAGTTGCGCGTGGGGTGTCTAATGCTTATTCTTAGCCCCATCCCTCTTTGATGGGCAAAGGATAACATTTGGTAATGGGAACTATTCAGTAGCAATATCACAGACTTTCGTCACTGAAAACTGAGAAAATCATATACCAAGCCTCATAACTAAATAAATCAAGCCTCATAACTAAATAAATTGTAAATAAAAACCATAAATTGGCCATGACATTATATTGTTGACAGTTTGTCTAATAGTTGTATCAAGAGGTTGTTGATTCAACCAGGGGCATTTGAGGTCTGAAAAACTGCCCTATACTTTGCAAAAAACCCAACTAAAGGTCCTTTTCCCAAGATGGAGTCTGACCAGTTTACTCAATATAGAAATAGTGGTTTTCTCATTTCCATGACCATAGCTCATAATTTCAACACCTATCCTACTACCAGAAATCGAAAACAAATTATAATAATAGGTTTGGTCTGTCTCAGCATTTGATTTGATTTCAAAAGGCTGGAGTGTCAATTATTTGTTAGGGTATTTTGGATCTATAGCATTTAGCATTGGTTGATGGGGAATGTCTACATCTCCCCAGACGTAGGAGTGTTCGTATCCCAACCCTTTCCCACCCTCAAACATCCACAATCTTAATATAAATCAATTGCGTTTTTACCTTGGTATGTATGCATACTGTAGATGCATTGTTCATATTGGTGCATGGGCACGTCCATCACTCAAAAAGGCAAAGAATCAATCATTTTGGTCTACAATGGGATTTTTATTTAAAGATCACAAACAACACATTGTGCATTGTTAACGAGGACTATATAGGTTGGGGCAATGTTTGTGCAAAACCTGTGGTTTCGCATTCGTTCATCATCATCCAGGGGGACTTAAAGGATAGGTATAAAAATAGACGTCTGAAGCCATTTTGTGGTTTGTATTCGTGATACCTATAGGTAATTGTTTGACATTTTAACGAGGTGGTAAACATGTTGTTTTGCTTTCCGTGACACTTATTTGACACTGCCCCACATTAAAATTGTAGTGAAGCTGTTTTTTACGAGGTCGCCTTCAATTATTGCAAAGGTAGCTCATTTAGCACTCCCGGGCTAATTTTGGAGTAATTACTACAGATTAATGAGAACATTTACATTAATAAAAGGTGCGATGGAGAGGGCAGTGCTTTCCTGAACTTGGTATTAATTTGTTTCACGCGTGTATAAATAACTCTAATGGTTTCCGTGGGAAAATGCTCAGGAAGTTTGAGAAGAAACCGAAAGCAAAATAAATGTACGTCATTAAAATATTCCCCATCACCTTTTCTTCTTCACACCAATCTGCTGTCTTCATTAGCGTGGGAAATAATTGTGTTGGTTACACGCCCAGTTCGGTAAAAGCACACGTAATGTTATTACTATCGAATTGTGCAGTTGAAAAACGTAATTTGGACTAAAAATTACCATATCTTGAAGTTTTATCCAATTGACATGGATACGACGTGTTTGCATATACGATTTTTGATTACACAACGGCCATAAAGTATAACTTAATCCCGGTCAGTTGATTTGATACTGATCTATGTATTTGCGAATTATTTTATTAAAATTATCTCTGAACAAAAAACGAAAACAATACAAAAGAAGAAGCTGCAGTATGCAAAAGTGCATCATTAGTCTGTTATGTTTCACGCGTTCCGGAATCCGGAGTTTTTAAATATTTGTTTAAAGGTAATTTGGAAAAGAGATTATTCCTCCTTTTCATCCTCGCAAATGTGGTGACACAGAGGCAATGACTTTCTAATTCTAACTGATGATTCAACCTCAACTTGACACAGTAATACACACATGCCATAGGGCCTACACATTAACAGTTGAATGAACAGTAATGTAAATGTATGAGTCATACCAGCTAAAGACTACTTGGAATGCGCCCCCACCATGTCCTCACCCAAATTAACAAGCCTTACGGCCACAAAACGATTTCAACAAAATGTTGAAACCGAAAAAGACAGACGGTACACGATGAGGCCAGTCTTAAAAAACACACCATCATGCAATTGTAAGCAGGAAAACAAGGGTTGTGGATGAAATAAGTTTTGAATAATTTTGGCTCGATCAAAGAAAAAGTGACTGAAGCATTTTGAGATATGGCGGACACTCTATGACACTATAAAGGTTTGGGTAAATTTTTCTGTGTACACCAAATTTCATACAGTGTCCACCATATCTCAAAAAGGCTATACATTAACATGTCTGCGCTCCCCTGAGCTACCTAGCCCTCATGTTCGGTGGTCTCCCTTGTTTGATCGGGAAATTAGTTTTCTTTGTGTGGGAGAAAGTGTTTCGATAACCGACTTAACTCATTAGTCGGAAATGCAAGTACACAAAATCTTCGTTTGTATAACTATATGGAATGCACATTTAATAATATGTAAATGTTGAGTGTTTAAAGGCCCTGTACACTATTGGTAAGATCGAAAAACACAAATGTTCACAGATTCACACATAACTTACATGATTGAAAGTAAGTAATGGTAGAAAGGGTTCCTTAAAATATTTCTGCCTAAAATGCTATCGTTTCTGAGAAATGAGTAAAACAATAGTTTTTATCACGCGTGATAATAAACTCGATGTTTGAAAAACAGAAAACACATAAGGTCTCTTTTCACTATTTTCTCATGACCTCGATGATCAATTGAGCTCAAACTTTCACAGGTTTGTTATTTCATGTATGTGATTGATTACACAAAACATGAACACTGTCTGTGATTATTTTGTCAGCTCTACCAATCCTGTATAATACCTTTAAGGGAACTTGGTAAAAGTCGAACCCTGAGAGTTAAAACTCTCAACCGACTCATCTGGATTTCAGAATGTATGAAATGGTTTAAGAAGCAGAAAAAACTGCCTAAAGCTCAACAGAGGCCTTTAAATATTGGGGAGGGGGGGGGGGGGGGGGGGGTTCAAGTCACTGCAGCACAGATTATTATTGCAGGCCAATTTGCCGTGGATGGATGGATTATTATTTTTGCCATTTTTGTACTGGGCTATTATTATGAAATAAATTAACAGTACTATGTCAACCCAAAAATTTTCATTGCAAAAACATATTTGTACTTGGTAAAATCTTGAAGTTTCGTTTATTCAGATGGCACTTAATACAATAGGCTACATACTTTTCAAATAATTGTTATTTCCAGCTTTGTTTGCCAATATTGAAGTGAATCCCATCAAATCTCACCTTATCAACTGCTCATCAACTTTGAAAAACAAACAAGAGTACTCTCTGGTACGCTGGCATTCCGTCTGAGTTAGCCGTTAAACTTCCTCATGGGCCCCGCCCTAGATTATGGCCAGATCATAGTAACATTGTCCATAAGTTTTGGCAAGCCACTTCTACTCGTACTTATGATTCGTGAATTAAAAACGATTTCTGGAAAAAAATTATACGCGTACCTAATTTCTAATTTGCATGATGCGTGTATAAAGAACATCATTTTATAAGTTGTTTATAGATTACGTATAAAGAAAATTTGCTTTAACTAACTGTGACTTCAGTGTTAACTTCTTTATTCACATTGTTTGAATTTTTGTTCTGCATAGCCTGTGATGTCACACTCTGTCAGGTTTCCCCCCAGCTTCATACATACAAAGCAACCATGCCGTGACGACTGCAGAATCATTAAAAACGGTGTGTCCCTCCCCCCCCCCCCCCCCCCCCCCCCCCCCCCCCCCCCCCCCCAAATAACCCGAGGTGTTCCAATTGCACAGGTTACTGTTCGTGATTTAGCATGTGCTTTTGGAAACTAGATGATGTTTAACGAATGTATGGTACACTTCCTTGGTCCCGTGTGTGCATTACATTTGGTAACCTTGGGTTCCGCTAATTTCAAATTTAGCCAGTCACATTCCCTTGTGGTTTGTACTTGAACTTTTATTTGAGACACTAAGACAAAACAACAATGTCCATGTTTAGTATAAGTAAGCATTTAGTTAGATAAAAAATTATTGTTGGGACCCGACACTGCCAGCAAGCAGCAAGGTACAGACAATGACAATTCGAAATATTTCCCCCCGTTTTCGGCGAAAAAACCCCACAAAACAGGGTTTCCTACCGCTTGGTTCTAGGTCTAACCCTTCAATACAGACAATAATCCCACGTTGATTTACCATCTGTCATCAGAGCCAAATAACAACTATAAACTTTTGTTTGCAGATGTGGAAGTTGTTTTCCTTGAAATTTACGTTTGATATCTTAAACATCGTCTAGGCAAATCATTGCTTATTTATAAACAATCAATAGTTTTCACCCAATTTGGAAGAAATCTTCCACTTGCTTAGAGTCGGCAAGTGAATGCATCTTAAGTTTACAAATTCACCGAAGAGCGGAGTTTTCATCACCTGCAAGAGAGGGCGCGGTTTCATTTTCATATTGGTTGTGCAACTGTGTGTGAACAGCACACATACAATTTTAACTTTTTCTTGTTTTAATAAAAGGCTTCATTTCTTAAAGAAGTTCTACACAATGTATGTAAAAGACTAACCACTATTCATCTCATTTTGATATTATTATTTCCCCCGATAATGGTATACAATTTATATTTTGTGTTGGGGGAATAATATATATTCAAAGAAACACCACACTCAGTTTACGCCATTAGGTGATGGACAACTGCATTTCATTTTATATTTCTGTGTTACATTTTCAGATCACAGACCAAGTTTCTCGGACGTATTTGCAGCGATCTGGATCTAGGTGTGTCGTTTTCTGTCCAATGAAGCGTTCAACGCGTCAGGGTTCCAGCCTGGGTGCTGTGACATGATGCATCGATTCGTACAAGGATCTTAAAAAGGTATTTCAGCAATCGTCATCAGTCGTTTTTGTCCGCTTAAAGTAAATAATTATTTCAAGTCATTGTACACAATATCAATTGTTAATTTAAAATTAATCCAAGAAAAATGTATTATTGTTTAAATTTATGTGCTGTTCAGGTACGTGTTCCGATTTTCTGAAACCTTTGAGTTGTTGTCACTCTACACCTTATGACGTCGTTTATGTATCGTCTTCATGTCAACTTTTTAAGTATTGAAAAGGAGATCCATCAAAATCTGTTCATACTTTAATCCCCCCCAAACCCCCAACCCCACCCGATTCAGGCACGCACAACCTTACGGATCCAGTTTGTGGGGTTCAGCTGTTGTTCTTTTGTTGCCTTTTCTAAAGAACTCCCTTGTGAAGTCGCGGTTGAACAAAGAATTCCCTTGCGGGGTCCATTGTTCCATTGTGTAAAAGAAGCCACAAGGGCACTCATTGTAAGCTCATAAATGGTGAAGACACACAACTGCTATGTTCGTTGCGGAGGAGGTATACGGTATTTGTGATGAACTTGGGGGGGGGGGGGGGTATGAATGAGAAACCATTAAGAAGCATTAAACTTTTCAACCGATCAGCTGATTTGTCCGTCTCTGGTTTCTCAGGTGTGTCATGGAAAATTGAAAAACACTGTACAAAGTATTACTGTGCCTGATGACAGTAGATACTTCCATCTTTTTGGGCAAACTGCAGTTACATTCCTTTATAAAACCGTCGGCCTTTTCACCAATAATCAATTCAAATCTTTACTGTCCACTCTTTAAAAAGAAAACAATTGAAAATGTACATGTCTAAAATAGATAAAAGCTCCAGAACAGGACAGTAAAAATCTTAAACAAAGAAATATACAAAAAGGAGCCTTCAGACACCAACGATTTTTTAGACAGTGCAGTACAACATATTTGCAAAAGTGAACACCTCAGAACACAGCCCGCACCCCCCACCATTAATTGACTACATAATTTGATAAAAGTTCACTGTTTGTAAACTGTTGGTAATTAGTAAAGTGAAAAATATAGGATATTGATGAACTTACTCTTCCTAAAGCCAATGATGTAGGTTTGTTATAACTTTAACACCCAGTTTTCTGAACTACCTTGTCGTTATTATGGGTACAACGAAATCTCCAGACGCGTCCTTTTTGTCTAATAGTAATAGAGGGCGCTAACACGTTTAGTCAAAGGTAAATTTCAATGCGTGAACGATGGAATGACCTATTATAGAAATATTGACTGCTATGAGGGGCACAGTTAAAATTATAGGCCCAAGGTGATGTCAAAACCATGACTATGCCCGAAGCGAAGCTGAGGGCATAGTCATGGTTTTGACATCACCGAGGGCCTACAATTTTAACTGTGCCCCGAATATTAAGCAGTCAATATTACTTTTATATACCGAAGAAAGGACATCAGTTCGCGCCGTGACACGAACGTATACAACGCGTACAGAAGTACACAAGCGACCTATGAAATACAGCAGTGTGTTGCGACTGGCGGGCACAGTCGATTGCTGTGCCCCGGGCACAGTTAATTATGACGTCATCTTGATAGAAAAAGGGGGCCCAGCTATTTCAATGACTCCACTTTTAACCAATCAGATTAGAGGATTCTATATAAATGAGGTATATAAGACCATTTATGTACACGGTGGTCCCAGCATGCGGAGCAGGTCATGCGCTACATTCATGTTTAGCGTGTTTGTATTTGGAATTCTGGGCCAACCCACATGGTCCGTCCGGTATTAAATCGAGAACCAACATTGGTCAGCTCATCACACACACACATGCATGCAAAGCCGCTCGAGTTGTTGCTACAGTTCATCCACGATGACAGGAATGGATTATGGTGACAGGTTGTTATAAGCTTCTAGTCTTGACACCGTGATTATATTAACCTATTTACCTCGTTTTATACGAAGTTTGAGTTGCTTTGCTTTCCAGTTTCAATAAGTCCTTCTTTGTGATAAGACGTTAGGAAAGCGTAAAACTTACACCCGATCAGTAAAGTACTTTTTTGTGAGCACTTTTTGAAGAGGCAACTTTCCTAACAAAGAGCACACCAATCATACATCAAAGAAACGGAGTAAACTTAAATCAAGTTATAGACCACAAGGGAAACTGACTGGGTAAATGTTTAAATAATTTTAACGTCAAACAGCCGGGAGGACGGAGCCTATTATAGCCGAGGCTTGGAAAATGCCCCAGTTTGTCCCTTAGTCTTTTGAGGCCCTATATGGTCTGTATACGTTTGGTAATTACTTTGAAAACTAATGGTAACAACATCTTGTCTGGTAAGAAGTACATCAGCTTTCGATAGTATAAAGCACTTTGAGAATCATTTCACTTCGAAGTAATGTGGTTATGGAAAAATATATCAGGTTTTTGCCCCAAAATTTGAATCTGAGAAACATTTCTGTCAGAAACGTTTCTCAGATTGTGTATTCCTATCAGGGATTATTCTTCCTGCGTGGATATATTCGCTCCGGCCTTTCGGCGATATCTCCAAAACGCGACCACCTTTTGAAATGAAATTTTCACAGGTTAGTTTTATTGTATAATTATATCTAGCCTACATTTATATGGGATTAAAATAATCGAGCGGTTCAAAAAACCAAAGGTATACTTTGCCTTTAACATAGTGAGATTAAATATGTCTTGTAATTATTGCGGGTACCAGCAATAGCATGCAGAAATCTCTTTTTGGAAGTGAGTGTTGGCTTGATGGCTCAGTGGCGAGAAGAGCTGTTTGATTTGTTTCAACGTTTCGACTAACTTGCTCAAGACTGGTTAGTTTTGTTGTGCACGATTCTTGGTGGACCAGTGGATTCTGCTGCTCAAATCAATGTGCATTGCAGCTCTGATTATATTTATATGAATATTTCTCTCTACGGGAACTGGGCAGATATGGGTATACCGCCCTCAATGTTGGGACGTACTTGCAGGGCTGTTATAGTGACCGATGTGCCAGTTATGTCAATCAAAATAGAGCAAGGAGACCAGTCTATGATGAACAGGTGGGCAGGTCTTTACCGATGGAGAGACACTTCCTCCTGTCGGGTGGCGCTACTCCGCTAATGACTGTTTACCCTGGATCTAATGTCCGGATTTAGTAGCAGTTAGTTCAGGTGTGCGTGTGATATTTAACACTCCTCCCGTAATGGGTTTTGACATGGCAATTTTCGTGGGGCATCAAGAGCACCTCGCAAGTCCCTTCTCATACCTTGGCCTCGGACTTGCACTTTACTTTTCCTGTTTAGACTCTATCTTGGCCTTGCAGTTTTTGCATGGAGCTCTGTCTGGATTTTCGTTTGATATTGGCGATATATTTCCCAATTATTTGGTTTGATTTGTCCAATTTAGAAAAGTGTTTAGGTTAATCTAAATTTTCTTCCGTTCAGTGACCCTTTGCACCCCCCCCCCCCCGGAAATTCACTGTCAAATTAGAAAATACTGATAACAATGATACGTTTCTTTCCAAGAGAACATCAATAGGTAGCAACTGGACACTCAATCATATAAATTCATCACATCGATATTCATTTTGAAGTGAGGATGAAGCTCATTTCATAACTGTGTAAACATGTAGGCTCTATTATGCCAACTCTGACGTATGTAGACACACAAAACTCATATCATGTGCTGATCATACCAACATGTTGAAACATTATTCCGTTTCCAATCTTTTGCTCAAGCGGAGATTGAGCATTGAGTGGCATATTTTTTCCCCCGATTACAGGAAGTTTGTAAGCAATGAATGCTCTTGATATTTTGATCAAAAGGTTAATCACTAAATCGAAATCGCAGTGTTTAGCTATTGTAAGAAACAATCAATCGATAGAGACGAACTGTGTGTCTTTATGTACTTACATCCGAACTTTGATACCGATTGGCCTAGAAAGAAAATAATCACATATAAAATCCCAATATAATAACATGCTATTTTTACATCAGTATTTCTTTTTTAATATCCTCTTAGACACTCTATTTATACAAGCGACATTCTGTTGACTATAAAAAGACATTTCTTATAGGAATATAATTAAGTGGTAAATCCTGTCCGCGACAAACTGTATCCAAGAATAGGAGTCCACTCATTCATGACGGCCAGCCTTATTTTGGACTTTAGCGCCTAGTGGCACAACTCTACCTTTTATAGCAACATTGTGGTCATGACGAACATTCGTGGTGCACTGTTTTTAGGCTGGCTGTTAAAGGGTGTGATCATTGGTAAGATTGAAAATATAAATGTTCACAGATTTGCTCATAACAATAGCTGGTTTAAAGATTGTCATGGTGGAAAACTTCCCTTGAAATAGTTTTGCTTGAAATGCCATAGTTTTTAGGAAATGAGTAAAACAATAGTCTTTATCCTGCAGGATAAAATCCGATGTTCGAAAAAAAGTTAAAACATAAAATGTTTTTTTTTCACTGTTTTCTCATGAATCCGAAGAAGACCGATTGAGCTTAAACTTTCACAGGTTTGTTATATTTTATGTATATGTTAGATCACATCAAGTGTGGATGCAGGTCTTTGGCAATTACCAATGTTGTACACATCCGTTAACATGCGTTTCTGCTATTATTTAAAAATAAATTACTCGACTATTATAGGCAATCGATCAATGAGTACGTCACTTTTTATCAGCTACCTTCAGAAACCTTTTTGTCATGCCTTTGATTTTTAGATTTTTTTTTTCTTTCAGACCGTTCACTAAGAAATTAAAAAGTATTGTTGGAAATGTCTATGGGTCGCCACGTGTTAACTGCAGAATTGGACCATGCATGACATATATGGTATTTGGAAACGTAAACAGTTACATAATCATTGTTTGATGTTATTAATCTCACATCCAATACAAATATTTAAAAGTATTGATTACATTAACTGATATAATTATTTACTTTTATTTATTTATTTTTTATCTAGATCGTTTAACCTAAAGGTAGGCCTAGTCACTTCATTTGGAATATCAAGGCCGACAAGCGGAATTGAATCTCGGCTCATTCGACCGGAAAGTTAACCCGTATGTTTTGGAACCTTGACTAATTTTTCTCACGATTATAAAGGACTTTGTTGCCAGTGTGCTTTATTCATTGTATAAATATACATTATATAAATACAATATCTCCTTCGATTCATCGAAGATGATTTCAAAGGAAATCGCATCAGCTTCACTTCAAACAGTCAGCTCGTGTGTTCTAAATAACGAAGTGTTACTGTGCACGGCCATTACAAGTTTACACTGTGCTGAAACGTACATTATATCGATCCATCCACTCATTTTGTTTTTGCAGCTTGGTTCTGTTTGGTGAGCGATTGAAGTTTTGTAATGTATAGGCCCACAAGGACAAAACACAATCTCTATCCCCAACAGCCAATCAAGTCAAACGGTCATATGGTCATTTGCATAACTTGCAGGTTGGCGAGTTTGAAGTTGAGCATGAAGATCGTCTTCGCAAGCGCCCATGTGTCCCCCATACGTCTCCAAAGTGAACCCACGTTATGGGCACAGTGGTGTGAATGTGGGTAACATTTTGGGGCTTGACAGAGTCTGACTTCGGGGTGCTGGTGAAGTTGTTACTCTCCTGATGATATCTTGCACGGCCACGGAGTCTTGTGGATGGCTTAGACGGAACATCGGGGTTGCATGAACTACAGCACGCGGTGTGTCATACTTCATTCCGTACCGTTATACGTCGCAGCAGTAGCTTCTTAAAACCCTGAGGTAAGTCAGCTGTCTTGATATAACCTGTTTTCCCACTGCGGATTCTCGAGTACCTTTTGTAAATAAACCTATCACTATCTTAGTATCCCAAACTAATTAATATGACGTTGTGTGTCCACTGTCCACCCCTTTTCAGATCCATGAAACTGATTCGGTTTAATAGGTTAGACCTAGGTTGCAATGTTAGACCAATCCTAAACGAATGTATCATTTAGCAATGGTTGAAACAGTCCTACATAAATTATCATCAATAAACGGCACCCTGGGAAGAGAGTGTTGTGTGCCCGACATGCAAAGAAGCGCTTCATCAACCCTGGACCTATTAATTAATAATACAGAAGTTACCAATTTGTTTAAATGTTGTGTCGCCAGATGCTGTTTTGCTTGATAACATTAATACGTGGTAATCAATTCTGAGTCGTGAAGTGATCTGTCGGAATGAAGGCCCCGTGTTGACAACTTGGCAAAGATAAAGTTTTTAGGAGGGATCTGTTATGTAATGCAGTCACTTCTTAAAGGACGTGTTATTCAAGAAATCATTTGGAACGTATCCAAAGTAATTAATACTGTCATAGTACGTGGTTATCATTTGGAACGTACCCAAAGTAATTTTAATTAAGTTAACCACGTACTATGAAAGTATTATGAAAATAATATTCTTTATCTCCGATACATCAATCTAAAAGAAAATTATCAACAACAATTATCTTAATTGCACAAAAATAGCTCCCTCAAAAAAAGAATACCCAAAAAAAATTGCCACTTTAAAAGTTAACCACTTACTATGAAAGTATAAGTTAGTGGTTAACTTTTAAAGTGGCAATTTTGTTTTGGTATTCTTTTTTTGAGGGAGCTATTTTTGTGCAATTAAGATAATTGTTGTTGATAATTTTCTTTTAGATTGATGTATCGGAGATAAAGAATATTATTTTAGTGCTTTTTACCAATGTGTAAATAGCACTGTGCTTCCACAGGTATTCTACTCGGATGGGATTCGAACCCACGACCCCAGACATCTGCTCAATGCGGTGGTTTTTTTCGTGTTTTTTTTTCGAATCCCACCCGAGAATTGTGCCTGTAAATTCCCCCCCCCCCCCCCCCCGCAGAACTCGGAAAGCACCGAGTTTATGTTGCTTATGCAGCTAAAATAACATAAATTTTGACAGATTAATATTACGAAAGGGTTGTATTGACAGGGATGAGATTTACAATAGACTTGTTATGTCAGCCTGGTGAATATAAAAGATTAGCCTTTTATTTTTCCACATAAAAGAAAGACTGCCCTTTGATCTACTTCACTAGTGCTTAGGACTAGTGCTAAAAGCCCTTTGAATTCAAACCCTCCCTAGGGGTTACCAAAAGGTAGAAACGCCATCATTTCAACATACATCTAGGCCCTACGTCCTAAAATTGTGATCCAACATGTAGTTTCAGACTGGTTTGCCAGCAATGACCCCTCTCATCCCTGTATTCATCAGCTTGTATATAATTATTAGTATCGGCCTATGCTTTCATCAACAGAAAGATATTGAGTATTAAACTTTATATTAGACCAAACAAGTGGCACCATCTTTTCTTTAAAGGCACTGAACATGTTTGGTAATTATCAAAGACCAGTATTGTCACTCGGTGTATCCCAACATATGCATAAAATAACAAACCTGTGAAAATTTGGGCTTAATCGGTCATCGAAGTTGCAAGAAAATAAAGAAAGAAAAAACACCCTTGTTGCACAATTTTGTGTGCTTTCAGATGCTAATAAAAGGCTTCATGCATGAAGTCTTTTATTATTTTAGTGAGAAGTTACCTCTTTCTCAAAAACTACGTTACTTCAGAGGGAGTGGTTTCTCACAATGTTTTATACTATCAACAGCTCTCCGTTGCTGGTTACCAAGTAAGTTTTTATGCTAATATATATTTTGAGTAATTACCAAACGTGTTCAGTGCCGTTAAAGCTCGTAAAAAGGTATCGATCACCACCATTGGCTGTATATATGTTCGTCTCGAAACATTATCAATCAAACGAAGCAGCATCCTTTTAGTGAAAGATGTTCTGAAGGAAAGTGTAATTGAAAACATGTCTCGCGAGCTTAATGATGTCATTAATTGATTTTTTTTTCTGCTTGGAAACGGGAATCTGGGACAAGGTTGAAGAAGGTGTTTTCGTAACCGACTAAAACATTTTGTTTTGACAACTGTCTTTCTTGAAATCGATGTTTTACTTTATCTTAGCTGGGAATTCATTAATTCGTCTTCTATACGTTGTTTTGGGAATGTTCGTGTTTATTATTGTTTATTAGGCCTATTGAAAAAGGAGGGCCCTGTTGGTTTGTACTGTAAGTAAAGGATAACTGCAAAAAAGGTACCCTCTAAAAGTTCCTGGTCAGGATTAATCCGTATTCCGGGTTCCGGGGAACCTGAATCATTTATTGGTTAGGCTGACCTGGAAACTGATGGAGAGGTTGAGTTTTTTTTCTACCCGAATTTGGCGTCAATTCTGGGTGATTCTGAGTTCCGACACATAATCCTGGTCATATGACCAATAAATGGGTCAGCCGCTGAGTAAACCGGAACCGGAACATTTCTTACCCGGATGTTTCTAGAGTAAGCACAAAATTAGGTGGAAAGTTGGGGAGTGGACTCGAACGCATCTGAGAATGGGGAATCAATTTCATGCAGTCTGATGTGATGTACCGTATCATACACAACATGCCTCGTGGGCACTTCCGAGTTTTAAATGCGTGTGATGAGTGATGATAAATTAATGCCAAGTGCAGTAGTTTGGACGATTTGGTTATAGGTGGAGTCTTTATCAAAGCTTGAGAAATAAATGTTCATCTCCACTAAGTATTTTTGGCTTGTTTCAATGCATGCTGGATTCAATGTCATGGTTTAGGTTTTGAGTCAGAAATGGCAGTATTCCTAACGTACTCGCGCTGGCTGTTTTTCTTTGTGCTGTCGCGGTTTGTTGCTCTTTAAAATTCTGAGTGTGTTATGGAATAGTACAGTGGACGAAACACTGATTGAGTATCACACTGACAAGGATACACGGCTAAGCTTAACAAAGTGATAGATGACAAATGGCACACCGAATGACCCGATGGATTTGTAAAGTTCACTTCAACCAATACTTGCAAGAGTCCCTGAACTAAGGCGTTCAAGTATAACATATATAATAATTGTAATACCTTTAATAAATAAGTTAAGGACTTTAACTTTTCTAAAACGAGCAGTAGTGTCTTATAAGTTGAGTACCAGCGTTGCAAATACTTTCTTTAGTGACATCTCCTATGTGTACTCTTTCCACAGTTGACTGTAAACTATGTGAAAACAATTTTTTCAATCCATTTTTTTTTTTTCAAACACAAGTACGGTTATGTCAAATATAAATTATGTTAACAATAATGTAATGAGTCTTATCCGAACGGGTAAATATGTTTGTTTAACACCTGCAAAGAGGAACATAGCCGTGCTCTAGCAATCATCACACGGTGCAGCTCGTTTGGTTGAGGGATTTTTACCGGTAATAACTTTATTTCCCAATGGTTTACCTTGGGAGTAGTTACCGTAATGAAGTCCTTTCATGATTTTAGCTGGTTAGCAAATGGAGCACGTATTGGGACGCTGTGGGTATAATCGCCTTGATGCAGACCGTTTGAACGGAAGTGACCCTTGTCGATGTCCGATCTGAGTCTGGGGTCATAACTGGGTCAATCTGGAACTCAGGGATCTGAGGTCTGAATGGTATTAGAGGGTGCGTTCCACCCGGGGGAGCCGAGGTCAATAAATGGAACACTTATGTGGAACATGAATGTATAGAATAAATTTGCTTGTGCTTTACAAGGAGTTTACCATATGACTTGAAAAAACAGATAAGGACACAAGCCTGCGGTTTTCCCTAGAGTCGAAGCTCATGTTCACTTTCGATGTGAGTTCATTGACAGGAAAATTACTAATATTTGTGGTTTAACATTATATGCTGATGTGTAATAAGCACGGTTTACCCTCCTGACTATTGCAGAAAAAGCTTTACATGCATAGGCCTACTATACTTACTCCAAATATTGCTTTTCATGTTTTAGATTTTAGTTTTTGAAATTGTTGTCTTTTGAAGTGTCCTATCTACGAATACTTATGCCTCATCATTAACAGTACTCATTTCAAAATATTTTTTACAATATTTCAACGGCTCACTTAAAGGGTGTGTACAACATTGGTAAGATTGAACATATAAATGTTCACAGATTTGCACATAAATTACATGGTATACAGCAATCCTTCACCGATCTTGAACTCTTGGTGGCAGCAGACATGCCTCCATTACTGCGGTGTACCTGGGTGGTACTGCGCTGCCTAGCGACTGGTATAAGGTTTGGGCTACACGGCGATCATTTGATCAGTCGCGGGTTATTGGACTTTTACTTTGCAAATCGCTTAAACCCGTCGCTAGGCAGCGCAGTACCACCCAGGTACCACCGCAATAATGGCGGTATCTGCTGCCACCAAGAGTTCAAGATCGGTGAAGGATTGCTGTATAAAGATGGTCATGGTGGAAAACTTCCCTTGAAATAGTTTTGCTTGAAATGCCATAGTTTTCAGGAAATGTGTAAAATAATAGTCAGGATAAATTCCGATGTTTGAAAAGAAGTTAAAACATATAATTTTTGTTTTTTCACTGTTTTCTCTTGACTCCGAAGACGATTTAGCTTAAACTTTCACAGGTTTGTTATTTCATGTATATGTTGGGTCACATCAAGTTTGGATACAGGTCTTTGTCAATTACCAATGTTGTACACACCCTTTAACGCGAACTGCATGTATAGGCTGACAAATATTTCCGCTTGGTGCAGGCATGGAGGTAGGACCTATAGCCTCCATGGTGTAGGCTACCTTCGTGTTCATGAACGAAATACGACTGAATATTATGCCAAACTAAGAAAACGCATTCCAAAGATTTGTAAGAACGCCATGGTGTTGAAATTGTCATAAGCCAGTATTGTATATTCATGATATTTCTTTATTAATGTAAGGGATAAACGAGTGTTGTTAAACGGTGTAATAATTGCCCTTGAAGCCGTCAGTGTATATTACTTGTTTGTTTCGGTGACTTATACTCAATATTTGTGATTTTATATTGAAGCATGAGTTAGTGAGGAAGCGGTTTGAAGTAGACATCTTTAATTGGTACGGGCATAGAGAGGCTATCTTCCCCAACCGTAATGCAAGCAAAACTCCAGAGGGGAATCAATAATTTCCTGTGGTAAACAAGTCAGTAACAAGTGTAGCGAAGCTCTGATAGACTGACAGGCATAATCTCTGAATTCGAGCGACAAATTATAGCACATGTGTTATGCCGCATATTGATTGGCCCATGTTGACTGACGTCACTCATCGTAATCCCTCCATCCCTGGCAATCTCAACCCCGCCTGTCCCACCCATCCATCTTATCACCCCGTCCCCATCCCCCGAAAATTTCAACCCCACCCCCTGGTCCACCCCCTCATTCCCTGTTCTCTTTCATAAAACAACATTCATTTGAACTCTGCCGTACCCCGCACGCTCCAAAGTGTTTTTCTGATTTATTTTCTTTCTTTCTTTCTTTATGAGAGAGTGACATACTTGGAAACTGTAAAACACAATTGTTTTCATTCATTCGGAAAACCCAGAACACTGTGGGTTTGCCGATTATATTTGTTGCCGATAATGAGTTCATTACATTTACGAAAAACAACCATGGCCATGACCGTGACTATGGGCCAAATGCACAACAATTGTGTAGACACGGGGACTACGAGTCCAACTTAAAGGTGTCAGCTTCTGAAACAAACAAAAAAGATTAAAGAAAAAGATGGTGCAATTAAGGACGGTTTGAGTTTCCACTTTAAAGCTTTAGTGTCAATTTGTTCAGCTTAAAAATTCTAATGAATAACACGTCCTTGTGAGGTAACTTTATAAACCCTGGAGGGCCATGATTCATTTATCTTTGCTATTATTATTAACGATGTATGTTTTCACGAACCGATATAGTTTCTTGGTGGAAGTCTTGAAGGTAATGTTACGGCATGGAGAATGGAAAAGACCCGGGTTTTGGGGGTGTTTTTTTTCTCGATAATTGTGTCTGGTCATGCGGTCTGGCATATCCAGACTTGAGTTCCGAAGGCCTATAGTCTTTTTGGTGTGGGTTCGAATCCCGGTCATCATGACTCTTATGTCCTTGAGCAAAACACTAACCATAAATTGCTTCTATTGGCCCAGGTGAACAAATATGAGTAATACGAGGGTTGGATTAACTCCTGATCGCCATTATGCGAAGGAGAAAGTTTGTGGATTCATTGGTAGGAGTACGCCTGATGAACAGGGATTATGTTGGAAGCGCCTTGATAGTGATAGGATATCTTTGCGAAAAGGAAGGGACATGCGCTTTGTACATTTAATACCCATTTTGCGGTGCCTCTTCTCAGCTGATCAGCTTTCTTCCTCATCGCACTTCTTGTGACACATGAAACTAAGGGACATATTTTACAAAACTATGTGCTGCAGGAAGTTGCAGGTTAACTTAGCGAAACTACGCGAACTGATGACAGTTCCAGGGAAAAGACGCTTGGGATACAATTAATTGGACCATTAAATTTAAAGAAACAAAGTCTTCTAAACATGTATAACAGGACGGGTCTTTCGTATAGCTTCTCATGGTTGTATATGCGACGGGGCAGGTGTCACCGTGGTGTCACGAACTACAGCCTATCCAAGTTTAAGATCCTTAAAGGCCTGTACACTATTGGTAAGATCGAAAAACACAAATGTTCACAGATTCACACATAACTTACATGATTTAAAGTAAGTAATGTTAGAAAGGGTTCCTTAAAATATTTCTGCCTAAAATGCTATCGTTTCTGAGAAATGAGTAAAACAATAGTTTTTATCGCGCGCGATAATAAACTCGATGTTTGAAAAACAGAAAACACATAAGGTCTCTTTTCACTATTTTCTCGTGACCTCGATGACCAATTGAACTCAAATTTTCACAGGTTTGTTATTTCATGTATGTGGTTGATTACACAAAACATGAACACTGTCTGTGATTATTTTGTCAGCTCTACCAATCCTGTATAATACCTTTAACACTGTGTAGCCGAGGTGTTTACAAGGTCGACCTCACTGCTTGGTATCTCCCTTGGTGAAACAGCTGTGGACATTATTTTAAATTAATTGATTTATTTGACTCTGAGGTAAGTTTCAGTAAATACAATTATCAGTTTGACTTTGCAAATATCTATCGAAGCTGCTTGAAAGTGTATGGGGATATTGTGAACAAAACCGCACAACATTACTGGAGTTGGACAAGAAGGAGGACCCTATAACAATTGGGCGGAAATCAAGTAAGATTTCCTGCCCGGGCTGACTCTTTAGTTCACCCGTTACCCCCTCTTCATGATTTGTAGTCCACACACTGGTACCATTCCCCGGGGATGTGACACATGGAAAGAGTGGGAAAACAGCCCTGGAACCAATGGCATGGTACCCCCTTGGTACCACGCGTCATACTCTATAGTGATTATGGTTCATCAGTAACTGTGGGGAAGTATTTTTCAATCGTTCCTTTTAATTCAATCCACCTACTTACAGTTGAACCGAACCTGACCTACAACCCATTGTGATTCCAAGCGTTCCTAACCTTCCTTTGTGATGCTAACTTCTGGTAATAGGGTCTCCCGAGACCCGATAGGCTATGGAAAGCGACCAGTATAGAATGTTACAATGTGTTAAAACGGAAATTGTTGATGACGTGTTATGGACAGCACTGAGGAGGAAAAGGTTGGTCGGCGTAGAGGTATAAGAGACGAGTATACCTGGGCCTGCTAAAGGTGTATTGCAATGATTGGTAGTGATTTTGAAAGTTGGTCAGTGACTTCAAATCTCATAGCTTACAGTGTGTCGTGATCGGGCGGTCCAGTGAAAAGATTCAGGTTCTAATGACTGAATCATTGGAGTGTGGGCGGCTCGATTCCTGGTCATAACACGTGTGTCAATGAGTAAGACACTTAACCATAATTGACCCTCTTAACACGGTTGTATAAATGGGAACGTTGAGGATTGCGAATCAAGGAGTTGAGAAGGTTTGAGGAATGGTTTGTGCCTGATAAACATGGAAAATAGAGTTGGAAAGCGCCTTGATCTATAGGATATTTGCTTAAAAGAACTGCATTTTATTATTTATGCGTATCCTTTGATTTCCTGGTTGACCTGTAAACTGCCGGGTGTTCTTATTTCGATTATGATACCACTACCGAAATAAGGGTATATCTTTCCTTTCTGTTCTCCCAAAATTGTTCTAGGAAGTGCCCGGGAAAAATTGACTGCGTCCCGGTGAACGACCGCTTGGTCATCAATCACAACTAGTGAGTTTAAATCAAATTAGCATGAGCGTTCTTCACCATGCATGAAAATACACTTGAAGACTAAACTGCAAATGGAAACAGTTAGACATGGCTTGTATCAGGCGCCAACGTTGATAAAAAGAACGTGCTGTATCAGTTTAAACGGTTTAAAGAATGATTAATGTTTTGTTTAAAATGTTAACCTTTGATGTACATATGTTTATTTATAGTTAGTTTATTATCTTTAATTTTTCACATAAATTGTTATATATTTTTTACTCTACTTGTTTACAACCAGATGTGGGGCAGCAGGTCCACGGACCACAGTAATTACTTTGCTTTTGTTTCTCCTAGCCCATCTGAAAGTATTTCTGCATTGTTTTGTATCGTTGTGTGTTGGCTGAATAAATAATAATAATAATAATAATAATAACACCAATCTGTGAAAGTTGCGAGAAGTGTGGCTGAAAGCACACCAACTAGGATTGCCATTTAACGTTTTGCTTTATTTTTTTTAGAAATTAGAAACGTAAAATTACGAACAAGCAAAGTTTAAACGTTTTGGGTTTTTGTTCTTCTTCTTCACCTGCTGCCACTTGTCTTTATGAGCAGTTCGAACACAATAAAGAAACATGTATCATTGGTTTTGTTGCCGTGGAGGTAATACATACTGAGGAATTGTCTTGTTCGTTTGGCCCCTACCGTACCGTATAATATTATTGCGCGTGCGCTAGTTTCTAGTGTTGGACGACATTCATCATTATATACCTCATATATAGAATCCTCTAATCTGATTGGCTAAAAGTGGAGTTATTGAAATAGCTGGGCCCCCTTTTTCTATCAAGATGACGTTATAATTAAATGTGCCCGGGGCACAGCAATCGACTGTGCCCGCCTGCAGTCGCAACACACTGTATTCATAGGTCGCTTGTGTACTGTATGCGTTGTATACGTTCGTGTCACGGCGCGAACTGTGACATTTCTTCGGTATATAAAAGAAATATTGACTGCTTAATATTCGGGGCACAAATAAAATTATAGGCCCTCGGTGATGTCAAAACTATGACTATGCCCTCAGCTTCGCTTCGGGCATAAGTCATGGTTTTGACATCACCTTGGGCCTATAATTTTAACTGTGCCCCTCATAGCAGTCAATATTTCTATAATATTGCACAACAGCAATGAGGGTATATGTTGTCGTTTATAAACTTTTTCCTGCGATCTTTCTGAAGGCACAACGACCCTGGGCAAAGAATGACAGTAAATTGATTGCCGTGTGACATACCTACCCAAGGAGGAAGTGACGGGGGTTGAAGAAGTTATGCGCGGATGGGTCCCTTTATAGTTAAGATGGAACACTCATCTTTATCAGAGCATGGAGCTCCATGATCAGAGTCTTCATGTGACCGATGATGTGCGTGAATGAAACCGAAAGGTCGAAGGCATCACACTGCTAGCACGAACCTTACTGATGAATTGTTGATATTGGTTGCTTCCAGATTCCTTCTTGACACCTACACCTGTTATTAAGTTCTGCATTAGACTTTAACATAACTCATGTGTTGCGAACATCATACCCCTCGGGCGTGTGGAGTTTCGCGTATTATTTTAATAATAATCGGTTTTTAAATCCATTGCCGGGGAGAGGACAGAAGAAAGAACTGTTCGTGCGTTCCCGTTCTTGCCCTTCGTCGCCACACTGTCCCTCCTAGGTAGCATTTAACAACTTGAAACTATTTTTTTTTCAAACGAAACTCCCAGGTGCCTCAGCATTAACCAGTGAGTCGTCGCAGCATTTACTGACAACTCATAATTAATGCGTTTCGTCGACAGGAAAACTAGACGCGTCTTGGAATAGACTAATTGCTAAAAAACACAATAGCCGCAAATCTGTCAAAGAGTATGGGATTTGCACTTGATCCCAATTTCCACATTGTTACGATCGGATCCCATAGATAACTTACTTGCAAAGGGATTAGTCGGAGATCCTTATTAGGTAGTATTCGTCGAAGTGTTGAAGTATAGGATAAATGATGTCTTTAGGTTATAAGTAGTTTTAAAAGATGAAGTAATGTTTGCAACATCCGATAATGAAGTTTATGTTATCTGTCTGCACAGTAAGTGAGGGGGCGACACTTATTCCTGGTGACTGCGATAAGAAAGAAAGTGAACGACTACTGAAGTGTTTTATAGTGGCACACGTTGTACCACATTCATTGGAGAAGTAAATGGTGCCTGCTTCCCATGGAGCTCCTTGGTATCCACGGACCCTATTAATTATACCAACGGTTCCAAGACACTTCTTGGTCATTGGTAGGACCATTTTTATATGAGAAAGGACACAGAGAAAGGACACACTGTGTCCTTTCTCTATGGTAGGACATTCCTTTTCGCCATACTTGGTGAGCGCCCTCTCGCGTTTTGTTTCCTAACTAGTGAAAAAAAACAAAAAACGTTAACAGTAAGTGGAACTAACTTGGAAACCAATTTCTGCACGAATGATAATTGTTACGATCCGAAAATCTCCGAACTATCCGTAAATTACCGAAGAAGCCTGGACTTTCTCAAAACTGTCTCCAAAAATGCTTTTAGGCGATCCGAGTAGCAAAAGCTTATCACCGTGTTGTGCAGAAGTCTCGATGGCCTCACGCCCCGCTCAAATCTCTGTCAGTAGTTTTTTTTCTTTTTTTTCCAGAATTTACTTTGAACTAGTTTCTATAAAGGAGATTTCTTATAATAACATCAATTTCCAAAAATAAACTTACAGAACGCTAGGAAAATCTGGAGTAACACGTTTGATTAGGTTCTGTTATTTCAGAAAAAGGTCAGCACGGATTATAATTGTAGTTCTTTCATTATGACATATTAAAATTATTTCCACACTATAGGCCTATACTTGAAATTAAAAATTGAGATGACCTCTTGTGCCGTGGTTTATCGAGGAAAATCTATACGTGAACTTAACATGCTTGACGTGCAAAACAAAACTTGCCGTGCGTGTACTTTACAATTTTTTACCGCACATAGAATGATGACGTCATGCACCTTTTTTCCAGATCCGCAAGCGCATCCCATAACTTGCACCGTTTTATAGTGGTCCCTATATCACATGTCCGAGGTCTCCAAGACAAATTTAATAAGAAGCAGAAAGCATGGTGCCAAGGCCTTCCTGTTTGTAAATTATTTTGCGTTTTGTTGTGGATACGGCCTCAAACTTACGATACAAACATCTTGTTTACCCCCCCCCCCCCCCGCCCCACTCCCCCGCAGTTTTCTAGACAGTTCTATAAAAAGCTTGTCTGAGACAAGACACACTCTCAAATTATTTCAAAGTGCCGGTTATCTTGTTGCTTCTGGCTGACTCAAGATATCAATTGTAAAGTTGTCTTCAACAAAATTCAAATTTTGTTCACATAAAACATAAATAATCCGGACGACACTCTGCTAATATCATTATTTCAGCTCATCTTAGCGCCTTGTCACGACATGATAAAATACAGATTAATTAAAGGCTTAGTCCCAGGACCCGAGAGGAACACTTGGTGGGTCCTGACATTAATATTCGGCTAATGCCAATTAGCTGATAACCTATAGTCTCTCCTATACACACTTCAGGCACCGTATAATATCGGTGAGAAACTTGGACTTTGAGTAATTCTCAGTGAAGTGCGAAATCTTTGGTTGAATTTACCAATAACTCAAATTAAGAGCACTTCATTGAAGTAACCAAGATGATAGACAATAGGCGTACGTGAAACTATCCCCGAGGTGAGAAGGCATGATCGTGTGTCGACCGAGGAGGGCCACCAGAACTCCTCCAGGGCTTGGAATACAGCCCGATGGTGCCGAAGTCAAGCACCGCTATACAGTTCATGGAATTCCTCTCAGCTCCCTGTCTCATATCAGTGATATACCCTTTTGATACCCGTAGACAAGGGCATGGCCTTGCTAGTTGAATCACGGGCGTAATGGTCACATTAATGACTATCCAAATAAATGCGCACTCTTCAAGTTGAATGTAAGCCGACATATCATCAGATTACTGCGAAAGTGAAATATTGTGTGAAGCGAACCTTTGTTTAGTGTAACTTCTCTCAGATTTCGTGGGCCCGGGGCTACAATGATAAAACACGTTGATATTGTATCAGTTGGTTCGGCAACAAAAAGAAACGGTCCATTCTCAGATCCATATGGGTCTATCTGGGGCTATAATACGGTAAAAAAGAAATGGTGAGAAATCGTCAACGTTCAATGCACTACTCTCTTCTGAGGCACACATCCATTGGACACTTGGTGACACGAGGTGTCCCATTGAAGTAACCTTTTAGGAATGCACTCAATTAAAAGATCCTTCAATTCAAGCCATGGTGTATCTTTCACTACATTGGATTACATTGTATTAAGTCATTCACCCCTCTGCAGTCCGTGCTCGATATTTTCTCTTAGCTGTTATAATACACCGATCCATTAAGCCACGCCCATTTCTCATTGATCAATCACAACCGCGAAATCTGATCACCATTAGAGCCGTTTGGTGATCTTTGCACTAATGGTGATCGGGTTTTGCGGCTGTGATTGGTCAACTCGTAAGGAGGCGGGGCTTAATGGATCGGTCTATTAGCCTAAAAGGTAGGGTCATAGAATTGTTTGAAATTGTCAACGTGATGCTGATCTATAGGCGAAGTGATCAATGATCGATACAAAAATCACTTGTAAAAGTTTCAGCTGAATGTACAGTTTCTATTGTTGGGAAAACAGCAACAAATCCATTGCGGTATTTCGATTAAGGACGTCGAATCCACCCACTTTAGCGAGGTTATATAGCGGGTACCAACCGCATCTCTGGCCGTAGCATTCACAAGCAAACACCACGAAAATTTGAATCTCAAAAAGTTGCCTAAAGATGATTTTTGGATATTCACATTGTTCGATAAAGGCCCTTTATTGAGTAATAATCAATGGGGGCACCCATTCAGACGAAATAATTTTGCAGGATGGAAACAACTTTATAACAACCAGGATTTTTTGATAACAATTACACATTTCTTTCCCCGGGGTCATTAACAAAGTATAACCCTACGACTAAAAAGAGAGATAGTGAAAGAATCTCCACATGGTCAGTCTGTCTACATTGGTGCATGTGTAAAAGCCAAAGTTTGAATTGAACTCATTTTCAGACAAAATGTTTCTTAACGCTGTTTAATATTGTTCTTTCTTTTCACTTTTTTCTGTGCCATGAAAACTGAGGACGTTAATAAAAGGGGTTACGGTGGTGTGACCGACCGGGGACGTCCTCGAATTTGTTTGGTGTATGTCTGTATGCTGGTGTCATTCTTTCTTTTGCAGTTGTATGTTGATACAATTTTGTTTCCGTCCTGTCTGACGGCCTTTTTTTCCCGCTGGTAAAATTTGTTTCAAGGGTGCATTTTTCTTTCTTGGTGGGACTGTGTGAAAAGAGACATTTTGTAGTCTGCATTTGTGAGTGGTAGATAGCTTTGCTAGTAGTCGAGCTCGTGCATCTGCAGTATGTCTTGAAAGATTATCTATAATCGTACCATCTTAGACGTGATCATGGGCCAACGCAGTCTCCTCTCTGGCTAAGGTGAAATATAAGAAGCTTGGTTGAGGTTCAAGGAGAGTTGATACTGAGCTAAACACAACCGACACACGCTGTCGGTATGCACTTAATCACACCAGAATTTCCAGTTTAAAAAAACACATGTTATTTGAATAATACAACAGCTTATGTAAAAAAAACTGTTGTATATAAGCTAGACCATGTAAAAATGTGGTTATTTAAACGAACGCCCTGAAAGCAAAAAATAGTGATAATATTATTTAAAATCCATTTGAGTATAATTTTTTTTCAAATAACATTTAACGCTAGTAATGTTATCACATTTAACGCTAGTAATGTTATCGAGTAGCATTAAGGCATAACTTCCATGAGAAGAGTTTACGTGTTCTAAAAAATATGTATATAGAATAATAATAATTATAATAATAATGTGGTTAAAAAATTTGCACAATCACAAGCCCGTGAAGGTTAATTGTGACAAACTGCCAATTGTCATTATGATAGATCATTGTGGATTATAGGCACAGGCCTGCTGACCTACGTTCGTGATGAAGTTAATTCTGTAAAATTGTGTTTAGGCTGCAAAACAAGTCGTGCAGGTAACACCCATCGAGAACAAATTATCTTTGTGAACAATCATCACTCGTCTTTGTGGACTCAAATAATGCCTGAATTTGCAAAATTTCAAAAATAGTCTTGATTGGCATTTTTGACACCAATTAAAGATAAAAACAAACGAGGCATCTCATGTGTTACGTGGGTTCGGTGTTCCTACAAACTCAACGGATAAATGTATACACTGGGTGTTAAAATTTACACCATGGGTTTTGTCACATAATATACAAAAAGAATAAACAATCACATCAAATGGTGTTAAAATTACACTAATTTCTACCAACACAGTTATATTATGGTGTTACTTTAACACCATATATAGGCCCTATGTTAATTTTGATTTTCTCTTAGGTATCACTGGTGTCAGTTTTAACACCCCAGTTTTTGCAGTGTAGACTGCTCTCTCTACTACTACTAGTACACTATACCTTTGTGGCTATTTTCGAAACCACCGCTTATAGTCTTTTCCCGGCTTAGGCAACGTCCACCGTCCCACCGAAAGTGTACAAGTTACAGAGCCCCCAGCCATTGTCTCGAAAAGGGCATAATAAAATGTTAAAGGCACTGAACACGTTTGGTAATTGTCAAAGACCAGTATTCTCACTTGGTGTATCCCAACATATGCATAAAATAACAAACCTGTGAAAATTTGGGCTCAATTGGTCATTGAAGTTGCAAGAAAATGATGAAAGAAAAAACACCCTTGTTGTACAAAGTAGTGTGCTTTCAGATAGGAATAAAAGGCTTCTGGCCAGAAGTTTTTTATTATTTGAGTGAGAAATTACCTCTTTCTCAAAAACTACGTTACTTCAGAGGGAGTCGTTTCTCACAATGTTTTATACTATCAACAGCTCTCCATTGCTCGTTACCAAGTAAGTTTTTATGTTAATATATATTTTGAGTAATTACCAAACGTGTATAGTGCCTTTAAACCGTTCTTTAAAAAACCCAGGAACATAAAAGATGAGGAGTTGAAGAATAAAAGTAATGCATCTACACTGGTTTTCAATTCAACATCATAAAGTTCCAACCTATACCACAATGTTGATTATCGTTGTCTTGTCAAGTATAAATGCACGTTTACCATCCGACGTATCAGTATCACTATGTTTAGAAAGCTATGACAACTGTGGTCAACATCTTCGCCGTTATGTGTATTGCATGGCGCGATGTGCGGATGAACATACGTTATTTTAATCAAGTTAATTTCCTTATTTGTCAAGTCAATGTAATTTCTGTTCAACGTATAGCACGCTATATATTTCAGTGATTTTAAAAAATAGTTATGTTAGCTGTCTTGAAACAGAAAATAGATTTAGCTGTTACAAACTGCTTATCAACCAAAAGGACCTATAATATAAGTGCAAACAATATAGTTAGTGGCCTGACGTTTCGAACCTGACAGAGCTTTCTCGAAGCCTTCGAAAAAGACTCTGCTAGTGTAGGGTCAAAACGTCACTATGCCAGGCCACTATTTTTTGCCTTCTTGAAACACGAAACAGCCGTTGTGTCAGACATAATGGATTTAATAATAAGATACGTGCCGATAAATAACTCACGCAGATTATAGACCCAACGAAAATTATTAAGATCTAATGACCTTCCATGCTCGTCCCCGGCTGTTTTATTATAGCACCGTCAACACATCTTGTTCATGGAATCTTTACCACCTGGGAAGGTCCGCTCAACCTCCCGCCGATGTCCAACAAATAAAGTTGACACTTTTGTAACCGATCAATCCGTTTCAATCCAAAAGCTTTCAAGGAAAATCCAGTATATTTATTAAAGGGTTACCTTGGGCAGGATTTAAACAAATCTATAACTATAAGTCAGTGGAAGGGACCGAAATCTGAAGACAAATTTATGCGTTAATTGTATATTGGCGTTTGATTTCAACCCATTAAAGTATAGACTTGTACTAGTCACCAATCGTATACTTGCCACTTGGTAGATAAGCTAAGTCCCCAGCAGGAGGTTTTTTCCCCCCAATGTCACACTGTGAGGATGCAATGACTGCATCACCTTCAGTAAGAGGACCATTGCAACTTAAGGTAACCCAGGCAGAGTTTGATCTTTCAGTCAACTTTGCACACGTATCCAATGCTCGGCACTGACGGCCGATTACATAGACCTTGCATCCCTGCGTCGAAGGACTGCCGTATAGCGATCGACACTCCGTCTGGTTTGCGTGGTGAACTGGGGTCATACTGACGTTTTCGGCAACTGTGTAAGTAACTTTTGAAGAACTAAGTGGCGAATGTCAGGTTTTCTATATAAATCGGCAGTTTGGGTTTTTGTCACATTACTTATCTAATAATTTTGGTTAAGCTTCAGGAATCATCTGGGTGTGGTCGACTTATTTTCTGCTGTTGTTGAGTTCATACTGTATAACGCGCTTTTAATATGCAAGATTAAGAAAACTAAAAATTATTTATACAAAATTAATCGAGCTTACCTGGTGTTATCTAAACACAAGTGGTCCAGTTCTGGTACTCTTTTAAAACAAATTTGTTGCATACATGAAACATTTTAACTGTCGCAAGTGTTGCCAGACATTCAACCTGGACTTAGGTGATAGGGCCTAGTTTGTGCTGGATGGAAAACTAATCACACGCACCTATGGTTGGAAAATAGTTTGCGTATCGTCTGCTCATTTCTGCAAATCCAAACCAAATGTTTGTTAGAAAGGTCGAGCGTACTCGTGTTGAGAGCTCTGCCGTTGTAGTAACTCGTCAAATTTGTTAAATACGCTGCTCAACGAAGTAATATCCAAACATGAAATTGACACAGTTTTAATGAGGCCAAGGCCTGTATAAAAAGACGAATGACATAGGCACAGTTTGAGACATGCAGACCCTGTGGTGGAACTATTATCTGCAATTGCCATTGGGATCAAAAATAGTATAAATATTATATTTCAGGAAACATTAATGAAGTCTGCATTAATTTTGGTTTTACTTTTATTCGAATCAAACATAAACACATGAAAGATATGATATTTGAAAATCGTGGGTACTCAATTCGGTCGTGCTCGTCACAAACTTAATAATTTTGCTTTTGATTAAACGCTCACCAGTCAGACAGCCATTACTTTGCCATATTTCCCGGCTTGTTTATGTTAGTCAGGTGCTTTCAGGTGACCCCATAAGAAGGTCATTGTGTCTCTTAATCGCACCAAAAGCCGTAACCCAAATGGTGTCTCCCAAATCGCTAAAAAGTAAGTTAAATACTGTCAAATGAAAATTGTACTGAAATGTTACCTTTGGAATTTACACATTATACACTACACTAGCACTGTGTGGTCTGAGCAGCGTAAGTCCGTAGAATGGCCTTCATAAATTGATAGACCAACTGCGTCGATGAATGCATTACAATAATATTCATGTAAACGCTCGCTTCGATTACTGCAAATAATGTTACGAGTGTGAGTGACACGACAAGGTTAGTTTCTCAGCCCTCAAGGACAACTTAATTGCTATCAAGAGTGACATAATAATGTCCACGACAGGCACAGTTGATAAGCATTAATCATCCGATATATACCAGTATTAAAACGCTCAATCACTAGGTGTTTTTCATAAGCATAAATTAATTACTGAGCTACAGTAAACGAGTTGTCTGTCAAATCAGAGATTACGCAAAGACTGATCTATACGCAAACGAGCGATATGGAGGAAGCTATGCGAAATGTTTACAGACATCCGCGCAGTCTAAATACTGTTTGAGGTGATTCAGGTGCAACACAAGATTTAAACGAACCATTTTGGTAATCGGTTTTAAAGTATTGAGGTTAGGCAACTTGGGTAGTGTAGTACGACACTGAGATGTGAATGCCCTGGACTTACCCTGACCTTCCCTGTGACTTTAAATTTGGGCCATTGACTGACGATAGCGCGTTCATTAGTACTATCGTCTGGTCTGGTTTACAGAATAAGAAACTGTATCCGTGTACTGGAGGGCTGATTCTAATCCACATTGTATTTGTAGCTGAGGCGGGTGATCGCCCGGAGTCTCGTTGCATGCTTGAACAGATGGTCTAAAAGCAGTTGTAACTGAGGCTGAATTGTGACATTTCATATCAACAATTTGTTTGTTTCCTTTTGTTGTCTTGGGAAAGCGGAACTGTTTGTTGTAAATTGACCTGATATACAAGTGTTAGTTTACAAAAAGAGAATGGCCATAGGGCCCACAGGTAAAGGTAACATTGCAACATTATCACGATTGACTTTAAAGTATAGACTGGTGGCATTTCAGGTATCAATGTTTCAAATTGAATCTTTTCAATTCTCAAATGTCAATTTTTCAAAGGCCCGCTGATAGTTTTACTGTTTGAAGAATTACCGGTAGTATGATTGAAGAACACATCAATCCATTCTTCCCGAAGTATCTGAGCGAAACGAAATGTGGTGTTACATTTTAGCAAACCATAAAGCAAATTTTACGCATGGGATCTTAGGAAATCAAAATTTAACATCGAACAAAGTGTTCCGCCGAGCGGCAATCTGAATCAACAAGCGTAACAATGAAAAAGAAACAGTCTGACGTAAACCACCACCCTCCTCTAGTAAAAGTCAGACCAGATGACAGATAGCCCTTATTTTTATATTTGACGCGGGATGTGGAAACTTCAGGAAAATGTCCCTTCAACTTAATAAACAACACAATCTTAATTTCCTCTCGTACGATAAGTAGTTCCCTGCTGATCTTGAAAATGTTAAGAACAACATCAACAACCCCAAATTTAGTCAACGACGAATGTGATTGGTTGAAAGTAATGATAATGGAGCATGCGCAGTGACCTGATAGCCAACCTTGTCCAGCGATCAAACATTGTGGGGTTATTTTGATGACTGTTTCAACACTTGAATAGTTTATTTTCCGTTGGGTTCTAGGGGAGGCATGGCGCTACTGGAGTTCCGATGGTCGACGCGGAGTGCCGTCATCTTCACGGCGGCGTTCTGCTCGTTTGTACCCGTCGCGATGCCATTATCGACGGGGGGAGGACATGCACCTCACCCGGTAGTGTTGCCAAGGTTAGACCTGGAAGAAAAGGTGGGTACCTTGGTTTTTGTTTTTTAATTCCATAATTGTTATCAATACATTTTGTATTTCTTCTTTGTCTACTCCTTATTTTTGTAATGTGTGTGTAGTGCCAATTATCCATAGCTTCACAATTGAGACAGTAGTACTCATTAGCATGTTTGTGTCCGGACTAGAAACAAGTTTTTCCGCAGCTAAAAAACAAACAAACCAAATTCCTCAGTGACCACAATACCCTTGCCTCTGTCCCAGCAGAAAGTCATTTCATTTGGGATCCAGTGGTGGGTTGCCCTTGACACGTTCGTACCCTGGGAATGTCCTTGTTTGTAAGCGTCTGTTGTTTGTATACGAGATACAACAGCCGGTATCTGAAATGCTGAATTTGTAAGAAATTAATATAGCCTATATATTCAAAACGGGAAGGTTTCAAACACGGTTCTTTGTAGTTTACTCTTTTTGGAAAATTTTCTTCACAAGCATTTGCGATGTGAATTGTGTCGTGAATGCATTATGCACTTTATATCAAATCTAGTATAAAATTGGTGTGAATTGAGTGGTAACCTGAAGCGTAAAGTAAGCCAGCCCACTATGTTCTATACACCCGATCTGATCAACCAACGTTGTGATCAACTCACTACTCACCTAATTCATCCAGGTTTAGCTGATTTTCCTGGCTTTCATTGAGGTCGTTCAGACACAGTACTAAAGTCGGTTTTAGGCAGTTTTAACTCAGTTTTAACTCATTCGGGTTTAACTTTGTGTGTCTGAACGCTCTTAAATTTTAACCGAATCGGTTTTAACTCGAATGAGTTAAACCTGTTCGGGTCTAACTTTAGTACGCTGTCTGAACATGGCCATTGTCAAACTTTTCTTTGGGTAATTTATAACCGAGAGAGGTTGATGGTGGTTGATGACTCAATTACGGATTGTTGGTCCACCCAGGGGCAATGGATTTATGCCCTAAACATAGTCTCCTCCATGTCTCTCAACGATTGGTAGGCCTATGTTCAACTTTAGAATCAAGCAGGTACATCGTTCGGCTTCAAATCCTTCCCTGTCCGTTCAGGACATAGTCAGCTGAGTTATAATCAAATAACCGGTTTCGGTTCTTACACCTCCGCGGAACATTCACATTATAGAACATTACATTACATCGTCTGAAGATTAATGTACCGCACAAGGGACATGGTTTTAACATTTTCTACTCTGAGAAAAAATAAATGCCGGCCTATCGATTTACCTCCAAACAGAAGTTTGTTGGTTATCGAAAACGTTGCTCGACAGATTATCACTAACATCCTGAGAAATTCATTCTGACATGTTTTCGTGTTTTCTTGACATGTGTTAAGACTCCGGATTGTATCACCAGCCGGTGATCTATTTCAACATTTGGAAACAGTATTCAAAGATAAATATTCTGTGTATGGACTTTCACGGTTGAGTCAAGTGAAACGTTCCCATTGTTTTGAGTGTATCTCTAGATTTGTGTTCATAAAGTATCTAAACCATCTTTAGATGATTTGGGTTTGGTTGGCGGTTCATTCTTACCATGATCCATGAAAACAGTTAAGTTATTGTAAAATCGGGGCCAAATAATATTATAGGCCTGTTTCAGGAAGAAAATATTGCTTAACAACTTTCTGGTTTGCAGAAATGAGCTGGATACCAGTCACAAAATAATCATACACGTGATCTTTGGTATTTTGGCTGGTAATCTTTTTCTGGTAAGCATAATTTTGTTGTGCTTAGCTACTTTGTGTGCTTATGCAACTCTATGAAATTTGGACCAAGGTTTTAAACACGCCTGACTGTGAGCTGAAATTGTACCTAAATTTCCTTCACTCGTAATATGGACCCGTCTTGAGATAATAGCCACGCTCATGTTATGGGTGAATGAAAAGGAGGCGTTTAACCAAAATCGGAGGGCGCGTCTGTCGACCTAATTCCTACATAGCCAGAGGTCATGCGATTGGGAGCATCCACTTTAACATAGAATTGGATATGCCAAAACCTATGATATATCAAGTGTAACAATCTTCACAAAGTTAATGAGCTTAACCTCTTGACATATGGAACAATCGTAACGTACGTCACTTGGGACGACTGGCGGATCGGCTATCTTAGCCAACTGGGAATCCACGTTGTCTAAATTGTTTTAATGACACGACGCACCTGATCACAAAATCAGTACTTTTGATGGCAGACTAATACTAATAGGACAATATTTCTCAAATGCTCATCAAAGCCTGTAAATCTATATGTACGTGTTTTAAAGCCGAGTACTTTATTTTAGTTCATTCTTAGATTTGACCGTTATTTTGAGGCTTCTAGGATATTTAGGATCAGCAATGAGCCGGCACCTTGGGATCAGGAAATTGCTTGTGAAGAGTGCCCTCTTTTGACCGCTACAGCCTCGGGCAGTCTATCCAAGTTTAGAATGCTATAGCCCAGGTTATACTTGAAGTATGTTTTCCCCCTGAATTTCCACTTCCATTCCAAGTGGAGTTCCATATTGCTGCCCATCGGATGAATTCTTGCTCAGTTTCTTGGAGAGGGCAGGGTCGCCCATTTTCCTATTGTGCGCCACTTGCCTTAGTTAACGAGCGTAACAGTTGTACCATTTGGTTTATAGGCCTAGTGGTAATTGGCGCAACTCAAGAAAAAGACTGTAGCTGAGCATGTTCTATCACAGTCCTGTGTAGTTAAATACACTTCATAATGAGTGCATCTTCCTCAGGTTACGGTATCTTGAGTAATGCAAGAAGGTCAGACCAGTATGACGTGAGGATGGGTTGTATATACCCTGCCTCCGCTCATCTTGAGCATGCACGGTGAGGTTTACACCAAGGCTTTACGTCTCTCAATGTGGGCTTATGATAAACCACATGAAGCACATTACCAAAGGAAGCAGCGTTCAAACCATACGGTCAAACTCAACTCATGCACGTACATGATAAGGAAAAGCCAACCATAACGTAGGAAACATTAATAGGCATCAAATTTAATCACCCATTTCCAAAACATTTATTGAATTATTTAATAGTGGGTGGTTACAAAATGTGCTAACATTTAATTACGGGTTTCCAGATCATGGCACACCTTACTGTCACAATCAGGGGATTATACACGGATCTTTCCAGACTTTATATTAGGCAACTATTTTTGGAACATGTGGATAAGCCTTGAAACATTCGTTTCAATTTTTATTATTACGTTTTGGTACTTGGTGATAGCTGTGGGTTTAACGCAGGGCTGCTAAGTACGAGGTCTAGCTTGAGTTAAAGATAAGACCGCCTCACTCGGAAAACCATGTGAATGTTAGCCTCAATGGTTGTTTAACGGCTGCCAAGTACGTGGTCCAGCTTGAGTTGAGGAATGACAAGATCACCTCACTCGGAACCATGTGAATGTTAAGGCCTCATCAGAGGTTGTATAACGGCTTCCGAGTACGAGGTCTAGCTTAAGTTAAGGATGGTAACAACCACCTCACTCGGAACTATGTGAATATTAAAGCCTCATCGGTTGTATAAATGGCTGCCGAGTACGAGGTCTAGCTTGGGTTGAGGAAAGTCAAGACCACCTCACTCGGAACCATGTGAATGTTAAAGCCTCATTGGTTGTATAACGGCTGCAGAATACGAGGTCTAGCTTGAGTTGAGGATAGTCACATCAACCTCACTCGGAACCATGTGAATGTTAAAGCCTCATTGGTTGTATATTAACGGCTTCTGAGTACGACGTCTAGCTTGAGTTGAGGATGGTCATAACCACCTCACTCGGAACCATGTGAATGTTAAAGCCTCATTGGTTGTATAACGGCTTCCGAGTACGAGGTCTAGCCTAAGTTGAGGATGGTCACAACCACCTCACTCGGAACCATGTGATTGTTGAAGCCTCATTGGTTGATTAACGGCTGCCGAGTACGAGATATAGCTTGAGTTGAGGATGGTCATAACCACCTCACTCGGAACCATGTGAATGTTAAAGACTCATTGGTTGTATAACGGCTTCCGAGTACGAGGTCTAGCCTAAGTTGAGGATGGTCACATCCACCTCACTCGGAACCATGTGATTGTTGAAGCCTCATTGGTTGATTAACGGCTGCCGAATACGAGATATAGCTTAGGTTGAGGATAGTCAAGACCGCCTCACTCGTAACCATGTGAATGTTAAAGCCTCATTGGTTGTATAACGGCTACCGAGTACGAGGTCTAGCTTGGGTTGAGGATAGTCAAGACTGCCTCATGCACAGGAAACCATGCGAATATTAAAGCTGCGTGGGTTGTGTAACGCCTGCCGAGTACGATAGTCAAGACCGCCACACTCGGAACCATTTGAATGTTAAAGCCTCATTGGTTGTATAACGGCTACCGAGTACGAGGTCTAGCTTGGGTTGAGGATAGTCAAGACTGCCTCATGCACAGGAAACCATGCGAATATTAAAGCTGCGTGGGTTGTGTAACGCCTGCCGAGTACGATAGTCAAGACCGCCACACTCGGAACCATTTGAATGTTAAAGCCTCATTGGTTGTATAACATATGAATGCACGTATAACAATTCCTCATTCCAAGTCAGAGTCGGCACGTATTCTTTCAACGTTCACTGTTTTTTCACGCTTAAAAGGGTGACCCCGTTTATGCCCCTGTGGCTCCATAATGTGTATAGGCTTATTCTGATTAATTACATCCGATCAAAATTGAAGATAAATCCGCTCGATGAATAAGTGGAAAGAAAGGCCAATAATCCCACACCTCGCCGTATTACTACGGGTGCCGACGGCCGTCATTCACCGGGACAGACCGCTGGTTTGTTACCCCTGAAGTTGGCTGTCTGTGTTTCCAATGGGTTCAACAGCTGATGACCAGGGGGACAGTACCCCAAAAGTGGTGCAAATGAATGCCCCATTTGTCTGTCTATACTTTGGGTTGCTTTTTTGACCCCAAATAAAACCTGAGGGGTTTCCCACCTTAGAATAAAAAATTATTGACAGCAAAATACATCATACAGGAAACAGTTGTATTACTGAACAAGAAACTTATCATTGTTGTTTTGGGGGTTGCAGTGAATTGCCCGCCGGGACCACTTTATTATTTGCTCTTTACGCAAATTAATCCTTAAGAACCATTTTCGACAGATGCTTTTGTGGGTTCCGTCTATTGAGTTTTTTTTCTCCAAACGAGTTCAATTTGGTTTGCACTTGAGGTCGTTGAGAGTCATGTTAATACGTTTTTGTCGCGGATTACGACACAGGTGTTTTCATAAAGAGTCCTGTAAATCTCTGCACTCGACGAAATTAATGTCAAATAAGTTGCACAAATTAACTAAGAGTTCAGCCGTCAAACACTCTGGATTCAAAAAAAAAATTTCCTCAAAAGTTATTTAAAAAAACACTGTTTTCTCTTTTATAAAATTAAGACTACAGTCTTAATAATGTGTAAGAGGTATTAAGTTTTAAAAGTAACGATGAGACCCGCTCTTTTTAACTGCTTGTTAGTTTAAAAAATCTAAGTATTTCGGTCAGACACACCCATACACTCCCTTAACGGGACACGTTGCCTTGGATCGAAATTACGTGGTTTTCCTTACATCGTGAACTAACACGGCACGCCATTTTGTAGAGCCAAATTTATGACTCACGCAATTTCGAGGCATACTTGTGTGGATCATTGTATTCTACTTTTAAAGTATAATTCTAATCAGATGCATTTTATAACAAACGGTTACAAACGCTTTTATCATATCGCCCGATCCAAGGCAACGTGTCTCTTTAAAATAACAATATATTGCCAAAATATGAAATGAATGAATAATATTTTGTTTTTGGGTTTCACCAAGCATGACCCCCTCACCCACTGCACTGCTTAAATCTCTCGGGTCAGAATTGACTCCGAGACCCGTGGGGCTTGACCCATTTCTGGGGGATGACCCGGAAATGGGTCAAACTGACGCAGAATCCGGGTCAAAAACCCACTTTGTTCCCCCAGCTTCCGGGTCAGGTACCATGGGACGCGAAATCCGGGTAAATTCTGACCGGGATTGTTTTAAAAAAGAGTTCAACTACTATCGTGCTTACAGGAGTACAAACTTGCCTCGTCACTAGGCACGCTGAGTTGTCGAGCAGTTCAGACATGTGTTCTAGAATGTGGTTGGTTCGAAGGACCTGCGGATTTTCCACCAACACAATAGGACCCAGTAAGCATTGAGTTTACAGTGTATATCACACATCAGTGTAAGGCTTATTTAATCTAAATGATGTTCTTCTTTGTCCAAGAACAAAAACAAAAAAATGAAAAGTTACATCAATCATGGAAGTCCATGCATCAATGGACATGAAATGGTTGCTTATTGACGCAGTTGTCATCATTGTTCTTTAATATAGCCTGCGGTCTGGCCCAAAACGTACTCTTTGATTGTTTTGCTAACTGCTGCCAAGATCTTCAGACGGTTTACCTCCCGTGAATATGAGGTGTACCTTACATCTGTGACAACAGAACGCCGTAATACTCACTATATATACGAGTTCATTAACCACCCTGTTGCCAATGCATTTTAGACAGTACCTCAAAGGAATATGAGGTGTGTACCTTAAATCTGTGACCAAAACGCCCTTTTTACTCACTACACTGCAAAAACTGGTGTGTTTAAAGTTGACACCATGGGTATCTTGGGATATCAAGAGAGAATCCAAATTAACATCGGAGGATGTTAAAATAACACAAATGTAATTGTATTGGCAGAAATTAGTGTTATTTTAACACCCTGGTGTACAATTTAATTCCTTTTCGGTATCTATATATGTGACAACTTTTTTTGCAGTGTATATATATAAGAGCTCTCTAAAACACTACCATGTTGCCAAGACATTTAGACGATGCACCTCAATGGAGTTATGAGGTTGTACCTTTACATAAACTAGTGTACGACGCTTAGCCCACGCTCAATTGTAACGGAGTTCTCAATCATACATTTAGACGGTATAGGCTTGCTCTATGGTATAGGCTACCTCTTATTTGCGGTGTACCTTTAGATAAATCAGAGCCCCTTGCCAACTCACATGGAGCTTTAACACACATTGTTAACAGCAAAGACCTTTAGACGATGTATACCTCCCTGGAATATCAGGTGTATACCTTACATTATGCATAGAGCAAGGACAGCATTATGTGACCCGAATGCCTAACCCGCTCTATCAGAGATCGTTAAAATACCATACCGTTGCCAAAGACCTTCAGACGTAACTCTCTGATGTGAGGGTTGCCTCTGTCAGAAACGTTTCTCAGATTGTGTATTACTGTTAGGGATTATTCTTCCCGCCTGGACATATTCGCCCCGGATTTTCGGCGATATCTCAAAAACGCGACCACCTTTTGAAATTAAGTTTTCACTGTTTAGTTTTATTGTATACATGTATATCTACATTTATATAGGATTAAAACAACCGAACAGTTCACAAAACCAAAGGTATACTTTGCCTTTAAGCACGGGAAAAACGAAAGGCAAGCAGATAACATACAGGGTCAGACTTTTACGTACTGACCGGAGCACTTGGACCGGATACCCTATCAACACGTACTTCATCATCGGCCTTCACTGTTTATTCGTGTAACACTCATTAAACCATACACGCATTAATCATATCAACGCGTAATGGCGCTTGTAAGTAGCCTGATGATATATTAGTGACGACCTTATGCCCCCCCCCCCCCCCCCCCCTTTGCCGCGGTGACCCAATTAGTTAAAAAATCACCCTCAATATTTACCCAATATCAGTCTGGCCTATTGATAAAAGGCAGAGGATTGCTGGCAATCTTTTGAAATGTGTTAGAATTTGTTTCTGCGGTGATTGATGTACAAACGAACTAACAATGGTTGAAGCAGCCTTGAATGAACAAAACATCACAATAGTCATTTCATAGAGGAACTGTACAATATTAAGGCCTTTGGGATTGATTTACCTGTTATAAATCATGTTCATGATGTCTAAATGGTTATTATTGTGCAAATGGGGAAAATATGCACCACTATTTAGGATCCAACACTGCTGCCCCAGTTCTTTGTACTATTGTCTCTGCATCATACCACGCAAAGCGTTTAGTTCCAGCGAGCCAATAAACATACGAAAAGATTGATATTTCATTTTACTAGAAGCCTTTAACTGCAGTGATCACAACGACATACCAAATGTAATTTTCATTTGTATAATAAAGTGGACTCCAGCAATTTCGACATTTTTCAAGACGCAGAACTTGCTCTGGCGCCGGGCTCCGCAATGTTTTCTTTGCGCATATTAATGTAGAAGAAAAACAAGTCTTAGTTTGATTGTTCAGACATGCTTTGGAGTGATCACCCGTCACTTTTAATACCATTTCATATACCCGTGACAAAAAGCAGGGGGTGAAAATAATTGATTGTTTCCCAATTATGGTGTAATAAGTTGCACTTGAAGTCTGTAAAACGGTTACGTTAAAACGGTCTTTGCATGTTGGTATGGTTTTAATCCCGGTGCCCATTTTCCGTTACACGTCCCAAGTGGGAAAGCGAACCCACAGGGGAGCTAAGCGTTTAGTCTCAAGTTCGCCCTATTTTAAGATGGGCTGATGAAGTTCAACGGCAAACGCTAAAACATTTTAAGTGCTACCTCACGTTTTCGAGTTCTATTTTAGAGTGGTGTCAGCTGGCACGTATCTCTATGTTGTTTTAAACAGAAGCTAACCGTCTGGCTACTTTGGGATTATAAAGACCTCTGAGAAATCCTTGATGACCTGAACCGTAATAATTTTGTTGATCCTTATAGATTACTTTTCTACGTGTGAAACTTTTAACAGTTTAAAGGGTGTGTATAACATTGGATAAGAGTGAAAATATAAAGTTCACAGATTTGCACATAACTTACATGGTATAAAGATGGTCATGTGGGAAACTCACTCTGAAATATCGTTGCTTGAAATGCTATAGTTGTAAAATTAGTAAAACAATCGGTTTTGATCGGGTTGTTCTAAAACCCCCTCGACCCCCTCGACCCCCCACGACCCACGACCCACGACCCCCTCGACCCCTCGACTTATGCTCGCTTTTTTTTTATGTACACCAAAATTGCCACATGACACGATCTCAGCCAATCACGCACGAAGCAAACTGCGCGTGATTGGCTGAGATCGGGTACTGTGGCAATTTTGGTGTACAGAAAAAAAATCGCGGCATTTCCAAGCGTATCTCTTGGCCGACCCGAGCCTGAATAGGAGTATATCCCAACTGGGATCCTGCGTTTACCGCCCGAGTACGATTTAGGCCAACTCATTACGTGATGATCAGGCAGACTCATTTCCGGCTGATCGCTACCATCCTGTGTCAACAATTACTACTTGCTCTATGCGGAGCTCGAGGTTGTAGACCCGACCGACCATGGCCCACACGTGTTTTGGGGTTGTCAGTCTCCCACACCCGGGCCCCCGACCATATGAAACGAGATCTTGATCGGTGTGCACGTAACGTGCACACAGACTGGCAAACAATTGTTGACAACACGACGAAATTATTTGACATGCTTACCTCTCTTTGTGTGTCGTGACTCTCACTCGGTCGGTGCAACACCACTGACTCTGGACGTATGGTCTGTTGGTCATCAGCAGGTCGCCGGAAGGAAGTCGCGTCGCCAGACCAGCTAGCTCTTTGGATCACACGCTGTGAATTCTAAATCAGGAACTTAATTCTTACTCGGCCGTAAAGCGATGTGTTATGAATTGGAATTGGGACACGTTTCGATAACGGGGCGGACGTCGAGGGGTCGAGGGGTCGTGGGTCGTGGGGGTCGAGGGGGTCGAGGGTTTTTTAGAACAACCCGTTTTGATCTTGCAAGTTCAAAACTCAACGTTTGAAAACGGTGAAAACCTTTTTAGGGGTTTCCCCACTTCTTCTCGTGACCTCAATGACCGATTGAGCTGAAACTTTCACAGGTTTGTTATTTCTGTAGGGCCCTTTTGTTGGGTCACTGAGCTGGAGGTTTAGATAATTGGTTATCGATACAATACTTGTTTGTAAACAATTTTGTATTTGTCTGGTCCTCGTTTGAAAGAATAATACCAAATTTAGACACAAAAACAAAATAAAGAATGCAAATGCATTTCAGACCGAAAGAAATATTGGGATGAATGGTACAGTATCGGTGGGGGGGGGGGGGGGGGGGCATAGGGGCACATAAATGTTCTGGTGTAATGGGGACTGCCAACTTTTGTTTTTGAAAATACAACTGCAAATTTGAACAGAATTTTTTTTCACAAATTTTGTTTCACTCGATAGACCTACTTGTTTTTATATCACTATATACTGTGATCTGCTTCTTAATATTATTTTATAATTGTTAAAGGTGGGGTGATGCCAACGGTGCCAGCTTGTTCGGGATTTGTTCTTGTATTTGCTTCGAAACCATCGTAATCCCTCTGGCTGTGAAAACGGTGTTTTTAAACAGTACAGCTTTATGCAAATTAGCTCATATCATTACACGTGTAACTTAAACTTAGATACTCTCTGAAACTAATTATGGGGACAAAAAAAGAGCCCCCCCCCCTCCCAGACACACACACACACACACACGTTTGTGAATCCCGCTTACCGAGGACTTCTCTTTGTTCTCCCATTGTTTGGACATAGTTTTTTTTTAGCGACGTCCCCATTGGGTTTGTACACGAAAACGAAGCGAGGACGTCCTCGCTCTGTCAAACACCCGGATCCCTTTTGTTAAAGTCCTCGGTTTGAATGGATAGACACGCTCACACAGACCAGGAAGCTGGTTACGCGCCTGCAAATACATCGATTAAATCGGCAGTATTTTGCTTGAGTTTAATGGCTTTATACACGAAAACTGACAGGATATCTTTATCCTGAAACGATTACATTTTAACGAGATAATTTATGAAGCAATAATCAAGCTCTTTGTCAGCTAAGAATATATTGTTTTTAAAGTTGATGGCCCGTTTTTCTCCGAATTTGTTTTGTTTTCAAGATTTTGACAGAGGACGAAAAATATAAATAAACTTTCGCATTTGCCACGGACAATGCACACAGTATTAAACATGCACAAAAATGTTTGTATATGCCATGGCTGGTGGACGTGATTTAATGTCGGGATCCAAACATGGGTAACTCATGTTTAGGTTTTAATTAACTACCACTACTCATTGGCGGATTCATGCAACGCCTCAACTTGTGAAAGCGTGTATCACAATTAAACATTATGGTGTAAACTGCCCTCTTAAAGTTTAAGATTGAAATTCACCCTCTGATCGATTGAAACTAGTGACAACTGCAGATGATTTTGTCCCCCATTTCAACTGATTAGAGTTAATTTCAGTCTGAAACTTTAAGAGAGAAATTTTCACCTTGAAACATAAAGAGCGTAAATGGATATGTTTTAATAATAATAATAATAACCAGTTCTTATATAGCGCATTTCACAATAACGTCTCAATGCGCTTTACATTAGTGCCCTGGTCATTGGGCCAATAACATTCCTTTAATCTTTCTCAGCTCCCTGGGGAGTATACAGCCCGAGCTGCCGTGGTGGCGCTCCGAAGGCTTTTTCAAACACAATATCAACCTCTACCCTCGCAGGTACCCATTTTACCCCTGGGTGATCGTATGGTTAAACATGGACACCTTCAACGGGTAATTTTTCAAAAACCAAAACAGTTTTACCAAATACTTCGGGTATGCAAGTACATGTATATGGCGTTCTGTGAACACATGGTTACGCGACGCGAATGTGACGCGATGCGACCGGGCAGTGTGTGACACAATGACACAATGACACAACGGCACATTTTCATGTAGTCGTCTATGAAACATCATAAATGACGTTTGGGAAATACAACATGAACTACAAAAATATCCGTTCTTTCACTTCAATCACGTTCTTAATATTGATGACGATTTCCTTGAATAAGTCCCAGATCTTTCTTGGCAGCTTAGTATCCTCAAAGTAATTCCACAGACCACAGGCTTGACATGAAGGGTGCAGTTGACATGAAATTAATGACATGACAAACCAGTAATCGTTTAAGTGTAAATTAATCGCGTGCAACTCCCTGGTTTAAGGTTATGACACTGCTTATTCATGTTCAATTTGGTGTCCCAAACATTTAAATGAAATCCATGTGTACATTAATACTTGTCGGACATGATTGAAGACTTTTTAAACTGGATATCTGTTATCCCGCAGGAATTCGAATATCTTGAAAGAAATGGTTACGTCACAGGGCACATGACAAATCCGGAAAGGACACCACCAGGCGGTGATCATTTTGAGGAGGACGCTGAAATGGCCATCAAATCCTTCCAAGAGTTCTTTAAACTTCCCGTGACGGGAACGATGGACACGGAAACAAAAGCAACAATGTGGATGCCAAGATGTGGTTTCCCAGACGTGGCGGTCCTGGAGAAAGATGGGGAAGAAGGGGAGGGGCACGAGGGAGGGGCTAGGAGGAGGAGGAGGCGATACAACACAGCAGGGGGATGGTATAAATGGGATCACACGAAACTCACATACAAGTAAGTATTACCGAAAATGGCGGTAAATGTTTCAAACAAAGTGCTGAACATCAACTCCAGTCCACCATTTTATTATGGCATTTTTGGAATGTCTGAATTCGGCAGTGCTTTTGCCGATACGCCGAAAGTCCAACTCTTCAACATCGCCAATGGTCCTTAGCCGTAGCCATTGGCTATTGCCGCAACCAATTGCCATAGACGCAACCAATAGCCACACCCTCAACAAAGTCGCGTGATCAGACGCAGCCTTATAACACGTCACTGTTCTACTACATCAATAGCGATTAAGATTCTTGAAGATCCCTGATCGAGATCTTGACATAGTTTTTACTGAACCAGTAAATGTCTATATCGCTCCCTGTGTGGAAATGAGTAGATGTTGTTAAAGAGGAAAAATTCAATTTTGTGGAGCACTCATTTACCAATAGATCGAGTCCTCATGTGAGCCGGCAAAACATTACAAATGTCTAACCTCTCGTTACAATGGTGTAAATTGCCATTGTTTGAATACCCTTCCAGTGCGAAATTTGTCAACATCCAAAACAACTGATGACATCATTCTCAGAAAATTACATTTGTACGGGGACATTGTGGCTCATAACTGACTTCCTCAGGGTGAAATTTGAAACATGACGTGATTGATTTCAACAACTAATGGATCTGTAGGCTACATTCCAAAAGGGAAAAATTTGTTCGTCCATCAAAATGTCAACTCAAGGCCGTTTGGATTGCATGTTATTGTAAGTCAGGACTGGACCAAAACATTCACGTACAAAAATGTACAGTCCCATTTTGCTCAGACTGATGTCTTTGGATGTTTTGGATGTTGAAACGTTTTGCACTAGAGGGTTAACGAATGCAATGGCAATTTACACCATTTTAACTTGAGGATTAGAGACTTGTATTTTTTCCCCACTCACATGAGGACTCTATCTATTGGAAAATAAGTACATCATAAAAATTGAACCAAAATGTCACCACAGTCACATTCAGCTTTTAATGTTGCGTGCGTGTCATGAGACTGAACCGAAGAACACGAAGCTTAATCAAAACCATAATCTCCCAATTTGTTTTTGTTACAAACGAATTCATTGCAGCTGTTGATGCGCTGTATTTAAATGACATTGCCAATGTAGGTATTTACACTTTCTGCTGCTACATAAAAATACTGTGTACATCAGATTACATCGTTGAATCGCAACCAAGTTGCTGGCATTCTGTAACGGAATCTTCTCTTTCTGCCATGCCGCCTGCGTCTTTTTGATGGCAGTAAAAAGCCGCTGAATGCATGATTTGACGTCATTCTTTTAAAGTAAAACGGTGGCTTTTCGTTCGGTAAAGCCCAAGGGCGAATTTAAAAACTGGAATGTTTGTGTTTTATTTGGGTTTTTTAATTTATTGCAGAGATTAAAAATCGATCATTCTTAAATGTCCTACTTTTTGCTGAAGGATATTTTTCTTTATTTCCAAGATCATTCTTTGAAGTAACATGTTGCAGGTAGGAATGTAACATGATTTCACTATTAAATCTGAAGCTCTTTTCCTTGGTCGGGAGGGGGGGGGGGGGGGGGGGGTGTTGGTTGGTGGGTGGGTGGGTGAGCTTCATTATTGAATTTGTTAAGTGCTCGGACTATCCCGTTCTCCAAAGAGGAAATACACCTGTCACCCTGTCCAGTCTGGGGGAGCAGTATACTTTATATAAAAAGTAAAAAATAAACCGTCCTCCCATAAGCCCTCACATGTTGGCAATACTATTTCTACAAACCGTTTATTTTTCCCCGCCCTCTCAAAACAAGGGGCAAGACTTGATAGCAGCGCCTCTTTCTTCATGCATGTTGTTTTCTGCTCTGTCATCATGTGTAAACAGACAACGATGACGCAGGATAAAACACATCCTCTAAACAGCTGCAGGCAGTCTTTTACTATTGTCTGAAACATAAAATAACTGTTGCGGCTAAATGGTGTTTCCTCCACGAGAAACGAGTGATGTGATTAACATTCGAAAGAAACATGATTATTACAGATGAAACACTATTCTCGAAGTGAGAAGATGGACCTTACCCAAATACTCCACTTATAGGGAAAACGTCTAACTCTGTGCGTGGCATGCGTCAAATATAGCCCGAACCCTAACTAAAGCTCCAAAGTTGGGCCTAAACGTGGCCTACCTAGGCTAAGTATGGTTTGGGATACAATTAGGTTTGAGCTACCATTAGGTATACGATGTGGGCTACATTTAAGTTCGCGCCGCATGTATAGATTGTCTTGTTGCCGCGTACATGTCTGATCATTATGCTCATTCCATTGCCCGTTTGGAACCTTCTACCACACCTAATAAAGTCACCGAGACATTTGTATTTAAATGATGCCAACCTGAGGTTATGTTTGTTAATAAAGGTTAACTTAAGACTTTTTAAAAGCTAAGGTTGATATGAAATACTTAATTCTTATACACTGCCGCTGATTGTGTGGTCAAATCATATAACTTGAGCGTTTTATGATAAATCATTCTGTATCCGTATTTATTGCGATTTTGTGAACGATTTTCTTTAATCAAATTTTTCCAGAATTGTCAACTTTCCGTCCCGAGGCAAACTCAAACACTACGAGGTGAGTGCCACCATCAAACGGGCCTTTGAGCTGTGGAGCAATGTCACCGCTCTGGACTTCCAAGCGGTAGAAACAGCTTCTGAAGCTGATATACGTATAGAGTTTCTCCGGGGGAGCCACGCCTCAGATAAAGACCATCCAATGTTTGACGGTCCAGATGGGGAGCTGGCACACGCCTTCGCGCCTAATAGTGGATGGGGCGACGTGGATGGGGACGTACACTTCGATGACGCTGAGATCTTTAATATAGATGAAAACGAAAATGGTAAGAATGGCAACAAAGCCAAGAATTAGTTATGTTGTATTGGGGAGTGACCTAAATCGAGTATCGAATATTTTGTGTCAGTAGACAATGTGACCCATGACGTCATATAATTACGAAATACTTAAGACTTCCTGCAGGCACAATTTAAACACAGCTCAGTGTCAGAAAAAGTAAAATATCGCATGGGGATTTCTTTGTGCAATTTTCTTATCTGCTTTTGATAAGCAGCATGGAACACCTCTCAAAACTTATATACACTTGTTATTTTTGCTATTCTTGATTTGACGATTGTGATAATCATGATAACATTAATTTATCGTAAAAACCAGGGCAGTATCTTGCCTGCCAGGAAGTGCTCTGGATAGTACAAGGTCAATCTTTATGTAAACAAGGTGACACGATTCATAGCTGTAATGTTTTAATATGTAGGCTATATACCTCCCATCTGGAGTAATCACCCTTTCTTTAGTTTCAAGGCACTTAATAACACCCACTCGCTAACTCAATAGTAGACTTATAGTCTCCACTAACAAGATCAAAGCCAGTCTGGTACGCAGCGATACCGTACCATCCACTCTATCCAATGCTGTACCTGACATCCCAACCCGTGCCACGCCCCTTAAACTTTAAACGAATCAAGTTATGTTTTCAATTGATAAGGAAGATACGTCACTCTCTGTAATCCCTCCGAATGGAGTAGCCATGGACTATCCCCGGACTATCCCCAAATCAACCTTATAGTCTTACATAAATTTATGTGTAGTCCATTTTATAATCGTGTAAATAGTTGACATTGACCATTGCTCGAATAGGTAATTTAAATCATCCCTCCTCATGTGGGAATAAGAAAAGGAAATTAGTGCTGCTGCAAATCTCTGTGTGATTCACAGGGTCGTTATGGGTTGTATGAGTTTTGACTTGTACAAAAAGTACTAAATCCGTCACGACTACCTTGTAAATCTTTCATTGGATGTGACTTGAGTTTACGGCAGGTAGAGATTGGATTGTGCCTTTGATGATATAAACATGGAATGTACAGACCATGTTGCCTTTGTTTACAGAGTGGTGACCTTGTACATTATAATGCATTTCCTGACGGGAAAGATACTACACAGGCTATACGGGAAAAATTACATTTTGTGTCATAATTTTCACATGAATTCAAAATTTACAAAAGCAACAGCTGTACAGCTTTTGAGATGTCCGCTGCGTACAAAATGTGCCTGCAGGAAGTCCATGTGCCTGCAGGAAGTCCAGGCTCTGTGGCTCTTTTGTAAACATGTGATGTCACAGGTCACATGGTCTATAGCACACAGTCAGAGTGTGTTATAATGATGAGAAAGCTATTTTGCTACAGGCCCATTGCTGATTTTCCCTTTGAAAAATACAGGTAACACCAACGGAAGAAATTTTTAAATTTTGGAACTTGCTTCTTATTCTATACCCTGATTTAAGGACAACATACATGAATGTGACAATATGCTTGTGTATCATCAATAAGGCACAAACCTCTATTTCCACTATCTGCCCCCAATATGTTCGCACCACTGGTGACGTCTTGATTTACCGTCCAACCAATTATCTGTTATTTTGGGCAAAGTGAAACTAAAATAATATTCCGTTCCCATTTACAAAATTAAGCTTTTTCCCTTTTCAACGTTTACAAAGAAAACGAACAGTATTGTGAACTTGCAACAATCACTAGACCTTTATTTGGTCTGTCTAGATTTTCGGCTTTCTTTTCTGGCCAAGGCTGACACCATTCGTGACTGCAAATCAGTCTGGCCCGACCGTGTCAAGTGTGTCTACAACGACCCTATAATAACCAAGACGATAAAATAAACAGTTTTTAGTAGGCCTCGTCCTAACTTTATTTCATTCGTTCTCTTAAACCACATGCTAAACATAACTCCGTGGTTGAGAATTTTAGTAAAAAAATAAAAAATTGTTGTTCAAATTTTGCACTATATCTCAAGTCGACCGGATGGCTCTTGTTTATACAAAGCAGATATAAATTTTGAGCAGTACATTTCGTTTCCCCCAGTGTCAAAACAACTTGAACTTGACAAATCGTTTTTACTCTTGCTTGAATCGTTAGTTGCGGTCAGCATTGCTGTTTAGCGCTAAACTAGAACACTTTGAAAATATTTGCCGCTGTTTACTTAAAGGGCCTATGAAATAGATTTTTTTAATGCTGGAAACAATAAAGTATGCCTATTACAACATATATATATTATTTTTATTTTTTTTCACAAGCCATTTTACACCATTAAAAAAATCATTTCGAAATTTAGGGGGGCCGCAGCGCCCCACCCATACCTCCTCATTAACATAAAATCCGTGACGTAAACAAAGGCAATTCAGCAGAACGACTTGTCATACGTAACGTCATGTGTGTGTGGCCACCCGACCGCACCGCCGAGCGAACACACGGAAGGAAAACGTTCAAAACAGTTTGTCTCTCTCTTTTGGGGGTCTTGTTACGTCGATTTTAAGAAATGCCATCAAGGTGTGTTGCTGCTGGGTGTAGCAACACCACTAAAAATGGAGTTAGTGTCCATAAATTTCCAGCGGACCCAAAATTCAGACGGATATGGACGGCAAATGTGAAGCTGACCAGGGCCAAGTGGTCTGGACGGAGCGAGCAGCCTATGCTCTGCAGTGCCCACTTTGAGTCAAGTTGTTTTGAACGTGGCCTTCACAACCAGTTTGGCATAAAGTACAAGGCTATCCTGTTGCCAGATGCCGCGCCAACAATTTTTCCAGTAAGCAAGAAGGCTGGAGAAAAGGAGAAACGACCGGAGAAAAGGAGAGGTGCTTTTTGGAAGCGAGAAAAACTCAGGGTAAGTAATTTTGGCTGTATGGAAACCACCCGTGCGTGCACACAATTCACAATACCCCTCAACACCGCAGTCATGTTCTACAAACATATCGTCCTTTTTCGCATTATTGTTGACGACATCATATCTGATCTTATATTCTAATAATATATACATGTAGTTTTATAGAATGTATCAAAAGTCCCCTGACTGAACACGTACTTGTTCCACTTATATTCCACCCCCCAAATATGGTTGCGTTATTGTCCATCGGTGGAGGCTTGCGCTTCGTTTCACGGTACCCTGTGACCGGCCGGGTCGACTGTGATCAACGTGTACGGTACACACATTTCTTTCTGGTTCTGAGGTAAAGGAAGGGGAATCCTCACCTAATCCGGACATTATTTTCTTTGTTTTTGCGATTTATTCCAGTGGAGTATCAACGTACGCCTTGACGATCGACTCGACTCGGCTGTATACTTAAACTGCGCGCGCCTGGGCACCAGACCACGACTGAGATCTCGATCTGGGAGCCGCTGCCTTTGTGTACGTCACGAACAGCGCCCTCTTGTGGCGTCTAAAATACGAAAGTTTCGGGGGGGGTATTTTTTTTATTGAATTAAAATACAAAAATGCACTCCAGACACTAAACAGTTTTTAAAAATAATTTCTTTTCATATGAACTAATTTAGTAAAGCTATAAAAAACACACACAAAAAATACCACTTCATAGGCCCTTTAAACTCTCCGGCCCGATATCCTTTATGTTTTGCTCTATTTATTTTTACATTATGAAAAATAAATTAACAAATTCTAGAAGGGAAACCGCATGATTTTCTCTGCAGTCAATTAGCTAGCCATGAAAGTTAACCGTACAGCTATGCAAGATAAGTCATTTGGAGGTTGCTTTTTTTAAGAACTAACTTATCCTGAAAGCTTTTTACATTAAGCCCCAAGGCGTATACACAGCTGTCTTTATAGAAAGACATTGGTACGCGATTTGGAAATGGGATTGTGTATTCATGACTTAACTTTGTTAACAGAACCCGTTGGTTGTCAAAAGAGAACTTTCGTTCCAAACCTTTGACAACATCAGTGCCAAATTTCCACAGCACTGCTCTCCGTGGAATTATGCGGCTTACGGCCCGATAGCCTTTGACACGTTACGAAATTACAGCTTCGGCTTAGGCTCCGGCTTAGATCTCCGGCCTAGGCTTTGGCTTAGGGCTTTGGCTTAGGCTACGACTTAGGGCTCCGGCTTAGGCTTTGGCGCTACGGCTTAGGGCTCCAGCTTAGACCTCCGGCTAAGGTTTTGGCTTAGGACTTTGGCTTAGGCTCCGACTTAGGCTTAAGCTTAGGCTACGGCTTAGGGCTCCGGCTTAGGCTTTGGCTTTGGCTTAGGCTATGGCTTAGGGCTCCGGCTTAATGACTCTTTGAAAACGTACACTTCCGTACACTTAACGCCAAAACCTGTAAAACGTTAATGAAAAGGCGATCACGTTTTCGAGACAAATCTGCATAGGCCTAATAGTTTTGTTATTTCTTGTTGTTCTTTGTGGGCTGTTCATCCGCAGTAAATAAACTCGCCTCGCCAGACCAGTTATTCGAACAAAAGGTTTTCGGAATGTCTGTGTTTTCTTTTCTTTTTTTCTCGGATGTACTATTCGATAGTCGTACAGGTCAAGATGTTGGTAATTTTGCCCTTCGTTTCAGTGATGTGATTGGACCAGGGTTATGTTACAGCCGTAAATCACAGTACTACGAAGTACCTATTTCCGATGGTTAAAGATGTGACTTGTTGTTGGTCCGATTTAAACAAATTACAGTCAGTGGTTATCGATCATCCCCACTACAAATCAGTGGAAAAAGGACATGTTCGTTTTGCATAAAGCCGGGCATGCTTTCATAACATGCAGTCCAAGCCGTACAACTTACGACCAATCGTGATAGACCCTTAAAAAAGTCCGTGAACTACAATAAAACACTCGAGATCTGGAGTGCCTCTTTTTGGCTCTTGCACCAGCGCCTTGCAATCAATCACGGCGTTACATTCAAGGTTTACGACCGTTGCAGTCATTCTATTGGGAACAAACAAGGAGTTTTATTTTTGTGATGAGAGAGAATGTGTGACGTTACTCCATGTTGTGCGAGTTGTGTGGTTCCCAGACCAGATGTGAAAAGTATGTGTCATTGCCACTGTGTACCATTTAAATACTTATGTCACTATAAAACGTGGACCTATAGTCGTACACAAAATAATAATGATAATAATAACAAAAAAATAAAAAATAAAAATAGTGCAAGAACTTGTTATTCGTGTCAACATGAACCTTCGGAAATTTCACCAAAGTAGACAAAAATAAACTGCGTCGGGAAAAACAGTTTCTGTCTGTCGTTTCATTCTTTAAAAAGAATTTTTGAACAAAACAAAATTGACACATCAAACGTGTGGACATAACATTGGCAGTGAAACCCCCCAAAATGTTTGGTTCATTCCCACGCGCACCACTAAGACAAGAGTGTCAGCCCACACTTTTGTGAGTATATTTTTTCATCATAATGTTTCCCGTGGGTTTATCAGCAGACTTTATCATCTGACTTTATCCGATGAAACAACACCTCCGGTTGGATATTAATCCAATCCTATATAGATCAAATACTTACCCGAAGGCAAAATCGGATCTTAGGTTTGGGGAATGGAAAAGTTCACACCAAGTATAGGTGTAAACCGTCTATGGAGGTGTGCCGGTATTTGTAAAGGATAAGATTAACCAACTCAAATAATGATTGTTAATGCTGATGTAAAAAATCACAATCATAATATTGAAACACCCCTTGCTATAAAAGATTTGGCCGATCTGGTTTGCTGTTTCTTTAAAGTCTGTCTGTTTGGGGTGAAGTAAACATTTACGAGGTCAAAATAAAAGTATTGGTGTTTATGTGGGTCACACATATCTAAAGGGAGGATATACCTTTGGTAATTACTCCAACAGCTATAAATATGACCATCAAAAATTACTTGGTAAGAAGTACTGCAGATGTTGATAATGTATAACAGTTTTAGAAACAATTCCCTTCAAACCAATGTGGTTTTAGAGAGAGGGTTCCAAAACATTTCAATCTGAGAAACGTTTCTGCATGAAACGTTTCTCGGATAGTGTGTTCCAATTACTGATTATTCTTTCGGTTATATCTCAAAAACGCTACCACCTTTTGAAATGAACTTTTCACAGGTCAGTTTAATTGTAAATATATAGGCCCCCTATACACTAACATGATTAAAACAACCGAACGGTTCCATAAACCAAAAGTACACTTTGCCTTTAAGAATTGATTTGATTTATCTGAACTTGTTTTATTTTTTTTATTTTTTCACGCGTTGCTTTGAAGTCTTTGCCGCTTGTTGATGCTGCATTTACTCGTTTACAAAAATGCACAATATTGTTGACCTGTTACTTTTTATAAACTTCAGCTAATTTCTACTGGGGTGATTTTGAATTGTTTGTTTGCATCTCGGCTTCTGGATTAATCCGACTTATAGACGCACCTTTGAATTACTTAATTGCTTACCTTTAAAGCCAGTATTACCCCCGTAGGCTACGTTTAGCTTCATTCAAAGCCAAATCATTTGATCATCAGGGGAAAAAAAAGCACGCACCAACCGCATTATACATTGAGAATTACAATTATGATCACGTTTATTGTTACACAATCTGACCGCATTTTAAACCCCTAATGTTGTCTTGTAACAACAAGATGACAGCCTTGTGTAAATAGGCCATGTTTGTCAGTATCGAAAGCGTATTAAATTTGTATTTATGTTTGGCGGCTAAATATCTGGGTGTGATGAAAGAAAACAGTCGGTGACCCCATGGTGGAGGTGACCTTAAAGCGGTTAACACCTTTGAACTGGCCTTGTAATTTGTATTATCGTCTACCTGCCACGAGAAACTGTTGATGTACCGGTTAACAGTTCACAATATTTCATCACTATGCTTTCTCCTCTTCAACCATTATGTTCACCCCGACGTCATGTGGCGTATCATGGCCGAGCGTTTAGGAGCACCGGACTCAGCAGAGTGTGGGTTCGAATTCTGGTCGTCGCATTTGTGTCCTTGAGAAAGATACTTTATCATAATTGCCTTGTCCTTCAGGTGGGACTTTAAGCTGTACTAGAGGATTGGTAGTGCACGTAAAAGAACCCATAACACTTTTCGTGGAAGAGGATAGGGGTTAACCCCGGCGTTTCTGGTTCACATATAATATAGCAAGAATCCTTGTTTACATGTTTCCCCAGGCTTCCGAGCTACAGTGATAAATTTCACTTATGAGGCATCCTTGGTTTCACTAACAGCATTATGTAATGATAATAATCATCACCCACATCAGTGGGGGTCACCTTTCTGCACGTTGCGCAATTAATAGGTGACGCGCACGTGGGTAGACGCGCACCACTAACAATTATACGTTTGCTAATTGATTTCCAAAATGGCAGTTGCTTGTTAAAGGGTTACAGATACATGCAACGACATTGAGGCTGCCGTGGATGTACAATAGGCTGTACCTTTAAATGCAGAATAAGCTACACCTATAGCCTATTGGCCTCTTGCAGACCCATTTCGGGAGTTAACTTCATTTGTGTACATTTTGTTGTCTCCCAAAATGGTGGACGGGATAGGTGCGTGTGAAGTATATACGCTGTCCATCGTGCAAGAGGTCAATGGTCTATCACCAGTCAAAGGGAACTAATTGGTTGGCCTTTGAATGGGGGCTTTGTAATCTTCGGATTAAATAGCTTCCATTTTCTAAATTTAACGAAAATGAGGAAAGTACTTTTATAATATATAATGTTTTTTAGAAATCTGCATATTTTACATTTAATTTATTAATATTATTATTTATTTGTTGTTCTGCCCTGCAAGCCTGATTTGGCCGTACCTATTGACAGATCTTGACAGTCTGTCCCAGATTATTCCATCAACTTCCCTTTATGCGGTTTGTTCTGTTCACCCTTTGATTTCAGGGTATAACTTTTTCCAGATCGCAGCTCATGAGATAGGTCACAGCCTTGGTTTAGATCACTCCCAGGACCCCAGAGCGCTTATGTGGCCCCACTATCACTACGTACGAGACTTCAAACTTCCCAAAGATGATATACAAGGAATACAATCTCTATACGGTAAGACGTCCTTGTAAATATACGCTACAGCTTCTTGTTCTGTTATGAATAAGGAACCGGTAACTTAAGTTGTTAAAGCCAGTTTGTCCCTCACACTATTCGTGAATTCATGTGCTGGGGTAGTTGTCTGAAATCAAATAGCTCCATATTACGGTACTGAAGTAGCCCTACCCCAGTTTAGACTTTTGTCAGTCTTCCCGTTATTAAAATATGTCATTGTACCAATGTAAGAATGATGTGTGATCAAGAGAGACCATGATATATCAGGGCCCCGAGCGCTTCACACCACACTCTAATCAGGTTATTCTGTTTTTTCCAACTCGGTGCAAACCTTGACCTTAACTGTTTTAGTCTTGAATTCCACAATTCATCCACTTCACTTCTAAGGAGAAGATTGATGTGTACAGAGGATTGATATATCCTGCCATGGAGTGTAGCGTATGGGATTACATCAAGAAGTACAGTTTGAGTGCACACTGAACAGTTTATAAAGATTTTGGGTTGAAACAAGGAAAAATTGACTAGAGCGGGATTTGAACCAACGACCTCCGGATTGACGTGCCGGCACTCTACCAACTGAGCTATCTAGCCCTATGATGGCGGTCTCCCTATTTTGTCAATATCCTTGTTCGGTGGGTGCCAGTCAGAAGCCATTCAACCGCAAACTGCCGTGTAGCCAAGGATCACACCCAAGTATACGATACAACCTGGGAAGCGGCAGCCAGGGGATCACCGTAAGGGGATGCGACTTTTTATATCAGATATCAAATAATAAACCACAAGGAAAACTGACTGGGTAAATTTTAAATGATTTTGGGTTGAACAAGGAAAAATTGACTAGACAGTTTATAAAGAATAACACACAGCAAAATGAGCAATATGGAATTATTGTTTTGGTTGTGATTGATTAAGTTCCAAATTTAGAGCAATATTTTCTATGAGCTGCACACTTTTCTCAAAAACTTTTTTTCTCAGCCCCTTTGAGATCTATTTTAGTGATTTGTAATCATCAAAACAATGCGAGTTTCTATTTACAAGTGACTATTTTCCGCAACTGTTTTCAAACTTAGGTCCTAATGTGAAAGAAGTCCCAATACAAACACAAAAGAAGACGACATCACACTGTACTTTAGTCTTCGACGCCGTCACAACGATAGGGGGCATTATCTATGCATTCAAGGTAACTCTTTTATAGCGTCACTTTCTTCTAATAATATGATAATAAAAATGATGCTTTACAATTGTAAGTATGTTTTCCTGCAGGGTATGTGGAGCTACGTTTTGAAGTATGAGACCTAGTCCTTAACATAGCACCATGTAATGGTTTACAAGGTGCTGTGGCGCAATATAAATAGAGCCAATCAAACCAGAACACCGGGCGACCCCCCCCCCCCCCCCACCTTTTTACGATAAGTGTATTTTGGGGGTTCTTTTACTTGCATTACACGACGCACGGGACATATAAGGTTTATTGTCTTGTTTAAGGACACACGTGTCACGGCAGGGACTGGAACCCACACTCTGCTGATCAGAAACACCAGAGTTTGAGTCCGATGAGAGCTTGGACTTCAGTGTCTACCAAAGAATAAGTGGAATATGTGACTTCTTCACAGAATGGAAATCTATCAAACTTGGCGGTCTGATTATTTCCAATTGAGAATTTTTAGTTTGCACAATATCTTCAAAAACGAAAAAGACACTTACGGCTGACATTTCCCTAATTTCAACATGAGCATGGAGGTAACAAAAGTCACCTGAAAAAAAATAAAATACAAATCTTTAAGAAAATTGCTTCCAAATGCCATTGACTAGTCTCTTGATTTATTTAGAGTGGGCGATTTTGGGAGATGGCTGATGGGGAACTCATTACGGACCCAGACGGTCTAATGACTGATGATTACTGGTTCCATCTCCCATCTCAAATCAACGCTGTTTACCACAGGAGTGACGGAAAAACAGTCTTCTTAAAAGGTCAGTAGACGGCAATTATTGTGTCTCTCTTTATATGGACGATTTTTAGACGGTTTGACTCGCAAAACACAGGGGTTTTACTGTAAAAAGGGGCGATCAGTTTCGTAAGTTTGCCATTAAGGACACAGTTTGACAGAATGGACCTGAGCAAAGATAAACAATTAAAAGGATCAACTTAAATTAGTTAAATTATAGATTACGAGGTTTCCACAACCTGGCAATTTTCTCCACACACTAACTTTTGTATATTATTTTATTTTCAAAAAGTAATACAATCTTTTCCAAACTCACAGTTCTTGAAATCCATTTAGTGACGTATTTTCGGGGACGCCGAGCCCTTTTAAAGGGATTACCCTTCAAGTCAAAAACTGTTTCTGCGTCCCATCAAAAATCTCTTTCGATTTCCTAAAATTATCCTGATCAAAATTTGATACTTTACTAAAACCTTTCTGGGTCAATGTTTACATCACTTAAGGCTAAAGCATAAAGTCCCATGTGCTTTCAAATCGCTGGTTTCTTTGATTCACAGTTAGTTATGATATTAAGAATTGCCGCTATTCCCTAAAGTGTTTCTGATGTAACCCAGACCATAACGCGGTGACCTTTATCTAACTTCTAAGTTTTATAATCTGACAGGTACTAAGTACTGGGTGTACCACGGACAATACCCACTGCCTGGATACCCACGGCGTCTAGCTGATCTAGGCCTACCTACCGCCGTAGATGCGGCACTCACATACAACGCCGATAAGACATTCTTCATCAAGAAGAACCAGGTGTGGCGTTTCGACGAGAAGCGGCAGACGGTCGATCCCGGGTATCCTAAGAAGGTCCGCAAGATCTTCAGGGGTTTACCGAGGAAGATGCATTCTGCATTTCAACATAGTGATGGTAAGCTAATGCATTTGACCCATTCAAAGGAACCCCCCCCCCCCCTTTGCAGTGACGTCACACGGAGCTACTGTCTTCCCTTGGTCTGCACGCTGGACCCTTCTCACTGACGTCACAGTTCTATATACCAACGCGGGAGATCTGCCATTTTGGGCCAGTAGGCGCATGTGCGATTCTTATCACATGTTCGTTTATGTGACGGACGTCACCTGCACGTGTAAGTCCTCCAGCTTGGGGAGCAACAAAATGGTGACGTCACTCGTGAAGGGTCTATTTTGAGAGTCATATATAAAGGTACTGTGCGCGTCTGAACACGCGTGCATCGTCTAAAAATGTGCACAGCACACTGCACAATGGACACTTTAAACTGCGCACTGCGCATTGCACACTGCAGAGGAATTTGGAACACGGGGAATTTGCCACCCAAATTGGCGCTGCCAAGAAAAAAATGTAACGTCAGTTGAATTAGGTCACCAAATGTTTCATTTTTGATATTTTCTAATTTTGATGGGGTGCATTTGCCATTGATGAGACTGTATAGTCTCAAATATTTACACATGCGAATATTATCAGGGTAAGTTTTCCATTGATAGTTTTTGACAGCTGAAGTATTAATATTTTGATTTTGGGTTGAACAAAGAAATTTTTCCTTGTTCAACCCAAAATCATTTAAAATTTACCCAGTCAGTTTCCCTTGTGGTTTATTATTTGGTATTAATATTTTGTACAATCAAAATAACAACTTTGAACTGAAGGTATTTAGATGGGCTCAACAGTTGTTCCTCATGAGTGACGATCCCTGCTTAATATCACAATAGTCTTTGAGATCAGTAGGTAAGATACATCATCCGTAGTAATTCTCTAAGTTACTGATGATGTACATTCCAATTTAATCTGTACAGCACAGATACTGATTGAAACATTTCCCAGTCATAAATCGTGCCATAATCACTATATAGCTCACTGGGTGTGTAAATGCCTAAAATATCACAAATTATTTTGGGGAAATTCTGAAGACACAGTTTGGGGTGTGCCTGGTACGGGGTCCCGAAGTCATCGATCTTGTATACTAAAATTGAAAACATGCATTGTCATGTATCAAGGTATGATGTGTGATAAAACATAGCTGGTATCAGAACACTAATGTTCAGTAGATAATTGTGATTTGAATATAGAGTCGGGTACCCGCCTTTTTGCCTCTGTCACGCGTGAGACCCTTTTCCCCCTATCATGGCATTTCTTCATGTACTTGTCAATCGTCACTTTGAGCTTATGTTCCTAAATCCTACTTAAGGTTGCTGGGGGCTGTACGGCATACATAACAGGAAATTTAGATTGCCTTATATCCTTGACCAATAAACTGGGCTGGGTTCAAAATATTCAAGTTCAACTTTTTCCAGGCACATTTGAGTTCATTATTCAACATTGAAGTTGGGGAGTTTTTAGCAAACATTGTAATTTACTCAAAACCTGATTATAATAAAGACTTTAGACACGAGAAGTGGCATTTGAGGGTCTGTAATTATGTAATGCCCTATTAGATAAACACAGTTGTAACATTAGGCGGATTTACAGTTATGGACTCTCAGTACTGACGTCACCAAGCGGCTACAGCTTCACCATGGTCTGCTATTTTTGAGTCAGAATTGCGTGTAAAGATATGATGCGGGTTCCTCACCGCGCGCAAATCGTCTACAATGCATACTGCACAAAGTAACACACGGGGAACAATAATGACTCATTAAATCACGCAACCTTAACTAAAGACACATCATGTAATGGTGTCAGATAAATTGGGTCAATATTGTACAAGGCTCGTATCAAACAGCGCCCTCTATCGAGCACTTTGTAATAATTATAAACACAAGGTTTTTTAGCTGTTTCGCTGCGCAGCGAAACAGCTCTTGTTTTCGTTAAAGTTTTTCCTGTTTTTTTTTATTCGTCCGTTTCAGACACCCGGAAGTCATTCAAATAAGCACGTCGCTTTCTAAGCGCCGTTTTGCCTAGTTCCCGATAAGCAATTGCAATGAAACTTTCAGTGATGAAAAGAAAGGTCCTAAAAGAAATCCGTCATGATGACGTCATCACCTGTCACGTGACGTCATCTTAAAGATTTATATATTTTTTATTTTTTATTTTTATTTTTTTCCTGCAGGTCAAATGTACTTTTTGAGCGGTAAGAAGTACTACCAGGTCAACAAGAGAAATCGTCGCATCGACAAAAGCTCCCCGAGATTATTTACTGTGGACTTTATGGGATGTGATTCGGCCAAGAACTGATCTCGTAGTTATATCGTTTCTTCAAATATCAATTTGGTGAATTTGGTACATGTATATTAATTGTTGTCATTAATCTAATGTTTGTATTCTATATTTTGAAAGTCGAAGTTCCGGATTGCTATTGCACATGTACTACACCATACACTGCCGTGGTAGGCAAAGGCCCGTGATTGTCTTTCGTTTGTAGACGTCATGGTGTGAGACACAATGGACTTGTTCGCATGTTATCAAAACAGAGATATGTCATTATGTATGGCCACAAAGCAAGTGATCTTTTAGTATTGCGAAGGTAAGACATCACATTATTGAATGTGCCAATTTTAGACCTTTTGAAAAAACTTCTCTGACTTTATTATGCTAATTTTAATGCGGCAAATAGACTTGATGCAGTCCTCCCAATGGTTGTTGGGGCATAATTTTGTGGTATGATGATCATTTGTATCTGTGATTGTACCAACTTTGAGAAATGAGTGTAATTGTATTGTAGGTTCTGTGGTTGTAGCAAGAGCCAACAATCCAGTAGATAAACTCATCAAACATTCGCGACCAGCCAACCAAAGGACTGGCTGATGGCTAAATGAGTTTCTTTCACAAGAAAATAATACTATTATTTACAGAAAATGCTGCTCCTTCCCACCGTCTAAGAATCGATGTTAACGCAATGTACTCATTAGCAATGTTTTAAGGTCAGATCGCCTTTTATATATTTTGAATATCCGTCATCATGATCGATCGTCCTTGCGCAATTTGGGGAGTCGGATTCCTCGAGTGCTAACTGACTAGTGCTCACAGAGTTATATATAACTCTATGGTAGTGCTAAACTGCACAGTGTGCTTTTTCGTAAACGCGCGGGCGGTTAGACGCACACTGTAAGGAGCATTCTGACTCCAATCAGGCAGGAACTTTGCTCAAGTCTGTCATCGACGCCATAGTAAAATATTTTGCCCATTTTCGAACACCAAACGGTTTAGTGTTAAGATGTGACGTTATTATTTTGTTGTGGGCGTTCCAAACGCTTATTCTTGAAGAGTTTCGCAAAAATACAAAGGAAGATCTGCCAAACGTAATGGCGTAAAACCATTCTGTTCTAGTACGTCTCACATCTTTAAAACAATTGGGACTAACTATTTTTAATCTTTTTGTGAATAAGTATGCTTTGTACCGATATATAATCAGTGTGTACATATCGTTTTCAATTAGTTCATGTTTTTTATTGTTATGTTTAATTTTGTTCGTTTGTTTTTCTTCATGTGCTTTTAAAGTATAAGTAGCGCGTTATATTACTTTGGCCAATAGAGGGCGCAACCAACTTAATGTGCTGATGTGCTTCACGTAGTTGTTTTATTTTGTTAATGAATAAGCTCGGAGGGGTTGCATGCCCGCTGTCTATAATTATACATAAACTTAACTTTAATTGAATAGAAGAAATTATATTATATATATTCATAAACTTTTCTATTAATGTGGTACTGGCCTTTGGCCGAATTTGCTTTTTGTTTTTCTTCTTCTAAAGTCGTCTCGTGTAGTTGGTGCGGTTGCTAGACTCAGTTTCTTTGTTTGGTCCACATGCGTAACCGTAAAACGATAAGATTTCTTTGTCTGTTTTTCCTCGGTCAAAAGCTAAAACCATCGCTTTAACACATATGTTTTAGACCCGTCAATTGTTGACCCGTAACAAATGCTTTTTGTTAGAGCTGTCATGTTTTTTTTGCTCAGTATTTCATGTTGTTGGGTTTTTGCCGGGTTTGTTCAAAACTCTTACAATAATTGAATCTCATTTGGTTGGTGAATCATCCTCATCCAGCCCATGTTAATTTCCCATGGGGGGAAAAAATTTCCGGGGGGGGGGCAGATTTCCCTACACCGGCTTGTGTTCCGCCGTTTATCAATTGAAGTAGCGTGCATTTTGCATCAAACGGAGTCTTTTGGGCCGTAGCCGGAGCCCATTTCGAGAGTTAGTGCAAACGTTCATTTGGGCATATTATAGTGTTCAACTTGGAGGGGGGGGGGGGGGGGGGGGGGGTAGCGACATCAGACCTTGCAAGTCTCGCGTGTACTTCAAAGTTTAGCACGAGATGATTTATTTTCTCTCACATGAGCATTACGCACCGAGAACCATGGGCTCCCCAAACCCGCTAGGTTTTCAAAAAAAACTTTTGAGATTCGTTCAAAAGAAAGCAAGAATATTGAAGGTGTTGGGCCAAACTGGTATTTTTTACTTCATTTATGTTAAAGGCCCTGTACACTATTGGTAAGATCGAAAAACACAAATGTTCACAGATTCACACATAACTTACATGATTTAAAGTAAGTAATGGTAGAAAGGGTTCCTTAAAATATTTCTGCCTGAAATGCTATCGTTTCTGAGAAATGAGTAAAACAATAGTTTTTATCGCGCGCGATAAAAAACTCTATGTTTGAAAAACAGAAAACACATAAGGTCTCTTTTCACTATTTTCACGTGATCTTGATGACCAATTGAGCTCAAATTTTCACAGGTTTGTTATTTCATGTATGTGGTTGATTACACAAAACATGAACACTGTCTGTGATTATTTTGTCAGCTCTGCCAATCCTGTATAATACCTTTAAGTACCTATTTTGTAGCTTTATTTATTTGCGTGTTAACGTTATTAAAATATATACATTCCCATTTAAAAGAGTTTCCATGACGTCTGGAATCACTGTGTGAATTTTATTTTTGAATATTATTTAGTTTGTTTAAAAAACTGCTTCCATCAGAAACCACATGATACTTATCGGCAGTTTTGACGGTTTCTTTGAGCTTTTTTCGGTTTTTAATTTGTAGGATGACCACCGTAAGGGCTTGAAATGACCCTTTTATTTTATATCTAGAAAACAATTAATTGAGTAACACTTACTGCATTGGTCCTGTACCTGTGCAAACATCAGCAGGACACACTACAGTAACAAGCCCAAGCCAGACCTGTGTATTGAGAGAGCTGCCACATGAATGGAGGGACCTGTTTTCTTTTTGGTCACGTGATTGCTGGACGCCATTTTCGGTCCAAATGCAGCACGACCCAATCTGCAGTTGAGTATGGCACCCTGTGTGCGCACAAACCGGAAATTGCTTCTAATCGCAGGTTATCGCAACTCTTCCAATACACAACTCTGGCCCAAACTGTTGGTCTCTGATTCCCCAAGTACATGTATACTGCCCTCACTACTGTCGTTTAGTCACTAGAGCATTGCACTTTCCATAGGGGCGTGTCTGTTGGTTTTTGTGATTCCCATTTCTTCCATTTTTCTTATTAAAGGAAAGGGAGCCCGCACTTTGTTTTTGTGTTTGGAGCAATGGGTTTTGTCCCCCCCCCCCCCCTCTCAAGGCTAGAAAGTTAGCAGAAGAAAGAACGGTTAGCAAAGTTACAAATTGACATGAGAGTAAAACACATAACATGTTCAAAATCAAAAATGATATTGCTAGTCATCTTAATTACAGTTGCGACAAAATTGTTTACAAAAAGAGTTACCATGTTCACCTAGGGCACTCCCAGGCAGGCATGATGCTACGCTGGTTCTTGAGAAATAATATACATTTTGTCATGTAATAATTACTACATAATCACAAATAATTGTTAAAATAACAGCTAGCAGGTTTTAACTTTGGTACGAAAAAATGTCTTAAAATATCAAAGCTTATCAAACTTTCCTTTGAGCTAGCCGTGTTAAAATCGTGCATGCACACGAAGTCTAGGATTTGATTTGCCACTCACTCTTACTGGAGGGAAAGAGGGGTGGCTTATGGTGATGATTATATCAATAAAACGAAATTTCGATAATGCGATGGGATGCTTGTGAGTTCACCACACTACAGAGAAACTCAAGCGCGAAGCCTCATCATTTTTAAAATAATTTAAACCCACGACTTTTTATGTAAATCTAAGATTTAAAGGTAATGTCTTTTATGGATTGTACAAACAATGATCCAATACTGTTGACCTTCAAGCTGAAACAGTTGGGGTACGCTAGCCCTAAAAACAAATTCCCCTATTTTGTGAAAAGGTGTATAGTCATTTCTACTCATCAGATAGTCGTTCAGAGGTGTTTATTTCGGAAGAAAAAATAGGCTAACCTACAAAAATTTGAAAAGAAAACTGATGTTTAGCTTTCATATTAAAAGATAATTAGCTTGTTTTCCAGAGACTTGGAAATTTAAAAACATTTTTTAATAGACCTTATGCATTGACGTCACCAAGCCGCCATCTTAGAGGTAAACTGATGATGAAACAATGGAAACGCGCTGATTTGTACGCGCGGCGCACAAGACTGGCCAATGAGCATCTTCCTTTTGACCTCTAGGTGAGGGCGCCCTACTCAAATGACGTCATATGCATAAGGTCTATTATTAATGAATATTTAGAATTTAGCATTGGTTTGCTTTGGGGAGTTGAGTTATTGTGGTGCAGTTATGGGTGCACCGCACTAAATAGGCCAACACGCATGCGCCCAAATCTTTTGAATTGTATTGTAACGTCTTGGGGGTCATGCTATTAATAGATTGTGTAATTATAAGAATCTTTCAATGGTGTTCTATGCTTCAACTTTTTAGGAGACTTGATAAATTTAGGCGTTAAAAGTGGCCCTATTTGACCTGGGAAGTTGAGAAGTGCTTCACGAAAACTGGCAGCAAGTCGGTTTTGGAAAAAGCACATTTTCGGGGTGTTTTTTTAATGGGGTAGTCAGCAAAAATTCCAAACGGCTGACCTGCCAAAACTTGGAAAGACTTCTGAAGCTTAGTTGTCCAAAAATGTGTTTGATTGATTTTCAAGAGGCTGAGAGACTTAAATGATTTTTTGAATATTTAGCATTTAGCATTGGTTCCTATTTTGGGAGTTTATTTATAATTAGTGTGGTACATTGGTCTAGCGTCCTCTACAGACCAGTATAAAAGGGTCATGCTCATTACCGGCCGCTAACACAGTTTAGCTGTGTTCAAATCTACTGGGGGGAACAGTGGCGACTAGTTGCTTTGAATCAAGCACCATACTAGCCCTACAAGCCCTAACAACACACCATTCATAAACCTGTTACGAGTGGTTCAATTTGACATCAATAAGTTAAGGTATGTTTAAGTATTGTTTCGTTTTAAGGTTTCTTACAACCAAGAAAGTGCACACTAAATAGATTTGATTGGTTCCCGCGTGGTGACGTCACTCTGTTGCTATTGTCCATTTCAAAATATCTGTTGCCTTTCAAGAATATTGTGGTTTCTGCAGAGAGAGAGAGAGAAAAAATTTAAATAATTATATATTGTTGTCTACTTTGAAGTTTGGATGAACTTTTCGGGCACGAAGAACGTGTGGCCTGTGTGGCTTCACATGTTTACAAAAGGACCACAGAGTATATGGACTTCTTGCAGTTTTGTATACATTTCAATTTACGTGTTTGGAAATGTCACCACATGAATTTTAACCGCTTTTTGTTATCCAGAAAGGGGGCACATCTAAAAATCCTGTTCTGCTGCTATTTCTACACGTTTAGGTCTATTATAAGTGATGAAGGGCTCATCTTGTGTGAGAGTTTTCTCCGTATTGTATTCTCGGACTGGTAGTTTCAAAATCAAAATAATTCTCGGTTATAATCTGAAAGCCTAGTTTGAAGTTTGATATTGATAACAATTCTTGTTAATGTTCATTAGCTGAATAATACTATAAAATTTCCGTACCTGGAAAATGTTACAGTTAAACAGAATAAATCTCAGACTAAGTTGATTGCGTATTGTGCTGTTTGGGAATAGTCTAAAAGCCTACCGGAATCAAGCATCTCGCCTCCCGTGATACCCGGTGGTAGGTCTCCCCAAACATTGCTAGCTGCCTTTGGGTACCCAGGGTCGACAGTCCCGACTCCTTCGTCATACAGCCACACCTCCGTACCTCGCAATAGATAGGCCTTATTGGGTGCTAGGTGGCTGGCCCTCAGTGCAGCCATTGGACGTTTCACACCCATGCTGCTGATTTGACCTGGACGGCCCACTCGATTCTTGCCTCTGTACACGTAATATTTGTCCCCTATACATTCGGAGAAGAAAGAACAGTTAAGCAATTGTTACCCACCAAGCAGAAGCGTAACGAAGTACCAGTTACACAACGTGTAATTAACACGTAATATTAATTGCAGTTAACCAGTTTCTTCTAAGCATTTTGTTTTGCTTTGAGAAAGTGACGCGACAATAACGTTAGAGTAGGAAAACACACTCTTAAAGGAATTCTTTCAAAAGAACAATCGGCCAACATCAAAAGAATATAATAGAATGTCCCACACCTTACCCAACCAAAACCCTTCCCTCACCTAACCCTAACCGAACCGTAACCATCCCCTCACCCTAACCCTCCACTAACCAAACCAAATAATCCTCACCCTCATCCTAATCCTCAACCTCATCCTAACCCTCACCCTTATCCTAACCCTCACCATCATCCTAACCCTCACTCTCATTTTAATCCCAATCCTCACCCTCATCCTTACCCCACCCTCATCCTAACCCTCACCCTCATCCTAACCCTCACCCTAATCTTAACCCTTACCCTCATCCTAACCTTTACCCTCATCCTAACCCTCACCCTCATTCTTACATTTACCCTCATCCTAACCCTCACCCTCATCATAACCCTAACCCTCACCCTCATCCTAACCTTTCCCTCATCCTAACGCTCACCCTCATCCTTATCCTCACCCTCATCCAAACCCTCACCCTCATCCTAACCCTCATCCTAACCCTCACCCTCATCCTATCTCTAACCCTCACCCTCATCCTAACCTTTCCCTCATCCTAACCCTCACCCTTATCCTCACCCTCATCCAAACCCTAACGCTCATCCTGACCCTCATCCTAACCCTCACCCTCATCCTATCTCTAACCCTCACCCTCATCCCAACCTTTCCCTCATCCTAACGCTCACCCTCACCCTTACCCTCACCATCATCGTTACCCTCACCCTTATTCTTACCCTAAACCTAACCCTTACCTTCATTCTTACCCTAACCCTAACCCTCAACCTCACCGTCATCCTTACCCTAACCCTGGCCCTAGCCATATGTACCTTTAAAGAAGACCACATTGCCATCATGTCGCTGGTATGCAGCGGTGATCTTATTCGGCATCGCTGTCCAATAGCGTTTGGCCGATTCACCTTTCGCTGGTGACAACAATTGTCGGTCTTTGATACGAATTCGCCATATCATGTTGTCCTGCCAAAACAAAGAGGGACATTAAATTGAACGTATATTTTACCCCCTTTCCTGCCTTCGTCTTTTTCTTGGAGCTGGACGACACGGGAACAAAAGGCACACCAAGAGTTCTCCGCATTTGAATAATAGTTCCAAATTCAATTTGACACAACAAACCCTGACTGAACTGAAGAGAATCTTTCGAAATAAGACAAGTCCTTCATTAAAGAAAACATTGGAGAGGATTTCAACTTACTCTGAAGGCAAACAACTCCGTGTCCATTTTAAGCAACGCTGTGTAAGGTTCTTGGCACATGGCACCGGTTGCAGCATCCGGCAGTTGCTTGTCATCTCTGCCATCTTTAGGCTTACCTCGCCCCGCTGAATTGCTCTTCGCAACCCTCTCAGTTTCAGACAGGGAACCGTATCTTAGGCCTTCAGATCAATATGAAACAAAGTCATAACATAATATTAGTTGTCAAACTACAGCTACATAATGAAACTTACATCCAAGGAAAATTTTACATAGTTTGCTATTAATATTCATATCCGAAAGCAAAGTCTACTGCACTTAAAAATAAGCTGACAAACATTTAACTAATAAACGAAAAACTGTGTACAAACTTACCGTAGATTGATTGGATGTTTTGTACGTCATACTCTGGTAATGTATAGCCTTTGGTAGGGGCATACTTGTAGTGAGGCCACATCACACTATGTTCCATGTAAGAATGGCTCAGTCCAAGGCTATGTCCAATTTCATGAATAGCGACCAGAAGCAATGCAAAACCTATATAATTCATACCATTAAGACCATCGTCAGATCTAAACTCTAAACTATATCAAACATACAATATTAAATAGTACTCGTGCCGTGCCACGGCATCTCGATTTTGTGAAACAACTGACAAGTACACTATTTGTTTGGTCTTATCCATTGTACTCCTCAAGTTTTCAAGAAATAATAACGATATAAAAAAGAGTATCTTATAAGAGTATTGAAGTCCTTTCCATGGTTCCGTTCAGGGAACTATGTTGTTTTTGGGGGGACCTGCTGGGAAGTAGTACTTTACTATGTAACTTTTTAATAAATTAAGAAAACTTGTTCATTCTGCGGTTTTGTTAAATGTTTCTACAAAAAACGAAATCACTTCATGCAAGTACATTGTTCTAGGTTGGATCTTGCGATAGTTTAAACAAAACAAAAAACCCCAAAAACTAACTCACAGATGCTTCTCAAAATATTTGTAAAAAGTTTGATTCAAAACGATTGCCAAAAATATGAACTAGCAAGAGATTGCAAACTTGTGTAATTATATGGAGTTGAATTTGAGACATGCGATAATTGATGAGCATTATAGTCAACTCATGCCTTAGGAATTTTGTATATTTTTTGTTTTACCTTCCAAACCGTCTTTGGTAAACTTATCCTCATCATCGAAATGTATGTCGCCATCCAAGTCTCCCCAATTACTGTTAGGAAGGAAGGCGTGGGCAAGATCGCCTCCCGGCCCATCGAAGTACCTCACCGGTGGCTCCTCCTGGTTGTGCCTCCTACGAGCAAATTGGATCTGAATATCAACGCCATGGGAGGAATTTGACACCTCGCTGAATGTCAAGGTAGTGGCGTCACTCCACTTTCTGAAGGCTTTCCTCATGATTTGACGAACACTAGATGGCTTTAAAGCACCTTTGCCAGATGGAAAGTTTAGAAATCTGCAAATCAATAAATAATTAGTTTGAAAATAATTGGGAAAACCGAAGTCTATATAGTGATTTTAAAGACCAACTTGAACGAAAACGGCAACAAGGGATCTTTGCTGAAATTCATTTAAATTATTTTTTCAACCAATAAGGAAATTGAGTTCACAATGGATTAAACAGATGTTAATTGTTTAAAAAAAAATCATTTTGAATACTCATCTCCGATGCTTTTCAGAAAGATTCGTGAAAAGCCCTGTTACGTCATCACCCATGTTACGTCATGTGTGGGAGCTGCGTTTTGTATTGCCGCTTTGTTTGCAGCATGGAGGTATAACAAAGCAAACTCCCACACATGACGTCAAAGTATTGTCATTTTGACGCACGCCGTCAACGGCAGAAGCGTTTCTAGCAAAGTCGTGAGGTTTGGGGCCCAATGTTTTTATCGATAATTAAGAAAAAATCAGAAGTGTACAAAATAATATATAAATTACCTTTAACTGATAAACAAACACATTATAAACAAGCTTAAATAACATTCCCGTTTAACAAATGCGCGCAAGCACCTGTTTAAGATTCCACACATAAGTATTGTATGCCTACCATCGAACCAGCATGGTCGTTACGTTTGTTTGCATAAGCATAGTTACATATTCAAATTCAAATGCCTTAGAGTTATTATACAGAAGTGGTTTTAAACCTAGCAACAAAGTAAGATGACTGTGTTTTACACAGGAACGACCCATCTGCAAAGAAACTTAAGTTATGAATTTGTTAATATCAATTTTATAACTACACGGCCATTTCCGCTATAGGTATAACAATGGTCGAGATGCTGAGGCGCTAATAACACGACATCTTGGACTCGTTTTCCCGAAATATACGCAGTAACTTAACGGGGAAAAAAATTTACAACAAATTAACAGCTTACGTGTAGTTGACATCAGTATGGAACCAGCGAAATCTAGAGCTCAATCCTACAGCGTTGAGCTGTTGGGGTACCAGGGCGTCATCGGGGCCCTGTGGTGTGGTGTCAACTACATCAGGGCATCCACAGCGAGGCTTGCGAGTCAACTTAAGGGTTTTGGGGTCGAGTTGTCCTGAAGGTGGTAGATTGAAGAATCCTTGCATCCTCTGGAGTGCGGCAATGAAGCGTGGATCCTCTTCGTGAACGATGATACTCCCTCCGTCTTCATTCAAATATCCATACTTCTTTAAATAGTTCTAAAAATATATATATATATCTACACTATTAAAAATTAGGCTTTGGACTTTTCAAAAGAAACACTGAAAGCCTACCTAGCCCAACTAATAGGTTCTCGAATTATGATTTAGTGTTTTTTTTGTTTTTTTTTCTTTTTTACAAAAACATTTTAAAACAATCAAATTTAGAGTAAGCACACGTTCAATTATATATATAATAAACCCTTTATAGAAAACATTGAGTTTATAAAGAAATATTGTATGAATTCAATTAGAAATGCAAGTGTAGGCGTATATCATCAATAACCAAAACATTTACACATTTTCAGGAATATATATTTAACAGTTTTTAATATATGACACCATGCTGTTGTTCTTACCACAGTTTCTGACACGACAACAGGGGATGTTTTGTGCCGATTCACCCGACGAGATGGAGGTCTGGCCGTGGTGCTCGTTACGACTACGAGGAACAGAACGGCCACTGCCACGTCGAATTTCATGACCACAGATATAAAGGATGAACGAAAAAGTAGATTCTCAACAATGCGATGTCTGCTGTTGTATTCTAGAGTTCATTTGCTGGTGCTTTTATACTGGGATTGTTCGACCACACATCGACCGGATATTCTCAGATCAACACTTGCGTGAGTGGAGTTTGTGATATCACCAGGGTAACATAAGGTGTGCCAGTGATACTTTTTCGCTCCATCATTGTATGGTTTGACATACGATATTATGCGGGAAGTTTAACATTATGATAAAAATGACAAAGTTTAAATGAGTTCACATCCCATACAAGGAAATTCACATCAGTGGATCGACGAATTCGGGGTATCAAGTTTCTGTTCAAGTTTCTTTAAACTTGTTATATCCGTTTTCCGTGTTCATCCCTTGCTTCTTCTGATTGCACTCTGTCTCTTCTTTGCTCTTCTTTGCTTGACTACTTCTGTTACATACTTGTTTGTGTGTTTTGTTGTTGTCATTTAGTCTTTGAGAATAACTCTGCTATCTCAAAACCGAACAAGTATGGGTCACGTGTAAGTGAAAACAGCAGTTTTGTAAAATACCGGATATGCACTCTCATAGATCTTGCATCGGGAATGAAGAATAATTATTATAATTATGTGTATTTTGCCCATACAACGCTGTGTCTTATAGCACTGTGTATCTCTCGGTCTCTCGAGTAGGCCCTACTGTGAAAAGAAAACCCACAAGCATTTTACTCGGGTAAGATTCGGACCCTCGACCTTTGCCATCAAAAATAACTTTGATGTTTGGCTAATGTCAATTACGGCAATCGAGATGAGCAAGCAGTGCTTTTGGGGTCTTTAAAATGCTATTTGTTCGTCCTAGGAAGACCGTGAGCTTCAGACTAATATTATTATTAGTCAAGTTAGTGATAATAACTACAAACCAATTTTTTTTTTTCTGCAACAGGCTCTCCAGAAATAAATTCCAGTGATAACATTTTCACGAGTCTAATTATAGTAAAGATTAATGTTTACATGAACAAGTTACTTGGCCTATCATAAAGAAATGCCAAGTGAAGCAAACTTTGAAATAAAATGTTGGCATTTTTAGACGTTGTATGATTCCCTGACCATCATCCGATTTTTGGTCTAACCATTGTATGTGGGTACCATCTTACGGGTAGCCTGTTTATTGTTGCTTAGCAGTAAGCAATAATATTTTGTTTATTAGCTTTATGAAGTTGTGACATGTGGTGAGGTAAGTGTGTGTGTGAATTTGGTACACCACGTCATTCGTCGATCACCCAACCAATTTGTTGACCTGGTTTTGTATACACGTCAGCAGAGCGAGCCTCAGGTGTGTTTGTGTTGAAGATCCGTCAAATAATAAGCGCGTAATCATAGCGGAAACAACTAAGAGACACACAATCGTCTGCCAGGAAAATGCTGTATCCGTGTAATTATCAAAGAAAACATAGTAGGCCCATATATTACCGGTTCAGATTCAGTTAAACAATAATATTGACAACTCATTTCTTGGCAAAATCATCGCCAAAAAAAAAAAAACTTTCAAAGTTCACTTTACCTTTCAATGATTCTTTTACTTTTACCTTTCAATGATTCTTTTACTTTTTTAACACCATAAATGGGCTTCTAGTCTGATTGTAAAATACAAACATATAGCGGTCAATCAGCTACATGCATACTTTTTGTTTGTTTTGTTTGAAAGTCAAGGGGGGGAAACATGTTGTTTGGTTCACGCAGTCATTTTTAGAGAAACAGAAAATGACATGCCCCCTCTTGCGTTCAGCATAGGAAATAATTCCACAGGGCTTCATTTTACTTAATGCCACTACAGGTTACATAAAAATATTATAAAACGTCAGTTTATGCCTCGTGTATGCTATAATGTACATGTTCCAGGATGCACACTGTTTTATGGGATTTGGCAAGGGTGTTTTGGGGAGGGTGAAATAGGAGCAATGGGGTGCAATGAGAAAAACCTTGTAAGAATTTTTCTACAAAATGGCTCTTTAACTTCGGGTCTTCATCAAAAGAGTCTCACTGGCCACTGGCCACTGGTGCAAGGGCTATTGCAAAACTCTAAAATTCAACATCTCCCGGGGGGGGGGGGCGTGGAAACTCGGATGGCCTGTGGGTCATTGGGAGTTCTACACATCATGTTACAAGCTGAAGTTCAAAGTAATTTTTTTAAATTAGTTTAAATAGTTCTTTAAAACTGTACATTCTGACTCGCATCAAAACTTGTACTATTTGGGCTTGGAGAGTCCTCACTAATCTTCCACAACATTATGCAAAAATCCAGCAGCTTCCGGGAACCGATCAAGTCTATGTTTTATAAAAGAGTTAGATGTAGTTTACATCAAACAGAGCTTTTCTTGGCCATGCAGACATGCCAAAGAAAAAACAGCTTTGGGATTTTGCCCCTGGACCCCACTAGGGGGCGTTGGGCCTCTACAGGGACCCATCGCCATGATTGCTCAGACTCTAAAGCTTTTTCGCACCCCATATTATACCCTGGCGCCGCCCCTGTTGTGTCACCATGAAAAATTCGAAATTACAGTTTAAACTTTTGAATTGACCTTGTTTTCAAATACCTTTGGACTGGATCCTTCGTCGGCCAGAACTCCTACGAGTCAAGGCCATGACACACGTTCACCCTGCCAGAGTACTTTGTAACAAACGAAGCGAACATGCAGAAATCCTGTTAGTTAACCTTCTGCCGCCGACGTGGAAGCCGGAGGTTAACTCATCAAAAGCAGTCATACAAGAACGATGAAACACAATCACCAGATTAAAATTATAGTGGAACAAGTGACGTGCATTTACTTGATTGTTCGATGAGCCACGGAAAGTTTGACGAATCGGTTTTGCAGCTTCTTAGGACCCTGGACTGTTCTTCTTTGTTATAACGTCAGAGGGGTTCCCGACAACCCTGTTTCCGATGACTGGTTTTTAAACCCTTTTTCTAAAGCAGTCCAGTACAATTCTAAAGCAGTCTCGTATAATTTATCAATGTCACAAAGCGATATGACTGAACAATGTTGTTTCACAGCAGTAATAAACTGGCAAATATGAAATGAAAGGGGGCGCTTTAGTCCAAACTCTGCACGCAGAACGGATACTACATCATTTACCCGCAACATTAACCTTGCAACCCTCCTCTACCCTCTAACATCCCCACAACCTTCACCCTCACCACCTTTACATTCAAACTCTGCAGCCAACCCCTACCCTCAAACCCAATCCCTACATCCAACCCCACCCTCACACTCAAACCTTACAACCATCCCCTACCCGCAAACCCAATCCCTACATTATCCACCCTCCCGACCCTCAAACTCAAACCTTACAACCACCCCCTACCCTCGAACCCCATCCCAACATCATCCACCCTCCCCACCCTCAAACTCAAATCTTACAACCAACCCCTACCCTCGAAACCAATCCTATATTATCCACCCTCCCCACCCTCGCACACAAACCTTACAACCGACCCCTACCCTCAAACCCAATCCCTACATCATCCACCCTCCCCACCCTCACACTCAAACCTTACAACCACCCCTACCCTCGAAACCAATCCATACATTATCCACCGTCCCCACCCTCGCACACAAACCTTACAACCGACCCCTACCCTCAAACCCAATCCCTACCCTCCCCACCCTCACACTCAAACCTTATAACCATCCCCTACCCTCAAACCCATCCTCTGAAGACTTAAAAAGACAATTATGCTTTATTTTACAGACTACATACAAATGTAACAACGATCAGAACACAGTGCAGTTATGCGAAACTAAAATTTTATTGCTGAATAAATTCCTCTATAAGCAAAAACACAACCATTTTAGACTTTTGAAAACAAAACAACCGAATTGTGACCCCAAAAAGTACATGTAATTTGACGCACAGTATGAATAAAAAAGGATCCACAAATCCGCAAAGTAAAATTCGGATCCGATTGAGTGAAATGGACAGCGGTTTGTTTGTTTGTTGGGTTGTTTGTTTGTTTGTTTGTTGGGGTGTTGGGGTGTTTGTTTGTTTGTTTGTTTGATGTTGGGTTGTTGGGTTGTTTGTTTTGTTTGTTTGTTCGTTTGTTTGTTTTAAAGTACATTTTTTGAATCCGACGCGTACATCTTTCAATCTTTCAAACTCTTTCAGTCTTCACAATATTATGCCGTTTTTGTTTTTGCTTTAAAACTATTTAGAAATTTGCATAGTACGGGCGACACTTATTGTGCTCTACATCTAGCAGCTGCTTTACAACTAGCATTATCTAATGATTTAGGCCAAAACATCAAATCCTACACCAAATCTTGTCTCTGGAACAAAGCAAATTGCCTTCAGCTTCAATCACGTTCTATTTACCGCCAACGTACAAGCCAACTGCGCGAGCCAGACCGAGTCGATGAAGTTTTAACAATTGTTCCGGAAGCTTGGGCTCACCTTTAGACAGTCCAGACTAAATTAAATAAAGGAAAATATGGTAAGAAACAGACGGTGGGCTTAAATAATATTTAAAATAATATATATATATAAAAAACCACAACAAAAACCTCACATTTTTATGGAAAAATAGTTGGTAAACGAACTCAAAACAAGAACACAATTGTGATTCCATGTGGTCATCGTATTGCTTTCAGCTTTTACACTGTCATGTTTTATGGACACCATTTTATTTGTCCGGCATTTTTGTTTGTTTTCTTTAGCAAATAGTGTACTGATTTACCTCATTGCAGATATCTGGTACATGGAAGACCCCTTCATCACAGATACCTAGCTTGAAGTTAATTGCATCCACAGAGGTGATGTAAAGCTGCTCACCTACAAATTTAAGATATGTTTTCAAATTTTTAACTTAACACAATTTTTAAAGGCAGTGGCAACTACTCCACTAGACAAACTAGACAAACATTAGCGACTTTTCAACAAGTCTACTACTCCACAAGTTAACGACCATAAAAACCGATTTGGTAAAGAGCACTGGAAAGCTGTTGATGTTATAAAATGTTAGCAGCAACCCCATTCGTAATGTAGTTTTAGAGGCAGAGGTAATTTTTCACCCAACAATTTGAATCTAAGAAAGGCTTTAGGCATGAAGCCTTTCTCAGGCATCTGAAGAGCACACGATTCTGTTGCAACAAAGGTGTCTTTTCTTTCATTACTTTCTTGCAACTTTGATGACCAATTGAGCCCAAATTTTCACAGGTTTGTTATTTTATGCAAATGTTGGGATACACCAAGTGAGGATACTGGTCTTTGCATTGACGTCATTCACTTATTCACTCAACATTCAAAAGTGGTAACAACACAAATAATAGTGAATTAGTAATTTCTTTTATTTGCAAACATTGACCAAGTAGGACGATTTGAATAGCACAACAATGTGTAACAGGATTGCCATAAATTGGCACTTTATAAAACAGGTTTGAACTGAACTTACCGGTTTCAGAGTCAAATGTTCTGTACACATTTCTGATGGGTACACACTCGTCTTTCTGAAACACTTCCTCGATATTAGTGGTTTCAGAACCGGACTCCTCTGTGACTAACCAAACATCCAAATCCAATGCACGGTCGCCAATGGTTGGACTGCCAACATATTTGGCGTGATCTATACGAATTGAAGACAATTACATCCATTATGGTTGGTTTGGCATCCAACAAGATCATAAAAGGATTCGTCGTGTAATCAAGACTCATCTTTTCTCTGCTCGCATGTAATCTGGGTTTCTCCAGTGTGCCCCCTGCCTTTCTGGCTCTCTGTTCTTTAAATTTCATTTTCCAGCGCTTTGCATCCTCTGATAAAAGGCGCTATATAAATGTCATGTTTATTATTTATAATCGCACTGTCACATGGGGCAATTATTTTAAACAACTCGGGGGAAACTAACTGCAGTGAATGTAAAAGGAACACTTCGGCAGCACAGGAGTCATTCTTCTAGCTATAACTTACTTTCCCCATGGAAATAATGAGAAATTGTCCGGAACTGGTTGCACGTAAATTGCCTGGTGTGACACGACCTTAAAGGCACTGGACACTATTGGTAATTACTCAAAATAATTGTTAGCATACAAACTTCTTGGTAACGAGCAATGGAGAGCTGTTGATAGTATAAAACATTGTGAGAAACGACTACCTCTGAAGTAACATAGTTTTTGAGTAAAAGGTAATTCCTCACTCAAAAAATAAAAAACTTCAGTGAAGCCTTTTATTATAGGCATCTGAAAGCACACAGATTGTGTAAAACAAGGGTGTTTTTTCTTTCCTTATTCTCTTGCAACTTCAATGACCAATTGAGTCCAAATTTTCACAGATTTGTTATTTTATGCATATGTTGGGATACACCAAGTGATAATACTGGTCTTTGACAATTACCAAACGTGTCCAGTGCCTTTAAGATGAATATTATAAACTAATATAAAGCGCTTAAAGGCACTGGACACGTTTGGTAATTATCAAAGACCAGTATTATCACTTGGTGTATCCCAACATAATTATGCATAAAATAACAAACCTGTGAATTTGGGCTGAATTGGTCATCGAAGTTGCAAGAAAATAATGAAAGAAAAAACACCCTTGTTGCACAAATTTGTGTGCTTTCAGATACAAAAGGCTTCAGGCCTGAAGTATTTTAATATTTTAGTGAGAAATTACCTCTTTCTCAAAAACTATGTTACTTCAGAGGGAGTGGTTTCTCACAATGTTTTATACTATCAACAGCTCTCCGTTGCTCGTTACCAAGTAAGTTGTTATGCTAATATATATTTTGTGTAACTACCAAACGTGTCCAGTGCCTTTAATATTAAAACGAATGCACTAGGTTGGCCGCGTCGGCCCAAACTTATTACCAAATTTGTTGCCAGGTACAATTGAAAGACTTGTCACTTTGGAGACAAATATTGTACTTAAATTTTGTAACAAAATAAAACCAGTGACTATACCTGGAATGCAGACATAATCGAAACCTTGTTCCACTTTGCTTTTGAAGCATGTGTCACCCGTCACTTGTTTAATGATGGTGTATAATTCTTCCTGCAGAATGAAACTTAACAAGGATGCCAAAACAAAATGATTTCACAGACACCGTGGATATCGTTTGGATCAGACAAAGACATAAACATACTATACGAAGTGTTCTGTTATATCACAAAAATCGAGGCATGATACTGCAGAAATATTGAAAAGGATGTGGAGTGCATAGGCTACCTGTTTGTAGTCAATTATTGTCCGTATGTACTCTTCGGTTCCGTTTGTAAAACCAATACGGTAACGGCCGGATGTCTTTTCTTCGATGGAATCGTAGGCGAATGCAATTGAGATGCGCTCTTCCAACAGATTCCCCTCGGCTACGGAAGTGGACGAACCACCTAGGAAAACATTACGCTCAAATTGTATCGTTGACATCTCATAAAATATTTGGATAGAAAAAGCTTTGTTTGTTTAAAATCGTCCATATTTTTTAAAAATCATAATTCAAATAACAAAAAGAACAAAACCTGTTAAAACTATTCCACTGGGTTCATTTGATCACATATTATTCATCTATTAGTTATACTTATTCCATAAAAAGTTTATATATGATTGAAAATAATATTGATATGTTAGTATTCATTTAGATCTGGATAGGTTTGTATGTCTGCACAATGACATAGGAAATTTGTTAAAAAGTAATGTAAGTATAGTATGATTATGCTAGTTACATGCAGGAAAACTTGCTATATTAATTCCTATGTACCGTTAGAATTTGTAACAAATCAAATTGATACCTGTTGTTTATGTGTTCTTGGTTTTGAGCTAAATTTACACTTAGATATGAACCTTTTTCTATTTTCTGTTTTTAAGCTATATTCATGATAGTTCTTATATAACTTTTCTATAGCTTTACAGGCCTATGTCAGATCAGTTAAGTACCTATTTGACGAAAACGGCAACAGTGATCTTTGCTAAATTTCATTTAAAATGTTTTCAATCAGGAAATTGAGTACACTTGAGATAAAACAGATTTTAATTACTGTGTAAAAAACAATCATTTTGAATACCCTTCTCCGGTGCATTTCAGAAAAATTCGCGAAAAGCCATGTTACGTCATCACTCGTGTTACGTCATTATTATGTCGGAGCTCCGTTTTGTATAGCCGCTATATTTGTTGCAGCATGGAAGTACAATGTATAACAAAGCACTCCTCCTACACATTACGTCAAAGTATCGTCATGTTGACGCACGCCGTCAACGGCAGAAGTGTTTCTAGTTTTTCAAAACCTTGAGGTTGGGGCCTAATTTTTTGATCAATAATTACAAAAAAATCAGAAGTGTAAAAATATATAAATTACATTTAAATGATAAACAAACACATTACAAACAAGTTTAAACAGCATTCCCGTTAATCGAAAGTTTGCTCAAGTACCTGTTTAAAACGCATCAAACGCTTTCCAGATCCCCCCCCCCCTCTCCCTTCAAGTAAATATCTACTGTGATATCTGTCTTCAGTAGTTTGTAAAAAAAGGTTTGCATCAGTCCACCCTTTTAACAAGCATTTTGCATTATTGGAATTTTCTCAGATGATGGCGCGTTCTGAACACTTATTGTCATTGGTTGTAAAGGGACAAATAACTCTAGGTGTGTTGAATGACTGTTTTTCCTCTAGTGTAAGCAACAGAGGAATTCAGTAGTGTTTGACTTTTCATAGAAAAGTGGCCTCCGTGTAAAAACAGGGCAGGTGCGCCGTACCTGGTTAAATTCACATCAATGGATCGAAGGAGCCGCTAATAAAAATACCTTGACATTAGCTTTAGTACCTGAAGTATAGATCGGTTACCCAGTCATGCTCGGCAAATAAGCGCGCGTTTTGGGTTTTTTCGTGCGAAATTGAAAGCTCGTCAAAACAGTCGTTGAATTTCACTTACTGTTCAAGCATGTTTTTGTGCTTTTGCGCAAAGAATCGTAGCCATTAAATTGTTACAATCCATCCAAATTCGCAGCGGCTTCACTGAGATCTCTAATTGCATATAATATGCTAAATTGAATGCCGGTTTTGCTCAAAAGACAGCATTATTGTTGTCTTCCCTATTATTTAATAGGGACGACTGTTCAGTTTAAGCAGTTTTAGTTTGCATGCAGCTCAAAGTAAAATTGAATGACTGTTCAACTGGAAAGGTAATATCACTCTAATACAAATATGCTGTTTTTTGCCGACAAAGACCGCTGGAGAACCCACAGTATTCCACATTCATTGCTTGTTGACGGGTCACGCTTGAATTAGCTTCGTTTTTACCCAGAAATGGGTCACGAGCTTTTAGAGTAAATTGTTGGTTATTGTTACATAAGAGTGCATGAACAAGATAACTTTAAAGAATGTTGTTAACAATCTCTCAAACATTCAATACTAGCTACTTACGATATTCTTGGGTAAATTGACTTGGAGCACAGCAGGGCTTCGGTTCTTCCTGCTGCATCTTCCCGGTCGTCTTCATCGGTAACTTGGCGCATACCGATGACGTAAAGATAAGCGCAATTACAAAGATGTACATGATGATGTGTGGACCTTGCGGCTTGAGGATCCCGGAGCAATGGTTTACTGACTGGCTCAAAAATTAGTATGGAAGAGTGCTTAATCATGTGGTGGTTTTATGCGACTGTGTAAAGAACATGACCGAGTTCGCTTCAATAAAGTAGGATTAACTCTATAGAAAACATTGATAATGGGAGATTTTTTATATATATATATATTTTTTTCTTTTCAAAATGCCAACATTACAATTGTGAAAGAGCCCGGTAGTATGGCGGGAGAAATCGTTACCGCCTACTGACTGAAAACACATTATACATGTTTTAGTGTGTCTGTCAGACACCCAGTGTTATGGCATGCAAGGTCAAAGGTACATCTGGCAGTTAATCAGCAGGTTCTACAAATGGACGGTGCTGGTGTTTTTTCAAGCGCCTTATTCGAGGCTCCTGAATAACGCCGGGTACCGGCCTTCGGGATTGGTTTGTTTCTGCCAGACTTTTAACATTGCATGCTAAATTGTGTGTGCGTGTGTCTAAAAGAGTTCAAGATCGGTCTGGTAGTTAAGCGTCATTGCATGTAAAGCCTATCTCTACCCATATCTAAAATCCAAAAGGAAATCCACTGGGTTTTGTAGACCAGTGCCCGTCTTTATCCTATAGACCTTTCTATTGCAACGTCACAGACCAAGTGTTGTAATAACCGAGGTTGGAAAACTACGGACAGCCATAAATGCAGAACAAAAACAGATAGCCACAGTTTGTAACAAAGTTACACAAATATTGAAAAAGGGTGTTGAATTTGTTGGAAACAAAGCAACCAATCATGGGAGGTATTTTATCAAATTGAGACTTTGCAGAAAAATTTGTTAACACGATTGAATGTTTTACTGACATTCGGCGCGGTTTCTTTATCAACACAATGGAAGGTCTTTAAAGACAGTGAACCAATTCTATGAGCACATCATCCTGCTTCGTGAGAAAATAACTTGTCGCAGAGGGCGTCATCAAAGACTTTGTGGGATTTAGCGGCCCATGGCTGCAGTTTGAGCGTCCCGTGAACGGCCGTTAAAGTGTGCCCATCATGACAGTGCTATTTAGCAACAGTCAATCAATCAATCAATAAATCGTTAAATTTATAAGGCGCCAATCCAACAGTCGTTGCTCATAGCGCCGTACAGTAGGCTTTCGAAAAAGGTGAGATTTAAGCAAAGTTTTGAAATTGGCTAATGAAGTAGATTGCTTGATGTTCTGAGGAAGATGATTCCACATCCTTGGTGCTGCGATAGAAAAAGCACGATCCCCCCAAATGCGAAAAATTGAAGTTGTAGACAGTCGTAGACGTATCAGACATGGTCTAACATTATTAACTGTTTTTCAGTAGGCCTACCGTCAGATGGATGTCATTCGTTGACTGGAAAAATCCAGGGGTCTACTTTCACTGCATACACACTCCATTCATTTCAATGAACTTATGGGTGCACCACCTTAAATAGGCCGAAAATCATGCGCCAAGCTGAATATCACAATTTGTAGGTCCTCAAAATCTTTGGGACTACAAACAATTTTGGGTCATGCAATTAATAGATTTCGTAATAAGAATAAATCACAACCTGGGGGTTCTGTGCTTCAACTTTTGAGGAGACTTGATAAATTTGAGCGTTAAATTTGGCACTATTTGTCTTGGGAAGTGGAGTTGGGCTTCACGAAAACTGGCAGCAAGCCAGTTTGGGAAAAAATACATTTTCGGGGTGTTTTTTCTGGGGTAGTTCCAATCGGCTGACCTGCCAAAAATTGAAAAGAACTCTGAAGTTTAGTTGTCCGAAAATATGTTTGGTTGGTTTTCAAGAGGCCGAGAGATTTATTGAGTAGTTTTGAATATTTAGCATTTAGCATTGGTTCCTGTGGGAGTTTAATTAGTGTGGTGCGCCCTTATGCACATGACGGCATTTGAGTAGGGGCAAACGGAGATTGTTCATTGGCCAATACAGTGCGCCGCGCATACAGATATGTGCGTTTTTCATTGTTTCATCAACGGTTTGATCCCCCCAAAATCGGATTTAATGACGTCAATGCATAAGGTCTTTATACGAGCCCATACAGTAGATAAAAATTGGGAAATTTTTAGGTTTTACTTTATTCTACAGAACATAGGGGGCTATGTATAGACAATTCTAACAATTAAAACGATCAGAAGACATCGAATGTTGTGTGCATTTAAAGTCTTTTTATTTCTATTTTACCGTGCTCTTATAAAACACTAACCAAAAATGGGTCCTATAAGCAAATATTGCGCAGAATTGTTTTTTTCAAGAAAACTGAGCTACAAAATTTTCGAACATATTTCAAACCTAACATTTTATTCAAAGCACTGTTCATGAAGGTCGAGTCTAGCTGGAGGTGACGGACTGTGGGATCATGTGGAAGGTAAAACAAACAAAAAACCATGAAGGATATTCATTTTTGTGTGGATGTTCTTCAACACAGTTATGTCCCAGAGGGTTTTAACTTTAGTGTTTGATTTTGACGAGACGGTTTCCTTCTATTATCGACTTGTAGTGAAACTCAAATCCTACCGATTGAAGTGGAAAGTGCATGGTTTGTTCGGTTGTTGAGGACGTGTGTTGGGGTGTTTGTATGTTTGTGTGTTTTTACCTTTATTTGTTGGGGTATTGGGGTGAGAGTTTTTGCTTTGTTCTTGCTTTTTGGGGGTTATAACCCGCACTTTTTGAAACATTTGCATAATAATGGTGACACTGATTGTGTTCTACATCTGTAGCAGCTTTTTTTACAATAAGCATTATCTAATGATCTATGCCTAAACATGTAATCCTACTCCAATTCTTGTCTCTGGAACACAGTATTGCCTTCGATCACGTTCTATTGACCGCCGAAAAAGAAGCCAGCTCGGCGAATCAGACGATGAAATTTCATCAGTCCTTCTGGAACCTTGGGCTCACCTTTAGACAGTTTGGACTGAATTTAAAAGAAGAACAAATTTCGTCTTAGTCCTGAAACCTGAGTCGGATTGAAAGCGGATGTGAGTTAGAAGCAAGGAATGCAGTTAATAGTAACAAAATATGTTTAGAGAAAGAAATGTTACTGCCGGGTCGATAATGTACGGAAGCCGGATAGTGCCAGAAAATAAGAAGTGAAATATTTTTTCATGAGCGCGATAATATTTTTTTTTTACCATTTATCTGGCGGCCGCCACTTATTATCCGGCGGCCGCCACTTAATTATCCGGCGGCCGCCACTTATTATCTGGCGGCCGCCACTTAATTAAGTGGCGGCCGCCACTTATTATCTGGCGGCCGCCACTTATTATCTGGCGGCCGCCACATAATTATCCGGCGGCCGCCACTTAATTATCCGGCGGCCGCCACTTAATTAAGTGGCGGCCGCCACTTATTATCCGGCGGCCGCCACTTAATTAAGTGGCGGCCGCCACTTATTATCCGGCGGCCGCCACTTAATGAAGTGGCGGCCGCCACTTATTATCTGGCGGCCGCCACATAATTATCTGGCGACCGCCACTTAATTAAGTGGCGGCCGCCACTTATTATCTGGCGGCCGCCACATAATTATCTGGCGGCCGCCACATAATTATCTGGCGGCCGCCACATAATAATCTGTACCACACGTTCTTTATTTTGCGGATTTTAAGAGGACGGGTCATAGGATTCAGGGGGGGGGGGGGGTTAAGAGGACATATCGGGTGCGTTCGATTAGCTTCCCCGGGTCGACCCCGGTCTGCTCATCCGGGTGAGCCCCTAACCATGAACTAATCGAACGCCAACTTCCCCCAGCATTCACACCAATGCATCTTGGGACAGCCGACCGGAACTACTTCCATTTTGTAAAGAGGAAAGCTCATAGGTTCCGGGGGGGGGGGGGGGGGGGGGGTTAGAGGACAGGTCGTAGGATCATGGGGGGGTTAAGAGGTAAAGTCATAGGATCATGGGGGGGGGGGGGGGGGGGGTAAGAGGCGTGTCATAGGAATGGGGGGTTAAGAGGACAGGTCATATGATCCAGGGGGTAAGATGACATGTCATAGGATCAGGGGGGGGGGGGGGTGGGTAAGATCCATAGAGACACCAAAGTCATGTCCTCTCACCCCCCCCCCCCCCAATTATGATCCTATGACATGCCCTCTTACCCTTAACCCCCCCCCCCCCCCCCCCCATGATCCTACGACCTGTCCTCTAACCCCCCCCCCCCCCCCCCCCCCGGAACCTATGAGCTTCCCTCTTTACTCCCCTGGTTCCTATAATGGGTGCGTTCGATTAGCTTCCCCGGGTCGACCCAGGTCTTCCCCCGGTGCGTTCGAATAGCTTTGACGTCATTCGCGGGGCTCACCCGGGTCAGCCCCAAGTGCCCTGCTTGTGGAGCGGGTCACTTGGGGCTGCCCCTGGTTCATGACGTCACGGCGAAAAACTTTCTCAATGGCCACCATTTTGTTTGTAATTCAGCGGGACATTTTAGGACGTTTGACACACATTTTCGCCATTACAACAGCGTTTTTGTGAGCAATAAGTATTTTTTATTCGAAGCCGGGTGTATCACTGTGGGGTTGTACAAATTGTTTAATGTTGCAGTTTTACCTTGAGAATAATTATTTTACGATGTTTTCGTGAATCCACGGAAAGTATCGGACATACGGCACAAAATGGAAGTAGTTCCGGTCGGCTGTCCCAAGATGCATTGGTGTGAATGCTGGGGGAAGTTGGCGTTCGATTAGCTCATGGTTAGGGGCTCACCCGGATGAGCAGACCGGGGTCGACCCGGGAAAGCTAATCGAACGCACCCAACATGTCCTCTTAACCCCCCCCCCCCCCTGAATCCTATGACCCGTCCTCTTAAAATCCGCAAAATAAAGAACGTGTGGTACAGATTATTATGTGGCGGCCGCCAGATAATTATGTGGCGGCCGCCAGATAATTATGTGGCGGCCGCCAGATAATTATGTGGCGGCCGCCGGATAATAAGTGGCGGCCGCCACTTAATTAAGTGGCGGCCGCCGGATAATAAGTGGCGGCCGCCACTTAATTAAGTGGCGGCCGCCGGATAATAAGTGGCGGCCGCCGGATAATTAAGTGGCGGCCGCCGGATAATTAAGTGGCGGCCGCCGGATAATAAGTGGCGGCCGCCAGATAAATGGTACAAAAAAAATATTATCGCGCTCATGAAAAAATATTTCACTTCTTATTTCCTGGCACTATCCGGCTTCCGTAATAATGAACATACTTAAAATACAAACACAACTGCATGCAAGGTCAAAACAATGTTTGGAACTATAACATTTTCGCATTGTTGTCAGCATTCATAATTATACTGTCCTTTAAAGCGCTGTCATTTATTGTCGTGCAGTATTCGTTTGTTTGGGTGTTTTCTGGGGTGTTCGGGTAATTTTGTGTGTGTTTTTGTTTGTTTGTTTGTTGGGTTGTGGTGGGGTGGGGTGTTTGTTGGGTTGTTTGTTTGTTTGTTTGTTTGTTTGTTGGGTTGTTGGTTTGTTTGTTGGGTTGTTGGTTTGCTTGTTTGTTTGTTTGTGGGGGTGTTGGGTTGTTTGTTTCTTTGTTTCTTTGTTTCTTGTTTTCTTTGTTTGTTGTCTTAGCAAAAAGAATTCGAATCTTTATATACCTTATCGCAGATTTCTGGTACATGAAAGATCTTATCTTCATCGCAGATGCCTAGCTTGAAGTCCATGGCAAACAAATCGAGGATTTCTTCCAGTTTACCTGGAAATTCCAAATTTAGCAACCGTTAGTAGTAACAATAAAAAGGGGGGAAAGGTGTCGGTAACCAGACTGTTTTACACATAATTATGCGCCGTAGCTTGCAAACCTACGGATCTCCAAAAGTGCTATACCATGTAGGCCCTAGCTTAATAATTAGATCTTCAGTTGACATACAGAATCTAAGATGTCGACTTGTCCCGATAATGTATCTCACCAACACGAATTTACTAAAAGAAGACCATATTGACCAAAACCTAAACTGACCTTTAACAAGATAAATATTGGCAAGATGAATAACCACAACAAGGGTCAATTATTCCATGAAATACGTCATCTTGGTCAGATTCTTCCGTTAAGAGGATATGGCACTCCTGAAGCTCCTTAGAATTGCAACGAAGCACTAATTATTAGCTTCCGTTATACGAACTATACACCCATTGTTAAACTTTCATTATATCGTTTTGCGTTGGCTATATGCAATGTTGTGACAGAGGTGTACTTTGTTGCCCTGTGCATAAGCATTTTAATATAGTATGATGATGATGTTTCCCTCACCCTTTCTTGGCACTTTGGCAGTTTTCTATTATCATTTTAGCTAACCATAATCTCTTGAATAATCCAGAAAACCCCATATTCACCATATTATTGGGTTGGCTTAGAGCTACGAGCTGAACTTACCAGTTTCGGGGTCGTGTCTTTTGTACTGGTTTGTGATGGCTACGCATTCATCTTCTGTGTAAAATCCTTCGAAACTAGTGTTACCAAAAGGTGACTCATTAAATACATTCCAAATGTTCACTTCCAAGGCACGATCACCAAGGGTACCACTTCCACCATAATGGGCGTGATCTAAAGCAAGAAAAGTATCAACTCAAGGTTTGTTTTGCAATCCTGATGAAAAAAATTAGTTTTCAGTATATTATAGATTGAAATCTAAGCTCAAAAGACAAAGAATATAAAGTTGTCTTTCTGAAAACTAACAAAACTGCTAAAAACCCATTTCTAACATACATTGAGGGAAAAAACACATTGCTCAAGAGTATGGCCTGTGCTGACTGTGTCAGCCAAAATTGTTACCAGGTTTAATTTGAACATGTGTGTCACTATGGAAACAGAATTATAATAATAAAAGAAATATTACTATTGTTGTGGAGTTCATTGATATGTAAATGTTGTAACACCCCTCTTAGTAAATGTTGGTATCGCCTACATCTTTATAAGTGGTCACGCCCAGTTGGTTCGACTCAGTTGGCATCGGGGGCGTTGGACCGGACGAGTGTAACCATAGAACTTCAATAAAATGGTGTTAGTTTGTCGTTGCTAATTAATTGCTGAGGTTGCGTTTACTTATTTCCTATACGTGTTTCCGGTTTAAGTTGACGTTATAACAAATGGTGGAAAATCCGGGTACATATATTGTGTCCAGCGCCCCTGCCGGCTGACCTTGCCGATTTCGGTAAGTAACTATTTCTTAAATGGCATCAATTTGATTTTAAATGGTTTGTGTGATATTGTATTGTTATTTTGGAATTTAGGTATATTGTCTAGGTAGAAAATTTAACGTATTTCTTAAGTGTTATTTATGGAAGACAAACCAGACATGACAAACAAATATGATATGTCCTCCACCGGAGTTAAATATTCTGGCGGTCCTAATGACGATATCGATGAATTTATGGCAAAATTCGAAACCATAGCAACTTTGAGAGATTTTACCGATGTTAAAAAGGTGTTGGCCGTGATTTCTCGGATTGATGGTCATGCCCGTATCTTTTTGGATACTGTTCCTAAAGAATTAAAAACTTCTGTTGAAGATATACAGAAAATTTTGAAAGATCATTTTCAGGGCGATTCATGGGTGTGGCAGGTTGAAACAAAATTGCTTGAACGAAAACAGATACTTTCTGAATCATTGGATGATTATGCCACAGATGTTATGCGCATGTGCCGACAGATCAAGAAATCAAGTGACGAATGCCTTTCTATATTTGTTCGTGGTTTGCTGCCGGAATTGCGAGCCTTTGTGTTTTCAAAGCAGCCCAAATCTTTTCACGATGCTTTAGACTACGCTAGGCTTGGTATTTCCGTACAGCAAACCGCACAAGAGAGTACATGTAAGTCTAAACAATCTGTGCCTGAACGGAATGATCAAAATACCGGTGTCTTTGTAAACGTTATTCATGCATCATTAGATTCATTGAAAGACACGGTTAACTCTATTACGGGAGAGAGGCTAGGTTGCCTTTGGAGGTAACACTATCCCAGTATAATCACCCTGACAAATCTGTCAGAGATCACCTTCATCAGCTAATTTCACAACTAGAGATTTTTCGTGGTGTATCTAAAAAATGTGCTGAAATGAATCAAATCAAAATGAAGACCTATTTTGACAAAGCAACTCAAGACGTAGAGTATCAAGTTGGTGATACTGTTTGGATTTATATCCCGGTGGTACAAAAGGGACTTTCTCGCAAATTGGCAAAGTTTTGGGCTGGACCTTATCTCTTAGTAGAGCAGACGGGCCCTGTAAATTTTCGAGTTAGAAATCTGGAAAATAATAAGCTACTTTCGACACCGGTTCACGTTAATCGTATGAAATTTGCTTACAATAGATTTGTACGTCCAGGTAATGATATCACACCAAGTGACCTAGAACAGAATATTTCTTTGCCAATATTGTCTGACGAAGACTGTCCAGAAGATATTTTTGTTCCACTTAAGTCCAAACAGGAGTTGAGTCAGCAAGCTTCCCCAGCTTCTATTGTACCTGGAATACCTACCATTCCAGTAGAACAAACTAAGGAATATGAAATAGCGTGTATACTGCGGGGTAGATACAAAAATAAACGTCTTGAATACTTGATTAAATGGAAAGGATTTTCTGATAACGAAGATACATGGGAACCAGAAACAAACCTAAACGAGGCGGCTTTAGAGTATTTGAAAAACAATTCAGTAAGAATCACAGGAAAATTATAATTTGTAAAAGGTGATGTATTTTTGAAAGTTTATTGTGTATTTATGTATACCTATTCTGATTGTATGCTGTAGATGCCATTTAAAAATAGTGTAATCTTGTTTGTATATAATTTGGGGATAATGTAATTAATGGGTATTTCCTCAAATGTTGTCATATTGCCGGCAATAACCATCGGAGTTCGGACGATGAGGGATTGGGATCTCGTGGCCTGGCCAGCCCGCGGACAGCAAGATCTTCCACAAGGATCACCATCTCTTCTTCGTGTGGACAAGATTGACGATGGTAGACAGCGAATTTAACAAGAGGAATCAACTGCAAGTTTTGTTAAATTGTAATTAAATTGCCAGGAGCCAATTTTATTTTGGGGTGGCGTATGTTGTGGAGTTCATTGATATGTAAATGTTGTAACACCCCTCTTAGTAAATGTTGGTATCGCCTACATCTTTATAAGTGGTCACGCCCAGTTGGTTCGACTCAGTTGGCATCGGGGGCGTTGGACCGGACGAGTGTAACCATAGAACTTCAATAAAATGGTGTTAGTTTGTCGTTGCTAATTAATTGCTGAGTTTGCGTTTACTTATTTCCTATACGTGTTTCCGGTTTAAGTTGACGTTATAACACTATCTAAAAACTGATAATACCTGGAATACATGCACGGTGGAAACTCTTCGTTAATTCGTCTTTGTAACAAGCTTCACCCTCCGAGAATATATAGATGATGTAGGACTCTCTCTGCAGATATAAATTATGACAATAACAAACAAAATCTATTCAATTTCATTTATTTAATCTCAGTTTACAAGTAAAAAGTGAAAATTGTTTTTCCCGGTGTGCACTGTAAAGTACAATACAGGCTAAAAGACAACCATTACAGTTTACACACAATACAATACTAATACGAATTTCTTTTAGCGTTTTTAACAAACTTCAAAGACAATATATATTACGGAAGCGTATTGCCGCCACATGAAAAAAATCCCTTATCTTGTACGTACATGATAACTTATCGTGTACGTACACGGTAAGTCCAAACTTAAGTTATCATGTACGTACACGATAAGTTTGGACTTATTGTGTACGTACATGATAAGTTATCATGTACGTACACGATAAGAGAGAGATTTTTTTTTTTCATGTGGCGGCAATACGCTTCCGTACTATATATCCCGGGTACTTCTTTATTAGCAGTTGGATTGGACAAGACAACTTTCGACAATGGACATTATATTGACGTCACCATGTATCGACCCATTGCACAACGCGCTGCGCACTTACACGTGCGTCTCCTGTCCGCCATTTTGGGAATCAAAATGTGCACAAAAGGGATTGACTCTTAAAATGGAGGAAAATGGTACACGCGCATCGTTCGGAGGTGCGTATGCGGGTGTATCATTTCTGCCTTAAGGGAAGTCAATTCCTTTTGTACACATTTTGACTCCCAAAATGGCGGACAGGAGACGCTCGTGTAAGTGCGCTGCGCGTTGTGCAATGGGTATAAAGACATCACATGCTTACAAAAGAGCAACATAGCCTGGATTTCATGCAGGCACGATTTGTACACATTCCAATGGAAGAAGACGTTGTCAAATCATAATTTTGTTTACTTATTGTACGATCCTATTTTTAAAAAAAATTGATGTGAAGAAAGGGGTCACATCTTTAAGCTTGAGCTGTTACTTTTGTAACGCTTGAATTTATGCGTGAAATTCTTACACAAAATGTCCCATGTGACCAGTTTAGTATCTTGCCTGCCAGAAAGGCCATGGAATGTACAAGGTCACTATTTTTGTATACAAAGGTTGCAAGCTCAATGCGCGTGCATGAATAGTCCAAGAGCCAGCCACACTTGTCCGGTACCAACTTAAGGGACTAATATTGTAATGTCAACTTTTGTTGCAAAATTTAGTTTTCGAAAGATTTTCACCGTAAAATCTGAATTCCTCTTAGTCTCTTCCGTATGACGTCACAGAGGAAAAATGTAAACCCAACGGCTGTTTAGATTGTAACAATTTTAAGCCCGTGTATCTGCACGGAAAGTCAAAAATGAGTCGTGCATATTATACTCAAACAGCCGTTATAATGTCACTTGTCAAGTATTGCTGCCTGTCAACAAGTTTTCTCCTTACCAAAAAGCTGCTGTACTTTTTTCAACTAGAGTCATCAAGAGGTATTTATTTTCTACCTTTTTGTAGAAATCAATTAAAACAACTGCTTCTTCGGTCCCATTTGTAAACCCTAGATGGATGCGGGAAGCGATCTTTTCACCAACGGCATCATAAGCGAGTTTCGTGACACGGTGTTCTTCAAACAGCTCCCCGTTCTTTACAGAAGTCAAGGTACCAACTGGTAAAAGAACACAAGGAGCACAACAGTGTTGTTTGATACAGGCACTATCTCAGATTATGAATGTACATTAAATGTGAAATTGTTTCCATCAAATTCAAAACATAGACTAAGACACAACAGTTTTCAACTGAGTTTATTTTCTTGTCATGTGTTTACCTATAATATCCACTAAATAATTGTAAGATCGAGGTTTTTGTTTAGCAACTGAAAATAGTGTTAATATTTATTTTAATGTCCAAGTATTTGTTCAAGCATGTCAAACACTGACTGTTTAAAAACAGCACAAGATCCAGACACACAGATCAGCTCATTATGATTAATTAAAGAATATGGGAATAAAGGGGGGGAGGGGCAAAAAACTTCCTACAATGGAGGCTTATAGACGACTTTTCCCCGACCTCGACAAATCACTGGCCTTTTCGAATTCACTGCTTGGCTTCGTCTGTTTGTCGCTCCGTACTAAAACGCACATTTTTAAAGAACAGCTTACGGAGCCAAAGCTGGAGTCTATTAAGCCCAAGCCGTGGTTTTGAAAAGGTTCCTATAATGATGGTACGGGGAAAGGTCCTTGTCCTTCATTTAGCTTGAGTGGAAAAAAAAACACCTGGTGATGTTGTTCAGCTATGCCATAGCTTTCCTTTTGAATTTATACAAATTTGTCGATACACCCCACGTTCATCTTGGACAATTTCAAAAGGTATTTGTAAACCCCCATACCGATTGGAATGTGCACAGATGACTGCGTATATTATATGAATATTTATTGTCATTATTAAATCTACAGTACCTCTAAGGGACAAATAATTATATAAATAATTCTACAGATTTTGAAAGACGAACTGCTGTCAGCATTTATTCCCATTTTGGGGGCTTCCTCGCTATTAATGCATGAACTTTACCTTTATGGGAAGTGAGCTTCAGCCATCTAGTATTAAAATCAGGTTTCCCCGGTCATTTTCAGCAAATAAGCGGCGACTGTGTTGTATTACTCTATTTGTGCGAGTTGAAATCTCCCTAAAACAGTCATTCAGTTATTGTGTAAGCAATTTTCCTTTTGTGTTATGCAAAAGATAGCCATTCAATTTAACAATCCACTCCAACAGCCGTTCAATTTTGCGAAGGCTTTTCTCAGAAATATTTAGTTGCGCCAAGTCTGCATGCTAGATTCAATGACGATTTCAAATTTCTGAAACGAATGCCTTATAAGTTTAGTTGAAAATATTGTTATATAAATTTGCATATGCCTCAAAAACTGAATGACGCTTTCAACTGAAAAGGCAAAGTTGCTTTAGTATGAGTGCACGGAAGTGACAATGCTGCTTTTTGCAGAAAATGACAGGGAAAACCCACTGTTATCTATCTGTTGATTATTTGCTGTGTATACGTACAAAATACTTGGGTAAAAGAACTTGGCGCGCAGCAGGGCTCTGGATGTTCCTGTTTCATCTGATGAGACGACCCGGGGAAATTGAATGGTGTTCCGGATACCGAAGACACAAGGACGAGTGTAACGATAATGACGTACATTTTGTTATCAGATTTTGATATCATTGACCTAGGAGCGACTGACGGCAAACTGACCGACTTAGTTCGGTTTAGAGAGTGCTTGGTGTGGCAGTTGAGGACCAGTAATAAAAAGGGCAAGTTTTAAGTGGTCAGAATGATTAATCAATGCCTTCCCAGGTGCCAGGGAAATGGTTTGGTTGGTTTATATTCAGAATTACCAGGGTATAGAAATAACTACCAGTAGACTTGTGTGTGTACAACCATGTATAACTGACACTGTCTGGTACACAACAAATAGTCTGACGTAGCAGCCTTCATGCGAGATGAGCTATAGTATTATCAGTCTAACAAACAATGCTGTTCCATGCCAGTGGGGTTCACAATAAGAATAACAGTTCTGCTCCACAGATTTAATTCTTATTCCAATTCTTTTATATTAATATATAGTGTAACCCTGGATTTACCGTCAGCAAAAAGTGGCATGATGTTCTAAAAAAAAATCATCTAATTCCGCTACTTTCCACACCATTGTACGGTAGGGAGTTATTACCTGCATATGTAATGAAAACAGGTTTCCACCCCAGCCGTTTCCCCCACCCTCGTGAAATCCGTGTTCCCGTGGTACACTTCAGGAGAATACAACTTACTCATAATCATTTTCTTGTGGTGTTTCGTGAAAACTATATCCTCCCCTGTCCGGTTTTCGATGTAGTATGCCTTTTTCTTTGAATTGATTTTTTTTTTAAATATTCCATAATCAACAGATGCCCTAATTACCTTCTTTTGTTTATAAGAAATATGCAAACATATATTAAAACGTGATGGACATTGAAACTTTCACACCACGCACCGATCTTCGATGACTTCAATAGCGTCCCATTTGTTTTGAGTTTGACCTGTTTTCGATGCAAACAAGAAAGTATGGTGTCCGGGTGAAGCCATACGTGGAAGAAACATCTGCAGTGACTACAAGTGTTCTGTGAGACTTAGTGTATGACTCTATAGCCAGCAGTTTTCTTCATTTTATTCAACATATTTTTTATTTAGTTTTAAAAATAACCATGGTATTTTTCAAAAACTAAAAAAAAAAAAAAAAAAAAAAAAAAATGTAAATAATTCTTAGCTTTCAAATCTTATTTTTATTTAGTTTTGTGTCTTTTTATGTTTCTTAACATTTATAATAAAGCATATAAATAAACAGTGATAATCGAATCACAAAGCTGATGTTTAAATTTGTAATAACAAAAATGATAGAGTGTTACCAAAAAAAAATTATCCAGACTATTAGAAAATGATATAAGGCACGTGGCTTCTTTAAGCCTCTGTATTTTCCCCCCAGAATGCTCAGCAGAATGTTCAGTCACATGATTTGATCATCGTGAATTGTGAATTGAAAAAGTGTTTGATGAAACTTTTTCGGTGGGAATTTTTTTTATTTTTTATGGCCCCGACAGTATGACATATTTTTGTACCTTGCAGAAATGCCTAAAATACCACAACTTTTTGCATTTACAAGTGCAACTAACCAGTGGAGCCTTACATGTTTCTAAGTTTTGGTCAAATGAGAGGAGACTCTTTGCTTGGCAAGTCAAACCACAAAAATTGTATCTAGGGACTGTTTACATCGCGCACAGAGAGGTAAAAGATTTACCTCGATTTCAGGGACGCCCTGAATACAGGGCGTCCTACGATATACAGATGACTGAAACCAACGCAGTAGGTAGCGACGAACAACCATTTGCAAATGTTTTAGTCATGCATTGGCCATTTAACAATAATAATAATTAGAATGATTGTGTCTCGTTCTTATATGGCATTTTAAATTTATTGTCTCGTTTTAATTTGTGTGTATTTTTTATATTTTAATATGTGCAAACCGAGGTAACGATTTTCATGCTGGCAATAAATAATTGAATTGAATTGAATTGAACTGTAGATGCAAAAACTAAGTCACCCTTTTAATTGCAAAAACTAGATATGCAAAAACTAAGTCAATCTTATATGCAAAACTAGATATGCAAAAAGGAAGTCAATCTTATTTGCAAAACTAGTTCAGTAAAAGCTAAGCAAGCATTATTTTATTTGCAACAAGGGATACCAGCACAAGGGGACTCCCGCCGGTCGCGGACTCAAGACGGTCTCGTTTACGAGTTGACTTCCAAAATGGCAAGCGTTGCAGCAGCAAACGCGTGTGTGACGTTGGTGCAAGAGGTCAATAACATAATTTGAATAAAAACGACGTCACCAGCTCAAGCAGTGCCCTCACTGATATCAAAGGAAGACCATCATTGGCGAAAGTTGTGCATGGTGCGTATACACACATTATGGGTGTTTCCAATTAAGCTCAGTGGTGGCGGACTACTCTATTTTCATAAAAAAAATTCCCTTGGTTGAAAAAAGCGCAATGTTACATTGTTAAAATTCACATTGTCAAATTCAACATTTATAAAAATTAAAGGGGATGTTTTGCTCATAATTATATACCGGTGTCTTTCTCTTTTCTTTATAAGACTGTTAAGCAGCTTTTATAACAAAGAAAAAACTCACTTACGCATTAACTTTGTTGCAGCCGTTATAAGAGTTCATTTGAAAATTCAAGCATTTATAACAATATAGAATGGACCGGAAGAACAACAGTTTGCCATTTTTGCGTGATCATAGCGGTATTTAACAGTAACAGATCTATGGATTAAGACATCTGACATCGAGCTCCACACTGAGTACAGTAACACATAGTTTTGTGTTGGCTCTGCGGTGTCCTATTGTCAGTTAATCTAGACATCAAATCACGAAAATCTTCAGTATCACAAGTTATAAAAACACGATTTATGTACGTGTGAATACCTTAATAAGACCTTCAGATCCGATAACTATTGTAATTCTACCGGGTGTCTGGAGGCTATGACACTGTCTGGTACACAACAAATAGTCTGACATAGCAGCCGTCATGCGTGATGAGCTAGTATTATCAGTCTAACAATGCTGTTCCATGCCAGTGGGGTTCAAATTAAAAATAACAGTTTTAATTGCTCCACAGATTTCATTCTTATTCCATTTCTTTTATAGTAATATAGTGCAACCCTGGGTTTACCGTCAGCAAAAAGTGGCATGATGTTCTCAAAAAAGCTCTAATTCCGCTACTTTCCACACCATTGTACGGTAGGGAGTTATTACCTGCATATGTAATGAAAACAGTTAATTTCCACCCCAGCCCTTTTCCCCACCCTTGTGAAATCCTCGTTCCCGTGTTACACTTGAGGAGAATACGACTTACTCATAATCGTTTTCTTGAGGGAGAGACAGCTCTATAAATGAAACTTTATAAAGACTTTAATTGTGGTGTTTCGTGAAAACTACATAGGGCCTAGATGACTGAAAACAACGCAATAAGTAGCGACGAACAACCATTTGCAAAACTATAGATGCAAAAACTAAGTCAACCTTTTAATTGCAAAAACTAGATATGCAAAAACTAAGTCAATCTTATTTGCAAAACTAGGGTATGCAAAAACTATAAAGTCAATCTTATTTGCCAAAAATAGTTATGCAAAAACTGAGTCAACCTAGATATGTAAAAACTAAGCCAGCCTTATTTGCAACAAGGGATACCAGCACAAGGGGACTCCCCGCCGGTCTCGGACCACAGAACTGCAGCCAAACTCTATCTGCAAAACTAAAATAGTACGTCTATTCCGTAGGCTGATGTTTTGTGAATCACTTTAGCCCTATCTTCTGTCTTAGTTTGCTCCTTTACATCGTTTTACATGCTCTCTCCTAACATCCCCAGGAACATACGAAAAACAAAAACATGTGAAAACGTATGGAGAGCTAAGAGCCAAGTACTATAGACCATGTTACCTTTGTTTACAAAGTAGTGACCTTGTACATTCTAATGCAATTCCTGACTGGCAAGATAAGGCCATCGGGAAAACTAACATTTTGTGTCATAATTTCCACATAAATTCAAGAGCAACAAAGGCAACAGCTGTACAGCTTTTGAGATGTCCCCCCTTTCTTCATATCAAAAGTTGAGAAAAATCAGACAGTGCTCCATAAAACATAAGTGTTATTGTATTCTTCCATTGAGCTGTGTACAAACAGTGCCTGCAGGAAGTCCAGGCTCTGTGGCTCCTTTGTAAACATCTGATGTCACAGGTCGCATCGTCTATTCTGATGCATGTGTTTGCAATTCACTGTGCAGTGTATTTTTTTTTGCGTAATGCAAAAGCTACTGTTAACACCAATAACAAATGGAAACATTAACAGACAAACAATATTTTGCATGCAGTTGTTGTATTTATTTTCAAGAACTGCTATAACCATGTGTACTGTTCAATTAAGAAATAAACTCAATACACTGACATAATTATTATGTTACTAGTGGCGGCCAGGGGGGAAGGTGGGCAGGGGGACTGGGGCAAATGCCCCTGTTAATATCTTTTCCCCCATGTTCCCCCCCTCCCCCCCCTTTCCCACCAAAATTGTTCACGATGACCGAAATTGAACCGAACCCAAACCATAGCACCAACACAATAAAGCAATTAAGTTCGTTGTTTGCGTTAAAAGTCCCATCACAGCTCAAGAATAACACTAGTGAAGCCCGTCACTGACATGACAAGTCAATGCTTTATCAGCAGTACAAAACTAATGTTTGCCCCCTTTAAATTAAACCCCTCCACTCATTTAACAGGCATGGTGCAGCTGCTGGAAGTAAAACAAATGTTAACTAAAATTCAAAATCGTTTGCTCCGAAATTTAAGTTATAATAGTAAAATGTACCCAACTACCACAAATTTAGATAATCATTTTAATTAGTACCTTATTTGCTTTGTAAAGAACAATGTTGATCTCTTTAGTTGAAGTTTCTTAGTAGGTTATCATGTTACAATTTCCCTTGCAGAGAATGCGAATGTCATAGATCAAGGTCAAGTTAGAACTAGCACAATGTACCCAACTGAAGGCGAAAGCGAAGTTATACCCAACTAGTATCCAATTTTAAGACTGTCAGATGAATGCCACGTTAGAACAAGTACAGCATCAATAGTTACAGAGAAATTAATTTCAATCTGAAAGCTCGCTGATTTAAAAATTCATACCATTACAAAATCCTCAAGACACAAGTTACAATCTGAAATAGTGACATGATCGCTTTATTTGCATAGAAAGCTTTTCCCAAATCACTAATTTAAATGTTTGTAAAGATCCCTGCAGAACGTACATCGTTTTGCGTTGTGTTTTTTTGATAGCCGAATGTTATGGCATCACGATTTTGGTTGTAAAATATGGAAATTATCTGACTTACTACTTTATAGCAAAAAACCCAATAACGGTTGTGTTATCCTTTTTAAATGTCTTATAATCCTAGATTGAGATAACATAAATTATACGACATAATCTTTTAATCTGACTTCACCCAGAGGTGATGCCCCGTTTGAGGGTCCTTTCTAATTCAGACGATCTCTGCATCCAGAGAGGTTTTAATTACTGGCCGAAGAACTTGCGTTGGCGCGAAATCTTGTCCAAGATCTTCTGCATTGCCAATGTAGGCTTCTTCAAAGCATTGTCCTGAAATAAAAATTACATGAAGAGTGAATTCCTTATTAAAGGGAAAATGCTGGCGATGTGGGGTGAAAATGTCCATGGTTCCCTTTCTAAAATGCAACCACTCTTGTTATCGATAATACAATTGGTGTGTCGCCCGTTCGCTATGGGCCGAAGGAAGTTGATTCAACAGAGGGCGATAGCAGATGAAATTTCTGCAAAGTTCACCGATCGGAAAGAATCTCCAGAGGACAGAGAAAGAGACGCAGTTCCTGTTACAACGGCTCTTTCAAGAGCCAGACTGGCAAACAGAATAACTGAATAAAATGTATTTATTTTTTCAATAAGCTAATTTGTTATTTTTAATCAGTAGGCCTAAGATCTATAAAAAATATATATATAAAAACGGACAAATAGTGACGAAAGCCATTGTTGATTTGTTACTTCGGGCAACGAATTCAAACATAACCCATAGCATTTGTCACATTCACCAAGTTTGGGTTGTATTGAGCGAATTAAATAACCACTTTAATTTTCTTCACAAATATTAACGCAATGGGATAAATGTGTATAGTTTGAATATCTTTAACTAATCTTCAATACAATACATCTATTTTACTTTTCTCTGTGTAGAATTAAAATTAAAAAGGGAAATAAAGCGTATTATATATTATTTGAAATTGCACTAGGTTTACGAAGGGGACCCCCAGGTCTTCTGAATCCATATTAATTAGTTTATGTTTTTTGTAAGGTTAGTTACACACATAGATATACAAGACACAAATTATCATTTACCGGATGACAGGCCTCTGGAACTTTGAAGTAGTGTTCCCGGTCACAGATTCCCAGATTGAAGTCAACAGTGCGCATGTCAATCACTTCGAGCAATTCCCCTGTGGAAAAAATAAAAATAAAAAGAAGAAAAAAAAATCAAATAGAAAGACATCTGCAGCGTGGGTGCTGCTTGTACTACTACTAATTACATTTAATATTTTAATAAGGACACTTTGAAGTTTTTTTTTGTTTTTTTTTTGGGGGGGGGGGGGGGGGGTTACCTGTAATAGTGTTAACGTGAGCAGATACTTGGCTGACTGGTACACAGTCTTTACTTGTCACGGTCACGGAAACGTCGAATTCAGAGCCAGGAGCCGCTTCAAAGGATAAATACCATTTATCCACCTGTAAATCTCTCTCACCGATCCATTCAGTCTTAACAAACTTTGCGTGATCTAATAGTATAACAACAAATAAAGAAGTTATTGAAGTGAGCGTACGTGGAAAATACATAGAAAACGCCAACGGTAAGAGCATTTAATAAAAACACAGAGAGTTTTCTGTTGTCTTCAGGTATAGTTTGACAAAAAATAACACAATCACGGAAAGTAATACGTTGTTGTTGTCAAACTTACCGGGAATACAGTGTTCATGGAAGCGATAGTTAAGGTGGCTGGGAAAGCAGTGTTCCTCTTCTCCAACCTTAATGATGACGTACAGCATTTGCTAAGAAAGATTTTTCGTAAAAAATGAACATCAAAATAACAATGACGAAACAACTTGACCCTCCACAGTGCCATGGTGGAGTTATTGAGTAACAGATTTTAAATAAAAAGTCGGTACTCCGCCATATTTATTTAGTTCTAATCTGAAAAAATCCTTATTCCCCAACTAAACCAAACAGAATCCCGTCGGGGTTGTTTTTTACTGAAAACAAATCCACAAAGCGTCAGCTCTCCAGGTTTTTCCATAGGAATTGTAAAGCAATTACTTAGCCTTGGACCTAATTAGCACTAATAGGTGAAATTAACTATTTTGTATGAATTAAAAATGAAGACAAATATGGGCTGATTTCAAAGGAATGTTTGCTATAATTGATTCTATTTAGTCACAAGGGTCTATATCTATTGGTTTGGGCGATTTAAAAGTGATGTTCTCCCCAAAAATGGATTACACGCATGATACCAAACTGTCACTTAAAAAGTGAGCGAGGGTGTAACCTTGTGATTTTTGGGGGATGATGTCACGGAGTGCCCAATCGATCGATCGATCAACCAATCGATCATGCTGTACTTCTATAAAATGATTTTCTTTCTTTTTTAAACTTAATTTTGATGTAACTTTACTGAACTGTATAAAAATGTTCCTTTTTTTAAAGTTTTTATTCTGCATTTTTTGTGAAAGTCAAAAGAACTTTAATCATAGTGTTGAAACTGACGGTACCTCTTTATAGTCTTCTATATATCTGCCCTTCACTTCTGTCCCATTGAAGTACTCAGTGTCGAATATAATAGCCACCTGCTCGGAAATGGCGTCGTACGCACCCTCAGTTTTGACGAATTCGACAAGCAGCTCGCCATCGGGTGCGGAAGTTATGGTGTAAACTAGGTTACAAGATTCAAAAAATTATAGTATTTTAAGTGTTTTTTTCGTTACTTAGTTGAGCCCTGTCCAACGTGAGTAACCACGTAATTTAAAAGTTGCAGATGGGCATGGGCTCCAACTACCATCATTTACCTAAACAAAAATGCATACCATCAAAGAATGACACACTTACCCCCTTTGAAAGTGAAATATCGAGGAGTGCAGCAAGGCTCCTCATGATCCTCCTTAATGGGCTTTTGAGCCATTGCTCCCACCAACATCATGCAAACAATCGCACAAGACCACATCTTGATGTTCAATCAACCTGGAAACTTAACTGTTTGAACACGGTGGACAGACTCCGGAGTACGGGTGAGGCTTCTACTGTTTGCGTGCCCCGAGTTGAGTGGCTGCGGGTGTTTTCAGCCATAACCGCCGAGACTGCATCGTGCTTTGTCCTTGTTTCGGTTGTTATTCTGCATTGACCCATCTCGTTTCAAACTAAACTTGTACTTTTCTTTTAAAAGTGATCGAGGGACTTCGTAAAGTCCATAATACATGCTTTTCATTATGTTTCAATTCAGGTTTACCTGCAGAAATTTCCCACGGTGTCCCACAAGGATCTTCGATCCTTTGTTGTTTTCTGTCTATATTAATGATTTTGACAGATCCTCTCATTTACTATCATTACTTCTCTTTGCAGATGTCAGTAAAAGATTTTTACATTCATCCTAATTTGAATATTCTGTTTTTAATTCCGAACTCAAAAATATCTGTAGTTTGATTAAGGCTAACAAGATATCCATAATAATATATAAAACTAATTGTATGTTATTTAGCAAGAAAGTATCTCATCCTCTCCAGACTGTTCGTATCGATGGTAATCAAAATCCTGGTACATATTGCATTCAATTTCTAGGCCTGCATATGGATCTGAGCCTCTCTTGGAAACAACATGTTAAGGGGTGTGTACAACATTGGTAATTGTCAAAGACCAGTTTCCACACTTGATGTGACCCAACATAATATATAAAATAACAAACCTGTGAAAGTTTCAGCCAATTTGGTCTTCGGAGTCATGAGAAAACAGTGATTTTATCACCAGTGATAAAGACTAATTGTTTTACTCATTTCCTAAAAACAAAAAATTATTATGTCCACGGTCATTATTACAAGGCATTGTAATGAATTTCATCAATCATTTTCCCGTGCGACACTTTCTTTTAAAACTATCAAGCATGAAGGTCCTCCTAGGTTGTAGTATTTACTAGATAATTATAGTACTCTTAAAAGTGCTCCCAAGTGCTCAAACGTAAATTTAGGGACTCCTTGTTGAGTTGTTGGTAATTTAACTGACCTTCGGGGTTGACTTGGATTGTTAATGTAATGTCCTGTCTGTTTGTTTCTGTCCTAATTATTAATTAACAAATACTTATGTCTATACAATTTGTCGCTATTTTGTGTAATGTACTTTCCTTGTGGTCCTTCCTTACCAGACAAGCATTGCTTTTTGGGGCCTCCTTCCACATACATGTACATTGTCTACCCCATAATCAATTTATCATTTTACTTAAATCTATAATAATAAGTTGACTGCATGTTTGCTTATATTTATGTACAGTTTGCATAGTGTGGAAAAAATACTAAAGAACTGAACTGAACGAATTTCGCCACCTGGTGGGATCCTATACACGAAGTTATCGTATACAAATTATACAGTTGATTAAACAACATCTATAGACCCGTTGCATTATTGGCCGCCATCTTTGATGTAACGTGCACGCGTGAAGAGCTATCATTGGCTGAGAGTCGTGCGTAGCGCGCACACGCGTGTACTTTTCCATTGTTTTACATCAAAGATGGTGGTCCGAATGACGTCATGTGCAATCCATCTATAACTCTCGTAGTCATTCTTAAAGAGTATTCAATGTTTGAACAGGGTATAGGTAGGCCCTAAAGTAATCTCCCTGTGTTTATTTTTTACTTCTCATGTTTTTGAATGCAACCAGGAGGCAGATACTAGACCCTTCCCTTCCCATGATGTAAATTGCACATCACGCGTGCGCACTATAACACTTTGGTTGACAAAATGATAGAACATCGCGCCTTTTTGTATGGGGCTGATGGCGGCGTGACGCTGACGCGTTTGTGCGTCTGCTTAGTGCACATCTCTATGGCGTTTGCCAACCAATAGTGTCTGTACGCATGCGTGAATGTAATTAGGTGTGCGTGACCTCAGCGTCCCTGTAGCGCCACGCACAACTCTCAACCAATGATAGAATTTCGTTGACTTCATTGATGGCGCTGTTAGGGTCTCGTGACGTCATATGCAAGGGGTCTATAGAAACATGACCAGTCATCCGTTGAATGCGTATTCGACAATGGCGACGGCAGGTAGGTGATGGTATTGTGCCTTTGGTGGTGATACAAGCATGACATTTGGCACTACGGTCAGAGTATATGTCATGAGAAAGTTATAGAACCATCACATATTGTGTCCCTCGAATGAATACAGGTAGAATAACAAGCAATGGCAGCCATTTCGAAAATTTTGAAATGTTTTCGAATGACAAAATAATATGAGATGGCCATAATTTAGGCAATAACCCAAATATTTCCCCCATCTGCACCTATTATATCATCTCTCCTTTTATAATAAAAACCCTCTGCAATGGAGGGTGCACTTGGGGGCTTTATTTTATTTATTTATTTTACCTATAATTATAACCAATACTACACACATAGCATACATTAAACTGCAAATTACACAAAATCATTTTATTCACTCAGGCCACTTTTCGTAAGTGGTAATTATACACGTGTAAGTCAATTAGTCAAACATTCAGCTTCTATTCTAGTGCGTTGGTTGTATGTAGTATTGTGGGGTCACATTAAACTTGTGATGCAACATGACATTTTACATTAATGGTCCACGTGGGTCATGCCGGTCCATTTTACTTTTTGACATTTGAAAAACCAATACGGCCGTCAATTTTACAAACCAAAAGTTATTCATTGAACACCTGAATCTTTAATTTGCAGTAATGTATAACTTCAGCTAATTTTCGAAATTGCGAAATAGCGAAATAGTAAATAGCGAAATAACCAGTAATGTATAAGCCTGTGAAAAGAAACAGCAGTAATAATCCTATCGTACTATATTTTTTTTTCAGATGCATTTTTTTACTTAAATGATTTCCACCAAATCCAAGAATTTCCTTTATTTGCAAAACAAATGTATAACTGCGTCAACATACACAGAAATTATATTCTCTAAAGTTTACTTAAACTACTTTATTACAGATAATATCAAGTGATAATTCATTGTTAAATGTAAACCAAACCTAGAATGGAAACAATTATAGGCTGGTATTTGTTGTGATGTATGGGGACGTTATTGGTGCTATAAGGAATCTGACCGAAATAACCATTGCCGGATATCATGTTGAGCTATTAAACCCCTAAAGCTACAAAATGTGCCATACACAAAAGCCTTTGAAAAGAAACAGCAGTAATAATCCTATCGTACTATATTTTTTTTTCAGATGCATTTTTTTTACTTAAATGATTTCCACCAAATCCAAGAATTTCCTTTAATTTTTTTAAGAGTAAACTTGAAATCGATGTATTAAGAATGATCCAAATGGTTCACCAATTAAAGCGAGTTGTGCCTACCCCTACCCCCATCTCCACCACTGCCGCTCCCCCACCCACCCCATCCAGGCCGGCCATTTTTGTCATTGACCTCCAGAACATGTATGTAACCTTTGAAAGAATATTAACAAAAGAGTTACAGAAACTGGACGTCCCGAAGGAAAGATTTGTACACAGCTCAATGAAAAAACACATAAAATCTGATATTTTCTGGAGATTGCACCGTCTGATTGTCATCACTGAACTTTTGATATGAGGAAAGGAGATGCTTCTCAAAACCTTTTCAGCTTTTTCTTTTCGAGCTGAATTTAAGTCAAAATTATGACAAAATATGTCAAATTTCCCTTAAGACCAATGTAGTGTCTTGCCTGCCGGAAAAACGCTGGAATGTACAAGACCACTCTTTTTGCAAACAGGGACTACGTAGCTTATAATATAGATAGAAACGGGAAATTGTCACTAAGAGGGAGAACGACTTGGCATGGGCAGTTAACCCCCGCACGTAAAAATAACATAAACTACAAGATATTAAGACAGAACTTCTTCGCAGTTTCATTTAGGAAAACTCCAGTGTGCATCACTGGGAGTAATGTCAGTATGGACGTGGAGGATCTAATCAAAGAGTGTCACCTTCCCACCATACATCGGGCTGTTACGAAGCTGAGGTGGTACTTTAGTCACCTTGGCACCCTGGAAAAAATTCACAACATCCACAGTCAAAAATTGCCCAATTATACCAAATTAACGTTCATTACAGGAAAGCTCCACTCAAGAAAGAGGCTAAAATAACACATCATTTTCGTCTGGCAATTCACACCTGTTATCTCCATGTAATTCCTTTTATTGGATCATGCACAAACCAGTAGGGCTGCTGACTGCCCATGGCAGATTTTCTGCTCATCAATTAAGATTATTAGTTTAATGACCCAAGTAGTTCAATTTAAACACACCCACACAGTGAAAAGATTGTAAATTTTTCGAGTTTTTGCGGTCAAACTCGGAAATTCTTTAATGGAGCTTTCCCGTAAGGTAGCGAATAATCACGTCGGTATAATCTTACTACCCCAGTTCATTTGACTCTAAGCATGCCTGAAACTAGTTCAACTCCTGAGGAGTATGCAGCATCGGCAGCCACATTGTCGCCCTGTTTGCTAATCATTCACAATATCAACAATCCCTCTCGCAGAAACCGTGTAATTCTGCGTCATGTGAAGCAATTATAGTTTATAAATGTCTTGTACAATAACAAACGTGTTACAACGAGGATTCGAACCCACATTCAACCATCAGAACTTGAGTGTGATGCTCTAGACCACTATCAACCACTGGTAAATTGAAATTGAAAATTAACACTTACACGAGCTTGGAAGCTGATAAATGATTAAAAACATGAGTGTTCGACCAGTGTTCGGGCTTAGGTATAATAATTAAAAACATTCTACAAAAAAAAGGTAAATTAACAAATAAATTCAGTGATTATACTTTTTGTATTGACATTTTTAACGCAAGAAAAAATAAAAAATAAGTGACATACTGAAATACTGACCTTGCACTCTGAGGGGGGCTTGAACCAACGGGCCGGATCGTCGATACCCAATTCGAAGTCAAACCACTGTGTATTTTCAGATCTTATCTCCGCATCTTCAAAACAGAACAATGTCAACGGATAAAGTTTAAATTCGAATATCTCGGATCATAATGATTACAGTAAACATTCTTTCTAACTGTGATCTGAGGATAACGTACGCAATTGAGATGGAGTGGGGCTATAGTTGCGGTCATGTGGGCAAAAAGATCAAAATGTTATTCAAAAGTGTTAAATAAACAAAAAAACTTGATGGAGTGGGGCTATAGTTGCGGTCATGTGGGCAAAAAGATCAAATGTTATTCAAAAGTGTTAAATAAAAAAAAAAAACTTATTCTAACTTTACCGAGGCTAAACTATTGTGATTTCTGGAACCAGATCTTTTCACTAGTATTGGAAATCCCTTCTTTTACTAATTCAGATTTGAGACATTTCAGATTTGCTCATTATGGGAACATTATTGTGTTGGATGTAATTCGATTATTCTAATGTGTTATTCGATTATTATTACCCGTGTTTGAATCGAATACTCGCTGAAATGAGCCAAGATCCACGCAGCCTTCTTCTTTGATGGAATAGACAATGTGTGCTGTTTCATTGTTGCTGTAAGTCCTACTGATATACCACTGGTCGGAAACAAGGGCTCTGTCACCCACAGTAGTTGAACTGACGAACTTGGCATCATCTCAAATATATTAAACATAAAAAAAAGGATATCTCATGAAATTTGGGATTGTTGTTAATTCCGCACTGTTTTCCTCTTGTTCAATGTGAGCGTGTTCCCCTCTTGGTGTATAATATTATTGTGTAACGACGAAGTAATTTAAAGTGAGGGTATATTATAACCTTTGGTAATTACTCCAAAATATAATGACCAATAAACTTATTTGTGGTAAAGAGAACTGGAGAGCTGTTAGTATAAAACAATGTTAGAGAAGACACCCGTTTAACGCATATAATTTAATAATACGCAGTTCTTATATAGCGCTTTATACTCCCGATGGGTGTCTCAAAGCGCTCATCCTACAAGGTAGGCCTATGTGGAGTTACGTGTTGAAGTATGAGACCTATTCCTTTGCATAGCACCATGTAATGGTTTACAAGGTGCTGTGGCGCAATATGCAGCCAATCAAACCAGGAACACCGGGGCGAACCCCGGCTCTTTTACGATAAGTGCACTGGGTTCTTTTACGTGCATTACACAACACACGGGACCTACGGCTTAACGTCCCATCCGAAGGATGGGACGAAGCATGTGGTTAAGTGTCTTGCTTAAGGACACAAGTGTCACGACTGGGATTCGAACCCACACTCTGCTGATCAGAAACAAGAGCTTGAGTTCGGTGCTCTTATCCGCTCGGCCATGACACGCCACCATTATTGTATGTACAACATTGGTTGTTGTCAATGACCAGTATTCATAGGTCTAATTGATGTGACCCAGAAAATACATTAATAACAGACCTGTGAAAGTTGAAGCTAAATCGGTCTTTGGAGTCATGAGAAAACGTTATATATTTTTACTATTTTCAATTAACGGATTTTATCACGACTGAAAAAGACTATGTGTTTTACTTATTTCCTAAAAATTATAGCATTTCAAGCAAAACTATTTCATGGCAGGTTTCCACCATGACCATCTTTAGGCCTATACCATGTAAGTTTTGTGCAAGTAATGTGAAATTTTTTATTTTCAATCTTATCAATGTTGTCTCACCCTTGAAGTATTAATGTTGTTAGTTAGATATTACATTTATTTCAATGCTGCCATTAATTAAGTTACATTTGTGTCATCGTTAAAGTTAAGGTACATGATAATAAATCAATAAAAGCATACCAGAGAATTTGTAGTAATGACAATAACAATTTACACGAAAGTTGAATTTAAATGTTAACATTGTTAAATATTTCAAGCTGAATGTCTAAGGACAAAACCTGACAAATATACTCATCTAACTCAAGGGGGTTAAAAAACAAAAAACGCGTTATTATTAATTTTATGTAAACATTATTTTTACCTGGAAGACAGTTTTCAGGAAACGTTACTTCTGGAATCTCGAACTTCTCGCAACTGACAACACCCTTCACATTGGTGATATAGTACCCTTTAAACTGAGTGGTAGAGTTGAAAAAGAAAAAATAATGACAGTTGAGCAAAATTCGTTAATGACAAAACCCATACTATAAATATCCATGGCATAATTTCACACAGCTGCTAAAGCAAAACAGTTTGCCAACCACAAGGGAATTCTGCTAAAACCAAACTGATGAATACCTGCCAAAAAAACATCTTGTTTTATGTACAGTTTGCAACCGGTCCCCTTGCTTTTGCTTACCAGAAAGCATTATTTTAAGCACTATTGCATGTCTGCTTAAGCAGCACCATAAAATTTGACCCAGGTCCATTCTGTTTACCCTGTATACAATCCAGGGCATTTTCTGGCAGGCAAGATGCTGCACTTCCCATTAATTTGAGAAATCTTACACTTTGTATCAAATGTTATATAAAATCAAGAATTGTATAATAATATAGCCTGACATAGTGTAAGATGGGCCCTTTAATTTCTTGAAGTCAAACGCACTGTCATTTCCATAACATTAACAATTTTATATTTTCTTCCATTGAGCTGGCAGTGCCTAATGACACAAGCGTGGAATGTGGCAATCAGTCAGAATAATGTCAAGAGAAGATTTTGAGCTATAGGGCCATTGCATATTCTCATTTGAAAAAGCTAAAGGTGGAATAATAAGCAACTGCTGCCATTTAGAAACTTTAGAAAATTGCTTGTTATTCTACGGGCACCTATATGTTTTTTTTTTCAAAAGACATCTGCGATGGCCCTTTATACAAAAATATCTTTCACATGACACACTCTGACTATGCGCCAAATTCCATGCTTGTGTCACCAAAGGGCACATCTCTGGCTATGTATACCTCTCCAAAATCATTATAACTTGTAATCAATAATAAAGTTTTTGAAGAAAATGCGCAGTGTTTAACATTTTTAACTTTAAGTTCTTATAAGTGAATTTTTACATTTTAAATTGCTTAACTTCCTATAGTAGATGATTGAAATTAATTGATTGTCTATACTGATCTTTCGCTAGGAAAAAAAACTTTATTCGGGACGCATTCAATATTGGAAAAGGTTCTAAATGTCGCGGGCAACTTGCCGGTGTTCTTTTCCCTTTTTTTTCAACAAATTCTCACAATCAAAAAATGATTTATTGTTATTATTATGAACAAAAAGAAAGAGAAAAAAACGTCAGAATACCTTATTGAAATCCAAAATTATTTTGATAAGATCTTCCGTGCCATTGGTGAAATCCACGACGACCTCTGCCCCGAGTAGCTTGTTGACAAAGTCGTAAGCACCACGACTTTCCCCAAATTCTGCCAACAGTTTGCCATTTTGCACTGATGCAGAATTGAAACCTAAATAATTATACCGAGCAAGCTTTAGTCGGTCAACTGAATTTGTTAGAATGATAACGTATGACACTAGTAATCACGTGCCCTACGTGCGAAGTGAGAAAATACAAGAACTAACATCTTGACGTGTCTTGGCCGAGCAGTGAAGTGCATCGGACTCAAGTTCTGGTGGCTGAGTCATCAGGGTGTGGGTTCAAATCCCGGTCATGACACTTGTGTCATTTAGCAAGACACTTAACAACTGTTTCTCTTCACCCAGGGGTAAAATTGGTGGGCCTACCTGTGAGGGCAGAGATGGTTGTGAATGATTTGTTTTAATAGTGCACTTTGGCAGCAAATGCTGTATACTCCCCAGGGAGCTGAGATGGTTTCAGGAATGAAATAAATGGCCCAGTGACCAGGGGTAATAATGTGTGAAGCGCAATGATCATTCTTTTGAGTTGCGTTAAATAAGAGCCGATATTATGATTATTATCATCATCAGTGATTAGCACCCACCGCGAACGTTCACACAGAATCCCATTTTTATTATACAAAATATTCATAGGCCTATTGACACTATTGATTTCGTATGTTTTTTGTCAAGTAATGCAATAATCTTTTGTGTATGATTCGACATACGTCACCTTTGCAGATTTCTAAGAAAAGCTGGTTATTGGGGTCGTGCGTGTGTGTTTTTTTAATTATAGTTGTTGTATTTATTTTAAAAATAAGAAAAATATTGCTCATAATGCCTACTTATTTTCAGCCAACCCAATGCTATTGTTTTGAGATTGTTACGTTTTATTAAAAACAAGATTGACAAAATAATAGGATATAGCAAAGCTACAATTCATTGTGTGTTTAAACTGACGAGAGCCAGGTACGAAATCCATCCATACAGGAATATCCATGACAAACTATATACTTACCGAGACCGTGTGTGTACTGCTCTGGAGAGCAACATGGTCTAGGAACCGTAGGACCGGCCTTTATGGGGGGAGTCGGCAAACCGGACACAACGGCCAGAATGCTGAAGAAAACAACGAAATACATGATGCGGCTTTGGTGATCTGACACTAAACTCGACAATGTTGAGAGCCTCAGAGGTGTAGGCTGCGATAATTCCAATGCACAGCTACCTGGTAAGTTCAGACAAAATACCAGCTACCCTGGCAAGTCTAGGTCACTGGTTTTCTGTTTTGCATTAATTTCTTCATTTGAATCTCAATAGACCTACCTACCACTAGAAGGTTATCAGTTCATACAACGTTCGGTCGGATGACTACTGATTTCTAGTCTGCCGCTCTAGTCATAACTATATATCTTTTGAAACGGCAAGCAAAACGAACAAAGAATTAGTAGGGTCTACTTTTAATTTTCAAAAGTGTTTGTGCTTATAATGCACAATGTCATCGGCCATCCATGGCACTGAAGGTTTATTCCAAATCTATAGCTTTCAATGTCACACAGCATGACCAACATGTGAATAACAATCATTGTGCCATCGAATTCAGGTGGCAGTGGGCTTAACCAGATAGGGGGGGCGGGGGCTGGACACCACATATCCGGCTCAGAAGGCTTTCCCCTTCTTTCATCCCAGTTGAGACCGTAAAAATGCTCCAACGGTTTTATACACCCCCCCCAAAAAAAAAAAACATAAATAAAAAAATAAAATTACATATATAAATCCCCTGCCCCAAAACATTCTTTTCCCCCGCCCGTTATGAGGATTTTGTGCATATGTTGGCCCTATGCCTTTATGCGCTTGCTTTGAAGAGCGTTTTTTCCCTTCTTTTTATTAACTGAGCCTCCGGCTCCACACCACCAGTTATAACTCTACATCCGTGCTTAATTCTAACATAACACTGGACACAAGATACAACCCCCAAAACTGTAATACAGGTAAACACGGCCCTCCACTTCCAGCTCCATGAAGCGCCATCCGACATAATATGTTGAGACTTGAGATCATGACAAACTCATTTTGTAGGGCCTAATTTGCTTTTTATCCACCTGACTATAATCTTTGGCAGGGTTTGATACGAAGATTTGCTGCTTTGTTTCTCGCTCATTGAATCGAATAAACCTAGCACCAAGTACAAATATTTTCTCTTTTATCTCAATCTAAAAAACTTGATACTCCCAATTTTCCCCATAAATTGAAAAGGGCGCCACCATGTGAGGTATGTTTCCGCCAGACAGTCGGGTTCCAGCAAACATGTAGTTTCAGTGTTAAAATGAATAGGTGACAAGACATTGGTAGTGTGTGCGCAAACGTTGTGAAATCAATTCAGTGTGTGACTCTGAAAAGAGTCGTCCTGCATGCTGTAATGCTCTGAAATTAAACCCTTTTTTAAACAACTAGATAGAAGGTGAGTATAAGCAATTTCCATGAAAACACTTCAATAGCAAATATGTATTTTTAAGTTTAATTTATTTAGCAGTCCAACGTTGACAAAAACTTCAAAAGAAAAAGCAAAACAAAGCGAGAAGAAGGGCCATGATTATGAACTTGATGATGGAATGGAAGATGATGTTTCTGTTTCTAATTTCTTCCATCCAAACAGTAACAGTAACACTATCTCTCGTTATGTACTTAGGTAACGTCTACATTACATACTCCTAGAACTATGAGGTTCAATCCGCTATCGTCTCCATTACCCTCATAATAGAGTGACGGACATGTACAAAAAAAATCCTATTGTTAGTATTCGAAACTTTTTGCCATTTACGTTTACATGCCTACAGTCCCTACAGTTCTTTTGTGAAATCAGATATTGCCAAAAGTATTCTCTATATGTTCTTTGTACTCTCATTAAAGCGTTGCACGGGTCCAGAAAATCCACTCCGCAAAAAAAAGTTGCATAAAATGATAAATTCTCACCGTTTTTCAGAATCCTCGCCTTCCGTTAACAAAATGGCCGCCGTTGAAATTTTCCTCCTGGTAATGCTACGCGCTACGCTGGTCACAAAACCAACGGTTCACGTATACAATCATTCATAGGCGCAATGCTGGTCCACAACAACCAATGTTCTGTACGTGAATCGTTGATACATGTACCCGGTAGTTGTTACCACCAGCGTAGCGCGCCGCTGCAATACCAGGAGGAAAATTGGAGCGGCGGCCATATTGTTAACGGAAGGCGAGGATTCTGAAAAACGGTGAGAATTTATCATTTTTTGCCCCTTTTTTTTGCGGAGTGGATTTTCTGGACCTGTGCAACGCTTAATGAGAGTACAAAGAACATATTTTGGCAATATCTGATTTCACAAAAGAACTGTAGGCATGTAAACGTGAATGGCAAAAAGTTTCGAATAGGATTTTGTACATGTCACTCTATGAGGGTAATGGAGACGATAGCGGATTGAACCTCATAGTTCTAGGAGTAACGTCTACAGATGTAGGTACGAACGTCTACATGTCTACATGTACGAACGAATCTGTACGACTTACATAATAATTTGTTGTTGGTCATTTCTCCTTCTTCATTATCGCTTGTTTCAATTTTCTTTGATTCACGATTGGTTGGTGTAAATACCCTGAAACTGAAACTCAGTAAAACTGGAGGCATGGAGGTACCCAGTAAAAGTGCGACCCAATAGTTAAAAAAAAAATATAAAACTTAAGTTGGTGATTTTCAATTTTTTTCATTTTGTATTTTGTGTCATTGTTCAGCTCGGCCATATTTTGTAGCTGGGCATGCTGGGTCATGTTGAAAATAATTATTTATAGCAAATCGCCGAAACACATTCAAGTTCAAGCGTTGAGTGAGCATTGACAGCAAAACAGCCGCTAGTAAGTGGACCGTACTGTATTGCTGCTGGCATCGGCTATGTTTTACTAAACTTGTAAAATGCTGTTATTGAAATAAGCGAGCAAATCTCATGTGCCCTCTTTGGTGATGCGGTTGTGCTCTTTGGCGTGTACATATGTACTTTAGTAGCTGACATTTTACAACATATTAAGTTGCAAGTATTTACCCAAAAATCACTGCTCATTTTCAGTTCTGGCACACATCTTTTATGCCTTTGTGAAACACTTGATTTGGCATAAATACCCTCCAACTAAATTATTGATAACAAAAAAACCGCTTTAGTTACAAATTGCTCAGTGCTGCATATGTATGGGTGTTGCACATGGTTTGTGTTGTGTTTTTGATCAAAAGTAAATATCAAGCTGTTGATTATCATTTTGCTTACAACTATCAATCATAGGTAACTACAGAACGTGAACCCAAAGATGTCAACATCTCCAAAGCGTGAAGGATATGACTTCTGGGAGAAGACCCTGGGCAAACCTCGCCTCTTGGTGGCGCCTATGGTTGATCAGAGCGAGTTGGCATGGAGACTTCTGAGTAGACGCCATGGGGCTCAGCTTTGTTACACACCAATGTTTCACGCAGCGGTGTTCTCACGGGATCCTCACTATCGTACTGAGGCTTTGGCATCGTGCGCGGAGGATAAACCACTCATTGTGCAGGTAGCAAATCATCAAGAAGTCTACAGACGTTTTGTTCATTCTTCCTTTGTAGATTAGGCCAATTCAAATTTACAGTTAGATTCTTTTCAACCCATCAGGAAAATGATCAGGAAAAATGTTCATCGTACATTAAAAAATCTGTATTTGAATTCAATTTTCAAATATTCAAATTGCATCGGCAATAGTTTCATACAGATTATTATTATTATTATTTGTTTTAACCCTACACTGTTGTGTGATTTTAAGCACGGATGTGTGATTTTTAAGTCCTGTGGAAAAAAAGTCCACAAGGCACACTACTTGGGTGGGACTTCTAGACCTTTACCCAGCCATTGTGGAGCAGATTTCTTCACGCCTGGATCTTCAGCCTTGAGAGGGCAAGGCCATTTTAATTTTGCAAAGGGCACTTGCACTGGAAAATCTTAAAGTCTATTGGGGAACTGTTGAAGTGGCACCAAGGCCAGGACAAGGCAACAGGGGCCATTGTCTCTGTTTAATTCCAGTCTGTATCTTACTACTAGACCAACTACTTGACCAGTGAAGAGAGTAGAGAGGCCGGTGCAAGTTAATATAGATCGGTTATAAACATATCAACAGTCACAATATGTACATTTCTACCATTCTACACACAAGTTTTCCCTACTCTGTAGACTATTTTGTCAAGTTTCATAAAGATTTACTTTATATATCAGGCCTGTGATTCATCAGGATGTTTCTCTGATCTTCCTGCACCTTCAGATTTACTAGAAAGAGGCAAAACATGCCACCACAGAGAGATGAAAAGACTTGGCCCTTGTTATGACCAGACCTTCAGATATCTATCTGAAATGATGTAGAGAGTTTGTAAATCTCTATCATGTAACAATCATGAATATTTTTTTGGAATTTCAGTTCAGTGCTAATGATCCTGATGACTTTCTGCGTGCTGCTTTGTTGGCTCAAGATCACTGTGATGCTGTGGATCTGAACCTTGGATGCCCTCAAGCAAATGCCAAGAAAGGTGGCTAGATTGGTTGTTTCATTGACTCAGATATGTAGTGTAATAGAACGGGTAGTAATATTTAGATCAGCATGATCAGTGAGCAAGTTGTTAAGTGCATCGGGCTCAGATTTCAGTGTTCTAAGAGTGGGTTCAAGTCTCGGGAGTGGCACTTTTCTCTTTAAGCAAGGACCATAACTACTTCATCACTCGGGTGAAACCTAATGCCGTAACTCTCATCTGATTGGTAAAGAACCCAGTACACTTGTCCTTAAGGAAAGGGGTTTGACCTGGTGTATCTGGCGTGGTTGTGGGTTTCATGTAACTTTCACGAGACTTGATTGTTATTTTCTTCATTGTAGGTCGGTATGGAGCCTTCTTGCAGGAAGATTGGGATGCAATCTTCAACATTGGTAAGACTCTCTGTTAACTTTCTGTGTGATGCAAGAGTGATGTATTTAAGGTTCTATGGAGGGTGGATAAAACAAAAAATTATTTTGTGCTGAAGTGTAGTTTTAGTTGAAGTTTTCAAACAATGCTTACTATTCTCATAGAGATCTTAGGTAGACATAGAACACAGAAAATGTACTATGAAAATCTTAGGTAGCTGTGCTATGAAATCTTAGGTAGACATAGAACACAGAAAATGTACTATGAAAATCTTAGGTAGCTGTGCTTTGAAATCTTAGGTAGACATAGAACACAGAAAATGTACTATGAAAATCTTAGGTAGCTGTGCTATGAAATCTTAGGTAGACATAGAACACAGAAAATGCACTGCACAGCTTTTGTTTATAAAAACTTTCGATGATATTTTGGTTCGTCTCAACCCTAGCATTGGTCCAAGGCTGATTAAATTCAGCCCAATTTTCAGACTTTGTACTGGCAGGGAAGACAAAATCTGTCCTTTTTTAAAAGCATATGTATTGGATATTGGATCCTACACATCACCTGACCTTAAAATGACCTTTTTGACCAAGTTCAAGTTGTGACCAAATTAAAGTCGGTTTTGAACTTGAGTATGCCTTGACTGCAGTCATTGTTTCTAGAATGTTTAATTGCAATTTTTGTAAGTTGTAATGTAAAGCTTAAAATGCATGGCATTTTAATAGTACGTGGCACTGCTAGAGAACTTAATATTCTATCAATATTTAATTGGAATCTTCTGTTCTTGCTACAGTAAGTCTTGCTCATAAGCGCCTGGCCGTCCCTGTGACTTGCAAGATTCGCATCTTCGAGGAGGTCAGTAAAACAGTCGAGTATGCTAAGATGTTAGAGAGCGCCGGCTGTCAGATGCTTACTGTACATGGTAGGACAAGAGACATGAAGGGTCCCAAGACTGGCTTGGCTAACTGGGACGTCATAAAGGCAGTCAAGTAAGTCACTTTACCTTCATCGTTAATAGGTGAAAGAACCTTAGGAATCTTTTGGAACTGATTGCAAGGCCAACCCATCCATTCCCCGCATAGTTCAAGCCATATCAATAATCTTTGGAAATTACTCCACAAGTTAATGGCCATAAAAACTTACTTACAGTTGTAGTAATAAGGAATGGAGAGCTGTTGATGTTAGAAATGACACCCTTTGAAGTAATGTAGTTTTAGAGAAAAAGGTAATTTTCACCCAAATATTTGAATCTAAGAAAGGCTTCAGGCATGAAGCCTTTCTCAGGCACCTGAAAGCACACAATTCTATACAACGAGGGTGGTTTTTTCTTGTATTATTTTCTTGCAACTTTGATGACCAATTGAGCAACAATTTTCCCAGGTTTGTTATTTTATCATGCTGTTGTTGTGATACACTATGTGAGGATACTGGTCTTTGACAATACACCGATCCATTAAGCCCCGCCCATTTTTTCATTGACCAATCACAGCCGCGAAATCTGATCACCATTTGAGCCGTTTGGTGATCTTTGCTCTAATGGTGATCAGGTTTCGTGGCTGTGATTGGTCAACTCGTAAGGAGGCGGGGCTTAATGGATTGGTCTATTACCAAACGTATGAATAATGTCAAGTCCCCCCCAAAATTACACTCCTGGTGTTGAATTATCAAATCAAATGAAGAATGTTAAGAATGATTTCATGAGGAGAAGCAACCATAATACAACGCCTTGAAAGAGATACAATGTCAGGTGGTGCAGCCAGACCATGCCAGAAAAACAATCCCTTTCCCTTTACTGCTGTAAAGGGTGTGCTGGGTTCTTGTTTGTTCATTATACAACACACAGAACCTACGGCTTTGCGTCCCAGATCAATTATGGTGAAGTGTCTTTCTTGCTTAAAGGCACTGGACACGTTTGGTAATTACTCAAAATATATATTAGCATAAAAACTTAGTTGGTAACGAACAACGGAGAGCTGTTGATAACATTTTGAGAAACGACTCCCTCTGAAGTAACGTAGTTTTTGAGAAAAAAGATGTAATTTCTCAGGCATCTGAAAGCACACAATTTGTGGGTGTTTTTTCTTTCATTATTTTCTTGCAACTTCGATGACCAATTGAGCCCAAATTTTCTCAGGTTTGTTACATTATGCATATGTTGGGATACACCAAGTGAGAATACTGGTCTTTGACAATTACCAAACGTGTCCAGTGCCTTTAAAGACACAAGTGTCATGGCAGGGACTCAAAGCTACTCTCTGACAAGAAAAATTTGCTTAAGCATAAGCATATTTCACAGGTTAGCAAGAAAATGAGGCGGCCACCTTGCGTGTTCACCATGGATTTGCATTGTTACATCATTTCTTTTTCGTGCAGGAAGCACCGGAAGGTTAGCATGCCTTTTCGTGTGCTTACGGTTAGCAGCGCTACGAAATAAAAACTTTGCACAGAATCGGATGTTAAGCAGCTCTCTCAGCCAATACCCCCCACAGTTCAAACATTTTAGTGTTGAATGTTCGTGAACTGGGAGACTTTGATTTGGGACTGAGCTTTACTTTTCAAAACGCCAAGGAATGTAGGTGAATGAGCCTATTGCCCATGTGCCACCAAGTTTGATCAATTCTTGCTTTTTGAAGAAAATTGCCTGCTGTCCCTCGTGAAAATATATATGGATGGCTGCTGTCAAAACAAACATAACTATTATAAAAAGTGAATTTTGATTATATATGAAATAATTTTCTAAAGAAATTCAAACTTTCAACCAACATGCACCCTTTTAAGTCATGTTTGAAACACTTGTTTTCCCCACAGACAAAATCTGAGCATCCCTGTATTTGCAAATGGTAACATCCAGTACCTGAGTGATGTGGAACGCTGTATTGAGGAAACGGGGGTGGACGGAATCATGACTGCAGGTGTGTGTTGTTTTGGGGTTTTTTTTCAAAACATTTTCAGACAGAAGTATTTTTAAAATGTCATTGAGGGATTATTGATTGATCAGTAATAGCTCAATTACGAACCATTAATTGGTAATTGATCAATCAGTGATTGATTATTCATTGATAATTGATTAATTCATTGATAATTGATTAATTAACATTATTAACCTCTGTGTTGGATACTTATCATTTTGCTCAGAGGGAAATCTTTACAACCCCGCACTTTTTGAGGGAGTGCAGCCCCCTGCGTGGGAGATGGCTGAGGAATATTTACAGCTTGTACAGGAGTATCCATGCCCAATGGCATTTGTCAGGGGGCACCTCTTCAAGCTTTGGCACCACAGGTAAATCTGAACACTGTCAATAAATACACGGCTTTAAATTCAGTATTTTCACCCTCCTACCGTCTGACCATTCAATACCGTCCACTTTGGTTTTGAATGATAGATAAACTATGCCAGTCTGCAATACTTTTTTATTTGGTGAATGCATCTACAAAGTACACAGTTAACCCTTCTACTGTCTGACCATTCAATATCATCAACTGTGGTTTTGTGTTATCGAGCGTGAAACCACTACCAAATTTATTCCAAATATACTTCTTCATAAACCTCTAAAACTATTCTGATGTCTTCAATTCATTCATTGATATCATTTTGAATCACAGCCTGACGACACACCATGACCTGCGTGCCAGGATGGCCAACGCAAAGACTCTAGATGATTTCATTAACGTCAGTCAAGACTTAAGACGTGTGTGCGAGGAAGAAGCCAAACAAGAAAGATCAAATGACAATAAAAGGATTCCACACTGGCGTTGTCAACCCTACATCAGACCAACGTAAGCATCACCTTAGACTGGTTTCCTGTCTGTATCCGCAATGATAAAGACAGGCACTGGTTTTACAGACCCAATGATTTCATTGGATACAATGATTTCATTGGATAAGCGTGTAGTGACGTAAGCTTCCAGGGCTCGAATTTGGGGAAAAAATCCACAAGACCGCAGGGCTTGTTGCTCAGAATTTTTACTGGACCGGAACATTTTTTACAAGACCGAAGTCATATGAGAAGAAAAAATCCAAAACGGAACAAAAACACACTAAAAGTTAACTTGTTTTTTCATACTTCTGCGCCTGTGCAAGTTTTTCACTTGCAGATCGCTTAACAGGCAGTTTGGGCTTTGAAACCCCTTCGAGAAATTTCCACATACCGGTACCTTCTTTTTACACGACGTTTGCTTCCATAGAAAAAATGAAATCAGTTTTGACGATCGTTTTGACAGAACAACAACGTTGTCAATGCAAGACGTGTGGAAACAAGACGTTGCTTTTAATCCATGCAACACAGGGATGTGTGGTGTTGAAAGAATACAACCTATACGTCATTAATACGATTTCAACACTGTATAATTCGTTGGTAAGGTATCAGACTTTAAAGTGACTACATGCAATGTGTTGCACCCAACATATCATGACATGGTCAGTGGTAAACTAACGAAGCGCTGTACTGTGGTGTTCCGCCGGGCACCAGTACAATCACGCACGCACGGAATGGAGGGTGCCGTTCGCTCGTCCCCCCGGGTGCCTAAAGCCTATGGTTTGAGGATCCCAGTGCAGTGGTCGTGGGCATGAGCAAACTGGATAGGGAACTTGCAGCACGAAGAACAGTCGACCGGGTTGGATGTGTTCCGCGCTCGGAAATAATTTGACGACAACAAGTAAAAAAAAACTTTTCAAACTGAGATTTAAATACATTTATTTAATGAAAGATAATACATTTCATGTTAATAATACTTTTATGTTAAAAAACACAAGACCGCCGGACTTGTTGGGTATAAAATTTACTGGACCGACACTAAAATCACTGGCCTCGGGCCTGCGGTCCAGTGTTAATTTCGAGCCCTGGCTTCCCATATCTGTGTTATAATTGGTCTGCTCCGAAGTGACTTGTGTGTTAGCTTCACAATCAGCAGGAACAGCTGTTCGATCGTCTGCTGCTCTGTGTAATGGTTGTAAATGTTTGTACACGTGTGTACAGTAGACTACAAAACTCCGCCATCAGAATGGATGAGAGGTCAAAGGTACATCTGGCGGGATCCCGCCAAGCGCTCAAGGCTGGTGTCTGGCGTTATTCACGAGCCTTGAAGTGTCACGTCAGATTGTCAGGCTAGCATCACCTGAACTCCTAACCACTCTAGGGTTATTGAATTCCGGTTTATTGACATTGCTTTATTTGAACACTAACCCTCTCAAATCCTTCAATATTCTCTTTGCCAAAAGGATTCTGAAGGACAGGCATGGTATTCTTCCTACTTACTTGAATCTGAAAACAAAATCCTTCTCAGTCACATTACCCAATTTATAACCACTGACTAAATTGTCATAGTGGTTCCTGGTTAAATTATATTCACCAGTAACCCCAGTCACTATGATACAATATAGATATTATACCCCGACAATGACCTCATCCATAAAACATGTAATCATAATTTTACATATTTTGTTTTCCAAGTCAACTAGTCTTGGAGTGTCACTGAATTGGACAGCGCCATCACTTATCAATCTTTCCGATTTGTTTACTCTCAGAGAAACCTGCAAAATTAAAGTCTGAAAAGCCTATCACAGCTTGTACAAAATGTACACATAGGTCAACCCTTGTAGTCATTCAATATTCTGACTGTTGTCCAAGGGCCAAGTATAGTGCCCGTGCCCGGAAGGACTGAAGGCTGTAGGGGCAAATAATTATTGCTTATCTCTGGGTCAGGCATACTAATCTTATTAAAGCCCAAACAATTTGGTGTGGCATAGGAGAGGAGGATATTTAAGGTTTGAGGCCTCGGGAGTAAGGCTTAGGGAGTAAGGGTTAATGAATTAATTAAGTGATGACAAGACACTCTCCACTACTGTTGATATTTATTATAAATCAGTCTTGCTAACTGTTATTGATGTTGATACTTTGGAAATAACATATTCTAATTATGCTCTTTACTTGCCCCCACCCCCCCCCCCCCCCCAAATCTTGGAGTCGGGCACTCCACTGCACCACTGCAGCTTGGTAAGATTCGAACCCACAACCTGGCGGTTGCGAGTCCTGCAGTCTAACCACTAGACCACGGTGACATTTAAGTCCTGGTACTCTACCAACTGAAGCATCTAGCCCTATGTTGGCCGTCTCCTTATTTTGTCCATAGCTTTGTTCCCTTTTAGTTTATTACTTGACTGATATTCGTTTATCAATTCTCTTTGAAGACCTGAGGAGACGGAGAAAAGGAAGTTGGAGAGGAGTCTGAAGCGGCCTCTGAGTGAGGAAAACGAACAGGAAAATCAAGTTCCCTTCATGTCCAAGAAAGCTCTGAAGAAATTAAAGCAATGGGGAAAAGTACCCAACAAGAAAGGTGAGTACTTGTACTTACACTTCCAGTGATGTAGCACAGATTTATTACAGGGTAGAGGCAGAGAAGTCAAGCTTGGACTGAAGCTTTGGTGTTGGTACAAGTGCCCGTCTGGACACTTGTGTCCCTGAGCCAGCCATCTAACCATTATTGCTACGTTCTTTGGAGGGATAAAGCCATAGGTCCTGTGTGTTGTGTAATGCACGTAAAAGAACCCAGTACAGTTGTTGTTAAGAAAAGGGGTTCACCCTGGTCTTTTTCTGTTTGATTGGCTGTAGATGGCACCATAGCACCTTGCAAACCGTCTTATGGTGCTATGTAAATAATTGTGTCTGATATTTAGAACATAGCTCTGCATACCTTGTAGAAAAAATAAAAAGCACTTTGAGGTAACCTCAGGCATTGTCAGGTGTGGTAAAGCATTGTACAAGAACTGTGTATTATTGTTAGCAGTATGGGAAAGCTCCATTAAAGAAAGAGGCTACAATAAAACATCCTTTTCATCTGGCAACCCACACCTGTTATCTCCATGTAATTCCTTTTCCAAACAGTGGACTTAATTGGATCATTCACAAACGAGTAGGGCTGCTGACTTCCCCAAGCAGATTCTCTGATCATCCATTAAGTTTAATGACCCAATTAGTTCAATGTTAACACACCAACTTGGTGAAAATCCAATATATATATATAAATTTCTTAACAAATAATTAGATTTTAAAAATAACGTTTTTAAACTGTTGTCTTATTGTTGTTTATGAATTTTAAATGTTTTTGTGATTGTGGATTTTTACGTCATCATTGTGTGCTTTTACTCTATGGTATATAACTAAGTAACTATTTGTTTACTGTGTATTTTGTTGTGATTTCCTGTACTGCGTTTTGAGATTTTATGTAAACTGCTATTTCAAGAATAAACTATTGTTATTATTGTTATTAAAAGGATGTTTAATTTACTAGTTTTTGTGGCCAAACTTTAATGAAGCTTTCCCATAATTGATATGGTTTAGTTATCCATCTTACTCTTTCTGAATTTTAAGTTGAATACAGTGCAATCTATTGCCATTTTTGTTAATACAGGACGGAAGTTTGACCCGTGTGGTTTGTGTAGTAACCCTCGTGGTCTCAGTTGCGTGTTCAAGCTATGCAGAGCTTGCTGTAAGGACAAGGCACGGCAAGCTGTGGAAGACTGCCCAAGTAAGTTTTTAAATATTCTTGTTTGAAAGATTTTAAAAAACAAAACTAAAGATGATTCATGTGGTATTAATGGTGTAAAGGTGTATTGTATTTGTGATTGCTATGAGGCAACTGTCAGTGAATATATCATGGGTGAGATTGTATGCAAATAAAAAGACCTGAACATTGGATAATGGTTTCCTTTCAGTGCAAAGGTGAGGCTCCCTGAATTTACAGGGTGTCGAATTTTAGAGGTTTAAAGACTCTACAGCATTTCAAATAGATATCTGAAGGTTTGGTCATATTAAGAACACTGTTTTGCATGTCTGTGATGACAATTTTGCCTCTTTGATGGGACATCTGTTAATGAAAGGAGAGACCAGTGAAAAATCCTGACAAATTGCATGCTTGATGTACAGATCTCCATGAGCAGACCAGAAAAACTCTGACCTGTGACCCTTGATGGGTTTATGACCCTGTAAGGTATCCTTGTTCAGTGATGGCTCCAGTGATGGTTCTAAAGATTGTAGATCAACGTACTGTTAACTAACTCTCAGTAGTGTGTAATGGCCTCCAAGTCTGGGACCCTACTTCGCTCAACTCACTGTCCTGACAAATGTGGACCCTATTGTCCATTCACACTTTTCTTAAAATAAGCTGAGATTGGACACTTTTGTTGTTCAAGGGAAGTCTGAAGAAAAACTTGTTAAAACTATTTGCCTAATCTGTTGTTTGTAGTTGCTACTTACTACTGAAGATCTTAATTTTTTTTCAGGTCACAGATTTTTGTTCAAAACAAAGATTGAACGCAGGAAATACTGGGATGCTCAGCAAGCTGCCAAATCACTGGAAACGTATACACAATTACCAACAGAGCATCCAAGGTGTGACCTTGCAGCTACCCTTACAGACATGCCCAGTGACCCCACGGCAGAAGTGATCAAGGACAGAGTTGAAAGTGAACATGATGTTGTGGAAGACACCAATGATGAAAGGGCGCCCTCTGAAGGCCTACTGACTGTCTCAAACATATCCTCCGCAGTATCATGACACGTTCAAAAATATCATGTGAAAAGAGACTATTTTAGAATCATGGAGAATTGAGTATATTTTTATTTGATGTGGAATTTTTCTTCAGTTTAAGCTCATTCAGGGAAGTATTACAACTGTAACTGTCAGAAACTTTGGTTTGTGAACAAATTCAGGTGCGTGTGAGAAGTGCTTACATGTATCAGTTCAATGAAATTACTCATAGTTATATAGAAATAACAAATGGCATCATCCAATAATTTACTCCTGTTAAGGTTAGCCTGTTTTTATGACATTACCTCTGCAGTAGGGGATTCAATCAGCCAGCGATCGACAGGTGGGTGCCTGAGTGTCTAAATTGTTCATTACGTCACTGCTCTAAAGGTTTTCAGATGATATATAGGCAAAATTATCAAGAAAGATGCGATAAAAGTCACCTACATGCACTTGTTCAGAAAACATCAACACAAAATGCGCGTTATTTTCATCACGAACGTCAAATCTATCCACATTTAGCGAGGCGACGCGAGAAATTTGATTTCAAATCAAAACGGGCACTTCATACAAAATAATTTTGCAGGATGCTTACTACTATTACCATCTAATTTAACAAGTAAGTCCGGATAAAAATAACAACTCTTTTTTCTGAGCCATTACCAGAGTATGACTTTACCTTTAAGGCACATAATGGAAATATCTACCTTGTCTTTGTCATTTTTAAGCTCTGAAGTAGTGTTATTTTTTATTCTTTTTGTGAATACCTGGGGAAAATTTCACTTTCTTAATGGACACATACAACAAAATATTGTCACACACATTAAACCGTGGTTGAACTCAAGTTCAGATAGCTAAGTCATTGAAGTGCGGGTTTGAATCCTGGTCTTGACTCTTGTGTCCTTGAGAAAGACACTTGGCTATATCTGAGGGTAGACATTGTTGATATGAATGATTAGGAACCTGTGCTGCATACTCCTAAGGAGTTGAGATGGTATCAAGAACACTTAGGGTGACAAAATTGTAACACACTTTGAGAAGACTACTCGAAACGCCAGATCAGCAAGTGAATGTTAAATACAAGAGTTCACCACAACCAACATCTGCTTTAAAAGTCGTTCTTTTTATTAGCTCAACTTTTTTGGCAACAATCATTCCAAGTTTGTTTTTAATTTAATAAATTAGTATACATTAGTATACAATGGATGCCTTTTTTTTATTTACAATCATATTTATTAATACAAAATATATTATTTGTTTTTATGCAAACACTGATCTCACATTGTCGTTTAAATGTTGTATAAAGTAAAGAATTTCTCTAGTGATGTTTGTTAAAGTACTTTCGTGTCCAGTGGTTTTCTTACATCTGATCCATTATAGAACACTAACTGGTGTTTTTTTATGGAAGGTACAAAATTGATAACAATCCAGTAAGTATCCTTATTATTAAATGTGCGATTTACTGCTTAGATTTTTAACTTAAAAGGGAGGGTATACCTTTGGTGGTTACTCCATCAAAACTAACTTGGAAAGAAGCTGCAGCTGTTGAAAATGCATAACATTTGGAGAAAAAGATTCTTGAGCATGAAACGTTTCTCACATTGGGGATTATTTTTCCTGCGTGGACATTCTCAAAAAAGCCAACATTTTTTAAATGAAATATTTACAGGTTTGTTATATTGTATCTCCATTTATTTATATAGGATTGAAAAAAACACCAAAGGTATACTTTGCCTTTAAATGTACATGAACAACCCATGAACAACCCATCAATGGGCAACTAATCCCTAAAAGGGTTTGATTTTTCCGGAGGGAGCAAAACTGGATGGCCCCCGCCTCATGACATAGGACAGAACCAACACACAACTCTATCCATATCCATACCTGGCCCTAGCCAGGAAGTGAACCAAACGGTCTTTTACTTTAACTGCCTGAACAATACATATTGTGTTACCTTTTGGGTTGAACAAGGAAGAATTGACTAGCGTGGTATTTGAACCTGCGACGTGCCGGTGCTCTACCTAGCCATCTCCTTATTAAGTCAATATCTTTGTTTAGGGGTACCAGTCAGAAGCCATACAACCTGTAACTGACTGGCACCCGAGGTTGCAGATTCAAATTTTCTTTGTTCAACCCCAAATTATTTTTAATTTACCCAGTCAGTTTCCCTTGTAATTGATTACTTCATAAAACGTCTTCGGTGGAAGTTGATAGCCAATCAAATACTGAGCTTTATGAATCTTCATTGTTATTTGGCCATTTATTGGTTGGTCTAATTAAAATAAAATTTAATACTGACTTGTTCAGTCATAAGTGAAGATTTACTTATGAGTTCCTCAAACTCGAAACATCGGTTCTATACTTCACATGGTCCAGGACAAACTTGTCCATTGTTACACAAAAATATGGTAACGCACATCCGACTTTCACTGGCCTGTGGACATCATTTGTAACTGTCAAAGACAAGTATCCCCACTTTATGTGGCACAACAAATACGTCAGACAACAAACCTGTGAAAGTTACCAGTCATCCAAGTAACCAGAAAATAGCGAAAAACACCATCACTGTATTTAAAAATGAAATTTCTGACTTGTGAGACCAAAACTATGCTTTACTAATTTTTCCAATGGGCAGATTTTTACCATGACCATCTTTATACCATGTAGGTTACATTGTACATGTATGTGACTAATGGGTTAATCTGTGATTATTTACGTTTTCAATCTTACCAATGTTGTGCACACCCTTTAACAATCTGGCAGCTGCTATGCAAAAGCTTGGGGAATTCAAAGTTTAGTGTCGGGCATGACAGTTGTTCCTTGGAAAAAAGTAGGGATATTTTATTGACTGGCACATAGGCTGGCCTACATGTACACATAGTGTAGGCTAATAAACATTTCAGGGCTATTTAATCACACTTTTTCATAGTTTTTCAAAGGCAAAATAAAAATCTGAAATTAGACTGGAGTAAGAAGAATATCAAGCTTGTTAGGATTCACTTATGAGCGAGTGTACCAGACACTCAAATTTACTTTGCGAGTTGTAAACACTCAATTTATGAATTGGCTGTACATAAAACAAGTAAATGCTGTATAACGTGAAAAAAAACCATGTGAATTTCTGTCAGAGCCAAAATGTTGACATCGTTTAATAAAAACAATAACAACCAAATGAAGGCACTTGCAGATTATATATATATAGTATATCAATTGTGAAATAAAAATTATTGGATGATATCTTAACAACACAACTTGGAACTTTCTGTTCACCAAAGAGAACACACCTTTTTGCAGTAAGGCCAAACTTTTTTTGTCAGGGGCCAGCCATTTTATTGCTTACAGCCTTTTGTTCCTGGAAGAAGGGTGAAGATAGAGCCTTACGCCCTTCTTATGAAAAGAAGTTTTACAAAATTAATCAGGGACTAAGACTATAGGTGTTGAAATTAAAACAGATCTAGTCTGGATACAGAGGTAGGTCTCCAGACCAAAACTGAAAATTTGTGTACAATTAAAATAAGGCAAGCAAAAGAGAAAAAAATGACAGTTCCAGGCACAGCAAGGCTTGTACTGTGTTTTTTCAGTTTTTGATGGCAGAGCTGAGAAACCAAAAAATAAGGAAATCAATGCCTGTAAAAATACAAAATGAAAGAAAAGTGGAAATGGAATTGCAGGAATAAATATCTGGGTACTGACTTGTCTTACTTATGGAAGTAATGTCGTATGTTGAAGCACAAACTTGATCATGTTTGGGAGATTGAGTGTGGAGGATGTGGGGAATCTCTGACTTCGGTCTTTTCTGCCTGCAGGAAACATGAGCAGGGCTGGGTAGGAGGTATGGGTGAGATGCCATGGAAGATCATTGGCATCACCATCAATTCTGGGCAAGGAAATAAGAAAAACAATTATTAAATAAAATAATGAAATAAAGTGAGTCTTTATTGCAAAATCACAAATGTCATTATTTTTACAATGTTGTAGCCGTGTTATTCTGATAGATAAAGCAGGGAAGGTAGTGGTAACTACATAAAATAAACTGCATAAGCTTGTAGAAACTACTTCATCAGATGCATACAGGGAACAAGCCAAGTACATGTAATTGTTTATATTCACCCATTACTTTCTTGTCTATACAGCAATCCTTCACCGATCTTGAACTCTTGGCGGCAGCAGATACCGCCATTATTGCGGTGGTACCTGGGTGGTACTGCGCTGCCTAGCGACGGGTTTAAGCGATTTGCAAAGTGAAAGTCCAATAACCCGCGACTGATCAAATGATCGCCGTGTAGCCCAAACCTTATACCAGTCGCTAGGCAGCGCAGTACCACCCAGGTACACCGCAGTAATGGAGGCATATCTGCTGAGAGTTCAAGAGTTCAAGATCGGTGAAGGATTGCTGTATACATGTATAACATGACATGTCCCCTTTATTGCATCTGATGAAGTTGTTGCTACGAAAGCTCATGCAGTTCTTTTATTAGTTAGTCTACTCTTTAGGTGCTACAGTACCGCTACTTTTTTTTTTTTTTTTTTTTCACAGTCATAAATAACATAAACTTGTTCTAAATTTTCCTTCATAGACAAATAGGAGCAGCACTTGGTTTAACAACAGAGATCTAATTTGCATATTCATCACAAGCCCAGGAATGCACATGTTTGCCAGCATTGGAAGAGCATTCACGCTGCCATCTACAATTTTCTTTCAAACTTGCAGCAGAAGCAAGATTACAAACCATAAGGGGGCCTACATGTTTTCAATGTTTTCAAACTTCAGGTTTTGTTTTCAATCATCAGGTTTTGGACTCGTGAGATCAAAACTAATTGTTTCACTCATTTCTTAAATAAGTAGAGCATTTCCAGCAAAAAATTTTCAAGGAAGGTTTTCTATTCTGACCATCTGTATACCATGTAAGCTGTGTGTAGATCAGTGAACAGTTATATTTTCAATCTTACCAATGTTGCACAACCCTATATATACCCTATATATTTTTCTGCCATTAGTGCCAGCTCATCTGTGATAATATTAATAATAATAATAATAACTAGTTCTTATATAGCGCATTTTACAATAACGTATCAATGCGCTTTACATTAGTGCCCTGGTCATTGGGCCAATAACATTCCCTTTAATCTTTCTCAGCTCCCTGGGGAGTATACAGCCCTGGGCTGCCGAGGCGCTCCGAAGGCTTTTTCAAACACAATTTCAACCTCTACCCTTGCAGGTACCCATTTATACCCCTGGGTGAAGAGAAGCATTTATAGCAAAGTCTCTTGCTCAAGGACACAAGCGTCATGACCGGGACTCGAACCCACACCCCGATGACTAAACCACCAGAACTTGAATCCGATGCTCTAAACCACTCGGCCATGACACCCTACAATACCCTTATTTTGTTTTACATGTACACAAAAAGAAGACATGTTTACCTTGCAATTAAAAGATTGGATGATTTCTGGAAGACTTTGGCCAGTGTGAGGTATAAGTGATGCATTCTCTTGCAGAAGCCGCACCATGGTGCATAGTACAATAACAACACATCCTGGCAAGAAATCAATAAACCAAATCAATGGTGATATTCATATCAATGAAGCCCTGATGCTTTAGTTTATCAGGATGGAAAGGCAGTTCTTCTATAGGTGCCTCTGTAGGGACAATTTTAGTTTCCACTGGAACATTTCGAGGGGCACCAAGGCAATGACCAGGGTTGCCTCCTTTGCCTCTGTGAAATATCAGGGTTGTCAGTGTCACTGTTTTAACACTTATCAACCACTAGGGAAACTGACTGGGCAAATTGTTTAATAATTTTTGGTTGAACAAAGAAAAACTGACTACAGCGGGATTTCATCCTGCGACCTCTGGTTCAACCTACCAGCGCTCTATAAACTGAGCTATCTACAACCCCGGCCAAAATGCTTGGGCCAGGTGACACTAGACATACCCTCCCCTATTCCCCAGCTCAATGTTGTTAAACCCCAGCTGGAGCGCACACCGCGCAATGAAAGCCAACATTGAACGGGGGGTTGGGGCCGAACGAGATATGGCCGGGATTGTAGCCCAACATGTACATGTATGTTGCCAGTCTCCTTATTTTGTCAATAACTTTGTTCGAGGGTGCAAGTCAGAAGCAATATAACCTGTAACTGCAGTATAGCCAGGGATCACACCCAAGTTTACGATACAACCTGGGAAGCGGCAGCCAGGGGATCATCTTTTGGGGATGCAGCTTTTAACATCAAGTATTACAAATCACAAGGGAAACTGTTTAATAAGAACAAAGACAAATTAAGGTGGTCCCTCTCCTGCCACTTCCCAGGTTGTATAGTAAACTTGGGGGTGAAACATCTGGGTGGGAACAAAACGCTTTGAATAAAAAATATGAATGAGGAAATATTATTCTAAAAGCTTAACTGGTCATGCTTGTGTTGCAAGTTTACTTGCCCTTCGCTCAAATCACTGGCCTCAAGCCTGTGGTCAAATGTAAATTTCAAGCCCTGCTTGGGGTTTTCACCAACCAGATAAAAATACTTACTTTTTCATTATCCAACACAAGCTCCGCAAATGTAGAGGAGACCACTTCCTGGACACAGATACTGGATGTCTGACCACACAGATTTGGCTTGCTGCGTCTAGACGAGCGTAGATGCCTCGTCAAATTTGACATTGTGTAATTAAATAAAAAATGTTTTATTGCTGGGATTGTAACAGCCTCGTTTAGAAAATGCTGCTGCTCTGCCTAAAAATGAAAAAAAAAAAAAAAAGATATTTTTGGTTATTTTGCAAGGGTATTTTTTCCGTCTTGGATATTACTTATAATAAATGTACCTCACCTACAGATTGTTGTCTCTTTATTGATTTAATATAGGAGTCCAATATTGATAACTTTGGACACATTGGACGCTTCACATCTACACTTTGCGCGTACAATACTATTAGATTTTACATTGAGTAGGCTACTGTACATGTATTGATTGCTTCACCTCGTGAAATGGAACAGTCCAGATTTCACTCTCGTGATTATAAATTGCTATATTGTACTGATAGGGCCTATCCATCCAATATTTGCATTTGTGGTTTTCGCAGACTTTTGGAGACAATTCAATACATAGCTTTATGACTGATCGTTCCAGATAATCATAGTAAACCATTAATAGAAGTTATTCAAAGAATTAAGAAAAACCATACAAATAATCGATGGCATCCGACCCCTCAATCTTCAAAATGATTTCACATGAACAAAGCTTTGTACTTTGTAAGATCTGTGTATAGTATTATTTGGGGGTTTTACCCTAAACATGTTCACTGACATGTGATAAAGCAGTGTATACTCAGTGTTTTTTCAAGTCCTGTGTAAAAAATCTTCAACAGGCGTTCCACTCCACACACAAAAAAGGGTTCTCAACCTCGGTCAACTTATGCTGTGACAATCTGTGGTACTGATTGACCGTATACAAATACAACGACCAATGACAGGAAAGTGTGGCATGGGTTACCTTGCCATATGTGCATAATGGGATATTTTGAGACATCGATCTTGGAGTATGCACCTATAGGAAGGTTTTGATATGTGTTTACAAAAAAACACCAAGACACTACACTGACATGCGCAACCTAACAAGGTTCCATCCCAAAAATAATGTCAAGTATTATATTGAGGACGGTATAAAAAGATGCGGACATAACTTTGAACTTACTGTACATAAGGGTTTCAGTTACATGTGCATGCCTGGAATTACACCGAGTCATAGCCTCTGTTGCCCTGGTCTTTGCCTTAGTGCCCGCTTCAAAAGTTTCCCTTAGACTGAACATTTTCTGATGGAAGTGCCCTTTGCATCTTTATAAATGCCTTGCCCTTTCAAAGATAAAACTTCAGGTCTGCAGTAATACAAAGTACACCTTTATATAACACACTCTACTTACCTCTATATCAAGCAGGACCAGCGCTTTCTCACCCCAATTTTTAAAGTCACTAACATTTGCGATTCCAAGCTGCTCTGCAAACACCCAGAAGTACTCGGACCTCATCGCAAAGAAGTTTACTGTTCGATTAGTCCTACATCCCAGCCCAGTAAAGGCACCTAAATGTGCATGAACAACGTCACTCTGTGAACTGCGCGACGAGGGACAATCAGAGTCTCTCATTGTACTGGAGGAAGCACTTGTCCATTTCGTCTTACCAGCTGTGGATTTTAAAGTCTGCTGGCATTCTCTGTGACTATTAGCCAGGCCTGGTACCTGGTGGCAGTCTGATTTAATTGCACTCCTTTTAGCAAAGGCACACTGTTCACTCTGGCAGCATATGTGTTGGTGAGGCTCGTCACACTGCATGCAACACAGCTGAAGGCGACTGTAAGGGCTGTAGTAATAGTTCATGTGAAGGCAGCTATTGGGAACCTGGGATGCCATACCATGGATAAGTTTCAACATTGTCGCTTGGTCATGTCGGTGAGATGGGCTGCGCGAGTGAGGTGAAACCCTGGAGGATTGCTCGCAAACTTGGCAAACATTGCGTCCATGAGGTGACGCCATTGTGATTGGTATATCTGCAAGAGTCTGACAGGAATCGCAATCATTTGCCAAATACTCATTTTCACCGGTTTCCTCAGGGTCCTCGCAATCTTCCTGGTCTGTATCCCTCGCTCGATGCAGTGTTCTGATTATATTCCTGACGTGTCTTGAGCTCCTACAGCTGTAATATTCCAAGGCAACTTCTTTAAGCTGTTGAGATAACCCAAAACTTTAAATTCACTCACTTTTCTCCAGCTTTGTAAAACAGATACAGAAACAGGCTCTACAATGCAAGAAGTACACATGAGCTTTTTAGACATACATGTATAACCAGTGTTAGAGGCACATACTTTAAAGTAGATTAACAAGTACTCAGGCATATGAATGGGCAATGAAAAAAATTTTATATATATATTTTAGTTGTAATAGCTTGTGTGGAGTGTGTGGGGCAAGAGGCCATAACTGCATAGTATCCTGGCTGGGCCTCATTTTTACCTGCCAATTTGAGGTCCAAGTCCACAAAACTGCCATCGGGGACAAACCCCCTTCTCTTAATGATATTAAAGTGCACTGAGTTCTTCAACAAGCATTTTACACAACACATGCTACATGTAAGTAGGTTTATGTCCCATCGGAAGGACGAATCAATTATGGTTAGCTTCTTGCTCAAGGACACAAGTGTCAAGACTGGAACCCTAACCAACACTCTGACAATACCAGAACTAGAGTCCGCTTCAGTATTAAAACTGCCCGGCCCTGACCCCACACTCCACACAATATTGTTTTAATATGTTTTTTACGAGAGTAGTAACATGCCAGACCAGTAGCTTTCACACACACATATAGCATTAACACTCTCTCTCTCTACAGACCACTGGAGTGGACAGTGCCTTTTTGTTATCTCTACCAGCACCAGTTCTAGTATCTTAGTATGAAACTTAGCCTGTGCACAGTAATAAGTAGGTTTAGGTAATTATTCTTATTAAAGAAATATAACTGCATTAAATAGGCCAGGAAAGTTCCATCATTTATTGAACGTCGGGCGTGTCCATCGTGGTGTTGGCAGTAGTGTACCGCCACCCAAAAGGTGTACACCCCGTGTTCAACGACGATACCTGCCTGCACCTACGCCAGCTAACTACGAACATATGTAGGAGGGGTAAGTAGTAAAATCACCCTTTGCCTCTTCAGATGTTTTAGACCAGCATGGTGGTTCAGAGGGTTTAGTTGCTGTTTTTACTCACCAGGTAGAAATTGTTGGTTAGGCCTTGTTGGTCATCATGGGAAGTCAACAGGACCACAGCTGGTGATCCTCCAATCTGACTGGCCATTATGGTACTCTTAACTCCAGCTGGTGCTAACCATTGTACAATCTATTGTGGTAAACAAAATCCGCACGAGAAAATAATTATATATGGCTTAAAGGCAAAGTATACCTTTGTTTCTTGGAAATATTCACTTGTTTTAATCCTATATACATGTAGGTGTATACAATAAAATTAACCTGTTAAAATTACATTTCAAAAGGTGGTCGCATTTTTGAGATATCGCCAAAAATCTGGAGCAAATATATCCACGCAGGAAGAATAACCACTAACATGCCTAATAGGAAAACACAATCTGAGAAACGTTTCTGACAGAAATGTTTCTCAGATTCAAATTTGGGGCATAAAAACCTGATATATTTTTACATAACCACATTACTTTGAAGTGTTAATGTTTCTCAAAATGCTTTATACTATCGAAAGCTGCTGTACAAAACAAGTAAGTTTTTATTGCCACTAATTTTAAAAGTGATTACCAAATGCATACCTTCCTTTTAAGTATAAACTCTTGAGTCTGCTATCAGGATGTCTTAGCACAATAAGTATAGAGCAGATGTCCTGTAACAGTGCCTAGCGCTCAGAGCCAAGGTTTTAGCCAGGACTTTGTAAAAGGGTGTCCAAATTGTTCCCTTACAACACATTGACATGTACATGACAGATAAAACAGGGTGTCCATATTTAAAACAGGGTGTCCAAAAACTCCCAAACACCCCTCTAGCTGACACTATGCTCAGATCCTTATTGACTGAGTGTTTTTTATGGGAACCCTGCAAGTGTTTTGAAATTCAACACAATTTTTCTCAAAATGAAGTGTTTGGGTCCATTTTTTATGAACTTTCCTACTTACTATTTCTCGATGGTTGTACGCCCACTCTACAATAGGTTTGGCCTTGAAATTTGCATCCTTTGGGTAAAACTGTAAAAAGGAAAACAAAAAACACACATTTTGAACCATGAAGAATTTAGTGTATTACTTTTTTAAATAACAGTAATAGCCAAAGAATATGAAACCGGAACACTTTTGAAAAGACGGTGATTGACATCTTGAACGCGTTCGCATGCGTTCGCCTGTGTGCCGACGCGTGGCTGCACGGAGTCGTTCCGAAATTGTCACGGCCCCGAGCAACGATGGGATTTGCGCTCCAGTGATTTTTAGGTTCCCTCATTATCGAACTCTATTGTTGGTGCCTTTTATTGGTCGGATTACACGGACAAGGCAGTGCGAAAGTAGCCCACAAAGGAGTGAAGGATTAGTGTTTGCGGTCTAGCTCAGGTATACTAGGGTTTATCTAAGCCGATTATAACTACACAGTGACATTTGGCCATCACCATAGTTCCTTTGTTATGTCTCCCTCAAGACCGGGCGATGGCAGAAGAACGCGTGACAGTGCGTGACACTGTGTGGGTTTTCTTTTGTTTGAGCTTGCAAGCACAGGAACGCGTCGGATCGCGGCCGTGCCTGCGACATGATTTATCCATGGTCCCTAACATGGGTGAACAAGCATATAAACTACAAGTAAACCATACTCCCTGGAATAAAAATTGGGTGTGATTCTTGGTTATATGGCAGTTTCTTCTTTGCGATGAGGTCCGAGTACTTCTGGGTGTTTGCAGAGCAGCTTGGAATCGCAAATGTTAGTGACTTTAAAAATTGGGGTGAGAAAGCACTGGTCCTGCTTGATATAGAGGTAAGTAGAGTGTGTTATATAAAGGTGTACTTTGTATTACTGCAGACCTGAAGTTTTATCTTTGAAAGGGCAAGGCATTTTCAAAGATGCAAAGGGCACTTCCATCAGAAAATGTTCAGTCTAAGGGAAACTTTTGAAGCGGGCACTAAGGCAAAGACCAGGTCAACAGAGGCTATGACTCGGTGTAATTCCAGGCATGCACATGTAACTGAAATCCTTAGTTGTTCAATGCAGTAAGTTCAAAGTTACATGTATGTCCGCATCTTTTATAGTTTCATAGGAACACGTCGGATCGCGGCCGTGCCTGTGACATAATTTATCCATGGTCCCTAACATGGGTGAACAAGCATATAAACTACAAGTAAACCATACTCCCTGGAATAAAAATTGGGTGTGATTCTTGGTTATATGGCAGTTTCGGGTTGAATGGCTTCTGACTGGCAACACCAGATCAAAGATTTCAACAAAGTAAGGAGACTGCCATCATTAGGGTTAGATGGCTCAGTTAGAATGCCAGTACGTAAATCAAGACGTCACAGATTTAAATTCTGTTCTACTCAAATTTTCTTTGTTCACCCCCAGATTTAATTAAATTTACCCAGTCAGTTTCCCTTGTGACTGAGACTATTACTTGATAATAAGAATAAAGTAAGACTTCATAACTGTATGGAAGCAGCCATTGGTTTGCGCAATTTCATAATCTATCAGCAATAAAATTCATTGATTAAACAAATTAACATCTATAACCACTCACCATGGTGGAGTTCATTGTCCTTATAATGGCTATATCTCGAGAGTGCTCCAACCCAAAACTCATTGCGAGTCTGCTGTTAGTAACTACAGCAAAAGCAATTGGTTCAATCGGGTCTTTCTCAATCCCTAGCCAAGCCGCCTTCTGGAAACTGGCAAATCCTGGCGGACTAGGGAAGCCACTTGAATCAAAGTACCCAAGGACCACAGCCTAAAACAAAAATCAACAAATGCTATATGACTATTTGATTTTGTAGTTTAAGAGTCCTAAACGCAGGCATGATGTTTGAAGCAGGGATGTGATAGGCTGTTGAAAAAACCTGAACTGTGAGCGCAAAGCTCAAAAGCTTGCGAGCGCGAATCCCACTAATACACATTTATCTTTGGCTTTAAAAGCCCTACTCTGCAATCTTGGGCGTTCTATATGGTTTTCTTTTCATTGTTTAATGATTTTCTTTACTAAGTGTAAAAAAAACAAAAAAACAGATTGCCAAGAAAAAACAGAGAAATCACATCTCTGAAGGAGACAATGGATGCCAGCGTTCTCCAGTGGACCACTGGCCTATTGGCAGTCAAAACTTCTGAGAACCAGGTTGTCCAGGGGTAAGTTCATTTCTACTCGTAGATGCACACCACTGCCAGTGTCATGACTGTGAACCAAACCCAAACCATGATGACTTTACCACCGGAACTTGAGTCTCATGCACCCGACCGCTCAGCCATGATACGCTGACAATTATGAAACATCACTGGTCGAACATGCCCGTGGCGCATAAAACAAATTAACCGTAAGCATATTTGCATCTCAGGAAATGGCACTGGCAAAGGACATCTCCAAAGGATTCGTCTACACCCGGTTAATGACATGTGTCTCTAAAGATATTTGTTTAAAACCTTCACTAAATATGCCTACCCCATGCTTAGCATGCAGTCTGTAAAATGCCTTCATGTCCGGAACATATGTGTAGGGGCTCAATATCTGACGAAGGAAGGACAGCATTTCATCAGCATGTTGTATGCCAGTAAACTGAAGTCCGCTTTTAACAGACGGTACTGTGACCAGAAGTGCTGGATACATTTGTGTGTGGATTTGTCGCCGGCAGGATCCATGCATCCACCAGCAATTCACTGCAACAAAAGTTACCTGTGAAAGAGGAAAGATATAAATGATAACACTGTCATTCTCTGATCAAAACAGGGGTGTGTTTTGGGTGACCTTGACCAAAGACAAGCTTCTAACATGAATTACACTGACAATGGACTTTCCAAAAGCTCTCGGTTTGGTTCCTAGTAATCCTAGTACAGTACTGCAATGTTGTTCAAGTACTTTTCAATCGAGTGTTCTGATACATGTATCTGAGAACTTAGTCCAACAGCCAAGTACCAAGTACTTTTGGACTCCAAGGACCAGTACCTGATGAAAAAAATACAGCAAAATGAGGTAATACAAAACAAATACGGGGCTTTTTTCCTACTCATTTCCAGATGACAATGTGTGCTTGTTATAATGCTCGAGTACATTATAGGCAACTTCAATTTTCTTTATCCAGAGTTTTATTTAGGCCTATCCATCTCTTCCTTGCATTAATGCATGTATAGAAAAGCGGAAAAGAAAATGTTATGTTGGCCAAGAGTACTTTGTATGGCATTCCCAGGATATTTTCACTATCAAGTACTATTTGATAGTGAACATGTCCTACCTTGTATATTTGGTTTTGCGGTAACACCGTGATACATATCTACTTGCTGAGTAGATTTTGTTCTTTGAGAACTTGTCTTGCTATTTATTCTAGTAACATCATTTTACTAGCTGAGTATGAGTACAAGTACCATCAAAATGGTACTCAATTAGTACTTGAATACGAGTACCGACAATACTGCATTATTGTGTACTTCCTGTTCGTCAAAGTGCCTTTAGAGTTTCTGAAAAAGCCTCAGCTTAAAAAGCCAAGAGTCCTGCTGTTTAACATGTCCTGCTAGACATGGGTTAGAAAAGACCAGTTGTTGAAAAGACCCATTGCTGCTGTTAGGCCAAATAAAATAAATGTTGTGTTTACGGTAACCCAACCGACCTGAATTTTTTGCGACCAAATTCCCGACCTCAAACCTTTTTCTAACTATTTTGTGAGTCGGTAAAATTTAAAATGAGGCTGTAATACTGCTTTTGCCCTTTAGTGGCCGAGTCATCGGAGTATTCAAGTCTCGGTCATGATCCTTGTGTCCTCGATCAAGACACTTTTTATCACCCAAACGTAAATGGGTACCTTAGAGGGTAGAGATTGTTGTTGTGAATGATTAGCAACCTGTGCACTCATTTGGCTGCCGGTGCTGCATACTCCTAAGGAGTTGAGATGGTTTCAGGAGTGCTCAGGACCCAATAAACATTGTTAATAATAGTGTAAGTTAGTCCACTATTATTAAAATTAACCCTTACAGTGTTACGCAAATTGAGGGGCTTACTTGGCTTGAAAAAGTGCATTTTATAATAAATTCACATTTATTCAATATTCATATCAGGCATATCACTCTGACCAAACAAACCTGATGAGAGAGCTGCCTTGCCACTTTATCAAACTCAACAGCAACATCTCTGGAGTTCCCATCCCAGTGGGCATAATACATCAAAAAGGAAAACTCATTGCTCCCCCGCTGGATTTCTAACATCGCACTTTGCATATTGCCATCTGTAAATTCATAGACTGGAGAATCTTTGGGGAAGATAGGAAGCGGAACAGCTGGAGGTTGCGTCGCACCGCTGGAAAAGAAATATCAACACATTAATATTTAATGACTGAGCAATCAATCGATTACTTGTTCAATCCAGGCCTGATACCTACAGACAAATTTTCTTAGAAAAGGAGGGCACCTCTCAGATGATGAGGGATTGTTAAGACATGTATCTACTGAAACGTTTTAATTTAAGAGGCACCAAGGCAATAATGACAGCCGGTGGCATGAATGATTGCATCTTTATCCTCCATTACTTAGTATCAATCAATAAATCACTTAATTATAATACATACTGTATAAAGCAATTGATTATAACATGTATTATTAAATTACTAAATAACTGAAGTCATAAATCAAGCAATATTTTGTACACTGACAATGAACAATGTTCGAGACATATTTTAAACTTGACTGTATGACCTCATGTGTGACAGTGATATCCTTTACCTATATCATTTACCTATAAATTCCTTTCTAAGGAATGGGGTACTCATTTTTAACTTGTTAAGATGTGAGTGGAATGTATTTGGTGTTTTGTTTTGTTTTTGTTTTTTGCAAAAACACACAACTGTACTTTGTACACACTACACTAAACTAAATGTCGAAACAAATGATTGATGTACATGTATTGTAATTGTATATTATCAATGTCAATGATTTTGATTGATTAAAATTAGACAAACCTCATCTCTCTAGTCTAAACCATGTCTAAACTTAGTATTTGATCTCTAGCTAGGGCCTAACAACAGCCTATGTTTATACAGTCTGATTTTATGAAGTATATAAACTAGGAATGGATAGGAGCATGAGGAGTGGGGTTACATTCACTGAGTCAGTGGAGTAGGAATGATGGAGAAAATTAAAATATGTGTAAAATTAAAGAAAAGATAGGCCCTATACGGTTAGAAAATCATAAATTTTCCTTACCCATTTTGAGCAAGCCTAGATACCACAACAGAAAAAACTGCCGTCAAGAAAAGGCTAAACAATTCGGGGTTCCTCGTCACAAATCTGGCCATTGCTGTCAGCAAAACTGTTCCAATACGGACGTGTTTATCTGACGGGAAGACCGGGGGCGACACAACAGGCAGTTTTGTTGACCGTGCGTCGGTGTTATTTATGTCATCAGCCGGTGCCGAATCGTCCCGCATAGCGAGCTGGACTGCCTCGGTCCCTCGTCCCAACATGGGACGTACGGGGAGTTAACGACGTCCACGGCTGGTTTCAACGATCGATTCTCAGAACTCAACACGTAGGAGTTACACTCAGATTCACCCGATGAATAGGGAAAAGCCACGTCGAAATTTCATTCCCGTAAATTAACATCAACATTGACTAGGCAGGGATAGCATTGTCACTGCACACAGTACATGGCTACATTATAGTATCCTTGCATATAGACACCACCACCATTGAATGTCGTGCATTTTAAACGATCCGAACAAACTCCATTCAAAGTTTCCTTATTTGTATTCGTAGGATAATAAGGGTTTAAAACTTTTTACACTGAAAAAGTCCAGACTTTTTGAACAATTTAAAAACAATTTTGCTGATTTTTCTGAAGGCAGAAACATCGGAAATCAGACTAAAATAGGAAAAATATCATGTCTGCCAATATACAATTGCTAAGAACAGGCATGGCATTTGAACCTTGGGAAAACAGTAGGGAAATGTTATCTATATTTAGGGCAGACATTTATGTACCAGTACATAAGGTGAAGCTTTTATGGACTTTTCAGGCCATTTAGTAACAATTTTGCTGATGTTCTGAGGACAAATTGGAAATAGATTAAAGTATGAAAATATTATGTATGTAATGACAATTTTCTGCTGGGTATCATTTCTATCAACTTGAACAACAATAGAACAATAACTTAATTCTGAATTTAAAAGTGAAATTTGAAAATGTAAAAAATTAAAATCACTACCCACCCATACAGTACCTCAAAGAAGAAGAGACAAAATAGTTCAAATTTATCAATATTTTAATGAATTTATCATTATTTTAATGCTGACTCTGACACATAAACAGTAGCAAAATACATGTACAATGAAATAAAAGGAAACAAAAATAGTTTTCTAATGAACAAAATTGATGTTCAAGAACACCACACCAAGATTGCCATTTGAAAGTTAGATATTTACTATATTGTCTGGTACATCGACTTGATTGGTCAAAGAGAACATGCAAATTGAAATCCCCAGACTAAAGGACATGCTGCTATGTCAAATGGTTCGGTGCTGTAGACAATGTTACCTTTGTTTACAGAGTAGTGACCTTGTACATTAATATAATGCATTTCCTGATGGGCAAGATACTACACAGGCTATATGGGACAATTTACATTTTCTGTCATAATTTCCACATAAAATCAAAATTTACAAAAGCAACAGCTGTACAGCTTTTGAGATGTCCCCCCTTTCTTTACATCAAAAGTTGAGAAAAATCAGACAGTGCAATCTCCAGAAAACATAAGATTTGTTGTATTCTTCCATTGAGCTGTGTACAAATGTGCCTGCAGGAAGTCCAGGCTCTGTGGCTCTTTTGTAAACATGTGATGTCACAGGTAACATGGTCTATAACCCTGGAGGCTCTATGACAGTGCACCTGTGTACAGCACAGAAGAAGAGTCCAACATCAGACTAGGTTCGGGGCAAACTTCTGCATAGAAACCTCCAGATGGTCAATGCCTGGTACCACTGCACTATGTAATATGCATTCATTCAAAATTGTGTAGCCCCTGGGTGCTAACCTTTCTGTAAAGCTCGTCTTGAACCATGCGAACATACAAACTGTCTCTAGTATGAGGAATTCAAATTGAAGCGGTAACTCATGACTAAGCAAGTCATTGACCAGGCACTATTCAAATGTTAACTCGCAAATGGCTCATTGTAGGGATACGCATTGTACAAAGTTACAGTTAAAGGCACTGAACACGTTTGGTAATTACTCAAAATATATATTAGCATAAAAACTTACTTGGTAACCAGCAACGGAGAGCTGTTGATAGTATAAAACATTGTGAGAAACCACTCCCTCTGAAGTAACGTAGTTTTTGAGAAAGAGGTAACTTCTCACTAAAATAATAAAAGACTTCATGCATGAAGCCTTTTATTAGCATCTGAAAGCACACAAAATTGTGCAACAAGGGTGTTTTTTCTTTCTTTATTTTCTTGCAACTTCGATGACCGATTCAGCCCAAATTTTCACAGGTTTGTTATTTTATGCATATGTTGGGATACACCGAGTGACAATACTGGTCTTTGATAATTACCAAACATGTTCAGTGCCTTTAATGGAAATAGTAATAAGTATCCTGAACATTTTGGGTGGTTTTTTTTTATATACAAAAATCTACTACAATGCATAATATAAACAGCCCAAACAGAGAAGTGCACTGAATGGATATAATTTAATGAAGCATTTATTTTCCCAAACCCCAAACTTTTTTCTTTCTTTCAATTTTAAAGACAAAGTTTAGTATTAATAAAAAATATAAATTTATTGAAATGTTCATTGTTATACAATGAAGTAAAATACACTGAAATAAGTGGGGAGGGGGGTTACAAGATTTTCATGAGAAGTTAAATTTTATGTTATTTTAACTTAAATTCCCTATATAATCATAAAGAACAATTTAATAGTTTTGTTCTGTAATATTTGTGTTTTACTCACACATAGGTGCGTGTATACTGTAAAGCACTGTATACTCTGTATTTTGCCTGATAGCTGTCCTCTGACTTGCTACTCGGTTGGGATTCGAACCCCCCTGACCTTGGCTATAGGATATCTAATACTAACCACTAGCCTAGCCCATTTAGCTTGCCCAGTAGCCAGAGGCAGTTTAAATCCTATAGTTTCTGTCTAACCTCCTTATTGGAAGCCTACATGTATAAAAAGATGATACAAACTTTTGTGTCAAAATCCACCAACATTTTTTAAGTCAAGTCCAAATCAAGTGACGGCTATGGATTTTGGCAGCAACAATAATGTTGAACAACAAGATTTTTGTTTGCTATTCTTTCTTTATTATTATTATTTTTTTTGGGGGGAGGCATTCTGGCCATAGGCACTGTAGAGATTTAATTTGAACACAGCCTTTCTCTTGGTTCAAAACATTCTTGTTCATATTCTGAGATCCACTTTAGGCTCATCATGCGTTTTCAACCAAGAACCATCGCCATTCTATATATTATAGTAGAAGTTGATCCATTTCGCCAAAGCAAAAACAGATGGTCTTGAAACAAAGACTACCACAGCCTCGGTTTCTGGAGAGGAATTTCAAGAAGGCTTTAAAGCACATTGCACGCTGCTTAGTTTTTTCCTGGATGCTGTACACAAAGTATTTCTCAGAAACTTTAAGATTTGGTTATGGAAATGCACTTTAACAAAAAGAGAAATTGCCGTTTGTGGTAAGATTAAAACCTGAATGAAAAAATATGATATTTACAACTATGCAACTATGGTTTGACTTTCTTTAGGAAAAATTTCATTTTCAAAGTGTACTTTCCGCAGGTACCTTGAGTGGGATTTAAACTCCCTGCCTGGTGCATGTTTCCCTCCATCCTACAATCTAGACTGTTTTAAGAGGAACATCAATACCTACCAGTACCTTCAGTTACCCTGAGTTGTTTTCATCTTTAATATTGTCTTCTTGTAGCCCATTACCAAGAGTAGCTTTTAGCCTTGTTTGGGGCAATTTACATATAAAAAAACGCCATAAAAAACACACCCACAACCTTCCGCTTTATAATGCAGGTGTCTTCACCACTATACCAGCAAACTACACAGTGACAAGAGGCCAGTTTGAATAGTTGGCATTACCTGTGCATGTAGGTATCGCAAAACATGAAACCAATGTTATTACTACAAAATAAAGATGATGAACAATGGGATTTAGTTTTTGACCTACATACACTGATGAATCACATGCACTTTATGTAAAGTCTTTCCAAATCCTGCAGAAAGTAATCTGCTTTAATGGGCGTGTACAACATTGGTAAGAGTGACAAAATAAACGTTCACAGATTTGCACAAAAGCTACTTAGTATAAGGATGATCGTGGTGGAAAACATCCCTAAAAATATTTTTGCTTTGAATGCGTATTTTTTGAGAAATGAGTATTTAAAAACAACTAGTTTTGATCTAGCGAGTCCAAAACCTGATATTTGAAAACAGTGAAAACATATATTTGGGATTTTCACTATTTTCTTGTGACTCCAATGACTGATTGGGCTAAAACTTTCACAGGTTTGTTATTTCATGTATATTATGTTGGGTCACATAAAGTATGGATACTGTTCTTTGACAATTACCAATGTTGTCCTTGTGCTTTAATGCAACTCCTCGTCTTTTTCCCCATCTTCAGTCCTCACCTCGAGTGTCCTCTTAAAGGGACACGTTGCCTTGGATCGGACGATTTGGTCTATAAAAAGCGTTTGTAACAGTTTTGTTATAAAATGCATACGGTTAGAAAGATGTTTTAAAAGTAGAATACAATGATCCACACAAATATGCCTCGTTTTCTTTTTACTTTGCGAACTAACACGGTCGGCCATTTTGTGGAGTCAAAACCTTGACTCCACTAAATGGCCGACCGTGTTAGTTCACGATGTAAAAGGAAAACCACGCAATTTCGAGGCATATTTGTGTGGATCATTGTATTCTACTTTTAAAACATCTTTCTACATAATGCATTTTATAACAAACTGTTACAAATGCTTTTTATAGACCAACTCGTCCGATCCAAGGCAACGTGTCCCTTTAAGGCCTTGTGACCAAAAACTTCCATATAATAAAATAATAACAAGTTGAAAATGTTCTTCTTTCGTGCCTGCAGCCCTTTAACTTCCAGAGCACCTTTTTTAAAGAACAATCTTTCCCAATCTGTGAGCTCTTAAACTATGCGACACAAGAAGTTGTTATTGAGTTATTTAAATACTTTCTTTGAACTTCAGGAAGTATTCTGTAGACAAAGACAATTTTGAAAAAAGAGAAAAAATCTTCTCAAAATTAATTTTTACAAAATGGCAAAAAAAAGGGATGGAATGGAGTTCAAAGATAAGTTTAAATGATGTTTTAATTTAAAATCATCTTTCATTGAAAACTTCATGTAACACATTTTGAGAAAACGCTAATCTAGTTTCAATTTCATCTTCTTCGAGTACCTCTGCTTTGTGCTGATTCTCAGATCCTTCCTTTCTAATTTGCTTGATGTCATTCTGCTTCAGTGTCTCTTCAGCTTTATTTCTTGGCAAGTGAACACTTTCATCAGATTGTTTACTCTCTCTATTTGTGTCCAATTCCTTTTGTGACTGGCTGGCAACTTTGCTTGGGTAAGACGGTTCAATAGACATTTCTTGACGCGTCTTAAACTTGGCACTATACACATTTAATGTATCATTGGCTGCTGTCTCCAATACTGTAGACTTCTTTCCAGCGTTCTCAACATTATTGGATGCATTTGGGATGGTCTCTTCAGCCTTTTCGTCCTTACCATCAGCATTTAGCCGTTTGTTATCCTCTTCATCTTTTGGTGATGATGCTCTATCTTTATTTTCTTGGTCCTGGGACAGTCCCTGTTTAAAACCTGGTTTCTGGTCGTCTTCTTCATCTTCTTGTACATTTCCTTCGTCTGCTAGTTCATCCTTGTTTGTTTCTTTTCCATCTCCCTCCTCTTTAACTCCTTCCTTTTCATCTTCCCTGTGTACTTTTGCCTCATGTTTGATGTCAGTTTTCCCACCTTTAAAAACCTCTTCTCCCAGTAACCCTTGAGATTGATTGGCAGTGTCACCTTTTCCTTGGTCATCCATGATGAGTGATTGAGCTTCACCCTGTAGAAGCTGTCGCTGCTGGGCTACAGCACCTTGCATCATAATTGTATCTCCAGCAACCTGCTGCACGGGGATGTTGAGTTGTTGACCTGGCTTGTTTGGCTGCAGCAGATGTTTACCAGCCATGTTGAGATGCTGCACTTGTTGGTCTGGAACTTCCAGCTGTTGTTTAAATTGTAGCTGTCCAAAATCAGCTCCATGATGCTGCTCCAACTGAGGGTCAAACTTAACTTCCCTCTTTACACGAACATTGTCAACAGGTTCCTGTCCAGGCAGAGGTGCAAAACCCTGTCCGACAGGAAGAGGAATTCCTTGCTGAGGGAGGCCTTTTTGCTGTGGGATGGCCTGTTGCTGTTGGATGGCCTGTTGCTGTTGGATGACCTGTTGCTGTTGGATGGCCTGTTGCTGTGGGATGGCCTGTTGCTGTGGGATGGCCTGTTGCTGTGGGATGGCCTGTTGCTGTGGGATGGCCTGTTGCTGTTGGATGACCTGCTGCTGTGGGATGACCTGTTTCTGTGGGATGACCTGCTGCTGTGGGATGATTTGCTGCTGTGGGATAACTTGCTGCTGTGGGATGACCTGCTGCTGCGGGATGACCTGATGCTGGGGGATTACCTGCTGCTGCGGGATGACCTGATGCTGGGGGATTACCTGTTGCTGTGGGATGCCCTGTTGTAGCACGACCTGCTGTTGAGCAACACCTTGCTGAAAAACAGCTTTACCGGCAGCATCCTGTGGCTGAAGATTTAGAAGTGGGTCAGCACCCTAAAAAACAAAAGATGGCCAACAATTGATTACTTTGGGATCTCCGACTAGGAACTCGACTGCCAAAGTGTACTTATTCTATCATTCCTTCAAATGAGATTGTTAACGGCCTACCACAGATAAATGCAATGTGCGATACCTTAACCACCAGTCATGAACCGGCCCAATATCATGAAGATGCTTAAGCTTAGCAAAAGTGAGCTGGGTACCAGTCACATATGGTGTATATGACATGGTATTTTGGCTGGCAGCCTTATGCTGGTAAGCATGATTTTGTTGTGCTTAGCTGCTTTTTGAACTTGAGCAGCATTATGAAAGTGGGCTCAGGTATTATAGGAAACACAATAAAAGGTACCACTTTGCATCCGTCATTTTAGCATTTTAGTGCCTGAAAAACCAGCTAAAAGTGTTTCAATTAATGTGAATGGTCATGCAGGCTTATATTGAAAGTTTGAGTTTATTTCTTTATTGTTGTTTGTGTTCATTTTGTTTTACCGCCCCTTAAATTAAATTCAAAAATGGGCGAACTAAGTTACCTGCCTTTTACTTCACTTTTGAATGACATTTTGGGGTATTTAAACAATTAATAATACTGATCAAGATAAATTATTTTCAGTACAAGCCTACATGTCCATCACATGTTCATGTTGAAACACTTTTGAGTGGTTTCAGGTTTGATATTCCATAATTACAAACATTGGAAAAACTGGTAACAAGATGGTAGATAAGTGGCACACTTGATTGTGTTTCCTGTTGTATATACTTTGCAAATATTCATACTTGATTTGAGGAAGAAAAAAAAAAACATCCGGAAAAAAGAACTAACTACTCAAGTCCTAGTATTTGCGTGTTTAATCACCTGCTGCTGAATTGGCACAAACTGCTGCTGCTGCTGTTGCTGACCTAGCACCTGCTGTTGACCACCAAAAACAGGTTGCTGCAAGTTACCACCAGCCAATGGACCACCAGCCAACTGTCCACCAGCCAACTGGCCACCAGCCAACTGGCCACCAGCCAACTGGCCACCAGCCAACTGATCACCAGCCAACTGACCACCAGCCAACTGGCCACCAGCCAACTGACCACCAGCCAACTGTCCACCAGCCAACTGACCACCAGCCAACTGACCACCAGCCAACTGACCACCAGCCAACTGATCACCTAAATCTCCGGCCATTTGGCCAGCGTGAGGGAGACCGTCTAGCACACCCATGGCCAGGACATCGTCGTTGAAGTCATTTTCTCCATCATGCTGCACTTTGAGAATCTCAATGGCCTCTGCTTGAGCCTCGATTATCTTCTCTTGTACCTTTTGCCTTTCCTGTCAAATAGATTAACATCATGATCAGTTAAGATGAACTCACAGACTAAGATCATTAATTGAGATAGTGATTGACGATAAATTGCAAAATATCATTAAAATCATTAAAAGAGTAGGAAATAGTTTTTGTTACGAGATCACTAACATTAAGATTAATAAAAATGATCCTCTCTTTTATTGTGCAATATTATGACTGACGACTATGACTGATGACTATGACTGATGATTAATCCTACCTCAAGTTCTTCCAACTTCTTTTCCTGTTCTTCTTGTTTATGCTCCTGCTCAGCGACTTTTACTTCGACAATCTTTTCAAGATGCTCCTGTTCATTAAAAACCAAAATCAAACCATCTTCAGTCTTGATAAAATGTGATCAACGGAGGGCAAAAAGGTTATTATAGAAAGACGAAAACACAAGAAAGGGGACAGCAAAAAATAAGTTGACTGTTAAGAAAGTGGATGATGTATATTGCTTTTAACTAGTCAAGAAGAGAGCATTGCTTTGAACAACAAACATATTCAGCAAAGTTCTAATTAATAATTAGCTCTTTGTAATTGTGTCCTTGACGCATGCCTGTAAATGACAAAGTTCGACAACACTGACCTCTTTCTCTTTGAGTTGCTCCTCCTTCTCAACCAACTCTTGCTTCTTTTTCTCATTTTCCTTTTCCAAGATTTCCACCTTCTTCACCTTGTCTATGTCCTTTCCTGCTGTTTGTAACGAAATACATACAAGGTCGTTAATCTAAAGAGTAATATGTTATTCTAATTTGGTTTTGCCTAACACTGAGGTTTGATAAGCACTGTACACTCGGTGCTTTCCCTAGTCCAGGGATGTGATAGGCGGTTGAAAAAAAAACCTGAACTCTTGAGCGCAAAGCGCGAAAGCATTGCGAGCTTGAAAACTTGCGAGCATGAAGCCCAATAATAACATTTATCTCTGGTTTTTAAAGCCCTACTCTGCAATCTGGGGGCGTTACATATGGTTTTGTTTTTATTTATTAATGAATTTGATCTTTAAAAAAAAAAATCATAATAATAAAAAAAAATTGGGGGGGGGGGGGGGCAAAAAAACCAGATTTTTTTTTTATGGAGGGTAAAAGAAAAAGAATTCCGGTTAAAAAAATGGAGAAATCACATCCCTGCTAGTCCTGGGGGAAAAATCCACAGGCATTCTACTAGGATTAGAACCTACCACCCCAGCATTCGAGAGCAGATATACTAGGTGCTTTCCCTCGTCCTGTGGAAAAAACTCTACAGGCACACTACTCAGGTGGGATTCGAACTCATAACCTCCACATACGAGAGCAGATATCTTAACCACTAGACCACCGAGCGTGCCCGGTGACGAGAGGCAAGTTCGAACCCTGTAATTAGCAGCTGTAAGCACAAACATTTTAATAGGTGTAATAACTTGCTTTAGGGATAGGGATTATTACATAACCATACAGCGATATTACTCGGTGCTTTCCTGAATGCTTTCCCAGAATTCTGGGGTAATGGGGTCGAGTCCAACCCAAGTTCTATGCCTGTGGATTTTTTTCTGCAGGACTTGGGAAAGCACTACCTATACAGTGCTTATTACACAAGATGAACACTACTTATTGTGCCTGTATTTCGCAGTGAAACTGAATCCAGCTCCTAAATGAAACTGACAAATGATAACAATTTTAATGATGAACACTTATAAATCGTCAGTCTCCACGACAGATGGGCGCTCATGTCGCTGATATTCACATTGTTTTTACGACAGATATGCAGGGCTTTGAATTATGAGACCAATTTTTTATGTAGCAATTTGTGAGGGTTTACGAGGTGCTGTGCCGCAATCTGCAGCTGACAAACATTAGTGAGGAAGGGAAAAGGGGATTATTTCTGGTGTCCTTACTTTCGCCGTCAAAATCAACAGCTCCAATATCATCATCATCATCTTCTTTTGGTTTATCTTGAAGTCCATCCTTGAGGTCACGTTTGACTTCTTCCTCCTTTTTCTCCTCCACCTTAACCACCACTTGTTTCTCCTCGTCTGGTTTCTATGAGTAATCAAATTGTTTGAAGTTAAAGCCATAGTACAACCAATGTCGCTTATTTTGAATGCCGCTATCATTATTATTATTATTATTATTTACATGTATTCGACCTCAACAGTACAAGTACAGAAAATACAATACAATGCAATAACGGAGGGGAAAAAACCCAAAACAGAAACGACAAAGCAACAAAACATTATGAGAAAAAAATAATAATAAAAAAAAAATAAAAAAAATCAATCAATCAATCAGTCAATAAATTAAAAAGGAATTAAATCAATAAATTAAATCAATAAATAAATAAATAAACAAACAAAATAATATAAAATAAAATAAAATAAAATAAAATAAAACTAGACTTAAATTTTTGTTACACAACAAAAACAAGGTGTTCGGCATGACGTTCAAATATGGGATGTTACTCATTGTCAGCTTGAATACATCAATTTGGTTTTAAGCTTGACCAGGCAATTGTAATACTGTGTATACAAATCTGGTAAAACTGCAACTTTAAGTCGAAGTCATGTTACAATTGATGACGACGTCTTTTATCAGGAAAACAAGCGTTAAATGTAATATATCGCGGCTTGAGCTCAATCTTGCAATTTACTATAGGAGCACAAAAATAATGCTCCAGTACATAATATAATTAAATTGGGCCCCACGAGTGCAAAACACAACATTGCAAATTTATTGTAAATTTGCAACGTGGTTGTAGATCGTTGTTACGTTATACGCATGTTTTCTGCTAGTATTAATAAGCACACGACAATTCCTTTTGTCACCTTAGTGATGAAATGCCTTATATTCAGCGTACCCTGTCACCGATTAACGTTTTACAGCAAATCAAAGCAAATTGACCACGTCATTGACCACCATCATTGATGAAAAACAATGGAAAAGTGCACGCGTGTACGCGCTACGCACGACTCAAAGTGTGTCTTTGTTGGCCAACAAAAATGCTCACATTGGTGTTTGCGTAGACTAAAACGAGCCGATCTGTCACAGAGCAAGCCAATAATGCCACAGAGCGTGGTAAAAGCATGACCATAATTTGATATAGCACCACCAGCTTTAGCAAAAGTTTTAAAAAGCACACGATCGAAAGCACAGCATTTGCTTGTTAACGAGGTTTGCATGAAAGGCTGTTTTAGAGACTAACAAAGCGTATTGTCAAAAGCAGGTTGCGCGAACCTTGAACAGAGACTAGACCACAAGCATGTTTGATGGACTTTGAACCTTGCGGATGATTTGCTCAACGTATACACACACAATACGTGATAACAAAACAGTAAACTGGTTTAGTTCGCGTAGTGTGTGTGTAGCCCGTGGTTTGACAGCGGGTCAATAAATACCCGTAATAATTGGTCAATATTTCAAATATTTGTATAAAAAAAAGGAATGACGTCATCATGTTTTCTCTTTAGATTTACATAGTCAATATCACTGTCTTTCAACATGCCAAGTGTCAACTCAGTCGATCTTGTGGTTTTGTAAATACACGGCTTCAAAAAGTAAACCTTTAAGGCAATACCATGTGACACACGATGACGTCATCAATCTAAAACTTCACACATATGTTGTCTGCATGAAGGTCATTATGTATACCAATTTCGAAACGATTATCTTAAACTTCGCCACAGACATCTAGGAAAAGTGCATTTTTAATTGTTTTCAACCTGCCGCTAGAGGGCGCTCTTGACTTTTATGACGTCATTTGTCTTTTTTTGTTAAACCAGACTCTTGCTCGACTATAACACCGTTAAAAAAAACTTCAAAAAGTGTGCCACTTTTAAATTACAAGGCACTTCCTGTTTCTTCATGTTACGACCGGAAGTAGAGGTCATGTGAGGTCACGCACACGACAAAAAATAAAGACCTATATGACCTAAGTATGATCCCGCATAAAACAACCGCCGGTCTCTTAAGTGTGATTTGTTACAGATTTTCAAAGATTAATTTTTTTTTCTTCTAAAAACCTTGTAATTTGACACCTGATGACGTCATCATGACGTAAATGAAACGGTTTCGTCTCCTAATGGATATCTAACTATGGTAGAAATTTCAAGTTTATACGAGCTTGGGAAGTGTGCTTTTGTTAGCGGACAATCGCGGGGGATAAGAAGAAGAATAAGAAGTATTAAAAAGTAAGAAAAAAAACCGGAACAAAAACAAGAGGTGTTACGGGCTGTGTGCCCGAACACCTAATAAATAAATAACTAACTAACTGAATAAATAAACAAATAAGTAAATAAATAAGTAAAACAAAAAAAATTCTGATGACGTGAGGGCAAATAGAGAGAACAATGAAAATGAGCCTATGAGGGGAGCATGCACTTATAAGAAGTTAATCTGAGGAAGGACACAAGAAAACTACTCGACAAAAGGACCAACAAAAGTAAACTAAATTACTGATGCTCGGAAGCATGTTGTCCCACACATAGTAAAACAGGAAAACTGGAGACAATAAACTTGACAATAAGAGGGAAGGGAAGAAGATCAAGTTCCCACACACGCATGCTCCCGGGTCAAACCGGAGGGATTAAATAAAAACAATGTTAGACAGGATATCTATCAAAATAAGTAAGTACGTATTGACCCAATATAGGTGATTTTTCTAACAATTGACAGAAATTTAAACTTCCATTTAACTGTTTAACCATTTCTACTGATCCCAATCGGAACAATAAGTCAATGTATAAAAGGAACGGGTGTCAACACTTAAGTATTAAAAATTAACACTGTAATCTACAGGCATGCAACTCTTCAGCCGAAATAAAAAAAGGAAAATTACAACAAGCTTATACTGCCTTTATCAGTAGTTTTTGTCAAGTCTTGTCTTAATTGCAATCAACGATGTCTTTCCTAGTGGACGCCATTGTTATTTTTCGAGCAAACACTTATCGATCGCATTGGGTTCACTTGCACTCTTACAGCGTCTGGTTCCCGCCGCATCCCCTTATACAAAAAGCAATAAAAACACTACGGAGCCAGACTGCAAAAAATAGTGTAGAAGGTATGCTGTAACGAGGAGAACTTGTGTCTGGACTGTGTAATGCTTTTGTATGTGTAAACTTCCGCGGAGCCCGACTTTACTGAACCTTTATTTCTTTTCAATAAGCAATGTTTCTTTCAGCGGGATTTTTTGGTCAATCCTTTGCGGATTTTTTTTTGCATGCAGCGTGTTTTTTTTTTACGCAAAGTTTTTTTGTATTGGCGGATATTTCTATTTTATAAAACGCGGAAATCCGCGGATCCGCAGAAGAGTTGCATGCCTGAATCTAGTCTTCTCAGTCACAAAACCACAAACAACAGTGGAGCTTCTACAAAACCAAAATGTATATAACAAATTAGGGGATTAAAAACAATGTGTTACGTTTGTAGGGAATTAAGTAAAAAAACATTCCACCAACAAAAGGGATGTCAATCATTCTCCCTGGAATGTGTCTGCGCTAACATTTTAAAGAAGAGGAAGGTTGCTTTTTTTTATTGTCAGCTTTGTTAAACCAATGAAATTTGGTAACGGATTTCAATACATGTTTACAGATAATTTGGTCAGCACCTTGTACAGACCCATTTTTCTTAGAATGATGTCATCGGTCGTTTTGGATGTTTTGGATGCACTGGAAGGGAATTGATTGCAATGGCAATTTAGACCACGCGAGGTTAGACATTTGAAATTTTTCCCCAATTTTTTCCTCTATTGGAAAATGAGTACATCACAAAATTGAATTTGACATTTCCCTTTATAACAAACAAGTACAGAAATTTATTGTTAAGGTTATTAACATTTACCTCTTTTGATTTCTCGACTTTGCCCGGTTCTTTCTCTTTGGAGTCAGGGGCATGTGGGATAGGAGGCTCCTGCCGCTGGTCTTTGTCAACTCGCACATCTGTATTATAAAAAACAACAGAATATTACAATCCATTCCAATTGATCCGATTCAACTGACTTCATCATCTCAAAAATCTTGGTTGCGCCATTTTGGGGGTTACTGTCTCTGTGTGTTACTGTTATACAGTGAAGTGCACATTTTAGGTGACGCAGCATTAATACGTTGACTCCCACAATAGCGAACGTGGCTGCAGCATCCACATGTGATGTAAACGCGAGGGGTCGATACATCCAAACAGAATTACACAATTTCAATCCTCTACACTTCTTCTTACAATCCGAGAAAATTCAAGGCATCCATTACGTCTGAGTCTTAGAATTGTTTGGCTTGTTACAATTTCTACCTTTGCTGTCATCGTCTTTTCCTTGAGCTTCTTTCTCCTTTTCCTGCACATCCTGTTTCTCATCTAGCTTTTGTCCGGCTTCTTTGTCGCCATCTTTGATGACATCATCACCTGATGGACAGACATTAGGTAATAAAATAAGCATTTAGTAATTTGATGGATAGACAGCAGTGGTGGTGGTTAAGTAAATAGGGGAGGGGGCATTTGTAACCCTTTACATTTTTGCAATAGCTGTAGCTGCCAATTATGACCTGGCCTATCCACCCATCTTCCATGGTTTACCTGTACGCCAAACTTGTAGTAAAAAGTGCACCAAAACTGCTTTGTTAACCCACACAAATAACTTCTTTCAAAATTATAAATTGTAATGATAAAAATAACCCATGAATAAGAACAAGAGCAACCCCAAAGTTGAAATCAGATACTTTACCTCCAATAACCTTATTGCCGTCAAGATTGTTGACATTGTCGAGAGCGTCTTTCTCAATTCCTATGGGTTCAATATGTTCAATATTCCCCACATCAAGGGAAAGGTCGAGCTCGGGCGCTGTAGTGGTAGTACTGAGGTTATCATATGTACTGCACACTAACAGGAGCACTCCGATTACCAACACAATCTATAAACAAGTAAACAATCCCATTATAAGTCAAGCATGTACGCGCTGGTAACACACTGAAATGATCTCCTACTTGCAGACTCCAAAGTTAGTCAAAGTTTGAGTAAATTTCAACCATATTTCAATCCTTTCCTCGTTTAAACGCAATTCTTTTGACACAATAATTCTTTTTGAAGCATCAAGTGAAACAAAACATGTGAAAGAAAAGTCTAAAACTCAACAAATAGTGAGTAAATCCTGAAAGAACAATTTAGCTCGAGGTAGTTCTTATATTCGCTTCTCGTACTCCTTGGAGCAAAGCTATGCAGCAGTGGATGTGGCCCACGATGTATTACATGTATGTACCACTTGAGTATAGAATATAAGAATTGATACACAACGATAAGAAAAACTTTGTGGGCCTTGTAAGGATTTGTACATTTGAGCATTGGACCCCAAACTGATATATTGTTCAATGGTATAAAGACCCAACATGGGCCCCTGCGTAAGCCCACAGCTCTGAGTTACATACACTATGTTGACATTCCTTTGTTTCATGCACTGAAGAAAAAACATATTGCTCAACCCTGGTGAAAACAATTATTTCCTTTGTGAAAGCAATCATGGACCTTTTCTTCCTTTTTTATTATTATTATTATTATTTATTTGACCAAAACAACGCAAAATGTACAATAATAAACAAATGAACAAAATAATAAACGTGATAAAAGGAGCAAGAAAGCAAACATAATGTACAAAAATAATACAAAATGAACAGAAAAACACAGAATCTAAACATCTTAAAAGGGCCAATACAATAATAAACACAAACAAACTATGGACGAACGAAATGAACAACAAGAAAAACTGCAAGAGCTATGTGGGTCAGGGGCAACAAAAGTTAAATAAATTACTATTACCCGCAGGTATGCAGCCCCACACAAAACAAAAGACCCTGACAGGACGCGATTATTAAAAGTCCTCGGTTGGATAGTCACTACAAGTACATTCACACACACGCACACATGCAATTGTGTAAAAACCTGCAATCGGTTACATCCTATTGTCCCTCTTTTGTTTTGTACTCTATCTTTTTGGCAACAGCACACATTGGATTTGTACACACTTTCCAACTGGGGACCCTATTGTCCTCTTTTGTTTTAAGTCCCCAGTTTGAATGTGTATAGACAATGTGACCTGTCACATCACATGTTTACAAAAGAGCCACAGAGCCTGGACTTCCTGCAGGCACAGTTTGTACGCAGCTCAATGGAAGAATACAATAAATCTTATGTTTTATGGAGATTGCACTGTCTGATTTGTCTCAACTTTTGATATGAGGAAAGGGGGGTCATTTCAAAAGCTGTACAGCTGTTGCTTTTAAAAATTTTGATTTTATGTGAAAATTATGACAAAATATGTAAATTGTCCCATATAGCCTGTGTAGTATCTTGCCTGTCAGGAAATACATTATAATGTACAAGGTCACTACTCTGTAAACAAAGGTAACATGGTCTATACCTAACCACGCACACACACACACCCAAGGCAAGGCATGTCAGAAACAGTTTGCAGGGCATAACAATTCTGCCACTCACCTTTGCATTATTTTTGTTGGGTACACCGGTGGTACGGAGATAAATTAAAGCTGGTATGATAAATCCTATGAGTGATCCCATGGTAGCACCAGTCAGCCCTAGAATGATTTCAACTAGAAAGACAAGAACACAACCGGTCACTTCCCTTTTAAATGGAGTTCTCATAACTACAAGGCTTTCAACTCTTCATTTTTCTAGTCCTTAGGCTCAAAATAGTTCTCATTGTATCCTCAGTGTAAGTGCAAAGACATTGTATCTCTTGAAAAATGGGATTTACCATGTTTACGTGAAACATGAGTTTGAGGTGCAAAAACGTCTCTCGTAGAATATCCTGGATCAGGGTTCTTCCCAGGATTTTTCAAAATTGCAGGGCATTCTTGAACCAAATTTTGGAAGTTTGGCTTAGGCACGCTGAATTGAAACGAGGTGCTCTGAATATTCTTTACATGGTGTTTTTATTATTTTTATATTTTTATAAAGCCCTACTATGCAGTCTGGGGCATTCTTAATAATTTCTGTATGTTCTTTGTGAATTTGATCTGAAATCCTCCTCTCTCCCCCCCCCCCCCCCTCCCCTAAATATAACTATTATTATTTTGTGTATCGGTCACAATTTGCACATATCAGCACTGAGATTGGGCGTATCGGCCCAAAAAGCTAGCTTGTGAATGGGGAGAACACCACACTGCCGAAGTACACACAAATTGCAAGTACTTATTTCAATAGTAGCAATTGAATTGCTACAATCAAAATACATGTATACCTGATATGGACACAGTTTCCACAACAAATCTTGAAGAAAAAAAGTGAACCATTTTTATTGTTGTCACTAATACCTGACTGAGTTTGATGACATTTTCACCAACTGGTTGTATGATTTGTCTATTGACAACTGAAAAGATGCATTTTAACTTACTCTTCCAAACGACAAAACATTGACCTTCTCTTCAAACGTTCATCTCCAAACAATAATTACTCTGTCCATATCATGATTCTTACCATTAGGTATAGTAATCCCAATCATCAGAGTGACTGACACAATCATCACGGTAATGACCTTGAACTTGATAGGAGGGATAAAGTCCCCTCCTCCATGGGGATTCTCAACACTTTGCACCTGAAACAAGGAAAGAACAAATACCAATCAGTTTGAACCAGTAAGTTATGGTATTGCAGACCTGGAAAACATACAAGGGAGGCAACGGAGGCCTTGGCCTCGGGTTATCCTTGTCTTGGCCTCAATTTTATTCGACAATTCAAACAAAATGCTCAGATTCTCCTTTAAAACATCAACTGCACCTGCGTTTCTCCTCAGGGACCACACACTCACTAAAGAGATTTACAACTTGGTGTCACAGCAAACCTCAATCTTCTAGGGTCAAGATAGCTACAATTATTAGGGTCTAAACCCGCAGTACTTACCGAATGACAGAATAATGTATAAATGCTGGCTCGGCAGGGAAATATACACAAGGGAAAACTCAATGCTACGGATACAGTGAAGCCTAGTCGTAAAATCTCCGACAGTAAAGACGGCTGGAAATTGAGCAACACGTCACCCTTGACTCCCGACGCATCTTTGTAGAAGCACACATAGCCAAAGAATCCAACCTGTTAATCATAGAACGAACATAAAGTAGCGTCACAGCAAAAGTTTTGATACTACAGTTGCAAAAACGTTTCACTTGAGTTCAGCTTTTTGCAGACATATTGTGTTCCTGCACCCTAGGATTCACGTGCAAAAATGTGTACATCTAGGGTAGTTTTAAGTCTTTCAGTGCCAAGATCGTACATGTACGATCTATTTTATATATTTCAAAAGTGCCTTTAACAAACATGTTTGATCTTTTTGATGTGCTCTAAATGTGTCATCAATCAAGCACATGGTACATGTACGACCCATAATATACATGTTATCACTCAGGAAATGCAACTCAAATCAGCAAGGTACATTTAGTTTGGTGAGTATTTTTATACTGAATTACGAAAAACCCTCAAAAAAGTTGGGCGCTTTTGGTTGAAAACACCAAAACAAAGGGGGGCACTGAAAGAGTTAATGAGGTAACTCTCTTGAAAGAATTTGCACTGACAAAATGATATAATAGGCTTGTCGCATTTAACTTTCTTCCACATCATGAGAACAAAAGGGGTAATAAAAAGAAACAAATTTACCAAATCTTAATTACACAGTGAGAGGTGATCATGAAGTGTCATGATCTAAATTTGAACCCACACTCTTATGGAACAGCTATCAGAACTAGAGTACAATAAGATACACCTCTTGGCCATGATACACCTTATCAATAATTTCCAATTGATGGGGTCACATTTTTAATCATTTTATTCTTCGACCCCCAATTCAAGGTTTCCCTAATTCTATGAGATAGGTTCTACTAATTCTCATTCCACAAAAAACATCAATGTGGCGTGTCGTTGCAGAGTGTGGGTTCGAGTCCCAGTCGTGACACTTGTGTCCTTAAGCAAGACACTTAACTATTATTGCTGCGTCCTTCGGATGGGACGTAAAGCCGTTGGTCCCGTGTGTTGTGTAATGCAAGTAAAAGAACCCAGTGCACTTATCAAAAAGAGTAGGGGTTCGCCCCGGTGTTCCTGGTTTGATTGGCTGCATATTGCGCCACAGCACGCCACAGCACATTGCAAACCATAACATGGTGCTTTGAAGAGGAGTAGGTCTCAAACTTCAAAAACTTAGCTCCACATACATTGTACCTTGCAGGAAATTACTGAATGTTGAAGCGCCTTGAACGTTACTGAGTGAGGGATATGAGCGCTATATAAGAAGCCACTATTATTGTTATTATTATTAACCCTACGTACATATAATGTAGACTTTATGGAGCCTTTTCTAAACCACTGCTTTAGTTTCGATTCTAGCTTTGGTTTCATCATTTTTAAAACAGGCACTTTCAATAAGGGGCTTCAAAAAGGCGGACCTGAGCCTAAGCGAAAGCCTAAGCCAGAGCCTAACCCATAGCCTAATCCAGAGCCTAACCCACAGCCTAAGCCTGAGCCAGAGTGCAAGCCAGAACCTTAGCTAGAACCTACACCAGAGCTTTAGCCCAAGCCAAAGCCATGGTTGTAAAAGAGGCCACAGAGCCACACGTGATTGTTTGTACTTACCATGACGTACATAGTAGCAACCATGTTTATTGACTTGGACACTACGGCTTCCATCTGTTTGACGGTCTTTTCCTTGAGCGAGTCATAAACTACAAACAACGTTCTGAAAAACATTGAAGTAAAACACATCAATCCGTAAAATATTGGCATTTTATGAAAGAGAGTTTCAGTAAGAAAGTTCTTAGGGATTCAGGATAAAAAGAGAGGCCTCTGCTATGGCCCCTGAACACATGCTTTGTGAGAAGGACTGCTTCACACCTGAGAGGTAAAAAAATTCAGTCACCAGCAGTTGCTGTTTACGTCAAAAACAATTCAGTATCAATAGATACTTAACCCTACTTTCCCACTTGACCAAACACAGTGTAAAGGTGACCATCTTTATGAGCAATGATAAATTAATTTCTTTGAATGCACAACAACATGTATGTGTTATGTGTGTAAACAGTGTGCAGCACAAGACAGGCATGCAACTCTTCAGCCGAAAAAAAAGCGGAAAATTACCGATCAACGATGTCTTTCCTGGTGGATGCCATCGTTATTTTTCGAGCAAACACCTATCGATCGCGTGGTTCACTTGCACTCTTACAGCGTCTGGTTTCGGCCGCATCCCCTTACACAAATAGCAATAAAAACACTACGGAGCCAGACTGTGCAAAAAATAGTGTAGAAGGTATGCTGTACGAGGAGAACTTGTGTCTGTGTCTGGACTGTGTAATGCTTTTGTATGTGTAAACTTCCGCGGAGCCAGACTTTAAGAATCCTGAACCAATATTTCTTTTCAATAAGCAATGTTTCCTTCAGCGGGATTTTTTTTTTCATGCAGCGTGAATTTTTTTTACGCGGATTTCTTTCGTAACGGCGGTATTCTATTTTATAAAAAGCGGAAATCCGCCGATCCGCGGAAGAGTTACATGCCTGACAAGATAATTCTTTTCAAATTTATTGCACATTAATGGTCGGTGAACCACTAGGCTGCACAGAATAATTCGAACCCTTGATGCAGCTCAAAGGCAAAATCCAAAATAGCAGTAAAGATTGCGTATATCAAGAACTATTTTTAAGGATGGTAAACTTACGTTTGACAACACATTGACATAGAGAATATAGAGATGCCTTTGAGCATTCCAGGCAGCCTCCATAGGTTGATATCGTACATCCACTGACCAGAGAGTAGATGTGGAATACTGTTCACTATGATCTACACCAAACAATAAAACATACAAGAAACAGCAAATATTAGAGCTTAAAAATATATATATATTATGAGATTTTGCCTTACAAGGCCGGAAAGCCACTTCAAGGTGAGGGCTACACTTTAGATTTGGGCTGTCATCCCAAATCAACTGTCACCAGGGGCACGATGCCACCTACCACTGGAGCTGAAACAGGGTTACCCACTTCACAGTCCGTAAGGATGTAGGAATGTGTATCATCCACTAGGAGCCTGGCTGGTAGAGCAGGATGCACTACCATCCCAACTTTTTACGAAGCACTAATGGTTAAGTACATGTACCTTACTCAAGGGCACAAGTGTCATGACTGCGATACAAACCCACACTCTACTGCTGACAGCATTAGTGTTTGGGGCCGATGAACTAGACCACTCGGCCACCACAAGCCACGGCAGTATGCTCCTTACCCCTAACCTTTTGAAAATTAGATACAAATAATCCTTCTGAACCAATTGAATTTAATCGGCATTCAGAAACTCAAATCAAATACAATAGTCTCTAATGGCATTGGTATGTCCAGCCTCATGCCAAGCATTACAGGTTGAAATACAAAGTATGGGATTGGCAGAGCTGCCATCCTTCACATATCAAATCAGTCTTCCTCAAACCAAAAATCAGTGTTTTCTCCCCAAAATGTGTACTTTCCCAGATTTCTGATGTAAGGCTTTCTTTGATTCATTGCACCCATTCTGATTAAGTACTGAAAAATGCCTACACACAGTTTAAAGATCAGTTTTACATTTACATTAAATACATTATTGGTGACAACTAGCTTTGAGAATAAAGCCTGCTTTGGAGCCAAAAAGAGTTTCAAGTTTTATATACTTTTTATTTGACTCTCGGTATTTTAGCCTTTTTTGGAGAAAACTTTTAGGCTTAAAGCTTCGAATTTTGTACTGGAATTCATGTTACAAATGTGAACAGACGTTTTTGTTTCTGTCTCATTGTTTAGTAACAATGGCCAATGCTCATATTTTCTCATCAAACAGATACGCCATATCAGGCAGGTCAAGTTTCCCAACTACAAGAGCAATTTTGTCAACTTGTTTTTCAAACAGTTTCCATTTCCAGCCATTTTTTAGTTCTTTCATTGAATACTGTGGAAAATACTACACTGCAGGACTATTTAATATTTAATATATGGGCCAGTGCTACATAGTTGTAAAATTACTGGACTATTTGTACAATTACCACAAAGGAAGTGTTACTGGTACAGGTACCTGTAGGTTTACCTGAGATAAGGAATTCGACCTTGCATGTCTAGTGCTTGTATTAAAAATAAGCCTCTTTTATGACAAAAATTGATTAAAGTTATCAACTCTCATAAAATATCAATAAATACAAAATACATTACACAGATAAAAAAAATAAACAAAAATATAAAATATGATGTCTGCATAAAAAAAAATGTCAGCATCGATTAATTATTCACTTAATAATAATACTCATATTGTAGTCTGCTGGTACCTGTTTGTTGTGTTATTGCGTTTTGTACGAATGTACTTTTTAATAAATGCAGATTAAGTCTTCACAAATATTTTAAAACACTGATCTTTTTGGGGGGTCAGATATGCAGCTTTGTTTTTGCAAAAAAAAAAGGAAATGGCCAAGCCGATTATACTTTGTACAGTTTTCTATGACATTGACAGAGGAATTTAAGGAAAACAGCTGATCAGCTAGAAAGTTTAATGCCTGTTACAGGAACTGATGATTTGTTCTCAGAAGGGCATGGCAGTTTTCTGTAACAAAGAGCAACTCTATCAGGAAAACTTAAATTGTTACTAGGGCGTTTCAAGGGGCGCCAAGGCAATAACCAGGGGCAAGGATTGCCTCTGTCATGTATTAGGCCTGCTGTTAGTTTTATATCCTTAACCTACTGATAGAACTGTCCTGTCCTAAATTCACCAAAGCCCAGCAGACTATGGTAACTCAAAATGGGTGTTTGACTGTAAATACTCACATCGGTAGTAAATAGAAGATAGAAGGTGATTGACAGCATGCTAAGACTCCCTAAGCTCTCCACACTACGCTTCATACCAAGTGGTAAAACAATAAAAACGGCCACTAGACACAACAAACACGTTCGAAGATGCCAGGAATTCTGAAGCAAAAAAAAGAAAGAAAAAAATACATTAGTCCTTAAAAACGTTGTACATGTATTAAATTTTTGTAATAACGTGCGTCTCCCTCAAGAGAGACTCTGTGTACAAATGCTGTGTCTCAGAACCATGGGATTTGTGTGTACATCCTGGACAGTTTTGGCAAGAAGAAACAACATTTGTGCAGTTTCAATCATGCTTATAAATAGATTCTACACATGACCCCATACAACCCATAGAATCATGTGCTTCTACAGGGCGGCTTTATAAGTGCACTGTGTGGTAATCACTGCGATGAAATTGAACCGATGGCATACTTCTGATCAAAACCCCAAGTTGTTACACCACTGGTTCTTTTCAGAGCCTCAACTCGTTTAAAAGATATTTAAACAGAGTTAACCTGACTTACTTGTAATCCGAGCCATTTGGAGACTATAGAGGGCGCCAGATCCCCAATTATAACAAAGAAGGCAATACAGGTGCACACTAGTAGACCTATAATACTGCAGATAAAGAAAAGCACACACAACTAAATTAATATACAATCCTTTTAATAACCATTAACTTGTGTAAAGTACGTGATGGTGTTTTGAACTTGAGGGGCAACAGCCTTCAATAACTCCCTTGAGAGATTTACTTGGATCGTTCCTCGCTCTAACAAAATCCAACACCATTTGGAAACTCAACACCCAAACTGTTGGACTCAAGACTATGGCGGTACGCCTGATCCCATGTAAAGCATGGTCAGTTTACTAGTGCAGTCTTCAGTCCAGCAGAGTCCAACAAAACATGCAGTTGGGTTTTGTAGCGCTGGGGTTGGTTAGGTAATTCAATAATGGTTTTTGGAAGATTATAAATTCACTCTCATCCACTGGTTTTCAGTCAAAGGTTTATCCATCGAGACTGGGCTTTGTGATGCGTAAGGCACATCAAATTTAATTAAAAGGCATTATCAGCAATTTGAAGCACAAAGGAACCTGTGGAATTATGTCAAGCTAGCAAGTTGAAGACCAAGAACTACAAAACAAGATTTCACACTTACCATAACTCAACTGCCATTTTACCTGCAGCTCCCAAGGCATGATTTGCTATAAACACAAAAAGAGAAAAGTTATGAAAAACTGATATTGTAGTAACAATAACACTCACACAATCACTTACATTTTTTTGTTGGGACAACTTGTCATGCGCTACTATTGTTGTATTGGAACTGCCATGCAAATACACAGAGTAAAATTCCTACACAAAAAGTGTCTCAGTCCACTAATTTTTTTTAATATAGCAACTTGTATGACAACATTTCTTGCAAACAAAATTAATTATTACAAGGTGTATTAAATGAAAATAAATCTGTACTGCTTTTTCACACAATTTGTACCATTTTCAACCAACAAATAAAGTGATTTGAATTCCATTTAATTTTAAAGCAAGTTTGAATTTTGAAAAAATTTCAAATTGAGTGAACAAGTGACATACTTATTTTAAAGGCCCTGTACACGATTGGTAAGATCGAAAAACACAAATGTTCACAGATTCACACATAACTTACATGATTTAACCCTAACCTTGCCCTACACAACAAGATCCAACAGTTCTGAACCTGTGTTGTACTATGTTGCACAGGGAATTTTATGGTTTCCTCTCATGTGTGTGTGAGTGTTGTTGCATAGGGAATTGAACCATAGTGTACAGCAGTATAACTGTGTTGGATAATGTTGGTTAGGGAAGTAAAAAAACAACTTTTGTCTTGAAGATTGTGTGGGGTCACTGGGTCAGTGCATACAATGGTTGTATGGTATGGTACATAGTTGAGTCTTGCATTGTAAACAAATATAGCTTATTGGACTACAGTATTACAAAGGATGGGTAAGTATAAAGGATGGGTAATTATATTTAAATCTGAATTCTTATGCTAAAATATGGATCTTGTTGCATGGGGCAAGCCACTCACATTGACAAGTGTTGTATGGTGTTGGACTGGGCATATAACACTGTGTGGTATGGTGAAAGGTTAGGGTTAAAGTAAGTAATGGTAGAAAGGGTTCCTGAAAATATTTCTGCCTAAAATGCTATCGTTTCTGAGAAATGAGTAAAACAATAGTTTTTATCGCGCGCGATAATAAACTCCATGTTTGAAAAACAGAAAACACATAAGGTCTCTTTTCACTATTTTCTCGTGATCTCGATGACCAATTGGGCTCAAATTTTCACAGGTTTGTTATTTCATGTATGTGGTTGATTACACAAAACATGAACACTGTCTGTGATTATTTTGTCAGCTCTGCCAATCCTGTATAATACCTTTAAGCCTCTTTACAAATCATATGATAGCCCCAGGTCCGACACTAAACGAAGGCAATCACCGCCATGCCTTTGGTCCTTGCCATGGTGCCCCTTAAAATGTTCCAGTACAAAATTTACTTTTCTCTAAAAGTGATGCCCTTTACTGAAAGAAAATCTGCTTTGCCCTCACAAGAAAAATGTATCAGGCCCAATCCTCAGTTGCAACAGACATGTATGATTTCATCTCAAAAAATATACGATACCAAAAGGGAGTCAGAGTGACAGTGTCCCGTAAGTTGAGGAATAATACTGAACAAATCTGGGTGCAATTCGACTAAAACTTACCTAAAAACTCATATGAGTGTTTTCTGCTGACTTTGGAGGCCCTCAAGAGCATGTAACAAGTGACTTTGGTCAAAAAGCCACCCATGGCTAACAAAGCAATACCAAAGATTACTCCACACTGGAAAACAACAAGATGTAAAAACATTATCAGCTTTTTGCTAATACATGTACATCGATAATGTTCGTTTAAGATTGTCTTTATAGACAGGATCTGGTGTAGCTCTGCCAATTTGTTTTTATTTGTTTAAAGCACAACAAATATAAATACACAACAGTTAGGCAGTTATTTTCAGAACCATCCGTGTACATGTAGGTATTACATGATTAATACCGACAATTCCCAAAACAGTGCCCCCTCTACGGTTTGCCCAAGAGAAGCCAATTTTGGCATTTCACCAGCAAACGAACGACAGATTTTAAGTCAGCTTGCAACGCCCACAACATGACCCACATTCGTTTCAGTTTGTTATGGTTTGCGAAGCAGCAAGGATTTTTTTGTCTGCGTTAACAGCACGATATGGTATTTTTTATGAGGCTGGTGAATATATTCAAATTAATTTCAGCCTTTAAAAAGTCCTCACACTGCACCTGCAGTGCGAGTGTGATTGCTTTTAGTCAACCCCTTTTCAAGAAAAAAAGGACTCTCGTAGTAAACTTTAGAGAAGGCACTGTAAATAGCTTGTGGACAGGTTTGTTAGGTTAACAATATTATTTCATGCCTGATCTACTGAATATAGTTCTGCTTCCAGCTTCTTTATTTGACTTTTTGGGGGGGGGGGGGGGGTGTTGGTAGGGTAAGACTTGCTCTGGAAATGTATTTTCCACAAGAAATAAAAAGGAGCACCCTCAAGATATGATTCACCACAAGGTACTGCCTTTGTGTTGGTCAAGCAGTCAGAGCAGCCGCTAATGAGTCTAATATTACTCACCTCTCTGAAACACCATGGCATTGCCAGTATACTAACACCAATGATGCTGTTACTGAGGTTAATCACGGCGGACCAAGGCACGTGACCCGCCATGTCTTTCCTCTCGCCGTTCTCCAAGGGGTGACTGCCAGCACCAGCTACAAAGTCAGCGTTAACGTTCTTTGTTGGACTGTATGGGTCCGTGGAGGTCTCATCTGAGGGGATGGTGTTTGGAGGGAAGTGCTGCTGATCAGATAGGCTGGGTTTTAGGAAACTCAGGGTGGAGGAAGAGGCAACGACTAAGACAACAGGGGATATGGCATCTCAGTATACAAGTAGCAGACTATGATCTCATCCAATCTGGTGCATCCTTAAAACAATACAAAATATCATTTAAGTTTACAGAATTTTGATAACAAGCCAACTGGTTCACCAGAACTGGGAAAATGAACATTAACTTTAATTAAGACTCTTCTACATTGTTTTGCCTCTAACTTGACCAACCATCAAAAACCATTCAAGCACACAGATACATGTAGTCACTAGTGTATGAAGGAGCAACTTTAGGCTGAACTAAACGTGTGTATACATTAATTCAAAGGGGGGGGGAGGGACACTAGCTAGTTTTACACCCTAGCACCGGCTTGTGGAATATTATTTCACAACCCCCACACAAAACCCGTCTTGCATGTGATTTAGGCATGGTTAGGGCATTTGTTCATCACCGAAAAATATTTTCTCAATAATGTTTATGAATGGATTCTTTTAGACATTGAAGATCAAATCCATGTTCTTAGACTTAGAGTGTGTGTCATGCTTTTTGGAAGTGGTAAAAATTAGGCAAATCTGGTGATAAGTCTGGCAAAAGTAGTCAAAATTGCAAACATGGATATTTGTGTACATGTATGCAGAGGTGTCACATAATCCTCCTGCCTGTGACCGTCGGGAGGATGGAGGATTGCGATATCGCAACTAGTAGTTTAGTACATTCATTGCAATCCAAGTCCAACCAATGAAAATGATCAGCAGATGTGAGATGGACGTACTCTACTCCTAGAACTATAGTATGAGGTTCAATCCGCTATCGTCTCCATTACCCTCATAGTCATAGAATTACCAACATACAATCATAGGCACAATGTTGGTCCACAATAATCGATGTTCTGTGCGTTAACCGTTGGTAATAGTTACCAGCGTAGCGCGCAGCATACCAGCTCAAACATTTTCAGCGGCGGCCATTTTGTTAACGGAAGGCGAGGATTCTGAAAACGGTGAGAATTTATCACTTTTTGCAACTTTTTTTGGGCGGAGTGGATTTTCTGGACCCGCGCCGAGCTCACTGTGAGAACAAAGAACACATAAAGCCTAATTTTGGCGAGATCCGGTTTGTGAATTTGGGAAAATAACTGTAGGTGCAGAAACGTGAAGGGAAACAAGTTTCGAATAGGATTTTGTACATGTCACTCTATGAGGGTATGGAGACAATAACGGATTGAACCTCATACTTCATAGTTCTAGGACTAGGAGTAGACGTACTCCTACCTACCTAAGTCCTAGTTGAACTACGACTACGAGGTTCGTTCCGTTACCGTCTCCACGATAGCCGATAGTGGAACGAACCTCGTCGTAGTTAGTAATAGTAGTTCTATTCAGTATTCTTCTACTAAACTAGGACTGGACATGCTGGAGCATAGAGCAAGGACCACTTGCTCTATGGCTGGAGTAAGTAAGATCTGTCCGAGATAAGAGATAAAGACACGATCGATGGACGAGTGAAGTTTGAATTTGAATTTCATTAATTTACGGTCATTCAGTGCAAGTAAATGATCCTGAACTTGGATAATGACTGACTTGACAGAGTTAGCTTCCCTTTCCATCAACATTTTACTGTACCAAAACAAACCAAACAAACAAACTGTACGGGAAATAGCCCAGGTCATCCACCAGGTCATTTCACACATCGTAGTCCGGAAAATGGGCCACCCGAACTACTCTCGGTCATCAGCCACCATGATGGAGTTTCCTCTTTCAAATAGGACAATTGCACACTGTTGGAGAAAATGTACTTACCAAGACAGTCTCTTCAGTAAGGTGCCGCCCTTTTTATTATTACAGACAACATGAAATTATTGCTATTCTCTTGTCAAAGCTTGACATGTTTTTGTTTTTAACGTATATGAGCACACACCACACACAGGTCTAAGTTTAGTGACGTGTGTGAGACGACAGTCATCAAGTACGCGGCATTCATTTGCACGCACGCAGTGTGACTGTTTGACGTGCTAACTTTCGCTGATAACAAGGAATGGGGAACCAGTGAACAACAGAACATTGTATTTGTTGTGTACACGTGGCAAGATGAGTTTGAAAAGTGCATCTCAGCAAAACGATCAGCAAAACGATCAGCAAAATAAAATGTACATGTACATGATGTGGTTTGTACTACTCTTCCACGTAAGTGTTCTGGGTTCACTACCAATCATATAAAAACACAAGACTTACGGCTGATACTAGTCTAAGTCTCATTCGAAGGACCAAAGCAATTATGGTAAAGCGTCAATTGCTCACTGCAAGGGCACAATATTGCAGAACCGGGACTCGAACTCTGTCAATTGTGCAGCCATCCACGAAGAGGCAATTTTTCAAAAAATCATACATCTTGGCACACCAGTTTTAACATATTTTGGATGTTATTATTGACATCAACAGTTTCAAGTAAACGTTATACCTTTTATTACACCATTTTTACCAAACTCCCAGTTGCGTTTTCACGAAACAACACTGTTCCTCACTAAGCTAATTCCGTAAGCATGAACATATTAAATGCATAGTGTACAACGTATAATAAGTTTTGTTGAAATATCCACCACCTTGATAAATCACAGGGTGGTGTCATTACCACACACACACACACACACACCCACTAATGAGAGTCAAATTCATCTGTCTCACTCGTCCAACTTAACATGAGATGACAGAAACATGTCATGAAGCCTCCAGGTCTCTCCGGATATATCCGGTAAATATAGTTCCACATTCATTCCCTCTTGAGACCTAGCCAAATAGCATAAAAGAAGTTACTCCGGGTTAATTTTAGTTTTTAAAAAATCCATCAATGACCTCACTCCCACAGAGAATCAGATTTGTTCTGATTTCGTTCAAGTCAATGCACGACTACCATCACTTCGCAGTTTCATTTTTCTCGCAGCGCTACTGATCAATAATGGGTTTTGACCTTGTCCGGCCATAAAGACGCAAAATTATGTTTCTTCAAAGTCTGAATTATCCACTCATTTTGTCACTCTCTTCTAAATCACTGCCAACAATCTTTCTGTAAAGAGACCCAGTGATAGAGTTCAAAAATGGTATAGGTGCATTACAAGCATATCCGTATCAAGATCAATCTCACTTTTTGTATGGGGCTGCATGGATTGGGTAGAATTCAACCAGACCGAACAAAACAAGGATAAGGGATAACACAAAGTCGAAATTATAGCATCCAACTTTGCTGTTATCACGTAGTCATTGTGTACAATCATAATCATGTCGTCGACAGAGCATCACGATCGAAGAGACCAGGAATGAAATAATATTAGGCCTACTTTATTAGGCACAATTACTGTTAATAACTTAGGTGAAAGTTTGGTGCCCGCTTTTTGCATCGCGGGTTTCAAAATAATATAGTCAAAATAATTGTCAAGCGTATTTTTGTTTACTATAAATGCTTAAAGGCAAGGTAGGCCCTGTACCTTTTTGGAAGCGTTCGATTGTTTTAATCCAATATACATTAATTTTTGATACATTAGGCCTAAAGCTCCTGTGAAAATTCCACGTGTTTTTGAGATATTGCCAAAAATCCGGAGTGAATATTTTTATGCATGAAAAATAATCTCTAATAGGAATACACAATCTGGTGAAAAGCGTTTCTGACAGAAACGTTTCTCAGATTCAAATTGGGGTGCATTAAAACTGATATATATTTTGTACATAACAACAATTCGAACTGAAATGTTTCTCAAAATGCTTTATACAATCGAAAGCTGCTGTATGTAGGCATTTAACCAATAGGTTGTTAATTTTGCCATTCATTTTAAGAGTGATTACCAAACGTATACAGACCCTTTAGGCCTAAAAGGTAGTATCATAGAAGTACTCATAGAAGTATCATAGAAGAGCTGTTGAAACTACTTTGAGAAAGGATTCCCTCCGATGTAATGGTTTAGGATTTGTTTTCACCTCAAAACATTTCAATCTGAGAAACAATTATTCATGCATGAATCGTTCCTCAGATTTCTTGGTGCTGGTGTTCGTTCGCGAATGCTGCGACCACCATCAGAGATAAAGGTATAAAGGTATAGGCCTATACCCATGTCGCATCGCTGAAAGTGGATGGATTCGACGGTCGTGTGAAAACACCTTGAAGTTTGTTGCTGTTTTCTCAACAAGTTGACATTGTATTCGAGTGAAACTTTTACATTGATTGTATCTTTCTTTAAAGAGTAGCCTAAAAATCAGTATTACTTTCCCCAAAACAAATCTACGACCCTACCTTAAAGTTAAAAATACATGTTACAATAACCCTTGTTGTATTTTTTTTAAAATAAGAATTCTTGAGTCAAACGACCGAGAACGTAATGTTTTTAAGGTATGGCTATACTTCAATCCATAACTGCTTATTAATTGTTCCATCGACTATCGAAATAGGCTTGCCAAGGTGGTTACAATCAAATTTCTGAGCTCTGAATAAGCCAACCGCATTGGTGGAACTATAGGCTATATACTCACTGGCGCAAGTCACCGCACAGACATATTTTTGCTCAAAGAAAATAATAAAGCCAGTGTTGCGATCCGCTTGTCTTTCGCTTGCTCTGACCATCTGACTGCACACCTTACTGAAGGTAAGGTTATGGAAAAGATACAAGTTGATATCAAATTTACAATACAAGGTTTTGCCTCTTGTTGTTTCTATGTAAAGCTGTGCTGTATGTTTAAGCATTTGTATTTGTAATAGCGTGATACCCTCGTCACACAGAGGGACGAGCATTCGAAAACGAAAAGCAGGGTCAGGTCAGGTCATCTGGGCTGGGGAGGTCCTCCATCAAGGTAACACGGACACCCTATTCAGAAGCAACTGCAGTAGTAGCCTCAATTCCGGAAACACGTCAGTGTTTCTGCAACCGATTGGAATCGGGATTGTTTTTGCACTGCTTGCAATCCACACAGAAGGTAATTACTTTGTTTCATTTGCATGACAATCAGACTAATGACAATTCAACTTAACTCAAATTCAAATCAAGTTTAAACACTTTGTTCATTCTTGATTAGACAACTACACGTGATTGGATAGCTCAATTTTTAAAAACAATTAAAAACAGAGACTACGAAGGTAGCACAGTTCAAGAATTTCATGTGCCACGTGTGAGACAACATATTGTTTACAATTTTCAGTTTTGTTTTTATATCTTAAAATATTGTAGTGGTCTTGTGTGCACATCAATACATCATGTCTCGGACAAAAACTTTGTTTCACCATTTTTGTTGATATAGGACGTACGCCCAACCTGTCTTTTCCCTGTAATTTGTACATACCCTTACACGGAATTTGATCGTCTAACCAAGTCTCACCGAAGGCAAGGAAATTTTTTTTTTTTTTTTTTAACCGTTTGATTATTTTAGGCATTTATAAATATCAATCAAACTAGCCTGTGAGAAAATTTTATTTCAACAGGAAGAATAATCCGTAATTGGAATACACACTTTGAGAATAAATCTGACAGTTACGTTTCCCAATAAAACTGTAATTGCACATTTTTTATTTTGAGAAACTGGCGAAATAAACAAAATGTGTCATGATCAATGGCACATGCCTTTATATTAACGGCGATCTCAAACTTTCGATCATTAAGGCACTGTACACGTTTGGTAATTACTCAAAATATATATTAGCATAAAAACTTACTTGGTAAAGAGCAACGGAGAGCTGTTGATAGTATAAAACATTGTGAGAAACGACTCCCTCTGAAGTAACGTAGTTTTTGAGAAAGAGGTAATTTCTCACTAAAATAATAAAAGACTTCTGGCCAGAAGCCTTTTATTCCTATCTGAAAGCACACTAACTTGTACAACAAGAGTGTTTTTTCTTTCATCATTTTCTTGCAACTTCAATAACCATTGAGCCCAAATTTTCACAGGCTTATTTTATGCATATGTTGGGATACACCAAGTGAGAATACTGGTCTTTGAGAAAAGTACAAAAGTGTTCAGTGCCTTTAATGCAGCAATGGTTTGTTTGTTGGGACAGGAAACGGATTCGAACGCCGCCCATAGATACCGATGGGTCATCCCGGTGGAGGATCCCTGCAAGTGCACCGAGATTCGACCAGGTGGTTTTAACAACCGTGCATCCGGCCGCCACTTCAAAGTTATCTACTTTGATACCTTTCTGATAAGCAAATCTCCAAAGGAGATCCGCAAATGGATCAATTGTTCTGGTAAAATATCTTCTGTAATCTGGAGAAAAAAAATTAAGCCACGACGAGAGTTTTGACTAGTTTCCCTCTGTGGTGAAAACAACGTATTGTTACTCGTAAAATACGGCACTATTTTACGGAGCTCTGGAAGTGTCATCCGACTATTTGAGATCATGAGAGAATTTCCAGGCAACTATCCACTTCTCTAGATAATCTGTTTTGAGATGACATCATTGAAACTATACGATGCGCGCGTACATGACTGTCGACCGTGTTAATCTCGACGTACTTCGTCGGTAGTTTATCCATTATAACGTAGAAAGCAAACCATCACACATTTCATGTGGCTATAATGTAATTTCTTAAATCTACGTGTTTCAAGTGAAACAAAATATATAAAAAAATTAGTTGAGTCGTCCATTTTTATAACAAGTCTCAAGATTGTTGAGTATGCAAAACAATCACAGGCCGGCCTTAGATGTACCAAGAAGAATGTCTCATATGAGTAAGTCTGACGCGAGGGGCTTGCATGAAATGCGTTGTTGATGTATTTCAACGAAATGTCTACTTTTGCAGCTTGAACAACTAATTACTCATATCTTCCCAAATTTGCTGTACCAACCTATGTAAAAACCGATGTCCAATACCGATGATCAAGGTAGACATATGGCTGTACAAAACTATGTGAATCACCAATGTCGAATAATGATGTACATCTTATACTTTCTCTGCAAAAACTTACGTGAATGTCCAATTTCCAATATCGATGTACAACTACAAGGTAAACATTCACAGTAAAAACCTACGTGAATGTCCAATGTCGAATGTTAATTTGAAATAAGTTTGTAACGTGCAATCACAGGTTGAAAAGTATTTTTTAAAGAACATATTTAGTTGTTGAAAATGTGTTTTTCGCTACCAAAACAGGTAATTTGTCTACCACATTTGACGATTTTACATCCTTCAGTTAAAACTATATAGGCCCTACCTAGTGTAGTAGCATTGACAACATTTCTTGTTTTTCTCAATTTTACAGACACGTTGTATTGTTGTCCCATTCCCCATTCATTCTCAACAGATTATTTATGAACTCATGTGATGACTATATAATGTACGTAATGTTCTAGTTCTATAATTCAATAATAGAACAGAAAAGATTCCGAGGACTTTAATTTTGAGAATGTGCTGTGCACCACAAAACCGAAAATAAGCTTGTTGTATCATAGCCTGATCATCCCTTTTCGTCAGAAATGCTTTTTGCGTGATTAATATTTCCTTGACAATTTTAACACAAATCGGTTGTTGTTTTGCCTATTATAATGATCGTATTGAATTTTAGATGAAACAGCTAGAAAGATGATTTGTTTGGCATAATTAACTGTCTGTTGAATCTGGCCTCACTGAATGGAACGTTCCATCTTTCGACTCATGAAAGTATTCTTACATTGTGCTCATAATTATTCATTATTTATATACTATTCAATTGTCGAAATAAACTGTGAATTTAAATGAAAACAATTTAATGACAAGGATATGTCTGAGGTAAATGAAACAACAGGATGCATTTTACTCATGCAATATAACATAATACATATAACTCGTTGAAGTTTGGACTGTTCCATTTCACCTCGTGATTATTATTTTTCATATGAAAAACAACCCTTACTCGTATATTACGGTCACCAACACTAAACTGGAGTGTTTTGTATCAGTGGAACGAAATCCATCTGACATCTTAAACTGTTTGCACCTTAACCCTTTCAGCAAGACAGTGGTAAATGCTGCGACAAAACCCAACAACCAACTCGCCGATAATCAGCACCAGCGGGCGTGGTTAACGTTCGATACGTACGATTTCCAGCCATTGCGCTGTTTTCAAGAGTTATTAATAGCTTTATGTAATTTGCTTTATATGAATATGTTATATTCATGCACAAGATTTCAAATAAAATATATGATTACACACAGAAGTACTTTTTGAAAGTTATTTCGTTAATAGCAAGCATGAGTAGGCTGCAAGTGAAACCCAAATTTGGAGTCCATGTTGGTCTGAGAAAAGATAGGGCACTGATTGCCCATCTCACAGGTTCATTGAACAAGATAAACTGATTAAAACTATTATGCAAATTTAATACCCCAAAAATGCTTTATCATAATACTGTATATGCTAGGTGGATATGAAAATTGTTTTGGGGTTGTGTTTTTTTTCCAATTAGTTTAAACGATTAAATCGGGTAAGTTCGGCAAAACTACTAAATTGGTTTAATAAGTAAACTTAATGTTTGGACCCAGAACGCCCACTACGAGATAAATAATCTTTTCTCAACTGTTTACAACCACGGATGTGTTTTGCATAATTTGTGTTTTTCTTTTTCTTTATCTAATTTGTCGATGAGGCACATTTAATCTCAAAATTCGGCTCAGTATCACCGATTTTGGGATTCAGCACCCCAAAATTAGGTTAGTTGGATGGGTTACCAACATTAACTCAAAATTGCCGCTGAAACCTTTAATTTTAGCCCTTTTTACAAATCTAGCCTAGTCTATAACAGGAAACGCAAAGATAACGCTCCGATTCTCCTAGAATTATGTGTCACCCTAAATTCGTTTCGTATTGTGGCCCTACATGAAGGGATATCAAACATATATATTTATGTAAATAATATGTACGTAAATATTCACGGTTTTTGCCCCAATTCGCAAATATTCACATAAATATTTGCGTTTAAGGCACAATTCGAGAATATTCACGTCAATATTTACGTGAATAATCGAGATTTGGGGGTACAAATCGTGAGTACGTAAATATTTGCAATTTGGGGCACAAATCGTAAATATTTACGTGAATATTCACGATTCACGAATATTCATGATTCGCTAACAACATCCCTCGAGGTCCAAAAGGAGTTCGTAATTGAAGCACTTACTTCCACAGTACTTCCAGAGAAACTTTCGGAAATTGATTACAATATGGTGAAATCTTTAGTGGAACCCGTCACAAAACTTAGACCCGTTAAAAACATATCACCGAGCAGAACCAACAACCCTCCACCATACCTCTTCACTTCAGGCATAATACGACCTACGATAAATGAAGAGGCATTTAATCTTTGAACCGAACCGATAACCTACAAGTGGGCTACCACCATCCTGAATCCGTGAACTATACAAAGCATGCAGGACCAAGATATTACAACACAAACCACAACATTGGGTTATAACCTACTTATAGGTTGAAACAACTTCATCAATAAACAAACTTTGGCATAGCTTGACCCGTCTTCCCCACAGTGCCACCGCTCTACTGTGTATTTTCTATGTTTACAATTAATATTTTTGAACAAAATGTCCTTATTGAATGAATTTCATCAAAGATAACTTGTTGCCGCTTTAGTTCAAGATGTCTTTAATCAAAATGCGGTCAAGTTTCTCCTTGTATCTATGACAGCAATGTACGGATTCATTTTAATAAGCACTCTAGAGTATATTGATACCGCGGCGTGCAGCCATAATAAATGCTGACCAAACCCAAGCGATTTTTTTAAAAGTAGTCTACGTCGTATAGGCAGATTTTATCTGAACCGGCGAACACAACTTCTGAGCGCACTTAGAACACCCGTCTCTAGCTTGCGAAAGAGTCGGCACTCGGGTATGCTAGGTTGGTTCGGAGGATTAGGTGACCTGTGAAAGGAGTTTAATTCAGACTCCTTCGTTTTTGCAGCAAACCCACTAAAGAAAGCTATGCCTTTTGTTGGCCAATCAGTGAAACTTCTTGAATTTCAATGAAACAACAAGAAGCACAAGAGAGTGCGACCTGATTTTAATTGGTTCTTAAGTTTTGACCTACAGCGACCTCTGTTGGATGAGAGATTATGTGGGTAACATTGTTCACATACTGAACTTTTTCTGTACATGTGTTTTGTGGGTTTTACTGAAAAGAGAACTGACGACACATTTCCTAAACATGTTGTCCTTATAATAACTTTCATAACAAGCACGACAGCAGTCTCATGCTCCATGCTCATTTGCCATTGCTGGTTCAAAGGAATAAGGTGTTCTAGTGCATTCTCACAATAACACTGTTTTAACTAATGCTTTCACCACGTGAAGTAACTCGAGCAAATCATCCTTTGACGTTGATCAGGCCCCAGTTGTCATTGCGGTAAATCTGCGTCGTAAACACTGCAGATTTAACTGAGAGAGGGAACACAACTGCGAACCCCACTGCACACGCCCATTTCTGGCTTGCATCAAGTCGGCCGGCAGTCAAGTAGTCGCTTTATAGTCTGACACATACAAGTTAAAGTATAGAAAGACGATGCTCCAGATTTGAACGACGGAGGGTTGACCCTTGACCCCACTGACTGACATGACTTCCGGTCCGTGTCGATGCCGACTAAGGTGCACTCACGTTAGGCAGGCTGCAGCGCATTAACGTTGAATTGATATAGGGCGCGACATGCGTGCCACCACATTAAAACAAAAAATTACTTCAAAATTAACTTCTTGAATCTTATGAATATGCATAATGGCAGCTCATATATGCGATATACTCAGGTACCACCAAAGGGTCGTTGTTATTTTGCAGTTAACCACTCCTTGGAAAAGGCGCACATCATCCTCAGTACGGTTCGAATTAAAAATTCAAAAAACTGCTCCGAGAGATTTTAAGAAATCGCTCGATTTTCAATAAGAAAGAGTAATCATTATTCAACCACACAAAGTAAATATAAGCAACATATCTGGGATTTTTCTTGAGTCCTTCCTCTACCCCTTCGTGGTATGTAAGATGCTGAGGGAATACCACATCTGGTCACACGAAACATAGCGTGCGATAAGGACGTGCATGGCGGGCGTTTCGAATGGCGTGAGTGTAAAGCAGTTCATGACATGTGTAACGGTGTTTTAGTCGCTGACATCGACTAAAGGACCTGGGTGGTTTCCAAACCGAGGACGTCCTCGGTTATATGTTAGGCATTCGACCAATAACGACTAGTACACAGCCACTAATGGAAAAACACAAACAAATATTACATTTTATTGAGGTTGCGTCTGATTTGTTACATCTCAAAACTTGTTGTTGTTGTATTTTATAACTCTGGAATCCAGTAGAAATTACGGCACTAGATGTTAAGTTTCCTATTTGACCGGCGTATGCCGGCCAAAAATTCCCTGAAACATACAAGTTCGCTCTTTAAGTCAACAAAGTTAGGTCTATACACGAGGCATCGCTGGCAGAAACAAAATCTAAGTTAATCGGAAGAAAACAATAGTATTATATGTTTTTATTTAGTATCAAGCTTGCTTTTTAAAACTATATTGCCTGAATCTCTCTTTACAAAAACTAAATTAAACATTGACATTTTACTGAGATTAACTTAATGCTTTCGTTTTGGTTCACTTAAGTACCCAATCTCTGTGACAAAACTCCTATAAAAAAAACCTTCAATTATACTAATGGTTTTTTATGGTTCTCTCTGCAGAATAGAATTATGGGCTAATACGTATCGACATTGCCTTAAATTTATAAAGAGAGACCATTCTAGCAGGAGACGCAAAGATGATGTCATGATTCTCCTAGGATTATTTGTCACCCTCTACCTTCTCCTTACTGTCCCTTCATTTGTGATTCACTTACCCTTACCCCATACTCGTTGAATATTTCGTAGGGTAGCGAGAGGCAGAGCGGTGTATTGAGAGAGTTGCGACATAGAGGGACCCGTTTGTATTCGGTCACGTGGTTGCTTGACGCCATTTTCATTCCAAATGCAGCACAACCCTTTGGGCAGACTAGTCTGGCACCCTGTATTCGCCAATGCGCTTTTTCCTTTTTTTCTTTTTTGACACAAAATGAATTTTAATCGCAAGTTGTCGCAACTCTCTCAATACACGGTTCTTGCGAGAGGTTAACGGAGTAGATGCATCGTTAAAACATTTTTCGCTCGAGTAGATGATAATTATGCATGTATCTGTTACCGGAGAGAGTTTATTGGAAAGCGAAGAATTTGCCGGTGCTCACCTGGCCGAGAGACTTTTTAACTGCTCTTTTTGATCTCAAAACGAAATCAGATGAAGTTAAAATAGTCTTTAAACAAACTGAGATGTCGGCCCGGCCCACGTGGTTCGGTCCAGTTTGGTAATTGTGTTGAGATTCGTTGGTGTAGAATCTTCATGGACATATGCTATTGTACTTCTCTTTTATCCTGATTGTCCTTTCTGACAACAACATGATTTTCTATGGTATCTTATACATTCCATGAGTTGTCTAAGATCTCGGTTGACCTTTGGACCGAGAATGTGAAACTTGTTTAACACGTGTCACAGGTTTTACCTCTATTTAAATACGAGCCTGCGAACGGTTCGATGTTGTGTAAGGGAAACTTGCTCGGTAATAAACGCAACGGATAGCTATATATGTGGTTTGATTCTCTAACTGGAATCACCGTATTATTATTTGTTCATACGAATCAATGCCAACAACAGTATGTAAATGATAAACAAGCAATTGAAATATAAAGAATTTGATAAATACAAGTGTAGGTTAAAATACAATAGCTTCAGTTAGAAGTTATTATCATCAAATGGAATACGATTTAACACTTGATAAAATATACAAAAATACATCTGTGAAAATACATGGATATTGGTAACGATCTTAGCTGGGTTTATCTGCACTTCTACGGCTGGGGATGGAAGGTGCACGTCACTCAGATGGGCTCCAAGATGACAACCTCAAGGTCCAGGAGAAGGCGAGAATGTCGGAACCATCCGGGCGGTGCCTCCAATTTTGTCACAGGTTTTACCTCTATTTAAATACGAGCCTGCGAACGGTTCGATATGTTGTGTAAGGGAAACTTGCTCGGTAATAAACGCAACGGACAGCTATATATGTGGTTTGATTCTCTAACTGGAATCACCGTATTATTATTTGTTCATACGAATCAATGCCAACAACAGTATGTAAATGATAAACAAGCAATTGAAATATAACGAATTTGATAAATACAAGTGTAGGTTAAAATACAATAGCTTCAGTTAGAAGTTATTATCATCAAATGGAATACGATTTAACACTTGATAAAATATACAAAAATACATCTGTGAAAATACATGAATATTGGTAAAGATCTTAGCTGGGTTTATCTGCACTTCTACGGCTGGGGATGGAAGGTGCACGTCACTCAGATGGGCTCCAAGATGACAACCTCAAGGTCCAGGAGAAGGCGATGAAAGGGGTTGAGAAGCGGGGGCAAGGTGGAGAGATGAACCGGGTCATATCTACCAAAGCGGACCTGGGGGCTAGTACATCTGTATCAACAGAGCACGTGAAAAAGGGATGCAATAGTTTAGGAACCACTTTTAGGGAAAAGTCGTCGCGTTCCAATCAAGTCAAGACAAAGTGTATAACGGGACACTTTTCTGACTTAGCATCTCAGGCCGTTCTCGCTTCTGAGGAGCCAGGAGCGAAACATGGGTTTAAAAACCCGGCTGGTCACGCACTCGGACAGAATTAAACTATTTGATTGGTCAAAGTCTTAAAACAATGATGTCCTAAATGAGCTTCAACCAATCACAACAAGACTAGTGGACTAACATTTTTAAATAATTACATGGTCAGCAAAGACGACCAAATTTGGAAGGATGGTGGCGAACGTGGCAAAATCTAACACTAAGACATAACTTGCAAAATGGTGCGAATGCAGGCAGGCTTTACGTAATGTCCCTGGGGTAGTTCCGGATGTGCCAAATATGCTGTGGTCAGCAGAATATCGTGGGAACAGCAAATTCTACCCTTCCCCCATGGAGGTGTTATAACACTTTCTGGACTAGTAAACTAAGGGGAATTAGAGCATCTTGCCCTTTTCGCGAATGCTAAAGAAGTAGAAATTATATTAAAAATAAACTTCGTCGGACAACCTTAAAGTAGTTATAATGCAATTTATAACAGGTTCCGACATTCTCGCCTTCTTGAATCATGGCGTCCTCGACATGCATCTACCCAGAAAAAATATAATCTTTAAGGTAAATCGCATTAACTAGACTGCTAGTAACTTCTAGTGCTCTCTGCTGCATAGCTAAATGTTGTTCAAGGAGTTTTGCTTTCTGCTCCTCAAAACCATAATACTGCGGCGGCTTTCTAATGCGCCGGGGGTAGGGAGTAGGGGTTTCCCTAGTATCGGTATCGACTGAGGCTGTCCCACTGGCTACATGATTTGAGGGTTCAGGGTTAGAATCCTCCTCTGTCTTCTCATCATCTGCAGTTTCAGAAAATGAATGAGAAGAAGAAGTGCTATCTGTGGGGCTTTCCTCAGAAGGCATCGGCTCGTCGGAGGCTAGGCTGGGTGGAACTTGGGCAGGTTCACTCTCCTCCGTCGGGTTGGATACTTCGATAACTTCATCAATCGACGATGTTGGAACAAAAGTTTGAGCACTCGGATTGAGTGGGGCAGACTGTCCCTGAGTAGGAACTGGACGGAGGACATAGAAATTATCATCAGATAAATCAGAATCCAATGCATCCACCATATCATCAATTGGTGGTATCGGCAGTGGCCGTCGCTGGGGACGTCTTCGGCGGGGTTTCGGAATAGGTCGCTCACGGTCACTTGGAGCGTCATCACATGAAGGGAGAAAACCACATGGAAGTAGCATGTTACGATGGAGAGTTTTACTTGGGCCATCTCCATTAATTGGGCACACTTCATAGACGGGCATGTCAGGACTGACTCTCTTGTGAACACGATAAACTGTCTTGCTCCAACGGTCAGCTAACTTATGTCGCCCCTTCAGGCCGACATTCTTCACTAACACCCGATCATCCTCCTTCAGCGAATTATCTCGTACTCTCCGGTCATACCGGGTCTTGTTTGCTTGGGCAGCTTTCCCAATTGCGGCTGCGGCTAACTCGTGTGCTTTCCGAAGTCTTTCTTTCAAGTCTTTGGCATACTTCACATGATCAGCCTCACCTTGCGTGCGGGGTAAACCAAACAGTAAATCGATAGGTAGGCGGGGTTCTCTGCCGAACATGAGGAAATATGGCGACATTCCTGTCGAGGTATGTTTCGTACAGTTGTATGCATGTACGAGAGGACCAACATGCAGTCTCCACTTCTTCTTCTGTTCTTCGTCAAGCGTACCAAGCATGTTGAGAAGGGTTTGGTTGAAACGCTCACACTGACCATTTCCTTGGGGGTGATACGGGGTGGTTCGCGATTTCTTTATCCCTGAAATCTGACACAGATCCTTAATTAGATGGGCCTCAAAATCTCGTCCCTGATCCGAATGTAGTCTTTCTGGGAAACCATAATGAATAAAATAATTCTCCCATAACACTTTCGCTACAGTCCTCGAAGTCTGATTCTTGGTGGGGAAAGCTTGAGCATAACGGGTGTAATGGTCTGTGATGACCAGGATGTCCTTTGTGTTACTGTCATCTGGCTCTAAGCTAAGAAAATCGATGCAGACAAGTTGCATTGGTGTTGATGTCTGGATTGACACGAGGGGTGCAAACCTACCAGCACGTCTCTTTCGTCTGACACACCGTTCACAAGTCTGGCACATCTTTTCAACATCTGTGGTCATATTCGGCCAAAAGAAACGGGACCGTGCAAGATCAATTGTTCTTTCAAAACCAAGATGGCCGACATCGTCATGAATCCCTCGGAACGCTTCACTGCGATGACTCTTAGGGACAACAAGCTGAGATACATCATGACCATTAATAGCAGTACCTCTACGGTATAAGACACCATCATCCATCTTCAACTTGTCCCAATGACGGAGAAGGAGCTGGGCCTCTCTTGGCAACTCTGCTCGCTCCACACCACGAGGGTTTTCATCATTCTGGACATATTCAATAACGAGTCTAATATCATCATCCTCACTCTGCAGTTGTCTCCAGTCTACAGGGGTCATCATTGGCAATGCAGTCTGGGTTGACAATGGGTTGGCGAAATCTGGTGGGATAGCTTGCGGTGAATCCGTTAAACTTTCAATGAGTGCTGTTTCATCATCATCATCGGAGTTGTCGGTTGTTACCTCGACATTATGCCGTTGACAAATAGCTCTGAACACATCTTTAGAACATACACCGTCTTCGGTAGGATGGATGATTCTCTCACGAAGTTGTGAAATCTTCTTCTCAACCTCTACAGACTCATCATCAACAAGTGGGGGTGGCTGTGGCCTCCTTGACAACCCATCCGCATCAGCGTTCTTGTTGCCAGGGCGATACTTGATGACAAAGTCGAAATTTGCAAGGGCTGCTAACCAACGATGGCCGGTGGCGTCAAGTTTTGCGGTTGTGAGAATGTAAGTCAGCGGGTTGTTGTCTGTTAGTACAGTGAAAGAACCACCGTACAAGTAATCACGGAACTTTTCAGTAATAGCCCATTTCAACGCCAGGAATTCCCACTTGTAGGCTGGGTAGTTTAGCTCACTCTTGGACAGGCCACGGCTGGCATAGGCAATGACATGAGGTCGACCATCATCACCCTCCTGATAGAGTGCAGCACCAAGTCCAACTCCACTGGCATCAGTGTGAAGCATGAATGGCTTCTGGTAATCAACAAAACCAAGAACGGGGGCCGAAATTAGCCTTTTGACAATCTCTTCAAAAGATGCTTGACAGGCGGAACTCCAGAGTTCACCAAAAGGCTCGGTTGGGCTACGAAGTTTTGGTGATCTTGTCTTCTTGTGTTTCTTCCCAAAACGTTTCTTTGTCAGGTCACATCCAGCGGTCAACTCATTCATGGGTTTTGCTATCGATGAGTAATTCTCAACGAATCTTCGGTAGTAACCCGTAAAACCAAGAAAAGACTTCAACTCCCTTGCGTTGTTGGGTACTGGCCAGGAATTTACCGCTTCTATTTTGCTGGGGTCTGTGCTAACACCGTCTGCAGAAATAACATGGCCCAGGCACTTGACAGAGGACTGAAAATAGTTGCACTTGGATGGACCAAGTTTCAATCCAAACTGCTGAAGACGGTCTAAAACTTGGAAAAGGCGAGTCTCATGTTCCTCTGCGGTCTTTGCAAATACAATTATATCATCCAAGTAAACAAAAACACCATCGTGATGTAGATCACCCATGCACCTCTCCATGAGTCGTTGGAAGGTTGCAGGGGCGTTGGTTATGCCTTGTGGCATACGATTAAACTCATAAAAACCCACAGGACACCAAAAAGCAGTCTTGTGCTTGTCTTCTTCAGTCATCTCAATTTGGTAATACCCGGACTTGAGGTCTAGACAGGAAAACCATCTTGCGCCGTTCATTGCATGGAGAGTGTCTTCTATCTTAGGAATTGAATATTGGTCTCTGATAGTGCGGTTGTTTAATTTTCTGTAATCGATACAAAGTCGGATATCTCCATTCTTCTTTCTTACTAATACGATCGGTGAAGCAAACTGGGAGGCCGACTCTCGTATGATTCCTTTTTCTTGAAGCTCCTTTATATGCTGACGGGCATCAGCATAGTCTGCTGGAGGGATACGACGACATCCTTCTCTGAAAGGTGTCTCGTCTGACAACTTGATCTGATGTTTGACAGCCGATGTGCATCCTATATCTAAATCGCCTTTGGAGAACACATCATGACGGCCCTTTAACAAATCAGTGACTCTTCTTATTTCATCGGTGGGGAGAGGGGAACCTTCGAAGTCAAAATTAATGGCTTCATCCTTGGACGGACTTGTTACCGATGGAGAAACGGGTGGTTCTTGATTACTAAAATCTAACTTCTCCTTGATGGTGTATGCTGTAGCGAGACGACATCGGGCAGGAACCACTACACTCTGACAGGATTTGTTGGTGAGGACTACCGTTGTCTTCGCCATCCTGTGAGCGGATAAATCAGCCAGACTGGTCCTCAGTTCGATGCCATCAGGGAGTTGTGACGAACTCTCCTTCTCGATGAGAACTTCTCGCTTAGAACGAGGTCGATTATTCACAAAGGTAGTTACTTCAATCTCTTCACCGGGCCTGATTGTTGTAAGTTTTAAGGACTTTACTGATCCGAGACTGCCGGACTGATTAAAACTGGGTGCAATCTTGTAAACATGTGCCCACGCACTATCGACGGAGAGCTTCTTAAGGAAGTCTTTTCCACCCTTCTTCTGACAAACCCGTACCATCTCCCTAACAACACTGGTGTTTGTCCCAACGAGTAGTGGTGTATCACTTCTTCCTTGACGATCAGGGCACACAAGGGCTAGAGTGACAACCTCGTTTTGAGCACCAGCAGATGTGGCTGGAAACTTGAGGCTCAATTCTACATAGCCTTTGTAGGGGACCTTCTGGCCAGCAGCACCAATCACTGCAAGGTGTGAGAGGGGTTGAAGCTGGCGGTGGGGAAGATGGAGAGCGTGGTATTCAGCACTAATACATGTGACTTGCGATCCGGTGTCAAGGAGGCACTGGGCTGGGCAACCATCGATGAAGACGGGGGTGATGGCTTGATCACCGACCACACCATGGGGAACATCACGAACCTCTTGACACCGTGCCACACCACTCTGACGATACACTTGACCCTTGGATGAGTTCGGGACGACTGTTTGGGTCTTTACAGCTGTCCGCCGGCGTTTCCCGAACTCCTGTTCTCTTTCATCCGAGTTGTCATCTTTTCTTGCACCAGGGTCGGGTTCTTCCGGTTGGTACAAGCGTCCATCCTGTGCCCATCTTCTCCACAGTTGTAACAGAAGATGGCTCGTCTCGTAAACTGACGGGGGTTAGCTGCAGGACGACGGGGCGTGTTCTGGCTTTTGAAGAGGCCATCCAATCGGTGGTGCAGACGTTCGACTACTTGTCTCAATTCTTCTACTTCTCCGCTTTTCTCGCGATGTGAAGGAGACGTCTTTTCTGGGGCACTTGCAGTGGCCGTCTGTGCCATGGCTGAAACACGTTTCGTGGCTTTCACCGAACCCTTCCTCTTCTCCGTCTTTTCATCGAGTTGACTCTCTGCTACTCTTACTTCTTGAAGCAGAAGTAACATGTTTGGGGGATCGTACTTTCTCGTTTGTAGTTGTAGTATGTTCAGGAGCGGATCGTTGAACAGACAACCTCTCTGAAATTGGCTGCAAAGGGTTTTATCAGCATCTTCAGGAACAATGCCCTCCATCTCTATGACTTGGGTCAGGAGCGTGTACAAACGAAGGAGATATTCGGAAGCTTTCTCCTCTTCATTCTGATAAGAGCAGCGGAAAGATGTCAAAAGTTCATCGCCATCAGCAGTTGATCCATAGGCCCGGGCAAGAGTGTCGAGGTGTTCTTGTGCCGAGCTCCCATCAGCTACGGCCCAGACTACGTTGAGGGCTGGTGGGACTAAAGACTCGGTGATACGACTCCTCTTCTCACGCTCTGGAACACTGTCATCCTTCAAGAGTTGACGTGCAAGCCGTCTCCAGTTTTCGAAGTCCAGCTCACCAGACGGAACAGGGGATTTGCCGGAAAACAACCTCAGTCGCCGATATGATCTGTCAGAACCCTTAAATATTTTTAAGACTGGTTGTGTCCCACCCTGGGCACCTTCTACTGGAATACTATCTGGTTTAGGCTCCGGAACTAACCCTAGGGACCCCTTCAAGTCATCTAATGTTTTGCCTTGTGCTACTAAAAAATCCGTAAGGGCATCAGAGAAATCCATCGTGCTCGGTTGATACAACAATAACAAAATACAATAAAGCAACAAAATATAGCAATGGTATCAAAGCAATTCAACAAAAAAATAACAACAAGTTATGTTGTCAACAGTTGGGGAGAAATAGCTTCGGTTAAAATACAATATGCAATCAATATCAAAATACTGAAAAAAGTATGGCATAGGTCATTCATAGAACAAATTCAAGATGAGAATCAACTAGAAAAATGCTTCCGTTAAAGGTTTTTTGTAATTCCTTCGAGAACATCAAAAATACGAAATCGTACAAAAGTAAAAGAACAACAAGAAGGAATTTGAATTGAATTGAGCAAGATCCGGGCGGTGCCTCCAATTTTGTCACAGGTTTTACCTCTATTTAAATACGAGCCTGCGAACGGTTCGATATGTTGTGTAAGGGAAACTTGCTCGGTAATAAACGCAACGGACAGCTATATATGTGGTTTGATTCTCTAACTGGAATCACCGTATTATTATTTGTTCATACGAATCAATGCCAACAACAGTATGTAAATGATAAACAAGCAATTGAAATATAACGAATTTGATAAATACAAGTGTAGGTTAAAATACAATAGCTTCAGTTAGAAGTTATTATCATCAAATGGAATACGATTTAACACTTGATAAAATATACAAAAATACATCTGTGAAAATACATGAATATTGGTAAAGATCTTAGCTGGGTTTATCTGCACTTCTACGGCTGGGGATGGAAGGTGCACGTCACTCAGATGGGCTCCAAGATGACAACCTCAAGGTCCAGGAGAAGGCGATGAAAGGGGTTGAGAAGCGGGGGCAAGGTGGAGAGATGAACCGGGTCATATCTACCAAAGCGGACCTGGGGGCTAGTACATCTGTATCAACAGAGCACGTGAAAAAGGGATGCAATAGTTTAGGAACCACTTTTAGGGAAAAGTCGTCGCGTTCCAATCAAGTCAAGACAAAGTGTATAACGGGACACTTTTCTGACTTAGCATCTCAGGCCGTTCTCGCTTCTGAGGAGCCAGGAGCGAAACATGGGTTTAAAAACCCGGCTGGTCACGCACTCGGACAGAATTAAACTATTTGATTGGTCAAAGTCTTAAAACAATGATGTCCTAAATGAGCTTCAACCAATCACAACAAGACTAGTGGACTAACATTTTTAAATAATTACATGGTCAGCAAAGACGACCAAATTTGGAAGGATGGTGGCGAACGTGGCAAAATCTAACACTAAGACATAACTTGCAAAATGGTGCGAATGCAGGCAGGCTTTACGTAATGTCCCTGGGGTAGTTCCGGATGTGCCAAATATGCTGTGGTCAGCAGAATATCGTGGGAACAGCAAATTCTACCCTTCCCCCATGGAGGTGTTATAACACTTTCTGGACTAGTAAACTAAGGGGAATTAGAGCATCTTGCCCTTTTCGCGAATGCTAAAGAAGTAGAAATTATATTAAAAATAAACTTCGTGGGACAACCTTAAAGTAGTTATAATGCAATTTATAACAGGTTCCGACACACGCATTGTATGATTAACACATAGACTATACCTCTGAGGGTAATGAGGTAATGTGAGTACTATGTTCAATGTAACATGCACGACATTTCACATTAACATTATTTCACTATACGGGAGTACAAGTCGTGAATGTTGACATGTGTGTTGACGCACTTTGAGAGATTAAAAATTCAAGAAACGCGACCCTTTTTTTATTGTCGTAAAGTTGTAATTTTTCTATTAGAGAGCTGTAAATTATGTATAACATGTATTTTCTACTGGAGTATTCATTCGCAATTGACGACCCATTCACTTAACACTCCGTGACATCATTAAAAAAAAATCACACGGTTACACCCTCGCTCACTTTTTAAGTGACAGATGACCGAAAGTGCAAGCTGAGAAATTACATCACCTCGGACTAATCATGAGACAGATATGGAAAGCTGTCGTTACAGCACGTTTATCCAATCCAATCATTATATTCAATGGAATCATTTAGCCTGTAAAACCAGTGCCTGTCTTTATCGCTGCGGATAAAGACAGGGTACCAGTGTAGCCGGTACCCTCCTTTGTCATTACCTGGAGATTCATCAGATGAAGCGTGTTGAAACGAAACAAAAGTGATTGGTGTTGACATGCAATAGCAGAAAAAAGTAATGATTTCAAGCATGTCTTTGAGAACAATATTGATATAGATGTTACAAGATGTTAATTGCCGTTCTACAGATTAGATTGTTTTTAATGAGAAACTTCGATAAACCCTGTTTAAAACTGATGACGTCATAATTTATCATAAATTATTTTCTATCCAAAAATTGAGAGTTATAAGTCAGTGCTAAGTTTAAACCTTTTTTGAACTTGCAAAAGGTTTTCAGCAATTTTTTTTAATTTCTAAGCTTGTCAGAAGAGGGGGCTGTTGAAGATAATGGCGTCATTACTCTTTAAACTAGCCAACGGACCCTTATCACAACCAATCACACGCAACATTTTGTATGCTGACGTCGACAACTTAACACACTTTTATATCATGCCTCTCACAGCGTACGATACGTAACATCGTTGGCTCTAGTCATGCCCGATGTGCAGTGTCGATGGGTAATTCCATAGAGTTTACCTATATATAATAGTTCTAACTTCACGAATAGAGAAACTATTGGAAGCGCAAATCATTCTAAGAATCCTCCGTTCATAGACTCGTGTCATCAATGTTTGTCATGCATGGTCAAAGCCACAAGCTTAACAGTAAATTTAAAGGCACCTGGCAGTGGTATTTTTTCAAAATAAAGCTTTTGTCATTAATATATACATTTTTATGAGTGGAATGTGAATAAACAATTTACTAAGGTTAAAAAATTGTATTTTTCTTTTAATTACAAATTAAAAAATAGGCCCCCCTTTACATGGCGCTGTTCGTGACGTCAATCGAGGCAGGAGAAAATGTGTAGTCTGGCCCCGTACATTACGTCTGGGTACCTGATCAGTATGATGCGTTTTCGTATTCGGACGTCACCACCCAATGCAATCCTAGGACAGTGTACAGTCGACTAATACGAGACGCCAGTTTATACGAGGTTTTTCACCGGTCCCGAACTGTCCCATGCGCGTTTCTATGTCTTAAAAATGGAAGATACGAGCATGGTCATAACGAGAACACGGATAATACGAGGTATTGTTTTTCCACCAGAAACATTTCGCTGGTAACCTAAGCTTCACTGCAACTTCCCTTGCACACTACTACCAACGAAAAAATCCCCGGGCTATCCAAGTGTTCGCTGCATAGCTCTGAAAACGACGTCGGACCGGACCACTTTGCCCTCGTTAGCCTAACTTTCGATGCCCGTAACTGCCTATATTTGGGATCTGCAGGAAAAAAATGCTGGCTGACCCCATCTTTAGTCGTTTTGCTGCATTCAGCAGCAATTTTCGCTGGAAAAATGCAAGAAAAACCCCCTTTTGGATAACCAAACGAAACGTACAATCTCACTACTTGCACGTGTATATAACAACGTAAATGCAGGCAGTTCGAGTGGGGTCGATGTTCAATCGAGGCGAAGTCTTCCTCGATTGACGTCACAAAAAGGGATGGGCGGAGTCGCCCCCAAACAACTTTATCTATTTTTTTAACATATAAATACTGACAAACAATTACTCAAAAAATTGTTTTATTGTTAATATACATATACTCTTGTATTAAAAAAAAAAAGAATTCTATTTCCAGGTGACTTTAACTCCACATTCCTCAAAGTAAAGGCTTGGTAAGTGTAACTTCCCAAAAAGTGTTTGCTTCTATGTGATAGTTAACTGATTTGAAATTTAGTACCGGACAATCACCCAGTTAAATATTTTGGTTTAATGTCAAAGGCAAGAAACTAGCATTGAAGACGTTAAAATATATAAAAGTTGTTATAAACAAAAAATGCAGTTTTTAAATTGTTTTCTCTGAAATGTGACCGAATAAAGCTTTTTACTCAAAAATGATGCAGTTACCAAAAATTTGACCTCTAAAAACGTGTTTTTCTTGAAAACGATAGCACCGAATTAATTCGTGCGGAACATCTGACGTCACAAATCGAGTGCAAGTCTGAGAGGCTCGAGGATATTGCTAGATGTACCTTTGACTTCGCATTCATTTCACACGGAGATTCGTAGTCAATTTACACTTACATTAATAGTGAATAAAACAACACAACATGATGTAAACATTATGCACACGCTGTATGCAGACGACCGAAAGTGCAAGCTGACAAAGTACATCACCTCGGACCAATCATAATTTAGATATGGACAGTTTACGTCACCACACGTTTAGCCAATGAAATCATTGCACCTGTAAAACCAGTGCCTTTCTTTATCATAAAGACAGAAGACCGGTCTTGTGAGCAAAGAACATTTGATGCAATGCACAGTGGATGTCGTTCAGACGTAAACGCCACTCTTTGTTTCTTTTTGGCACTGTATCTGTATTACGATGGTTGTGACATTCCAGCAGAGTTTTCAAAAAGAAACACATTAATCACACTAACACTGGTAATGCCCGGCTGTGGGGTTTATTGTATCAATTGTGACTACAAGTTGAGCATTATTATCACCAACTGACAATGAGGGAGAGGCTTTGTATTCTCTTTTTGATGGTCACTTATTACTGTCTTTTGGCTGAGGCTAGTAAGTCATGTCAAAATGCAACCACCTTTACATCTCGAAACCTGCATTTCAGTCATCTGATCTTACGCGGACATGGGTACCGCAACGTGACAAGCATTTCGTTGATCCGTTGTGGCAATCTGTGTCTATCCGACACCCACTGTTTGTCTATCAACTACTGGGAGGAGGAGCAGCTGTGTGAGCTGAACGGGGCATCAGCGTCGCAGTTCCCGCAAGCCTTGACTGAGAGTAGCGGAAGCTACTATTATGGGCCGGAAGAGGTAAGCCTATTTCATATATGATATAATATGATTTTTACATGACGTATAAAATCATGATTTTTACATGACGTTTAAAAGCTTGCTCCTCTCAGCAGTTCTCTGAGTGGTTTCCACACTCCGAGTACACATCATCAATGTCGCTCAGAAATCAACCAAAATTCAAACCATACAGGTGTCGCACCACCAGATTCAGGACAAGCCCTCTGCCTTACATGACTGGGTTACTAAATAGAAAATAGTGCAATATTGTCATCTTAATCCATCATTTGATCTTGTGTCTTGTATTGTATCAATCAATCAATTTTTTGGAGGTGGACATAATTATGCCTCAGTCTTTTTTTAAAGTTTATCTCCCAAATTTAATTAATAATTTTTTCATTATCTTCTTTTAAGGACTGTTACTCTTTTTAAGTGTGCTTTTTGTAAATTTTTGTCTCTGATTGTCAGAGTTTTAATATTGTATTTTTCCATTTTGTAAATTGCATGTAATTCAGCCTTTGGCTGCAATGTGTTTTTTAACAATAAACCAATTATAAAATCATATTTGGTGGTAAAAATCATTCAAAGTTACTATAAGTTTATTTTAACGTTAGAATTCCGGTCAATTTGTTTATTTCATACGTAAATTGAACACGAAACGTGTTTACAGCTTAATACACATTCGATTTTAAGTAAAATGGAATATGCATTTGGGTTTGTATATTAGTTCGTGTCTAGATGCTGGAATATGCATGAGTATACCAAAATGCACTGACACAGTTAACAAAAATTCAAATTTATAAAGTATTTTGTAAACCTTCCAGTATTGTGTTTATTTCCCGCAGTCAAACTAGTACAGTTTATATTTTCCTAAATTTACATCGAGTGAAATTATTATTCAACAAATTTCACTTGCTATTAAAAGTCATATTTTGTAGTTTAAAATGTTAATCAAAAAAAATTCAAATTAAATTTATTTACTAATTGTGTTTAGCAGAGCAACAGCACACGCAACCTTTAATAATTAAGTGCCAAAAGTTAATCGATTGTAATCAAATAGTAATTTGGTAGTGTGGAAACTGGCGCCAAACGGTGTTGATCAGGTGTAAGTTGTTGTTGTTGTTGTTGTTGCTGCTGCTGCTGCTGCTGCTGCTGCTGCTGTTGCTGTTGTTGTTTGTTGTTTGTTGTTTATGTGTATTACCAATTACCATTGTGACATGATATGTAGCAAACTACGTAAGTGACTTGCGAACGTAATTCTTTATGAACTGATATCATTATTAATCGAGCGAACAGAATGCTTGATTTAATTTTTAGTATGGCAACTGGTCTCTCCACGGATGCTCTTTTATATCTTTACAAAGTTTTTGTTTCACATGTTTTGGAGTATCAGGTTGGAAATTGTGTCACTAAAAACACGACTTGCAGTGCATTCAAAGGAGAGCATCACGTATTGTCCTATAACAACACAGAATGAAACTACCCCAGGTAGCAAGCCCATATGGGCCCCATATGGGTCCCATATGGGCCAGAATATGGGCCCCATGTGGGGATAACCCATATTTTTCCATATTTGGTCTTTTGAATCTTCAGCCCATATGGGAATGCCCATGTTTTCCCATATGATAACCACACGGGACAATGCATATTTTGCCCATATGGGCTAGCCCATGTTTTCCCCATATGATACTCATATGGGCCAATGCATATTCTGCCCATATGGGAATGCCCATGTTCTCCCCATATAATACCCATATGGGACAATGCATATTTTGCCCATATGGGCTAGCCCATGTTTTCCCCATATGATACCCATATGGGCCACTTCATATTCTGCCCATATGGGATTGCCCACATTTTCCCCATATGATACCCATATGGGCCCTTGCATATTCTGCCCATATGGGATTGCCCATGTTCTCCCCATATGATACCCATATGGGACACTGCATATTTTGCCCATATGGGCTAGCCCATGTTTTTCCCATATGGGCCCCATATGGGAATATTCCCCATAACCCACACCCATAAGGGCCCCATATGGGTACCATATGGGTTGGCCCAGGTCCACATGGCCCAGATATTTCTCATATGGGCCCCATATGGGCTTGCTACCTGGGACTTTCTTATTTCTTTCGTTACAAAGTGTTTATATAAACATGTCACCAGTGAGACTGTCAACAAATATCTTTTGTTGATGACTTGAAATTTAACAGCCCCTTGTTTGTACTAAAAGATTACACCACACTACGATACATTCATTTCCAAGACAACGGGATGATCTAGTCAAACAGCTTCGTATAAATCTAAATGTATTCCCAATGCCTACTTGGTAGAACATGCTTAAGATATCTCTTTTAAGAAGCAACTTATAAATTAGTTTTTATATAGTTTGTTAAGTTTTAATCCACTTGTTTATTATCCATGTTTATCGTGAGCTATAAACGCCGATGGCAACAGTGATTGAATTCACCTTTGTAGCTCCTGCAGTCATCAGTTACTGTTTGTATCTAAAGAACAATAAGTATCCTTTAATAATCAATTTTACTAGTATTATTTTTGTTAGTTTGATACCAGATTTGTTGTAAATGGGGCGGATACTCCTATGTGGAGCGAGCAAGCAGTACAAAGCTGTAAAGGCCGAGAAGACCAAGATCTCGCGAGAGCTGGGAGAATTTTGAAGTTTAGGATGCTGTCATTTTTTCTAATTACACAAATAACAACTTTTCAGTGACTAGTCAACGGAACAAATTAGTTCTTCATTTCACTGAACATAATCTGCCAGTTTTTTTACTGGTTCATTTTTTAAGATAATTATTCTTTCAATGCATTTTGTACGGGATATTGAACTTCAATTAGGAATAGTAGTGGCTGACAGGGATGGGGTCCTGCATGGAAGATTTCTTTGTGATAACTCACAAAAGAAGGGGCGTGCTCCGAGAGGTGGATTAGAAACCAGGATTGTTTAAAGACAAAGAACATCGATTAAGGGAGATATTTTCGATTCTTTTACAGAATATCTCCACCGATCAAACTCAAGAAAACTCGCGTCAGGACACTATTGGAAGTGGTAAGTTTGCTCCTTCCTTAAAATATCTTTGATGGATCCGGAAGGCAAAATTTACACCGGTTGTCATTTTCACTATATCGACTCAATATTAAAACGTTTTGTTTATCGTCGCCAAACGTATACAAAGGAAAGGAAGGAAACAATTATACGCTTCAGAATTGCAAAATCTATAGAATTATTCACGACTCCACCAGATCCAATTGAATCTGAAATTAACCTCGATCTCCATTCTCCCTCAAACCATTCGAATGAATTACAAGAAACACTTGAAAATTTGATTGCTTTACCAGTGAACGATCCAACAACGGATAATTAACGCCTTGTTACTCGTAAACACAGACATATCAACGGCTATGTCTTCATTTCCCATGCATATGTTGCAACCCCGCATCTTTCTACGATGTACAACAGACATTTGCCCGATTATCTGAATCAACCCCAAACATATCCTTTATATCTCGAGCCCCCTGTTCACTACCGACCCACGCGTTCAAAAGTGGGGATGTCTTTTCGGTTGAACTATTTCCCGATCACTTCCCTGGTAAAATAACACCATTGGAAATAGTCCAGCACAGATACCATACATTTGGACTTACATTGTTACAAATACAAATTTCAAATTATAAAAGTCAATAGATTCAGCATCACTGGATTGGATAGCACCAGCATCTAATATCCCATCAAGAATTTTCAGTGGGCAACCGTTGTGGTTGATACCAGATTTATATATATGCTTTTCCTAAGTATTATCTAAAAAATCTAATACAATCAACGTTGCTCATACTTCGTTTACATTTCTAAACGAATTAATAGCGAACCTAAACGAAATTTCTGACAAAACCAACATTTTACGTTAATTTCATCAACATTTGTGTATTATTCAAAAGTTTATTATACTGGTGTATTTAACGAAAACGGGGATAAAATTTGTCCTCATAAAATCATCGATGTTTGTGTAGAGTTTCCTTTGACCTCATCTCTAATTAACCCGTTCTTATGGCCGAGGAAATTCTGTGCCTTTTTTTCGGAGAGTGTAAATTCAATCATTTCCGGAACGGTTGATCCTCAAGGTTGTTCTCAACGCTTTAGAATAACAATAGCGTTGCTAATTAATTCGTTTTCCACCACTAAACTATTTGTGGTACACCGGAGCTGGTGACGTCGCTGACAAGTAAAAATGTGTTGAGGTGCGGTAAAATTAAGATAATCGTGAATAATTAAATAACATTCGTGAATAAATGAATACATAAACAGCTTAATTTGAAAACATTGCGCTTTAAAAGCGGTAGGAGGTCTTTGGTTTTTAATTTCAAAACAAAATAAATGCCTCGAGGGAAACTCAACGATTTCTTTCAAACCATAGGTAACCCGTTTTCGTGGTGTAGAAACACGTCTTCAATTTTGTGGGATTTTGGGTTTTTTGTTTTGTTTTATTGTTACTTTTTTAATGTCTCATAATTTGGCTAAATTCATTTTAAACACCATTACGTTATCGAGCACTATATAAACTTAAGACTGAATTGCAGAAAATGCTTGGGTGAGTGTATTATAACATAGGGCCTATCGTTAATAGACGTGGCCTACGGGGTTCTTGTGGCCTTCTGATTGGCCATCTATATATGGCTTCCGTATTATTGTGTAAAGTTCAGCCGTGAATATCAAACCTCATTAACGCATAATGGAAAATCGAGATCGCAAGATATTAGGCTGTGGTAGCCATATACTTCAAAAACGGGCGTTAAATCGATTCTCTCGGTATATATCTTTATGTGACAACTCCAACATGTTGTTAATTATCCTCATACGATCGTTTTGGAAGCTACCACCGTGTCGTTATTGTCATATTTTAGTAACAAAGAGAATCAACTTTTTTATTTTTATATATATATTTTTTTGCATATGATTTGCCTTTAGCTGATCGAAAACAAAAATAAAAATAACCGCGATCTCAGACTTGCACTCGGTGTATAGCAATAACTTGATTGTCAGACATTGCCAAGCTGTTTGACGATCGTTCATGCCCAGTGCTTGGCTGCAATGGGTTGTTTATAAGACTTTATCACAATGAGAGACGCACACCGGGCAAAAAAAGTATCGTCAACAGAACGGGCAGGGTAAAGATTACCAACTTTGGTCTGTCAAATTAAATATAATATCCTCTTGCAGCAGTTACCACAATGTACTCATAGAATACTAATGTATTTAAAGAGGAAGAGAAAATAACCAATTCAATTGTGATGTACTCATTTTCCAATAGTTAGTGTCCTCATGTGAGTGGGGAATATCACAAGTCTCTAACTTCACGTTAAAATACTGCTATTGTATGTAACACCATTCCAGTGCAAAATATGTAAACATCCGAAACATCTGATGACGTCATCCTGAGAAACAAATTGGGTCTGTATATTTTTGTTAAGGGATGTTTTGATTCAACAACTAATGGATCTTTACATTCCAAGGAGTAATTTTTCGTTAGTCAAATTCAAGGCCGTTTTGTACAAATACTATTGAAAGTCAGGAATGAATCAAAGCATCCCCATACAAAAATGTATAGAGACTAATTTGTATCAGAATGATGACATCAGATGTTTCAGATGTTGAAAAATTGTGTATTTTTACAATTCACTTCCTCTTTAAGATTGAAGGGTTTCTTTGTTTATTCGTGAAGTTTTACTTAATTTGATTTTAGAGAGGTACGTCGTTTTAAAGTCATGATATTGAAACGTTTATAAAATTACATTGATGGCGGTGAAGGACAAATTGGCAATTTACAGACACGAAGATAAGAATTTAAAGAAATAACTGACATGCTGAATAAAACACTGCATGATGCAAGGGCTTACTTATTTAGTGTCAGTTTTTAATTAAAAAGTCAATACTCCGCCTTTTGTTTTACTCCGCCTTTTTGTTTTAGTCTCGTAACCATCGGGGTTGTTTTGCACACTCAAAAATCCATCAAGGACCAGCTCTCCCGGTTTTCCCCTAGCAATTGTACAGCAATTACTTGGCCTTGGACCTAATTGCCACCACTAGGTGAAATGAACCATTTTGTATAAACTATAAATAGAGACAAACATGGGCTAATTTTAAAGTAATTGGCTATAATTTATTTTATTTAGTCACAAGGGTCTATATCTACTGTTTTTTTCGATTTAAAAGTGATTGTGTTCTCCAAACAATTTATTACACGCAAATATCAAAAGGTCACTTATAAAGTGCCTTGTAACCGTGATTATTGGTTTGAATCAGAACGAGGTCATTATTAAGGTTGAAGTAGAAGAGAAATTGTTGTTTTATTGACCCAAGGATAACAATTTGACATATTTATAAAGCATTTGTTTTGCAGATATGAATCTTAAAAAATTCGCTGATTTTCAGTGTGACAATATTGATAATTGAATTGAAAATGATTGCTTATTGGCTCAGAGATTGCGGTGCTGTGTAAAATGTATTGCAACTATATACTTGATCAAATCTATTAAGACCAATGTAACCTCCACAAAATGTTTATTCAAACATTTGGGTGTAAACAATTATTGTGAAATAAATGTGCAATGTTGCCAACTCATTGTATGGTTCTGCTTAACAATCGTTCGGGGTATTTTCGTCGTATTTTTGACTTTTGGGGTGATTTTTTTTTAAACAACTGCACAAAACCAGTTGTTAAATGTATTGGTTTAAAATGAGTTTCAAAATTTTCAATGTTAACAAACCATTTGATCGCATTGATCCGCAGTTTTAACAAAAGTTGCTCATGTGCCTTGGTTAAAGGGAGTTTATACTTTTGGTAAATGTCAAAGACCAGTATCCTCACTTGGTGTATCCCAACATATACATGAAACAACAAACCTGTGAAAGTTTTAAGCTCAATCGGTCATTGCAATCACCAGAAAAAAGTGGGGGAAAAACCTTAAGTGTTTTCACTGTTTTCAAACATCGAGTTTTCGACTCATGAGATCAAAACTAATTGTTTTACTCATTTCTCAAAAACTATAGCATTTAAAGGCCCTGTACACTATTGGTAAGATCGAAAAACACAAATGTTCACAGATTCACACATAACTTACATGATTTGAAGTAAGTAATGGTAGAAAGGGTTCCTTAAAATATTTCTGCCTAAAATGCTATTGTTTCTGAGAAATGAGTAAAACAATAGTTTTTATCGCGCGCGATAATAAACTCGATGTTTGAAAAACAGAAAACACATAAGGTCTCTTTTCACTATTTTCTCGTGACCTCGATGACCAATTGAGCTCAAATTTTCACAGGTTTGTTATTTCATGTATGTGGTTGATTACACAAAACATGAACACTGTCTGTGATTATTTTGTCAGCTCTACCAATCCTGTATAATACCTTTAAAGCAAAAATATTTCAAAGGGAGTATCCCATCATGACCATCTTTAAACATGTAAGTTATGTGTGAATCTGTGAACATTTATATTTTTACTTTTTACCAATGTTACAAACACCCTTTAAGCAACGGTTGCACAAAATTGAGGAATTCTTGCTCCAGCCGTCATGCTAAAGAGGCGCACTATCACCATCACATCAAAAAACAAAAACAGCGATGGAAACAAAAACAAAATGAGCCAGTGTCATTGGGAAATCTGTCCCCCGGAGATTCTGTCCCCCCCATATTATGTGAAACTAACATGGGTTAAAGGAGGATGATTCAAAAGAGTGTGCTATCAAAATAAATGTGTACACACCTCTCCGTACGGGGGGACAGAATCTCCGGGGGAACAGAATCTCCTGCCACACCGGAACCTGGCTAACAACAACGCTGTAATTTACATGAAGAGAAACAAAAGTACAACAAAGGAGTAAAGAAGAAGAACCCTTGTTACCTTTCATATTGTGTGTGCATAACAGTTATGTCAAAACATTAGAAGATCAAGGTGGTCCGGAAGGGACATCAAACATATATATTTACGTGAATATTTGCTTGAATATTCACGATTTTTGCCCCAAATCACTCATATTCACGTAAATATTTTCGATTATTGTCCGTGTCGTGAATACTTTTTATTACGTTTATGTTCACGATTTGTTCCCCCAGAACGTTCGGAAAATTTGTACGAAAATATTCAAGTGAATATTCCCTATCTGTGCCCTAAATCGAAATTACGTAAATATTTACATGAATATTTAGAATTAGCTTTGAAAACATGTATGACATTGTAAGTAAAATGTATCGTCGGAGTACCTGTACTCGAGAAAGCTTTCATATTAGGCCTGTGATCTGTTACGTCACTGCGCGCGATGTAAACAACCGCAAGATACATTTTTTCTTTTTTTCTTTTTAACTTAGCAAACATCGGGCTTTCCATCCCTCCACAAAGTTATGTAAAAATTCAAAGCTTCCCAGTAAGTTGTACTGGTAAATACAATAAAATGGGGGTACTTATGCCTATTCCATAAAAGTATGTCATACTGTCAGGGCCATAATTATTATTTTGGGCCGCCTAAAAAATTTCAACAAACACTATTTTTAAGGGACAGGTAAATAAACAAATGAAAAGGTAAACAAAAATACTGAAATTATTTCGTCCCCTCGAAATCATTTCGTTCCCCCGAAATCATTTCGTTCCCTCGAAATATTATTTCGTTCCCTCGAAATATTATTTCGTTCCCCCGAAATATCATTTCGAGGGAACAAAATAACATTTCGAGGGAACGAAATAAGTTATTTCGGGGGAACGAAATAGTATTTCGAGGGAACGAACTAATTTTGATATTTATTTTACCTTTTCACATTTTTTGTTTACCTGTCCCTTTAGGGGCTCCGTATCTTTTGCAGCTTGAACAAACAAACCACTCGTATCTTCCTACATTCACTGTACCAACCTATATGAATATCCGATTTCCAGTATCGATGTACAAGGTTTAATAGACATTCACTCTACAAACTTACGTGAATGTTCAATTTCAAATATCGATGTACAAGGAAGACATTCACTAGGTGAATGTCCAATATCAAACTAACTTTATACGGTCATTGTTTTCTCTGTAGATGCTTTTCCGGGCAATCATTTAAAGAGTACAGCAATATCCGCCGCCATAAATGGTGAGCCGAAGGGCAGTGTACCTATTTCTCAATCGGTAGTCATTACTACCCAAGCAACCAGCAATGCACCGGCAACCAGCAATACCCCGGCAACCAGCGACATACCGGTAACCAGCGTCAACTGCAGAAATGATGGTGAATACATTGTCGACCCCTACGATCCTAGCATTTTTTTCATATGCAGTTTTGGTACAGCAAATCAATTTCAGTGCGGAGCTGGCCTACACTTCGACGAAACTTCAAATGTTTGCGTTTTCGCCTAAACAAATTGCAACTTGTAACAAGCTTTGGTAATCAATGTGAATAAAATTGTATGCTCGAGACTGGTATTGACTTAGTGTGGATATTGCGTGTTAATTGTAAGTTGAAATAAATTTGCAACCCGCGAGCACAGGTTGAAAAGTATCTTTTTGAAAATAATTTGTTGATTTTTTTTTCTTCTTTTACTATACCAAAACAGTTATTGACTATCAAATTTAAAGATGTACCTCTGATTTTACCTCCTTGCAGTTAAACTATGTAGGCCCTGCCTAGGGTAAACATTTCTTGTTTATCAATTTTACAGACATTTTTTACTGTTTTGACTCCCCAAACATATTGTTTTCCATTTATCAACTTATAGGATGACTTTTTTGATGCACCTAATGTTGTAGTTCTATAATTCAATAATAGAGCAGAAACCGTGCTGATGACTTTAATTGGAAAACGTGCTGTGCTCCGAAACTTAACATAACCTTGAGCCCCTCTTTAGCTAATTATTGTATACATTTTGTTGAAGTAATACATTTTTATCAAAGCCTAGGCCTAATCATCCTTTTTTGCCAGAAATTGAATGCGCTATTTCATTGGCAATTTTATCAAAATATCGGTTGTTGTTTTCCGTATTCTTAATAATGATCATATTGAATTTTAGATGAAATTTTGACGGCCAGAAAGAGGATTTGTTTGGCATTTTTTTCCCGCTGCTGAATCTCGCCTTGTTGAATGGAACGTTCCATCTTTCAACTCATGAAAATATTCTCACATTGCACTAATAAGTTTTCATGATTAGATTATTCAATTGTCGAAATCAACCATGAATTATATGAAAAATATCAACCGACAAGGACATGTTTGAGGTACATAAAACAACATGATGCAATTCACTCATGCAATATAACATTATATATAATCACTCGTTGAAGTTTGGACTGTTCCATTTTACCACGTGATGATTATGTTTAAATGTGTCTAATATTTGTACATCGAGATTTTGAGTAAGCACAATAATTGTTACCATCTGCTTGTTACTCACCGTTAAAGTCGGTACAGTCTGAATACAGGGCGCCACCACGAGTTTTCCAGGGAGAGGTATATTTTCAACAGTTAAGTTGACATGAGTATAGCCTATCTTACGCCACACTTTGAGGGCTTCGAGAAATCATTGTATCGGATGAAATCATTGGGCCTGTTAAACCAGTGCAGGGACATACATGAGTAATGCAATTCACGAAGCAAGATCTTATTGATATTTTAATTAAACACTCTGATGCGTTGCGTGTTATACGAAATCAAGACCACCCAACCAAGCATCTCACTGCAATAATGTTCACTAACTGAACGAATCTTAAACTTGTAAAATAGCTTAGATACGCCCTATATAAACTGTTAAGATATTTCTTGCATTGGTCTACAGCAATAATGGTTGCATGTTATGATATGCTCAATTAAAACAGCCATGTTAAATAATTTCAATAATAATTCTGACATGTGTATGCAGTGTTCTCAAAGTCAAAGTATCCTTTTCCTGTTCTGCTTTTAATTGTTATACTGCTTTGATTATGGCTCTGCTAGTAAAAGGTGAACAGGCAAGATTTGTATTGCACAGGCTTCCTACCAGTCCATTACCATAGCCTTGACTCATCATTGAATGCTTGACCATTGAGATGCATTGATTGTATACAGTGCACTTAGATGAAAATAATGAATTAATTTGGGGTTGAAGCAAAGACAAATTTACTAAAGCGTGATTTGAACCTACGACCTCAAGATTGACGTTCCGGCGCTCTACCAACTGAGCTTCATGTAGCCCCAAGGTTAGAGGTCACCCTATTTCACTCACAATATCTTTGTTTTTAGTGGGTCAGTCAGAAGCCATTGAATCTGTAACTGCCGTGTAGCCCAGAATCTCAAGTTTACGATACAACCGAGGTAACCTTGAAAGAGGGAGCAGAGGATTAACCTCAAGGGGATGCGACTTTAAGAATAAAATAACCATTTATTGTGATAAACTGTGATCGACTCCCAGCAGGAAAAGCAAACACTAAATTACTTTTTTTTTTTTTTCTAAATTGGAACTTAGAACAAAGCTTTTACGGCAAAATTGCTCAGTTATCCAGCGGTAGGTTCAAACTTCGCTCTTGTCAGTTTTTGTATGTTAAACCCAAAATCAAAATTTTTAATTTACCCGGTCAGATCTCCTTGTGGTTTATTACTTAATATTTGAAATAAAAGGTTGCATCCACTCAAAAGTGAACCCTCTCGTGCCGCTTCCCAGGTTGTATTGTAAACTTGGGTGTGACCCCTGGTATACAGCAGTTACAGATTGAATAGCTTCTGACTGGCACCCCCAAACAATATTTTATATATTGACAAAACAGTGTGACTGCCAACATTAAGGCTACCAGCATGTTAATTTGGAGGTCGCAGGTTCAAATCCCATTTTTGTCAATTCTTGGGAATAACAGGGCTGGTCGAAACCGTCTCATTACTTCTCGTGTCAACGGTAATTTGTACCTGGCTAGAATTTGAAAACAATAAAGTGAATGAAAGAGGGATTTCAGTCAACATTTGAGTTTTTGTCTTTTAATTTCATGTTTCGTTTCTTGTATAAAACAAAAAGTTAATCTCTCTACCTCTAAAAATGTTCTGTATTCAATGCTGATTGCAGCAAACCTGTTGCACCATGCCAGGACTTGACCTTTACTACATGTAACTGGACTGCAGGCACGAGGCCAGTGATTAAGGCATGGTCAGTAAACTCACAACAGGACAAGTCCTGTGGTCTTGTGTTTTGCAATTGAATAAAATTGCCTACTGTAAATGCATTCAAAAGTTGACTCTTAAGTCTAATAAACATCTTTCAATAGACAATTTATATGAGATAAATCGTCCCTTAGTGCTTGTTTTAACACAAAAACAATGTTAAACTGTGCAGACATTTTGTTTCTTCTCATTTTGATTTTGGTCTTGTAAAACAAATTCTGGTCCCCTAAAAAGTTTGAGCTGCAAGCCATGCCGTCTTATTGATTATCTTTTAGGTGTGTTTTTCTTGCGAAGTTCCCATTGGTTTTGTACTAGAAAGCGATGTGGAAACTGCTCTCGCTCTGTCACTTTCCCGATCCCTTTTGTCAGGAGAATCTCCTGAAGACACTCGGAGCATACTGATCGAAGTATTGAGTTGTTAAGCCACCGGTTCTTCTCAGTCCACAGCAGGGCCCACAAAGCTTCTTCACAAAGCTGCTTTTACATTCACAAAAAGTAGCTTAGCAGTACACAACAAATTATGCTTAGCAAAACAAGCCAAAATACTATTGCGTGTGCACCATTTGTGACGGGGCCCCATCCTTCTCGTTTTTGCTTTGCAGGAAAATGTTGAGCAATGTTCTCTGCTTAAGCAACTCTATGGAATTGGGTCCAGCTCATAACAGCGATACATGGTGTCTCGGCAAACCTAACTTGATTGTAATTTCACAAGGCAAAGATTCAAATCCTACAACCCTTTCGCGCCCGACGGGACTTTCAAGTCCCAGCCCAATCTTTCACTGGCTACTTTAAAAAAAAAAGCCCTTTGCAGTCTATTCAGGTATGAAAGGACTCATGAGTCACTGTGATTATGCTATCAACAACAATGCTGCCCTCTGTTGTTAGGGGTAGCTTTTTCTCAACTGTTTACTTCGACCTGATGCGCGTCCTTTTACTGTCAATTTATGTGCCAACTTCCAGCTCAAGAAAATCAACTTTCTAATCAAATAGTGTAACTGAAATAGACCTTTATTGCAATAATAAGACCATCTTTTGCAAGTTCTGTCAATAGAAAAAGTTCCATGTAAAAGCAGTGAAAATGACAATAATAATGTACGAAAAAAAGGAACCAGACTAATTTACTTCCAGCCTCGATCTGGTGACAATCATTTTTGTGTGTGATTGCAGAAAATAAATGTTGAACCACCATGATGAAGACTAATAATGTGTCTGTTTGTATTTACTGATATATTAATTTTATTGGAAATTGGATTCAAAACTCGGACCTCGTAGCCTGTCGGGACTTTGAAGTCCCATCACTAATTATGCATGATAATTAGCGAAAATAAAAATAATACAACTTTTTTCTTCAAATTTTCATTGTACTCGCTATAACCGGTTTAGAAAAAAAATACATGTAAAAATGAGTGTAAGATAAATAATTTGGGTAGGAAAGGGTTTTAATTCTCACCTTGATTGCACAGGCTCACTGTCTTTTGTCCCAATCTCCATGGTTAATTAACGCTGCAAAGTGACTTCAATAAATCAAATGGCCATCATTGATCCTAAAACAAAACTAAAAGTAAACAGAAATCGAAAAATATACTTTTAATGTGGCATTAATTTAAAATCAGACGATGCTTTACGACTTGGATGCAAATAATGTAACCCGGAAAAACGGACTACTGAATATAGGCTGAACCTTGGCCATAACTTAAGCCAAGGGCGATAATCGGCTATGTTAAAAATGTATGCTAGAATCTTGGACTTGCTTCCCAGCGCTGAATATTTATATTTTTTAAATAACAAATTGTAGCAGCCTATCGATCTCTCATCTTCAGTACTTCAAATGGACGAAGCATAATACAATAACCCAGGAAAAAGGGAGCTAATTTTGAGCATGAATTCTAGTACACCACGTCTCTTTTTATTTGTAAAGTGTGGCTAGTTAGGTCTAATGCTATGCACGTGATGCATACAACAGAGGCCTAATGGATTTTCCAAGGGAGTGATTATATACATGTACGTCAGCCAGCAGTCAACTGACCTCAACCAAAAGAGGACACTCTGAAGTTGTTCTGGGTATTTATAAACGTCCAGTGAAGATTAGTTTGGAAAAAGATATCATCTGACGTGATGAAGTGGTACATTCAAGTTCCGTTAAACAAAAGCCGATGCTAAGTTTGCCATAGCTTCTTATAGGGCCTATCTGTGTCAAAAACACTGCCAAAACGCTGGACTCCCTTCACTTCTTGGCCGTAGCCCCACATAGGAACTGTGATGATCTTTCAAATGGAAACTCAATATGTTTTGCCCTAATTTCCCCCAATAGTCACTTGCCTATAAGTACCATTGTGGCGATTGGCGAGAAGGCCTGGAATTATTACACAGAGGCCGGGGCAAGGCCTTTTTTGCCCTGTTCTTGGCCTCCGTGCCCCTTCAAGTGTTTCCCCCAGTCATGCAAGTAGAATAGATCCAGTACCTGGGGCGCTATAAAAGAAAATAACCGTGTTTTTCGAAATTTTGAGTTAATAGGTCTACCACCAGTGCACTAGTGCCCTTTGCAAAGTGGAAGTGCCCTTTGCAAAATGAAAATCGCTTTGCGCTCAAAGATAAAGTTCCAGGCCTGGGTGAGAACAATAAAACTTGTTTTCTGCAAGCTCATTTCTGTGTAACTTTATGACGAACATCTGAGCTGACAATCACTCTTAATTCAACCTCAAAAATGAAAAAAGAAAAGTCAGTTCCTGACGATTCTACTCGTAGGGTCAGAGTCTTTCTTGAGGCTAAAATGACAATATAACACACATAAAGAGACTAGTGTTACAGCAGTCAAATGGACTAAGAGGAGTGATGAAAGCACACAGAAAAAGGGATGTACAATGAAGACGGTAACAAAGGGGCTGGTTTGACCAAAAGAGGAGGAATCAAGACAAAATCAATGATGGGAAGAGGGAAAAGTATAAGTTAGTGACAAAATTAAACCTCGTCAGCACCATGATGTTTTATGATGTGCGATGCATGCTTGCTGCTTGTTTGTATTCCGCAGTGGTGGCACAGTTGTGTGTAATGAAACTCCATTCCATTTCTGCAAACGCTTTGACTAAAAAGGACCGTAGTATTGGTAGATTTAAAAAAAGGTCACAGCTCTGACAGAGTGCATACTTTGTGCATTATCAGTACACATCATGGCCCTGACGATGCTTAAACGAGTGTTCATAGGTCGGAGATTCTTCATAAAAGTGTTAAAACAGTATTTAAAAAAATAAAAATACACCAAAACAATACAACTACAGTACAAGCTTGCACTAAATTGTCTTAATATTTGCCACCATTAACTTAAAGTATAGAGAGATTATTTTGGGAAAATATTGTTGGAAAAAAGAACCAAAAGTTTCCATTCAAAAGATCATTCACACTTCCTGATGTTATGTTAGGCTAGGGTCATGAACTTTAATTTAAAATTGGCACATATTTTCTAATCTTAACTTGGACTAGGTTTCAGAAAATTTGATTTAACAAGCCAACAAAGACCTGTAATTTGTTTAGACACGTGTACATGTACTCTACATCCCTGAAGTGGTACAGCCCCATAGGCAAACAAGTGTCAATAAACAACCCAGAGTCAAAAAGCCATGCATAAACTTGGCTTACCTACCATAACAATACCATCCTACCGCTGCTGATCGATTCGGTCTGGTGCTCTCTTTGAAGCAACAGCACACCAAAAACAAAGTTGTCAATTTCAGAAGAAAGAGTCTTTACGTGCTTGCACTATGAAAATTATGGTAGACTAAATCCACAACAAACTGTGAACCACTGTAACAATGAAAGTGTGGAGTATGGGGACAGTGCGCCCCGGTGAAAGACTGGGGGGGGGGGGGGGGGGGGGGGGGAACCAAACTTTCTCGGTGTTACGTTTCCGGCCAATCCAATTCCAAGCAGAGCATGCAGCAGCAGACGGCCGGATGTACACAAATATAGAGGGCGCACTTTGGTTGTCGAAATTCACGATCAGGTTGCACCACACTAAAAGGGTGCTTTCGATTAGCTTCCCTGGGTCGGTCGACCCAGGTCTGACCCAAGTGCGTTCGATTAGCTTTGACGTCATTGTCGTGGCTCACCCACTGATCTCTATATATACTAGTCTAGTCAATCTGTGCCGACAAATGGCTTGACCTAGACAAAATTGCAACAGAAATGATTTTTTTTGCAAGTATCTCTTGAAGCCCTCCAAAACAACATATCCAAAAAGTAGAAAAAAGGAAGTAGGGGAAATATGCCTAATTTGCATAAATAAAAAATTGCCGTTTTTGCCTCTATTTTCAGTAATATATGGACACACACCCTCTAATGCTAGTAGAAATCTTTTTTTTTCCACACAATATTTTAATGGGAATGGTCACTGCATATTCTCCAAACACATACAAGCAAGACAAAAATCCAAGATGGCTGTCATTTTTCAAGATGGCCGCCATCTTATATTTACACAATCTACTAATTGCATGACCCCCAAAACGTTATAATTCAAATTATACTTCGGGTTTACAAATTATGATAATTAGCTTGGCGCATGATACTGGCCCATTTAGTATGGTGCACCCATCAGACCTTGTACACACAGAGCAAGGACCAGATCAGGGGGGGGGGGGGGGGGGGCGGAAGGGGGTAGCGCCACCAGCGCGCCGCCTACATTGAAAATAATCTCATTCGACCCTCGCGACGTGGACTGGTCGAAGCTTCCCTACACGAGGCATACGGAGGTACATGTACATGTAATATGTACACTGTACAATGTGTGTGTATGCACAGTGTACACTATAGACCTTTCCATTGTTTACAAACATTGGGGCGAAACCAGCGCATGCGCAGTTTCTGGTTGGCAAATTACTTTGCAAAAATGTCGTCTGCTACAGAAAATGGAGGACCATACTTATGCAGCGAGGCAACCTACAATTTTTGCTATTAACCAAATTGAGGAGGAGCATACGTATCCATCTTTGACAGTCCATTCAAGTCTAACCTCAGCATATGTAAATCAACTCGATGACCTTACAAAAAGGAGGTACAATGACAAATTAACTGTTCATTTTCCTAAGGGAACGATAGTTTTGCCAGACCCGTTCGGCGGAGGTTTAAAGTATGTAAACAATCCTAAATTGTGGCCATCCTGCTTTGAGTACGGTGATTTGTACCAGTATCTCATCAACTCTCCTGGACCCTACACTCAGGAGACTCTGAAGGCTTACAAGTCGCTAGAATCATACAGTTATTTCCTGAAGGGGTTCGTGCAAGCGATTCTCTATTCATCAGTGAGTGATGACAGCCCTGTATGTGTCCTCAGAGGTCGAGTCGTCCATTCACAGAGTGTTTCAAAACCACCCGTGAGTGCTTGGGTCTTGTTAAATAAATCAACTGGATCTGTGGTTGCTGCTCACTGTATGTGTATGGCAGGGTAAGCCTTTCTGTTGACGTTCTTGTTTTCAATTTCAAACTATCTCTGTTATTTTGGGGGACAGCATGAAATAATTATACGTACACATTAATTATACCGGACCAAGATAGAAAGATTCTAGAGCCATTGCAGTTTTTATAAAATATAATTTCAGTTCGTCAAATTGATAATATGATCAAAATGTAGATTGTTAATGCAGCAGGGGAATGGTAATTTTAATTGAACTTCACCATGTTCACATGTTTTGGTAACCAATTCAGATGGAAGTCGGTCATCTCGCCCCCAAGCTACATGTACACAGTGGCCATCACTCCGTATTGATGGCCACAGTATGTCGCCCCAAAACAAGCTCGACCTGGGTATTAACAATCTCTCCCCCTGACAAAGTTTCCCCCTAGCAAACTCGCCCCAAACTACATACTGTGGACAATCACTCCGTATCCGAGTGATGGGCCATAGTATGTAGCTAGCTCACCCCAGAAAATGTCGCCCTCAAGCAAAGTCACCCCAATAAATATATAAAGAAAAACTCTACCAACGCCTATTCTCAATTATTTATTTTTAATTTCATCTTCGAATGATAATGTACAATAGCAAAATAACACTTTATTCATCCATGAACCTTTAGTATTAGCCATTTCACTCATACCACTTCCCAGTCATGATCTTTCCGGGTTTTCATTGCAAAAAACAAACGCTATAATTTTTGTTTTCAGTGACCATGGTGACTTGAAAATTAATTGACAGTACTGTATTTGTATCCAAGCCAGGGGGCGACAATGTTAGGGGCGAGCTTACCAGGGGGCGCCTTTGTTGAAGGCAGATTTGGGGGGGGGGGGGTGGTTTTGCTAGGGGGCGAGTTGTCCAGCATTAATGAAATTGCAGATTTGGGCACGTAATCTATACCAAATTAATAGGCATAACAAGTCCTGCTTTTTCTATTGTTTTTTAATCAGGCTTGGAGAAGCGTGTAGTCATATTGCGGCAATACTGTTCAAGTTGGAGGCAGCAAATCGGCTGGAGTATACAACCCAGGCCTGCACTGAGAAAGCATGCACATGGAACCAAGATTTTCTCAAAAGAACAGAGCTCGAACCATGTAGTATCCAAGATCTTCATTTTGTAAAACCACGTTATGACAGGTGTGGACAGATCAGGTCAGTAAAAACTAACGTGGATGTCACTTCAAAAGCCACTCTAGAAAGTCTTGATCTGTCCACACTTCGACAAATTAATCCAGATGCTTGTATATTTTCTCTCCTTCCAAAAGAAGATGATGAGGAAACAGACACAGCTTCAGAAAACGAAAATAACGTGAAAATTAAGTGGGAACCAAAGTTGCCAAAGCCATTTTGTAATCTTAATATAAATGAAATTCCTGAAAATCAGTCAATCACATCAGAGCAAGCACATTTTATTGCTTCTTGCACAACTGGCCAGAGAGAGTCAAATTTGTGGCACTTGTATCGTTTCGGTCGAGTTACAGCTTCAGTTTTGGGATCAGTAGTCAAACTTATGGATGGATCCTCTAAACGAGACGTGTCTTCACTATGTGCTAAAATGCTTGGGAAAAAATCATTTTGTCCAACAAAAGCCATGAGATGGGGAATTGATCATGAATCAGTGGCTTTGGATGCCCTTAAAAAGCATTTGGAGTTTGAGGGACATCAGGATGTCAAGATGAGGAGTGTAGGATTGTATATAGATCCAGATTCACCATTTCTTGGTGCATCCCCAGATGCTTTAGTTAGTTGTGTTTGTTGTGGAATACAAACTGTTGAAGTAAAGTGTCCCAACAACAAAGCAAATGCCAACAACCTTGATCCAAATACTTTTCTAGGAGCAAAAGCTGTTGATTGCTTGAAAGTACTTGGAGACGAAAGAAAATACAAAGTTCATCTAAAGGAAAGGCATGACTACTTTTTTCAGGTGGTGTGTCAAATCGGTGTTCTACATAAATTGATGACTGTATCATCAGGGTTGTTTGTAGTTTGGACTCCCAGAGGACTTTTTGTCCAAAAGATAGATCATAATGAAGACCTATGGAAACAGGTTAAAGAGTACTGTAAGCTGTTTTTTACACAATATCTTCAGCCTGCAATTGTAAGAGAGATACACAAGCCAGAGTTGTAGAAATTAAATTTACATAATGATAGTGTCATTGTTCTTACAAAGTGCAAAACAAATCAGTTTGTTAAAATGTGGAGTGTAGAGATAAATCCAGATTCACAATTTCATGGTGCATCCCCAGATTCTTTAGTTAGCTGAGCTTGTGGAGTACAAGTTATGGAAGTAAAGTGTCCCAACAACAACAAAAATGCCAACAACGAGATATCAGGCCTGTGTGAACAAAAGTATTTATTAAATATTTTGTTAAACATTTTAATTAAAATAAATGTACAGTTCCTTTTAGAAAAAAAATAGGACAATAATATATTTTTGTAAATACATGTTCCTTGGAGAGGTTAATACCTTCTGATTAATACTGCTGTTCCCTCATTAGTATCATAAAAGACACAGTATTGTAGATAAAATTGGGGGAAAATGTAATAATTTATATCAAATACCCTGTTGCTTTTTAGCAGATGTACCATATTTATGAACAGATGAAATGTAAAAGAAAACCTAATTAAGTTTTGATTTTGAGAAATAGCATTTTTGTCATTTAAATTATTTATGTCAACACTGAGATATTCCTCTTGTAGAAAATTACAAAGTAAAAACAAAATTACCTTAAGTGGTAACATACAGTTGTATGGCTGTCTTTTTTTACTACATGTACATAGCTTGTTAAATATATTATTAACCAGAGGGTTGTCTATCTTTTCTGCAGGTTCAGGTTTAGTTACAATGTAAGGATGTGTAGGGTGGTAAAAGGAAATTTGGCTGAGACAATTCTTGTAAAATATTATTTCGTACCATATATAGTATGCTAAAATGTATCCATGTTGCATACAGCAATAAATTTTAAATGTTATCTCAATGCAATTTCTGAAATACTGAACAAATTATATTTCAATTTAATATATATTATTATTAACTTATAATAAGTAATTTTTTTAGAGCAAAATTATCAGGTTTCATTGAATGTGTACATTAAAAAAAGAACATTTATATACATGACTTACATTTAATTTCATTATTTTATTTAACTGAATATAGATCTATGTACAAATAATATATATTCAGTTGTACAAAAAGAAATGGAACAATAAATAAACACTAAACAGTATGTAAAGTTAATTTGAGTTTGTCTTGTCATTATTAATTTGTCAAGAATAAGCCAACATATTTGACCAGAATAATATGGATGTTCCTAAGACTAGAATAAATGGATTTTCACTTTCTTTGAGGCAGCCAAACTACTTAACTAGAGCTGGAAGTAGGTTGGTTAATGCAGCACACACTGTAATTATTTCATCGATAGATTTGACCAATGTTATGGGTACAACATGTTGCAGTATATGAAATTCCTTTATACGTCCAATGGCTCTTTCCACATGTATGCGGACATTTGACAAACTACGTGAACCTGCAACTTCCTGTCCGGATAGTTGATTTTTCCCTTTTGTGAATGCAGGAATGGCAAGCATTGCATTTTGTATTGCAAGTTCATCAGCAATGGTGAACCCCCTGTCAGCTAAGATGAGATCACCAGGCAAAAGTTTATCATAAAACCCACTTTTCTGAGTCAATGTTTTATCAGAAACTCTACCTCCAAAACATTTAGACAAAAATATAACTGCACCAGTAGGCGAAATGCCAATTAAAACTTTGATGGTGTTGTGGTGCTTATAGTGACTGTAAGTGTGTGCTCTTAGTTTGAGGTCTGAAGGCCGTTGCATAAATATTTCAAAGCAGTCGATGATGACCGTTGTTTTTTTATATTTCTTTGACTTCTTGAAAGCTCTGGGAAGTGTTCGTCTTAGAGTTTGTCTATCTGGCCAGTTTATCAGTGGCTTTAGCTGAACTGCCATGTTCTGAATCCATAAATGAAATATGTTTGATGCACTTGATCTTGAAATTTGAAATCGGTCTGCGATATCGTTAAAAGCTAAATCGAGCCTAAGCTTCATAAGGACTAGCAACAATTGATCTTTTAAATTAAGACACCTACAATATGAAGGAGATACACCTTTGACAAGCTGCTGAAACAACCACAAAAATACTAAATATGTCGGAAGACCTGTATAAAATTTGCATTTTGAATTTGACTTAATTTTATTATTGGACCATTTCAGCTTGTCAACTTGCCAGTGAAGAGAGCTAATATCAGACTTGAGACTTGCTATCTCATTACGGTACATTACATTTGAGTCACTGGATTCCATAGTCTGGCTTGATGATTCTCTTGTCTCTTCTTTCAGCCTCTTTGCGGTAGGTGGCAGAGGCAAGCTGCTGAAAAGAAAGTTGTAAACAAATTAAATTTTTGATGAATAAAGACTCTGACCAGCATACTGACCCCCCCCCCCCCAACAAATACATTGACAAAAAAGGAGACAACGAACATGGATAGCTAAGTTGGTAGAGCACCCGCACGTCAGTGTGGGTTCAAATCCTGAACTAGTAATGTTTTCTTCGGTCACCCAAAGTTTATCTAAGATTAGTTATCATTCAAGCACGAGTGTGATAATGAACTTATCTTCTAGCAAATTTGACACAAAGCTCTACAAAACTGCAAAATGTGCAGAGTTTGAACATCAAACAACGACGGCTGTGATATGGACCTTGCAATATGGTGTACTTATGTTTACACTGTTGTTGCCAAGGGTCACCATTTTTTATAGAGAAAAAACTGAATGATATGAAAAAATAAGCATACTTATTCACAGGGTCATGTTCCAACGGCGGGGTTACTGATGTGTTTATGGATGGCTCAACTTGTACATCTTGTTGACATTTTTTCTCCAGCCTTCTCTTAAGATCTGAACGTTTCTTCCATCTTGCATAGCGATTTAAATCCTGGACCCCTTTACTTTTTTGCGCAGATGTGGAGCTGATAAACACTGATGGAGTAAAGTCAATGTGATTTTCATCTCTTGAGTAATTTCCTGTAGATATGAGAAAGAAAAATAAATGTACATCCTGTACAATAATTGAACAGTAAAAATACAAAAAAACAATGAGGGTTGTTTACAATTAAACAGCATTTTCCTTTGCATATTCAGTCAATATGGCAATGATACATGCATTTAGAGCTGGTGATCGTGTGCTAATATTACTTCTGAATAAAAAGGAAAACAAGTCAAATTGAGTGATTCGCAATTTTGAAAATATAAATGTTTTAGCATGAAGAGCTTTTAGTCTTATCGTGGAATAAACGTTGCATAATTAATAAGAACTAAACTTGTCACTAACACTTGTAGACTTGGGTGGGTGTGCTTTTGTAATCTATGCTTTAAACTAAAACTGAAAAAAATAAATAATAATAATAAAATAATAAATCATAAAATTAACGAACAGCACAAACACTTAATAGCATCATACTTTTTGAATAAAACATGGAGCCATTTTATCACTCAGTCAGTGTACAAACAATTAATAATTGTTCATCATTAACCACTTTGTATTTTGTTGACTTCAATTCAAGTTTAACCCCACTTCTGTGGCCGAGTTGAATCTTTGAATCCTTGGCCATAGAAGTGGGGCTAATTCAAGTTGTGCTGGCCGCATACATGACAAGTTTAAGTTAGTAAAAAAGTAGGAGACCTGTTTTTAGTAAAAAGCAACGACTATAAATTAAATATGCCAGCACTGACTGACATGACTATTGACTGCAGCGTTGTAGCCCCATTTGATTTGATACATTCAAATAATTTACGTAAAGTTTCAACTAACCGGAGACAAAGTGATCACTACAGATCCGATCATGCTCTGAAGGCTGCCATGGCTCAGTTTGATCACGTAGTTGGTCCCGGTCACCGCGGTGGAGATCTATGGCACAGATCCAGGACCTACTTTGAAGAGAGTAGACATTTGCATCCGGAAAACGGAAGAACTTGGTCTCTGATTCTTTTCTGTGTCGGTTCATGCAGCTGCAACAACTAACAACCATTATGTTTTTGCGGTTTCAAACAGACAACACTTTGACACTTGAAATACGCGGGCTGCACGTCTTACGATCGGTTTGTTTACATCCGAGTTTGCCAACCAAGATGGCGGATTTGCTTTATCACGTGACTCGTGACGTGTCAAAAGAAAGGTCTATAGATAGTTCCCAGTAGACGCCATCTTTACGGGCAAATCGCATTTTGGCTCGCAGGCACGCCAAGCGCTCAAATTAACGCAGCCGCGTCGTTCACTAACCAATCATGCAATGAATTTTGTGAAATGTGCGCGTGCTGCACGCCGTTCTCACGCGTAACGCATGACTGTGTTCCAAATTGCCCGTAAAGATGGCCGATTTACGTCATATTGCAACCTATCTATTTGTATTATTACACGGTTGGTCTCTCCGCTGCGTGCCATTAAGACTGCCTGGACGAGTCCATTTTTATCTTCAAAATGTTGTAAATTCACCAAGTCTTTACACTAGAAAACATTCGTAACTGTGTTTCTTTTGCGTTGCCACTTGCTTCAGAAAATTAATAATGAAAAAAAAAAATGTATTTATAAAAGACATGTAATACATATCTGTTTAAGATGTGTATGTTGCCTCAGAATTAACATTACCTGCGGCAAATGTTCCCGTCCGTCAACTGAGATCGTTTGTACGATGGGCAGGAACCATTTTCAAAAAAAAAAAAAACTTCTAAATATTGTCAAATACCAAGAGGATGTACCGAGGGATTTTGTTTAAACTCTCAGGAATGAAAGATCTATCCTTAAATTGCAAATCACAAGACAGGCCACCTGGTGATTACCAAAAGGCCGACCAAGCGAGGGCTGAAGGGGGGGGGGGGGGGGGATATTAGGGCTCAGTAGGTCATCGAAGTTGCAAGAAAACAATGGAAGAGAAAAAAACACCCTTGCTGCATATAATTATGTGCTTTCAGATGGCTGAAAAAGGCTTCATGCCTGAAGCATTTCTCGAGTTCAAATTTTGGAATGAAAATTACCCCTTTCTCTAAAACCATATTACTTCAAAGGGGGGCGTTTCTAACAATGTTTTATTATACCAACATCTCTCCAGTGATCTTTACCAAGTGAGTTGTTATGGTCAACAACTTGTGGAGTAATTACAAAAGGTACCTCTTTCCTTTAATGATGGCTTTAAAACACCGATTTCTGTGCGGTAGGGTCTACATCTAAATCAAAGACAGGGTCACATGACTAAGGAAACGAGCGGTGATACACACAACGCTGCGAGCAACAACCATTCTTCTCGATTCTTGGAATAAGAAATAGGCAAGAAAACAGGATCTAAGATTCATAAGGAAAATAAAACAGGCTAAATGGAGGTTGGCTGGACACACTGCCCGAGGAACAGACAACAGTTGGACATTAAGACTATTGGAATGGCAACAACGAATTGGAAAATAGAGAAGAGGCAGCGATGATATTATATATTTTATATGCATGAACAAAGGAACAAGAACAGCACGGACTGGAATCAATTACATTTTCATGAGGAGGGCTACATCCTAACACTAGATAAACACAGCCTAAATTGACATTCACAATGGACAAGTTCTTCTCCATTAAGAAAAGAGAAGAGGCAGGGGAAAAGGGGAAGAGGCACACTGCAAAAACTAGGGTGTTGAAATTGACACCCTGGGTATAGACTGTGCAAGTCTCGCGCGTATCCGAACGCGAGAAAACACGTCAAACGAAGAACATTTTTATTTCTGAAATTAAATCTTTGTTTTAAATTATATCTCATGACAAAATCTGAACAACAAAAATAAATCATTACAATTTTATGAAAAGTTTTAGCCTTTGAAAAAAATACACAACAGTGTGTTAATTATTATTTAAAAAGAAATTAAAACTCTGGGACAAGGATGCTTATTTGGTGTTAACTTTTTAGAAACCCCTTACGCAGATTCGTGATGGTCAAACGGGTTTTAAATTGACCCGTATCGCAATTTAGAGGATGCTGACGCCTCAACAACCATATACTGCAATGAAACGGGTTCTCTTTGCAATTACAGCATCTGGCGATTATAACCGCGCATCCAAAACAAGCGTTTACATAAGTTTTATGATCGGAGGCGAGCACAAAATTCTTAATTTTTTGCAATAACCGGAAGCTGAGGTCAAGTTTAATTCTCGGGTTTTCTTCGTTATATTTTTGAAATGGTTTTTCTTTCATATTTTGTTATCACTTAGTATTACATTCCCAACAAAATGTATATATTTCTAGGTCATAACCTACGTTAAACTAAAATAATTGACGAAACAAAATCTTGCCCACGTAAAACTCCATATGGTTGGGACCACTATATGGTCCCGGAAGTTCGAATGCGCGCGAGACTTGCACAGTCTATTGTCATTATAAATTAAGATGACCCCCAAAAACGTTGATAAATAATACTACTTTCTGCATTGGTGTTAATTAAACTAATTAAACACCCTATGATGTTAATTTTGATTCTCTCTTGGGTGTCTATATGTGACAACACACATGGGGTCAATTTAAACACCCCCCCCCCCTATCTTTGCAGTGCAAGTGATATTAGATCTTATGCAGGAACAGTTAATATGGACAATTACAAGAACAGCAAGGAATCGAGATGAATGGTGTTTTCATTATAAGGAGGGCTACATCCTACACTGTATGAACACAGCCTAAATTCAAATTCACTCAAAGTGCTGGTGCCGTGTGAGTTGTTTTCTTACGGTATAGGTTACTCTGCACTCTTCGACCATTCATCATTGCTGTTGTACTTTGATTGATATGTTCAAAGGGTATGTTAAAAACTATTACAATGTATAATTTTGTTAGTTTTGTTAATGTTTTGTTTCATCTTTTGTTTTCAGTGCCTTACAGTGGGTCCTGATGGACGGTGCATTATAACTACAATATTTTATTATATCAATTTCAATCAAGTGTTGAAGTGCGATCGTATGGATTCTCCCAATCTGTCCAATAAAAGGAGACCCAAATAGTCTATGGGCCTGCATTGTAACCGACCTTTGGACCTTGGTCCGACCCCAGTAGAGTCACTACAACCATCATTTCGATATCACAATTGAGTCCTACAAACAACCTCTCAAGAAAATGTGTTACTATTGTACATGTGTAGCCTAAGCATCCGTTTGTGTTTGTATACACAAGACCAGGCTTTTGTGCTTTGTATACATTCAGGCCATTAACTATTAAATGTTTGCATTCGTAAACAGTTTGCAACAGCTAGTTATATTTTGTCACATTCAAGATAATGTTAAAGTTTTTAAGGAATCCAAATGTTAGCAGAGCTTGAACTTGCGAATCACTTCTCTGCAGTCTTAATTCCTGAACCGTCTATTTGCAATTCCATAGATGAATGGGTTGACGACGTTGTTAATGTATAAAATGAGATTTATTTCTTGAAGTACTTGAATGAAATAATATTGGATTGATGTTAAGGCCACTCTTTACTGCCAAACCTGAAATGATCCAGATCCAATATGGCATCCATGTCATGAAGAAGACAACGCTTGCCATAAAGAGCACCTTCGTTGTCTTTCGCTGGAGTTGACCAACGTTGGAGGGGTGTTCAGGGCGTCTTCTTTCACCGTTTAACCCTGATTCTATGCTCAAAGAAGTTCGTGTCTGTAGATCCGTATAGCAAGCTCTTGCTGTGCTGATGTGGAGCATTTGCTAAAGGTATGATCTTCAACAGTTTTCCCAAGAAGCCTAGCTACTTGAGTTGATACAGATGCAACCCAGACTTCTTTCCGAACCTTAGAAGTGCTTGGTTTTGGGTCACCGTTGATTGGTCTAGATTCTGGAACTATAGCAGGGCGATTTGTCGAACAGTCGTTGCGAACATGACGCGTCCTCGACGAACTGGCCCAAACTTTTACATGCTGCTTGATTGCTTTGTAAACTAAGCTGTAACACACGACGACCATCATGAGCGAAGTTACACAGATTACAGCATGAAATGCCAATCTTATTTTGGGCAAGCCAGGAATGGATATATTAGGGAATACTCCGACATACTGTGGAATATTGATAGCAACTGAGAACAGGAACGAGGCCCAGGCCGCTATCTTACCCCGTCTATGCGTGAAGAACCGCCGGTGTGGACGGCAGACGCAGTCGTAGCGATCTACTGCAATCACTGCCGTTATCATAATGGAGGTACCAATTGCCGTCTTTTCAAATGCCACCAAAAGCAGCACAACAGGAGTTTCGTCATGCCCCATCAATAGTAGAAATTGGTTTATAATGTTGGCTACTTTGAGAAGGCAGACAGCAAGATCAGCCCATGCCAAGGTCATGATGAAAACGTGGGTGCTTGTCTGCAAAGTCTTATTCCAGTACACGCGGAGTATGAGAGAGTTCAGGAACACCAAGTAAAAGAACAATTGTGAAGTAACTTATCCGGAATACATTGATACCAAGCTGAACGAAGGCAAAATCAAGCTTCGTGTCGTTCAAAAGTTGGGTTGAATTGAATGCTGATGATATGTCTTTTACTGCTGTTGTACATGAATGCTTTAGAAAATCATCACTTTCGTGTGAAGCAATGTTCATCAAAATATAACAAGAACCACGATGATGCCTCTTTTACGTATCCCGGCCTTTCCGTTATAACAGCAAATCACTTAGTCACGTGGATGGAGTGTCTGTGAGCAAAGGCTGCAGTTATTGGCTCATGCCACCCAATTACTGGATGGGTTAAACTCCATGTAATGTATACCGCATCATGCGACATCCCAAACCTAATTTACTTCTGACATACAGAAACTTATAAATGAAAATAGAGAGTGATGGTTACCTTGCGTGCCGCAGGGTAGTCACCATTGCTGGCCTTTCCTCCTTAACGTAGAACTTTTTATTCCAGCACTCGGGAAAATAACGTACAATCACGAGGTGAAATTTTGACAATCTATTTTGTTCCAAACGGTTTATCCCTCCCCCCTTTGGGGGTGGGGGTGGGGGGTGGGGGTGTGTATTTCTTTGTTTTTCCACATAAAAAACGATTCAACCACCAACCTGTGGGCCTGACCACAAGTAACAAAAATAAGGCCTGATTGACGATTCTATAGTATTTCTTGGCCTGAAAGTTGAAAGTAGTATTAAAACAGCGACGCTGTTGAAACCCATCAAAAAGATTTCACCAAACCAAGTTTCTACACCGTCACAATTTATCTGTTGACTTTTAAATTACCACCGTAAACTTGACCTCTGATCTTCTCCTAAAACACAATTGCAATTTTTGTTTACCTTAACGGCAACCACCAACCCAATTTACAAGTACAGATGGCACTTTTAACTGACGTTATGGTCCGGAAACCATTCACCTATAACTCACCATTGTGAATTTGAACATTGAACTTCTCACCCCCAAACAATGCCTGGTTTCATTCCCGAAAGGCAACCCCACTTAGGTTACAAGTCCTTAAAAAGGTCACTTTTCACTGTGTCACTACTCTCCTTATTAAAGAATTCTTTTTCATAGCATCTAAGTTCCAATATGAAATCTCTACTGTCTTTCCAAAAACCATTCACCATTGTGACCTTGACCTTTTCACCCCAAACAATCTCAACTTTCCTTTCCTCAAGGGCAACCCCCCTCCCCACTCAAATTACAAAGCCAATTGTCACTTCTTATACTCAAGTACCGAAAAAACGAACGGACGAAAGGACGGACGCCATTAGGCAATGACAATATCCCTATTCAGCCTATTTGGCTGAGGGGTAGAAACGGACTAAAAGTAGAATCCCAAGTTTTGATAGGAAGGTAGGCCTATGTTGAATTGATGACATTTCCCCAATTTGGTAACCCCTGACATTTCATGGAGTTATGAGAATCAAGTACAGCACCAGTTTTTTTTGTTGTTGTTTTTTTTTTTTAATGAGATGTCGCCCAACTCACAAGGCCACGGACGGCCACTCAAGGTGAGGGCTACACATAACTGATTTGGGCTATCGACCCAAATCAATTGACACCAGGGGCACGTTGCCTCCTACTCCTGGGGCTGAAACAGGGTACCCCCTTCACAGTCCTTAAGGATGTAGGCATGGGTATCATCCACTAGGAGCCTGTCTGGTAGAGCAGAATGAACTACCTTCCCAACTTTTTCGAAGCAATTATGGTTAAGTGCCTTGCTCAGGGGCACAAGTGTCATGACCGGGTATCGAACCCACACTCTGCTGCTGAAAACACCAGAGCTTAGGTCCGGTGACCTAGACCGCTCGGCCACGACACGCCACAGTAAAGTAGCGACCAAAGTTTGTTTCTCACCACTTTGAAAAAAACAAAAAACAAAACAGAGTCTGAATTCAGAGAAAATACTATTGAATTTCCCATCCCTCTTCAATATGCATGATTTCCTATTATCTTTGAACGGTTAGATTATTCTTATTAGCTGTTCCGACCTACTGTCGGAACAGCTATTGTTTTCGTCGAGATTTTTATTATTAGCTGTTTCGCAGCGCAGCGCAGCGAAACAGCTATTGTTTTTGTTAAAGTTCTTATTAGCTGTTTCGCTTTGCAGCGAAACAGCTATTGTTTTACTTGGAGTTTTTGTTTTTATTGTTGTTTTTATTTTAATGTTTCAGACTTCCGGAAGTCATTTAAATAACGCACAATTCGTTCTAAGCAGTCTTTTGCATAGTTCTTAAAGAGCAATTGCAATGAAACTTTCAGTGATGAAAGGCATTGGTGCAAGGAAGGTCCTAAAACAAATTCGTCATCATGACGTCATCACCTGTCACGTGACGTCATCTTAAAGGTTTCTATTTTAACTATTTGAAAATCTATATCAAATCAGCCACACGAGACCGTAGGTTTCTGTTTGTGGGATTGGGTAGGGATAAATTAGGTCTTCATTTTATTCAGTGTGCGTGACCTCACGCGACCTCTACTTCCGGTCGAAACCGGAAGTGCCTTCGTAATTCAAAAGTGCTAAATGATATGAAAATGCTTTCAACGATGTTAGTGTCCGGCAATAGTGTGCAGTTAAAAAAAAATACCGATGACGTCACGATACACAAGAGCGCCCTCTAGCGGCAGTTGGAAAACTGTTCAAAATGCACTTTGAGAAGATGTGTGTGGCGAAGTTTGTTGTAATCGCTTCAAAATTGATACACATGATGACCGTCAGGCAGCCAACATATGTGTGAAGTTTTAGATTGATTACGTCATCAGGGGTCACGTGACGTGACATTAAAGGAGCACTTTTTGAAGTCGTATATCTCCAAAAGTATAGGTCTGATCACGTTGAAACTTGGCAAGTCGTTAGATAATGGCAAGTTCCTGTCAAACTTGTAATGACGTCATGATGACGTCATCACACGATTTGTTACGATTTTTTCATTTTTTGCGCCTTTAAGTCAGAAATTGCTAACGGAACATGACTTAATCCAAATTCTTTTTTAAACAGGCTTGATACGTCATAACTGATTCGAAAAATATTTGACGTCATCATGACGTCATCATTCGCCATGTTATATTAAATTAAAGGTACAGTTTTACAAGATATAAATATAGACAATGAATTGGATCTCACAAGGCATTCAATATTGTGTTTATTAACTTGATTATGTACACACAACAAACTTTCATATTCGCTTGAGTAATTTGAAAATATTATTAGCGAAACAGCTTTGCATTTGTTCACAAATGCAATTGAGCTCTAGTTATTAGCTGTTTCGCTTTGCAGCGAAACAGCTATTGTTTTACTTGGAGTTTTTGTTTTTATTGTTGTTTTTATTTTAATGTTTCAGACTTCCGGAAGTCATTTAAATAACGCACAATTCGTTCTAAGCAGTCTTTTGCGTAGTTCTTAAAGAGCAATTGCAATGAAACTTTCAGTGATGAAAGGCATTGGTGCAAGGAAGGTCCTAAAACAAATTCGTCATGATGACGTCATCACCTGTCACGTGACGTCATCTTAAAGGTTTCTATTTTAACTATTTGAAAATCTATATTAAATCAGCCACAAGAGACCGTAGATTTCTGTTTGTGGGATTGGGTAGGGATAAATTAGGTCTTCATTTTATTCAGTGTGCGTGACCTCACGCGACCTCTACTTCCGGTCGAAACCGGAAGTGCCTTCGTAATTCAAAAGTGCTAAATGTTATGAAAATGCTTTCAACGATGTTAGTGTCCGGCAAGGGTGTGCAGTTAAAAAAAAATACCGATGACGTCACGATACACAAGAGCGCCCTCTAGCGGCAGTTGGAAAACTGTCCAAAATGCACTTTGAGAAGATGTGTGTTGCGAAGTTTGTTGTAATCGCTTCAAAATTGATACACATGATAACCGTCAGGCAGCCAACATACGTATGAAGTTTTAGATTGATTACGTCATCAGGGGTCACGTGACGTGACATTAAATGTGCACTTTTTGAAGTCGTATATCTCCAAAAGTATAGGTCTGATCACGTTGAAACTTGGCAAGTCGTTAGATAATGGCGAGTTCCTGTTAAACCTGTAATGACGTCATGATGACGTCATCACACGATTTGTTAAGATTTTTTCATTTTTTGCCCCTTTAAGTCAGAAATTGCTAACGGAACATGATTTAATCCAAATTATTTTTTAAACAGGCTTGATATGTCATAACTGATTCGAAAAATAATTGACGTCATCATTCGCCATGTTATATTAAATTAAAGGTACAGTTTTACAAGATATATAGACAATGAATTGGATCTCACAAGGCATTCAATATTGTATTTATTAACTTGATTATGTACACACAACAAACTTTCATATTCGCTTGAGTAATTTGAAAATATTATTAGCGAAACAGCTTTGCATTTGTTCACAAATGCAATTGAGCTCTAGTTTTTTTTTTTTTCCTGTTTCAGTAAAAAAAGCTATTGAGATAACGCACACTCGTTCCAAGCACCCTTTTTCATAGTTCCCGATAAGCAATTGCAATGAAACTTTCAGTGATGAAAGGCATTGGTGCAAGGTAGGTCCTAAAAGAAATTTGTCATGATGACGTCATCACCTGTCACGTGACGTCATCTTAAAGGTTTATATTTTAACTATTTGAAAATCTATATCAAATCAGCCACAAGAGACCGTAGATTTCTGTTTGTGGGATTGGGTAGGGATAAATTAGGTCTTCATTTTATTCAGTGTGCGTGACCTCACGTGACCTCTACTTCCGGTCGAAACCAGTCGAAACAGGAAGTGCCTTGTAATTCAAAAGTGCTAAATGTTATGAAGTTGCTTTTAACGATGTTAGTGTGCGGCTAAGATGTACTTTCAAAAAAAAAGACCAATGACGTAATAATAGTAAAGAGCGCCCTCTAGCGGCAGTTGCAAAACTGTTCAAAATGCACTTTGAGAAGATGTGTGTTGCGAAGTTTTGTGTAATCGCTTCAAAATTGATACACATGATGACCGTCTGGCAGCCAACATACGTGTGAAGTTTTAGACTGATTACGTCATCAGGGGTCACGTGACGTGACATTAAAGGAGCACTTTTTGAAGTCGTATATCTCCAAAAGTATAGGTCTGATCACGTTGAAACTTGGCAAGTCGTTAGATAATGGCACGTTCCTCTCAAACTTGTAATGACGTCATGATGACGTCATCACACGATTTGTAATGATTTTTTCATTTTTTACCCCTTTAAGTCAGAAATTACTAACGGAACATGCTTTAATCTAAATTCTTTTTTTATCAGGCTTGATATGTCATAACTGATTCGAAAAATAATTGACGTCATCATGACGTCATCATTTGTCAGGTTATATTACCTTAAAGGTACAGTTTTACAAGATATATAGACAATGAATTCGATCTCACAAGGCATAAAATATTGTAATATTAACTTGATTATGTACACACTACAACCTTTCATATTCACTTGAGTAATTTGAAAATATTATTAGCGAAACAGCTCTGCATTTGTTCACAAATGCAAATAAGTCTAGTTTTTCTTATACTTTGTTTCCGCCTAAATCCCATAGCAATTGTACACGTTTTTTGTTTACAACTAGATCCTATATCAAATTGAAGATTTGTACATAAACTTTACTCTAAATGTAATAAATGTTAAAATTCTTAATTAATTAGCCACTTTACAGAGAGGTAAATATTTAATTAGCTAAACTTAAAAGCACCATATCTCAAAAAGTATAGTCCCGATCGTCAAACTTTTTTAAGTTTTAGACTTCTGGAATACTGTATATTTAATTTCCGGCCTAAAATTACGTCATTTATAGCGCGTTTTTATTCGTGTACAAAACACAGGATAAAGTGAAAACAAATCCAACTTCAAGAAACACAAATTTTAAACTAGGCATTAAGTGTTTGTCGATAAACACAAAGCTGTTCCGTGTTGTTTTGCTTCGATTAAGTGCGTCAAAGCTTTAAAGTTGGTCTGATTTCAAGTTAGACTCTTGACCTAAGACAGGCCCCTTTTCACTTAAGTGTGCCTAAAAACCTAAACCTGGTCTTCATTCTAATACTGAATCGAAAGGAGCTTTTAAACCAGAAATAAAGGTCAACATGGGGTCATGGTAACCCTTGTCTAACATTTAATGCTCAAATGGTTTATAACTGAAAATAAATTGAAAATCGGGTGTGTAGTTCTTGAGATATAGTCTCCCTTCCGGTTGACCCGGAAGTAAAAGTGAACATGGGGTCACGGTTACCCAAGGCTAATTCTCCAATGCCCAAGGAGTCTATAACTGAAAAAAGTTTGAAAATCGGCTCTGTAATTCTTGAGATATGGTCCCACTTCCGGTTGACCCATAGGTAAAGGTCAACATGGGGTCACGGTTTCCCAAGGCTAATCTCCAATGCCCAAGGAGTCTATAACTGAAAAAAGTTTGAAAATCGGTTGTGTAGTTCTTGAGATATGGTCCCACTTCCGGTTGACCCGGAAGTAAAGGTCAACATGGGGTGACGGTTACCCAAGGCTAATCTCCAATGCCCAGTCTATAAACTGAAAAAAAAATCGGATGTACACCTCTTGAGATATGTAGGCCTCAAGATTAGCTAATTAAATATTCACGCCGCTGTGTCACGTGATTATTTAGTTAAGGATTTTAATCTATGACATCTGAATATTAATTCGATGTGTCCAGAGCTTAAAGCTACAAAAGGAAAAGAGAGTGGGTCTACAGGTCACGACCCCAAAGTAAACTTTTTATAATCATCAACACTGAGAGCGCAATTGGGCTCCCTACATTGAAAAAAAAAAAGTGGATCAAAAGTCTTTGTTCAGTTGGCTAAATGGCTCCAACAATTTTAAGAAGAACTAGACATTAGGTGTTTGTCAACAAACACAAAGCTGTTCCGTGTATTATTGTTTTGATTAAGCACTCCAGACCTTTAAAGTTGGTCTGACTTTCAGATAGAACTTAGGCCCTAATTAATTCACCTTTGGCATGCTCTTATTTTGACTTTAATTAGAAATCTTTGATTCATTTACCGAGAACAAAATATTTTGAAGGTGTGGCCAGATTTCAGTAATATCCTTTTGTGCAGTTCTTATGTTAATTTCTCTAAGTTGCCTATAATAAAGAACAACAGGCAGATTGTCATACGTCAGCAAGCTAATTGAATACTCGAGCACGAAAGTCACCAGACAACATTTTTGCTCGAAGAAAAATGGCTGTGTTTCTGCAAGGCGTTTGTATTTTGAGTTTCATTGCTGTGATTGCATCCCTTTCTGAAGGTAAGTCTGAATGTTTCATTTATTGAGCCAGGGTCTGGTTGTAAATTCAACGTACTCAAGTAATTTCTACTGTGACAATACACAGAGCTATAGTAAGATTGAAATTAAGATAACACATTCATGATAACATGTCATTTTTCTTCGCGGTCAAATGAATGTGGCTGATACCTGGTATGTACAACACGTGCAAGTGTACATGCAAATACCAATGTAGAGACACGGTCCTCTATTTAAAAAGGACGAGTATTCACCAAGAGACAATGAATATACAATAAAAGCAACAACAAATTCTACATGATGACGTGTGAAATATAAAAGAATGTCCTGTACTGATTTTAATCCAAATCCAATGCAACACCGCACATTGAATACAAAATAGCAAATACAAATGCACACAGTCACTTCATGTAAAAAAAAAGCTAAAGGGCAAAAGGTCAGCACAACACGAGGCTACACACACACACAAGTGTGTAACAGCCTGCACTCGTGGACCCTCCTTTGTTCAACTTTTTGTGATAGCAACCGTGGACCACAATGCTTTCCTTTGTGATAGCAACCGTGGACATATTGTCCCTTTTGTTATAGGTCCACGGTTTGAATGTGGATACCTACCCACCCCCACACACACACATGTTTGTGAATCCCGCTTACCGAGGACTTCTCTTTGTTCTCCCATTGTTTGGACATGTTTTTTTAGCGACGTCCCCATTGGGTTTGTACACGAAAACGAAGCGAGTACGTCCTCGCTCTGTCAAACACCCAGATCCCTTTTGTTAAAGTCCTTGGTTTCAATGGATAGACATGCTCACCCACACAAACACAGAAAAGGAGCACGTTCGAACGTTTTGTTATCACTCGAACAATCTCAATATCATAACAATTAAGCCATTTAACAAATGAGCTTTGGAATTGCTTTCCATACAGACGTGTAACATGGATAAAAACGGCAATTGAAATTGCTATAATGTTTATCTCAAACTGATTTTATGACGAATAGTTTCAAGAAGCTCCCATACATTAATAGACCTTATGCATATGACGTCATTTGCGTAGGGCGCCCTCACCTAGAGGTCAAAAGGAAGATGCTCATTGGCCAGTCTTGTGCGCCGCGCGTACAAATCAGCGCGTTTCCATTGTTTCATCATCAGTTTACCTCTAAGATGGCGGCTTGGTGACGTCAATGCATAAGGTCTATTAAAATAGTCTGTTAATTTAGATTACACAATATATAGACAAACCATTTAAAAGCAAAACTGTACTGATGGCAAGTAATAACATAGAGCAAAAAGGTACGGAGGTTCTAATCGAAAACAAATGTTCAACTTAAAACTCGATTCAGCCTCCTCGTAGGTTGTAATTCACACAAAAAATCAGATTCATCAGAAATTGATAGGGACTAATTCCTAGGAAAGTAAAAAAAAATACTAAAAATGATTGATGCCTTTAGTTTAATTTTATTCAAATTACTTGCATTCTATATTTTGTCAATATAATGTGTGCATAATCAATATAAGATCGAAACACTTGTTTTCAAAGATTATTAGTATATATATATAAAGATATTCGTACCTTAATTTAATATGGGTTTTAAATGGCGATGAAAAAATATATAAAAACAACTTTTTATCATTTATGGATTGTTATTGTGATTGGTCCAGTCTAGAATATCAAGGACTTTGGCTCCCAGGTCATTGCACATTTGACTCACTGGCAAAATAAACGAAATGTGTCATGACTAATGGCAAATGCATTTATTAAGGGTTTTAAAACGGCGATGGCAAACTTTTAATCAAATACAAACTTTTCCCTTTCCGGACTCCGCATGGCTCCGTAAAAATGGTTGAATGCCCAATCATTACTTAGTTGCAGGGGGTGGGGGGGGGGGGGGGGGGGGCGGAAGGGGTGTTGCGCAATCATTTGCGATCGCTGTTTGGGTACACTCCATTTTAAAAATAGGTAATGACCATTAAAAAACAAAAAGAAATCCATGTATACCGTTAAAATTCTCTCTTTATCAGCACTGAAAACATAACAGTGTATATCGTAAGAGTATTTTCAATTGTTGAGATGCTTAAGTTTAAATAAAGTGCGTAAAAATATTATCGAAAATTTTCCGTTGGTTTATTGCAGCGGCTAACGTGTATGAATGGGTCCAGGTGGGAATTTCGTTACAAATGGTCTCCCCTAAAATGGCTACAAATATCGACATAATGTGAAAAAAATTATCGTTCATCCTCTGATTTTTTTCCATTAACGTAATATTTAGGAATAGATCTTTCATTCCTGAAAGTTTAATCAAAATCCCTCGGTACATCCTCTAGATATTTGACGATTATTTTGGAGAGAATGGATCCCGCCAATACTTAGTTCGCGTTCAAACGATCTCTGTTGACGGACGGGAACATTTGCCGCAGGTAATTGTAATTCTGAGGCAACATACACATCTTAAACAGATATGTTATACATGTCGTTTAGGTTAAATATATGTTGTTTATTAAATAGTTAATTTACTGAAGCAGTTGGCAAGGCAAAAAAACCAATTTACAAATGTTTTCTGGTGTAAAGATTTTGTGAATTTACAACATTTGAAGATAACAATACCCTCTGATAAAATGGACTCGTCCAGGCAGTCTCAACGGTACGCAGCGGAGAGCAACCGTAAATTCAAATAGTGTGTACTGTGCATACACACACATCCGTTTGTACGTGGGGAGCTTCGACCAGTCCACGTCGCGATGGTCGAATGAGATTATTTTCAACGTAGGTGGCGCTACCCCTTCCGCCCCCCCCCCCCCCCCCTGCTTAGTTGCAAGAAGCAGTTGAATACGGCTGGACGAACACATGCTCAGTTTATCTGAGGTGTAGGCAGCTGTGCTGGGCTTTTGATGTGCTCTACCATTTGTCCCAATGGTAGAACTTTGTACATTTGTAGGGGTCGGCATAATTTGATTCCATACTTTAAAAGAAGTTCTCTTTTACAACAATATATAATCCACTGATTAACACATACGACTATACATGTTTATTTAAATGACTGTATGTCCAGGTAATATTTACAGAATTGACCTTGACTCGGGCCACTTGGGGCCAGACAAATTTCTGGGTCATTAAGACCCAGAGTATGTGGCAAAATGATACAGAAGTGGTTCACATTGAGGCAAATTAGGGACGAGGTGCCATTTTGACCAGTTTCCAGGTCAGCCTGACCCAAAAGGTCAGGCCCCTCTTTGCATGACCCGATTTTATTTTTATTTTTTACTGTAGGTTCAGAAAATATATTCAAATTTCTGTTTTCTTCTTCTTAAATATGTTCACAAAGTAACACGTACAAGAAAAGCTGTGAACGGTATTTAAAGGAGAATAATAAAACCTTGATTGCTGGTTTATTTTTAATTTTTAATTTTGTTTAAAGGCCCTGTACCCGTTTGGTAATTACTCAAAATATATATTAGCATAAAAACTTACTTGGTAACGAGCAACGGAGAGCTGTTGATAGTATAAAACATTGTGAGAAACGACTCCCTCTGAAGTAACGTAGTTTTTGAGAAAGAGGTAATTTCTCACTAAAATATTAAAAGACTTCTGGCCAGAAGCCTTTTATTCCTATCTGAAAGCACACTAATTTGTACAACAAGGGTGTTTTTTCTTTCATCATTTTCTTGCAACTTCAATGACCAATTGAGCCCAAATTTTCACAGGCTTGTTATTTTATGCATATGTTGGGATACACCAAGTGAGAATACTGGTCTTTGACAAAAGTACAAAAGTGTTCAGTGCCTTTAACAGCGATGGCGAAGCAGACAAATTAGGCCTAATGTTTATAATCTATGGATGTAATTTTGCCATGCAGCAATGGTTTGTTTGATGGGACAGGAACCGGATTCGAACGCCGCCCATAGATACCGATGGGTCATCCCGGTGAAGGATCCCTGCAAGTGCACCGAGATTCGACCAGGTGGTTTAAACAAACGTACACCCGGCCGCCATTTCAAAGTCATCTACTTTGATACCTTTCTGATCAGCAAATCTCAAAAGGAGATCTACAAATGGCTCAATTACTCTGGTGAGAAATTTGTTTTGCATTCAGAATAATTAAACAATGAAGTGAGACAACTTTCGGAAGGACAATATTTTGAATGTATGGTGTCCACTTCCCAAGTACAACACCGATGAAGAAAAGAGCAATGTATTTATCGACTGTATCGACTCTAGTCTCTTCCTATACCTTGAACCGTATGGTAGTAGAGACGTTTTAAAAAAAAACAGAGAAAGCAAAAGTTGTAGAGATTTGACGCATTTAGGGGTAGATTAGAGTCAACTCTTTAAATACATGAAATGCTCTGAAAATTAATTCTTACGTTTTACAGATGCTTCTCAGGACAATAAAGTACATGAGTTGATTGGCAGTATACCAGCTTCTCAGTCTGCAATCCTGACTAATCATGCAACCAGCAATGCACAGGCAACCAGCGACATACCGGTAACCAGCTTCACCTGCCTGGGAAGAGTTAATAATGTACACTATGCCGACCCCTACGACTGTACGATGTTCTATTCTTGCAACGTAGGTGTAGCACTTCACAAGATCTGCCCAACTAGCCTACACTTCGACGAAATTACACAAGTATGCGTCTATCCGCGTGACACCAACTGCAACTTGTAATTTATGTTTGGACACAACCATTTCTACGGAGCCTTAAAGGGACACGTTGCCTTGGATCGGACGATCGAGTTGGTCTATAAAAAGCGTTTGTAACCGTTTGTTATAAAATGCATATGGTTAGACAGATGTTGTAAAAGTAGAATACAATGGTCCACACAAATATGCCTCGAAATTGCGTGGTTTTCCAACTCGTCCGATCCAAGGCAACGTGTCCCTTTAAGGTTATTGTGGAGATAGTTTAGGGTGGTTTTTCAATTCCCTCGTAAAATTACTTCGTCCCCTCGACGAGTAATATTTTGAATCTCGAAATGATATTTCTTTCCCTCAAATTGTAGTTTGTTCCCTCAAAAGAGTATACTATTTCAAGGGAACGAAATAACATTTCAAGGAAACAAAATAATATTTCGAAGAAACGAAAAAGTATTTCGAGGGAACAAAACTGTATTTTGAGTTAACGATTCGAAGGAGACAAATCTCAAGGTAATACAAAATATCTTGAGGGAACGGAATAATAATTCGAGGGAACGAAATATTATTTTGAGGGAACAATTTCGAGGATTCGAAGTAGTATTTCGAGGAAACCAAATTATAACGAACTAATACAAATAAACCTTGTCCCTTTACGGGTTCCGTTCATTTCTACACAAACGTATAAATTGACGACGGGATCACGTGTTAACCAATTCGGACTCGATATAGCTGATGTAATTAATTTTTATTTTATATATTTTATTTTTTGGTATGCAACCAATAATTTTTATTTAGGGCTTGCACATTATTTGGCCTAAGTGTATTGATTAGTGTGCTACACCTTTTGTTCTTTTACAACATAATTTGAAACATTTGTTCTTTAGAAAATGACATTTTCAACAGAAATTAAAACACAAATAACAACTTCATTAGTTAACACTTCATAGCCATTTTGTTTTCAATCTTGATCAAATATTAACAAAATGATTGTTTATGAGTGTAATGGTGAATATGTTTTCATGAGTTGTAATATGGAATGTTCCATTTCAACGAGGCGAGTGAAAATATTCAACATCACAGCCCGAGTTTTTGCCAACTAACTATTGGAAGCCACAAAGTGCAAAGCAAAAACACTTTGTAAAAACCGAACAATAACAAAGAGTTGTTCGGGCGTAAGGCCCGAACACCTAACTATGTTACACAAATCTTCAAAAAGCTGTTAAATTTGTCGGAAACAAAGCAACCAATCATGTAACTTACTTTTGTAATTGAAAGTTTGCAGAAATGTTGAATTTGGTCGCAAACATCTGTTAACACGAACGAATGTTTTATTTGCTAACACTCGGCCGTCCATGCCAACTAACACATTTTCTTTTTTATCAACAATAGAAAAGGTGTATATATATTTGGTAAAACTAGTAAGAACTTTGGGGGAATTTTCTCATGTTTTTCCAGTGGACGATGCTTTACGGGGTGAGGGCGACATGTATAGCCCTTCAATACATAGATATGCATATATTAGTGAACAAGACTCATATTTAAAACACTCTATGAAGCCATCAGCTGTCCGTTTGTGAACTTTATTGTGTTACTAACCCTCCAAAATGCCACATTCCCTCTTGAGAAGTAGCCAAATAGCATGTATAAGGAAGTTACTCCGGGTTGATCCTTTGCTTTAAAAAAAAATCACTATATTTGCCACTACCATAATCACTTCGCAATTAGATTTTTCTCGCATTGCTAATGATCAATAACATAATTGTGACCATGATGGCCATATAGACGCAAAATTATGTTACAGGTAATCGTAGAAGTACTCCAGAAACTTAATGACCGTGAAAGCTTACTTGGGGAGAAGCACTGCAGCTGTTGAAACAATTTTGAGAAAGGATTCCCTTAGAAGTAATGGTTAAGTATTTTTTCACCTCAAAACATTTCAATCTGAGAAACATTTGTTCATGCATGAATAGTTCTTCAGATTTCCTAGGACTGGTGTTCGTTGGCGAATGCTGCGACCAGAGATGCGGTAGGTATACCCACTGTCACCTTGCTGAATGTGAATGGATTCGTGAACACACAGTGACAGTTTGTTGATGTTTTCTCAACAAGTAGACGTAGTATTCAAGTGAAACTTTTACGTGTGTCTTTTATTGTATCTTTCTTTATTAGTGTCCTACATTATCACAACAACCCTTGTTGTTTTTTTGAAGAATTCTCGAGTCAAACGACCGAGAACGTAATGTTTTAAAGGTATGGCCATACTTCAATACATGACTGCTTATTAATATTGTTCCATCAACTATCGAAATAGGCTTGCCAAGTATGGGACGCCGTTTGTCAATTAATTGTTTAGCGTGGTTTTTTTGACATGTTTTTACCATGGTTTGTAACGATAGGATGTAAACCATAAAAATTGCAGTCAAATTTTGTGTGTGGTTTATATACCATGAATATACAATCAAAGCCTCTGGTTTATAAACCATGACAATTGAATATGATTTTGTTTTTACCCTACACGATGTGTATTAAACACTGTATACTCAGTACTTTCCCGAGTTCTGTGAAAAAATCCACAGGCAAATCACTCGGGTGGGATTCGAACCCACGACCTTTTGCATTGCTAGAGCAGATGTCTTACCACTAGACCACTAGACCACCGAGCTAGCCCGATGGCTAGAGGCGGTTCGAATCATTGGCAGCGGGTACCGCACAATTTAATATATATTAATTTTTGCATCGGGGATAATGAATATGATTTTGTTTTTACCCTACACGATGTGTATTAAACACTGTATACTCAGTACTTTCCCGAGTTCTGTGAAAAAATCCACAGGCAAATCACTCGGGTGGGATTCGAACCCACGACCTTTTGCATTGCTAGAGCAGATGTCTTACCACTAGACCACCGAGCTAGCCCGATGGCTAGAGGCGGTTCGAATCATTGGCAGCGGGTACCGCACAATTTAATATATATTAATTTTTGCATCGGGGATAATGAATATGATTTTGTTTTTACCCTACACGATGTGTATTAAGCACTGTATACTCTACTCAGTACTCAATACTCAGACGATTGAATTCATCATAAAACATGATTTGTAAACCATGAAAATTTAAGCACCTTAAAAACATGGTTTATAAACCATGACATTTTAAGCACCTTCAAAACATGGTTAATAAACCATGAAAATTCTAGCATCATGGTTTGAAAATCATGGTTTATAAACCATGAAAAACTGAAGCCTCACAAAACAAGGTTTATAAACCATGGTTTATAAACCATGAAAACTGCGGCAACATAAAACAAGGTTTATAAACCATGACAATTTAAACACCTTCAACAAATGTTTTATTAACCATGAAAATTCTAGCATCATAAAAAATGGTTTACAAATCATGGTTTATAAACCATGAAAAGTGAAGCGTCTTAAAACATGGTTTATAGAGCATAAACATTAAAGCATCATAAAACATGGTTTTTAAACCATGGAAATTGAGGCATGTCGTATGGTTGTATACATACCAACTGCAAGGCCGCTAAACGATCACGCTCTAAATACGTGTCAAGTTGGTCAAGTTATGTTTAAAGGGAGTTTATACTTTTGGTAAATGTCAAAGACCAGTATCCTCACTTGGTGTATCCCAACATATACATGAAACAACAAACCTGTGAAAGTTTAAGCTCAATCGGTCATTGCAATCACCAGAAAAAAGTGGGGAAAAACCTTAAGTGTTTTCACTGTTTTCAAATATCGAGTTTTTGACTTATTGAGATCAAAACTAATTGTTTTACTCATTTCTCAAAAACTATAGCATTTAAAGCAAAAATATTTCAAAGGGAGTATCCCATCATGACCATCTTTATACCACGTAAGTTATGTGTGAATCTGTGAACATGTTTACTCTTACCAATGTTACTCCGGAGGTAATACGCGTGTACGTTGATAGTACCTATTCCTCAGTGTGGAGCTCACTACATCATTATGTCATTCATAGACCTGTTACCGATAAATACCGCTCTGATCACCACGCACAAACGGTCAACCATTGTTCATCGTGAATTTTAAAGTGAATTTTAACGGTGCACTTAACAATTAATTATTAATGAGAAAAGGGTCACAACAGACGCGTTGCACACGCCAGCACAGCCGCCATCGCTGAGCGTATAATTGGAATTACATAAGTGTGTATACGCAGCACGTACATTTCTCAGCCAATGATAGGTCTCCTTTGATATCAGTGAGGGCACTGTTTGAGTTTGTGACGTCATTTTGTATGCAAACGGTTTTATTGACCAAAACATTATTTTTAAATAATTGTTTAACATTGTTACAATTCAAACTGTGGTCTTTAAAGGCACCTGGCAGTGGTATTTTTTCCCCGGGCTATCCAAGTGTTCGCTGCATAGCTCTGAAAACGACGTCGGACCAGACCTCTTTGCCCTCGTTAGCCTAACTTTCGATGCCCGTAACTGCCTATATTTGGGATCTGCAGGAAAACAATGCTGGCTGACCCCATCTTTAGTCATTTTGCTGCATCCAGCAGCAATTTTCGCTGGAAAAATGCAAAAAAAACAAAACCTTTTGGATAACCAAACGAAACGTACAATCTCACTACCTGCACGTGTATATACAACGTAAATGCAGGCAGTTCGAGTGGGGTCGATGTTCAATCGAGGCGAAGTCTTCCTCGATTGACGTCACAAAAAGGGATGGGCGGAGTCGCCCCAAACAACTTTATCTATTTTTTAACATATAAATACTGACAAACAATTACTCAAAAAATTGTTTTATTGTTAATATACATATACTCTTATATAAAAAAATAAAAAAAATCTATTTCCAGGTGACTTTAAGGTGTATTGTGTTTATCTAGAAAACCTGGAAAGATTACTAATTATAAATGAAAACGTCTCAGTCTCTTCCCCATTAAAAAAATATGTATATATTTGTACGAGGTTTGTTTTGGACATAACATTTGGTTTCATCCTAGGAATCTGTGGTTTTTTTTTACCGATAACAGAACACTTTTAACAAGTGGCCAGATTTCAACCTACTGCAATTTCGCCTATGTTTCCGCTCTTGTGTATGGCTCGTTGAGTTTCCTAAAATACAATAAAATGCAGCTTATGGCGTACGTCCAACTAGTTGAATAATCGAAGACAAAGAAACACCAGACATATTTTTGCTGGAACAAAATGGCAGTGTTTTTGGAAGGCGCCTTTATTTTGATTTATCTTACGGTGAGTGCTCATCTTTCCCAAGGTAAGACATTCCTGTTGTAGCAAGACACACACCTAAATGATTTTATTAAGGAATGTGGTGTTATTAATATTCATTTAGTAATTTTAAAAGCAACAGTGTTTACATTTTGACTCCATACACTCAGATAAAAATAGTGATAAATGAAATAAAAACCTGAGTGTACGTCTGGATCCATTTTGTTCACAAGTTCCCTTTTTTTTTTTACACATTTAAACAATATATAATTTTTTTAGTAAAATGTTGGTTTTTTTGGTTTTTTTTAATAGGTTTTCTCGGTCAATTTCGGCAAATGAGCAGCCAATTTAACCACCACGCTATTCTATTTCGCGCGAAATCGAATGCTACTAAAAAGGGTCATTCGATTTCGTTTTATGACTAGTCAAATGTACTGTTGCATCATTCGATTTAACAAAATAATCATTCAATTTAACGATTCATCAAAGCAGCATTCAAATTCGCCGGAGCTTTTTGAGGCGTGTGTTTAGTCATTCAAATTCATTTTTGGGCAGTCATTTCTGTAATTTGTGCAATCTAAAAAACGCTTTGTTAATAAGGCATATACGGTTCACTTATTTGCACTTGAGTCACTTTGTACTTCGAAGACGAGCTTTTTGCTACAGTTTTACACGCATATTTCAATAAGTTTGCAGCTTAAATCAGTAAAATCTCCAGTCGAACCAGCTTTGCTAAATTGAATGATGATTGTGCGTCACGAAAAAGAATGACGATATGCTAAATTGAACACAGTGCAAAAGGAATTTGAATGCCTCAATACGAAATTGAATGCCCGAATTCTGAATTTGAAACGCAGTAACAACTGGAGAGGCAAAATAGCTTTAATTCGAACGCACGAAAATGAAATCGGCTGCTCATTTGCCGAAATTGACCGAGAAAACCTATACTTTTTTATATATTTTAGGTATGGTCAGTCAAAACAAATGTAGAAAAACTAGGCAGACACATTTTACTATAATTACATGTTGTAAAAAAAGGATATAAATAATAATGATAATAAATCCGATTCCACTTTGTAAACACTAATATTCACAGTAGCAACGTGATTTTGTCATAGAAATGTGTATTAAAAAGCTGTTCACGAATGTTAAAAAGAATGAACTCTAAAAAAAAAAAAAAAAAAATTAGAATTGACCCTGAATCAGGTCACTTGGGGTAAGTAAGACCCAGAATATGTGGCAAAATTATACAGAATTAAAGTGGTTTAAATTGAAGCAAAGGGACGAGGTTCCATTTTTGACCACTTTCTGGGTCAGCATGACCCACAAGGTCAGGCCCTCTGTGACCCGGAATCCAGATCAAGCATGACCCGAAAGTTTTTTGAAATTATTGTAGGTTCAAACAAAATATACAAATTTCTTTTTTGCGTTTTTTATTCTTAACTATGTTCACAAAGTAACACGTACAAAAAACTATGAACAGTATATAAAGGAAAAATCAACAAAACCTTTAATGCTGGTTAATTTTTTTTTAAACAGCGATGGCGAAGCAGACAAATGTTCATAATTTATTGATGTAATTTTTCCATGCAGAGATGATGTGTTTGATGGGACAAGAACCGGATTCGAACGCTGCCCATAGATACAGATGGGTCATCCCGGTGGAGGATCCCTGCAAGTGCACCGAGATTCGACCAGGTGGTATAAACAACCGTGCACCCGGCCGCCACTTCAAAGTCATCTACTTTGATACCATTCTGATCAGCAAATCTCAAAAGGAGATCCACAAATGGCTCAATTGCTCTGGTGAGAAAATCTTTGCATTAATTAAACCATAAAGTGAAACAACTTTCGGAAGTACAATATTTTGAATGAAGGGTGTCCACTTCCCAAAAACAACACTGGTGAAGAAAAGAGCGATATTTTTATCGACTCTATCGACTCTAGACTCTTCTTATATACCTGGAACCGTATGGAAGTAAAGACGATTCCCAGAGAAAAGAAAAGTTGTAGAGATTTTACGCCTTTAGGGTAGATTAAAGTTAATTCTTAAAATACATGAAATGTTAGCACTCAAAATTAATTATTATGTTTTTACAGATGCTTCTCAGGACAATAAAGTACATACTGAGTTGATTGGCAGTATACCAGCTTCTCAGTCGGCAATCCTGACTACTCATGCAACCAGCAATGCACCGGTAACCAGCTTCTCCTGCAAGGGGAGAGTTGATAATGTACACTATGCCGACCCCTACGACTGTACGATGTTCTACCATTGCGACAATGGTGTAGCACAACACAAGACCTGCGGACTTGGCCTACACTTCGACGAACTTAAAGAGGTATGCGTCTGGCCGCATGAAACCACCTGCAACGTGTAACTTAAGTTTGGACACACAACCATTTCTACGGAGCCTTAAAGTTAATGGGGAGATAGTTTGGGGTGGTTTTTCAATTCACTCGAAATCTAACTTCGTCCCCTCGACGAGTAATATTTCGAATCTCGAAATGATATTTCGTTCCTTCAAAATTGTATTTTGTTCCTTCAAAAGAGTATACTATTTCGGAACGAAATAACATTTCAAGGAAACAAAATAATATTTCGAAGAAACGAAAAAAGTTATTTGGAGGGAACAAAACTGTATTTGGAGTTAACGATTCGAAGGAAACGAAATGATATTTCGAGGTAACACAAAATATCTTGAGGGGAACGGAATAATTTTTCGAGGGAACGAAATATTATTTTGGGGAACGAAATAATATTATTTTGAGGGAACAATTTCGAAGATTCGAGGTAGTATTTCGAGGAAACCAAATTATATTTCGAGGGAACGAAATAATACAAATAAACCTTGTCCCTTTACGGGTTCCGTACATTTCTACACAGACGTATATTGACGTCGGGATCACGTGTTAACCAATTTGGACTCAATATAGCTGTAACTAATTCTCTTTTGTTTTGGTATTGAATCGTAATAATTTATTTAGGTCTTGCACATTATTTGGCTTACGTGTGTTGATTAAATGTGTGCTACACATTTTGTTCTTTTACATCATAATTGAAATCATTTGTGCTTTAGAAAATAATATTTTCAACAGAAATTAACACACAAATAACAACTCCATTAGTTAACACTTCATAGACATTTTGTTTTCAATCTTGATCAAATACTAATAAATAATGAATGTTTATGAGTGTAATGGTGAAAAAAAAAGTATGAGTAGTAAAATAGAATGTTCCATTTCAACGAGGCGAGTGAAAATATTCTCTCCATTGCACGAATGCAAAACATGTATTATTTGTTTTATTATTTTAGCCTAACATCTATCTAGTAAATCTTTGTCATTTGAAGCAACAGCCTGTATAGGCCCTTTCTGCCTTAACTACTCATACAAAACACGAGCCTGTAAACTGCTGTGCACAGTGGTGTGATCCATCTAGCGTGCACGTTTTGTACCGCATATGACGCATGTGAGCGTGTGGTGGTCTAGCATGCAATGATGCAAAAAGATGCACACTTAATGACGTGCCTTAAAATGATGTGAATATTTAATTTAATATTTCTATGTGACCTCCATTCTTCCAAGGAAACGACAAGAATTTATTTGGATGTTGTATATTAATTTGAATAATGGATAGTGAAAGATGCGAAGCGAGGCCAAGTTGAATAGAATATTCCATCTTTCAACGAATGAAAATATTATTTTCATTGCACGAATAAAATACATTTATTATTTGTTTTATATATAGATCTTTGCCATTTGAAGGTAAAACCAATCACTTAAAATGTACAAATATGTAGTGGCAATATAGAGTTATTTCTATGTATGAGTGGCATCCACTACGAGACAGTTTTGGACGTCTGTGAAAGCCAGTTTGTAGGCCTAGTTGATCGTGCACGTGGTGGTCTTAAATGATAACAAGGAAAATGCACGCTGAACAGTACAAAAATGCACGCTAAGTGACGTAGGCATAGAATTGTTTGAACAATGAATACCGCGTAACCTCCGATTCTCCAATCAAATTACAAGAATTTACTTGGTTGATTTATAATATTTGATAACTGTACACAACCGCACAGCCCAACCTCCGTTATCCCGTATTTAAAGGAACACGTTGCCTTCGGATTGGGCGCTTTGGGCTATAACAAACGTTTGATGTGAAATGAACACGGTCGGAAAGATGTTTTAAAAGTAGAATATAATGATCCACACAAACATTCCTCAAAACTGTGTGGTTTTCCTTTTATTCGTGAACTAAAACGGTCCACCATTTATGGGAGTCAAGATTTTGACTCCCATAAATGGCCGACGTGTTCCAACTAGTCTTATTTCCAGTCGTAAAACGATGATCAGAGTGCTGCTGTGATATGTGCCGTGTCTAAGTCCCCATCCCTCTTGTCCACAATAAACATTTGGTATAAACAACACCGGTTGTTTCTCTCGGTTAGTCCCATGACAGTTTTCTTACCCTGATTGACGAGGTTTCTTCTTTTTGGACACTAAATCTGTTTTTTGTGGCGATCCATTTCGACATATGAACGGTGTAGGTGTTTACATACACGTAGGGCCTACTTACTACAAACCGAGCTACCTGAAGCTACGCTGAGCGTATTCGCGGAATAACCAGCCACATATTCCGAAAATAGAATGCATGCAACACAGGGATGTGAACATATGAGCCATATTATACTCTCCTCCCTGTACTGCATGTATTCTATTTTTCAGAATATGCGGCTGGTTATTCCGCGAATACGCGGCTGGCAATTTCGGGCCCAATCTGTGCTAGCTTCAGAGGTAGAGAATGGCATGTTACCCAGTGTTCATCTGATAGGTTTACCAGGCCACTGGCTACGGCAACAGCCTATAACTACTGTTCATCGCGCATTTTGCCATTACATGGACGATGGTATTTACGGCTGGAACTCATTATACGTTGCGCGGGAAAGATGTCGAGGGGTCAGAGGCCAATGTTGTTGTTTTTAATCACCATTCACTAATTATTACACATTAAAGGTATTTTATTGCAAGAACAACTCTTAATAAGGATAAGGAACACCTCCAAACAGTAAAATTTCATGAGATTTGAAGGCAACGTGTCCCTTTAAGTTTTAGTAATTTCTCATGTGCACAAGTTGTAGAGAAGGTCAATTAAGTAAAGTCAGTCAAAGAGCTACGAGAATATAAACCTTGCTTGAAAGAACAGCTCACAGTTTGCGATACGAAACGAAGAAACGACCACGGACAGGAAATGTTCAATGTATTACTGGGAACATACCAAATTTAAAATGTAAAAAAACCCCAGTTATGTTATGTTGATAATTAGTGCAGCAATAGTGATAGAAGTAACCGGTCTTGAGCGAATTTATGTTTTATTGTCATTTATTTTATTTGGGAGGAACATGGGGAATTTCCTCTCAAAAGTATTTAGTACTCATTCTGCTACAATAACTGTTGTTGAAAAATTATGGCAAAATAAAATCCTGAAGACTCGTTAAATTGTTTTTGTTTTTAGCATCTTTTTTTAACGATCTATTGCCTTGGGTATTTCGGACGGTTGAAACCTAACAACACATTAGACCGACCGTCCAAACCTTACTCCCAAACCCCATTGTCGGAACGTCACTTGATAGGGAAAATACACAACGCAGTCCGCGGCAGTTGCAAAACCTCTTCCAAGTCGCTGTTTACATGTTTCTCAAGTGTTTACATTTTGTGACCGCAATGTCGTTCATTCTTTATGATTCAAATGTGTTACCTATTTTCTACCAATGTACAATGTATTTCGTTCATCTTGTTTGATTAGTTTGTCGTTCGTATGAAGATAACAGTGAAAATAAATACTCTGAATAATGTTCAATTCTAAATAAGAGACAATACGCTGGTGGTAGAGCCTCACGTAGAAGTGGCTTCGGTTTCATCCAACATGTTGAACTTAACGAACTTTAACACGAAACACATTTTGATTTATGTTATTGTGATTTCACATTGGCTAAAAGGTTAAGAAAGGCAATCATCTATTTGTGATACTGAGAGCCGCCTATATCAATAGGTGGGCAGTATTTGTAGACATAGTATAGCTCTTTAGCCAACGTTTTGTTTTTCTTTCTTTCTTTTTCACTGCCTGCGAAGGGTAAAACATTCAAACTACGTTACCTTGGCAATAGCACCAACAATATTTATGCCGAAAAGACGCTATTTTACGTGAATACAATTTGAGTAGCGTCCAAAATATGAAAATTGGGATGGGGGATCTTCAAATCGAAGGACAATTAATAATCCCTATTTTTCCGACCGATTTGCACCGAAATTCAATAATATGCTATTCATGTAAGTAGCAAGGTGGAAATTTCTCCATTGCTTAACCCTATCAGTACCACGGGCGACAAATGGCACATATTTGGGGTCATTCTTCCCGACCAGGGCTCCATATGGCACCTTGTCAAATGTATTGTTTAACGACCAGTGGCGCTTATTGGTCCCCACCCATAATGCTTATTGAGAAAGTAACAAGGGCGCCCTCTATTGGCGAATTCGTTAATCCCATTGTTATTTATAGCGTTCCCCCGCGGACCTGTTGGCGCGCATTCATTCAAACGAACAAGTGGCTGCAACATTATGGACGGCGATAGAAATGCTGAAATTTTGGCCGAGATATTTGCAGACAGCGACTCGGAAGGAGGGGAGATCGACTCGGAAGGAGGGGAGATCGACTCGGAAGGGGAGATCGACTCGGAAGGGGAGATCGACACGCAGGATGGTGGTGAATCAACCTCCAGCGAATCGGCGAGCGAGGTGGAGCAGGTAAGCACGATGTTGTTAGGGAGTAGGTCATGACCGTGCATGCAGTTAGAGGGCAGGAATAACTTGGGCATAAATTTGTCCAAAAGTACCCCTTTTTACATTGGCTTTTAATTTGATTTAGGACAATGGCTCTTAAAGGTACATTGAACAGTAAAAAGGCGTTTCTGCGGGCGTTCTTAATGATTAAGTTTGTCACTTAAAGTTATGATGTGTCGACTCGGACAACAATGAATACAAAAAGACCATCAACGATGGGCCACCATTGGCGGCCATGTTGGATGTAAAGATTTATCCCATAATGGGCGCACCCCTCTAAATGATCTCCCATAGGAACCAATGCTAAATGATAATTATTCAAAAATACTCAAAAAATCGTGTAAGTCTCTCAGCCTCTTGAAAACCAATCAGACATATTTCCGGACAACTAAACTTCAGAATTCTTTTCATTTTTTGGCAGGTCAGCCGTTTGGAATTTTTGCTAACTACCCCAGAAGAAAAAAACACGATTTTTTTTTTTTTTCCAAAACCGACTTGCTGCCAGTTTTCGTGAAGCACTTCTCCACTTCCCCGGTCAAATAGGGCCAACTTTAACGCCTAAATTTATCAAGTCTCCTCAAAAGTTGAAGCACAGAACCCCCAGGTTGTGATAGATTTTTATATTTACACAATCTATTAATTGCATGACCCCCAAAACGTTATAATTAAAAATAAGTTGTGGGTTTACAAATTATGATAAGTAGCTTGGCGCATTAATTCTGGCTTATTTAGTGTGGTGCACCCTATAAGGGCACTTAATTATTCTTTATGGTTAAAAAAGTATGCTTAAATTGTTGAGAATAAGTCACTGACTTGATATCTGGAAAAAAAAAAGTGAAATGTTATTGCGTTCGTCTACAACAAGGTCAAACATGTTGGAGCATTTACATGTACTCTAAGCAATGCGAGAAGAAAAACCTGCACGACACACTGTGTACATTCTAAGGACAAGTCAGAAGTTATATCCAAGTCCTCACTCAAAAAGTTATTAACATGTCTCTTTTTTATCACAGGATCATAAAAACCTTACAAGTTATTTAATTAATCATTAAGAAGGGGTTAATTGGCATGAACAAGCTGTAAAAATGGAAGGGGGCTGGCCGGGGGGGGGGGGGGGGGGCACATTTTGCTTTCCCTTAAATTTTTCTAACCATGCATTCATATTAGTCTAAAATGGGGAGCTTTATAAAATTTAGAAAACACATAGGTCACTTTTTGTACATTTAACTGCCCTTTCAAATTTTATTCTACCTCTGGAACAGGGTAAAAGGGGAAAGGGTCGGCGGGGCGTGGGCGGGGCATGTTGAAAAAGGCCAAACCATTATGATTGTTTCTGGTTGATGGGGACAAGTTATAACTCTATCCAGAAACAGATGGCTATTATCTTAGACAATTCCCCTGGGATGGGGGCCTTTTCACAGGTCCTACTGTCCAATATGGAGCATTGGCAATGGTTTTATCTTGATGAATTTTTGTGAAATTTATCTGAAATTGAAAAAAAAAAAATATATATATATATATATATATATATTTTGGCATATCGGCCGAAATTTGTGCGTTCAGCGTAGTGTCGGCCCTGATACGCTAGCTTGTGCATCGGGAGAACTCTAAAAGTATTTTTGCTTTAGACCACAACTAATGTGAGATCACTTATGATGGATGCCATTCAATGTTTGTAACAAATCCATTGCCATAAAAATGGGTAGAGCTAGACGCGGCATTTTCAAGATGCAAAAAACTTGGTTCAAGCCGAAAAATAAATTTAATTCACTACAAGACAAAGGCAGTGAAACTCAAAGTATACCTACACCACGGTATGTCAGGCCAACCCATCAGCAGTTGAGTTTAGCCGCCCCAAATACAGAGCGAGGAGATTTCTGCCACATTGCAGCACAGATGGAACAAGACAACCGCAGAAATGTGATGCTCCTTCGCCCAAAAGTTGTAGAAATGGCTCCAGTTGACAAGATCCAGCTCAAGGGAGTGATCCCAATAGCCAACAAATGTGGCCAGCCACTGCCCAAGAGAGGAACTGATCACCAAGGAGGAGGTTATCGTTTTGTAGACATCAACTCAGCTCTAAAGCTGGGTGCACAAGCTGTACTTGATCATCAACAAACACATCCTAAGTGTGATGGTCAACCTAAACTATTGGCTGAGGCAGAAGAGCGTAGAGGTTTAGCCGTCTCAGAGGTAATGTCCTGCAAAAAGTGTGGTTTTAAAACACAAAAGACAAAACTTTACAGTGAGATAGCTAACGAGGGTAGGAAGCGGGGACGACGCACTGCAACCCCAAACATGTCTTTCCAAGTTGGCCTGCAGAACACTGGCATTGCAACCGCAGGTGCGAGGAGGCTCTTGACATCAATGGACACAGCTGTACCATCCACTAGTGGGCTGCAAAAAATTTCGAACAAATGTGGTGAAATTATCAAAAATGAAAATATCAGAGACATGGCAGACAAGAGGAAACTAGTGAAAGACATCCGTGAGCTCCAAGGCTTTGAACGAGAAAGTCCAATTGCAGTTGAAATGGACAGGCAGTATAATAATCCCCTGCGCAACTGTAGGAAAAAAAACCCATTTGTTCCTGCAACACAGACAAGAGACACCGTGTGCGAGAACGCAACTACTTCAAAGTTTGTTATAATGTACCATCAAGAAAACAAGCTTTGTAAAAGTGGTGAAATGTCACCATCATCATTCGGTCAACAATGCACATCCGCTAAGCACGGCGACAAGTGCACAGCTACTCGTCCAGCGCATTTCAATATGGGAGATGAGAGAGAAGGGGGTGTTCGATGTGCGACTAAACTTTTGGAGTGCACGGAACCAGTTCTTGTGGATAGAATAACAACAGACGCTGACGGCTGTCTAGCAAAAGGAATGAATTCTGTCATGAGAAGAAGAACGGGAAAGGAAATGGAAAGTCTGCTGGACCCATCCCACTTGAACCGCTCGCTTTGTGCGGCAGTCAGCCGAGCAAACTTTAGCAGTGACATGTTCCCTGGGAACAGTGCAAGAGACCGAAACAGAGTACAGGACCGATTTGCTGATGACGTGAGTCACAGAGCACAGGCTGAGGCACACCATATTTCCATTAAATGCGGAAATGACACAGCAAGCATGAAAAGACTGGCTGCAAAGGCGATTGATGCAATTCCGAACTGCTACATGGGAGACCATGAGAAATGCAAACAAAATTCTCATGTTTGCAACGGTAAATACAAGTACCCATACCTCTCTCGCTATGTCCGCGGCAGATTTATTTTAACATCTAAAGATGAGGAAATCTTTAAAACAATTTTGGAAAAATGCATAGGAGACGAAGCGATAGAGAGAACCAAGTACAGAACAAGTTCCCAGAAGTCTGAATCCATGAATCATGCCTACGCCATGACAAATCCAAAAGGAACACTAACCTTTTCAAGGAACGGAGCTTCAAGAGATCACAGCGCCATCCATCTGGTGAACAACCAACATGCAAACTCTATTATCAAAAAGTGTGAGGCAACTCATTGCCCCATTACTGCTGGATCACCCGCTGCAAAAGCCCTCGATGCAATGGACAAAAAACAACAATATCACAAAAAACGTGTTATGGGAAAGATCTACAAAAAGCGACGAGCACAGTGTCGAGCTGAACGATATCACACTTACTATGCTAAAAAAAATTTGTATCAACCTGGCCAACTAAATCCAAAGTCACAGGACACTAACTCATCGTATAACTATGAGGGGCCAAAGATTCACAAGGAGCACAATTACAGCAGAATGTTCTCAAAATGGAAAAACCGATAGAGTGTAACTCTAATTGAATCACTTGACTTTTCCGGAAACTTGACATTCATAATAATGCAATGTTTACACCTCCCCCACTCCTCTTGTTCAGTTATTAGTTAATACCAACCATGCCATGTAATGTATGATGATGATGTTTACAACATGTTTATTTCTTCCTAATTGAGGAAGCAACCAGCCGCTGTTGACCCATGATTTTCTTGAAAGTGACTTACCATCACAGTCTCATCAAATAGTCATACACGATAGTCGTACCGTCGATCGTAGTTTGTCCCGTCTTACACACTGTATACTGTTAAGTGTGTAGGAATAGGATGCCTAAAAAAAAAGCAAGCCACTCTTTGAAAACGTTGAATTATTCTGTTAACAAGTGACAATGTTATTGCTATCTATATTTTATTATAATTACTGTTTGCGGCCAGAGGAGTGATGTTTTCACGAACAATAAAAAAAAACGGCGATAACTGACGAAAGAAGTCTCAAACAACTCATTTCTGTCACGCCTGCAATTGTAAACAAACGGCAGACATGTTTAAATCCCAACAAAAATGGCTGCAAGGGCGCCACCATGTTGTATATATAGGGCGCACCCCTCTAAATGATCTCCCATAGGAACCAATGCTAAATGATAATTATTCAAAAATACTCAAAAAATCGTGTAAGTCTCTCAGCCTCTTGAAAACCAATCAGACATATTTCCGGACAACTAAACTTCAGAATTCTTTTCAATTTTTGGCAGGTCAGCCGTTTGGAATTTTTGCTAACTACCCCAGAAGAAAAAAACACGATTTTATTTTTTTTTCCAAAACCGACTTGCTGCCAGTTTTCGTGAAGCACTTCTCCACTTCCCCGGTCAAATAGGGCCAACTTTAACGCCTAAATTTATCAAGTCTCCTCAAAAGTTGAAGCACAGAACCCCCAGGTTGTGATAGATTTTTATATTTACACAATCTATTAATTGCATGACCCCCAAAACGTTATAATTAAAAATAAGTTGTGGGTTTACAAATTATGATAAGTAGCTTGGCGCATTAATTCTGGCTTATTTAGTGTGGTGCACCCTATAGGTTTGCGGAAGGGCGCCCTCTGTTGGTGCAACGCAATGAATTAACCCTCGGTTAAGATACCAGCGCTATATAAGTTATATTATTATTATTTGCGATAAGGAATATTACACTAAAAAGCACACAAACAAAGGGAAAGTTCATTACAACAATTTGACATGGCAACTACATGCACACCCCTCCCCCACTTCCTTCCCCTTCCCCCACCCCTTTCCCTTCTCACCCCTTCCCCCACCCCTTTCCCTTCTCACCCCTTCCCCCTCCCCCACCCCCTTGCCCTATATTTGTGGAACGAGAAGGTTACATAATAACATTTTCATCAATCTGGGTCCTCAAATAACTCTGCATATAGCACACTTTACGTAAAGTGATAGATCTACAGCGCCCTCATGCATTTTGCCTCTTTCCTCTTTCCTACTGCAGGAAAACGCTAAATCTACACGGAAGAAACCAGACTTCAGATCGGGTTGGAAAGAGATCGGTCGTCTCAACAGGAAGCCGATGCAATTCACCGGAGATGCCGGCCCCACCAGTGATTTTACAGGACTTTCTGCAACACAGGTATTCCAGTTGTTCTTTTGCAGTACGGTTTGGGATATGCTTGTAGACGAAACAAACCGCTACGCAGAACAAACTGCTTCACAAACGTCCTGGACCCCCACTCACTTAAATGAAATGATGGCATTTGTCGCACTCCTGCTTGCTATGGGTATCAACAAGTCACCTCAGTACAGCATGTACTGGTCAACATCTGAAGTTCTACTCACGCCATTGTATCCATCCATTATGTCCAGAAATAGATTTAGTTCCATTATGAGATTTTTTCACCTGTCTGACAACCAGTTGCCTCAACCAGCCTCTGGATGTGACAAGCTTAAGAAAGTTAGGCCTTTGCTGGATGTCATCCTCCCCAAATTTCGCAACCTGTATTACCCTGGACAGAACTTATCTCCTGATGAGAGTATGATCAAATTTAAGGGACGACTCGGGTTTCTACAGTACATGCCCAGAAAACCGGTCAAATGGGGAATGAAGGCATTCTCTTTGAATGAGTCGGAGACTGGTTACACGTGCTCTTGGGTATTGTACACAGGAGCTGCTCCCAAGGAGACGAAGACTTCACAAAGGCCACCTGTAAATACCGAATCATCCCCAGCAAAATGCCATCCCTCTGACCTAACCATCCCAGGAGAAGTCGTCCTTGAACTTGTAAATGGATTTGAACATAAAGGACATGTAATTTATTGTGATAATTACTTTAACAGGCCAGCTCTGGTATCAAAAATGGACAACCTAGGATTTGGATGTAGTGGTCCTGTGCGTTATACGGCACGGGGCATAACCTCGTGCAGCACACCCAAAGACAAATGGAATGAAAAAGGGAGATGACCCCAAATTTTATGAGAAGGCTGGTCAGTTATGCATTGTTTGGCGTGATAACAAAAATGTTGTATTCCTAACAAATGTAGGCGATTGCCAAGTAATAAGCAAAAAAATTCGGTGTAAGAAAAGCGAAAGTGGATTGCGTGAAATTGCTAAGCCAAAATCTATAGATTACTACAACAAATTCATGGGAGGAACAGATCTCGCTAATCAAATTTGTCAGTACTACACGCATACACACAGAAGTTTGAAATGGTGGAAACGGGTGTTTTTTTGTATGTTGAACATATGTATGCTCAATGCTACGGTAATTTTCAACAGCATACCAACAAATAAGCATGTCAGTAATCTTGACTTCCGTCTTCAAGTTATAGACGGCTTGCTCACGGGTTGGGAGCGTTCTACAATGCTGCGTTGTAGACGATCCAATGCGAATAACTTTCCTGTTGGGATGATAGAGAAAATGCATTATCCCGGCAAAAACCCTTCCGGAAGAAAACGTGACTGCATCGTTTGTAGTAACCGTCGATTACACAAGAGAAAACAAACGAGGATGATTTGCAAACAATGTACATATCCAATGTGCGTCGTTCCTTGCTTTGAGAATTACCATACATTGCACTTGGTTTAAATTTATGGCATAAAGAAATATGTAGCTCCATATTTGTAGGCATTTTTAACAATAGCCCCCCCCCCTGCCCCCCCTATTCAATGTTGCCGCCAAAAATGTGTTCGTGTGTCCGCAATCCAAGGCAACTTTGAAAGAGGGGGGGAGGGGGAGGGGGGGAGGGGGTGGTCGTTTGTCAACACTTTTTTGTGGTTCATTTGTATTTAATATCCTTCAATAAATAGTTCAGTGACATAAAATGATTTAGATTTGGTCGTTTGTCAACACTTTTTTGTGGTTCATTTGGATTTAATGTCCTTCAATAAATAGTTCAGTGACATAACATGATTTAGATTTGGTGGTATGCTATAATGCTATTTGATTTACTTACACCATGGAGGATTACACTGTATGCCTGTACAGTGCATACAATACACATGAAAAATCACTCACTGCACATTGGTGGCGCTCTTCATTAAAATCCACACAAATTCGTTGGTGCAGAAGCATTGTGAGGGGTAACACACTGCTGGTATGCAAGGTCCTACTGTGAAATATTTGCTGGTAATGAAAGAAGGGAAGTTATACGTTTGGTAATCACTCTTAAAATTAATGGCAACAACAAACCTATTGGTAAGAAGTACAGCATGCTTTCAATAGATAGGTTGCAGTATGACGTAGGTCGGCCATCTTTACGGGCAATTTGGAACATACAGTCATGCGTTACGCGTGAGAACGGCGTGCAACACGCGCACATTTCACCAAACTCATTGCGTGATTGGTTAGTGAACGACGCGGCTGCGTTAATAATTTGAGCGCTTGACGCGCCTGCAAGCCAAAATGCGATTTGCCCGTAAAGATGGCGTCTACTGGGAACTATCTATAGTATAAAGCATTTTGAGAAACATTTCACTTCGAATTAATGTGGTTATGGAAAAACATATCAGTGTTTATGCCTCAAAATTTGAATCTGAGAAACGTTGCTGTCAGATTGTGCATTCCTATTAGGGATTATTTTTCCTGCGTGGACATAATTATACGCTCCGGATTTTCGGCGATATTTTAAAAACGAGACCACCTTTTGAAATGGAATTTTCACAGGTTAGTTTTATTGTATATATCAACATTTATATAGGATTAAAATATTCGAACGGTTCCAACAAAAGATATACTTTGCCTTTAAGTACAAGTACAAAAAATGCTACCTCTGTGTTTCGTAGTATCGCTTTAAACTGATGTAGTGTCTTGTCACACTGTGCGCAAGTCACCTCACTACGTTGAATGGCTAATGAGATATAGAGGTGATCAATAGCCCATATTTACTGTTCTGGCATCTATCATTGTTTAGTTTGGAGGGCTGCAGAAGAAAATTTATAATAACTGTTTTAAATTTCACTAGCAGTGGCAAATGTGACCTGTTGTGTTTTGATCCGATTATAATTGCCTCATCTAATTGAAAGCAATTGACTGGAAAATATTTAAGTATTGTAACGGACATTGCAACCGCCGGACAAACCGCCGGCGTGAGAACGCTCTCTCTCCAAAGATTGGACCGGAAGTATGGACTATAAATAGACAGTTGTGTTCGCGCCGGCGGGAAAACGTTGGCCAGGAGCCAAGATAACTGACTCTGTGCATTGTGCATGTAATTGTGCATGATAAGTTGTGTTAGACAGACCAGATGTTGAGTTCAGTGAGTGAGCATGAACAAGTTGTCGTTCTTGGAAGATAAATAAATTGGTGTGTTTCACATTTAACCGAATTTGAGTTTCCGTTTGTTTTCTGTCTGCGTTTGGCTGCAGAGCAAACAAGGACCCGTTGGCAGTACGTTACAGTATTTACAGCATGTAGAGACCAAATTAACATTTAACGACAATAGACTTAACCAAGACTAAATTATCCACTCAACGTAGTCTGTACTTCAGTACTTTTATTTTCAAGGAAATTTGTCAGAGCTCAAAACTGGCAAGGTACACCACTGTATGACTCGCTATATTTATAGCGAGTGGAATGGGAGTATCGTATAGGATGTATCAAAAGACACATTTCAGCAGAGTATTGAGACTGCTGATTGGATTTCACGTGGTACATGGTCATGTTAGATAGAGTTAACACCTACTGTTTCTCTTCCCTTGCGTGTTCCCGTGGTGCTTTTTATTGTTTGTCAGAAAAATATTTAAGTAGAAAACAGAAGTATCCTCACGTTTAAATTTATTTCAACAACCTCTGGAAAAAGGTGTACTATATAGACAAACCATGAAACTGTCATTAACAAAATATAACACAAACAATAACCTCTTTCTGCCATCATCATAATACCAGACGGTATAGACCATGTGACCTGTGACATCACATGTTTACAGAAGCGCCACATAGCCTGGACTTCCTGCAGGCACAGTTTGTACGCAGCTCAATGGAAGAATACAATAAATCTTATGTTTTATGGAGGTTGCACTGTCTGATTTTTCTCAACTTTTGATATGAAGAAAGGGGGGATATCTCAAAAGCTGCACAGCTGTTGCTTTTGTTACTCTTGAATTTATGTGATGACACAAAATGTAAATTTTCCCATACGGCCTGTGTATAGTATCTTTCAGGAAATGCAATGTACAAGGTCACTATTTCTGTAAACAAAGGTAACATGGTCTATACTTCGTAGGTAAAAAAGACTGATAACCGAATGTTTTTAATATCTGGCCAAAATTGATCAATTGGCTGTGTCTGCCAATTGTTCGATTCTTATGCAAATATCTATGCGAGGTGGCTCATTTATCAAACTACTGGTAAACTCAGAATGAACCAGCCATCAGGTCGATTTTACAACTCGAAAGTCTCACTGACAAAATGTCTACTCAAAGAAAAATTGCCGTGTTTCGGGGATCTGTTTATCTTTTGATGTCACTTACTCTGGCGGCACAGCTTACTGAAGATAAGAATACGGATACACTAACTTTTTGTATAATTGGTTGAATTGATGTCACTTTTAGATCTAAGGGGTTACTGTGTAACTTCTCTATTCCGAGAGGAATTTGTAATACTCTTGAATCTTTATTTGAAATATTTTTGTCAAGCTCATTTTCGAACAGTGGGCGTCAATTTTCTGTGTTTTCAACCTGGACAATCAATCGAATTGAATTGAATTAATAATTTTGTAAGTCATCTCTGGATATCGGAGCTACAAAAATAATACTTGAACTGAATCATGCCTTTCAAAAATCACAAGAATACAATACTACCGTAATGTTATCGGTATTGGTAAAAATAAAAACAAATTAAAAAAATCCTTTAAGACACGTAGTTTTCAAAAAAGATTCTCTACTCACATTATTCGTCATTCCCCACCCAGCTTGATACCACAAAACGGCGATCAGAAAAAAAAATTGTTGGAAAAAAACTTGTTCATCTGATTTGAAAAGCTTCAACAGCAAACAGTTTAAGGAGAAGAGTGGTTCATAGATATATAGTCACATCATGCCGGTATCTGCGTTACCAGGGCTCGATTTCATAACAAGCTAATTAAGATTGATCTTAACTTGATCTTAACTGCAAAATCACTCTTAAATGCTAAGTAATGTGTGATGTCACAAGGCAATATTGATAACTCATCTTAAGATGAATCTTTAGTGCATTGTGAAATCGGCACCTGCTGTACTTCATTCATCCTGATGCTCATTACACACAGAGTTAAGATTTATCTTAACTGTGTGTCAATCTTAGTTGCAAAGCAAAGTGTTATGTCACAATGCAAAGTTTAACAACTATTGAGTGCAGATACAAATTTTGCCACAGGTTTTCCACACTCTCTGAGCTAAGCTTCTGATTTCAAGGTTAAAAATGTTGTCGAGATACTTATTAATTTTAGATACAAAGAAGACGATTAATCATACATCATTTTGCATCGGTGAGAGTAATGAAGTTGCAATTTCCAATGTAAATTCCTGTTTCGGTGTATTTGTCTAGCAACTGCCAGCCGTAAAAATTGCATAAATACAGTCAGAACATTATAAAGCCCGGTTCATACTTTCTGCGAATGCGAATGCGATACGAATGTTGACGTCACAAATTCGCAACGAATAATTCGGAAGAGTTGACCTGGGAAGTGGAGAAGTGCTTCACGAAAACTGGCAGCAAGTCGGTTTGGGAAAAAGCAAATTTACGGGTTTTTCTTTTTGTCTGGTGGTTAGCAAAAAATTCCAAACGGCTGACCTTCCAAACATTGAAAAGAATACTGAAGTTTAGTTGTCCGAAAATATGTTTGATTGGTTTTAAAGAGGCTGAGAGACTCAAACGATTTCTTGAGTATTTTTGAACATTATCATTTAGCATTGGTTCCTATGGGAGTTTATTTTTGTGGTGCATGCACCCACCACCGCGCGGCTTCCAGAGAACGCCCCCTATCGATGGAATAGTCGCGACGTGTGTATGTCTGTAGTGTTGATTTGAGTGTATGTATAGGCCCTATCAGTATGATTTTATGGTTTTACTAATTTTATTTGCCTGCGTTACGGTTGTATAGCAGGCAAAATTTGTCTGATCGGTTATCAAAAGCATTCCGTAAGGTTGGTATGCGAGGAACAAAAGTAGGTATTTGGAATTTTGTTTTTGGAAGAATGTGGAGGTAGCGGCTGCGTAGCTGATCATTCTAGCTTGCGACTTCGGTTCAGTCACACGCAGAAAGATGGAGCTCGGCGACATTTCCGATCTTGTTGAAGCAAAAATTCAAGCAAGCCAAACAGTGCTTTTAAACCAATTGGACAAATTAATGTCCAATAGGTTAGGCAATTTCCAGCAGCAACTTAAGGAGAGCCAGCGTGAGCTGAGTGATGTGCAAGTTGCTAAAATCGAGGAAATGACGAAAGATTCTTACAAGTTCCGCAAGCGAGGGAATGAGGAGCAGTACAAAGTTAACACCAAAGCTCTCAGAAAAATGAAGGAAGCAGACGTCATATTGGAGGCAGGCAACGGTTCCAGTAATACCGGGGACGCAAGAACAAAAATATCTGAAGGTATAGACATTATTCAGAAGCGGCAGAAGCTCATTAAGCTCGCAGACAGTTCAGACGCGGGCTGGACAACCGTAGACGAATATGAGCGAAATTGTCTGGCAGAGGATTCAGACGACGAAAAGCGTATCATGAGGGCAGAAGTCAGGGCACAGAAAAAGATAAAGAGCAAGAGCAGCGTGAAGAAGACACAGTGGTGTAGACGGTATACCCCATATTCGACAGGGTTTGGAGCAACAGCGGCAGATTCCAGCAGAGCTTTAACAGTGCCGGACACAAGTTATCAGCGGCAGAGCCTGGGAGGTCGGAGGCCAGGAGTGTGTTTCGCTTGTGGGAAGGCCGGGCACTGGAGATCAGAGTGCAGAGCTCTAACCAAAGACGCCAGTGATAACTTTAAGTTAAGTAAAGGAGAGTATGTTACAATTGATAAAATCGGTAATTGTCAGGCCCAACACGAAATGCCATCTCCGTTTGGGCGTTTAAACCGAAACTTGGAGAAATGGGAAGAGATGCATGCCAATAGTAGCATATTGAGCATTTTAAGAAATGGTTATAAGCTTCCCTTTCTTACCTTGCCAGAAAAGGCAGAGATGAAGAATAATAAGTCAGCTCGGGATCATTCAGATTTCGTTGCTTCCGAAATTCAGAAATTGCTACTTATAGTCAGGTTGCTTAGGTCCAAATTTTGACGATACCGTGACCGACTGGCCCAAAGCACCAAACTTGGTAGATATGTTCTTTTGGTCCTAGAGAAGATATTTAGAAGGGGTGACACCTGAAAAAAATCTTGTAAGAGTACCTAATTTGCATAAATCAAAAATGGTACCTAATTTGCATAAATAAAAAATGTGGCCATCTGTTTTTAGTATATAAGTGCTGTAATCAGCCCTATATTAAATATTGAAATGATTTGAATTACTTATTTATAATTTTAAAGTCAAAGTACACTGATGCTTAGACTAATTATTACTAATTAAGACCAATTAGAGCAGGATTATCAGTGATGTAATGAGTGATTCATTTAAATGCATTCAATATGCAGCTAAGATTTTGGTGCGATGTTTTCTGCCCCTACAAATTAGAGTGTGATTAGTTTGCCAATCAAATATTGTTTTTTCCCCCATTCTGATGTATTCAATTTGATATTTTGTTACGCTAATCCATTTCAGTTGTTATGTATTGTTGTATTATAAATGAATTTAACGCCTGTACTCTTTTAACTGCAAATGAATCATTAATATTCACTGCATTGTTTAAGAGCCGATTGCTAGAGCACTTCATAGAGGTGTGCCTAGAGCATTCTGACAGCAGAAATACACTTCTTGTCTTCAATGATGGGATAAGGAAGCAACTCAGTGAGGCCATCAAGTCATCAGAAGCTCTTTCCATGTATTTAGACTCATTAAAAGCATCAAGCAAGACAAACTTGATCGGGATTCATACCCTTTTATTGGGAATTTCGAGCTTAAGTGCCATAGAAATACTGATCCGGCAAGTCTCAAAACACAAGTTGCCATGCTGGGGCCTATTGTAAAGCACAAATATATCACTGAGTCACAGGTTTGTCTTTTCATAGCTCATATGATCTTCTTCAATGCAAAAACAAAGTATTTTTGGCATAAAACCAGCAGGCATTCCAGGGAAAGGGAGCCACCTTCCTCTCTACATTGGGCTATGTATCCATGCACTCATAAGATGAAACAAAAAAACGAACATCCTGTATAGACTGGCCATCAGTGTTAGCTACGACTGCGCCATTGAAAAATTGCCCAGCAAATGCTGTATGCAAGCGCTTTGAGGAAGAACTTGTCTGTCCTACAAGTCTAAGAAAAGGTATGTTCTCAATTGGGGTTTTGAGTAATATACACCATAACCCTGCTCTACAACAGCCGAGGCGCCTTCCATGAGGCGCCTTCCATTGTACTGGAATAAGTTATCTTCCAGTTTCCCACTGCATCCATATTTACTCCCTGAGGATTACACAACTGTTCCAGCTGTGGCTTGCTATACTTCTAAACTTAAAGTGTCAGAAACTTATCAAACTACCATTGAAGGTGAACTAGAAAATGCGAGAGCTGCAGAAGTCTCCTGGATAGACATATTTGTTTCGCTCTTAACGGGCAAGCTCGAGAAAGAAAATTACATTGCCTGGTTTGCCTTCCATGCGTCAACTCAAGGGCTCCTTCAAATCCTGATGCTGTACTAAATGATGTCTTGCCCCTTTACTACGAAATGGCTGCAACCATTACCATGATCAAGCATGCGATGGAGATCCAAAGGCAAATAATCATCTTAACCCTTTCCAGACACCACTTGGCCCGAGACCCAGTGGTCTTCACATCGAGATGGCTCTATAATTATGGCACCTGATTGGAAACTTTCTGAAGGATCTGGTTGGACTGCTGCCTTATGCGAAGCTGCCCACCACACTATAGAACCCAGCCACAGTCATCAAGTTACAGCTATAAAACACTGGCAAATCTGCAGAGAGATGCTTAGGCAAGTGAAGGCGAAGTCCGACAGCGGAGTTTCTTTTGAAAATGATCAAGGCAAGACCCCCCCCCCCCCCTGTTACAGTGCTGGGATATCATCTTGAAATATGAAACACTTGTGTTGTTTTTCATCCGTGCTTACCGTATCCAAGATTTTAATCTCTTTTTGGAGGCTTTGATGCCTTGGTTCTTAGCCCTTGATCACACCAACTATGCTCGCTGGATCCCCCATTCACATGGGCATTCAGGTTGGCTCAGTGGTATTGGTGTATATTTCACCTCTATAGCCCCAGGTTGAATCCCGAACCAGAGCCTGGCATGTGGATTGTGTTTTCAGTCCCTACCTGGTTGCTTGGGTTTTCCATGTTTGGAGTTGGGGGTTAGACAAGGATGCCTCATATCACCAGACCTCTTCAACCTGTTCCTTGAGTTTGTGATGAAAGGACTCCGAGAACTTGAACCAGGAGTACAAATGGGAAACAACATCAGATATGCAGACGACACCACCCGACTTGATCTTGTTTTTGAACTGGATAAAGCATGTAAAAAATGGGGCATGAAAGTCAACCCAGCCAAATGCAAAATTATGACAGATGACCCGAGAGACATCACCCTCAACAACATTCCAACAGAAAAAGTAAAGGAATTCGTGTTCCTAGGAAGCAATATCCCATCTGTGGAAGAAGATGTGAAGAGGCGCATTATCTGAGACACGAAGGCTCTACCACACAGTATCAAATAAGAGGTCAAACAAATGTGGGTCCTTCAAAAGACTCAAAACAAGTTCTCATGCTTCTTGACCATGGTCATGAGCAAAACAACGATCAGGTAAAGGTATTCGGTGGCGTGGTAGGACACATCGGAAATCCAGCTCCACTGTTCGAAGAATATGGCTGGACAAAGGTTCCAGAGGCAGGCAGTGTCTGCAGAGAGCTGTTGAAGGGAAAATGCCAAACACAGCCGCGGTGATCCAGAAACTGCAGATGTCACAAAGCGCAAAGCTGGGCTTTCTTGCACAGCACTTTGCAAGTGCAGTAGAAGCTGCCCAAAAACTTTAATTTGTAAAACGTGGGACTGTTTCAATAGTTCAACAACACTTCTCAGATAATGAGATAGTGTTAACAACAAAATATGAAGCAATTTAAATTTTTTTTAATTTCAAACCACGATACTTAATTTATTATTATGGTGGTCATCTTGGATGTTTGACTTAAAATAATTACCAAAAGGCACATCATAAGTTAACTAGATGTTGTTTTAAGTGCAGGGTATGTAAACTGACTCAAAAGTACAAATTTCAAAATTACTTTGCTTTCAAAATGAAAAAATGTACCAAAACAAGTGCTTAACTATAGGATTTAGCAGCCATTTTAAAATTATGCAAATTAGGTACCCTTCCAAAAATATTTTTTGGTGTCACCCCTTCTAAAATTTATTTCTGAGGCCCATATAATGTACCTGCCAAATTTGGTGCTTTGGGCCAGTCGGTCACGATTCCATCCCTAAGCTACCTGACTATTAAGGGTTGTGTGGTCGAGGTGGGTGAGAAACCTCATGTAATTAATCCATTAACAGTGGCGGGAGAAATCAGCAAACCCAGACTAGTTCTTGATTGTAGACACATAAACTTACACCTCTACAAAGAATCATTTAAGTATGAGGATGCATAGGTAGCTCGAGAGGTGTTCCAGACAGGGGATTTTGCAATAACCTTTGATCTTAAATCTGCTTATCACCATATCGAAGTAATGGCAGAGCATCGAAAGTTTTTAGGCTTTGCTTGGGATGATGGATTTGGGAGAAAGTATTATGTGTTTAATGTACTGCCATTCGGGTTATCAACGGCTGGGTATATATTCTCAAAAGTTATGAGAGCAGTCGTGACCGACTGGCGAAGTAAAGGGTACAAGGTTGTAATGTTCCTAGATGACGGATTGGCTGGAAGTGCCAATTTAGAAGATGCAAAAGAGCAAAGTGATTCAATTCGAAACAGTTTGAAGAACCTTGGGTTCTTAATAGCCGAAGAAAAATGTGAATGGAAGCCGAAGAAAAATGTGAATGGAAACCAAAGAAGAGAGCAGTTTGGCTCGGTTTAAATTGGGATTTTGAACAGGGTGCCATGTATATCACTAAAAAAAGAACAAACAAGCTCAAAGATTCAATCAACCAATTAATGAGAGAATTGTTTGTGCCTCTAGCACTAGTGCGGGTCAGGAGGTTGGCAAATATCGTAGGTCAAATTGTATCAATGCACACTATTTTTGGATCATTGGTTCAGCTGAAAACAAGAGAGGCATTCAAATGTGTTAATAGCAGGGCTAGTTGGAATGGCAGTGTATTGCTGTCACAAGTAGCAAAATCAGAATTAATATTTTGGAGAGAGAATTAATGTAGACAGATTGAATGTAGTAAGGCTATCAGAATACACAGTAGTTCATTCAGCTGTATACACAGATGCATCAAGCAGCGGGTACGGGGGGTACGTTTTGGATCATGTAGGGATGGAGATGGTTGGAGCTTGGTCAGAAACCGAAAAGTGTAAAGGTTTCACATGGAGGGAACTTGAAGCCGTTTACAGAATGGCAAGAGACAAAGTACAAGGCCTGGAAGGGCAGAATGTTCGGTTGTATACAGACAACAAGAATGTGGTTAAGATAATCAAAGCGGGGAGTAACAATCTCGAATTGCAACAGAAAGCGTTGCAGATAAGACAGATTTGTTTAGAAACTGACATGAAAGTCGATCCAGTGTGGATACCGAGAAAGGATAACAAGCTGGCAGACGATTTAAGCCGAACGGCTGATGGTGACGACTGGCAAATAAAGTATGAGGCTTTTACTGAATTAGACTGCAGCTGGGGTCCTCATTCTTGTGATAGGTTTGCCTGCGGGTATAATACCAAGTGTCAGAAGTTTAACTCACGTAGATGGTACCCTGGTACCGCAGGCGTTGACGCCTTTAGCCAAGAATGGACTAACGAAACAAACTGGTGGGTACCTCCACCTAAATTAATTGCCAAAACAGTTGACAAGTTTGTTGCAGAAAGAGCTTGTGGAACGTTAGTTGTTCCATACTGGCAGTCAGCACCTTTCTGGCCAAAGGTGTGGAATGGGCTAGATTTTAAGTCTTTTGTGCAGGCTCATGAGTTCCTATCGTCCAATATGGTCGTAAAAGGAAAGTGTAAAAGTGGGATATTTGGAAAACGGGGAAGTAGTTTCAAACTAATTGCACTTAAAATACATTTTTGAATTTATCATTTTAGCACTAGAAATTTCTCAAGCAGTCCATCAAGCAGTGAGCGAGGCAGGAGTCACGTCGAGAAGGCTCACAGAGTTAGCAGGTACCATGTCGACCCATCTGACGGAATCGAGAAGTGAGCCAACTACAACTAAGTACTTGGCCGCATTCAAGAAATGGAAGACATTTATACATGCAGAGGGAGGGGAAGCCATACCAGCAAAGCCTATACATGTAGCCTTATACATTTCCAGTTTGATTGATCAAGGGTCTTCTATCAGTGTAGTTCAGTCGGCAGTATATTCAATCAAATGGGCTCATAATATTCGGGGGTCAAGTGACCCAACAGACAATAATTTTGTGAAAAACTTATTAGAAACATCCAAAAGGAGAAATTCAAAACCGATTGTAAAGAAAGACATAGTTACAACTGTAGCAAATAGTCATTCTATGTGATAAATATGGGGAGTCAGATGACATACTGGTTTTACGAGATCTCGCCATAATTGTCCTGGGGTTTTCAGGTTTTCTCAGATTTGACGAGATTTGCTCTTGGGACGTAAAATTTTACGACGAGTTTTTGACTTTGTTTTTAAGCAAGAGTAAAACGGATCAATACAGAAAGGGTAATACAGTAACAATTGCTAAGGGCAGCACAAAGGCTTGCCCCATGAATATTGTAAAGAATTATTTCGCTAAAGCAGGAATTTTGTTGGACTCAGACCAGTTTATTTTTCGTCCAGCTTACTGTAATCAAAGTAGAAAGGCATTAGTTACGAAAAATAAGCAAATAAGTTACACCAGAGCCCGAGAAACGGTTTTGAAACGGCTAAGTGAAGTTTGTGAAGGGGCACATATTGGTCTCCATTCACTTAGGGCCGGTGGTGCAACGGCTGCCGCAAGGGCCTCCGTAAATGACAGGCTTTGGAAGAGGCACGGAAGATGGCGGAGTGAAAATGCCAAAGATGGCTATGTAGATGATAGCCTGGAACACAAGCTGTCAGTTAGTCAGGCCTTGAAATTGTAAGAGTATACATTAGGTCATAAACGATTATGTTCAGTGATGTCTATTTATATTATTAGTTAAGATATTTGTTGATTCGGAAAATACAATGAAGTTCAACAGCATGATTATCAACAGTATGGAATCAATGTACATTATGTTAATGTTGTTTACAACAGGTCAGAGACAGATAAATGTTGACATGATAATTTATGTTTAGTTAAAAGCTATGTTGACACTGAAAATTCAGTGAAATTTAATGATACTGTTTATGGCAGCCTTTCGTTTGTTAATTCAATGTTCCTATTAAAGTTACTTGTAGTATGGTAAGACCAGAGCACTGGCACAAAGCAACGACCTATTACCCGCTCTTTGATTTCTAAGCCTTCAGGCAAGCCATTCCCTATTATTTGTGTAACAAATTGTGTGATTCTTTAGGGCAGTTCAGAAGGAAAATGACAAATAGAATAGACTTTTATTTGCCTGCGTTACGGTTGTATAGCAGGCAAAATTTGTCTGATCGGTTATCAAAAGCATTCCGTAAGGTTGGTATGCGAGGAACAAAAGTAGGTATTTGGAATTTTGTTTTTGGAAGAATGTGGAGGTAGCGTAGCTGATCATTCTAGCTTGCGACTTCGGTTCAGTTTAGAACACATTGGAATGTATTTGAAAACGATCAACAATTTTTGTTAGTATCAAAAAGCAAACCTTAAAGAGGTACAAGTTGCTGATAGCCACAAGGTTTTCCAGAGTTTTTTGCTCATTGAGTTTTATCTCTGGTTTTTAATCCTGTGGGATATATAAGTTGCTGAAAAGGTAACGAGAAAAAGTTGTTGATCGAATGTGTGTTAAAGTGAATAAATTGTTTAGTGCCAGCTTCATCTGGTGGACGAGCCTTCAGGCAAGCCATTCCCAAGCCTTCAGGCAAGCCATTCCCTATATTAGTGTAACAAATTGTGTGATTCTTTAGGGCAGTTCAGAAGGAAAATGACAAATAGAATAGACCCAAGACTGGTGCTCTCTCTGGGACACTCTCGCAGATGCTCTGTTGTGCAATCTAGAACATTTCAGGGGTGTTTTACTCTCTACTGTTTGCCCAGTTTATTGAGATTTTGCTTCTTGCCATGTATTTATTTACCTTTTTCCTGGCAGAAAATTAAATTTTCATAAATGAAATAAATGAAATGTTGTGGAACAGGCTTCGCGGTAGTCATAACAAATGCGTGGTTGTACAGCACTTATTATTACTAGTTTATCGCGTAATGTTGCTTTACCCTTCCCTCCGGCTTCTCGCTCCCCTACCCTTTCTTTTGGGGTCTAATTTACACGAGGGGAAGTGCCACCGTGGGTCCTCCTGGATCTGCTTATGTTTGGTAATAACAATAGGCCAGTCTGCCTCCTGGATCTGCTTATGTTTGGTAATAACAATAGGCCAGTCTGCCTCCTGGATCTGCTTATGTTTGGTAATAACAATAGGCCAGTCTGCCTCCTGGATCTGCTTATGTTTGGTAATAACAATAGGCCAGTCTGCCTCCTGGATCTGCTTATGTTTGGTAATAACAATAGGCCAGTCTGCCTCCTGGATCTGCTTATGTTTGGTAATAACAATAGGCCAGTCTGCCTCCTGGATCTGCTTATGTTTGGTAATAACAATAGGCCAGTCTGCCTCCTGGATCTGCTTATGTTTGGTAATAACAATAGGCCAGTCTGCCTCCTGGATCTGCTTATGTTTGGTAATAACAATAGGCCAGTCTGCCTCCTGGATCTGCTTATGTTTGGTAATAACAATAGGCCAGTCTGGTATAATCTTTGGTAATAACAATAGGCCAGTCTGGTATAATCTTTGGTAATAACAATAGGCCAGTCTGGTATAATCTTTGGTAATAACAATAGGCCAGTCTGGTATAATCTTTGGTAATAACAATAGGCCAGTCTGGTATAATCTTTGGTAATAACAATAGGCCAGTCTGGTTCCTGGATCTGCTTATGTTTGGTAATAACAATAGGCCAGTCTGCCTCCTGGATCTGCTTATGTTTGGTAATAACAATAGGCCAGTCTGCCTCCTGGATCTGCTTATGTTTGGTAATAACAATAGGCCAGTCTGCCTCCTGGATCTGCTTATGTTTGGTAATAACAATAGGCCAGTCTGCCTCCTGGATCTGCTTATGTTTGGTAATAACAATAGGCCAGTCTGCCTCCTGGATCTGCTTATGTTTGGTAATAACAATAGGCCAGTCTGGTATAATCTTTGGTAATAACAATAGGCCAGTCTGGTATAATCTTTGGTAATAACAATAGGCCAGTCTGGTATAATCTTTGGTAATAACAATAGGCCAGTCTGGTATAATCTTTGGTAATAACAATAGGCCAGTCTGGTATAATCTTTGGTAATAACAATAGGCCAGTCTGGTATAATCTTTGGTAATAACAATAGGCCAGTCTGGTATAATCTTTGGTAATAACAATAGGCCAGTCTGGTATAATCTTTGGTAATAACAATAGGCCAGTCTGCCTCCTGGATCTGCTTATGTTTGGTAATAACAATAGGCCAGTCTGGTATAATCTTTGGTAATAACAATAGGCCAGTCTGGTATAATCTTTGGTAATAACAATAGGCCAGTCTGGTATAATCTTTGGTAATAACAATAGGCCAGTCTGCCTCCTGGATCTGCTTATGTTTGGTAATAACAATAGGCCAGTCTGGTATAATCTTTGGTAATAACAATAGGCCAGTCTGGTATAATCTTTGGTAATAACAATAGGCCAGTCTGGTATAATCTTTGGTAATAACAATAGGCCAGTCTGGTATAATCTTTGGTAATAACAATAGGCCAGTCTGGTATAATCTTTGGTAATAACAATAGGCCAGTCTGGTATAATCTTTGGTAATAACAATAGGCCAGTCTGGTATAATCTTTGGTAATAACAATAGGCCAGTCTGGTATAATCTTTGGTAATAACAATAGGCCAGTCTGGTATAATCTTTGGTAATAACAATAGGCCAGTCTGGTATAATCTTTGGTAATAACAATAGGCCAGTCTGGTATAATCTTTGGTAATAACAATAGGCCAGTCTGGTATAATCTTTGGTAATAACAATAGGCCAGTCTGGTATAATCTTTGGTAATAACAATAGGCCAGTCTGGTATAATCTTTGGTAATAACAATAGGCCAGTCTGGTATAATCTTTGGTAATAACAATAGGCCAGTCTGGTATAATCTTTGGTAATAACAATAGGCCAGTCTGGTATAATCTTTGGTAATAACAATAGGCCAGTCTGGTATAATCTTTGGTAATAACAATAGGCCAGTCTGGTATAATCTTTGGTAATAACAATAGGCCAGTCTGCCTCCTGGATCTGCTTATGTTTGGTAATAACAATAGGCCAGTCTGGTATAATCTTTGGTAATAACAATAGGCCAGTCTGGTATAATCTTTGGTAATAACAATAGGCCAGTCTGGTATAATCTTTGGTAATAACAATAGGCCAGTCTGGTATAATCTTTGGTAATAACAATAGGCCAGTCTGGTATAATCTTTGGTAATAACAATAGGCCAGTCTGGTATAATCTTTGGTAATAACAATAGGCCAGTCTGGTATAATCTTTGGTAATAACAATAGGCCAGTCTGGTATAATCTTTGGTAATAACAATAGGCCAGTCTGGTATAATCTTTGGTAATAACAATAGGCCAGTCTGGTATAATCTTTGGTAATAACAATAGGCCAGTCTGGTATAATCTTTGGTAATAACAATAGGCCAGTCTGGTATAATCTTTGGTAATAACAATAGGCCAGTCTGCCTCCTGGATCTGCTTATGTTTGGTAATAACAATAGGCCAGTCTGGTATAATCTTTGGTAATAACAATAGGCCAGTCTGGTATAATCTTTGGTAATAACAATAGGCCAGTCTGGTATAATCTTTGGTAATAACAATAGGCCAGTCTGGTATAATCTTTGGTAATAACAATAGGCCAGTCTGGTATAATCTTTGGTAATAACAATAGGCCAGTCTGGTATAATCTTTGGTAATAACAATAGGCCAGTCTGGTATAATCTTTGGTAATAACAATAGGCCAGTCTGGTATAATCTTTGGTAATAACAATAGGCCAGTCTGCCTCCTGGATCTGCTTATGTTTGGTAATAACAATAGGCCAGTCTGGTATAATCTTTGGTAATAACAATAGGCCAGTCTGGTATAATCTTTGGTAATAACAATAGGCCAGTCTGGTATAATCTTTGGTAATAACAATAGGCCAGTCTGGTATAATCTTTGGTAATAACAATAGGCCAGTCTGGTATAATCTTTGGTAATAACAATAGGCCAGTCTGCCTCCTGGATCTGCTTATGTTTGGTAATAACAATAGGCCAGTCTGGTATAATCTTTGGTAATAACAATAGGCCAGTCTGGTATAATCTTTGGTAATAACAATAGGCCAGTCTGGTATAATCTTTGGTAATAACAATAGGCCAGTCTGGTATAATCTTTGGTAATAACAATAGGCCAGTCTGGTATAATCTTTGGTAATAACAATAGGCCAGTCTGGTATAATCTTTGGTAATAACAATAGGCCAGTCTGGTATAATCTTTGGTAATAACAATAGGCCAGTCTGGTATAATCTTTGGTAATAACAATAGGCCAGTCTGGTATAATCTTTGGTAATAACAATAGGCCAGTCTGGTATAATCTTTGGTAATAACAATAGGCCAGTCTGGTATAATCTTTGGTAATAACAATAGGCCAGTCTGGTATAATCTTTGGTAATAACAATAGGCCAGTCTGCCTCCTGGATCTGCTTATGTTTGGTAATAACAATAGGCCAGTCTGGTATAATCTTTGGTAATAACAATAGGCCAGTCTGGTATAATCTTTGGTAATAACAATAGGCCAGTCTGGTATAATCTTTGGTAATAACAATAGGCCAGTCTGGTATAATCTTTGGTAATAACAATAGGCCAGTCTGGTATAATCTTTGGTAATAACAATAGGCCAGTCTGGTATAATCTTTGGTAATAACAATAGGCCAGTCTGGTATAATCTTTGGTAATAACAATAGGCCAGTCTGGTATAATCTTTGGTAATAACAATAGGCCAGTCTGGTATAATCTTTGGTAATAACAATAGGCCAGTCTGGTATAATCTTTGGTAATAACAATAGGCCAGTCTGGTATAATCTTTGGTAATAACAATAGGCCAGTCTGGTATAATCTTTGGTAATAACAATAGGCCAGTCTGCCTCCTGGATCTGCTTATGTTTGGTAATAACAATAGGCCAGTCTGGTATAATCTTTGGTAATAACAATAGGCCAGTCTGGTATAATCTTTGGTAATAACAATAGGCCAGTCTGGTATAATCTTTGGTAATAACAATAGGCCAGTCTGGTATAATCTTTGGTAATAACAATAGGCCAGTCTGGTATAATCTTTGGTAATAACAATAGGCCAGTCTGGTATAATCTTTGGTAATAACAATAGGCCAGTCTGGTATAATCTTTGGTAATAACAATAGGCCAGTCTGGTATAATCTTTGGTAATAACAATAGGCCAGTCTGGTATAATCTTTGGTAATAACAATAGGCCAGTCTGGTATAATCTTTGGTAATAACAATAGGCCAGTCTGGTATAATCTTTGGTAATAACAATAGGCCAGTCTGGTATAATCTTTGGTAATAACAATAGGCCAGTCTGGTATAATCTTTGGTAATAACAATAGGCCAGTCTGCCTCCTGGATCTGCTTATGTTTGGTAATAACAATAGGCCAGTCTGGTATAATCTTTGGTAATAACAATAGGCCAGTCTGGTATAATCTTTGGTAATAACAATAGGCCAGTCTGGTATAATCTTTGGTAATAACAATAGGCCAGTCTGGTATAATCTTTGGTAATAACAATAGGCCAGTCTGGTATAATCTTTGGTAATAACAATAGGCCAGTCTGGTATAATCTTTGGTAATAACAATAGGCCAGTCTGGTATAATCTTTGGTAATAACAATAGGCCAGTCTGGTATAATCTTTGGTAATAACAATAGGCCAGTCTGGTATAATCTTTGGTAATAACAATAGGCCAGTCTGGTATAATCTTTGGTAATAACAATAGGCCAGTCTGGTATAATCTTTGGTAATAACAATAGGCCAGTCTGGTATAATCTTTGGTAATAACAATAGGCCAGTCTGGTATAATCTTTGGTAATAACAATAGGCCAGTCTGGTATAATCTTTGGTAATAACAATAGGCCAGTCTGGTATAATCTTTGGTAATAACAATAGGCCAGTCTGGTATAATCTTTGGTAATAACAATAGGCCAGTCTGGTATAATCTTTGGTAATAACAATAGGCCAGTCTGGTATAATCTTTGGTAATAACAATAGGCCAGTCTGGTATAATCTTTGGTAATAACAATAGGCCAGTCTGGTATAATCTTTGGTAATAACAATAGGCCAGTCTGCCTCCTGGATCTGCTTATGTTTGGTAATAACAATAGGCCAGTCTGGTATAATCTTTGGTAATAACAATAGGCCAGTCTGGTATAATCTTTGGTAATAACAATAGGCCAGTCTGGTATAATCTTTGGTAATAACAATAGGCCAGTCTGGTATAATCTTTGGTAATAACAATAGGCCAGTCTGGTATAATCTTTGGTAATAACAATAGGCCAGTCTGGTATAATCTTTGGTAATAACAATAGGCCAGTCTGGTATAATCTTTGGTAATAACAATAGGCCAGTCTGGTATAATCTTTGGTAATAACAATAGGCCAGTCTGGTATAATCTTTGGTAATAACAATAGGCCAGTCTGGTATAATCTTTGGTAATAACAATAGGCCAGTCTGGTATAATCTTTGGTAATAACAATAGGCCAGTCTGGTATAATCTTTGGTAATAACAATAGGCCAGTCTGGTATAATCTTTGGTAATAACAATAGGCCAGTCTGGTATAATCTTTGGTAATAACAATAGGCCAGTCTGGTATAATCTTTGGTAATAACAATAGGCCAGTCTGGTATAATCTTTGGTAATAACAATAGGCCAGTCTGGTATAATCTTTGGTAATAACAATAGGCCAGTCTGGTATAATCTTTGGTAATAACAATAGGCCAGTCTGGTATAATCTTTGGTAATAACAATAGGCCAGTCTGGTATAATCTTTGGTAATAACAATAGGCCAGTCTGGTATAATCTTTGGTAATAACAATAGGCCAGTCTGGTATAATCTTTGGTAATAACAATAGGCCAGTCTGGTATAATCTTTGGTACTAAACAATTGAACTCCGTCAACGTGGGGGTTCAAAATCGAAATGAGACAAAAGGGAAGATTCTTGCAACCGGGATTACTATAATGATTTGATAAACCTATACCTATTTTTAAAGACAAGGCAAGTAACATGATTACTTCAATTATTTTTCCATTCTTTCCCCTTTCTTTTGACCCTCTTCTTTCTGTTTTCCTTTATTTTTAATATCCCCCCTGCCCCTGTGGCGCTGCCCCTGATTTTTACAAACATAGACCTAATGTGATTGTAACTAACAATTAAAATGACCGTTAAAAACCTGCAGTGTCGTGGCTGCGCTGACTTTTATCACAATGTATGGACCCCGTAAACGGCCATTCATGCAGGACGAGCGCTCTTGCGCAAGTTTCAAACTTGAGTGCTCAAATTTTGACCTATCACATGGAAGTTTAAAACTTGCGCGAGCGAAGACTATGCGACCTCAACCACAATTTATTTTGCAGTGTATGTACTTGGGGAACTGATCCGTTTTGGGGCTGAGCCGGGTAGTTTAATTCTGTCTTTGAAAGCCTTTACTCTGAGTTTACTGTCTTCTTGTGCTTGGTATAGGCTGGACTCCCCCAAAGATTTTGTTTGTCTGCATGCTTTTGGGAAGACGTTTGATGATGATCGAAAGTCCATTGATATACTAGCACAGGTGGAGATGCAACCGGTTGCCTCTTGAAGAGGACAAGATTACCATTCAAGATTAAAGATGGACTACAACGAAAACTCACTCATTAAATTTACTATCAAATCTTGTTTATGTTGTGTTCAGGTAACAATTTATTGTTGTGGTCATGTTTTTCTCTAAATAATTTTGTTGCAATTTGACCGAAAAAATTAGACCTCGATTCTTCGATTTTGAAATTTCCCGCCCTGTACTGGTTCCCGGCAAAGATCCATTGAAAATCACAATGAAATCCACGATATAGTACCAGCGGACGTGTAAACCAGCGAAAAGTGATGACGTACTACCCATGAACAAAGAGTACTCAGAGTAAACAAAATACGCCGTGTTATTCCGTGTGTATTATGTATGCGTTTTCATGCAGAGGCATGAAGTTTTTACGAAGCTTTTTTTCTAGTGTATCAGCTACAATAATGCCGACTTCATGTGTTGTTGGTCGATGCACTAGAAACATCGAGAACTTACCCGGCTTCTCTCTCTCTTCTGGAATGCTGTCCCAGTGAAGTCCCCAATGTTACGTTTCAAGAGCCATTTTTGCGACTCTGCACCTGACTCTGCGGCCACGGCAGACCCATGCCTAGTCTTGGTGCAAGACGTCCCTGTTCTGTATTTCCACGATCCGCCCCATTACAAATTGCCGCCAATAGAGGGCGCTATCATTCCACGAACCCGCTATCACCCACGAACCGCTATCCACAGGAAACGTCTTGGGAATCTCGTCGAGTATCACGTGATACAATCGCTGTGACCTATATCTGCATATTCACATTGAGGTCACAACGGCAATACGCAAGCGCACGAACAAAAGTTTTAAGCCGCATAACGACCACAACAGACTGGTCACGCTGCTGTAAAATGTAGCAGACGAAATTGTATTGTCTACTATACTGACACACTACTCTGTGTAGCGAGGACGGTCGGCCTCTTTCGTGATTTTCTTGCAATTATGACGGCTAACTTTGCTGGCGAATAATGGCCTCGCGTTACTCATCACACCGTACGAAAAAGGGCGGATGGTGTATAGTTTGTAACCGGCAGCTAGTAACTTGTAAGAGTTACGCCACCTTACTAACGAAAGCCAAGAAAAGGGCTTCATCAAAGATTTAAGTTAGATTGTCGGCGAGGTATCGAACCATCTGTTTCACAATAATATTGGTACTGTCTGCCTCAAATAATCAAAATTCACATTTCCCTTAAGTACACACTCAATGTTGGAGTATGATGGGTTGAGGAAGCTGTCAAGTAGAAATGCTTAGGGGTTCGTATGGTGTTCCATATGTGCCACTCCTTTCCGTCGCCTTTTCAATTTTGTCCGTCGCCTTTTCAATTTTGTCCGTCGCCTTTTCAATTTTGTCCGTCGCCTTTTCAATTTTGTCCGTCGCCTTTTCAATTTTGTCCGTCGCCTTTTCAATTTTGTCCGTCGCCTTTTCAATTTTTTCCGTCGCCTTTTCAATTTTTTCCGTCGCCTTTTCAAGTTTTCCATCGTGGGTTTTTCCATGTGACTACCAGGTGACTATCACATGACTCCGAAATTGAAAAGGCGACGGAAAAATTAAAAAGGCGACGGACAAAATTGAAAAGGCGACGGACAAAATTGAAAAGGCGACGGACAAAATTGAAAAGGCGACAGAAACAATTGAAAAGGCGACGGACAAAATTGAAAAGGCGACGGACAAAATTGAAAAGGCGACAGACAAAATTGAAAAGGCGACGGACAAAATTGAAAAGGCCACGGAAAGGAGTGGCACATATGGAACACCATAGGTTCGGGTTAATGTTTACAATTTTGCAATGACAGGTAACTACTCAATGAATGAAATGCACAGTTGTTTTTATTTATTTATTTTATTAATACAGATCCAAACACAAAAACCTGTTCACACTTGGTCATTTTGTAGTTTTAAAATCATCACCACCCAAGTATACACAAATACAGTTAAAAATAAGAACGATATTTCATGTAAGGTTATACTATCAAGTGTCATACGTGCAACTAATAGTTTTCATTTCGTAAAAAAACAATCTTGATCTTCGCAGGGATTGAGTTTAAAGATGCATTGCCCCCCAAAAATAAAAATTCCACTGAGTACCAGCTTATTTGCTGCATTTATTTCTTAAATTGGGTACGGTCATGAACCATAAAAAGAGGAACAAATTTATATTAATACTACATAGTACCCTACTGTTAACAGTCCAAAATCCATCAAAATCAATCGGCTGATTATGCTTGATTTTGTATGATTCGGTACACCAACAGATTGAAACATTTTGTTGATTTTGATGGAGTTGTTCTTTCAGCACATAAAATCCTTGTTGATTTTGATAGAGTTGGTCTTTTAGCCATGTAGAACCCTGGTTGATAAATAATGATCCTGCTGTCCAGTGACGGGGGTCAGTGAATAAACAATGCATGAAATGGCTCAAGACAATACAATGGCTTTCAGGTGCAGTACATTGTGTTGTGCTGTGCACTGGGGTCCACATCTTGTGTGATGTAACATGACATACATGACTGAGCCACAAAAACAAATTTCCCATGCAAACCAATTGGTTGATTTTGATGGACTCGGTACTGTATAGAAAGGTAGCGAACTTGAGTAATGAGCCTAATGTGCCAAATCCATCAAAGTACTGTAACAAGAATTTGTCCACAGATTCTTCTCAGCAGAACACAACAAAAACACACAGCAGGATACAGTTTTCTCGGTCAATTCTTTACTGGTTTATTCAACACGTCTCTACTCCAAGACTCACATGACAAGAAGAACGTTTAGGCTACGTCTTCCCAACGAGACGGGTGTCCCAGCCGTTCAGCGAGGGGCCCGCTGCGACACAGCTCTAACAACGGTGCCGTGTCACAGCGCCCTCCAGGAGGCCGCTCGGTAACACGGCTCCCACCGGGCCCGTGTCACAGCGCCCTCCCATCATCGGCCGACTCCACCACGGAGTCGTGCTGGCGCCCTCTTGCTGAACGGTCTGGGCCAACGCTACACTGCCCCCTCCAAGAACACTGCTTGTCCCCAAGCAGGCAGCGAACTCCCGTCCCGGTGGGAACACGCAACCTGTACAGAAACGACAAACAAAAAAAGAAAGAGCAACAACAAAAAAACAATGGCTGGCAAGTCTGTCCCAAGGTCCGGGCGTCCCTGGCGGTGGCTGTCGCTGGGTCTCCGTCTGTTCCCACCCCCGTGTGCTCCATCCTCCACTCGTTCCGCAGGTGTTCACACAGGGGTGTGGATGCGTCCCGGCGATGGTGATGCGGTTCGGACTGGACGGCGGCGTCCTGGAATGACTGGTGGGCCACGAGGGTGCCGTCCACTGGCAGCGTCCATTCGGAGCCATCAGGCATGGTGATGCAAGCGCCCGCTGGAATCCTATTTCGCAGCCCCAAACCCAAGGGCAACGGCGGTGGTGGACAGGTGGGGGCCTCCTTCCCGGTCTGGGACGCCTCATCCCTCTGATGTGACATCCCCCGTTGTCGGCCGGTCCAGCGGTGCCCCGAGGGCTCCAGAGGCCCCTGCTTCCGGTGGGAGCCTGGTGACGGAGACTTCTCCGTGTGGGTCTGGTCTCCGTGGGGGGCCTCTCGGTCGAGGACGGGCGGGGGTGGTGCCCGTTCCCTCTTCTTGCTCTCCCGGCGTCCTGGGGCAGGCGGTGTCTGCGTACCAGGTGCTGCGGAAGGTCGCTCCTGGGTGGCCTGTCGTCTCTCTCGGGAAGGGGGTCTCCGGTGGGCGTCCTCCGGCTGGGGCTTCGAAGCGTCGGAGGGGGGTTCCGAACGGTCCCCAACCCTTCCCTGCTCCATGCCGTCCACCTCCATCTCCGTGTCACTGGCGTGAACTTCCAACTTGTCCTCCACCAGGGCCGTCGCCACGAAACCCGGCTTCAGCAGGCAATATCGTAGGTGGCGCTGCCGCATGTCATCCCTGTAAAAGTCCCTCCCGCATCCGAACGGGCACGTGAAGGGCCTAAAAGGGTGTGTGACCGGACAGGAGGTTTTGAGGTGTCGTTTCAGGTTCCCGGTCCGGTTGAAATATTTCCCACACTGTCTACACTCCGCCCCCTCCATCCTGGGGGGGAGAGAAACAGAGAAAAGGTCTGTGTTAGTAACAGGAGGGCAATATCTGCTGGGCTTGATCACCCTACGCCTGCACCGTGTCGTTCGACTAGGAATGGTGTCTGGCTCCCCGGCTGCTGGCCGTGGTTGCCCACCCCCTCCATTACTGGTTCGTCCTGCTCCTTTCTCCTTCTGCACACTTCCCCTTTCTCCTGTTCTCGAGGATGTAGTTGCCTCGCCTAGGTAGGGCTTCAGCCGATTATACCACACCGGCCGCCCTGGACCGTAGCGAGCCCCGGTCACGTGTCTGTCATACTGGCGTCGCTGGTGCGAGGGGCCTCCGCCGGTTGATTGCTGTGTCGACTTAGGTTCGTTCGGCACCTGTCGCTTGTTATAAAATCTCCGCTTCTTGAGCGGGCAGTCCCGTCGGATATGGCCAAACTCATGGCACCCGAAACATTCCACCATCGGGCGATCGAAAACTCGGTGCGGGGCACCTGTGTTCACTCCATTAGCCCCCGGCTGTGGTTGTGCTACTGACCGGACATATTTAGCCTCTTGCCTGATTCTCTTGTTCTGCTCCTGAGATTCCAGGAACGCCTCCATCTCGGTGGCGAGGGTGATGGCTTCGGTCAAGGTCGTCGCCGCCCTCGAGAACACGTAGCATTGCAATTGCTCGTCTCCCAATGCATTTCTAAAAGCCTCCACGGCCAAATCCTCTCGAGCCCGGACTGACAGTTTCGGGTAGCTCTTGGCGACCAACCGCCGAATAGACTGTCCCAGGCTGCTTATTGACTCACCGCTACCTCGGTGACGCATTGACAGCTGCGCCCGATGCAGTGGTATTTGGGCCGTGACTCCGAATCGCTTCTCGAAGTACTCCAGGATGCGAGGATACTCCTTACGTGCCGCCGGCTCCATGTCAGCCAAGGCTTCTTGTGCCGGGCCCTTCATATGGGAGGCCAGAAACAGTGCCTTCTCGGCCTCCCCCCACTGGTTGACGGTCGCGACGCTCTCGAAGTGGACTAGATAGTCGGACCAGGAGGATCCGCCGTCAAACTTATTCGGAAGCATCATGGGTCTCCGACTCCCTGAGGGGGGGCCCGACTCCTCCCGTTCTGCGGAGGGCACCACCCCGCCCGCAGCTGTAGTCACTGGTGGTGCGTCAACAAGCCCGGCGTGCTGAGGGCTGGTTGTGGTGGCGTACTTTGCCTCCACGCCATGGTCCACCCGCTTCGGTAGTGTGGTGCAGAGCTGGGCCGTGGGCTCCGCTCCATAGACTTGTGCAGTGCGGAGCTGACTCACAAGCTCCGCTCCATTGACTTGTGCAGTGCGGAGCTGACTCACCGGCTCCGCTCCATAGGTTTGTACAGTGCGGAGCTGATTCACAGGCTCCACTCCATAGGTTTGTACAGTGCGGAGCTGGGCCATGGGCTCCGCTCCATAGGGTTGTGCAGTGCGGAGCTGATTCATCACAAGCTCCGCTCCATAGGTTTGTACAGTGCGGAGCTGAGCCGTTGGCTCCGCTCCATAGGGTTGTGCAGTGCGGAGCTGATTCACCAGCTCCGCTCCATAGGGTTGTGTAGTGCGGAGCTGAGCCGTGGGCTCCGCTCCATTGGTTTGTACAGTGCGGAGCTGATTGACAAGCTCCGCTCCATAGGGTTGTGTAGTGCGGAGCTGAGCCGTGGGCTCCGCTCCATTGGTTTGTGCAGTGCGGAGCTGATTGACAGGCTCCGCACAATGGGGTTGTGCAGTGCGGAGCTGATTCACAAGCTCCGCTCCATAGGGTTGTGTAGTGCGGAGCTGAGCCGTGGGCTCTGCTCCATTGGTTTGTACAGTGCGGAGCTGATTGACAAGCTCCGCTCCATAGGGTTGTGTAGTGCGGAGCTGATTGACAGGCTCCGCACAATAGAATTGTGCAGTGCGGAGCTGAGCCGTGGGCTCCGCTCCATTGGTTTGTGCAGTGCGGAGCTGATTGACAAGCTCCGCTCCATAGGGTTGTGTAGTGCGGAGCTGATTGACAGGCTCCGCACAATAGAATTGTGCAGTGCGGAGCTGAGCCGTGGGCTCCGCTCCATTGGTTTGTGCAGTGCGGAGCTGATTGACAGGCTCCGCACAATAGGGTTGTGTAGTGCGGAGCTGATTGACAGGCTCCGCACAATAGGGTTGTGCAGTGCGGAGCTGAGCCGTGGGCTCCGCTCCATTGGTTTGTGCAGTGCGGAGCTGATTGACAGGCTCCGCACAATAGGGTTGTGTAGTGCGGAGCTGATTGACAGGCTCCGCACAATAGGGTTGTGCAGTGCGGAGCTGAGCCGTGGGCTCCGCTCCATTGGTTTGTGCAGTGCGGAGCTGATTGACAGGCTCCGCACAATAGGGTTGTGTAGTGCGGAGCTGATTGACAGGCTCCGCACAATAGGGTTGTGCAGTGCGGAGCTGAGCCGTGGGCTCCGCTCCATTGGTTTGTGCAGTGCGGAGCTGATTGACAGGCTCCGCACAATAGGGTTGTGTAGTGCGGAGCTGATTGACAGGCTCCGCACAATAGGTTTGTACAGTGCGGAGCTGAGCCGTGGGCTCCGCCCCATTGGTTTGTACAGTGCGGAGCTGAGCCGTGTGCTCCGCTCCATAGGTTTGTACAGTGCGGAGCTGAGCCGTGGGCTCCGCTCCATAGGTTTGTACAGTGCGGAGCTGATTGACAGGCTCCGCTCCATAGGTTTGTACAGTGCGGAGCTGGGCCGTGGGCTCCGCTCCATAGGTTTGTGCAGTGCGGAGCTGAGCCGTGGGCTCCGCTCCATAGGTTTGTACAGTGCGGAGCTGATTGACAGGCTCCGCTCCATAGGTTTGTACAGTGCGGAGCTGGGCCGTGGGCTCCGCTCCATAGGTTTGTGCAGTGCGGAGCTGAGCCGTGGGCTCCGCTCCATAGGTTTGTACAGTGCGGAGCTGATTGACAGGCTCCGCTCCATAGGTTTGTACAGTGCGGAGCTGGGCCGTGGGCTCCGCTCCATAGGTTTGTACAGTGCGGAGCTGATTGACCGGCTCCGCACAATAGAATTGTGCAGTGCGGAGCTGAGCCGTGGGCTCCGCTCCATTGGTTTGTGCGGTGCGGAGCTGATTGACAGGCTCCGCACAATGGGGTTGTGCAGTGCGGAGCTGATTGACAAGCTCCGCTCCATAGGGTTGTGTAGTGCGGAGCTGAGCCGTGGGCTCTGCTCCATTGGTTTGTGCGGTGCGGAGCTGACTCACAGGCTCTCTAATGTTCCCCGCCGAATACCACGGGGAGGAGAAGGTCGGTTCCGTGTGGGACCGCCTCAACACCTCCCTGGTCTCTGGGTCATGCTGCGGAGAGGCACAGAACTGCTTCCTCGGAACCCGCTCCGATCCTTCCCCCCTCACGTCGGTGCTCTGTGGAGAGAGCCGGAACGATTCCGTGAGGGATCGCCCCGACCCCTCCGGCCCCCTTGTGTCGGTGCTCTGTTGAGAGAGCCGGAACGATTCCGTGAGGGATCGCCCCGACCCCTCCGCCCACTCCGTGCCGGTACGCTGCGGAGAGAGCCGGAACGATTCCGTGTGGAACCGCTCCGACACCCCCGCGCCCACCTGACCCGAAGCGGACGTGACTCTCCTGTCCTTAAGAACCCGTGGCTGATCCCCCTCATCACAACTGTTACTCCCACCGGCTTCTCCCAGCCCTAGGACTGATGATATCTCATCTACTGTAAACCAAAATGGCCCATTCATTGTCTGAGTCTGGCTCGGCGTGTCCTCAGCATGTGCCGAGTCTGACGCCATACTACCCAACACACGTGAAAACCCCCACAGAGAAAACAATCTTTTTACCTGATTCCAGTGTCTTGCTAGTGCTCCTGCCGTCCCGTCGCTGCCACCAATGTAACAAGAATTTGTCCACAGATTCTTCTCAGCAGAACACAACAAAAACACACAGCAGGATACAGTTTTCTCGGTCAATTCTTTACTGGTTTATTCAACACGTCTCTACTCCAAGACTCACATGACAAGAAGAACGTTTAGGCTACGTCTTCCCAACGAGACGGGTGTCCCAGCCGTTCAGCGAGGGGCCCGCTGCGACACAGCTCTAACAACGGTGCCGTGTCACAGCGCCCTCCAGGAGGCCGCTCGGTAACACGGCTCCCACCGGGCCCGTGTCACAGCGCCCTCCCATCATCGGCCGACTCCACCACGGAGTCGTGCTGGCGCCCTCTTGCTGAACGGTCTGGGCCAACGCTACAGTACTCAAACATTATCCTGATTCATTCCAGTTGATTCAGTACATTAGCATTAAGTGCATTGGTTGATTATGATAGATTCAGTACAGTTGCAATTGATTGATTTTGGCGGATTTGTACGGTTTCTAGCAAAAACACGGTGGCGTCGGCGGCGGCGTCGGCGGCGGCAACGTGGTAACGACTAGTTCGGCGTCCGTTAAGTCGCAAAAGAACGTCTTGACCGACTGGTAAATTGGACCTTGGTTGAACAAACCAAAATAATAGTTGCATATTAAAGATACATCATTAGGATCACCGATGACGACAAACTGTGCCCTTTGTCTGTCGTAGGACGAGGTGGTGTTAACATGACATCCGCCCACAATGGAGATAACCTTAAAGAAGAAGAAAAACTAGTTTAACAAAACATTCTGAGAGATCACACAAGAATTGTGGCTGTATTCATTACTGCTATGGTCGGCCGTTAGGGGGGAAAGACGAAACAGAAAACACAAACAATAAAGTTAAAGGGCCTATGAAGTGGTGTTTTTTTGTGTTTTTGTTTTTAGTTTTATTAAATAAGTTTATATGAAAAGAAATTATTTTTCATAACTGTTTTGTGTCTGGAGTGAATTTTTTAATTTTAATTCAATAACAAAAAAATACCCCCCGAAACTTCCGTATTTTGGACGCCACAAGAGGACGCTGTTCGTGACGTACACAAAGGCAGCGGGTCCCAAATCGAGATAAGCCATGGTCTGGTGCCCAGGCGTCCACCGAACATGTCGGATTGGACGCACGCACACACACACCATACCGATGGACAATAACGCAACCATATTTTGGGGGTGGAATATAAATCTTCAGAAGTACGTGTTCAGTCAGTGGACTATTGATACATTCTATAAAATTACATGTATATTATCAGATATGATGTCGTCAACAATAATGCGAAAAATATATGTTTGTATAACATGAACGGGGGACTGGACTGCGGTGCTTGGGAGTATTGTGAATTGTGTGCACGGACGGGTACGAACTTTACAAACAGCCAAAATTATTTACCCTGAGTTTTTCCCGCTTCCAAAAAGCACCTCTATTGTTGGAACGGCATCTGGCAACAGCATGGCCTTATACTTCATGCCAAATTCAATTGCTGCTCGATATGGGGCAGAGGGAGGCCCCCCCTCTATTGTGTCTTCATTGTGTTCTGGGAATCTCAGGAATTCTTTTGAGAATTTTAGGGGGGGTGCTTCTGTATACAAGAGGGAAGAGTGTGTTAGGGTTAGGGTTAGTTTGGGGGGGCCTCCCTCTGCCCCATATCGGGCATGGTATAGCCAAATTGGTTGTGAATGCCACGTTCAAAGCATTATACGTTATACGTTAGAGGTCAGATCAGAATACGCGGTGTGTGTGTGTGCACATACTGTGTGCACGAACACAGCGCATCATTATTTGAGCGCTTCTCATGCACAATGTTCCGTTATGAGTGGGCACTGCACAGAGCATAGGCTGCTCGCTCCGTCCAGACCATTTTGGCTCTGGTCAGCTTCACATTCGCCGTCCATATCCGTCTGAATTTTGGGTCCGATGGAAATTTATGGACACTAACTGCATCTTTAGTGGTGTTGCTACACCCAGCAGCAACACACCTTGATGGCATTTGTTTCTGGTGAGTGCCTTTGTTTACGTCACGGATTTTATGTTAATGAGGAGGTATGGGTGGGGCGCGGCGGCCCCCCTAAATTTCGAAATGATTTTTTTAATGGTGTAAAATGGCTTGTGAAAAAAAAAAAAATCAAATATATGTTGTAATAGGCATACTTTATTGTTTACAGCATTAACAAATTCTATTTCATAGGCCCTTTAACAAACAAACCAACAAAATATACAAAAACTCAATACCATACATTAAATTACACAACTGAACTGCGCTTACACAAATATAAAAAAATTACTCCCCAGAACTAAAGTGCACTGCAAAAAAAAAATTAATAAATGAAATACATAATACAAACAAAAACCTATTTTCAACATTAAGGACTACGTACATTAAAGGGTGTGTACAAGATTGGTAAGAATGAAAATATAAATGTTCACAGATTTGCACACAACTTACATGGTATAAAGATGGTCATGGTGGAAAACTTCCCTTGAAATAGTTTTGCTTGAAATGCCATAGTTTTCAGGAAATGAGTAAAATAATAGTCTTTATCCTGCAGGATAAATTCCGATGTTTGAAAAGAAGTTAAAACACATAAGGTTTTTTTCACCGTTTTCTCATGACTCTGAAGACCGATTTAGCTTAAACTTTCACAGGTTTGTAATTTCATGTATGTGTTGGGTCACATCAAGTTTGGATACAGGTCTTTGGCAATAACCAATGTTGTACACACCCTTTAAGAAACAGGCCACAAATAAAATATTAAAATAATTCCTAATAAAATGTGCATTTTGTGCAATGTGATAAAAGTAAACGTATTTAGAAGATAAAGGTATATGAAAGTAACTCATAAATAAACAATTGTTTAACAGCAACAAATTATTATTAAATACAGTTGTGCGTTAAAGGGACACACCGGTTACCTGTTTACGTAATTTAGTCGTGTAGAATCAAACACAATTATTATTAGATGGTTTTTTTTTTTGTTTTTTTTTAGAAATATCACGTAATTAACGAGAAATTACCGAAATAAACAAAAGCGGTCAAAGGTCATCGTATACGCTTAACCAGCCGTTGCAAGTGTCAAATTTACGGGTCCCGGATACATGCTGTGCATGTTGCAAGTAGACTGGTGCTCTGTTTATGTAAGTGTTTTACTACGACAAGGCATGAGGATCCAGTCCACGTTATGCATCTGAAAGTGTGTATAAACAACGGACACGGAAACCAGTCAACTCGCCCCCCCCCCCCCCCCCAGCAAAGTCGCCAATTACAAAGTCGCCAACTATACAAAGTTGTCCCCTAGCAAAGTCGCCACCTCACATACAAACTCGTACCCTCTCAAAGTCGCCCCTCACAAAGGAACGTAACAAATTGGTGTGATTGGACTTGAGGGGAACGAAAGCTATCATGAGGGAACAAAATAAGCTATCTTGAGGGAACGAAAGAGGAATTCTGGGGAACAAAATCTCATTGCGAGAGAACGAAAGTGTATTTTTAGGGAGCGAAAGCATACTTCGGGTGAAAACAAGTATATTTCGGGCAAACAATTCAAAGTCGCATTTCGAGGAAACGAAAGCTTTTTTTTAAGGAACGAAAAAACCTTTTGAGGGAAAGAAAGCGTATTTTAGGGAACGAAAGCATATTTCGAGCGAACGAAAGTATATTTCAGGCGAACAAAATCGTATTTCGAGGAAACGAATGCGTATCTTCAGGGAACGAAAGCGTATTTCTGGGAAACTTAATCGTATTTCGGGGGAAAGAAAGCGTGTTCAAGGGAACGAGAACCTATTTTCTAGAAACAATCTCATTTCGTTACCTGGAAAAACACACTGCGTTCACAAAATGAAAAACAATATTTTGTGAGACAAAATTATAATTTCATCGAATTCAATAATATTTTGAGGAAACGAAATGATTTTGGTTGGAATTCTGTGTGTCGAGGGATGCAATAAAAAATTCGAGTGAGGTATTTTTTTTCCACCTTTTAATTTTTAATTTCTTTTTCACTTGTCCCTTCGATCAGGGGCTCCGTTTTTTGTTTTGTGTGTGGTTTTTTTTTTTGGGGGGGGCTCGTTTTTGGGAATTGTTTGTCACAAATTGTTTAAACTAATTGCACCGTCAATATAAAAGTGGTATTCCTATGTATTGACAAATCTTATTTAATTACCCAAGAAATTCGGTACAAATCGGGTCAAGAAACGTACGCAGTCCATTCCGTCGCCTATCAAGACTATGTTAACAAGAACTTGAACATACCTTGCCTCCCCAGTGTACTGCACGGCTATGTTAACAAGAACTTGAACATACCTTGCCTCCCCAGTGTACTGCACGGCTATGTTAACAAGAACTTGAACATACCTTGCCTCCCCAGTGTACTGCACGGCTATGTTAACAAGAACTTGAACATACCTTGCCTCCCCAGTGTACTGCACGGCTATGTTAACAAGAACTTGAACATACCTTGCCTCCCCAGT